>OX244259.1:31862500-33170000 GCA_945867215.1 Epinotia demarniana | reverse complement strand
TTTTGGCTCTGATGAGTGATTGAGTCAGTACCAAAATAAGGTAAGGTCCGAGTAACAAAAATAATTACTTTTTGATAATTTTACATTTTTTTTTATTTTTATTTTTTCTAATTGCTTAAACTAAATAAGTGTAAATTACACACAACTTAATGACAAGTTATTGCACAATTTGTGGTAATGATTAATATTAGGTCAGGTTGAAGAATTTAATCACAAATCGAATAATAACGCTTATTTCTTATTCCTTGCACTGAAGTTCAACCATGTTTTCTTTTCCGCCGACTGTGCTTGGATACGTTAACAATTTGTTCTTATTTGGGACTTTGCCTCGTCATTCTATTGACTGACTAAAAATATATTTATGTTCCAATAAAAAATGCATGAGGCTAAATGGGTTTGGTGAATACGTGTTAGCAAATATACGTAACAGCGAAAATACGAACATATTCATGACATAGTACATCGGTTAATGCGCTTCACCATCAAGCGTGGCCCGACCGTGTTTGAGAATAGGCGCCGGTGGATACCTAATCACCTACATACTAGTCCAATCGATGTCAAAGATCTAGACACGCGGCAGCGTGTCAAGCCAAGTTCAAGCAAAGGAACTGGCTAGCCAGCGCCGACTGTAATATTACACGAACCACATGGTGCCACTTTTGACCCTTCTATAACTCAAAACCTCTTTAACGTAAACACATAAAACTACGTGTGTTTAATTATATCCATAAGGACATCTAGAAGCCTAAATTTCATGAAGCTAGCTCAAATGGTTATAAAGATATGAAGGTCAAAATGTCGTAAATTTTAGCACTGACTGACTGACTGACATATAGTACCTAAAACCTAACCTACTTCCAGATGACCTAGAAGGATTAAATTTAGAATCCAGCTCGGTAATTGTGTGTAAGCGTAGGAAAAAATCTAAAAATAAAAAAAAGTTAAAAAATAGGGGGATTCCATACAATTTTTTTTTAATTTATTTGTAGTGTTGGAACCTTTACAAGCAGATATTAGAAACTATCCCAATATAAGTATTATTATATTTGTAATATAACAGAAATATAAAAATGAAGTTGAGTCAAAAAATAAATACATATCCCATACAAAAAACTTGTAATACGCGCTCAACAACCGGCTAACGGTGTGTCGTCGGCGGCGCGGGGCACCACTAATTATACACTGCCTAGTTTTCTTTACAAAAAGTAATGATTTCCCACCAAAAACATAAATGTAAAAAAGGCGAGCCACTCAATACAAAAATTGTGCTTGGCTGTGGGCTTCGCTGCAAAAAGAATGGAGATCTAAATGAGTGCCAAGTTATTAGTTTTTAAATGACAGCAATTGTTATAGGTATCCAATATCGCAAAGAATATTTGGATTTTGCATATAACTTGGCACTCACTTACTAGATCTTCATTATTTTTGCAGCCAAGCATAATTTTTGTATTGAACTTGGCTCTCCTTTTTTACATTTATGTTTTTGGTGTTATATGTTTACCCGTATGCACCTTATTCCATTGTAATAAGTGGAAAACTTCGAGGTTGCCTTTGAGAAAACGCAAGACAATCTCATAACCGGTGTCAAATAACAAATAAATTTAGTTTAATAATTTACATAAGTTACTGTACACTCGCACACTAAATAGTTCATATCTAACTTCATGTTTTGTAAAATGGTTAAATAAAGGCATCTCTGACGTCGACTGTACGTACAGTCAGCATCAAAAGTAACTTACTTAACTGTGCAATTGAAGACGTAACAAGTTCTTTTTTCCTTTTAATAAAGACTTAGACGTCCTCGTTTGCGTAGCTTTAGATGTTGATTGTACCTACTTACTGACGGCACCAAACCACATTGTCAATATAATACTATCTATAAGACAATTTATTACATCTATATATAAAACAAGTTTTTCTCAAAAATGGCCCACAAAGAGAATGTTCTCTCCTCGCTAAATATTGGAAGGTCAAGTAGTTTAATGTCTGATCCTAATCTATATATATAAAAGAAGAAGTCCTGACTGACTGACTGACTCATCAACGCACGGCCGAAACTACTAATGTTAGATAGTTGATTTTTGCACAGTAGGTTAATTTTATAACGTGGGCTAGGGCTAAGACGGGATTTTTGGAAATTCCACCCCTAAGAGGGATAAATAGGAGTGCAAAGTGCGTATGGGGGAAACTTTATTTTATGAACTACAGACTTGAAACTTTGTAGAAAGATTAATTATTAAGATACGAAAAAAGTAATTTCAGCGTTTGAGAAAATTCCACCTCTAAGGGGGTTAAATAGGGGTGCAATATTTGTATGGGGGGAATATTGTTTTTTGAACCAGAGACTTGAAACTTTGTGGAAAGATTACTTATCAGAATACAAAAAAAGTTATTTCTGCGTTTAAGAAAATTCCACCTCTAAGGGAGTTAAATATGGGTGCAAAGTTTGTATGAGGGAAACTTTTCCTTTTGAGCTAGAAACTTGAAACTTTGTAGAAAGTTAACTTATTAAAATACAAAAAAAGTAATTTCAGCGTTTAATAAAATTCCATCCCGACGGGGATTAAAAAAGGATGAAGGTTTTGTACGAGAGAGACTTAAAACTTTGTAGAAAGGTTACTTTTTTAAAAAACTCGTAAGAGGGTAAAAAGGGGTGCAATTTTTGAATGGAGGAAACATTATTTTTTTAGCTGAAAACTTGAAACTTTGTAGAAAGATTACTTATTAAACTTAAAAAAATAACAGCGATTTAGAAAACACTCCCCCTACTTAGAAATTTCTGTCCTTACGGATATCCCTTAAGCAAACAAAATAAGGGTTGATTATACGTTTCGCTATTCGCCAACAGGCGGCGTTAGTGTAGGAAATGAATTTAATTATTCCTTAAGGGATTTGCCACACTGGACGCGTTCTGCGGCCTGCGGTCAGGTCTCCCATACAAAATTGTTAATTATTATTGAAAGAGATACTCTTCATTAACCTGTCTCCATCTCTCGATTTCCAGTGCTGAGTTTGAGATTGTTTTAACAGCCTTACGATATTTACCTTTTTTTTCAATCTCACTCACAATAACTAAGATTCTCATTTTCTAACTCCAAATCCATGCGTCGCTCTATAATATCTTGCAGTCATTTTTGACAAATATTTAAAGCATCTGGTAACTGACGGAATAAGTATTAAGCATCCTACGAGTATAAACAAATCCCGTAATCTACTTGGAAAATCTTCAAAAATTCTTTAACAATTGCATATCAGTGTCTGCCACTTTTTGAAACGTAATATGTCTAGACCATTTAACTAAGAATAAAATTCCCTTACCTATTTTAATATCTTTGTCACACTAATAACCGATTCGCCCCGTGGTAGTCAAGATTGCGGTACAGTAACTTGATATATACAAGGTGACATTTTAATCAGTGTCCAAATTTGGTATCACTAAAAGACTCCATTTTAGAAAAAAACCTGGTAGGTATTTTTAAAATTATAATTTGTGTATCCCAAAAGAATTATCCGTACTGCGTGGTTACTGGGCATTCAGTACCGCGCAGAGCGGGGTGGGGCCGAGGGAGGGGAGGCGTGCCGTGCGCAAGGTAAGGTTTTATTGGGATAACTTTAAGCAGCAATTACTAAAATATGTGTACCAAACCGTGCGTATGAAACCAAAAAAAACGTATTTTATAATTTTGCTGAAAAATCTTATAGGTACTTGAATTTGGACATTGATTAAAATGTCACCCTGTATACATAAATTATATATTTAAACAATCTTTATTATTAAAACTACATGCGAATTAAAATTGTATCAAAATTAGATTAGTAGTTTTCGAGTTTTATGCAAATACCTAGACAGACACGGCCAGAGACTTTGCTGTCTAGTATAAAATTATATACACTTAAATATGTTATGGATAACGTTGATATAATAGTGTTCACTCAAAAAAGTTATTAAAATGATCTAATTTTTTCAACGTACTTTAATTAAAATGCATTTCATGTCGCATATCCGAGAAGTCCTATATATAGCAATTGGTAGACCTTATATCATTAGAATAAGGTTCACATTGGTACGTCTTCTACAATTTTGGTGAGAATAAGCAATTTTGGTGTTTTTAAAAAATCCACCAAACACCAAAATCGCAACACCGAAATTAGGATTTGGACTAAAAAGAACATAAGTAATCACACCTTTTTCACATGATCAAGTTAACCTTACATGACGAAAGGGAAACCAAAGCCACGCTTGAAATAAAATTCACATAAAATTAAGTTGTGCTTAATAATAAATTAATCGCGACACCAAAATGCCGTAAACTGTATTTTGAACCACCATAATTGAGTACTTACGTGCGAGACGGCTAGCTCTTACATAGTATCTCACGTCTATCATCGCCTGTCACCTGAGTGGAACTGAACCATTAAGCGACGCTCGCGCCGTTTGTGTCATTGCATTTTGTTCAACCATTAACACATTTTTAATTTTTTCTAACAAAAGTGTATTTTTTCGCAGTACAGTTTTGTTTACATCAGTATGAGGTTTAACTAAATTAAGTAAATGGATAGTTTTTTTTGTATGATAGCGTTTTAGTACAAGAAACAATTGCAATTTTTGGATATCCAAATTTTTCCAATTTCTTGTATAAATTAACTATAACTACAGTTAATTGTAGAAACTACAAGTTTATCTACAAGTATATATATTTATTTACACGTTTATATAGTTTTATTGTCTCTCGCCTTAGAATATTTTTACACTACGAGGTTTTCAAAAACTGACACACGCGCGGTCAAAAATTTCTCTGAGGAATTTCTAATGAAATGTCTATGAAAGCGTTGTCGCGACCGTTATTATACGCCATCCTTATCTATTCACGAACGCGTCTTGCAAGAAAGAACAAGACAGGTGTAAAAATTTACACTCAATTAGCAGCTCATTTTGCGGAATAAATACGAAACTATGCTATCGCCGGCTCGCCGGCGCTTGCCACTAGACGGTTTTTTGACATCGCCGGCTCCCCGGCGACTGCCACCTAAGGGATTATTAGCAATATGGCGGCTGCCAATGGAAGGGCTACAATAAATCGCTGAGCTGTGCCGTAATACACAGTTCGACCAAACAATTGGTAATGCGATACAATATTTTCTTCAACTATGAACACGGAACTGCTGAAACCAGTACAACAACGACCGGTTCAAAAACGACCACAAGTAAGTAAATTGGAAATTATGTTCGTAATGCTCTTCTGGAATGGATCGAAAGGAAAGATAAGAGTTATTATTATTTTAGATTAGTAGGATTACCCTTTACTTTATACTTATATTATCAATTAAAATTTCACTTTTTTGGTAAACTTCAGCACAATTCTATCACCGTAGCGAAAATCGTGAATGTTGTATGGTTGTGTGGTTGTGATAGGTATTAGCTCCTGCGGACCCGAGTAACAGTTGTCCCCCCTTTGTCAAGTGAGTGGGCAACTCGACTGTTAGGTTAGGAGTTCTTAAGCCGCCCGAAGGCCTCTAACTCGGCTTAACGACTACTGGGTCATTCTTGAGAGGGCCAATTTTCGGCGTCCAGAGGGAAAAAGTACCCGAGAAAATAAAATAATTGACCTTACACATTTTTTTTGTGTATTTCAACGCTTAATCTAATTGGGGCACGATTTACTTTTTGTGTAAGGTAAGTAGAATTAGCCATAAAAAAATGTCAAACACCTAAAACATCATTCCCCTGGCGCGTCCATCAGCCATTTTGTGAACAATCTACTCTGAAAAGAACTAGTTATGGATTGAAATCAAATATTGTATCGAGTTTAATCGTTCGAATATTGAAGTTAGTGATTTAAAAATAAAAATATGGTTCCCTTATTTATCGTATTTTTTATAGGAATACATATTAAAGGTTTGTCCAGAGCTAAACTATCATTCCCCTGATGCCTGACTGAACAACGCGCACATCCCTACTGCAACGTCTTGTGACGCGTATTTTCTGTCGTGCCTCATCCTCCACCACCAAAACCAAAGAGTAAAGTAAGTTTTAAGGAGAAGAGTGGCAACTCTGACTTTTAACTAGCATGTATGGAAGGTGCTGCTGCCAGTGTCAAGGAAATGAAGTAACGCAGTTTACTCGCATAGCCATAGCTATATATATAGAAGTATACATGTATAGATACCTGTGCGTGTGTATATCTAATACTTATGCAGATATACGTATGCATACCTGTGATATGTGTGTATAGATTACGTATGACTATTTTAAGAACTGAACGCAATGATGTATTATTTTTTATATTACATCATTGACTGAATTCAAAGTTTTTTTACAATAACAATAACAAGAGAAAACCAAGAGCGTAGCAACATACGATCCGAGCGAACGAAACCCAGAGTTTATTATTTATTTATTAGAGAAATGGCAGCCTCTAGGGCCTTTGCCAAAGACAAGTACAGAATAAGAAAAACATTTCACAATACACAGTATTATTAGCATAATGTACGGTGGAAGGGCTTCACGATTCACTGGGTGATAGCTGGAGCAGTACAAAGCACAATGGCGGCCGCGACCACGAACCGCTGAATGATGCCCAAGACTTGGTTATTCGCATTTCCAGGAAAATTCTTCATTAACTGTAGCCGTCACGTTTGCTATTCACTGCATAATACGCTATCCAATTATACATTAAACAGCAGGATGCAGAAAATAAAAATAAAATGTCTGGAGCACGATCCGCCATGTTCCATGGACAGAGTTGACATTGACAATGGGGACCGTTGGCGCCTTGGCGGTTGACAGCTAGTCTTTTTTTTTTTAATTTAATTCTTTATCTGGCCGCGAAGAGGCGCTGCAAACTGTCAAAATGTAGGCCTTTTTAAGTGTGCCCCCCATGCTACCAACGCCGCGGAGAGAGGACGCGTCTCGTCGCTGAGGCTCTGAGCAATGAAGGTTGATATATCATTCCTCTGACTATGGTTTACTATGATTATCATTACCCTGTAATTTCATATACAATCTATTGGCATGCAATGTTTAGTGTAAAGAATAACACATGAATGAGTGCATGTGTTGATTTAAAATTGACTCTTATATTAACAACAGTTTCGGCATAATCGACAAGTAACATACTTTTTCTTATTCCCCTGGCTCTCATCCCCCTATTTCCTGAACAGGGTAATGATACTAATGATAGTTTTCTGAAGTTTCTTTGGAAATTATAATATTTTATCATTATGATCGACTGATTTATTTAACAATCGATTTAATTAACTACCAAAGATTATCATTCCCTTGTCAGTTATATCATTCCCTTGTAATTGTTATCATTACCCTAGTCATTTTTCTCATTCCCTTGTACTTTTTATCATTCCCCTGTCATTTTTCTCATTCCCCTGTTAGCTAAACTTTGGATTAGTATATTTCCGGACCTAATTGACCCAAAGTGATTCCTTTTTTATAAATATGTTTATTATTAAATGTTTAATTGGATTTTATTCTAACTTAGTAAAAAATTCTAAAAATAAAAAACGTCAAGGGAATGAGATGAATAATGCAATTCTCAAGAATGACCCTACTGTCATAGACAGCAGCCGGGATCAACTGCTTAACCTGCGTTATCGTTTCCGACTGGCAGATGCCGCTAGGCTATGATGCTAAAGTTTGGACCTCAATCACGCAAAAACGGATTAATATGAATTTTGGTATACATACATATAGTGTATAACCTGGATTAACATACGAGTATATAATACTTTTTATTCCGGGAATTATCGTCTAAGGGGGCGAAATGGGGGGCGCAAGTTTGTAAAGAGCTAAGATATAAAAGAGTTCCTCGCTGACGAAGTCGCAGGCAGATGCTAGTTTTAATATATAAATTCCTTTATTTCTCGAGTACAAAACTTTAAAAAGGTAGAAACTGGCATACAAAAGACGGCACATGTCTTATTCAGCCAATTAAACTTGTATTTTTCTGTTGCAAAAGCAATGTGTAAGTATGTCTCAAATATTTAATTTGCGTTTTCGTTGGAAAAATATACTTGCGATTCTATTTAAAAATAACGGTGGGAAATCATTATTACTTTTACATTGTGCAACGATATTTAAAGTTTTTATAAATAAACTAGGTTCTGCCCGCGACTCCGTCCGCGTGGAACTCGTTTAGCAACATACAAACATTCTCCCCTTTCCGGGATAAAAACGATCATATGTCCTTCGCCGAGACTCAAATGATTTATATACCCATCTAAATCGGTTCAGCGATTTAAGCGTGAAGACGTAACAGACACTTTGACATTTATAATGTTACTAGCTTCTGCCCGCCGCGGGCCGCTACTTCTTTCGCGTGGAACTTTTTTATATCGTAGGTCCGTAAGGCGCCGTAGGCTAAGGCTCCCTCTCACTGAGCATAAGCGTGAGCGAGATGGAAGTGCGTGCTCGGAAGCGCGGATATCATGTTTTTTAATTTTAATTTTTTGGCCGATTAAATAAATAAAAAAGTAATCACTGATGTCTCTCAAACATGATATTGCCGGTTTTATATATTTAGATATATATATATATATATATATATATATAGATACCATTTTAATATATTTAGCTCTTGTGCATAATTTGTTAAATATATTTTAAGTGTATTTTAGACCCTTTTAGACCTATGCTCGTAATTTTTTTCTATCGAGCGAAAATTGTTTAATCGTGTTTCGATTCACTGATCTCCCCGCAGAAAAGCCTCAAGATTATTATGTGTATTTTTTTGAAACCATATTATTATAAACGGACGCATTATATTGTTTCAAAAACTCTGTTCGCTTCACTTCGCTGAACCTACGGCGCCTTAAAAACGTTCGCCTCCTATTTCGCCCCCTTAGACGATGATTCCCGCAATAAAGTAATAGATATATACGTACTCGTATGTTAATCCAGGTTATACACTAGGTAAATAGGTATGAATACCAGAATTCATTTTAATCCGTTTAACCGTTTTTGCGTGATTGAGGTCCAAACTTTAGCATTCATATTATTAGTAGGATTTGCTAAATATCCAGGGACACGACTCGCTTGACAAACTCAAGCAGACATCTTAAGTTCAATGAATAAGGTTAATTCACGATTTTCGCTACGGTGGTAGAATTGTGCTGAAGTTTACCAACAAGGTGAAAATGTAAATCCTAATAGAATAGAATATAAATTTTTATTACGTGTCACATTACAGGTTAACAGATGGTGAAAAAAATAAAGGTATACATGTGACGCCCTGGAAGGGCACTGCAAACATATGAGAGGGGTAAAATGTATATACCTATTATACTTATTCATGAACGTCCATCAAAGTTATACCAGTTGAAATGCCGACGTAATACCTTTATCTTTATCTTTCACTTAGATTTCCTATCGTGGGAAAGAGACTTAAAATAATATGTCAACTAACACAGGCATTATTACAACCAATGCGTACATAATGGAACAATAAGATAATTTCTCCTTAATAAACTAATTAAATTATATTAATTCGTCTTTAAAATAATCCGCTAAAGTATAGTAACGCTAGGCTAGGCTACGTTACTACGCTAGGCACTAATTATATAATTATATAAATCCAATATTACGGAACTATTAAATTCACATACTTTTATCCATCAATATAGCATCATCATCATTATAGCAAGTCCATAGGGACTTGCTCTGAAAATAAAAGTATGTACTACTAACTACTGTGTAACTAAGTCTTTAGTAGGTAGGTATAGTACCTACAACTACAACTATTTGTAGTTGTAGGTACTATACCTACCTACTAAAGATTTAGTTTAAATGTACCTAAAGAAATATTTTTATTAATTTGTTTATTTATTTGAAATATTTTTGACACAGGAAGTAGGAAGTAAATGCAGCAACAATACCTACTTTTTATAATTGCAATACAGTTTTAGTGTTATGGCACAGTTTAACTACATATGTAATACTGTGATTATGGTCTTGACTTATAATATGATCAGGTAAAATAAGAATAGTGCGCTATATTTATGGCCCGTTCACCGCTTTTGCCATATCTAGACTTAGCTTATTAGTCTAATGGAATCTCCCTTGGTAAACAGTCACCTCTACCCATGATTTTCACGACTTCCATGTTGGTTTTTCTTCCAATAGATTACTGAGTAAGGCGTCGTCCGGGTCGGATTATCCTTGTTTGGACTAAAAAGTTTGGCCTAATTTCGGTTTGCCTAAATTTATTTCGACTAATCTTGTTTCGCATAATAGCTCATTTTGCCTTATTTTCATTAGAGTGAAAACCATTTTGCCTAAAATTCATTTCACCTAATTTTATTTAGCCTAATTTCTTTTCACCTAATTTTTTTATGGTATAATCTTATTTTGTATGCCGTTTGACTGACATAACTACAATTTGTCTAACATACATTTCGCATAATTTAATTTTGTCTTATCACTTTCCGCCCTCAGCTCGGACTGTCGCTAGAAACTAATAATGAAAGTTTCGAATAAAAGATTTCGCTACGTCAATTCTTTAAAAAACAAACTGGCGCTTCGCCGGCCGCTACCGCGGCACGCTCGCTTCGCTCGCTCGGCTCGCGCGCTGAGGGTCGCAGTTCAACCAAACACTCCTCCTCGCTTCGCTCGTCGTCGTACCTGCACCGACCTGCCTTAAGAAAAGTTTATGAAATAGGTACAGTGAGTCCTTCAATATCTATACCGACAAGCTTTCAAAAATATCTACATATTATGTGTCTTATTTCAGTAACGATAAAGTATCTGTATACATATTGTTGAAAGGTTGTCTCAGAGCAGCTGGACCGAAAGTAGGCAAAAAGTTATTAAGTATAACAACATAAACAATGCATGGTAAACCGTCTTTTGGTAAACCGTCTTTTGTACTATGACTACTTTTGAATAAGTGAATATTATAATGATTCAGTTTTCGACAAAATATCTAATTGAAATCGTTATTCGGCAAAGTGATGATTAGTTAAAATAAGAATCGACAAACTGGTTTTTAGATAAAATAATATTCGGCAAAACAAGAGTTATGAAAATCGTCATTTAGGGTAAACGTATTTCGAACAAACAATTATTATGAAAAATGAAATATGCAATACGTACCCACATTATAACATATGCATATTATGGATGTTGAGATGGATGGCAAATGACATTATGGCATGTGATAGTTATGGATTACAATGATTATGGAAAATGAGATTATTGATATTGATATTATGGAAAACAAAGATTCTGGCATATAATTAATATTGTAAATAATGAGTATGGCATACAAAATTATAGAAAACAACTTTATGGCAGTTGAATATTATGGCAGATAAAATTCGGGCAAATGAAATTCTGGCAAGCAAGAGTATACCCTAGTGCCCTATGTCCAAGGGTCAAAAAGTCCAAGGGGTCTATAGGTCCAAGTGTCAAAATGTCCAAAAAGTCAATATGTCCAAAGAGCCAACATGTCCATGAAAACAATATACCTGTTATTGGACTATATTAATGTCATATTTGTTATTATCTTCACCGGGCAAGTTCCTCATCGGATAGGGAGGATTCATTCCTAAAGAGTTTATTATTTAATTTTTTGTTAAGAACCTTTTATAATATTAACATTTTATTTGGCCAAGTATTGAAAAAAAGGCTTATATTTTCAATACTGGCTAATAACTAGGTTAAACGTAATGTCCAATAAAACAATGACATATTTTAAGAAATAAATAATCTCGTCCTCTAGTAAACACACGTTAATTATTTTTACGTCACACCTGGCCATAATGCGAGTTTTACTGCACGCTGCGCGTACAGGAAAACTTGCATTGTGGCCAGGTGAAGACGTAAAATTTTGTACTCAACACGGGCGGTAATTCGTAAAGCCCCAGAGCGCATATTTATGGCCCTCACCTTCGGTTCGGGCCACAAACACCTGCGATCTGGGGCATTCACGAATTCAACGCCCTAGTTACGTAATGTACTATTAACATTCACTACTTTTCCTAAAACAATAATATGGTCGATATCTCTTTACAGGTGATCACAATAAACATTCCAAGCAAGCAAGGCAGTAAAGTGGCTAGTTACTAACGATTTACCCTACGTAGCAATATTAATGGTATATTTTGGTTGTAATTGCGTAATAATACCTATGCTCGTAAGTTTTTTTTGGTAATTTTTATCTAGGGAGGGTTGCTATGATTGGGACCACTTAACTTCGCTGCCCTATATAATCTACATACTTTACGTTAAAAAATAAAACAAGGTTGATAAGTTAACTCTTGAAATATATTTATTTATTACCTTAGACATAATGGAAAAAGTATAATAATTTTAGAGAATAATTGTGAAAAGAGTTTCCTGGGCTGTTCCCTTCTTTGGACCAGAGTCACCTTGATTGGACCACTGAGTCACCATAAATGGGAAACTTAGGAAATTTAAACCGATTGGTCCAATCAAGAAACTTATGGAAATCGAGAAAAAAAACATTTTCTTGTAATAATTTTATTAATTAAAATTTAGCATTCAATTTTAATCTTCTTAGTATACCTTATTTACAATATGTACTATTTACATAGGTACCACCACGCCTATGGGTGAAGAATAAAAAATAAAAAAAACGTTTTCATGATTAAATAAAATAAATAATAAATAAATAAATATTAGGGGACAATCTGACACAAATCGACCTAGTCCCAAACTAAGCAAAGCGTGTACTATGGGTACTAGACGACGATAAACATACTTATATAGATAAATAAATACTTAAATAAATAGAAAACATTTATAACTCAGGAACAAATATTCGTGCTCATCACACAAATAAATGCCCTTACCGGGATTCGAACCCAGGACCTCTTCCCTCGTAGGCAGGGTCACTACCAACTAGGCTAAAGCGGTCGTTAATTAAATCACTGTTTAGTTAATTTATTTGGCCTAATAGATTGGGCCGGTCCGATGATAGAATACACATTGATAGCAACTAGGCATCATATCACAAACAAAAATATTAAAAAATAAAGAGAACGAATGGTTAAAAACAGTTGTTATAAATTTGATCATTAATAAATGTCTAACCATTTTACGCACACTAAAACAATTGCAAATGTCATGATACTTTCGTGATTCTTTTCCTCCGCGTAATTTAACATCAACAGCAACTCGCTCACGTCACTTTTCACCGGGAAGCGCGGCGCGACTGAGTTTGCGGGGAGGCTAGCCTGGTCACCCAAGGACACTTTGTGCCTTGTTTGGCTCTGTCTAGCACGTGTAGATTTTAAAATATTTAAGTGGTCCAATCAAAGCGCTGGTCCAATGATAGCAAGCTTCCCCTATACACGATGTTTCTTAATTCGTGATCAGGAGTAAAGGTTTCTAATTCTGTAATTGATACCAAACACGATTAACTCTAAGTCACCTAAAGAAGACGTTCCTTTTTTTCTGAATAAAACTGAGTAAGGAATCACTTTATAATTCAAAATCATTGTCACCCTAACGGTAGTTTGCAAAAAAATGACGTATGTGTGTTTGACGTATCTACTTAACTTGAAGAAATGTATGGTGACCAATCATTCAGTGGATATTAGTGTTAACATTATCATTAAATTTAATTAACTAAACAGTGATTTAATTGCATGAGACCTCATCCATTCAGATTCAGATTCAGATTTAGATTTTTATTCATAAAACACATTACTTACTTTTCAGGCAGGATACAGAATAGAGAAAAAAATACAGAATAGAGAAATCCGTTTTGGCTGTTTATCAATATTTTTCGACTCCTGATCACGGATTAAGAATCATAGTGTGTTTGGTAATTAGAATTAGTTACATTGCATGAATAGTTAATACATTTGGTTATCGGTTACTACATTATTTGGTGACCAGTTACTACATTTAGCGAGGGTCCCTATTGGCTCGCATACAATTTTTCTGTAGATTTTTTCTATTATTTGGGAGAATTGGGCTGCACTAGGTCGTGCGTCACGGAGCTGTTGTAAGTGTTGCATTACATTGTTTCTATCGTGATCATTGAAAATAAATGACCTTTTCACACCTTTCATTCGGAAAAGTAAGTTTTGCTCCACGACGAGAGGGACCAAAACGCTACTTTTCTGTTCAAGCTACTTTTTTAATTTATACATTGGCATTGGAATATTTGTACGCAATGTGCCAATTGAACACAGATGTTAATAAAATAATCGATTGTAATTTCATCGTAGTCGATTCAAAACGAACATATTTCAAGTTTTAACTATAACAATGTTGTATAAAAATTTATAAATATTTCGTAATATTTAAAAATTAGTAATTTAAATCGAGATAATTTAGATATATTTTAACAATAGCTTTTTTTAAATTTCCTCATATTCGGTGTGAAAAATAGTATGTGTCACTCGGTAGCAAAATTATTTTCGTCTCGGGCGTAAACACTTGTATCCCTCACTACGCTCAGGATCCTACGTTAGAATCCCTCGCTACGCTCAGGATTCTATTGTAGGATTCCTCGCTACGTTCAGGATTCAATACACCGCCCTCGCCGTAAATATACTATTTTGCTCCCTTGTGACACAAATAACTATTGTCTCCTCCTCCAATTTGTATACACGATTGACATTCAGCTTAAGTGAGAAATCGAATATCCTTAAGTTGAGATATACTTAATAGCCTCAGCGCTGGTTTCTATACGAGTTCGTGAAACTTTGAGAACACTTGGACTTGGCGAGAGTTGTCGGTTTTTCACTTCGGTTGAATGAGGTCGAAAGGGTATTTTTATAACTAGGAGCAGTATTTCGAGTAAAGCTGAGAATTTTTGAAGTAGTTGATATAAGTAAATATATAGGATTAAAGGACCGCCGGGCATGTGATTGTAGGTGCTTATGTCAAACTTTTAAGAAATAACAAGTGAATTAATGGTTGGTCCGACATACTTAGATGAAATAAATGTTCTGTTTATACTTAAATTCAAACATGATGGATGATCTTACTTAAGGAATTAACGCTGGACATTCGTTTATACAGCCTTCTAGGGTAAATCTTTAGTAACTGGTCACTTTACTACCTCGCTTGCTTAGAATATTTATTGTGATCACCTGTAAAGGGATATCGACCATATTATTGTTTTTGGGGAAGTATTGAATGTTGAAAATAATGAACATGTGTTTACTAGAGGACGATATTATTTATTTTTTAAAACATTAAATTGTTTTATTGGACTTTACGTTTAACTTAGTTATTAGCCAGTATTTTCAATGCTAGCCTTTTTTTTTCAATACTTGGCCAAATAAAATATATAATAGCTTCTTAACATAAAATTAAACTCTTTAGGAATGAATCCTCAATCCTCACTATCAGATGAGGAACTTGCCCGGTGAAGATAATAACAAATATGACATAAATATGATCCAATCACAGGTATATTGTTTTCACGAAACAGGTGAACACATTCTTCATGAAAGTATTTACTACATCTTAAACAAAGAAGCTCATTGACATTGCCGACAATATTAAGTTTACAAGTTTCACATTTGTCTCTTTTGTGCAAATCTTCTGAAGATACTGATGGTTGATCAACATTTAATATTGGTTGCATCAAGTTATCAGTATTGTCTTTTTAATAATTTAATTTTCATCTGCAACTCTGTTTTTCGTTTTTATTTTCACTTATTTAGGTTTGGTTTCGATTACTTAACTTAGGACATCTTTATTTACTCTTGGCTTTTGTTTTTTTTTGTATTTACTTTCATTTTCTTAGATTTGGCTGCAATACAGGCTACCAGCCAGCATTAATTTATCAAAGGTACAGGCAACAAATCTCTTTCAACAATTTACCAAATATATTTTTATAGCCTTTAAGTAACTGGCATACGTGGCTAGTATTTAAAATAGTGCCGAATTACATTTCAGAAAATAGCCAACTAAAGAAGTTATAGAATTTGAAATTATTGTGTAAAATAATATTATAAAAAATATTCCCTTTCCTTTTATGATCGCATTTACCTACACTGACATAACGTCATTAGTCAGAATTATAATAGAATTTCTTAATTTGAAATGCATGTCCGCTAAGAGAAAAAATAAGCAACCAGCCAGTTCAACGCCTCGTCAAAATCAAACTCATTTTATAATGAACTCTTACGATACGATTAATCGATGTACATAACAATAAAAATAGTTGAGTAATACTTGTAATAACTGCTGTTATCTGGTGATTCACTTTAAGTGTGTGGATATATTAATATTATAGAATTCAAAATTTAATCATTTCAGTATAACGTGGCCAATTACTGGAGGGTGACCAATTACTGGCGATTTACCCTATATGGTCGTACCTTAGCGGTAAGATATATAAATTCTCACAAGTCGTTTATTCGCTGTTGCAAATTTATCAGTGAGTAAAAAAGCCAATGTGAATTTTCGAACATTCACGTATTTCATCGTATCGGTTGAGAAATGTATTTTTTTCTAATAAATGTTGATTACTGTCAGCCAACTGACGATGACAGGCGATGGCTTTAGAGTAGTTTAGGTGCATGGATCCACTGAGTTAAAAGCTTTTTTTACATCAACTTTCATCAGCACCTCAAGCATGAGTCGTCGTTGGCTACACAACACTACAATCTTGTAGGTAACCCTCCGACGCGAGTCCGACTCGCACTGACCGGTTTTTTTCCACAGTTGGTTGGTGAGGCTGTTACGAGTTACGACGTCGAAGTTTGTCGTAACCACTCGCTTTACTCAAAAGTATTTATGAAACTCAAGCGGTCGTTATATTTTTACTGATTTTTTAATTTACAATATTTATTCCCGTTTGTACGGGAGGTGCGGGGTTGATTATAACTGAAGTGGATAGGTAGAAATTAAAAAGCAAAGTGAACTGATAAGACTCTAATACTTAATGGAAACACACAAACTAAAAGAACACAATGGGTAGATTAACAACTTAATAGCGAGAACATCATAATTTACGGCGCGAAAGTAAGATCAATTAGCAGTGCGGTTGCTAGGCGCAGACTAGCTCACTATAGCGGCGGCGCGCATCAAGCGATTGCCTCCGCCGCCCTCGCCCCGCGCTCGCCTTACCGCGTCAACATTGCCTTGGGGCCGGCAAAGCGCGCGCGAGAACAGCATTATCAATTACAATTCAAAACAAATAAATCCTAGTAAAAATAACAACTAAAGAAACTTGGATAGTCGTGCCATCTAATTAACATTACCACCCCCCAGTTGGAGGCTTCAACCGATAAATGTACCGTCAGTAGGTAGCACGGCTATCCGATCAACGGGACGACGCAGCGACCCAGTGGGCGTTCTTACGTCTACCACACGCACATGACCATCACTGCCCGGAAACACTTTTGATATTATGCCACGGGGCCACATGTTACGCGGTTGATTCCCGTCACAAAACACCACCACGTCACCGACCTTGACAGAGTCCGTTGCCGTGGCCCACTTTTGCCGTCTCTGAAGAGTGGGCAGGTATTCTCTGGTCCACCGTCTCCAGAACATCTCAGCAAGCCCGTTCGCCTTCTTCCACTGGCGGCGAGCGTCGACATCCGAGGGATCGTAGGTCGTCGAGCGTGTATCACCTGCCGCTGTGCCAAGCAGCAGATGATTAGGTGTAAGTACAACTGGTTCGTCGGGGTCGGATGCAACATATGAGAGCGGGCGGCTGTTGACAACTAGCTCCGCTTCCAAAAGCACGGTGTGCAGCACTTCTTCGGACGGCGCTCGCTCCCTCAGCGTGGCATGGAGAGCATTCTTCACGGAGCGAACAAGCCGCTCCCAGACACCGCCCATGTGTGGCGCTGCAGGCGGGTTGAAGCGCCAGTCGATGCCCTTAGTTAAAGCTTCACCTTGCAGTCGTTGAGCGTTCAGGCCTCGCAGCGCGGCACGTAGTTCCTTATTTGCCCCAACGAAGTTCGTGCCACAGTCGCTCAGGATCGTCGCAGGTTGCCCGCGACGCGCTATCAAGCGGCGCAAGGCAAGTATTGCAGAGTCACTACTGAGCGATGCAGCCAACTCAAGATGTACGGCGCGTGTAGCGAGGCAAGTAAACAACACGCCCCAACGTTTCTCCCGGCGCCGTCCGATGGTGATTTGCATTGGACCGAAATAATCGATCCCGCAGTTGACAAATGCTCGCCGCGTCGTGGTGATTCTGACGAGCGGCAAGTCACCCATCTTCGGTGGATTGGGTCGCGCGCGCTGTACGCGGCAGTACTGGCAGCGCGCAACGACCGCCTTCACAGTCGGCCGAATGGAGGTCACCCAGAATCTCTCTCGTACGTTGTTGACGACTGTCTCGTGGTTGGCGTGCAGCGCACGGGTATGGTAGTGCTGCACTAGAAGTCGAGTGATGTGACAGCTACCATCGAGAATCACGGGGTGTCTTTCATCGAAAGATAACTCGGTAGAGGCCCCAAGACGTCCCCTGACACGGAGCAACTCGTCATCGTAAAGCATCGGGTCGAGTTTCATCAAACGGCTCGACTTAGGCAAAGCGCGAGCAGCCTGCAGCGCGCTCAAGTCGTCAGGAAAGGAGCGTGCCTGTGACTGCTTCAGTAGAAGGCGCTCGGCCTCCTGCAGCTTCTCCGCTGTAAGTTCGCTTACCCCTGTCTTCTGCTTGGCTCTGCACGCGCTTATGAAGGTAAGTACACGCGCAGTAACGTGCACGGCTCTTATCCATGTGGAGTAGCGCGTCACGTCGATTAGGGGCTGGTCATCTTCAGCCGCCACTAGCGCCCTCTCCAAGCGCTCCGGGTCATTCGTAGGAGACTTCTCGCGGCTCCAGCTCGGCCACGGCACCTGTGGATTACAAAGAAAAGGGGGACCCGAAAGCCACATGTTTTTATTATTAGGCCAGTCCATCCTAGTTGCCTCGTCAGCAGGGTTGGACTCGGAAGGTACCCAATGCCAGTTACTTCTCTTGCTCAAATTATCTATCTCAGCCAATCTATGTGAGACGTATTTTTGATCTGAGTTGATCCACATAAGGACTGTTTTAGAATCAGTCTAGAGGTAAAGGTTGGTGATAGCGAAGTTCACCTCAGATTTTATTGTCATTGCCAACCTGCATGCCAATACAGCCGCCTGTAACTCGAGACGCGGAATCGACACTACCTTCACGGGTGCTACTCGTGCCTTTATTCCGGCTAGACGCCTGAACGCATAATCATAGTTATCAGGCATCTCTACGTTATCACGAGCCCACAACAAGCCCACTTCCCACTGGTGGGAGTTATCCGACACGCGGCGACATGTCTTATCCAATATTTCTAAAGCGCGTTCCGAATTAGAGTTTTTTCGCAAAACATGTGAAATACCTATCGCTTCCAATTCAAATTGACCCTTCACTAACGCGTGTAAATCGTCAAGTGGCGTAGATATGCAGTTGGCTGAATCAACATCGCTACCACCAACCCCCCCTAGCGGGCCATGGACGACCCAGCCTAAGCGGGTAAGAGAAGCAACCGGACGACCGGATTTACCTTGTCGAATCTCCCTGCCGACGATGAGCTCCCAGTTGTCCTGCCCCAATAACAGCATGGGTTTCGCCTCCCTCATTTCGCTGCAGTCCAGGTCCCGCAGGTGTGCGTTGTCCTCGAGCACTCGCGCCGGCAACGCTTGCGACGGTAAGTCAAAATTATGTAAAGTACGCACTGAAATGTCATGACACACACCGTTCGGTCCGCGCAATACGATTTTAACACTTCGCGAGGTGTTATCAGTTACACAATGTCCGCCCGCGGTCTTTAACTTAAGCGGCTCTACGGGTCCATCCACATCACTCGCGAGTTTCGCATCTAAAATCGACACGGACGCGCCATCGTCTAAGAGTGCGTACGAAGGTCGTTCAACACCAGAGTTTGTCACTAAAGTCACAGGTATCACTTTTAATAAAGCACGCGCACGGCACCCTCCAATGTTTGTCACAGTTTCATATTTCACAGGCGCCGACGCGGGCGACGTAGTGGCCGGCGGCGGCACGTTAGGCGGTGGTCCCACCGCGGGCGCGGGCGCAGGCGCGGGCGGCGAAGCGTTCTGTGTCTCCTTATGTAGTAACTCGTGGTGTGACCAATTACACTTACTACAACGTTTAGCGCGGCAGAACCTACTCGAGTGAGTCTTCAAAATGCACTTGAAACACAGTCTGTTTTGTTTGATTAAGTCCCAACGTTCCTCAATAGAAAGACTTTTGAACTGACTACACTCATTCAACTTATGACCCGCTTTACACTTAGCACACACACTTTGATTACTAATATCAGTCTTAGTAACAGCAGCTACTGTCTCAACCTGAGTATGAACACGGTGTCTCTGTCCGCCCGCTCGCACTGGCACCATAGACCTGTCCTTATCACGTCGGACAGCGCCGGACGAAGGCGCACATTCCGCACTTAAGCTTATCGGTGTGTAATATGACGATGCGCGTGAGAGTTGACTGAGAAAATCGACTAACATGTTTAGGTTTGGAGACACTCGTAAATCAACACCACTGTTATTGTCCAAGCGCAGCGCAAATTCTCCGTACTGCGAGCGTTGATATGGAGTTAATTTATTTAATAGTTCGCTGACTAATTGTGGGTTATTTAGATATCCGTCCGCATGTATACTTTTTAACACGGATACGCAATTCCGTACTGTTGTTGCAAATTTACGTATCTCGGGTCCATTTTCAGTAACTGTAGGTAAATCACGCACTTTCTTAATGGCACATTCTAGAAGGCGATTAGGGTGTCCGAACTCGTCCTCGAGCGCTCTGAGGACCTCCTCAGGGTCGTAGGATGTTCTTAGCAGGTCCGCGACGGCGGCCTTCGCCTCCCCGACAAGCGCCATCCTGAGGCGCGCCATGTTCTCGAATGGCTTGAAGTTGTGAATCTCACTGGTACTCCGGTAGGCCTTCTCGAAGCTGAGCCAGTCCGCGGCGTTACCATCGTATATCGGTATCTCGTGCACCTGTCGCGGTACTCCTCTCGCCTGTCCTAGCTTGCCGATGGCCTCCGCCAGCCGATCCATATCTGTTAGAGCCTGGCTCTTCGGCGGCGGCGGCGGCAGCGGCTCGGCGGCCACGTGCGGCAGGTCCGGGGCGGGCGCGCGGGGGGCGGCGGGCGCGTCGCTGAGCCAGCGCGCCACGCGCGCTGAGGCACCGCTCGCGACGCTCGCTGGCGCGCCGTCCTCTTCCTCTTCCTCTTCCTGTGCCGCTAACTCTGCCATCTCAAGTGCAAGCTTCTTCTTTATGAGGCTCTCTCTGAGCTTAGCCACCTCTAGCTCCGCCTCATATTCCGCGCGCATTCGAAGCGCTTCGCGCCCGGCCTGGCTAAGTCTCGACGTGTGGCTGGCATTGCTCCGCGCTCTCATGGTGCGCTCTGTAACCGGCGTACTGATCTCCAACGGCAGTCGTTTCTCTCCGTGGTCACTAAGACCACCTACCTTGGAGGCATCGGCAAGTTGTTGAGGCGGCGTCGACTGTAGTCCGGGGCACGACGGAGTATTTATTCCCGAATCTGCGTGTACTTCGGCCTTTTCCATCGCATTTCTCGTTGCACTACGTGTCCTTGGTTTCCGATCACTGTCACTCATAATGACTACCGATTACTTCATCCGGCTCGAAGGACCACAAATTGTACGGGAGGTGCGGGGTTGATTATAACTGAAGTGGATAGGTAGAAATTAAAAAGCAAAGTGAACTGATAAGACTCTAATACTTAATGGAAACACACAAACTAAAAGAACACAATGGGTAGATTAACAACTTAATAGCGAGAACATCATAATTTACGGCGCGAAAGTAAGATCAATTAGCAGTGCGGTTGCTAGGCGCAGACTAGCTCACTATAGCGGCGGCGCGCATCAAGCGATTGCCTCCGCCGCCCTCGCCCCGCGCTCGCCTTACCGCGTCAACATTGCCTTGGGGCCGGCAAAGCGCGCGCGAGAACAGCATTATCAATTACAATTCAAAACAAATAAATCCTAGTAAAAATAACAACTAAAGAAACTTGGATAGTCGTGCCATCTAATTAACACCGTTAGTTTTTAGACCTGCCATTAAACATACACCTGTCTAATCTTAACTGCGCGACCCAGAAATGGCTAGAGGGCCATTTGTAACCAACTTACGCGAACACCGAACAATCAACTTATTATGTACTTACGTTGGTTTTTCAGCGATAATTCTTTATCATGGGTATTTCCTGGACTCCTCATATAAAAATATTCATTACCGGCGTGGTAAACTTATTTGCATTTGCGTTCATAAATTGAACTTTAATTACAGTAGAATAAAAACTCTTTCAACTCAAGCTTATATCACATTGTAATTTTTGAACCTCTCATGTATTTTATTTATAGGAGTTACTTAGATTTGTTTGTGATTCATCTAAATTAAAATTTGCTAGTACACATATTTCAGTAGTTCCTGAGATATTTAATGCTGTTACTTACAGACGGACAGAGTCACAAGGGTTTCTCCTTTTTTATATCTTTTTGGTACGAAATCAGAAAACAACCCTTCGTCATTTTCAATGTTCCAGCTTGTGGCGGTATTGGCTCAAATGCCGAGCACTCAGTGTCTTCCGCGAACAATAATTGCATGAATAACAATGAGTTTAACTGCATTGAAACTGGCACATTGTTGTACTCGGTTGTAGCCAATTACCCCGTCTGAACGAACTGGGGTATTGTCTCATATAGACAATAACGTTGTTGTGCGTCTGTTCGAGAACTTAAGTACCAATAGACAAAATGTTTACGAATAGCTAGTTGCCTCAAGAGCCTAATTGCCTCATCATAATGGCAGCAATTGTGGCAGTTTCAGCGTATTATCTGGATGTATAGTGAAAGGCATCCGCTGCCATTCACGGAGCAAGTGTAATAATAATACTAATTCATTAGTATCGCTTATAAATGAAAAAAAACCTTTCAGTTAAAGTAAAAAGAATTATTTGTAATATTCATTCCATGGGGATTCTCAGAACGCAATGTACATATGTGTGGTGAATTTCGATCGACAAAGATGACTTAATATTAACGTCACCGTTAGGTTAGGTTAGGTTAGGTACCCTTTATGAACTCCTGCCATAAAGGCATTTATTTAGAATGCCTGCTTAGGAATATCGTATGGTCACTGTCAAAGATATGTTTACGTGTTTGCACTTTGTTCTACTGTAATAAAGCAAAAAATGTACGTCTATAGGTGCATGTCTTTGACATCTACTCGTAATTTACCACCCAGCGTTCTAGGGAGGCTTACGCAATTAGTGGAAACCAGATTTACTCAAACCAAATAAAGAGATTGTTTTGTACATAATTAAATAAATATATATAAACGTTATACAGATTGTTATCGTTAAGTGTAGGCAGGCGATTATGCCGTAAATATAACAGATATCAATAGTACGTAGATTGTTAACCAAGGGCTGAAAGGCATCCATTTCTGACCAGATATTTTTCGAGTCAGAAATGGGTGACTTTTACCCGAATTAAACACTCTACTTTTTATATCGAATGCGAGGAAAGTGAAAAAAAACACAGACGGAAAATTGAACAATACGTGTTTATCCAAAGTATACAATAAAAAAAATGCAACCGAATTGAGATATTCCTCCTTTTGTTTGAAGTCGGTTAAAAACGGCAGCCGCAACATCATTTTTCATATCTCATGCTCTGAAAGTGGGTCATTGTTGTTCTAATAAGTGTGCTGAAAGTGATACCTTTCTGCTCTATTGACAATGAAGGAAGTAGTGCCTCCTGGTTGTGATTATATAAAGTGTGTAGGTACACGTTTTGCTTAGCGAAGGAAAGGTAAACACTTTAAACTTTGCTCAGAAGAATGCTGATTTGTGTACTTCTCATTGGATTGTTGGTTGTTCTCACTATAATAAGTTGTATTGTTGGTGTTGTATATTATTTTCGAACGACAAAAACGTTTGTAACACATCTGGATATGACGATTTCAATAACTTAGCTGGCGCCATTAAAAGGCACAAGACTTCCAAAAAGCATATGAACGCTGTGATTTCTTTTAGTAATTTTGGTAAGTATCAGCTAATTGAGACATCTTTATCGAGCCAATTATCCGAAGAAATATCAAAAACATATTCTGAAACCCTAGGCACGCCACTGTCTTTAACTAATACTAATAATAAATACAAATAGTATGAAACTATTTGAATAGGCTATTTTCGTCTATCACAATTAAATTATGAAAGTATGTTATTCATATAGTTTTGCCTTAGGAAATACGAATATGATACTATTTAGTTATAAAAACATAAGCAGTGTTTTTATTTTCAAAATTAAAATCGGAGTTGTATTAACATTATGTCACGTGACCGACACACCATATGACCATAAGCGCGAGCGAGACAGATATTTGACTCTTTCTTTAGGACAGGTGAGATGGGACTATTTTTATTTCGGCGTGATGACGTCACGATAATGGCGGCTGCCGTTTTTGAATTGTATAGATACTTTGAATAAACAAATTGTTTAATTTTCCGTCTGTGTTTTTTTCACTTTCCTCGTATTCGATACGAAAAGTAGAGTGTTTAACTCGGGTGAAAGTCACCCATTTCTGACTCGAACCATTGGCACTCTCACTTCGTTCGAGCGCCAAAATATCTCGTCAGGAATGGGTGCCTTTCAGCCCTTGGTTAACAATCTACTATTACGCTCAATAGTCATTAGTCATTAGTGTCTCAACTGCATATAAAATATGCATATAAATGTAATAAGATAGAATAGTACATTATTGTCGAAGCAAGGGAAGTAGGCAATTGCTGGCTGAGTATTAATTTTAAACGGACGACCTTGGGAGTCCGTTTAATTTTATACGAAGCCAGTACATGCCCTTCCAGCTGAGAAAAATATAGTGCTTTTCTCAAAAATTGTGCAAGAAAACAAAAATGTATTTTCTGAAAATGACAAGGCATGCATTTCTACTCGCCGCTTCAAGAAATTGTCGTACGCCTTCTGATATCTATCTTTTGGCTAATTTGCAAATTACACTTAAACAAATAATCAATAACTGAGCTTGCAGCTCCTTTTAAATCTGGAATCATTTACACGTCAATTTTCTATATTTTCCGTAAAAAGAATTAGCCACTGTATGTTAAAACAGAATATTTTTTGCATTGCCGCATTTTTTTTTTAATAATAAGTTGGGTGTGTTTTTCTTCCGAAAGCGCCATAAGTTATTTGAGACAACCAAAAACTCGCGATGAGTCACAGCTACTGATCTTGCGTTTTGGCTGTTTAGGACCTATGCCTTTTATTTATATGGTGGTTTCAACTTTTTAAAAAGTTGGTACCACGACAAATAAGGGAATTTGTATGCAACATTGTAGTCGAGCAAAATCGAGCCCGCAAGGTTTTTTATTTTTTAAATGTTGATTAACCATAAACTATGCGCTTCACGTCCTGATTTTTTACCAATAAAGTCGACATTGCCGATGATTTTTGATAAAATACATTTTAATCATCTCAAGAACGCGTGGAGGGGAGGTATCGAATTGAAATTAAAACCACATACTCGTACTCAGGTCTACAGCCTCTTGAAGCTGTGAAAAATCCAAACTTCTAAGTAACAGTGGAAGAAAGAGACGGCCGTGTATGCCGCCAAAAACGTATATTGCGACAATCTCAAGGGAATAATTTTTTTTAGAAATATAATGTGTTTTCCGTTGACCTAGAACTAGGTTAAGTAAGTAATATCGTCTTTAATTTTTTGCTTGATATTTTTTTCGGCACATATTTTTTGGTCTAATAATCTTGGGTCGATTGTTTTTTATGTCGAAAACTATTTGGCCGAAATTGTTTTGCATTTATTTTTTTGGCCGTAAATTGTTTAGTCTATCATTTGTGTGGAATAACATTGTTTGTTCGAATGTATTTCAGGCATGAAATTGTCAACCTACTTACCAGGCAGCAGTTCGGTTCTGGCGCTTCGCCGGCCGCTGCCGCGGCGCGCTCGGCTCGCGCGCTGTTATTGTCGCAGTTCTAACCTAACCTAACCTCCTATTGTACATATACATTTACGGCCAAACAATATTAAAACATAAAATTTTCGACCAAGCGAAGGACACAACTGAAAACTATATATTTGTAATTAAGAAGCCTCGGCAACTCTGAGTCCGACTCGTGCTTGTCAGTTATTTTATATTGCTGTATGACTTATCGACGAGTAAATTAAATAGAATCAGAATTATTGAAATCCTACTTCGATAATTTAAGTAGAGACTGTCATACCTTCGTTTACTACTTCAATCAGATGCTATACTCGTACAGGGGATCCTGTTGTTTTACCAAATTTATTTTGGTCATATTTCATTTCCCAAACTAATTTTACCAACTATTTTGTTTGCCAATGCAAACTTTGGCACAATTTTAAAACGAATATTTTCATTACGTCAAATTTTCATTCAGCAAAATATTATTACGAAAAATTACATTACGGCAAGTGGTCTTTTAGCAAATGCTTTAATAAAGCAAAAAAACATTAGACAATAAACATTTCTTCAAGATAATGTTATGGCAAATTATAAATAGACAAAAATAACAATTGTTTGGGTTATGATATTTTACCAAAATACTATTAATAAAACGGCAAGGTCCCTTAAATAAAAAAATGCACGGTTAAGTAGGTCGGTAGGCAAAGGCGTTAAATTAAGTTAGGGCAGCCAAAAAAGGGGGGCTCGGGGGGCAAAGCCTCCTATAAGTAAAAAAACAAACAATCGTAACAATTGTATTATTTGGTAGGTTGGGTTAGGGTTAGCTTGTGTCCCTTAGAGCGGAAATAGGCACCCCGCGAAGCGGGGTGACGTCGACACGCTGGTGGTTTGGTTAGAATTGCGACCTATACACAAATTAATTTTCCCTACCCACATAACAATAGTAGATTGTTAACCAAGGGTTGAAAGTGACCCATTGCACCCGAGATATTTCTGGCGCTGTGAGTGAAGTGAGAGCGCCAATAGTACGAGGGTCAAAACTTTTCATTTCGACTGTGAGGAAAATAATTAAAATAATTGTACTATTCAATATCCAACTTCTTCGCACTGGCTACAATATGCCACGGCCTACTAGACTACACGACTTAAATTGTAATCGAGTAGGCCACGACGCGACTAATCTAGAGGGCCATGGCGAAACGTAAAAAAAGAAAAAGTTACATGGCATTATGGCATTTATGGCGGGCAGTCGAATAGAGGAATGATTTTGAATATTGATTTTCTGCAATTGCGAATAAAAATAAACCAACTGAAAAAGGATTTTAATATCATCCTATAGGTCGTAATAAACACGTCGTTTAATGTAGGTACCTATAGCTGACTGTCTATTTGTGAAAAGCTTTTATTTTAATACTGTATTATCTTCGACTCCGTGGCTGATCTTACCAATTAAAAAAAATTTACTTTCCACCCTAGGGGAGAACACGCAATTTTCCACCCGGCTATATAC
Source organism: Epinotia demarniana (assembly GCA_945867215.1). Classification (NCBI taxonomy): domain Eukaryota; kingdom Metazoa; phylum Arthropoda; class Insecta; order Lepidoptera; family Tortricidae; genus Epinotia; species Epinotia demarniana. The sequence goes on along the minus strand of OX244259.1, from coordinate 33,142,552 downwards.
CCATGAAAACTCAACTTTCAGAACAGGAGAGATGAAAAAAAGTTGTAATTTTATTGTGTATATTATACACCATTGAAATAAAGATGTAAATGATTTGTCATTGAAGAGTTCCTCTGCTGATTAACCGACGGAATAGAAATGGTCAATTAAATATTGACGATACAAATCATTTGCCTTATTTCGTTTTGGTTAAAACATATTATGCCAACTAAAATATTTGACTGAATGAAATTTGGTCAAAGTACCAGTTGGTAAACGAGATATTGCCTAAACATGAATATGCCAAACATAAGGTTTGCGTAAGAATTATTTCATTTTTGTTCATTTGGCAAACGATTATTCGGCAAATGAAATTCTACGAAAAATGTTTTGGGAAGTGATAATTTGTCAATTTTTTTTTGGTGAAACAAAGGTAACCCCTCGTACAGAGCTCATAATACCTCTCGAATATTTGAATTCATATTAAAATATTGTAGTGTGTGTTTAGTGTGTTGTAGTTCCCTCTCATACATGAGAGAGGAGGCCTGTGCCCAGCAGTGGGACGTATGTAGGCTGATGATGTGTGTGTGATGTGTGTGTGTTTAGTGTAATTTTAAATACTAATATATATTACATGAGAGCCTATTCGACCTCAGTCACTCGTCTGTAAGATTTTCGTATTTACGAAACCCTTCTTCGCATTTAATTGCACTTTCTCTTTCAGTAAACTCTTTACGGTAGTATTGTAATATTTGAGCCCATATATTTTCAATGGGTGTAAAGTCTGGGTGATATGGTGGTAAATGCAAGACAGAATTACCTTATTCTGCCAGTATTTTGTCTATCTATGGAATATTGTAAATGTTCTTGTTTGTTTTGTAAGATGATTTCATAAATTCGTGGATTTGTGAAACTGGGGTCGTTTGGAATATTGTGTGTTACCAATTTATCATGTCTTGTTTCCGGGTATTACAATTTAGCAGTTCTTCGATATATTTGTTGTAATTAGTATGTTCCCGCTCAATGTTCTGTTTGCCCGGGGGCATTTAGAGGAATTTTAAAATTGTGTACGAGTATGCTTATATATTTTGCTACCAGGGATTCCATAATGATAAAATAACAACTTTGGCCCTTGATTTTTTTACCAAGACATTAAACAGTGTAATTTATCCGCAAAAGTAAGTTCCTTATGTTCCTGGGAATATTCCCGGTCATGGCCATTAAAAAAAACAATTTTAACAGTAGTACTTAGTAGTACTTATAAGAATATAAGTAACAAAACGACATTTCAAAACATGCGACGTTGCCAGTTTGACTGCACGGGCTAATGCTTGCCTCGTCCGCACCCTTCCCCTCTCTCGTAGTGAGCTGGCAGCCGCGGCTTGAGCGCGACGTGTGGCAGTGAATTGTTTGTTTCTCGCCAAAAAAACATCGTTTTCTGACGTAAGTGTCTCGATTTTTGTATATTTTGTTATTTATATTAAGAACAAAACTTGTGTGGTGTCAGAATCGTTGTACTTTTAGTCGTTATATGAGCATATTACCTTGTGACAATTCATTGTATAACCTATTTTTATGGTTAATTATAAGTTGAACAGTGTGTGTATTGAACAGCGAACCAGGTCTGCATAGTACACATTGATCCCGGTTCACTATGTACTATGAAGACACAGTGAACCCGGTTATCTATGCACTATGAAGACACAGTGAACCGGAGCAAGCGATCCTGGTTCAGTGTTCCTTGATAATATAATGTTGAAAATTAATAGTTTGTATATTTTGTTATTTATATTAAGAACAAAATTTGTATGGTGTCAGAATTGTTGCAGTTTTAGTGTTTTATGAGCATATTGCCGTGTGACAATTCAGTGTATAATCTTTTTTTTGGTTAATTATAAGCTGAATAGTGTGTGTATTGAACAGTGAACCAGGTCTGCATAGTAAACAGGAAGCCGGAGTAGGCAATCCTGTTTCACTGTTCCTATAGTATAACGTTGACGGCAAATAGGGAAAACGAAAAGAGAAGAAATGATAGCAGCGTTACCGAAAATTGAAAATGGTACCTCCATTAGGAAGACTTACTAAGAAGAAGACTAGGACAAGTTATTGCAGTTGCTGATTATAATGTTGTGTTTTAAAAATAAAAGATGATTATCCAAAATTCTGTGGTTTCTTTCCAAAAATAAGTATTTTACTAGTAACGTAATGTATGGTTCACTGTTGAAATTCGGGTGGTTCAGTAAAAACTACCCATTCATTCTTTTTAAAACCTTATTTTACGGGTTTAGTTTGTTCCTTGGACTTTCTATAACCTAAAACTAAGAAACCTAATGAAATTACCTAACCGATGACACCAAAACGAAATTATTTGCTTTATTTTTCAGCACATTAAATATCTAAGAAAAAAGGTTGGTTCACTGTTCAACAAGTTTTTTACAAGTAATGTAATCTATGGTTCACTGTTGAAATTCAGGTGGTTCAGTGAAAACTACCCATAGTACACAGTGAGCCATAAATGATTTCTTAGAAAAACCTCCGTTACGGATTAAGCTCGTTCCTTGGGCTATCTATGACCTAAAACTAAGAAACCTAAGGAAATTACCTAACCGATGACACCAAAACGAAATTCTTAGCTTAATTTTTAAGCACATTTAATTACCTTCGAAAAAAGGGTGGTTCACTGTTCGACAAGGCACCCTACATTCATTTAATAAAGCTGAATGCAGTTTTTGGCGAAACTGGCAAAATGCATTTTATTTGTCAGGACTCTATTCATTTTAACAAAGGGGTTTGGTTAAATGTGTTGTCATATTTTTTTAATGAGCGGCCACTCGTTAAATTGGTATATTGTGATAGATCTATTTTAAACAAACATATTTTGTTATGAAATGTAATACTCTAAAATGCATCGGAGCCGAAATATTTGCAATACATATTTCCGCAGGTCATATTGAAAAGTTATAAACCAAACTAAAATATCTCGGCTCCGATATTGTTTAACGCGTTTATTTTTATATATTTATGCGTATTAAGAGGTCCTCTAAAAGATTTTTACACAAACATCCGTGGCCGCTGCAAAAATAAAATGAAAAATTTTCTCATACAAGGTTACCCAATGCCCTTTAAGGTAAACGTCTGAGTGCTCGACGCTGTTCTAGTATAGTCGACGCTAGTCTAGGCATGTGCACTCTATGTCAGAGCAATACGGGTTAAATTCGAATTAAGAGGATTTTACTTCATTTGAATTTAAGCCATGTCACTTTGACATAAGAGTGCCCATGCCATGTACAGCGTCGAGCACTCGGACCTTTCCCTCATATTACAATTTAAATGGGTTCACCATCGTTTCATAAATAACGATCATAAAATGATCGTTTCATAAACAACGATTCACAAACTATTCATTTCACAAACGTATCATTCCTCAAAATCTTATACTCTGAATAATTATTTCACAAATATTCATTTAGCAAATGTTACACTTTAAAAAAACATTGAATGTTAATTTTTAAATGAAAGGAAAAATTGAAAAATTTAATGCTCCGAGCCGGATTCGAACCGGCGACCACAGGCATTCATGGCCCGTCGCTACTACCAACTGAGCTATCGGAACAATCCGGTTCGGGCACCAAATCCCTCAATCAATGCCTGTGGTCGCCGGTTCGAATCCGGCTCGGAGCATTAAATTTTTCAATTTTTCCTTTCATTTAAAAATTTGTAATTTTCTTTAGCAGCGTTACTGCTTCAAAAACAAATATTAATTTAGTATGGGGTAGCGCATCGTTACTGACGATTTCTCAACATAATTTGAGACGTTGGTGCCGTAAAGAAGCCTAAGTCTTCTGGTAGATGTCGCTACATACGCCTCCCTAAGGCGTTATATGAAGGAACTGATTGAGGGATTTGGTGCCCGAACCGGATTGTTCCGATAGCTCAGTTGGTAGTAGCGACGGGCCATGAATGCCTGTGGTCGCCGGTTCGAATCCGACTCGGAGCATTAAATTTTTCAATTTTTCCTTTCATTTAAAAATTTGTAATTTTCTTTAGCAGCGTTACTGCTTCAAAAACAAATATTAATTTAGTATGGGGTGGCGCATCGTTACTGACGATTTCTCAACATAATTTGAGACGTTGGTGCCGTAAAGAAGCCTAAGTCTTCTGGTAGATGTCGCTACAGACGCCTCCCTAAGGCGTTATATGAAGGAACTGATTGAGGGATTTGGTGCCCGAACCGGATTGTTCCGATAGCTCAGTTGGTAGTAGCGACGGGCCATGAATGCCTGTGGTCGCCGGTTCGAATCCGGCTCGGAGCATTAAATTTTTCAATTTTTCCTTTCATTTAAAAATTTGTAATTTTCTTTAGCAGCGTTACTGCTTCAAAAACAAATATTAATTTAGTATGGGGTGGCGCATCGTTACTGACGATTTCTCAACATAATTTGAGACGTTGGTGCCGTAAAGAAGCCTAAGTCTTCTGGTAGATGTCGCTACATACGCCTCCCTAAGGCGTTATATGAAGGAACTGATTGAGGGATTTGGTGCCCGAACCGGATTGTTCCGATAGCTCAGTTGGTAGTAGCATAGGGCCATGAATGCCTGTGGTCGCCGGTTCGAATCCGGCTCGGAGCATTAAATTTTTCAATTTTTCCTTTCATTTAAAAATTTGTAATTTTCTTTAGCAGCGTTACTGCTTCAAAAACAAATATTAATTGAATGTTAAATTGTCATTTCAAAAATGATAATTTAGCAAATAACTCGTTTATAATATAGGTCATTTTAAAAATCTTCGATTGATAAACTATTGTTTTTTAAAAGTTAATATCTGTCATATCACGGTATCTAGCGGACTGGCCGAGAAACATCCTGTACTAAATTCATGAAAAAAATATAGTTTTAAGCATAAATTGAGTTTGGCGCTTCGCCGGCCGCTGCCGCGGCACGCTCGCTTCGCTCGCTCGGCTCGCGCACTGTAGGGTTGCGGTTTTTCCTAACACTCCTCCTCGCTTCGCTCGTCATCGTACCTACACTGACCTGCCTTAAAGTAGAATAGATAGGTAATCCACCTGTTATGTCAGTACATTTTAAGACCTAAAAGTTATTTTTTTAGGCTAGGAATGATAACTTACTTACTAAAAACTTTTAGACTTACCCGTCTGCTCATACAGACTTATTTACACAATACCTGAGGGCCTAGACAAGGTTACAATCGACAAGCGATAACGCCAATAGAAAACTAATAAAATGTATGTTAATGACATATATTAACGAAAAGTGTTTCGTCGGCATCTGTCATTCTCATACATTTTATTATTTTCTATTGGGGTTAGCGCTTGTCGATTGTAACCTTGTCTACGGCCCCTGTATACAATTATACAACTTTTGGTTTACGATTGTATGAAGACGATCAATGATTTATTAAATAAGGTAATTACCAAACAATGCATTTTCTTCAACGTTATTTTACCAAACGTTACTTTGCCAATTGTCACGAATAATAAATGAGTAATTTGTCAAATAATGATTTATAATATGAAGTTTTTTCAATTAAATGATTTGTCTAATGAACTCTTTGTCAAACAATATTTTATGAAACGACTAATTTGTGAATCGTTAGTTTGCCAAACGTTGTTTATAAAATGAATATTTGTGAAACGTTTTTTATGAAATAATCGGATACCATTTAAATGACCAGCTTGTATTTTAATATTCCCTTGTTTGGGGAATATTCACCGGACCAAGGGAATGTTCCTAGAAAATTCCCATACGGGAATATTCTCCGGCACATCATTAGTAATACTGAATAGGCATGATGACAGTAATTGAAAATCATTAAAATATGGTATTTTCTTAGTGAAATTTTAATCGTAGAATTCGAAAATTGCTCATATTTTTTTATTAAGTAAGAGATTATTATTTATTTTGATAAAATTAAACAGAAAAATACGGACGGCCGCCATGATATGCTAAACACCAATCAGAGCGCATGACGTCACGTTTGTAGAAATAAATACCCATAACGGCCATTACCACAGATTACAGAGAAAACGAATAGTAAGATAGGGATAGAACCATGTTATCTGTCAGATACGTCATTGTCCCGCTGTCTCGCTCGCACGGCCGCGCAATACTTGTAAACTTTTTAATTTATGTTCATTCAATGAGCAATTGAGCGATCTAGGTAGCAAACATCAAAGGTCTGCGTTCTTTTTATACAAACGTGACGTCACTCGGCACGCCATGACACTGACAAGCGTTTTAGCGCAAAATTGAAATTTAAAAACTAAAATGCATTTTTTTCTTACTTAACTATTAAATTCTCTTGAAAAATTTCATTCGTTGTACATAATAAATGTTTCTAAACATTATAGAACAGTTTGTCAAAATGTGTCATCATGTCTATTTGCATGCAACCCAATTTGGAATAAATTGTTTTCTAAGCCATTTTACATTCATTGTCGTTGTTAATTTCCACTTTCCACTTCAATCAAAAATATTTTCACATATATACATTATATACAATTTCCTTAGATTAACTGTTTACAAAAATACCCTTTTTGAGACGTGTCGGCATGATAACTAATCGTCCAAAAACATTACATAAAATTATACCTACTAAAGGACATTGTCATTTTCTATTTCACGAATGCGTCTGATTTTACCCCAGACGCAGAATGTCTTTCTAAAAGCTCAAGGATCGTAAGCCTTTCTGATCTGGTGAAGTGAAAACGCTTTTTCCCACCCTCGCAACTGGTTTTCTCTTCCTTGTTTTCACTGTTAACCATTATCACCGTCCAAAAGTAAAAAAATACATTTAACGTATTGGTAGTGCTATATTTATTTTATCATCCTTTCAGTATAGTACATTATTCCAGAGGGCGGGAAATAGCAATTCCTGGATGATTTGATTTTCATTAATTTTAAAACAGCGAGTATTTCAATAAAAACCAACCAAGTTCCCGCCCAACTTATTTTTTTAAAGTGGCATGACTCGCCGTACCAGTTTCAATTGCATATATAAAAATATAGATATATTAGAATAAACCACAAGTTCAAATGTTTCATGTTATTAAAATTATTTAAGATTAAACGGGATGACATTATTACTATAAATATATTTATCTACACACATACCATTAGTGCTCTAAAATGCGTTTAGAAACCGTAAGAAATGACCAGCATTATTACAACTGATTTTACTATGAGAACTTTCTTGTCTGTGGTAGTAGGTAAAATCTGTACTGTAATGTCAGTACAGTACAGATTTTTGTATCGTTGAGCTTAAATTTGGAACAGCTGTCAAAACTCAAGCGGGTCTCTATTCTAATATCCATAGATATTAAAACATTTATCGATACGGAACGTCAATTCAGTATGTTTTTTAAATATAAACCACACGACATTTGATCTCGAGTGATATGAGTATATCATTCGTTGTGATGATGAATTGCCGGCCATTGCTGTTGTCATTTTTTTGTCGCTTTTTTGCTGTTACTTACATACTTATGATACGTGTGTAGATAAAGTAGTGTATGCAATTGTACATAATAAGTCCTTAAAACACTTGTCTGATCCTATAATGAAACTACACTCGTATTTTAAGGCGCCGTGGGTTCAGCGAAGTCAAGCGAACAGAGTTTTTGAAACAATATAATGCGTCTGTTTATAATAATTTGGTTAAGAAAAAATACGTTTACTAATCTCGAGGCTTTTCTGCAGGGAGATCAGTGTTTAGAAACATGATTAAGCAATTTTCGCTCGATAAAAAAAAATCGCCAACATACCTCTAATTACACTCTTTAAACCGATAGTACATTTTTTTTAAACTTGCTACTTACATGAAACTTGCATCAAAAATTGCGTATTTGTATTTTAGATGGTAATCAGTGAATACATTTTTTTTAAATAATTCCAATCAAAAATAATAATTCGAAAACATCGATAACCGTGATCCTACTCGTCCCCGAACACCGGCCGCCGCCCGCTCAGTGCTCAGCGAGCTGCGTTCGGGGACGGACCTGTGTCGCGCGACTCGTGCTCCCGAATCCGTACGGCCAAGTGCATTTCTTGCAAAAAATATACCCTGCGTGCTCCCTATAATGGGGAAAGAAAAGAATAAACCTAAAAAAGGAGAAGGAGTCATGTTATGAATTGCAGAGCGATTGCCCGAAGAACAAAAACGAAACGGTAAGTGCAATCACAGATAAATAATAAACGCAGTAGTGTAGGTGCCTACTTACTTAGTGGCTGTGTGACGCGCGCAAGTTATATTATGTATCTGAAGTGGGAAGTTCGCTATATACTTACCGAAGATATTATATGAATAGTGTTTTTTCTTGTTAAATAAGTAGGCACTGTAAATATCATATCAAATTATTCATTTCTGAATGTAATCATTCTCTTTAAAAATTTTTTTAGGTTGTTGGACCGCAACAAAGAAAATAACGAAACCGTGTTCCCATCGAATGAGTACGTAATAATTATTTTAGTCTAATCAGAGGGACTACCGCGAAGCGAAAACGAACTTCGTTCAAGTATCTCCCTCTCTGTCGCTCGAACTAGCAAGTGCGACAAAGACGGAGATACACGAACGAAGTTCGTTTTCATTTCGCGGTAGGCCCTCAGTACGTGAGCATGGCGCAACCGAAACTCGTGTGACAGTCACACTCTCAACAGAGAGGAGAGGAGTGGAGATGAGAGGAATTAGTTAAGCGAAGAAGAGAGGGGCGGGGAAAATGGAGTGAAGGGGAGTAGATTGGAGAGGACTGGTGTGGGAAAGAGAGGAGAATAATGGAGTGCTACATGAGGAGGAACGGCTTGTCCGATTTGGATGAAACTTTGTTTACATATTTGAGTGGGTCCATGGATGGTTTATAAAGACAATTGGCCCGATAGATGGCGTCGTGATCACAATTGAAATGACGAATGGTTGGACCGATTTTTATGAAACTATGTGTTTAGGTATTTAAGTGGGTCCCTGGATGGTTTGGAAAACAAACAGTTGGACCCGGTAGATGGCGTTGTGATCGCGATATCTTGAAAAACCGGATTTGCTGAACATGTGACAACACTGTATATTTTAGTGGGTTCAGGGGATGGTTTGATCGAGGGAGACGAAGAGAGAGAGAGAGATGGTATTTGTCTATCTTATATGGCGAGAGAGGAAAAGAGAGATAGTGTGTAACGAAATCTTAAATGTTTATGAAGCAGAAACGTCCGCTATCGAAATTCTAAATTTCACTCAGTGGAAAATTGAAAAATTATTCGCCACGAGCGGGATTTGAACCCACAACTTCTGGAATCCGTCCATCGCTCTCCCAATGGAGCTACCGTGGGTCCGCTAAAGGTGACGAATCTTTGAATTCCTTCCACTATTGTATTTACACCTTAGGGAGGCTCGTAGCGACATCTACCGCGAAGTTATTACAACTTCTGAAACGGCACCAGTTACATTGAAGACGAAGGGGAAAATCAACCCATGGAAGTAATTTATATTAAGCGAGATGATGCGTTTTGTTCAATAAGTAGGCACTGTAAATATCATATCAAATTATTCATTTCTGAATGTAATCATTCTCTTTAAAATTTTTTTTAGGTTGTTGGACCGCAACAAAGAAAATAACGAAACCGTGTTCCCATCGAATGAGTACGTAATAAATATTTTAGTCTAATCAGAGGGACTACCGCGAAGCGAAAACGAACTTCGTTCAAGTATCTCCCTCTCTGTCGCTCGAACTAGCAAGTGCGACAGAGACGGAGATACACGAACGAAGTTCGTTTTCATTTCGCGGTAGGCCCTCAGTACGTGAGCATGGCGCAACCGAAACTCGTGTGACAGTCACACTCTCAACAGAGAGGAGAGGAGTGGAGATGAGAGGAATTAGTTAAGCGAAGAAGAGAGGGGCGGGGAAAATGGAGTGAAGGGGAGTAGATTGGAGAGGACTGGTGTGGGAAAGAGAGGAGAATAATGGAGTGCTACATGAGGAGGAACGGCTTGTCCGATTTGGATGAAACTTTGTTTACATATTTGAGTGGGTCCATGGATGGTTTATAAAGACAATTGGCCCGATAGATGGCGTCGTGATCACAATTGAAATGACGAATGGTTGGACCGATTTTTATGAAACTATGTGTTTAGGTATTTAAGTGGGTCCCTGGATGGTTTGGAAAACAAACAGTTGGACCCGGTAGATGGCGTTGTGATCGCGATATCTTGAAAAACCGGATTTGCTGAACATGTGACAACACTGTATATTTTAGTGGGTTCAGGGGATGGTTTGATCGAGGGAGACGAAGAGAGAGAGAGAGATGGTATTTGTCTATCTTATATGGCGAGAGAGGAAAAGAGAGATAGTGTGTAACGAAATCTTAAATGTTTATGAAGCAGAAACGTCCGCTATCGAAATTCTAAATTTCACTCAGTGGAAAATTGAAAAATTATTCGCCACGAGCGGGATTTGAACCCACAACTTCTGGAATCCGTCCATCGCTCTCCCAATGGAGCTACCGTGGGTCCGCTAAAGGTGACGAATCTTTGAATTCCTTCCACTATTGTATTTACACCTTAGGGAGGCTCGTAGCGACATCTACCGCGAAGTTATTACAACTTCTGAAACGGCACCAGTTACATTGAAGACGAAGGGGAAAATCAACCCATGGAAGTAATTTATATTAAGCGAGATGATGCGTTTTGGAGTGAAAAAATGGAGAAAAAACTTGTGGAATTTTATATTGGTCATTTATTGCCACAATTAGTTGACTCGCGGCAAGCGCGAGGAATGCCAATTAGAGGAGCGTCTCCTAATCGATCGACATAAAAATAATTTATTTTATTAAACAAAATAGTAGACACTTACACACACACACACACACACTCTTTCTCACATGCACACACACACACACACACACGCGCACGCACGCACGCACGCACGCACGCACGCACGCACGCACGCACGCACGCACGCACGCACGCACGCACGCACGCACGCACGCACGCACACACGCACACACGCACGCACGCACGCACACAAACTCACGCACGAGCACACAACAGATAATATCCTGTACTGGGTAATACCAGCTGCTGTTCTTATTGACTGTTATTCATGCTTCTTAAACATTTATCGATGAAGAAGGTATGAACAAGTTTTTATTTATTTATTCTCTCTCTCCTTTTTTAAACCCACCGGTTCGTTTGGTTAGTTTGGCGAATTTACCGGGTGTAATACCGTCAGCGCCCATCGCTATTTTATTATACCTACAGGCTTGAGGTCCCGGGTTCGAATCCCGGTAAGGGAATTTATTTGTGTGATTAGCTGATGAGCATGAATATTTGTTCCTGAGTCATGGATGTTTTCTATGTATTTAAGTATTTATTTATCTATTTAAGTATGTATATCGTCGTCTAGTACCCATAGTACAAGCTTTGCTTAGTTTGGGACTAGATCGATTTGTGTAAGATTGTCCCCCCCAAATATTTATTTATTTTATTTTATATAGGGTAAGTCCGGGGTAGTTGGCCATAGTTCTTTTGGAACACTGTTAAAATAAATGCTTACATATCACGAATACATATATTATTTTTTATTAAACTTTGGTTAATTAACTTTGGATTATTAAACAAAAAAAGTATAATATTTATATAAATTACATCGAAAAAAAAACCCTTTGAAAAAAAGACACAATTGGCCATCCCTCCCAAGGTGTACGGGTGTGATGACCATACCTTTACAAGAAAGATAGCCATAACTTAACTCTCTCAGTTAGTATGTTTTTCGTATTTTTTTAAATACTTAAGCACGTGTCCTCGAACTCGGTGCAATTCTTATGTAGCCAAAACCACACTGAAACCAGTCTTCGAAGAAAATACCTAATAGGTAATTATCCCCACAGCCGTGGCAGTTTCTTTCGTTTACAAACCGAGCTGGCAGTTTTGGATATATTTCCTGCTTAGGTTTCCTGGATTGTTTTATATACTATTCTTTGGCACACATTCAGCATCATATCATATGGCATACCGACTAAAACTAGCCAGTGGCCATCTCTCCTTTTCTTGCGGGAGAGATGACCACACCTAATTTAAAAACAAGTCATGACATGACTTGCCAAAGTCTGACCTTAGAACAATGAGACACTCATATACTTTGCAACAAATACACGAAAACAGCATTATTTTGAGAAACTAACATCATCACCTGGTAAAACATGACCTCTAATCAAAGACGATTTTACTTACTTTGTGTTTTTTTTCGCCTAATTGTTAATTGCACCCGTGCTCTTAGGCACAAAGCGAAGCGAAATAAACAAAAAGTGGCGAAATCAAGTCACTGGTTCCATGAAATATTTCGATGGGCCATCTCCCCCTTATGGCCATCTACCCCGGAATTACCCTACTTTATTTTTTAATACACACATGGTTGGCAACTGGCAACCCATTTACTTTCCGGTCTGTGAAGTTACTACAATTTTTGCTTTAGTTCTAAAAACCGCGGTAGTGCGCGTCTAAACTAGAATATGAATTAGCCGCTTCGTTGCGGTACTGTTTACTCTGTACTGTGTGTTTCCACTATGCGCGACGGCGGGAGACGTGCGGGCGGAGCATCCCCGCGCGCGCGGGGGCTGCACCCCCTGAGACGATATTTTTCGCTGAACCTACGGCGCCTTAAGGCCTCTCATTATGGATCAGTCGCATAACTACTATTATTTCTTCGCTGAAAACTATTAGAGTCTACTTTAAAAGCGTCACGAAAAAACAAAACGTTACGTTTATGAATATTAAAAAAAAAGCTCGGGAAGACTTTAAGCACACTACAAACGTGCGTACTTTTTCACACCAACTTGCAACATCCGGAAAGAGACAGCCAATATAGCCATACACTAGTAACCAGTCCAACTATAGCAAGTTGTTGTGACAAATTGATAGGCCTTTAAACATTTGTCTTAGTCAAAACATGGTTAAAAGGTAAAAAAGGTATACAGTCATGGAATTTTTAACATATTTGCTCGTAACGTACCTCTTATTGTGCCACTTTTAGGCTCATTATCCTGGATATTAAACACGCATGTTTCATAACATTACGACACTTGTGTGTTATGGTCATATCCCGATTAAGTCACGTAGGCACCTTTGCAGCAAGATGTATGCATGAACATGGTGCATTCTTGAATTAACCGGGCTGTGTAATGTACAGCATTTTTTAATTCACGCCAAATGGATTCTTACTCGACTAAAGAAATTAAATCCTTTTTGTTAATTAAATTACTATTTCTTTTTGGACATGATATAGAAACGTTCAATTTAGTAACACTATTCACTTTTAATAACATTTTACATGAATTAACAAAGATAATATTTTAAAACGAAAATATTTATAATATTTTGTATTGGCTGTTTAAAGATTTTAACTAAGTCCGGCCTAAACACATGCGCCTGCACTGCGCAAACTTCACGAAAAAAAAACTGTTGCGCGCCATAGGTTATTTCACAAATATTTGTAAACATTGTTACTTAATACGTGTTTGGTTATTATCAAAACTGTTGACTCGTGGTGACTAGAAAAGTGATAAATAGAATGGACGCCACTGGAAATTCTTGGCGATGTGCAATATGCGAGTAAAAACCTGTTGTCATCATTAAGTAAAGAAAAAAACTTGTCAGGCCTATATAATTTTCACGGTATGAAAAAGATTTTTAAAATGTGTTAAAAAACGTCGCATGAAACGCGTGAGCTTTGATAATTACATCTTCGGCTCTCTAATCACGCTCACCTGCGATTCGCGTGAACAACGTTGCGACCGCCCCGCCAATTTTACAGTCTCCAAAAACGATGTCTCTACAGGGGGGCTAGCACAACTGACGCCGCGCCGCGACGCGAGTCGAGAAGGATCTACCGTCCTCGTTCTAATTTGCACGGTGCGTTTGTGACAGGGGACGCTCAGTCGCGCGACAAACGGCTTGTCAGCAAGTTGTGCTAGACGTACGTTTAATTCGTCTAAAATAGACAATTGAATTTAATTCTATAATAGTTTTAAAGCTTGCCGGTAGTTTTAGGAAGGGCATAAAAATACAAATAACGCGTTCATATCGTTAATTTAATCCTCCATTTGCTTTAATGACAGTGTTATTTCGCTGTGCAAAAAAAGTGACGTATGCACGTGTCCGAGCCTTTTGATCAGGGAAATACGATGCATGTGCATGTATATATCGTTAGTTTATGTTTGTTCAATCACGACTCCACGGCTCAGCGGGTTCGTATAAAAATTGCCCACGCATATGCCGACCGCAGAGCGCGTATTCGGTGCGGATTATATTAAATTTATTCTGTTGAGTCACGTAGTACGCAGAATAAAAAATATCCTTAATAGTTTGAATTATTTATAACTTCTCTCCATGTATCCAAAATGTGTATCGTTGATATGAGTTTCGGAAGTTATAGAAACCCTGTAAGAATTAACAAATAAAAACTCTTAAAATTACTTAATTAGGTTCCGGGAGTGGGGTTTCCTAACATGTCTTAATGAAAAATAATCGAAAAATAATTCGTCTTTGTTGATTGTTTGTTGGCAGATGAAGACAACAGGAGACGAAACATAATATATCGTATGCTATCCTGATTAGTCGTAGTCATAGTAGTTTATTCATGAACAATATACATCGTGTTTGAATATTCCTTACATAATATAGGCATCATTTCGATAACTTACAATAGTACATTACTGCAGCCGCCGGGAAAGAAGGGCTTGGGTGAGTAGGTATAGACGGCCGACCTTAGGGAGGCCGGATAGTGATACGAAGCCGGCAAGCCCTTTTCATGGCTAGGCATGTATAGTGCTTTTCTCAAACATATGCAATGAAAGAAGAAATATGACCACTCAAAAAACCAACCTGTATTTATGTACTTGTCCTTCGATTTTGGCGGCAATAAGTTATTCATTGCTAATTCGGCCACCGCCCTCAATTCCGGCGGAGTAGGTACAATTAGTTTCTTCGTCGCTGTTATCATCGGAAATCATTTTGAAATTTTATTTATAAATGTCAACCACAAATATAAAATCCAGCTACATGACAAAAGACTTTGCATTTTCCCTCCAATCCCTTCATAATGTTTTTTTTACGGAAGTCGTCCGTATTACGCGTGTGGAGTGTTCGAATAGACCCTATTAGGGCCATTATACACAAACGGATAATGAGAAACTTAATTTCTATAATAATTAAAATAAATGCAGATAATGTAAATAAAATAAATGCAGAGGATTTTAAATATTGTCTATGATGTCTGGTGACTTACGAATAGACAATATTTTAAATTTATTCATTAACACATTGACTCAATACCGTTTTTTATTCTTAAAACAGTTCGTGTGTAATAGGCATTAACGCAGATATTTTTGGTCCGATAACCATTCAGCCACTAGGAAAAAATAAAAACATATAATTCAGCTGTTTAGCCTGTTCATAAACACAGACGCCATATGTAGTTACAAAAAAATACTTCCCGGCCTAGGCCTTTAATTTTGTATGAAAGTCCTTTACAGTTCTCTCGAATTATTCCGCCCGAAATGTGATACTTCGAAGCTTGTTATGACGCACGTAATAGGGATAAGACGGGATTTTTGGAAATTCTATCCCTAAGGGTGTTAAATAGGGGTGCAAAGTTTGTATGGGTGAAACATTATTTTTTGTACTAGAGACTTGAAACTTTGTAGGAATATTACTTATTAAGATACAAAAAAAGTTCTTTCAGCGTTTTACAAAATTCCACCCCTAAAGGGGTTAAATAGGGGTGCAAAGTTTGTATTCAAAACTACTGGGACTACAAACTTAAAATTTACACCAGACCTTCCTTTTATGATGTAGGCAAGGGATAAGACGGGATTTTTGGAAATTCTATCCCTAAGGGTGTTAAATAGGGGTGCAAAGTTTGTATGGGTGAAACATTATTTTTTGTACTAGAGACTTGAATCTTTGTAGGGATATTACTTATTAAGATACAAAAAAAGTTCTTTCAGCGTTTTACAAAATTCCACCCCTAAGGGGGTTAAATAGGGGTGCAAAGTTTGTATTCAAAACTACTGGGACTACAAACTTGAAATTTACACCAGACCTTCCTTTTATGACGTAGGCAAGGGATAAGACGGGATTTTTGGAAATTCTATCCCTAAGGGTGTTAAATAGGGGTGCAAAGTTTGTATGGGTGAAACAATATTTTTTGTACTAGAAACTTGAAACTGTGTAGGGATATTACTTATTAAGATACAAAAAAAGTTCTTTCAGCGTTTTAGAAAATTCCACCCTTATGGGGACTAAATAGGGGTGCAAATTTTGTATTCAAAACTACTGAGACTAGGAACTTGAAATTTACACCAGACCTTCCTTTTATGACGTAGGCAAGGGTTAATACGGGATTTTTGGAAATTCTATCCCTAAGGGTGTTAAATAGGGGTGCAAAGTTTGTATGGGTGAAACATTATTTTTTGTACTAGAGACTTGAAACTTTGTAGGGATATTACTTATTAAGATACAAAAAAAGTTCTTTCAGCGTTTTAGAAAATTCCACCCCTAAGGGGATTAAATAGGGGTGCAAATTTTGTATTCAAACTACTGGGACTAGGAACTTGAAAATTACACCAGAACTTCTTTTTATGACGTAGGTAGGGGATAGAACAGAATTTTTGGAAATGCTATCCCTAAGGGGGTGAAATGGGGGTCCAAAGTTTGTATGGGGGAACATTATTTATTGAACTGGAGACTTAAAACTTTGTAGGAGGATTACTTATTGATACCAAAAAGGTACTTTCGGCGTTTTATAAAATTCTACCCCTAAGGGGGTTAAATAGGGGTGCAAAATTTGAATTAAAAACTACTGTATCTAGAAACTTGAAATTTACACCAGATTTTCCTTTTATGACATAGGCAAGGGATAAGACAAGATTTTTGGAAATTCTGTCCCTATGGGTGTTAAATAGGGGTAAAGTTTGTATGGGAGAAACATTATTTTTTGTATTAGAGACTTGAAACTTTGTAGGGATATTACTTATAAAGATACAAAAAAAGTTCTTTCAGCGTTTTAGAAAATTCTACCCCTAAGGGGGTCAAATAGGGGTGCAATGTTTGTATGAGGTAAACATTATTTATTGAACTAGAGACTTGAAACTTTGTACGAAGATTACTTATTAGAATACAAATATAAATATCCTTAGCGTTTTTTAAATATCCACCCCTAAGGAGATTAAATAAGGGTGCAAAGTTTGTATTCAAAACAACTGGGACTACAAACAAGAAATTTACACCAGAACTTCCTTTTATGACGTAGGCAAGGGATAAGACGGGACTTTTGGAAATCCTATCCCAAAGGGGGTTAAAAAGGGGTGCAAAGTTTGTATGGGAGAAATATGATTTTTTGTACTAAAGACTTGAAACTTTGTAGGGATATTACTTATTAAGATACAAAAAAAGTTCTGTCAGCGTTTTAGAAAATTCTACCCCTAAGGGGATTAAATAGGGGTGCAAATTTTGTATTCAAAACTACTGGGACTAGGAACTTGAAATTTACACCAGACCTTCCTTTTATGACGTAGGCAAGGGTTAATACGGGATTTTTGGAAATTCTATCCCTAAGGGTGTTAAATAGGGGTGCAAAGTTTGTATGGGTGAAACATTATTTTTTGTACTAGAGACTTGAAACTTTGTAGGGATATTACTTATTAAGATACAAAAAAAGTTCTTTCAGCGTTTTAGAAAATTCCACCCCTAAGGGGGTTAAATAGGGGTGCAACGTTTGTATTCAAAACTACTGGGACTAGGAACTTGAAAATTACACCATAACTTCTTTTTATGACGTAGGTAGGGGATAGAACAGGATTTTTGGAAATGCTATCCCTAAGGGGGTGAAATGGGGGTCCAAAGTTTGTATGGGGGAACATTATTTATTGAACTGGAGACTTAAAACTTTGTAGGAGGATTACTTATTGATACCAAAAAGGTACTTTCGGTGTTTTATAAAATTCTACCCCTAAGGGGGTTAAATAGGGGTGCAAAATTTGAATTAAAAACTACTGTATCTAGAAACTTGAAATTTACACCAGATTTTCCTTTTATGACATAGGCAAGGGATAAGACAAGATTTTTGGAAATTCTGTCCCTATGGGTGTTAAATAGGGATGCAAAGTTTGTATGGGAGAAACATTATTTTTTGTATTAGAGACTTGAAACTTTGTAGGGATATTACTTATAAAGATACAAAAAAAGTTCTTTCAGCGTTTAAGAAAATTCTACCCCTAAGGGGGTCAAATAGGGGTGCAATGTTTGTATGAGGTAAACATTATTTATTGAACTAGCGACTTGAAACTTTGTACGAAGATTACTTATTAGGATACAAATATAAATATCCTTAGCGTTTTTAAAATTCCACCCCTAAGGAGATTAAATAAGGGTGCAAAGTTTGTATTCAAAACAACTGGGACTACAAACAAGAAATTTACACCAGAACTTCCTTTAATGACGTAGGCAAGGGATAAGACGGGACTTTTGGAAATCCTATCCCAAAGGGGGTTAAAAAGGGGTGCAAAGTTTGTATGGGAGAAATATGATTTTTTGTACTAAAGACTTGAAACTTTGTAGGGATATTACTTATAAAGATACAAAAAAAGTTCTTTCAGCGTTTTAGAAAATTCTACCCCTAAGGGGGTTAAATAGGGATGCAATGTTTGTGGAGGGGAAACATTATTTATTGAACTAGAGACTTGAGACTTTGTAGGAAGATAACTTATTAGGATACAAAAAAAGTAATTTCAGCGTTTTATAAAATTCCACCGCTAAGAGGGTTAAATGAGGGTCCAAATTTTGTATAAGGGAAACTTATTTTTAGCTACTACGTACTTAAAACTTTGTGGACAGATTACTTATTAATTTACAAATAAAGTGCTTTCAGCGTTTTTGAAATCAATTACACCTAAAGGAGTTAAAAAGGAGGTCCAAAGTTTGTATGGAGAAAAAAGATTAGTTAGACAATTTTATTCGAGAATTCACAGGATAATTCCTAACGATAAATGAGTAAACAAGTGTTTCCGGTTTTTTGAGAATTCAACCCCTAAAAGGAGACATGTGGTGACAAAATCTGAAAATCAACATCGGCATCTATTGTTTCTATGGTTTATCGGGTCGCTGATTAGGAAAACAACAACGATTTTACATTCCAACGTGGCGTCTAAATATCAATATGGGCGTTGTTATAACGGTTTTTTGGGACGTTAATAACGAAAATCACATAGATTTTGAAATGTAATGTTGTGGACATGAAAATTCATGAAAATATTTGTGCCAAATTGCAATTCAATGGGTCCAGTTTTTTTCGTAGCAAATCGGTTGTAACAGACGGACTGACAGACAGCCACACGTGATCCTATAAATAAGGGTTCAATTTTTGCTTTTGAGGTATGGAACGAGACCCGCATTATATAGGGTTATAGATTTAAAGTTTGTATTCGGTGCCATCTCGATCGTCAGCAATCGGTACCTAGGCGAGTGCGGGCGGCGCGGCGGGACGGGAGGGTAGGAGACATTGGGAAAGTGCCTGCATCCGTAATAAGTACATTCAAGGTGCTGCACGAAGATCTGCTTACTTTTAATATGTTAAGCATTTTGGCCGCCGTTAAATTAAAACAAATTTTTGGGTATTTATTTTAAATACTGGTTCGAAAAGCATACAAAAAAATCTTAGGAAACAAGCCTATAGCAATGTCCAGGCCACAAATTTGACTTAACATTCGTGGAGATATTTTGGTATTTCAACATTAATGTTCATGAACATAAAGTAGCTTTTATTCCAGAGGACAGATTCTCCTTAATCATGATTGTAAATTTAATAACAGAAATACGTACATACATGCATACATTGACGCCTTTATTCCCAAAAGGGGCAGGCAGAGCACATGAACTTTATGTTCCAGAGCCACTTTTAGCATAAATGTGGGTATAAAAGATCGACAAAAAGTGATATTGCTTAGGTTGTTAGCCCATCACCCACGACACACTTCAACCCTGCTCTCTTAATCGACTTTTACGACACACACGGGAAGAAAGAGGGTGGTGAAATTCTAACCTGCCACCACACGGGCATAAATATAATAGTAAATAAAAATTAATTTACCATAATGGGTTATGACGAAGGGTTATTAGTAGGGGAAGTTAGCAGTAGTAGGTTAGTAGGCGGCGTAGCAATTCAACAATTATTGGAAAATTACTTTTACTACGCGGGCGAAGCCGCGGGCAAAAGCTAGTACCATATAAATAACTCTATCAATCAATCAAAAATAACTAATGGAAGTAAATTTCATACAAATAGAGACTAAGCATTCACATTGACTACTTAGTTCAGACAGTATTCTTCTATACAATATTCTTCCACAGAATAATAACATTTTACCAACAAGAAAGCATTTTTTTTAAATATGAAACTGTGAGTGACTTCATGTCGATAGGCCGTTTATCGTCGTAATCGCTAGGTAATTTGCGGAGTGTTTAACCACTTTTGAGTCTTCTAATTTTTTAAAGGTTGTGGTAGATCTTTCCTTCTTGATGCAAGACGTTTTTTCCTCTGCTCTTGCGTCTAGCTCCTTAATGTGTTTCACCAAATCTGTAAGAACTACCAATATGTACAGACAAGGAGTGGTTAATATTTTGTAATTAATAAAGTAGAGTCTACAAGATGTCTGTTGTGAAAGTTTGGCAATAATCCGAATCGCTCTCTTCTGCGCAATGAACGCAGCTTGGATGTTATATTTGTAACTGTTGCCCCAAAATTGAATACTATAACGAAACTTGAATTCCACCAATGAATAGTAGACCATTCTCAACTCAATTAATCGCAATTCATCCCTTAGACTTCGAAGAGCGTAACACGCCGAACTAACCGAACTAACCACTGCCGAGACTTCTGTTACAGAAGCATACAGTCTACATGGACGCCTAAAAACTTGCCTGTGTCGACCTATTTTACTGTTTCTCCTTCAAGTGTAAGCTGCAGGGAATCACTTTTTCTAGTTGTGGGTTTAAAGAGGGGAACATTCGTTTTACTGCAGTTCAATTTGCGGTTATTTATCTTAAACCAAAGCTGAAAAACGTCAAGTGCGTAATTTACTTTGGCGTTTAGCACTGAAATGGTATCTGCCGAAATAACAGCATTTGTGTCATCAGCATAAACTACTTATTTGCTTTCGGGTATCTTATTATGTAGAAAAGGAAACATGTCATTGGTAAACATGATGAAGAAAATCGGTCCTGGTATTGAACCCTGTGGGACTCCTTTGTTTATACTGGCTACACTCGATTTGTAGGTTTTTTCATGATTATCTTGTGTCCAGCTTATCTCTAAAGATTGTTTCCTATTCATTAAGTAACATCGAAAAAGAGCCAGCGTTTTTCCTCTGACCCCATAATGCTCGAACTTACCTAATAATGTGGCATGATTCACACTATCAAATGCAGAGCTCAAATCTTCTCAAGCACTCTTTGAGTCTATTTGAAATAAAATATCTTGATTGGATTTGATTTGATTTGATTTGAAACGTTGTCAGCAATTTGAAGCCGTCTATATACTCCTTTTGGTTCAAGATTAGACCTTTGTTATTTGGGTTCAGAATGCATGCAGCAAATGAATACGTTTTAGCACAGTTTTCTGTCTTAAATGAAATTTTTCCTTTAGGACTTCAATAGACGACTGGTCCAATATTACCGATTAAATCTTCAGTTAAGTTTTGTTTGATCTCTTTGACACAAAGATACACATTATGTAAGGACCCATAATCTTCTTCTAATTTCGATATCATGGTGATAATTGGATTTAAAAAATCTCTTACCCATGTAGTTGGTGATCTTCATCTAATATATTTCGTTTTTGCTCTCTTGATAATTTTTTGTCCAGACTCATTGGTGCATAAATTCTGTAACACGATCTTAGAACTCAAAAAACTTTCTAAACATTGGCTATAACTACCCCATCTTGTTTTTACGGGGAGATGCAGTGATACTGTTACCTTTTTCTCTTCACAAATTGCTTTAAATGCAGCTTTCATAATATGTGAATATTTGACAGCCTTGATTATGCTATAACATCTGTGAAAAAATAGCTATATCTTTTATTTTCAATGTTAGAATGTGTAGAATTGGGCATCTGTAGACATGAGACTCTGTAAAATTGGGAATCTGTAGACATGAGAATCTGTAGAATTGGGAATCTGTAGACGTGAGAATCTGTAGAATTGGGAATCTGTAGATATGTGAATCTGTAGAAAAGTGAATCTGTAGACGTGAGAACCTGTAGAATTGGGAATCTGTAGACATGAGAATCTGTAGAATTGGGAATCTGTAGACATGAGAATCTGTGGAATTGGGAATCTGTAGACATGAGAATCGGTAGAATTGAAAATCTGTAGACATGGGCCTAAAGGTGCAGGTGCGGAGTATGTGCCATACAGCCACTCGACGGAATGCTATATTTTTTTCTAAAAGATTGCCACATTTTACCATATTCGCAGCATTATCAGAAAGCAATGCAAAATTTTTTTGCACCAAGTTTGTCTATAATGCATAATATTTTCTCCAACAAATACTCTACAGGGTGTCTATTTTGCTTCGTCTCGATAAACGTATAACAAGTGGTTTCGGTGTAGTACCTATATATCACCAAATTAATTATACTACCTATCATTATTTACATTTGACCACCCGTCTGCAGCTAGATGTAAACAGCTAGAATTTTTAAATATTTCTTCGAATTCTTTTTTCATTGTCTCTTATTCCAAATCTAATAGCGATATCGCCTTGTCGGTGGAGTATAACCTGGACGTAGTGTGTCAAACACTTTTTGCCACAATGGACGCTCTAAAGTTGCACGAGGCATAGCGGTCACATAAACAGCACGGGCGGCGATTAAACTGTGTATAGTTTTCTGAAATAAATTATAGTCGAATTATATACAGCGTGTAAATCCAATACGAGCAAATCTTTAAAATCTTTAAATGGTGGTTAGTAAAGGACATAAGAAGTGTATTAGGATAACTTTTGTCTAAAATTACAACGAAAAAATTAACCATACTTGAGCGCTAGGTACCTACTTGGCACTCTACGATTTAGGAATCGCTCTTCTGCCATTTTGATGTGCTTCACCATACATTAAAATCATGTCCATTAATTCCGGAACACTACAATTAGTTTGACGGGACATTTTAATTCAATGACTGAATTGTGGCTGACATTGTCAAATCATAGTTGAAATCAAATACGCGAAAACTTACCAAAGAGTTTGGTAAAATTTACATCCATGTATGTATCTATCAAACTTTGTTGAGTTCAATTAATAATTGTAAGTCGAATTTAAATTCAGTAATCAAATTTAACAACTATTAGAAGTGCAATCTTGTTTGTAAATAATTTACAAACAAGATTACTTAGTTATTTAAATTAAGTGGAATGATTTTCTGAAAAAATCCGCGTCAAGGTAATTTTATCTATGATTTTAATATCGACGCTGTCAACTAAGTAATTGTTATCGTGACTGATGAAAATGGCAGAAGACAATGTCAGTGGCTTGTTGATAAACAAATACTTAAGTATTCAATATCTAGTGGTGTAGCCTACTGAAATAACCACACAACATTATGAACATGATTTTTTGTGAAGTCACTGGTACACCACTGCTGCTGGGCAAAGGTCTCCCTCTTACGTTTCCATGTATCTAGTCTTGACCAGTCTCTCCACCCCCCAGATATCAGTCTTTATCAACAAAGCAAGCTAGCTAACATTTTCTGAATAATTAATAATATCACTAACCACCAAGATTTCTAATGAACAGCTACGTGGATTACATGTTTGCGTTGCATTAATGCTCTGTAAGTTTTCAAAAAAATATTACAGGCTTTCAGTTAAGTGTGACTCAAAAAGTTCAATTAATTAATGATTACGCTACTAAACCGTATGTCTGGTTTGATTCTTTGCTTTTATTCGATTTACTCCCTGTATAGGTAGCGTACTTGCGAAATAGCAATTGTAGCAAAAACGTAACTGTATATTTTTTCTAGATAGATAAACAAGAGAAGAATCAGCTACCCTTAAATTCATCTCGCTGGTCTTCTTTTTTATCGTTCTTGTAGGAGGTGGTAAATTTGAATATCCAATTTTTTTATGTCCGTCGGACATTGAGAACATTTCAATGTATGTTCCATCATCCTTATCGTGTTACGCCTTATACATATAGGGCGTGCAGCAATATAAGCCCTCGTATTTTGTCCGAAACGGACTTTTCTATAAAATAATTTTTCACACCTTTCATTCGGAAAAGTAAGTTTTGCTCCACGACGAGAGGGACCAAAACGCTACTTTTCTGTTCAAGCTACTTTTTTAATTTATACATTGGCATTGGAACATTTGTACGCAATGTGCTAAAAACGCAATGTGATAAAAATTAAGATAATTTAGATATATTTTAACAATAACTTTTTTTAAATTTCCTCTTAGTCGGTGTGAAAAATAGTATGTGTCACTCGGTAGCAAAATTATTTTCGTCTCGGGCGTAAAAACTTGTATCCCTCACTACGCTCAGGATCCTACGTTAGAATCCCTCGCTACGCTCAGGATTCTATTGTAGGATCCCTCGCTGCATTCAGGATACAATACACCGCCCTCGCCGTAAATATACTATTTTGCTCCCTTGTGACACAAATAACTATTGTATTACACCTTTAGGTTTCATGTTTAAATTCCGTAAAGGGAATGACAAATATTTATGACACGTTAATTACCTATGTAAATAGATTTCCTTAATGAAATCGGCCTCTATTAGTTGTATAATCAAGTGTTTTTTGAACTATTATTTCTACAAAATATTGTAAGATGTTGCAAAATGGAACATTCTACGAAATATTTCGAAATATATTTCGATAAATTTATTGAAATGAATGAATTTTATTAATTCTCGACCAAATCTATAAAAAAAACAGTTATAATCAATACCGGATGGCAACGTATGACTGAACTCACTACTTACTTTGATATCTCTTTGCGTGGATAGTTCAATTCCTATAAATTTCCATTGTTTCTACGTCTGGAGAATGTTGGAAGAAAGAAACATAGGAAAGTTTCCATAGGCACATCATTAGGTTCAGGGCAGTATAATTATGATGTTCGCAGATGATGACAAATTAATCAAAGTCACCAATACAAGTAATGATGTCATGGATCTGCAAAGTGACTTCAATGCAGTGTATATGTCGGCGGCCGATCGTAAAATCCGCCCGATCACGAAATTCCTAGGCATATCGTGAAACGCCGCCATTTCATGATATGCCTAAAGTTGTACAGTCTTATCACGATGTGCCTAATAAACAATACGGCAGATTGATTAGCGCAACGCATTCGTCGATATTCCTAGCTCTATACGGCGCACATCGTAAAATAGTTTCTTTCTTGGCCACACAACCAGATTGGCCAGCTTGTTGCAGGAATGCAAGGTTTTTATTGAACAATCCTTATCAGATTAACCAGTAACTATAACTACTCATGCATGCCATGCGTAATGTTTTAATTTATAATACGCTTTAGTTTAAGGGGCTCCACGCGCTTTTTGGGTAGTTTTGAAGAGTTTTGGGTTGATATTCATCCGTCAAAACTACATTTATCTTTTCTGCAATCCTCTTTCTACATTTGCACGAGAGTTTTTTTTTAAATAAATAATGAATATTTCTTCTTTTATGAGTTATTCAAACGTGGTCCAAAAAAGCTCTGTTTTCGATATTAGTATGTTATTTATGCACTTTTATATATGAAATCTACATTTAACTGTTCTTTATTGACGTCTCTAAAACCCACGAGAGATTTTAATTTTTTACTTATTTTCACAAAAATTCCGTCCAAAAAACATTTTTTTGGCCTGCAATTTACAAAGTTTGGTGCCATATATCCCGAAAAATGCGTGTTTTGATGTAAATATGGGATGCTATTTCGGTAGACCACGTTGTTGTTAATACGATAAGCCATAAAAATCACGAAAAAACCGACAGTTACAGATCGAAGGTCATTGGGAGCTAGGAGTCCCTTAAGATCTGTGACGCATTGGCAGTTAGCTGTAAATTTCAGATGTACTTTTTAATACAATAAACAATCCCAAAACAACATTAATAAAGACAAAATACGCTACAACGATGTACTTGAGCAGTAAGCATTTTTTTAAACATTTTAACCAATCATAAAGCAGCACGGGTAAAATCTTCAACGACCATTGGCAAAAAAATTACGCTCGACGACGGCAGCTCCGGCGCTCGCCATTTTGTCTGGCGCCATGAGCGGGAAAGCACGAGTTCACCTGTCATTGCATATTGTACCTTACGTATAGTGCAACAAGGCCTTTATCGGAATGGTCATACGTTCGATTTCATTCGGTACTTGTCAGCACTCGTGGGCGTGGACGAAGATTGCCGATGTAACTTATATTTGTGGTACTAATGTAACAGAGTTTCGAAACACGCAAACGCGGTGTGCCGCAGCGTCTCATGTGTTCTGTGCACACACCCTTGGATAATAGTTATTTGTTATGCAAGGCTGCAAAGTTGTTGTTTGGCGCAAGTGCTTAGTATTGAAAGCCGAGCTAGCGAAGGATTGTAAAATTGAACCATGAGCGAAGCGAATGGTTCAAAAGTACAATCCTGAGCATAGCGAGGCTTTCAAGGCACGAGACGCCAAACAATTTTGCTGCCGAGCGAAACACACCATTTTTCACCTCACCACCGCGAGGAAAATTGTAGGTAAGTAAGTAAATGTAATGGAAGTAATTTGGACCTTATACTCATTTTCAATAAAGGTTTGTTTACATCTCATCAAGATTTAGCATTTTATGATTAGGGTCATTTCGGCGGTTAGCGACCAACTAATTACATGTGCCGGTTGGCGACCACTTAGCCGAGTTGGTGAACTGAAAGGATATTTTCTCGGTTTTTTAGTAGATTTCTATTCTAAAACTATAATAAAATGCATGTACAACTTATTGTCTCAATAGGGTCTGTAGAATTGATGTTATCTTCAATAGAAAAAACCCTCTCCTTCAGGTGGTCGCTAACCGAAGGTGGTCGCGTAACCCCCTGAATGACCCTATTAAATGTGACATAAATATTTTTGCATCTTATAATAACCTCACGCTTACCTACACTAAAAAAGTCAAAGTATTGTTGGGTACTCAGGGTTTAAACTAAGGCTCAAATACGCTTGTTTCACTTTTTCCGCTAACTTAGCAGACATCAAAATTCATATATGTAACTTCTGCACTAAAATCTATAAATAACCACCACTATTTTGGTTATACTGCCTGTGGCTTTAGAACAAAACGAAATTAAATGTATATGAGTTTTTTCTTAAATTAACTTTTCAAACGGTGCGTTCCAAATTTGGAAAAAGCGAAATTTTTAGAAAAATAAAACGACATTTTAAAATTATTTATTCGTATTTTATCCTTATAAGTCAGTCTAAATGTTAATATTTCGTATGTACCTACTTAATTAAGAGAGAATAAGTATTATTCATTTTATTTTATCAAAATAATAACAATTTATTATTGGCATAACACCATTAGTTTCTGAACGCACCTCTCATTCTGTATAGAAAAAAGTTGGGTCTCGCGATAGACCGTCATGTTCCAAATTCAAAAAGCTTTCTTTCCACGCTAGCGGATAAAATGGACTTTTGGGCGCAGTTTTTGAGCGATAAAGCAAGCCTTTTCGAGCCGGTGAGGTGAAAACACAATTACCTCAAGTATCTAAAAGAAAGATGTATGTCGGAGCAAAATGGCAGGAAAATGAAGCCCATTCTTAGGACCGGACAAAAACTACCAGGGTGGCAATGATGATACGATTCTGTTACAATTTGAATAATTGCGAGTTTCAGATTTTCGTTTTTAATGTACGAGAAGGAAGTTTTCTGGGTTGTCTAATAACTCAGACCTTATTCGCTACCGATCCGCTGTCAGTGGGAATAAATGGAAATTAATGGAGCCTCCGGTCCTTTCAAGCCCCTTCACACGAGCCGAACGTGATCGTTTGATCGGCGGCGATTTCTCCCAGTACAAGTACATTGCCGTCATCGCTCGGCGCCGGACAAAGATGAAGAGGTCTCGTCACAATTACAAGCCGATTGGCTATTCATTCGTTTTCGGGGTATACGGAAATTCTCGCATACCTACATACTTACATATTTTAATTTACTCGTAATGCTGTTCTGACAACAGCTATGTATACTCGTAACAAAGTGACATTATGATTAATATTAGGTACTAGCTGTTGCCCGCGACTTCGTCTGCGTAGAACTTGTTGCCTTCTTAGAAAAAAGATTGCAATACAATTATTGTTGTACCTTAATTATCGCCGACCCAAACCAAGTTCTACTATGTTAATGGAAGATTTCCGAGATAACAACTATCCTATATCCTTCCTTCCAAGGGTGTCAAGTTATTTGTACGAAAAATTTAAAAACAACAGTGCAATGAGTTCAATAGTTTAAATTGCTAATTTTAAATTAAGAACTCCGTTTTTACAAATATAAATATCTCCACAGACGTTTCTGCTTAAACTGTATATTTTTTCAGAATGTATTAAAGAAAGCTAGATTACTGGAAGTTTTGCCAAACTCACGTTAGTCCGGCGACCTGTATAAATAGTTTTGAGAGCAAACTTATCTAATGTTAAAAGACGTAAAACTTTCAATCTCCATCCGCCGTCCGCATTTGACGGTGTTAGAGAGAATAAATCATTTCATTATCCAAAATGAACTTTTTAAATTAAGAGGGTGCCTTGATTCGAGTCGAACACGCCCCCTAGACAGAGAAACGCTAATGCCTTCCGCGCACGAGAAAAAGAGATGTAACACTCTACGGGAATGGCTTTTTTGGACAAATTTCGATAAATACCTAACTTAGTGAAGTTTTATCTAAATTTCATAAAGTGAGATTTTAGATGAGATAAAATACTATAGTATTAACTTGATTGTGTCGTAAAATAATGTATCGTTTGAGTAAAAAAAGCAAAATACTGAACCAACTTTGGAATTTTTCGAGGAAATTTTAACCAATCACGTACCTATCGATAAAATTAGATAAACAATAATCTGAAACTCGGACATTATTGTTTCTTAATCTAGTCAGAACGGCGTTTCAAAGCACGCGATAATTTCTAATGCACCTGGCGGTGGTTAAACATTACCTTCTTTCTTCGGTTCTGGGAGCATCGCAGTTCGAACATAACCTAACCTACATTTTCGGTAGCTTTTCGGTTCTGTAAGGGTGGTGGTTCTAACTTAACCTAACCTACTTTTTTCTAGCAGTCGGATTATGTATTTTGACTGATAAATGGTGGACCATCCTTCTAATATTAGAATTATAAATGCGAAAGTTTGGATGTTTAGATGTTTGTTACTCAATCACGCTTAAAAGACTACCGATTTGGTTGAAATTCAGCACGAAGATAAATTATAGCCTGGATTAAAATATAGGATAGATTTTATCCCCGGTCCACGCATACGAAGTTAAGGGCTATTATAGTATGTGTATGACCTAAGAATTCCCTCACATCAAAATTTACTTTTCCGCATACATACTTCGAACCCTTTCTAACCTCCTTAGAGGATGAATTTTAAGACACGCCGTTATTAGTTTTCTACGGCCGTGCATAAACGTCCTATAAGCCTGTTTAAACTAAAATGGCGTTAAAAATCGTTGGTCCTATCTGTCACTTTGACATTTGTATTAGAGATTATACACCATGAGTCTTAATCCGTGATCAGGAGTCGAAAAATATTGATAAAAAGCCAAAACGGATTTCAATGGATGAGGTCTCATGCAATTAAATCACTGTTTAGTTAATTAAAATTAATGATAATGTTAACACTAATATCCACTGAATGTTTGGTCACCCTACATTTCTTCAAGTTAAGTAGATACGTCAAACACACATACGTCAAATTTTTTCCAAACTACCGTTAGGGTGACAATGATTTTGAATTATAAAGTGATTCCTAATTCAGTTTTATTAAGAAAAAAAAACGTCTGTTTTAGGTAACTTCGAGTTAATCGTGTTTGGTATCAAATTACAGAATGAGAAAAATTTACTCCTGATCACGAAGTAAGAATCATCGTGTATATGTTGTTTTTTACCCGACTGCCCGAAGGAGAGGAGGCATAAGTTTTTGCCGTAAACTTTTAATCTAGCAATTGTTAGGTTTGTAAAGTTTTAGCATTAGAGCAAATAAAGCACTATCGATAAAAAAATATAATGGTCAATTTAATGGTAACTCGACGATTCCAGGTTTAGTTTAAAGTCTTCATCCACCGCTGCTTGGTTCGCTCGTTAAAAAAATAGCATTTGCGTTCACAATAACTTTCTTGCGGCAAGCTTTTGCACGGCAAGATGAAGATATGATATCACCTGTCTTAAAATCTTGAAGCTGGGAAATTGAAATGAATTCTACATCCTGACATGACGCTAGTATTTTCTTGTTCTGGTAACAACCTTTTATAAAATATAATATTTCAACAATCGCAATCACGCGTTTACTTCGCACACAGTTTTATGACATTTTAATTATATTACACCTATCAATGCAGGTACCTATGTGTCCTCTTAACCGATTTTAATCCGAAGTCAACCCTTTCTTAACACAGTATTCCGATACCGCCTCATTATATTTTGTTTTTGCCTCTCTAATAAGTCACTTTCTATTCTCAAATTTGAAACTAGACGATCTCTGGTGGATTATCTTTTGCACAAGATTTACAAACCATGTTTCATACCTACTGAATAGAAGAACTATTTATACAAATCAAAATTAACAAATGATTATCAAAAAAGGTTATTTTATTATGTTTAAATGATATCTACGATACATGATCATGAATTGGAATAAGGTTCAATTCAATTGCAGTTAAACCGCACGATCGTATTCAGCTCGGTTGGAAAGGGTTAAATTATGATGTAAATTATATCGCATATGGATAGTCGTCGAGATACTTAATTATAATCAGTATTTTTGGTATGTATAAGTTTTTGTGCTCCTCGTTTGCTACTCGTTATTGTAAGATCACGTCAAATTACTCTGTTTATGGTCAATCTTGCGAGATGAAGCATTGTCGATGCTTCGGCTCTGAACTGTTGCTTGAACTCTATCATGTCTTTGTATACGTTCAATTCCTTTTTGAGACTTCGTGCAATATTGGATTAGTTCTATGAAAGTACGATGAATGACATTTTGTATATATGCTTCCCACACCTTCGAACTTATAAAAACGTTTAGGGCAAGAAGACCATATTCTGATGGATTTAGTTCCTTGCTTTGTTTGCACAGATAGCGAAAATATAAAATTTGGGTTGCTGAGTAGAAACGTACAATAGCTTGGCAGCTTAGATGATACTGAAATGGAGGAGATTATGATGTGAACAAGAAAAAATGTGTAGTTCGCAGCTTCGTTGTCAACTAGAACTATTGGAACTTCTTTTAGCTCTGTAAGATCGGTGAATATTCGTTGTAGCCAAACAAGTTCTTTTGTTGCTTCGCTGGCTGCAATGAGATCGTTTCAACCAGAGAAGCAAGCCTCTGTTGTTGAAATTGCCAAGGATACTTGCCTTTGGCTCAGCCATGACACCTTCCTCCAGCATACAAACAGAACTGAGTCCAAATTCGATGGCTGAGATATGCGTCATACTCGTGATCGGGTGCTGTTTGTGGAGTCCGGACTGTTCATGCTTGCAAAGGCATATTATCTAACTACTTAAATACTATTGTTATTATTATTATTATCGATTTGACGAGAGACATCATTCTGATCTTGCCACGTTTTATTGTTATTGACCCTGTACATCTCTGACGCTTAGAGACCGTATACAACTCTGGAATACTGAATTAATATCATTAACTTCTTGGTAATTTTGATACAGACCTTTGATCGAATGAAATGGTCATATTTTGCAATTTAGTTTACTAACCGTTTATATCGGTCCTTAATCTGCAATTTTTCAATTATTATTGTGTAAGATTATTATTATTTTATTGTTAATTACCGTTTGACATGTAAAAGTGCCATTGTGGCCTATTTGCAGACTAAATAATCGGTTTGATCACACCCGTGATTGACTGCCTGATTCGCTGATCTCCTCCGTGGTCTGCGTCACTGAAACCAACAATGAAGTCTTTGGTGGAGTGACCTGTACTTGATACCAAGGTTACTTGTGCCTTTCTAGTATCTTAAAATCTTCTTAACCATTAACCAATCAGATTCGTCAAGATTCTCAAGTTTTATGGAAACAACGCCACCTGCATATTACGAGTATGCCATGTATGGACGAGTTCCGACCATAAATTATGACAAAGCACCAACTGCTTCACGATATGGAAAATCTAACCTGTGAAAGTTACGGGACGCAGTAGGGTCTAAGGTTTCTACATCGCACATTCAAATATTTATAACACACACTGTACGAGAGAAGGATTTGTCACCAGAAGACAAGGCTGACAAATATGCGATCTGGGGCTTTCTTTATTACCACTAGCGGTGAGTACAGTCCACTATAAAAAAGTGTATCCATTTTTTTATCAGTGGTATGCACAAAAATTGGTACATTTTAGTCCCAGGGTTTGTTTTCTTCAGTTTGCCTATTTACCAACATTTATATTGAATGCGTATAGAATATGTATCGCAAAATGTAGACCCAGGGCATGTTTAAGTGGCGTGTAACAGTTTGATTAAATCTGCTCTTGAGTCTAAATGCCACGATGATTGACTTGGTGTCAGAGACCACTTCCATTAAGCTATGGCACGTTTGCAAATTAATTTGGAGTGATCTTTGTGTGTAGCTATTTCAATCACATTAAGTAATATTAGTATGCACACGTTGTTTACAGTTGTAGGTTGAATTGCCAGTCTACATTCAATTTATGCCAGAGTTTCTTCGTCTCGATCTCGACTGAGATTTGGTGATAGGTGTTTTGTAGACTTCGTATATATTTTTTACTTTAAGTTTTTATTACTTTAAAAAAAAATTAAGGTTTACGGTAAATACATATTTGGTCCATTCAATTTCCGGATGAGAGAAGCAACTTGTAAAAATGCTAAAAATCATTATAGTTTTTTAGTTATTATTAACTTCAAAATGTCTATGTAAGTATGTTATGCTAGAAGTATTTCATATTGTATTTGCTCTATAGGTAATTAAATCTTTACTGCTCTCGACGGGTCTGTGACTGAGTTGTTCTATGTCGTGTAGCAGAAAACAAATTATGTGGCTTTTAAAAATTAGTATTCTCAAACATGCAATGTTATATTGACGTTACACTTCGAGGTATAAGGCAGCGAGGTATCATGTTTCAGCTGCGGAGAGACGATAGACGCATGATGACATTTCCTGCAAAATTGAGGCCTAGGCCCACAAGATGGTCTTCTTTTAATGGCATCCCACGTTTATTAATGACACAGCATCACGGGGTTCAGCCATTAGAAAAAAACTATAGAAATATTTGCTTTTTGGTTCGTTATGACATTCTGTAACCACTATTATTTAAACAAAACAATAAACTACTTATGCTTGCTATATTTAGTGGTTTTATTTATAATCATGAACGTGACAAATAACATTTTACCATGGCCGTATACCTAAACTGGACTGAGTACTGTGATAGATAGAAAAGTGTGACCGACAGAGAAGTCATACTAGAGAATTGCATCTCGTTTTAATTAGAGTGACCTACGCAGACATTAGGATTTTTAAAAAGGTATAAATGTGTTTAGTTTCACGTTTTCATGTTTAGTTAGTGATGACCTGGAAAAGGGGCTGGGAATCCTCTGCATGCTGGTGGCGCAGGACCGTTAACTTTGTACACTTTAGGGGAGGCTGATATGATGAGGATACTTGATATAATACCTAATTATAATTATTATTTTTATTTGTGTAAGAAATAATCTACATAGGGTATTCTACTACAGTCAAAATTAATTATTCTTGTGTTACAATTAAATAAGACTTACGCATTAAACTTTTAAAAAACACCTGCTCCTATATACCTACTTATGTATATGTATGCTTAAATACATGTTTATTAACGTCCGCTTTGACCCCTAGCGGACTCCGTGCTCGTTTAGGGCACAACTGGGATTACCGGGAATAATGCTAGGGGAGGAGGATGATGATGACATGTTTTTCAACGTCTTACGTCAACGACATTTAGGTAATATTCCCTACAAAAATCATACTAACGGTGCGTTTTTGACGTTTCACTAAAAGTTGATGCTGATTTGATTATGACTATTATGAGTAGAATAACGCAATGCTAAATGAAATAAGAATATTTCGTGTAGAAATATTAATTAATTGCAAATAATTTGATTACGTATAATACTTATTATTATGTTGTTAACCCTTCAGCTGTGGCGAAAAAACATGGCCGCTTACCCACGTCTGTGGCACCCTCTGAGGGGCGCTCCACTAACAAGGTTTGTGGAGTGAAGTGATTTGGTAAAATTAAATTTTCTTTAGTTTTTTACATAATCACAGCCAGGATTTTGGATGAAACTCAATATTTATTAAATTATCTAACTGCAACGATATATCATCGTTACATTAAAGTCGTATTAAGGCTATCTACCTGACCTCGTCACCACCTCACCGAAGTTTACGACGTATTTTGGTTATATTAAATATAATCAATTAGTTTTTGGGGTGTTAAATGAGCTTAATTTGAAGAAATTTGTGTTATACTTATTCGAAAAACATAAAATGGCAGGCTCGTGAGTATTTTTTTTACACTAGACCATTTGAAATATTCTACCAAAATAACTCTAACTCAGAAGTTGCTCGTGTAGGCTTCGA
Organism: Epinotia demarniana; assembly: GCA_945867215.1. Lineage (NCBI taxonomy): Eukaryota > Metazoa > Arthropoda > Insecta > Lepidoptera > Tortricidae > Epinotia > Epinotia demarniana. The sequence goes on along the minus strand of OX244259.1, from coordinate 33,107,689 downwards.
TTTACATGCTTATATCTGAAGTGTTTTATACTGTATGTAATCAAATTCATGCCTGAACAATAAATATGGGTCATCAACTAGGTGTAACCGTAGCTTTTTTTATTGTAAGTGCAGCAGGTTTTATCTGAGAGTAAAATGAAAAAAGTACGTCTACTTTCATACAAAATAACCTCTTCCAAACGAGTGCAATTATCACAGCAACTATATGTTTTGAACCAAACAAATAAGGTTTCTTAAAATTCACATTAAGTATACTTTTAGTTAAAACTATAATATAACCATCAGTTAAACAAAAATCACATCAAAACATGATTTGAAAACGGTATAAATCAAGGTCATGATTAGCATAGAGTGCGGATCGTAGTGACGTCACGAGGTATCATGTGGGCATCCCTCGGAGGGAAATTCCCGGTCGGTTAGATCCCCCTCTGAGGGGTTTGTTGTGATCGTTACCAACTTCAATCGATTTATTTACTTTCGGGCCATTGATAATCCATTTAAGTTCATTTTAAACAAATGTATGATAACTAACGGTAATTTTAACAGCTAATAGTAATATTAAATTATTAGAAAAGCGCTAAAAAACGTGTTGCCAAATTTTGACCATGAGTAGGTATGTCATGTTAGTCACGGTTTTTTTACTGTTAACCCGTTGAAATAACACTTGTTTCTATGTAATTCTAAAGATTACTTACATGTCTACAAAAACTGTCCTTCTGGCGCTACAATTCAGCACTAAACCCACTAATTTTCACTCGCGAACACCGACCGTGTCAATCGTGCCACTGACTATTTTAGACTAACAACTTAATTGATTTTTTCCTCCATTGGCCATTGAAGTTTTCGCTTGCTAGCTGTCTCACTGAATTGGCTATACATTTCAATGGATTAAAGCGAGATCAATATACGAATGCCGGTTTTATTTCTAAGAAAGTAAGCAAAGCCATTGCGCCCCTCCGAGGGCCGCTCCACCGACCTGCAGGAAAAAATATGAAGCCCACAGAGGGATGAACACAGCTGCAGGGTTAAGCAATATACCTAAGTCCTACTTTATTACCTAAAACTCTCAAAATTTTAGTTTTTCCGTGATGAGCCCTGCGTAAATTTAAGAATCACGAGGCAATACTTAGACTTCATAATTTGCATTCGTATACGTACAACATACATACACTCACACCGGCCCAAATCATTGTCACCCTGATAAGTTTGGCATATGGTTTCGTCGTTTTATCATAAAAGAGAGAGCTGTTACAGCCCTTTATGCAACATATTTTCACCATTTTTAACTCATTTCATTTAGTTATTTTATTTATTTATTAGAGAAATGGCAGCCTCTAGGGCCTTTGCCAAAGACAGTGTACAGAAATCAGAAATAAAAAAACATTTCATATGCATGATGTACGGTGTAAGGCCTTCACGATGCACTGAGTGATAGCTGGAGCAGTACAAAGTATAATGGCGGCCGCGACCACGAACCGCTGAATGATGCCCAAGAATTGGTTATTCGCATTTCCAAGAAAATTCTTCATAAACTGTAGCCGTCACGTTTGCCATTTATTGCATAATACGCTATCAAAACTATACATTAAACAGCAGGATGCAGAAAATGAAAAAAAATGTCTGGAGCACGATCCGCCATGTTCCAAGGATCATTCAAAAGCCCTTTCATTTAGTTGACAAGGCAGCAAAAGTTCAATGACACCATTAGACAAATAGATGTCAACTTTGGGGATACGAGTCGATATTTAAAATTACCCCTTGATGACCACAATATTTAATACATTATACATTATCGTGTTTTAATCAGTAAATTAAAACTTAGGTAAAGGGTAACATATCCTATTTAATATCAGCTCGTAATTATAAGCAGGTAATTTTTTTCAATATTATTGAATACCTGTTAATACCACTGTGTCATCATTATTTTTACATTGGCAACTCGTGCGAGTGGGACACCATCCTCGGGTTGGTTGCTCTCGCTCGGACCGCTTTCTCTAGTCGTATTTTATCATACAATTGTGCATCCATCGCTCTCTGTTCAATTTTGATTGACTAATACAACTTAGTACAGTCAGCATCAGAAGTCACTATACACTCCAGGTGCTCAAAGAGAGGTTAACGTTTAAAATGTCAAAAAGTTATTGACTGTCACGGTAGTATTTACTTGTGAGCACTCAACGTGTCACAAATATCATAACAGTCGCTTTTCAATAATTTATATACGTACAAAAAATCATTGATACCTTAGCTGTCAAAAAACAACTGGTATCTAAGCAGTCAACTTGTCAATAACATCATGGAAAAATAGACGTTTAAAGCATACAAGTATGGTCGAATATTGAATGAATAATAGACATGCTAATTTCAGGTAAGCGTTTTGACAATCATCGAAAGCAGTACAGTCTTGTCAACACATACATCCATCTCACGTTTTTCTCTTCAATCATTTGACAACTGTAACTTATTTACTTTCCAGCAGGATCATTTAAACGCCTGAGACATAGCGAAAGCGAGATGAAGCCGAATTTAGAGCCATTTGTCAAGGCATGTTAAGGTCTCATTAATGTTCGTTTGCTTTTCAAAGCAGAGAACACAGATTCAAGTTTCGATGGAGATGGAGACACGTAGAGATAATAATTTTTTTTTCGGGTCTAGTTTTTATTTTATGGCTGTTTATTCTCAATTTTCTTCAACATAAACAGTAAAATAGGCAAAATATGTTAGGTAAAATATACAGCCCTAAAGCGGCGTTCTCACGAGGCGATTTTAGTTGATCAATTTTTAATTGATCAAGAAAAATCGGTCTAACTTGCGTTCTCACGCTCGCTCGCACCGATAATCGGACCGAACGGGCGTTATGATTATTATGATAAGTTGTTGCTTGCACGGTGACGTCATCAAATTGAACCGACCCGCCCACAAAAGTTGAGAGGGAGTCAACTTTTTGTTGTTCAATAAAAGTTTAGTAGGTATAAAAGTTAAATCGGTTCACGAATTAATGACAATTGCTAATGCATGTTCTCAAGTTGATCAATTAAAAAACGCCTCGTGAGAACGCCGCTTAAGATGGTTTTGTAAGGCAATCAAAACGTTGAATATGGTAAACTAGCTTCTGCCCGCAACCCCGTCCGCGTGGGACTCGTTTATATCGTAGCTCCATACAAACTCACCCCCCCTTTCAGCCCGCTATGGGATGATTTCCGGAATAAACACTATCCTATGTCCTTCCCCGGGACTCAAACTATGTCTATACCTTCTAAATCGGCTCATTGTCTTTGCACCCCTATTTAACCTGCTTGGGTTTTCCAAAACTCTTACATTACTTTTCTTGTATTGTAATAAGGAGTCAATACACAAAGTTTCAATTCTCTCACTTAAAATTTTACTCCATCCCGATACAAACTTGATATCAAATCACAAAATTCAAAATAAAATGCACCATCATTTGACAATACAAAGTTCACAGTTTGTTTACGTGCAATTTGTTGCTTGGCGTGGGTGGCACGCTATTTATTTATTGACGTGGCGGTGAAAAGGTTAAGCTGCGTTACATACCCCCCGGGATGAGTGTCTTCGTTGTTTGTTTTGAAGAAAAACCCCCGAAGAGCTCGAAACATGTCGCAATAAATCCACGGTTAAATTCATGAATATTATGATATGAGAAATTATGATTAAGGTCATTATGACTTAGAGTGGTTATGACTTACGATCGTCAGGAATAAGAATTATTAGGATTAACGATTATTATGGCGTTAAATTTTATGAAAAACATTTTCGGACTTCCAATAATAGGACTTAAAAAGTTAGGTGAACAAAAGCGCCCCCGTGACTGTAGCATGGGTTCAATGTCAGTTAATACAGACGGTGAAGGCGCACCGCATCAAACTTTCATTTCAAGTTTAGTGTTAAGTTCAAGCAACGACGCGGAGGAGAAATTCATTTCACGGTAAACATGAAACTAATTTTGTAAGGACGCATGTGCTAAAAGTGCAGCTGAAAGCGTTCCTCATTTTCCGCACCGCAGGCTCCGCAATCACACGCCCGACTTATGCACACCTAATTTCATAGAAAATGTTTGCGTCTTCTTTTTTACAGCAATTCCGATCGAAATAGGACATTTAATATATCAAAAACTATCATTTGTGTAGTGTCACCTCCTGATTTGAATGTCAGTTTAGCTTAATAGTACATTGTGATACAAGTGAGGTATGTCAATAATTACATCAGAGGCGAAATTGTTATAAGACTGATAAGGAAGCCGAGCGAGGATGTAATTATCAAAGGTCACGCGTATCATTTTTTTTATGTTATAGGAGGCAAACGAGCAGACGGATCACCTGATGGTAAGCGATTACCGCCGCCCATGGACACCTGCAACACCAGAGGTGAGGTTGTTGTGAGGTGTTGTGAGTGCGTTGCCGGCCTTTAAGGATGGAGCTCTGGGAACATACGACGTTTTTCAACACATTTTGCGAGGAAAAAAACATTTTCATAAGATGAAAATGTTATAGGCCTGCCAAATTACTTTCTTTACATTAAGTAAATCATTAAGATGACAACAGGTTTTTACTCACAATTGCACATCGCCAAGAATTTCCAGTGGCGTCCATTCTATTTATCAGTTTTCTAGTCACCACGAGTAAACATTTTTGATATTAACCAAACACGCATAAACATATTTAACAAATATTTGTGAAATAACCTATCCCACCAAAAACAAATGTAAAAAAAAGAGCCAAGTTCAATACAAAAATTATGCTTGGCTGTGGGCTTCGCCGCAAAATGATTGGAGATCTAAATGAGTGCCAAGTTCTATGCAAAATCCAAATATGTATTTATAGGATACCTATAACAATTGCTGTTATTTAAAAATGTGAGATCTTAAAGTAGGTTCGATTTGACGCGCGCAACATTTTTTTTTCGTGAAGTTTGCGCATAGCTCATGGAATTGGTACATTTTGCCTTGCAATCGGGTAGTTCTGAATTTTGTATATGTTTTTATGTGATGAAGTGGTCATGGCAAATCCAAGTTTTCCAATTCGGAAACCCTCCGGATCATTGTAATTTTTTTGTAAAACCATAACATTTTCAGACTTTTTTCAGTTTTTACCAATTTTTACCAACAGGGACCTATTTTACGGCAAATGTCTTCATGTACACTTTAAAGAAGACAACATTTGCAACAAAATAGGTACAAGTGAGAAGGTAATAAACGAAACAGTTTGAAAGATACAGTTGTTCAAAAATTTGCAAAATTTACAAATAATAATAATTTTATACGTATTTTTAAGTTTTCGTTAATGTGGTGAACTATGGACCCATTTTACGTCATTAGTCCAAGCACGTTATTCAAGTAGTACACCATTCGCGACAAAACGAGACCAATTTGGTCTATAAAGACCTGATAGTTCTTTAGATACAGCTGTTCTAAGTTGCTGAGGTGAGTAAACAAAATAATAGAAGGGTTTGTAAAATGAACCGCGACATAAAAAATAAGCATTATAATTTACAAAAAACATAGCAATAATCGTCATATCAGCCGAAAGACGTCCACTGCTGGACTTAGGCCTCCCCCAAAGAGTGCCAAAGTGACCGGTCCCGCGCCACCCGCATCCAGCGGACTCCCGCAACCTTTACCAGGTCATCAGTCCACCTTGTGGGGGGCCTACCCACGCCGCATATTTCGGTACGTGGTCGCCACTCGAGAACCTTTCCGCCCCAACGGCCATCGGTTCTACGAGCTATGTGCCCTGCCCACTGCCACTAAGTTTAGCGATTCGGTGGGCTATATCGGTTACCTTGGTTCTGCTGCGGCTAACCTCCTTTCTGATGCAATCACACAGAGAAACTCCCAACATGGCCCTCTCCATTGCCCTTTGGGTGACTTTGAGCCCCATAGTAAGCGACCACGTTTCAGTGCCATAGGTCATCAACTCATCACTGGCAACACACACTGGTCAAAGACTCTCGCCTTGAGACACTGCGGAATATTGGACGAAAAGATGTGCCGTACCTTCCCGAACGCTGCCCAGCCGAGTCGGAATCGACGATAGTAATAATAACCTCATGGTATGCAGTACTGGACTACTGCTTTGGTGACCTGCTCCGGTGTGGTATTGAAAATGAAAATTATTTAATCGTAATGAACAAATACATACGTACAATACAATACTATTTAACTACTTAAAACTATTTATTTGTTACGAAATGGTCCCGCCTCAGCATAATGCTGGCTCACGAGCCAGCGCTGGTCTTCCGGCGGGACCATTTTGAGTAGATAAAATAAATGAATAAACGTGCTGTACGTGCGAGACGGCCTTAAATTAAAAATGAAAGCAGCCGCTGCGCTTGCGTCAAACAGCAGCGCCACCTGGTTGCGAACAGGTGCGCATTGGGGATTAGGAAAACCGCAGCGTTTTGTTTGAGGCTTGGCGCGGCTTTCTGTTCAGTGTCGAGAGAAATTTCATTTTTCCTTGGCCAAAAAGTGCTGCTGGTGTATCACAACTACGGAATCCGTCGAGTAAGTGATATCTGGGACTTTTCCTCTCCCATATTTTTTTAATAAAAGGGTGTGATCTCCTTCACCTTGTGACAAACCACAAAACATGACCAACAAATCTATGTGCTCGCCGGCGATCTTCACTACGTCAGAGAGACGTCAGAGTCGAGGACATCAGCATGTTGATGAGTCTGACCTTGTTCCTGACATTCGATAGGAACTTATCCTTAGCAACTGGAGAAATGGTTGTCTCGTCGAAAATAACATCAGGTGTGCGGACTTTGTTCCAACTCTACGGACATGTTCAGTGATTTTTTTTGAAGCGTCAGATGGATACCCATCGAAAACAACAGTTATATTGGAGCCGTAGTGACTTTGCAAGTATTGGACATACGTACCTAGCACCAATTTCCTCAAAATACACATTCCGAGGCCACACAACTTTGCGGAGCAGATGTCCACCGTCTACAACTACGTACATATCATTCCCCTGCTCCAGACTCACGGGTTTGACGGCTTTGTAGAATGATGCCGTTGTACCTTTCCTGATTCCATCTTCAGTAAAAAGTTCCATGGGAAATAGTGACATATGAAGAAATCCTTCAATTCTTAGTTCAACGTTCAACAACTCACATTATGGCCAGGTGCGACATAAAAAATGTTGAAGACACTAAATTCAAAAAAAGTTTTTTTTAGGAAATTTTGCTAACATTAGCTGTATTTTAGAAACTATTTGGTCTAACTTAACCATCTTACTTTTAATCTTGTTTCAAATTAGGTTTTCTTTAAAAAGTGTACATAGTGAAATTTGCCGTAAAATAGGTCCCCGTTGATGAAAATTGATAGAAACTGAAAAAGTCTTAAAATTGTATGCTTTTGGGAAATTTTGGTAGCATTTGAAAAGCTGTATTTTATAAACTATTTGGTCTAACGTGACCATTCTACTTTAAATTTGTTGCAAATTTAGTCTTCTTAAAAGTGTATATAGTGACATTTGCCGTAAAATAGGTCCCTGTTGGTAAAAATTGGTAGAAACTGAAAAGTCTTAAAATTTTATGGTTTTTCAAAAATTTGACAATGATCCGGAGCGTTTTCAAATTGGAAAACTTGGATTTGACATGACCACTTCATCACATAGAACATATACAAAAATCAGACCTACCCGATTTGATGCAAGGCAACCCCCCTTTTAGAGCACGATTTCCATGGACTAGCAGTACGGGTACAGAAATCTCTAAACACCCAATACAAAATTAAATAATATTTTCGTTTTAAAATGTTATCTGTATTAATTCATGTAAAATATTATGAGCCTAAAAGCGACACAATAGAAGGTACGTTACGAGCAATTGTGTTGAAAAATTTACAGTACATAATATGGTGCTGCTTTCCCACACTAGTGCGGAAAGAGCTCTTTCCGTGCATATGTCGAAACTTTAAAGAGCCATATGTACAGTAAAACGTTGTACGATACACGTGCGAATAGGTAATTCGCAACTCGTGTCGATTCAAAACACTCCCTTCGGTCGTGTTTTAATTTATCACCACTCATTGCGAATTTCCTGTTTTCGGCACTTGTATCGTAATAGTACATTGTGATACAAGTGAGGTAGGTTGATAATTACATCAGAGGCGAAATTGTTCACGCGAACCGCAGGTGAGCGTGATAAGGAAGCCGAGGATGTAATTATCAAAGCTCACGCGTATAATACGACGTTTTTCAACACATTTTGCGAGGAAAAAATCATTTTCATAAGATGAAAATGTTATTGGCCTGCCAAATTATTTACTTTACATTAAGCAAATCATTAAGATGACAACAGGTTTTTACTCACAATTGCACATCGCCAAGAATTTCCAGTGGCGTCCATTCTATTTATCACTTTTCTAGTCACCACGAGTCAACATTTTTGATAATAACCAAACACGCATAAACAAATTTTACAAATATTTGTGAAATAAATAACCTATCAAAATATAACCTATATTGGCACCCAACAGTTTCTTTTTCGTGAAGTTTGCGCAGTGTGGGCACAGAAATCTCTAAACAGCCAATACAAAATAAAATTATATTTTCATTTTAATATGTTATCTGTATTTAATTCATGTAAAATGTTATGAAAAGTGAATAGTTTTACTAAATTAAACATTTCCATATCATATACAAAAAGAAATAGTCAATTAATTAACAAAAAGGATTTAATTTGTTTAGTCGAGTAAGAATCCATTTGCCGAAAATTAAAAAAAAAGCTGTACATTCTGTACAACCTGGTTAATTTAAGAATGCACCGTGTTCATGCATATATCTTGCTGCAAGGTGCCAACGTGACTTAATCGGGATATAACCATAACACACAAGTGTTGTAAAGTTATAAAACACGCGTTTTTAATATCCAGGATTATGAGCCTAAAAGCGACACAATAAGAGGTACGTTACGAGCAATTGTGTTGAAATAGTACATTACGTAACTAGGGCGGTGAATTCGTGAATGCCTCAGATCGCAGGTGTTTGTGGCCCGAACCGAAGGTGAGGGCCATAAATATGCGCTCTGGGGCTTTACGAATTACCGCCCGAGTTGAGTACAAAATTTTACGTCTTCACCTGGCCACAATGCGAGTTTTCCCGTACGCGCAGCGTGCAGTAAAACTCGCATTATGGCCATGTGTGAAGTAAAAAACTATTTTGCATCAATTACATTAAGTACCAGGCACGTAACAAAATCATACCTCACACGATGACCTTTAACGAATATGGTTTGAGACCTAAATTGTCGTATTTGTCTTCTACTGTCGCGTGTCGTTCTCTGTCTTGCAGTTTACCTGTATTGTGCCAAACGTCTGGAGATTTGTGAAATTAGAGAAAGGAATTTGTCAAAGATAAAAATGAATACACCTAACTCCACCATTCCAGCTCCGTGGAAACTAAAAACAGCTAAGATCACAATGTATTAATAAATAAATAATAGGGGACAATCTTCACGTACAGGTCGATTCACGAGAGCTAGTGCGAAAAATATATGAAACTTTCATTAATTTCATACACATTGCGCGCCAGCTTTGTGAATCGACATGTGTCTTTGAAATGGCTTAATAATCTGCCTATACATGTTATCTAAGTGAGCTTCACGATTGCTCAATGGGGTTGGCAACTGTCAAATGTTTGCCTAGATGGCGCCATCATAGGTTTTACCTAATCACTAACTTTTTCTATGGGATTTGGCTTAAACGGCTTGATTCTAAACAAGGAAATTCCGAAAAAAAAACAAGAATTCGACAGTTTTGGTAGGACTGACAGGTAAAACCTATGCTGGCGCCATCTGCAAATACCTTCGCCCGGCCAACCCCATTGAGCAGCTGCGAATTAAATGTAGTGATTTTTAGGGTTCCGTAGTCAACAAGGAACCCTTCAAGTTTCGCCTTGTCCGTCCGTCTGTCTGTCTGTCCGTCTTCGGCTTAGCTCAGTAACCCTTACAACTAGAAAACTGCGATTCGGCGTGGGCATATAAACCAATCACGCCGACAAAACGTGGTGATGTATTTTTTTTTCTCGTTAAATCTATAGTGGTTGGATAAATCGTTCAAAAATATTATGGGTTTTCTAAAACTATTTTTCAACCCAGTTATGCGTTTGCAAGATAATGGGATTTAAAGCCCTAATTTTTGTTCGAGTCATGTCCCCCCCGTGCCGGCTAAATGGCTACTACTGGGGACGTGAAAAAAATCGTGGCAGTAGTACATATAATAAATTTAAAAGGAAAACTATCACAGTCAAGTAGACATAACTAGTTAACGAGTAGTAGACATAACTAGTTAACTGGTAAGAAATGCACTTAATTTCGGGTGCATATTATACATTGTTATTGGAATTTGAACCTTTTACCGAGAACGTGCAGTTGCTTTTTCACGGCACGTTATATTCAATAGAAAAAAACCTTGTCCTTCGGGTGGTCGCTAACCGAAGGTGGTCGCTTAACCGGCGAAACGACCCTATTCTCACACCTATTGGTGTGTTACAAAAAAAAACATATTTACGATTATTTACGAGGGTAAGCTATAATAAAAACCCCAAAAGCCCCTTTTAAGACCGTATTCTGTGACAGCCGGGCAACTACGGAACCCAAGCGTGCGTCACCTAAAAACCAAAGCCTAACGGACATTCATGCCGTTGAACCATCACTAGAGCAGGTCGATAGAAACGCTCCATGATAGCTATATTGGATGCCAAAGTCGGAGCTGTCGTAAGTAATATACCATATTCTCTAAAAGGCTACAATGCACAGATCCAAACCTTTTTTTAACACTAAAAGTAGGATTACATACACTATGCCCAGATGTTTCGCTTTATGAATCATTGTAATTGCGGCTCGCATAGTACGATTTTTTTTTGTGTATTATCGTTTTGATCGCACATCGTAAATTTTCCTGTAGTATTTGTCAGATAGCGTTAATGTTACTCGGGAGAATTGAGTACATTTTGTCTTAACCATATGCTTTATGTCGAGCTGCCAGGACGAAATATTTACCTTGTTAAAGCATTCATGAAATACATGTGTAATTTTTTTGTGTTTTTTGTATAAAAAACTTGAATTCGCTGTATTTTTTTTATTATGGTATCTGAAGCTACGTAAATATACCTCATTTTCAAATAAAAATGTAATACCAAAAAAAACGGCTAAGTAAAGTGGTCTTTATACTTAACGATACAGTAGATTGTTGCATACAAATTCCCTTATTTGTCGTGTTACAAACTTTTAAAAAAGTTGAAACGGCCATATAAATAAAAGGCATAGGTCCTAAACAGCCAAAACGGAAGATCAGTAGCTGTGACTTTTCGCGACTTTTTAGTTGTCTCAAATAGCTTATGGTGTTTTCGGAAGAAAAATACGCGTCAAACTTATTATTTAAAAAATGAAAAGGCGACAATGCAAAAAAAAACTGTTTTAACATACAGTGGCTTATTGTTATTACGGAAAATATAGAAAATTGACGTGTAAATGATTCCAGATTTAAAAGAAGCTGCAAGCTCAGTTTTTAATTATTTGGTGTAACTTGCAAAGTTTCAAATTAATACTCCGTCAGCAATTGCCTACTTCCCTTGCTTCGACAATAATGTACTATTATTGGTTATTCGCAGCGCTAGCCGGCTACAATAATATCGTTATTATCATTTGATAGGGTGTAATATCTACTGTAATAAGTTTAGGACTTCAGTGCTGTGGAACGGCGTTTATTCGAATTAGGAAATGATATTTATTAGTTTCGTAAAGTAAAACTATTTTAATATGAGCTGTGAAAAAGTGACAGACAGTGACATGAGGCAAATTTCGTTTTGTTGATTATATTTATTACCAAAGAAACTCAAAGAGTTTACATAAATTTAAATATTCAAAAGGGGTACATTATGTGTCCTGATTAATGTTTTGTATTGACTTTGCCACACGATAAACGCGACCATCGTAGACCCACAGACATTCAGATGTAGAATTGTAAATACATCTGATATCCATGTTATTGAATATAGTTCGCTATGCAAAGTGTCAAAATATAAACGCGATAGATCGGAAATGCATCGCAGGCTGTAATAATTTCTACTCACTCTTCGAAACTCTTTCTGGACTGGATGTTAATCTTATTGTAACTTAAATGAAACATTTGACTAAGATCAAACTTAACAGAAATAAGTAACAAGTATCAACGCATAGTTTTAATCTTTCATTATATATTTTTTGTATCCGATAATTCTGACATATAAACACAATTCATTGTTGCAAAATAGTATAACAATGTCCCCAATATACTATAAAATAAAAAAAAAACAGACATGTGCGTGTTTTGCCACGCGCAGTGAAGGGTTCCGAAGTTGCCTGTCTGTCTTAGTTATATCGACGTGCGGTGCGGTTGTGCTGGCCGAATTTGTACGAAAATTGGCCTTTCCAAGTTATACATTAAGTTGGTCGACTATTACTCGGTAACTACTTATGCTTACTTGTTCGCGATAGTTTTCCTTTTAAATTCATTATATGTACTACGACTACAAATTTTTTCACATCCCCAGTAGTAGCCATTTAGCCGGCAGTGGCGGGGGGGACATGACTCGAACAAAAATTAGGGCTTTAAAGCCTAATATCTCGCAAACGAATTACTGATTTGAAAAACGGTTTTAGGACACCCATTATATTTATGAACGAGCTATGCAACAACCCCACACCATGGGTTTAACGAGAAAAAAATTTACATCCCCGCTTTAGGTGTAGTGTAGGTAACCTAAAAAAATATTTTTTCAAGATTTTATTGTGCTGTTATGTCGTTACAAAATGATTATACGCACAGTAGACAGACGTAGTAGTCATTGCAATAACATGTGCCCAGAACTTGTCCCGAGTACAGTCCCGACTACCGTCCAAAACCATCAACAATATTCCGCTCCGCTTTGGAAAGGGGAGCGTCGCAGGATCGCTCTTGGCATTCAACTGCGTACGTCCCGGCGGGTGGCCCACAGTAGCAGGCTGCAGACATTTCGAGGCGTCAGCTAGGCGAGCGTCACCAGTCCTGTGAAGCCTTTGTTAGCAGGGCACTACGGCGGAAGCAACAGATGCGCATAGCGCCTGGCTCTGCCTCCAGTCCGTCGTCGGCGAAGCGGATCCGCGAGAGGACATTACGTCGTCACAGAAGCAGGCCATCGCTCTCCACGCGGTACACTCTTCCAGAGTGTGAAGCGCTGTGTCGACAGGCGCACCACACTCGTGACAACAGGAGGTTGTCTCTCTCCCTGTCTGATGCAGATACTTACCAAAGCATCCATGGTCAGTAAGTATCTGCACCATGTGGAACGTCAACGTTCCGTGTTGCCTGTCGACCCAGCGCTCCAGATTAGGCAGAATCGCGCCCACCGCCGTAAGGCCAAATTCTGCTGTTGCCAGCTCTGCCTTTCATTGGCGTAGCGATTCGCCCAGTGCCGAAGCCCGGGCGCGCTTCATCCCTTCCCAGTCAGGGAATTCCCCTGCTACCCTTTTCCCAGCCTTGTACTGGTGGACCCCACCCTCCTAGCACCTGCGCTGCCAGGTCCCAAAGGAGGTCCGCAGCTAACGTCGTCGCAGCTGTATAAGACACCGTCCGGTATCCTGCACGAACCGCCCTTAACGAAATCTCTCTCTGCGGCCTACGGAGTAGTGCCTTTTTGGCTGCTGAGAGACCGTCGGCCCATATAGGCGCCCCATATAAGGCCATGCTCCGTATAACTCCGCAATACAGACGCCTACACGTGGCATTGGGTTCCCCCACGGTGGGCAGCAACCGACTAGGGGCGGCTCCATTCCGGCCCCTAAAAATTACCTCATTTTCATTAGGCCCTCAAAGAGCGGAAGTGTTGCCCGTGTTCCATGCCTTCCCTGGATGCGACACCGTTTCCTCTTTCAATTGAAGAGGTAAGAGGAGCACGTTAGAAGCATGGGACGTGTTTAGTGAGGCAACAGAAGGATTTAAACTCGTTCATATAGGTAAGGGTAGGTAATACTAATACAGCAAAGTAAAGTAGAAGTTACTACCTACTAGGTGAGATTTAAGATACAAAATATGTTAATCGTCTGTTATTTCAGATCAAGTCCCTGCACAAAAATAAATGAATTCCGAAAATATTTACGAGTATTTACAAAAAAAGGATCGGCAACTGGAGAATATATCTCCGACGGAAGATGCCATATACCAGCACACATTAGGGGCAGTTTACCAAGGGGTACATGTATGGGGCCAGACGTTAGTTTGCGATCAAAACTTACCCAGTCCCTCTGCTTGGGGATGGAAGCAAGATACTGGCCAATGGATACCACAATGGTCTGAAAAACCTGCTATGGCCAGCATCTGCTTGAGTTGACAAGATGCAAATGCAAAGTTAGTTGCAAAACGAGATGCAATTGCATGAAGAGACATTTAAAATGTAATCCAGTATGTCTCTGTGGAGGAAACTGCAATTAGTCGCGAGGCGCTTAGTCTGATTGTACGCACTGTTGTTCACTTCTCCGCTCATTAGGTCTCTGAGAAAGGGAACTTAGAGTGATTGTCGTTTACTGTGACGCTCTTTTTTACAAACGCGACGCTCCGCGACGTAAGATTTTCGGGAATCTTCTAAGGTCCCTTTTCTCAGAGAATGCCACAACCACATTAGTTACGCAATTGCTCCATCATATGCGAACCGATTAGTACCTACAGTAATTATTTTTAGGGTTCCGTAGTCAACAAGGAACCCTTATAGTTTCGCCATGTCCGTCTGCCTGTCTGTCCGTGTTTTTTTTTTAATTTCTTTTTGCGTCTAAATTCTTTGGATCTAGATGTACTGGTGCACTCCAAGGTTAGTGACTGGGTTGTACTACATTGTCTTTTAATATTTTTTGTACTTGAGATTTTATTTCTTGTGTCTGTGAAGGCGGCTGTCTATATGGTTTTATATAGATTGGATCATTATTATTTGTTCTAATATAGTGTTTTATTTCGTTTGTAAAACTGAGAGGTATATTTTCATTATAGAATATGTCCCTGTAGTTGAAACAAAAACTTACTATGCCATTTTTTTCTTCTTCAGTCATATGATCTGCACGAAGTTTCTCCAGATTTTCAATTAGTAATTTTTTTAATGTTTGGAACGATATCATTATTATTTAGATTAAATATTCGACAGCGGTTCGTGTTTTTTAATAATGTCACATGAAAAGGTTCAAGTATTTTTAGTGTAAAGACTGTATCAGAAGTGTTTTGTATGACCGTGTACGCATATCCATCGTAACACTTAACTAATGCACGTGGCATCCTCACGTCTTTATTAAACTCAACGTATTCCAAAATTCCTTCTCCGTTACATATATTTGTGGGAAGTTTGACCTTTTGATCCGTTCGTGCTCCGATTTCTACAATGAATAATGGTAATTTTTTATGTTGATAAAATATTTGTATTTCCACTAATGGAGTGATTAGTGTCTGTTTATGAATATCTATAACAGCATTTAATGGTTTTAACAAGTCTCCAATCAAACCGTAAACATAAAATTTATGAGTTAAGGAGTCGCTTCGGAGTGGCGCCGCGCGAAGTTTAAGTTTTTAGCGCTACTCACACAACGATCGAGGCGCGCGCACCGCACACGCACACATGCACGTATGCACAGCCAGTCGTTGGACTTTGACTCGCCAACAAAATTGTAACTTTGGATTTTGTTACCAAGTATAAAAATTGTTATGTCAAATGTATTTCATCTTAATACTTACCAACGTTCGGCCGAACCGAGCGATTTTTTTAATGTCAAATGTATTTCATCTTAAAACCTACCAACGTTCGCCCGAACCGAGCGCACCGCTGCCTATCTATGTGGACGGTTGTTTTGTTCGGCCGAACGGCTTGGGGGAGGGCGATTTTTGCCACATATATGTATAGTGGGCCAAGGTGCTCGAACAAATTGACGAAAATGTGGACACGCTGTGTGCAGGGTTGGTCCTGGTCACGTCTCAGGAACCGCCCCGTATTATAAAGGGCAGTTTAAAAAAAGTAGTGTTTGCGTATTTATTTGCAATATACTCTAGTTGAATCATTGCCATATATCTTCCTGCACCGAGAGGCAACGGGCCAAAAACTTGCTTCTCTTATATATCCTTTTAATTTTATTACCGTTACTTTTAGTACACATCCCGCTACGAGTTCCTAGAATTTACGTGATATGATATGTTATAACGTAAACTAGTATATATAATATTACTTTTTCTAGCAGTGGTTTTATTAAGTACCTACGATATCTAAATAATGATTCACCGAAATGTCCCAGATTAGTATAGTATTATAAAAAGATTGAACTTGGTTATAAAGTTGCAATACTAATTTGAGATCTATATTTATTATTTAAAAAAGCTGCGCTTTCAGTCCCGATAAAAATAATGATCTTATATTTTTAGGGTTTCGTAGTCAACAAGGAACCCTTATAGTTTCGCCATGTCCGTCTAACATCTATCTTATTGGAAAAAATGCAACTTATTTTCATATTCTTCAGTAATTAGCGGTTACAGTTAATTTTTTAATATTTTAAGAAATATACCAGTTGTGATCAGTTGTCACTTTTGTTTATGACACTGCTATTGGTTTCTCAAGATCCGATGTCTGGAAAAATGGCACGCAGCAATGTAGAGTTTCCATTTTAGTTGTATTTTCTTCGGCATCCAGTACTGCACTGCTATCACGCCTTGACAAATATTTTTTACTCAAACATGCAATGAAATATTCGCGTACGTTCCTTATATATTAGGCAGCGAAATATCACGTTTCAGGAGAGATGAGAGACAAATAATGAAATTTCATGCAAAATTGGAAGTGGATTCCATTCCACATTTATTTGTGACACGGCATCATGGCGTTCAGCCATTCAAAAAACTATAAGCAATATATTCTTTTTGGTTCCTTATGATATTCTGCCGCTACAATTATTACAAAAAAACAACAAACGATGTTAGCTACTCGTATGTATTGCAGTTTTATATAACAGATGTTTAGGTACAATAGATAAACTGAAAATGAGTGTTCTACTCGCCAATAAACAATTATGTTTGGCGAAACAAATGAAAAAACATTGTTCCTACTTTTTCGTTGGAAATAAATTTTAAAAAATAATTAAAAAAAAGAAATATCAAAATGACATTGCATGCCAAAATTCTGCTCTCATGAGTAGGTAGGTACTATTGATACACACAAACGATTCCTTTATGTCACTCGGGTGCTTTTCGACTCTCAATTGCGTTAAAATAACAACTGAGTGATGGAATTATTCACGAAATTCACGCGCATTAAACAATCTGTAGTTTTCATTAAAAAATCGTATCAAAATAAAAAAAAACCTAAGACCTCAAATAGAATATCAGTAATCAATAATAATAAAGCAGCTCACAAAACTTTGCTTAAAGTGAACTTTATAGTAGTACGTTATGTAAAACCTCGTTTGGAAAAAATCGAAACTATCTTAATATTGAAGTTTTCTAGTCGCTCACTTAGTAATTTAGTCGCACGGATATAATTTTAATATCTCAAATGGATTAATCACAACCCACTTTTCGTAAGCTCGTTCTGGGTTTTATTATTAATCAATATTCGTCGTTAGTTTAGTTAATTTGTCACTTACTCAAATTCATACCGCTCAAGTTATATAGCTTAAAACCATCTCTATGTATACTGTATTCTTACAAATTATACATTTACTTGAATTTGAATTATTAAAATAGTCATGTCATCATCAGTTGCTAATTTTATTTTTATTTTATCGTTTTATTATTCCCCTTTCTAAATCACATGCATATTCCCTATTCTTCGGCTAAGGTGGCAGGATCGTGTTCCAAACTCGGAGGTTTGGCGTCGGACTGGCATGGTTGGCATGGAGTGTCTACTCAGAAGGGAGGATTACGTTGGTGTGGACACCTTGTACGAACTACGAATGCCATCATCAACACTGCCTAAGGCAGTATATTACTCGGAACTAGCCTCAGGAAATCGCAAAGATGGCGGACAATACCTGCGGTACAGGGATGTCCTGAAGCGCCATCTGTCTGCAACCGGCATAAATATCATGTGAGTCGTGGGAGGAGCTTGCTACTCGGAGATCAGACTAGCGAACTGCTGCCAACATGGGTCTCAGTATCTTTGAAAGTACCCGTCTCGAAACTCTTGACGCCAAACGCCAGTTTCGTTTCGGCCCAAACCCTCCTACCATTACACTAACAACTGAAGTGGAGACCTTTAAGATTGTTTTTCATGACACCGGAGCTTCAAAACCAAGTTTGGATTTGCGAGTCATTCTCGCACCCATGCACGTAAATAATAACTTTAGCAATCGTTTTGTCAGGGTGTCGCCGTCGACGCATACGTCTGGGAGGACATTACCTATACCGAATTTTAATGGACAATTTACATGATGCAACCACTCGTATGCCATTTTTTTTATTACATTGCGGGGCTGCGGTCTAGCGTTCAATCAAAGCTGCAATGTTATAAAACTCGAATGCGAGGGACCATTTACATGGCCCTTTATGCTGATTTTTGTCTACATACACCATCTGTCATTGTTACGAATAAATTCCTATTTTATACAATGGCTGATATTGCAGGGTATTCAATGCCGTTATAGTACACTAATCCACGAACAACAGCAAATACGAGGTAGGTACTTATTCTTTGGTAAAAACTAAAGCCGGTTTTTCACATAAAGAAAGTTTTATCTGGTAAGTACGTCTTCGGCTAATGTTACATATAAATCTGGCACGACAAAAGACCAGATTCGAGACGAGCGCGGCTCATAATTTACTTTTATAGCTTGCCCGGGGAGCATTAGATGGAGGTAGTTGTAAAATGCCCCCAGAAGATAATGCCGTAGGTGATTCGACGACTTCTTTGTACAAACAATACGATCGCTTGATTCTTACAATGTATAAAGTATCTCACTGTATAGTTAATTGATGTTTTTGTTGCTAATAATTATAGGCATAGGATTCTGGTGGCAGTTTAGCACAAGTAATGCAGTGGAGTTGCCATTGTTTTTTTGTTTCAATAAATGGACAACTGAACAATAAATCTATATTACAGTACCGGCCAATAATATATCACCTTTGTGTTTTAGTGTATGAACGTGTAGAGAGTAAACAATTTAGATTTGTCGATGTTGATACATCGCATATTTTGTACGTTACTAGTTAAGTACATATTTTACATACATTTTTGACGACAAGTGCAATGCAATACTGTAAATTACAGTGATGATTTTATAATACAACATTTAAATATATTTTTTGTACTCGTCGATTAAAATCTGTGTATTAAGATTTCATAGAGAATACTGCAACGTCACTCTTTTCGTCATTGAATAGTCTATGTTAGTTCCGAAACAACCGAAATAACTTTTTCGATACGCTCTAGACAATCGAAAAAAATTTGAAAATAGAACTTCGTATTTCAATAATATGTGTCCTTGATCCGATACAAAATTGCCAATCTATGGCGTTTCGGTACGATGCAGCGTCGCGTCGTCTGTCAAAAATCTACTTAAACTGGCTGCTGTATCAAGGGCATGAAAACAATAAAAATAAACTACGCCTTGTGATTGGCCAATCACAGCACAGTACTGCAACATTACGGACGCCGGTGGTGTGATTATCTATGGATTATCTTGTGTAAAAGAAGTCGGATATTAGAACTAGACAATATAGTACTTACGAAGCGATATTTAGTTTTCGTATTAATGACTTAAATTATTAATTTTAATGAACTCGTACATAAAGTATTGTTCACAATACTGTCATAATCAAGCTTTTTTATCTCGTACCTTACTTAGGCCACTCAGCAAGCTTCGTGGCCTAAACACGGTACTTGACTAAAAAGCTCTCTATTATAACACGATTGTGAAAAATACTATTACTTGATTGCTGAAATGTTTATGTATTCAAGAGCTTGAACAACTTGCAACTGGAATTAAAGTTTCACAATCTTGCATATTATCTTCTCCTGATATTATACCTACGGTTGTCAAGATTATGAAAAGCATCATCATATCAGCCGTAAGACGTCCACTGCTGGACATAGGCCTCCCTCAAAGAGTGCCAAAGTGACCGGTCCTGCGCCATCCGCATCCAGCGGACTCCCGCAACCTTTACCAGGTCATCATTCCACCTTCTGGGGGGCTTACCCACGCCGCGCTTTCCGGTACGTGGTCGCCACTCGAGAACCTTTCCGCCCCAGCGGCCATCGGTTCTACGTGCTATGTGCCCTGCCCACTGCCACTTAAGTTTAGCGATTCGGAGGGCTATATCGGTTACCTTGGTTCTGCTGCGGATAGCCTCATTTCTAATGCGATCACGCAGAGAAACATGGCCTTCTCCATTGCCCTTTGGGTGACTTTTAGCCTTCTTATGAGGACCATAGTAAGCGACCACGTTTCAGTGTCATATGTCATCACTAGCAACACACACACTGGTCAAAGACTCTCTTCTTGACACACTGCGGAATATTGGACGAAAAGATGTGCCGTAGCTTCCCGAACACTGCCCAGTCGAGTCGGATTCGACGATTGCCCTCTTTCTCGAAGTTGGACCTACCTAGCTGGATAGTCTGTCCTAGGTATACATAATCGCCTACAACTTTGAGCGTAAAGTGTGAGCAACGTACTTAAGTCCTCCATGGTTTCAGCCAAGACTAGGTACTATATCGACAGCAAACAGAAGGTGAGTGATGTACTCGCCGTTATGTTGATGCCTAGCCTTCTCCAGTCTTGAAAACGTCCTCCAGTGCAGCGGTGAACAGTTTTGGAGAAATAACATGGAGATGTTAGGCAAGGAGTTGCCTGACTCCCCGCTGCAGCGGAATAGGTTTCGAGTACTGGTCCTGGAGTCGGTCTGACATAGTGGCGTTCTCGTACAAACACTTCAGCACTTCGATATAGCGATAACTATGAAAAGCATATACTATGGCAATTTGTTCCATATTAGCTGGCGTTATACGGTTTCTCAACTAGTGAAAAAACCATACTTGTATGAAACCAATTTTAATCATACATTATTAGTATATTCGCGTCGCGTTTCATCGGGTCGCGTGGCGTTTTAATAATGTGCTGGCATCTTTACGCTTTATCTTGGCTTATTCAAGAGAAATGCTGCACCTAGAGTCAGGCAAACGAAAGCGCGACCTGGATTCTTTTTATAGTGGCAACGTTATACCTAATCAGTCAAAGGCACGTCAAATTCTTTAGTTAGAGTTTTCAGTATTTAGGTTACACAATTATTTTGCATTAATAATTGCCGTAATATGGGTAAAACAATAAAAAGTAATGTGCGAAAGCTGCTACATACTGATCAGTAAGTTCAAGCAAAAACAAGAGGAGAAAGAAGTTGTTTTCCAAGAGAAACAACAATGTGTAGATGCGATGTCGGATTTTTTAGGTTAGTATGACTTAGTTATCTTAATCCTTGTCGGTTTATTATTTGTTATAATAATATTGACGATAATGATGATACGTTTCTTATGTTTACAGATAATCTTGAAAATATTCAAGGAAACCGTTAAAATCAAAAAAATAGTAATACCACATGTAACTTTTTTGAATTTGCCGCGTTTTCTCAGGTCACACTTTCGTTTGCCAGACTCTATCTCACATTTGGCGAGTACGTGACCCACTGATTCGCTTTATATACTTCACGACTTCATGTTGCGTGATGACTTTTACGAAATAGAATTTCAGCTTTTAGAATTACTTATTACGTAGGTGTCATTAATAGGTAAGTCGTACGAGTATACAAATAAAACATTTATGACATATTTTTGTCCTATGTAATATGCCTCCTAATGTTAACAACTATCAAGGCCTCCACCCACCGGACGCGTGTGCTGCGCGGCGCGTGTGCTGCGCGGCACACGCGCAAGTTGTAAAGCATTGAAACTACACTTCAAACACACATCGAACGCGGCACACGCGCAGCACCCGCGCAGCTGCAGCGCAGCACACGCGCAAGTTGTAAAGCATTGAAACTACACTTCAAACACATATCGAACGCGGCACACGCGCAGCACCCGTGCAGCTGCAGCGCAGCACACGCGCAGCACACGCGTCCGGTGGGTGGAGGCCTTCAGTCACAAGACCGGTGTTCCGTAATATAAGAAAGTATTTAGATATAACAGGGTTTATTAGAAAATTAAATAAATGCACATTGTGTAGGCTCTCCTTACAATGTTAAAATTTATAGAACATTTTGTTTTGAACAATAAACTACCTTAATGTATTTTTAACTCCGCAACCAGAGGAACAAATATCTGGCACGTTGACCGCATGAATATCGTTGTATATGCATTGGATCCATTCCAAATTACAGAAACATTACCTTTTCTTCGGACTAAGTAGCGGATTCTCGTTCTGTACAGTTCAACCAAACCCGTATTATAAAAAAAACATTTATGATAAACCTTTCATGCTCTCATAAGTTTCTGGCAAAAATAATTTGAGGCCCGCCTGATAGTAAGCGGAGACCGCAGCCTATAGACGCATGGAACTCCAAAAGAGTAACATGGGCGTTGCCGACCCTTGTTATGTTTGAGGATTCGCCGTGTTGACAGCTGAAGGAAGATTCTGTGACTATTTTGTCAAGTAGCAAGTGCAGTGATTATTTTAGTTATAAGTAAAACAAAAGTTTACACTAGTTCAAATCATTCTCCCAGGTACAAGGTTTAAGTTCAGACAGTATTTTATCGCTCTCGCAGATCCGAAGTGTTTGTATCAAATGGAGCATGAGCAGCAGCGGTTAGAATAACGTTTCTATTTTAATACAGATTGTCTGAGTTATCGCATCAGAAATTCAGACAGTGTTTAATCACTCTTGCAGATCCGAAGTATTTGTACCTACCAAACGTTGGATGAGCAGCTGCGGTTGGAATTACGTTTTGTTTTAATACAGATTGTCGGACTTTTTGCATCAGAAATAGCGCTGCCTGCCTCTCTATTCGATTTGTTTTTGTGCTGTATACAAATAACATTGTACAGGCGTTCGTATTTTATATATTGCAATACGAAATGTAAATTTTGATCTTCAGTCCACTGTATGATTCCGGCCGGCGTGCTTCCGTATTATGCATTTGTCAAACCAGCACTGTTTTGACACTGCGTCAGTTTC
Organism: Epinotia demarniana; assembly: GCA_945867215.1. Taxonomy (NCBI): domain Eukaryota; kingdom Metazoa; phylum Arthropoda; class Insecta; order Lepidoptera; family Tortricidae; genus Epinotia; species Epinotia demarniana. Next base: position 33,084,525 of record OX244259.1, on the reverse strand, counting down.
GGGCGCGTGCTGCAAGTGTGGGGGGGGAGTGTGCGAGCAGGCAACTTGACAGAAAAATAGATTGAGTTAGTGGAGCAAACATTTTATGACGTCACAACCTGCTGCTTGTACTAATCGTTGTATGGAAAATCGAGTCTATTGACAAAAAAAGGCATATTTTTTGTCATGATTTTATTAATATATTTTTTATTTAAACTTTATTACAATAATTTGGTTTTACAATAATATATGTACGAAATATGATTTCATATTTACCGTTAGGCCTTGGTCGTACTGCACACGCCGCTGACGCCGCACGCAGCCGACAACGTCCCGTCGCACGCAGCGTCTGAATGGTGTGTTCGAGAATGCTCGGGAGTGGTCGTTTTCGCCCGCTGCGTGCGGCGTCCCCCCCCCCCCTCCCCGCCCGCTGCGGCAGGATGCTGGCTCGAAATGGAGAAATTTACGAAAGAAAAAGACGAGTTTTTGGTCGAGTTAGTAAAGTCGAATAGTATTTTGTACGATACACGTGATAACAACTTCAAAAACAACAATTTGAAACATAAAGTGTGGGAGAATATCAGTGAAACGCTAAATATTTCAAGTAAGTATATTTTCTGAATAAATTTATTATTTAAATTATGAATTATTATTGCCAATCTTTGCTTATCATCGTCCTCCTTAAGCAGTAAATACGCTAGAGTTTTTTCCATCGTAATACTACACACACACATCCGTTCGCTACAAAAACCCTCGGAAACTGACGCGACTGGCCGCTGCGGCTCAAAACGACCAAACACCCGCTGTCGGCTGCGTCCAGCGTCTTCCATCAGTGCGACGGGACGTTGTCGGCTGCGTGCGGCGTGTGCAGTACGATCGTAGCCTTAGCTTTTCGGTGAAGGAAAAACATCGTGAGGAAACCTGCATACATCTGCGAAGAAATTCAAAGGTGTATGTGAAGTCCCCAATCCACACTGGGCCAGCGTGGAGACTACTGCCCGTTCCCTCTCATACGTGAGAGGAGGCCTGTGCCCAGCAGTGGGACGGTATATAGGCTGATGATGTGACAATAATTTGGTGGTTTACTGTCCAATTAGCTACAATACGTTATAAATTTTAACATGAGTTTACACGCCTATTAGTAAAAAGCATTGACTGACCATATATTTTTTCTCAGAAATCATCGGCAATGTTGACTTTATTGGTAAAAAATCAGGACGTGAAGTGCATAGTTTATGGTTAGTCAACATTTAAAAAATAAAAAACCTTGCCGGCTCGATTTTGCTCGACTACAATGTTGCATACAAATTCCATTATTTGTCGTGGTACAAACTTTTTAAAAATTTCAAACCGCCATATAAATAAAAGGCATAGGTCCTAAACAGCCAAAACGCAAGATCAGTAGCTGTGACTCATCGCGACTTTTTAGTTGTCTCAAATAACTTATGGCGCTTTCGGAAGAAAAATACACTCCCAACTTATTATTAAAAAAAATAAAAGGCGGCAATGCAAAAAATATTCTGTTTTAACACCTACAGTGGCTAATTCTTTTTACGGAAAATATAGAAAAATGACGTGTAAATTATTCCAGATTTAAAAGAAGCTGCAAGCTCAGTTATTGATTATTTGTTTAAGTGTAGGTAATTTGTTGGTAATTTGCAAAGCCAAAAGACAGATATCGGAAGGCGTACGACAATTTCTTGAAGCGGCGAGAAGAAATGCATGCCTTATCATTTTCAGAAAATACATTTTTGTTTTCTTGCACAATTTTTGAGAAAAGCACTATATTGTGCAGCTGGAAGGGCATTTACTGGCTTCGTATTAAATTAAACGGACTCCCAAGGTCGTCCGTTTAAAATTAATACTCAGCCAGCAATTGCCTACTTCCCTTGCTTCGACAATAATGTACTATTGTACACGTTTGCCTTCTTGTGGTTCTTTGCAACCATAGTTTTAGTCGTATTTTAGTCCGATTAGTTATGATTGTGTATCATCACAAAAACGAGAAATCTAAAACACCACGTTGCCACTTTTATATTACTTGTTTTTAAAATTTACAACTGACATCCTTCGTGATAATATTCCTTATACAAAGCGATTTCGTATTTTGACACGAATAAATTTATAAAACATTTCGTCCTGACTCGTAAACGTACCTATCTACCGAGGAGGTACTTGCGCGATTGTGCTAAGCTGTTAGCATACAATATTGTAGACTTCGTCGTGACTAGCACGATGACTGATAGTTGTAAGGCGGACCCCGTGTTACGTTTTAGTAGCGTGGGATCTGGAAGGGAGCCGGAGCCGGCGGGTCATTTAAACTGACCACTCCGACAACGCGTGCTTGTGCTTCCACCGGCTCCCAACCCCTTGATAGCTGTAACACTAGTATTCATAAAGACAGTAATGTTATTAATATGGTACACCAAAATATACAGGGATTCCCAAGTAAGGAACTTGAAATTGACATGTTTATACAATGCTCAGATATCCATATTCTTTGTATAACCGAGCACTGGCTTAAAGGTCATGAATTAATGTTTAATTTTAGCAATCATAGCATAGTAAGTTCATTTTCTAGAAAGTAATGTAGGCGTTGAGGTTCGTTGATAATGGTAAAACACAATTTGAAAAGTAAAGAACGTAAAGATATTGTTGACAAATCCATCGAGCGCCAAATAGAACTCTCTTGTGTTGAGTTGGATCAATTCATAATTGTATGCGTATACAAACCCCCATCAGCGGATTACAGACGATTCGAGTCGATGAAGTGCTCAGTACTATTTTTGGAAGTACAAAATGTGTTATTGTGTGTGGTGATTTTAATGTGAACTTACTCGAGAAATCGCCCAAGTGTGTGAGTTTAGTGAATACTTTTAAATCGTTTAACTTAGTGAACCTGTTTTGTGAACCTACTCAAATTACAGCAACCAGTGCAACATGTATAGATAACGTTTTCAGTAATGAGGATGCAATTCATAAATGTATTATAGACAAATTAAGTTCTGACCACTGCGGACAACAAGTCTCCTTCAGCGGAAAAACGGACGAAGTTCCACGAGACACCATGTGCAGACCTATTTCCGAAAAGGTATTAGATTTATTCAATCGTAATATAATGAAACGATTACGTTATCTTCCATTTACTCAGGAAAGTCCTAACCGTTTGTGTGCTCATTTGTTTAACTGTATCAAAATGGAATTTGATGCCTGTTTTAATTTAAGGAAAATTCAAAGCAAGGTCAAGACTAAATTTAGCGACTGGGTTACCCCGGATATTCACGAGAAAAGACGCTGTCTCTATGACTTGTACGATTCGAGAACTATTGATAAGAGGCCGGAATTTCTAGAGTATGTTAAGAACTCGAAATCTTTTAAGTTAATGTGTGTCGCCGCTACGACGAATTGAATGTACAAAAATCTTTAGATTCACTCACGTGGCCCCAATTATTCTTATAAAAGCGTTTAAATTGTTGAACTTAAAGAAGACTGAAGATCTTTGGGGCCTTTTAGTCAAAGTATTACATTCCATTGTAGAATCAATTGCACCTTTCTTAGCTGATATTTTCAATAAATGTATTGATACTGGAGTATTTCCTGACCTCATGAAACACAGTAAAATTATCCCGTTGTTTAAATTAGGAACGAAAACTGACCCTACCAACTTCAGGTCAATATCAATACTACCGGCACTAAGCAAAGTTTTTGAGAAGCTTATTCTTCATCAGTTTATGTCCCACTTTAGTTGCAATAAACTGCTCAATACCAACCAGTTCCGATTCACTAAGGGTCGCTCTACATCTGATGCTGGTGTAGTACTAAATAAACATATTTTTAATGCATGGGAAGAGGATCAAGATGCTATTGGAGTGTTCTGTGATTTATCAAAGGCATTTGATTGCGTTGATCACGAGAACTTAATCAGAAAGTTGAAACATTATGGGATTAAAAGCAGTGCTCTTGATCTTGTGACATCGTATCTCTCGGAGAGAACACAACGAGTAGTCAGCAATGGGACCCAATCAGCAGGGACAACTGTTGCTCTTGGTGTTCCTCAAGGCTCGATTCTGGGTCCGTTTCTGTTTCTGATTTACATCAATGACCTACCAAATGTTTTGCAAGATAAACATGATATAGTGTTATTCGCAGACGACACGTCGCTTATCTTCAAGGTAGACAGGAAAGAGGGAAACTTCGATGGTATTAATGATGCACTCAACTCTGTTGTGAAATGGTTTACAGCAAATAATTTACTGCTAAATTCCAAGAAAACAAAGTGTATCAGATTCACTTGACCTAATGTCAAGCAGGTAAACCATACGAAGATCAAATTAAAGGGTGATGAACTGGAAATTGAAGATGGAACAGTGTTTTTAGGTATCACCTTGGACTCAAAACTACAATGGCATGCGCATATCACCGCCCTAGCCGGAAAACTTAGTTCGGCAGCCTATGCAGTAAGACGCATAAGACAGTTAACAAACGTTGAGACCGCCAGGCTGGTGTACTACAGTTACTTCCACAGTGTTATGTCCTTCCTACGGAATCCTGTGGTGGGGGAAAGCAGCTGATATCCAGACCATATTCGTACTACAGAAACATGCTGTACACTCCATATATGAACTAAAAGCCAGAGAATCTCTCAGGGACAAACATTCTTACTGTAGCATGCCAATACATTCTTGAGAATATCATGTATGTGCGGAAAAACCTTCACGAGTTCAAACTCAACAGCGATATCCACGACTACAACACCAGAAGTAAAAACAAGATCGCAGTGAAGGCCAGTCGTCTCCGCAAGGTTAGCACGTCGTTCGTGGGGAACTGCGTACGTTTTTACAATAAAATACCCACCGAAATTGTTAATTTATCGTTCAGTCAATTTAAGTCTCATGTTAAAAGTAATTTGCTAAGCAAGGCGTATTATACCGTCAACGATTTCTTAAACGACAAAAATGCCTTTAAGCCGGTAGTAGGTTAATTATATTAGGGATATACCTAAATACATATAATAAGTCTACCTGAAATAATTGTTCCATTTTATGTAAGAAGAGAGCACGTAATGCTGTTTCTCGCCGAGCAAGTCGCTTATTAATCTTTGTTTTTAACAATGTCCGGTGGCTTGAATATGTCATGCTCGCTTAAAGGGCTTTGCTTACGGTGGCGTTGTTGATCGGGTCGCCACCTTCCCTAACATATTGTTGAGGGAGGCTATGGCTGAGATATATAGATATATGCGTCATACTCGTGATCGGGTGCTGTTTGTGGAGTCCGATCTGTTCATGCTTGCAAGGGCATAGTACCTAACTACTTCAATACTAGTGTTATTTTATTATTATCGTATTGACGAGAGACATCATTCCGATCTTGACACGTTTTATTGTTATTGACCCTGAACATCACTGACAATATTACATTAATATTCCTTTTTTATTGTTTTTACCGTTCGACATGTAAAAGTGCCCCTGTGGCCTATTTGCAGAATAAATAATTTGTATTTGTATTTATTTGTATTAAATTTTTGGCTCTTTTTTGTATCGTTCGAGGACTTGTTAAGCATTCTATTACGCTTTGATTAGTGACTAGTGCGAGACCATACCCGGAGAGGTAGCGACCAAATCGGTCATGTGGCTTCAGCTGTATTGAAACTCCGTTAGCTACTTCCCTGAACAACCTTTTCCGATAATCTTTGTGCTGGCAGGCCGTGGGCGGTGGGTGCGGGAGTAGTGGTGTGGGGAAAAAATGAAAAAAAAATGTGGGCTCAGCGACTTTCTTTTTTTTTCAAACAGTTGGTCTGTACTCCCTGTGTACCCAAAAAAAATTAAATCGATCGGGTGGTGGGAAGGGGTTGCCAGCGTTAATTAAAAATACCAAAATAATAATAATTTTCATGTGGGCTCAGTTGTATTGGCTTTTTTTCTGACGCGAGATTAATTAATAAGTAAGCCCCAAAAAAACAGCCATGCAAAAATATCGGTGGAAAGGTATCGAAAAAAATTGTTGAAATCGTTGGATTTCGTTCGAAAATGTGCTGAGGGGAAGGCAACACCGAACACAATCGACGCGCCGTGAGCGCGCTGACGCGTTCGCTGGCTGATATCCCCTCCACGTCCACATTTTCGGGAAATAGCTAACCGATTTGGTCGCTAGCTCTTAGTGTAATACAAAAGTACTCGCACGTGCAGCAAATGAATGAACTCGCACTAATTATTAATCAAAGTGCAAACAGCCCATTTAGTAAATATATAGGTACTATTTAATAATAATAGTAGGTCAGCTTGTAGCGCTACAATTCACACGCATGTTAAATTTATAACTAGCTTCTGCCCGCGACTTCGTACGCGCATAAATTATGGTTAACATGGTATTCTTATGTTTAACCATACTACGTAGTGAAAATAAAGATTTCATTTCCATAGACTGTGCGTGTAACAGTTCAAATTCTCTTCGAATCTAAATACACACCCTCATAAACTTGGTCTTCAGTAATATTATATAGATGCCCTAAGTATCCTTTCAAAGAGCGCACCCTATGCGAGCCCCAGGTCCGAAGACCCTAGGGCGAGCCCGACAGACACTCACTATCCTAAGGTGTCTTGCAAGCGAGACCTGAGACCAAAGTGCTGAGCGGCGAGGCAAGAGAGGCCGAAGGCCGAGATTTTCATTGGAATTAAAGGCCTAAAACAATCCTTCAGAGAGCGGTCTCAATGCGAGCTGGAGGGCCTAAGGCCCGATCCCCCATGGATACTCGTTATCTCCGAGTAACATGCAAGAGAAACCTAAGGACAGAAGTTCTGGAGGTAAACGGGGAGGCAAGCGGCGCCGAAGGCTGAGTTTATCGTAGGAATGACTGCGGAGCGGTCGCTATGTGAGCTCGGGGGCTGAAGGCCCGTGGGTGAGCAACCACGGACACTTACTATCCCCAGGTGTCTTCGTATCCGGAGTATCTGGAGACTAAAGTCCAGAAGGTGAGCCGCCGGGCAACTTTTCGTAGCAATGAAAGATCCAATTCAAGCCTTAAGAAAGCACTTGGGGGCAGAAGGCCACTTATATTATACTATCCCCAGGTAGCAGCGAGGCCAAAGGCCGAGCTTTACGTTGGAATGAAAGGCCCACAGCATGCTTTTAAAGAGCGCTCTCAATTCGACCCCTATGCCTTTCATTATCTTCGGGTGTCTTGCCTGCTGTGCAAGGGTGCTTACCTGAGGCCCAAATTCCCGATGACAAAAGGGGAGCCAAGCGAAGCCGAAGGCTGAGCTTTTCGTAGGAATCAAAGGCCTATGGCATGCTTTTAGAGACCGCTACCTAGGCGAGCTCGAGGGCCGAAAACCCGAAGGTTACTTACACTCTCTAGGTGTCTTTGCAAGCGAAATCTGTGGCCAAAGTGCCGAAGATGAGCGGCGAGGCAAGTGAGCCCTCACGGACACTAACTATCCCGTAGTTGAGTGGCGAGGCAACGGAGGCCAAAGGCCGTGCTTTACGTTGAAGTAAAATACTCGAAGCATTTCTTCAGAAAGCGCTCTAAATGCACCCCTTGCATGGACGGATAGTTCATTATCTCCCGGTGTCTTGCAAGTGAAACTTGATGGCGAGTACCCACGAACACTTACTATTCCCAGGTGTCTTGCAAGCGAAATTCCAGGCCAAAGTTCTGAAGGTGAGTGGCGAGGCAAGCAAGGCTTTTTTGTTGGAATGTAAGGCCCAAAGGAACCCTTCTGAGAACGGTCTCAATGCGAGAAATGACCCCTAAGGAAACTTATTATTTTCCGGTGTCTCGCAAGCGAAACTTGAGGACCAAAATCCCTAAGGTAAAGCGAAGAAGAAGCGAAGCGAAGGCTGAGGTTTTCGTAGGAATGAAAGGCCCAAAATATCCCTTTAGGGGCTCCTTATGCGCTCCCAATAATATTACAAAAAGACATGGGAGTTTTCTACATTAAAAAAAATTATAACATGGATACTCTGTTCTCCGCGGAATGCCGTTTTTTCCAAATTGTATACCCCCACATCCCTTGACGTTGGTGAATTATGATAATTCGAATTAAGTATTCAACTCAACCTTCATACAATGCAACTTTAGATGAACTCTGATTTCATAGTAAATATAGGAAGGCAGAGATCAAATTTGCTGGTTTTTCAATATAAACAGCGATGTCGTCAGTGACTGAAGCTCCAATTTAATTAGGTCTCTTATGTACCGGTTACGACATGACATTTACATAAAAACTATAATCGAAGGGAAAATAGAGGGAAGAAGAGGCAGAGGAAGGCCGCGACGTGCTTTCATGGACCAGGTCTAGGAGAAGGTCAATGTAGTGTCGTATCAGGAGCTCAAAGCAGTGGCAGAGCGTAGAGCTGAATGGCGGTTACTCCACCGACAAGAGCAGAGCTCTTAAGTTGAAGAAGAAGAGAGAGAAGATGTGTTACTATCGGTGGAGGTATCAACCAGTTTTGGTTAATACTTATGTAGTGTTTAGCCGCTATTTTACTCCCCGGGTTTTATCACGTTTTATCTACTATTTGCTAAAAGTTTGAATGGGGTGGGTTCTTTTTACTTTCTAGTGAAGTATATGCTTGTAAATTGTCAAGTCTTTAACTCATATATTTAAGAAGTTCCGATACAAAGTTCAACCCCATTTTTGCACCATTATCTTAATAATTTTTATAGCCTTTATGTTGGCCAGGAATTTTCTCGACAGAATAGTAAAGTTTGCATCAAAATCCGTTCAGCCGTTTTCACGTTATGCGCGTACAAATAAACAGATAAAACAGGCAAAAAATCTTTTGGATCGTGTTCTGTTATCGATTCTAAGTATCCCCAGCAAACTTTTTTCGAATATCTTCCGTGTACAGACTTTCGACCGCCTTCAGCTTTATTATATGTATACATAACTACACGATTGACAGTTGATAATGCATCAATAGATTTAATATCGTAATAAAAAATCGATTAATGGGATGTCAATATTTTCACCATGTAGGTATTATGCTCTGTAGGTACATACGTAATGTAAAAAAAAATATCGCGGGTAGAAGTTTCTTGTTAATTGTAGTCTTTGCTAGAAATAACTCTATATCGTATAATACATTGTAATTAATTTAAATCAGTATGTTTTTATTCAAGTTCATAATACAGTTTATTTTTTAGCAAACGAAGAATGAGGACCTCTTAAATGCCAGGTGATGACAGACCCCGTATCATGGTCGGCCTTATCACGCGATAAGTGACAAGATAGGAGCGTCGTCTCGTTCTATCGAACGGTGTCAGTCAGTGACGGACGCTCTATTATTATGTAGTTACGGATTTGATCGTACTTGCTTTTGTCTACCGCACTCTTACTTTCATCATCGATAACGATACTTAAAAAAAATATCTGCAAATATTTAAAACGGCTAGGTAACCGCTAAATTTAAATTGACACCAACATAGAACGCAATTGTGACGACGTTCTCATACTCTACTGTCAGAATCGAACATTATTTTAATTTTATTATAATTCGGATCGGCTTGACTCCTTGGCGCTGCGTAGAGATGTGGCCTCTCTCTGCATTTTCTATCGCATGTATAACGGGGAGTGCTCCGAGGAATTGTTCGGATTAATCCCTGCCGCCTCTTTTCGCCATCGTCCAACGCGACAACATTACCATCCTCACCACTTAGATGGTTGGCAGTCCTCAACTGTGCGCTTCTCCAGAAACTTCCTGCGAGGCAGGAAGTTACAGCTAATTTGTGGAATAGATTGTCGCCTGCGGTATTTCCGGACCGATACGACCTTCAAACCTTCAAGAAAAGAGCGTACACCCATCTTAGAGGCCGGCAACGCACTCACAACACCTCTGGTGTTGCAGGTGTTCATGGGATGCGGTAATTGCTTACCATCAGGTGATCCGTCTGCTCGTTTGCCTCCTATCACATAAAAAAAGAATAATAAATCTGTAATGAATTTCGCAATAATAAATTGGAATTTATTTCCTGTAGAAGACATGCAGTAAAACATAGCCTATATATATATCTATCGCGTAGACCTATTCTATCCACTAATCAAGTATTTTTTTTAATATTCTGATCAGTTGCTACCGGAAATTACCTCTCCATACAAATTACAACCTCACAGACGTTTCTTCTTTCTGAATTATAGTATTTGATTGATGTAACACTTACAAGATTTACCGGCTAGCCCCTAACCTAACCTATGCATTAAAGAAATGTACGAGTAATATAATTATTTTTGAAGTCGGTAAATGAGTTTATCCCTTAAGTACAAAGTTATAAAACTGCAATCTCGGTGCAGATGCAGATGCAGTTAAAAAGCTAAAGTAATAGTACATTGTTGTAAAGGCTAGAAAGTAGGCAATAGATGGATGAGTGGGTTCGAGGTCCGAGCCGCAGGTGAGGACCTCGAAGGAGACAAGTCCATCTATTGCACTTTTGGCCGAGACATTACATAATGCTTTTCACGCCTACTGCGAGGAAATCGCAAATAATTATAATTTTAAGTCAAAATTAAGTACCTAATTAAAGGTCATAATATGAAAACACTTTAGCGCGGCCGCGGCCCGTCGCGCTGCCCCGCTTGTTCGAATCGCTGTTCAAACTGGCCTACAATAACATAGTTGGACAGTTTCAACTCATAGATGGCCTGTTCGTGCGATGTCCAACTAGAATTCTGACCATCTTTTGCAACATTTCCGAGCAGTGGCGTGAAAAGAGGTTTTATATCAAATACGATGTCTGAAAACGTGTTTATAAATTTTAAACTTAATAACGCTACTAAAACATGTTAACAGAATTATTTACAGATTTAGTATGTAGTTAGGCGTCTATGCAAAATGTTTTTAAATGTTTTCAAATGGTGGCTATATTCCGAAGAGTCTTTGCCATACGCCGCCTAACGTCAAATTCAACAAAATGGACAATTGACAGTTTTTATTACGATTTGTATTAATTTCATCTAAAATGTACTTGTTTCCTCGCAAATGTGATGAAACGCATTGTGAATTAACACGGGCGTAAGAATACTGCAAACTCGAGTCATCAAAAGCCCTCCGCCTTCGGTGTCGGACTTCTGATAGACTCTTTTTCGCAATATCCCACAATGTACTATTAAAACAGTACAACTATTTGGAATGCATTATAATACTTTTCGAACTGTTTGAAAAAGCGACAACAATCGGGATGACCGAGTAGAAATGTCGCCTGGTTCTATTTCTATCTTACCTTCTATGTCTCTTTCAGACAATCCATCACCCTTGTATAAGAATTATATGTATCTTTTCCATCGCTCTGTGATAGCTATTTTATCTATTAGCGATTAAGCGTGGCAACGCGGCGAGCGTGATGGGCACCTTTCCGCCGGGGGTGGCGCGGGGCGGGCTTTTTGACTAAGTTAATAATTAATTGTCAACCCATATTGTACCCTTTCGTTAACAGGAAAATTGTATGTAGTACTAATTATGGTTATAAATATATTCTGTACATTATTATTTATATCTATCAATAGTTTCCCACTTTCATCAAGAATCGCTGTAGATTTGGTTTTATATTTTACTGTCAATTTCTTAATAATGCACTGTCTATTTTCCCTTTCTACATACATTATTCGATGTTCTCGCAATCTTCCTTAATATCTTGTTCTTTGCGCACTGTACATATGTATGGTAATCATATTAGTAAGCCGTTGGTATTCTTGTTTTTGGCATATTCTTTATTATGGATGTTCTTTCTCTTAACCATTAAATCTTTGATTTCTTTGTTTAACCATTTCTTACTTGGCTTAATTTTTGTTTTCTCTAGGCAATCCTGCGCACTTGAATTTACTTTGTCTCTAATATTGTTCCATTTTTTATTGAAATCACTATTTGTATAAGCATTATTCTACACATAATTTTCTATATATACTGTTAATTTATTGCCCACACTATTACTATATTGCATTTTTACCTTGTTACCTTATTTCTATGCCTTAAAATATTAAGATCAATTAACTTAGTATATTTGACGTAATAGTGTAAATTTATACAAAGAGCATGACAAAGTCAAGTGAGTTAAAGACTCATGCACCAGTGCTTCCACGTGGTAGTGAGCGACGGCGCTCGCCCCAAAAATCCAGGTCATTACGTATTCGAGACTCGATTACCATGCCGCACTCTCGGGACTTGCTCGGGTACATCGTCTCCTACCTCCACTATATTTATATGCCGCGATGTTATTTTCGTGTTCAATTACACGAATGCATTAAATAATCTACGGGAAACGTGTCAGCCTGTACAGATTTTGAAAAATAGGTCATTAGTATTTCATTGTTATACTTAAGTTACATTGGATAAAGTCCTAGGAACGTTACACTCTTACCAAATTATTTCATTTGTTTTCAGGTTGCTTTTAATTAATTGTATGTGTATAGTTGGGTACGTATCTGAATGTCTAAAGTTGAAAAAACTAACGTTAAATAACCTACGTTCAAAATCCCTAAAATCTAAATACCTAATGGTTATTTCACATAAATTTAAAACATCGAAAGCTTAAAATGGCTACGTATGGCAATGTCTAAAATTAAAAAAAAACTAACGTTAAATAACCTACATTTAAAATTCCTAAAATCTAAATTCCTAATGGTTATTTCACCTAAATTCAAAATACCGAATGCTTAATGGTTACGTACGGCAATGTCTAAAATTAAAGAAAGTAACGTTAAATAACCTACATTCGATATCACTCAAAACTAAATACCTAACGATTTTTTCACATATATTCAAAATACCGAAAGCTTAATCATTAGGTATTTCGATTTTAGTAATTTGAGCCTAGTTTTTCTTAGTAGTAAATTACATAATTGTCATTAGTAGTAAGTTTTAATAACAAGTCAAAAAAACAACCTCAAAGACGAAAGCGAGAGCAAAGCTCCCGCTTCCGTCTTCTAACATAACCGCGATCCGAGTCGGTTTTGCCACTGTTAAAAGGGTGGGCATCAAATAAACTTTTCTCTAAGATCAACCAATGCCAAGATAGTGGTGTATCGTAGGTGGTAGGGAACAGGGGCTTAGTGGCAAAACCGACTCGGATCACGGTTTGCTTCCGCTTTCGTTTACGAGGTTATTTTTTATATAAAAGAGCGGAAAAACTCAAATCAAAATTTTAAAAAACTGTAGTCTATCAAACAACGTACAACCAACAAATCCAAAAAAAAGCACTAATATTATTTGAAATTTTTAATCATATACTAATTCATACAATAATTTGTGCTCGCAAGTGCATCATTTTAGGTATTTTGACCATTTGGTATTACAAATGTTGGTGAATCAAACTTGTGTAATAGCTATTTGTGGTGAATGAATGCCATAAAGAAAGACTATAACTGACATAGCCGTCAATCATACTAACATACGTAACCATGTATCTATTTGCTGAATAAAGCCTATTATTTAGGGCATTGTCTGATTATTATCTCAATTTATTCAGCAAATTAAGTATGGATAAATATTTACGCCCCGAGCGGTTCGACGCGGATCCGTTGTCAAACACAGACAATACGATAAGTTGGTCTCATTGGAAAGAAACCTTTCAAAGTTTTCTGGCTTCGATAGCGCCGTCCGACAAAAAGTGCAGTAATGAAATGAAATATCAATTGCTGGTCAATCATCTTTCACCAAACGTGTACTGCTACATACAAGACGTGAAAATTTACGAGGACGCCATTACAAAACTAGACACTATCTTTGTAAAACCAGCCAACGAAGTTTATTCTAGATTTAGACTGGCCAAAAGGAAACAGCAACCTGGCGAAAACATAGACAGGTACATTCAAGAACTTAAATTACTAGCCAAAGACTGTGCTTTCAGGTCGGTGTCCGCCGATTTAAATGAAAGCAAGTATGTCAGAGACGCATTTATAGCCGGCTTATCTTCAGCCGCCATTCGGCAGAGACTTTTAGAAAATACCTCTATGAGCCTAGACGATGCTCACCGACAAGCGCGCTCACTTGAAACGGCCCAAATTAACAATGAATACTTTGAACAACTGACTACCAGCACGTTCATTAATGCAACCGCTGCACCTAAACCAGCTTCGCAGTACGACACCTGCTACTTTTGTGGATCAAAAAGACATTTGCGCCGAGCATGCCCGGCCTTCAACGCCACCTGTCTAACATGCGGTAAAAAGGGCCATTTTGCGAAGGTATGCAAAAGTAAATCTCAACAGCAAAACGCCTCTGTTGCCTGCTGCAACGAAACAAAAGATTTCGTTCCGGATGCCCCACCCGCTTCACTATCATGTCTCAGCGCGGCCACGAACGATCTTAGTAAAGCAACCATCGCTATCACCATTAGTGGTAATATCAGTGCTAAAGCTCTCATCGACACGGGCAGCTCCGCAAGTTTCATTAACAGTCGGCTCGTCGAGAAATACAAACTAAACAAGATTGCTTGTAAACAAAACGTTACTATGGCAGCCACACACATGGTCTCCGCTGTAGATGGATTTTGTGTGTTAAATATTGATATATTGGGACAAAATCTCGAGGCAAAATTTTTAGTACTACAAGGGCTATGCGCTGACGTCATCATTGGGCATGACATTTTGAAGAAACATAATGCACTCGAAATGTACTTTGGCGGTCCACTCGCGCCATTGAAACTCTATTCTCTACCACGAGCGAATATTGAGCCCATCAGTCTCTTCCCGAACCTTTCGCCCGACTGCAAACCAGTAGCCATCAAGTCAAGAAAACACTCACCAGATGATGCTGCTTTCATCAGCGCAGAGAACAAGAAACTCCTGGACGACAACATTATCGAGCCGAGCCGATCACCATGGCGAGCTCAGGTTCTAGTGACGTCAACTGAGAACCACAAGAGACGAATGTGTATCGATTATTCTCTCACAATCAACAAGTACACTCAATTGGATGCATATCCCTGACCCAGTATTGAGGACATCGTCACAAAGGTATCCAAGTATAAAGTGTTTAGCAAGATCGATTTACGGAGTGCCTATCATCAGATACCTATACTGGAACATGAAAAACCTTACACGGCTTTTGAAGCTGATGGCGACTTATATCAGTTCTGTTCCATCCCATTTGGGGTTACGAACGGGGTTGCAGCCTTCCAACGAGCTATCAATACGATCCTGGCTAAAGAAGAAACTCAAGGGATTTATGCTTCATCATCATCATCAGCCTATATACGTCCCACTGCTGGGCACAGGCCTCCTCTCATGTATGAGAGGGAATGGGCAGAGGATTTATGCTTACCTCGACGATATTACTGTATGCGGACGCGATCAAGATGACCACAACGAGAAATTGAAACACTTCCTAGATGTCGCTACCCGCTACAACCTGACCTTGAATTTAGACAAAAGTGAATTTTCAAAGAAAGAAATTAACATCCTGGGCTATAACATTCATGACGGCGTTATAAAGCCTGACCCCGATCGACTACGCCCACTTTCAGAACTCCCCATTTCAGAGAATACGGCATCGCTAAGACGAACTCTAGGCCTCTTTGCACATTATTCAAAATGGGTCCCTAACTTTTCAAAGATATTCCATCCACTTGTTGCGCATGAATCATTTCCTTTGTCACTGGACGCCACGAACGCCTTTCAAAAAATTAAAAAAGAAATAGCAAATTCGACTCTGCACGCAATTGATGACAAGATTCCATTTACCGTAGAAACGGATGCATCAGACTATGCTATCGCTGGAACCTTATCGCAGGAAGGTAGACCAATCGCTTTTTTTTCACGGACACTTTCTCCATGTGAGCGAAATTATCCTGCGGTTGAAAAAGAAGCAACGGCCATAGTCGAATCAATTATGAAATGGCGTCAGTTTCTTTGTGGAAGAGTCTTCCGACTCATAACGGATCAGAAGTCGGTAGCATATATGTTCGACCGGACTCACTCATCCAAGATAAAGAATGACAAAATACAACGATGGAGGTTGGACCTGGGTATATTTAAATATGACATCGTGTACCGTCCAGGTAGAGAGAATCTAGCCGCTGATGCACTATCTCGTGCAAATGTGATAGCTTCATCCACGACAAAAAATGACCTGCGGACACTTCATGACAACCTCTGTCACCCAGGAGTGACTAGGATGAGTCATTGGGTGCGAAATAAAAATCTACCATACTCAATTGAGGAAGTTAAACAAATGACTTCTACGTGTCGCATATGTTCCGAATTGAAACCCCGATTCCACAAAAATTGTGGAGCCCTCATTAAAGCAACCTCGCCGCTCGAAAGACTTTCTATCGATTTTAAAGGGCCATTACCAACGGAAGGCTCTAAAAACCGTTATATTTTAACTATAATCGATGAATACTCACGCTTTCCATTTGCGTACCCTTGCCCAGATCTTACTTCAGAAACGGTCAAAGCGAAGTTAACTGAATTATTTGCAACGATTGGAATGCCGACCTACATACACAGTGATCGTGGGGCAACCTTCCTATCTGATGAGTTAAAACAATTTTTGCATGAGAAATCAATCATCATCATCATCATCATCATCATATCAGCCGAAAGACGTCCACTGCTGGACATAGGCCTCCCCCAAAGAGTGCCAAACTGACCGATCCCGCGCCACCCGCATCCAGCGGACTCCCGCAACCTTTATCAGGTCATCAGTCCACCTTGTCGGGGGCCTACCCACGCTGCGCCTTCCGGTACGTGGTCGCCACTCGAGAACCTTTCCGCCCCAACGGCCATCGGTTCTACGTGCTATGTGCCCCGCCCACTGCCACTTAAGTTTAGCGATCCGGAGGGCTATATCGGTTACCTTGGTTCTGCTGCGGATAGCCTCATTTCTGATGCGGTCACGCAGAGAAACTCCCAACATGGCCCTCTCCATTGCCCTTTGGGTGACTTTGAACCTTCTTATGAGGCCCATAGTAAGCGACCACGTTTCAGTGCCATATGTCATCACTGGCAACACACACTGGTCAAAGACTTTCGTCTTGAGACACTGCGGAATATTGGACGAAAAGATTTGCCGTAGCTTCCCGAACGCTGCCCAGCCGAGTCGGATTCGACGATTGACCTCAAGAACAACAGAGCACCCGGTGAAGACGGAATAACAGCCGAACTTCTGAAGGCGGGTGGAAAACCGGTCCTTACGGCCCTTCAGAAGTTGTTCGGTTCCGTCTTACTGGAAGGGAGAACTCCAAAGGCATGGAACAGAGGTGTGGTGGTGCTGTTCTTCAAAAAGGGTGACAACACTCTGCTGAAGAACTACAGACCCATCTCACTTCTGAGCCATGTCTATAAGCTGTTTTCGAGGGTCATTACAAACCGTCTCGTACGCAGGCTAGATGACTTCCAGCCTCCCGAACAAGCCGGTTTCCGAAGAGGCTTTAGTACCGTAGACCACATCCACACGCTTCGTCAGGTTATACAGAAGACCGAGGAGTATAACCTGCCTCTCTGCTTAGCGGTCGTGGACTACGAAAAAGCCTTCGATTCGATTGAAACCTGGGCTGTACTACAGTCTCTCCAGCGGTGCCAAGTTGACTATCGCTATATCGAAGTGCTGAAGTGTTTGTATGAGAGCGCCACTATGTCAGTCCGACTCCAGGACCGGAACTCGAAACCTATTCCGCTGCAGCGGGGAGTCAGGCAAGGAGATGTCATTTCTCCAAAACTGTTCACCGCTGCACTGGAGGACGTTTTCAAGACTCTGGACTGGAGAAGGCTAGGCATCAGCATCAACGGCGAGTACATCACTCACCTTCGGTTTGCTGACGATATAGTAGTCTTGGCTGAGACCATGGAGGACTTAAGTACGATGCTCGATGACCTCAGTAAAGCATCCGAGCGAGTTGGTCTAAGAATGAGTGAATGTCAAATGCCCATGTAGTACCAACTCCCATTACAATCGGACACTTTACGCTCGAAGTTGTAGACGATTATGTATACCTAGGACAGACGATCCAGTTAGGTAGGTCCAACTTCGAGAAAGAGGTCAATCGTCGACCTCTTGAGAAATCAATAGCTACAAGTTATACAACACCCTACAACCCTCGTGGAAATGGCCAAACAGAAAGGTACAATGGGATCATCTGGAAGACCATAGAATTGGCCCTGAAGACACAGAATTTACCTACAACCAAGTGGGAGCACGTGCTGACAGGTGCCTTCCATGCTATTCGTTCTCTGCTATGCACGGCGACGGACTGTACCCCCCACGAGCGAATGTTTCTACACCCGAGGCGTTCAGCAACTGGCCAATCCTTGCCCTCATGGCTAAGCAGTCCTGGGCGAATCTTGATAAGAAATCATCATAGAAGGAGCAAATATGACCCGATTGTGGAAGAAGTGGAGCTGCTTGAGGCAAACCCACAACATTTCCGAACCGAGCACGAACGTAAGACAAGATGAGCCGGAACCGGAGAGCCCTCAACTACGCCGCTCCGCCAGGCAGGCAGCACCGTCCCCCTCCTGCCCTGGACGACTTCGTCTGTAATACGACGCCGGGGAGAATGTGGTGAATGAATGCCATAAAGAAAGACTATAACTGACATAGCCGTCAATCATACTTACATACGTAACCATGTATCTATTTGCTGAATAAAGCCTATTATTTCGGGCATTGTCTGATTATTATCTCAGATATTTTAAAAATTAGATATTTAGTACAATCGGTATTTTAAACATCAGATATTTAGTCTAATCGGTATTTTAAACTTAGGTAAGTCGTAGGTAGGTGTTAGTTGCTTAGGTATTTAAAACCATGAGGTATTTAGATTTAAGGGATTTTGAACGTAGGTTATTTAACGTTAGTTTTTTTCAACTTTTGACATTGAGATACGTAACCTTATAGTTACATTACACTTTATAGTATAATCGGGAGCATAGGTGTTCCGTTAAAACGTAATAAGCCTTCATTCTGGCCGCACGGCTTCCCTGAAGTAATTGCTCTATGAATAATAATTTATAATGGCATCCGTGGCGTACGAATACTGCAAGCTGTAATTCCATGCTAAAGTATTTTTCTCTATTTGCTGTGTAACAGAAATAATACTTATGTAAAACTTACCATGTTTGACATTGGGAATTTGGTGAGATCCTCTAGATTATAGCATTTTTTACATATAAGTATGTACTACATTATTAAAGAGTATGCTTTAGTTATCCGCTATTATTATAATTCAATGTGGTCAGTAGTGTTGAAAGTTACAAAGAATAAGTGTATAGCTGATGTAATTATATGAACTAAGTAGATTTGTGGTTGCCACAAAAACGTCCGTCAGTCCAAATTGTAGGCCGGTTAGTAGTAGTCCGGCGTTAATTACACGGGGTTTTAGAAAGTGGTGTGCGTCATAAGCTCTCAAGTAAATAAATATTTACTGTTTTATGTATACATGCTATTCCATACCTTTTTAGGCTATCGTCTTTTTAGAACCAATTAGTTTTCTTACATGTTCGGTAAGTACTCTACTTTATTCACTAATTGCCACTTTCTTCCGGAGTTACATATTTTCCTGTTCGTATTCTCAAACAGTTTTTTTAAGTGCATCTTCTTAGTTATTCGTTTCATTAGCAAAATATCTCAAAATGTTGACACATTTGTGATGACGAAACGCCGATGGGACTAATAAAGACGTGATGAAAGATGAATATAGACAAAGTACGAATAAGGCAAAAACCCAACGTGACCAGATAAGACAGGGATTAAAACAAGCAATGGACTATTATTAAAATATTATACTCCGGATTATTTATTTTCATTATAACTACAAATATATATTCCTCTAGAGGACAGTGTGACAAACCACAGACTTTAAATTATTTACTCCTTAGTACGTAAAAACATTCTTAGCCGAGGCTAGCTTTGAAATGTTTAATGTTTGCTTACTGGAACACTGGTTTTAAGAAGAAAGTGACATCATACTTTTTCAGAAGAAGAATTTTAGAAAACCAGTTTTAGAGGAATAACATTTTATGTGTTGATGTCAAAGAGAATAATTTAAAAATAATTGCCTTGTAGCAAAGAAATATAATGAATAAATAAACATATCTTTGTCGTTCGACCACATCCCAAAAGTTTTTTTGCTGTTAAAATTCCAAGTTATATTGTATTAAAAGAGACGTTAACTTTTTACCTACCTAACAAATGTGCACTAAATAATTCAAAGTGCGGAAAAAAACTACACTTTTGGAAAGCAGCGCAATCTTTAAGTATGTTGTCAGGCATGCCGGACGGACATTTAAATTTATTAATTGAAGATAAGACGATAATTGTGGTAGTTACGCGCTCATTATACCAAACAACGTAAGCGGATTTTCCCTACAACATAAAAAAAACAATTTTAAACATTATACTTTCTTAACGAAACAAATTATTTATTTAAATATTTTTTTTTCATATTTTATTATTATTTAGGAAGTTCATATTTTAAACGATATGGTACAGAAAAAAATAATATGATGGAAAAATGATCCATCTTAGTCTGTAGCCCCCGACAGGATCCGAAATAGACCAAAGATGGTTTATTTTTCCATTATATTTTTTCTCTCTGTATCGTATCGTTTAATGTTAAACATGCATTTGCACGGCATAACAGCAAAGACACAGCCTCTAAAGTGTCAAGGTTATCAGTTGCCCCGGGCTTTTTGCAGAATGTGAGTTACGCCCGAACTTCTACATAATATGTTATTTGAAAGCTTATAATATATGATATCTTCTTGCTAAGATTTATAAAGTAATTCAATATATTCGTAATTTTAAGTGTTATTTGCAAAATAATACATAATAATCAAGTTGAAACGCCTGCGAACAATGATGTAATATAAAAAAAAAGAGTTAGATACGTTGTCTATACGAAATTTCGTGTTTATAAATAGCGAAAAAATCAGACAGCATACGTTTCCAATGAAGACGCGAAACTGAAGCAAGTTGGTGCAATTGATTCAGTTTTAGTGTGCCACTTTCGGAGCGCTTATAATCTATCTACTACTTTATTATATTACATTATTGCCTGCTAACATAAGATTTTCTGGAAATATTAGACAGTCTCCAAAAATGTTGTGTATTACTGTTATTATTATTGAACCTTTAGGCTGCTCTGTAAAAGTTTCCAAAATAGGGTTAACATTATAGAAGTTGGGCACTTGTCCTACCGCCGGCGATTAGCAAGTACTCTCATAGTAATTGTTACTCGCTTTTACGGCCGCGGTGAGTACTCGCTACTCGCCGGCAGTGGGACACGTGCCTTAGTGGCCCGAAACCGACAGCACTGGTGGAAATTGCCTCCACCTCCTGCTTTTGGAAAAGTCTTCATGAAATACATCAATACAAATAAGATGTCATATGAAGGTTAATAAATTATGCTATAACTCAATTTAATATTCTAAAATATACGAATAAGTTTTAGAGCAATAATAAGTTTCACCTCAATATTTTAACCGATAATTTTGATACTTCCTGTATTTAATAAGTCACTTAAGCTTATAAACATAAATAATTTTAGATGACGACCAAATTTTACGTTGATGCTGTGGTGCCTCCCAGTTCAATGCAATGACAGAGGTTATTTAAGACTGGAGTGCCCGGCGTCCGGTCAGTCAAGCTGTCCCTTGCTTGACTCGCCGGGTGAAGTTTTTTTCCGATGTAGTGTTTCGAAATGTCAAGTTTACTAGATTTTTCCACAGCGCTTGCGCGCAGCGACTTCTGTATTTGTAAACTCGTTGCCTTTTTTGTTTTAAAGTTAAAATCTGTAAGCAACGCATATTAATTTCCTCTTCATCAGATGTAGCGCATAAAAAAATCCACATTGAGGATCTCTGGTAGCAATATGTGTAAAATTTTCGGTAAGGTACTTTTTGTACCGTAAGCGCTTTGTGACCGAAGGAGAATTTGTCAGTATTTTAAACTCAAGAATGAGTTTGAATTGACTGGATGATGCCTCTTGTGTGAGGTCTTCGAATTAATTTTGAGAATAATTTTCTGGTTTAATTGTTGTGGTGATGGTTAAATTGCAATTGTTCATGTTCTCGTAGTCGGTTGACAAAGTCTAGTCATATATTTGCATAATATTAAACACATATTCAACGACAACCTAGTAGACAGATCTATAATAAACAGGTTTATATGACGCATGTGCTTAGCTCCTTTCTCTACTTATCTTGTGACTTGTGCCGTATACAAGGCTACCGATATTTGCGCAGCTTAGACCCAAATCAATTAGTGTGGAAGCGTGGTTTCCCCATCGACACCTTGGTCGACAAGTTTGCGGACGTCGCTTTTGTTTCAGGACTGGGGTTGCCTTTATTATGAAATGACTTTTCGGCTCGTATTCAGCACCACTACCTTTTGACTTCATTCGCGTGGATTGTCTTCATGATGGTTCTGATATTGTTTTCAAAATTTACTTTGACTGCTGTTAGAGCTATAATTTAAATTTCGTCGGAAAGCTGAGTTCACTCTTATGATTGACTGCATTTTGGTGAAGACGCAAAAATCGTGTTTGCGTAATTTATAAAATAAAATAAAATAAAATAAAATAAATAAATAAAAGAAGATTTATTGTCGCTGAAAAAACACAAAAATACAATCTTACACACATAAAAAAGAAGCAAGTAGGTATTACTAATTAAGTTAAGTCAGGTGCGACAATAGGCTCTGGCTCAGCGTTTGCTGCTAGCCTGACGGCTGTACAGCGCTGTTTTTCAGCCCGCACCTACCTCACCCACCTATCTATAAGTACTAATATTATAAAGAGGAAATGTCTGTGAGATTGTAGCTTTGTAAGTTTGTATGTTTTGGTTAATCTCCGGAATCGCTTATCCGATTACAAAAAAACCTTGTAACTTCGAGTACGGAAAAGCCAATTCAAAGAACGCAAGTGATTTAATTTGAATACCAAAGCACGACCTGTGTCAGGAGACAACCATTACGATACACTGACATGCCAGAAAAAAGGAGTTTCCTGAAGAACTTGCAAAAAACCGACGTTGATAAAGCCTACCTACTACCATTTTGCAGCGTAAAAGTAGCAGAAATGGTTGGAATTACGCCGAAATATGTTGACAGCTGTAGTTCTGCTGCGGATAGCCTCATTTCTTATGCGATCGCGCAGAGAGACTCCCAACATAGCCCTTTCCATTTCCCTTCGGGTGACTTTGAGCCTTCTTATGAGGCCCATAGTAAGCGACCACGTTTCCGTGCCATACGTCATCACTGGCAACACACACTAGTCAAAGACTCTCGTCTTGAGACATTGCGAAATATTGGATGAAAAAATGTGCCGAAGCCTCCCGAATGCAGTTTAAGCGGCAGTGGGTGGGGCACATTGCACGTAGAACATTGGCCGTTGGGGCGGAAAGGCTCTCGAGTGGCGGCCACGTACCGGAAGGCGCAGCGATGTTGAGAGCTTCTAATTGTGGAATAGTGATAAAACGCCGTGCCACAACATTTTAAATGTCGCGGCAACAAAACACGGTGTTGACAATGAACCAATCGCTGTTAAGCAGCTTGCAGAGCAAGAAGATTTGTACATAAGGCTTTGTGGTCAACCATAGATAATAATGCCATTGTGGAGATTAAATGCCCTCTATTAGCACTAAAGAAGAAAATTGCAAAATGAAAAATTAAATTCTCAGAAATAATATTCGTGATATGATTCGTGAACAGAAACAACTGCACGGTACAAAAAAGAAGAAGTGCCGGCGGTCGGTCAAGATGACATCAAATGATGGTCACCGATAGCATATTCCGTAACGATGAATTTTAGGAAAACATAGTTGGAAAATATCTTGACATGTTGCACGTACATATTGCCCGAATGATCCTCACCTCTATAGAAATTTGAAACTAAGGCAGACGAACCAACCTAAACAACATTATCTGCTACTACGGACCAGTCATGCCCAAAACAAGTACCCACCTAGGGCACATCGTGCACCTTTCTGGGGTAATGGGGGAATTTCCTGGGGGCAACGATGAAATCGCTACAATGTATCACTTGCTGGTCGAAGCGGTATACGACGGCCAACAATCAACAATAACAATACAACATCTACAGCAAGACAACATGGCGCTAGTTGGTCGGTTGACTAGGTTATGGTTGCGTTCGGAAACGTTATTATTTGTCTTTACTGTATTTTTTTGCTTTATATTACTATTATTATTATTTGTACGAGTTTAAAATGTTTGTTAAGCCGAGGAATCACCGAGTGGTTCCATCGGAACACCAGCGCTGGCCACCAGGCCAGCACACGCTGAGATGGAACCGTTTCGTGTCAATGTTGTTTCTCTCTTGTATGTTGATGTATGTGCATGTTTGTGTTGTTGTCATAAATAAATGTTATTCTATTCTATTATATTCTAAACATTCAGCCTATATACGTCCCACTGCTGGGCACATGCCTCTTCTCATAATCAAGTAGGTAATATTAAAGCAATAAATTAATACTGATCCTATATACATAAAGAGAGCGGCGCTTTAAATTTACAAAATGTCTTGTACATCTGGTTTTTATGGCTGAATGATATTATTTTGTCTAATTTGACTGAGTAATAAGTAAAACCTTTCGGCACTACTAATGCCCCGCCGCTCGTAAGCTATCGGGCGGCGGTCGTAGAGGCGTAATTTAGCGGCGGAGTGTTCTGGAAATTCAAAATTGATTTCTTGCCGCAACGCCCTTTTGCTGTAAGCAGGTATTCGGTTAAGATAAATTAAGCGCTACTGTGGCTACTGCTGACTAGCCCTCCAATTTCTGAATACATTGTCTTGAGAACACTGTCATAATCGTTGCTACATTTTCGAGCATCATCATCTATATGCCTATATTAATCAAATTAAAGGCTTTTAGTTGATTCTCTGAACTTATGTTTATCTCCCATGTGCTCGGAAATGTTCGCCTTACTGTAGCAAATATTACGTGAAATTCCTCGTTGCTGACGAGAGCAAACTTAAAAAGTTAAAAGTCATTACTACAGTCCCAGCGGCCAGGCAAGTGTATGAAGGTTGTTCCTTTTAACTCCATGGTTTGACTAAGACAAATCACCGCAAACTGCCAAATGCTCATACGTTTAAAGGTAGTAAACGTATTGCTGTCCCATTCCAACTATTCCAAGTTGGTGTGACGAAATATGTCATCTTTGTAGTGTGCTTAAGACGGAAGTATAGCTAGCAGCTCGCGACTGACAATAGGTACTTTTTATATGAAATTTACATTTTGGGAGGAAACGTTTTCCATTAACCTTTTCACCGCCAATCACGTCATCGACGATTCGTGACACCGACGCCAAAGAGGGCATTTGCCGACAGTTTTTTTTATTTTTTTTTTATTTATGAAAACTTACTCTGAAATAGCCCAATTTCAAGTTGGCATTATTTCTTTATCCATTATTTTTTTACCCTTGTGGCGTGAGGTGGCACGGCAAGTTGCTTTACCATCTAGCGGTGAAAAGGTTACTAAATCTTAAAAAATCACTTTGATTTTGATGTCGTTCTCTTCAGCATAATAATATCTTGGTTTACTTGGTTGGCTTGGTTTTCTCTTTTTTTAACTTTAGGTGCTTATAAATTTCACTTTTTTGAAAAATTAAAAACCTATGAACTTATCCTTTAATTTAGTCAATAACGTACTAAAATCATAGAGATTAGAAGTGGAAAAATCTTGGTATATAGGATTCTCTTTTTTAACTTTAGGTACTTATAAATTTTACTTTTTTTGAAAAAATGAAAACCTATGAACTTATTCTTTCGCTTTGTCAATAACGTACTAAAAATCATTGAGATTAGAAGTGGAAAAACGTTATCTCTTTTTGTATTCCAAAGGTAAACTTGTTTTTCTTTCCTTCTTATGGACATAACTACTTAATTACTAATCAAATTACTTATGTACGAGGTGATCAAAGTGACGTTTTCAAAAATGTCCCAAGTAGTTAAATAAGAAATGAAATATTTTCGGAAACGAAATTCGAAACTAATATCCCATTTAATTTTCAATTTGCTTTAATTACATAGAACGTTTCCTCTAATTTTTGCACAAATGCACTTTTGCATACGTAAATCTGCTTCGGCGGGAACAGGAAATCGCGGATTCATATCTGTTGTATTGTGATGAGCGAAGATTTCCCGGCCTCTGCAATAATGTACTATTACCATCCCATTAAATTTTTCTCCATCAAACTGCACTGTGAGTATGAGGATACATTTTCTCTATTCAGTCTGCAGCCCAGCCGTTATGGTAGATGGTGTCAAATCATCAAGACGCGATCCAATTGAAATATAGCTTCATCCGTCAAGATTATGATATTTCAATCCAAGCGCTTGTACATAAAACCTGTGATCTCATCTTCCTGCGCAGGGGAGGTCGGAATGATTTGTTAGGATTGCAGCTCATCATCATCATCATTAACTTAAGATTGGAGTAATCGCCACTTATTACAAAGCAGCAGCTTAGGATAGCAGTTACTGCAACAATAATCCACGATGGTTTTATTACATTCATTACATTATTTGCTCGCTTCAAAAACTGTCTTTACCACTCCGCCTAGATCAACCCAAGCAGGTCAATCACGTAACGCATTGTACGAACGGTAGATCAAAATAACAATTTTTAGATGGAGAAATTACAGTTGGATCTACCTAACGCGCGTTCCAAACGTTACGTGATTACCTCTTGGATCTCAAGAGCACAACATCATAAAATACCCATCCCAAGATTCCCAAGTTACCAAGTATAACAATTTCTATCAAGTTGAATATCCTAAATAATATGTTACATGCGATGAGCACGACACGGGCTATACGTTTTTTTATAAAACTTTAACACTAGTGTAAAACAGGATTCCCAGGAAAGCTAGAACCTTATTGTCCTGTAGACGACTATACGTTAAAGATGACCAGCAAAGATAATGAAACACCTTTTCGCTGATAGATCAGAATTGTGTCGATAACTTGTCGAGCCACACCCTTAAACTAAGCTTTTCGTTGTCGGTACTCTTTTGCTGTCCCCGACACATCCGACACCTTGACCCAAATTAGCCCAGATACGAACCATTTGTCTACCTGATCCTCCCAGACCGTCCGAAACCTTGATTGACGCTAACCAGTGTGATTAAAATTAAAGTTCTATGGACGCCGCGACACCGGAAATTATAATACCTACTCGTACTGTTGAAAGTTTTCTATTATGTTTTTAGTGTGGTTTGATTAACTAACTACATAATGGAAACAAGTTTTGATGAATGGAATTAGCAACTAGTGTGCCCTATAAAAAAAAACTTGACTAATTTTAATTTTGCAAAAAAAAATCCCTTCCTCCCCCTGCGTGCCAATATATCTAATAACAACCTGATTAGTAGTACGCTATAGTTCAACTTAACTCAGCAAAATTGATGAAGGAGACAATGAAATAAAATACCAATCTGTTTTTGCCATTGCCAAATATTTTTCAAAGCTTTATCTCTTTAAGAATAACGTCTAAATTCGAACTATTCGAATTTTCTCAATAGCAAAACGGTAAAGGACGCTTGGACAATTACAAATTTATTTGCAGAATATGCAATTGCTAAAAGTGTTTAACGGCTTTATACTCTTACGAATAGTTCAGATTTCGTCGTCGAATCGGCTAACAGCAAAATATAAAAGTTTGATTTAACAAAATGGAATTTGCATTTACGGAAAATGTGTTACGACCTTATACTGTTAACAATAAAGTACAAATTAGAACTATGTGCCCCTAGTAAAACCCCCGTTTTCCCCCCCGCCCCCAAGCCTCGTCCCGAATCTCTCACACAAAATCCGTCGCGAGTTTAACAATTTTTGCCCATCCCAAAAAGTGCTCAGCGCCGCTAAAGAAATTTTCACTTCAAAAATATTAATGTCCAGAGTGCTGGGCTAGTGTGAAATTGTACGTAGCCCTAATCATTCGTATGGTCATAGAATTAATTACTAATATTAGTTATTTGTACTCATATGATGGCGCTTGCAATTAATTCGTCTTTATTATGAAACAAATAATATGCATTTTTCCGCAGTATCTTTTGTGAACTGGTACTTTAAAGTAACATAAAAATCACAAACTACCACGATATTTTTATACCGTTGTGCGTGTATACATATTTAATCATAGCGCAAGCGGTTATTACTAAAATTAAGCTTTTATCTTTTCCTACTAAATGTATGGATGGTGATGGAATACACAATTCCAAATCTGAAGAAGTTATTCATCTCGCTTAGTAAAAATTCGTGAAAATTCACAAGAAAAAAGCAACAAAGCCTGAACAAAACTTCAATGAGATCATCCCGTGAAACATTCCGTTTCATCCAATAAACAAAGGACGAAATTTTTGGTATTAGCAGAATTAAGAATTCTTACGATTGGATCCTCTTGCTGGCATTATGTTAATGTTCATTGAACAACATGACATGCTAGTACCTACACTTATTTTATAAGTTTTACTAGTAGGTTAGCTTCACCTGTTACATGTCTGTGACAATTTAATGTTAAGGGTGCACCGAGGAAATTACGAACATATTGCGTTCGTTTGATACATTGCTGTATTGTTATTACTAAAGCTTTAGTTTTGCTATTCCTATATAAGATATTTAAGGATCTCTCTATAAGTCATCCGCTTTAGAAATACGATGACGTATACTTTCCTCGATAGAAATTAAATCCAAAGTTTCCTCTAATAAAGAAAATATAACATAAGTACGGCGTAAACACTTCACGGAAGGTCAACAGTTTTTGATTAATAACAAAACTTCATGTTTCCTATGACGTATATGCTCTTCAATTTCAAAATATGGATTATTTTAGAAATACGACGGAAATAACTAAATCCGCGCACGTTTCGCCCATTCTAGCTGCCACGCTTCCCCCCTATCCGCTTTAGTCTTGCTTCGAGAAGAGGTTGGCGAAAAAGCAATGCTAAACACTTGCATGACGAAAAAGTAAGTAAAACTCATTTATCTACCGATTATGCGCCCAGGGAGGGACTGTGCGCGGGTGACAGCTGTAGGTACATTCTCGTTCGAAATGAATTTTGATAATCGCCGTACTGTCCAAATTTGGGTGTACTTATTTATTTATTGTTTAATGTAAAATCAACATATATATTAAAAACGAATACATAATTAATTCTAGAGCAAGACATACATATATATGCAGAGAATTTTAAGATAAAGATAAAGGTGTAGATATGCTTACGTACTCGTAACTACTCCTGTTCCTTCGTAAGCATATTCAGTACCTATACCTACCTACTACCTACTAATAATAAAGGGTAATTGCTAATATGTGGCACTCCCGTGTATTTGTAGTATTTTATGCCTGTCAATAAATTACTATTCATTATTGACTTAATTTAATTGACATTAAAATTTAAAAGCTACGGTAGCCTAGTGGTTCATGCATGCGGCTGTCAAGCGGCGATCGTGGGTTCGAATACCGGCTCGTACCAATGAGTTTTTCGGAACGTACGGAATATCATTTGATATTTACCGTTAGCTTTTCGGTGAAGGAAAAACATCGTGAGGAAACCTGCATACATCCACGAAGAAATTCAAAGGTGTATGTTAAGTCCCCAACCCGCACTGGGCCAGCGTGGGGACTACTGCCCGTTCCCTCTCATCCATGAGAGGAGGCCTGTGCCCAGCATTGGGAAGTATATAGGCTGATTTATTATTATCTCCTTATTTAATCTTTCTCTTTTAGCTAGGTTTTTACAATAATGATATAAAAAGTAAAATATAAAACAAAACATATAAAACATAAAACGATTATAAAAACCTAACCTAGGGTACCGCCGGCAACGAGGCGGGGCCTAAGCTGCCGGTGGTCAGGGCGACAGAGACAGGAACCTCCTGACTATTCGCGCAGTGTCCAGGACTACCGCCTTCTGTATCTGACCCTTGATCCAGCCATCTAGCGAGAGTCTCTTGAGGTGACGGTCGAGACTCTTCGCTATCAAACCGTTCGCCGAAACGACTATCGGGACGATGTTCGTCGAATCAACATCCCACATGGCGGTTACCTCGTGAGAGAATATCGATCCTAGAAGAAAAATTGTTAGGACCAAACTTGTACAAAATCAAATTTTCTACAATTTTTGTCCTAACGGTTTTACTGTAAAATCAAAAATGGCAGAGTTATTCAAGAAAACCTGTTTTTTGGAAAAAAAAACATTTTTTAATATACGCAGAAGCCTGGTTCGGTCTACTTTTTTAATTTACACACCCAGTAAGCCCCCCCCCCCGAGGGACCTACGAAAAAAAATCCAAGAACTAATTTAATTATTCACGGGTAGGTTCGGTTATTTGGATGAAATGAGTGGCCTATTTAGAGGTTGATGATTTTTTCTGTTATTCCTGTCCATGTCCATCTATCCTCCTAGCATCAATGCCGATGTGCCCTAAGGGTGAGGGTAGACGAGCGTGATTAGATGTGAGTCGCGTAATTTCGGTCCGCCCATATATGTATTGGCAAACCGAAATGTCCATCTATGGGCGATCCGAAATTACGTGACTCTTAGCTCGCAAATTACGCTCGATTTGGTTACGTTAATTGGGGTGAACAGAGAGCTATGGAGTCGTTGATATATTTTTTTTGATTGAATGAATGAATAAATTATTGATAAACCAATAATGTATGTTATTAAATTTATTGGATTCATATCACATATTCACAAGTAAATTAATTCATAAAATATCAACAAAAACATAATATATTGTTGAAAGCAAAGCATGCTACTTTAACATCGGTGGATGTAGAGAGATCGTTCTCGCCAAATAAATGGATTTTTCACAAGTTTAGAAACCGTATAACGCCAGATATTATGTAACAAATTTCCATAGTATATGCTTTTCATAATGTTGACAACCATTTAACATCAGAAGAAGATAATGTGCAAGATTTTTAAATTTTAATTCCAGTTGCAAGTTGTTCACGCACTTGAACACATAAACATTTTAGCAAACAAGTAAAATTTATTTAAATGTTATATTATAAAATTACAGTATTGCATTGCAGTTGTCAATAATTTATGTAAATAGAGCGAAAAGTCACCAAGTCACAAAATGGCCAAAATTGACTTATATATTTCATCAAAATCGCATTTTTTTCTTATTGCGATAGCAATAGCGATCATAGTTTCAATTTTACAAAGTTAAAGAACTAACTAAAAACTCACTCCGGATTCATATTTTAGTCGAAAAATACCTAATTCCGTTATACATTTTTAAACTTCTTGTAACTTATTTATGAGCGTAACTAAGTCATTTTAGTTGTTTTTTCCTTAAGTATTACTAAACTATTTAACCACGAAGAACCTCATTCAAAAAGTCACTTAATTTACTTAGTTACTTTTTGAACCTGGTATGTCAAAAGTGTGAAAGCAAAAATTAACTAAGTCTATTTCGTTATTTTTTATTCATAGTTGTAAGGCAATGTACATCATTTAACCAAAGCGATAATTAATTAAACAGTTTTAATGAGTTCTACCCTACAAAAAAAAACAATACAATAACTAATCATATTTAATTTATTTTACAATAAAGACTGTACTGTATGACGTGATTTGATTGAAATTCGCTCGCAAGTTAGTGACTTTTCGGCCAGTGCCGCAGGCCCCCGCACCGATACCGACCGCTGCGACTCACCTCGCCGCGTCGACCTGCCAGTCGTTGCGCATGAATTACGTGAAGTTAGTATTTGCTACATAATAATTGCGTGTACCGAGATTATGTATGAAACGCGGTAAGTTAATTTTGGATTTGGTAAAAAAGAAAGATGATTTGGATAACGACGTAAATGTTTTTGGTATCTGTTATATATATATTTCATAGGTTCAAGTTTAGAAGTACTTGTATTGGGGTAAGCCAAAAGGAACAGGATTATGTGGAACGAAACAAGTAAAATTTTATTATATTATCGGTGTGATGGCTAAAGCTTGTGGGTGTGTGTGCTCTTCTTCAAGTGTATTTTCTTACAATCTCCCCTTCAGTTTCTTGGGGTCGCCTCGCCTAAGAAACTGTATGCGTAGGTTATTGTTTCCTTGGGCGGCTTTTACCTCGTTTCACTGCCTTCGGGGTTTGTGTTGTTTGGTTCTGAGGGCGACCTCTTCTTCTCAGTGGCTGCACAGGGTTGGGATTCGATTCAGGATCTCCATATCATTGTGTAATGTCAAAGGAGTATATGTCTATGTCCTCCTTTACAGATCTAGCGAAAAGATTCTCGGAGCGGGGGGATAGAGTCACTTCTTGGTCGTGTATAGCCCTCTGTGCGTCACGCATCATAAAGTCAAGACTCGGCGTTAATGGGACCGGCCGGTAGTCGAGCGAGCGACACTGTATTTTCTATTCTCGTCGTATTTTTATTGAGAAAACGTGGAAAAAATAATTTGTATCTAAAGTGTTATGCACTGTTGTGAAGCTGCTTTTACGCACTTTAAAATGACATATCGTTCAGAAAAAACCAGTTAGTGAATCGTGAGTTATGAGCGTAGTAGTTTTATAATTTTAATTCAACCGTCTCGAAACTGACCGCTGCCTTCTCACCGTGCGCCCGCGCCGCGCCGACGCATGAGTCATCGACGACGGCCGCTGCGATAACACCGCTACTAAGAAGGTACTGTGGATGCTTTACATTGCTGCTTCGCGTTACATTGCGGTTTCATCGACTACAGGAATATAAACTGAGAAATATATATTTATTACATACTTAATAATGAATTGCAAGGCGTGCAATAGTGAAGTAAAAAGGTCAGAGTTGCTGAAATGCAGGGCCTGCGGTGGAGAATATCATTACATGTGCCTCAATATGACATCTGCCTACATCAGAGAACACGGTGATGCTTTAAAGAATAACTGGTACTGTCCAATGTGCGCAAACATCACGCGTAGAAAAAACGACAACACGCCAGTTAGAAAACCGCTTTCTGAGAATCTGAATGACACCAATATGTCGGTAGATGATTTGCTTGATGACACGGTAAATATATCCGGGATATCAGGAAACACGGTTATTCCAGAGAAACACATAACACAAAATGTATCTGACACACGCAGCAGCTTGGAAACTTCAAAATTACTAGGAAAGCCTCACCAACATGCTACTCCACACATTAGCGAATCAGTAACACTAGAAAGTATAAGCAAGTTATTAGACATAAAATTAAGAGAGACAGTACAGAATACTATAATAAATACTATAAAAACAGAAATTGGAGTCGCCATATCTGATTTTAAACAGGAAATCGTACAAACTGTGAACATCGTAACGGTTCAGCAAAATGAACTTAAGAATAGTATAGATGAAAGTAATAAAAAAATTACCATATTGGAAAAGAAAAATAATGAACTTGAAGTTGAAATTTGTGAAATAAATAAGCGTTTAGACAGACTACTGCAGAATACTAGTAGTAGTAATGTTAGTAATGGCCAAAATGAAGATAGTACTAACAGGAAATTGGTAATTTACGGTTTACAAGAACGTCTCCGTGAAAACCAATACGACTTATACGACCGCGTCTCTAGCGTATTTTATGATATCCTTGGCATTCATATTGATCCCTATATTGAGGACTTACGTTGGATTGGCAAATATGGAAGACGCCGCCCACTAGTGATAGAACTGATAAGTAAGAGAGTAAATAACTATATTCTACAAAACTCTCATCACTTCAAACCACACATAAAAAGTATTAAAGCTAAACTCTCCAAATTCGTTTATGCCCTCGGAGAAATAAAAAAAACAACTGACTTCAAAACAGCACTCTCCACTTATTATGCTTACGCCAATGCATGGCTCACTTACGGGATAATCCTGTGGGGAAACAGTACCGATGCACCTGCAGTTTTCATACTACAGAAAAAACTCATACGAATTTTAGTAAATATCAAGCAAACTGATAGCTGCAAACCGTATTTTATTAAACACAGAATACTTACCCTTACGTGTTTATACATTATAGAAAATTGTAAATTCGTACGAAAACACCCTGAATTGTACACTAAAAGAGAAAACGCTCAGTTGAGATATGCCTCTAGAAAAAAAAAAATCTAATGGCCCCTCCGTCCAAGTTGAAAATACACTCCACCGGCCCGCTTAGAATGTCAATAAAAGTATATAATAAACTTCCTCAAAACATAAAGAGTGAACCTAAAGATAATATATTCGTAAACAAATTGAAGAAAATTTTAATAAATAAAGCCTATTACTCCCTAAACGAATACCTAGACGCTAAATTACAATGAACTTAACGCTCGCACGCGCTCACACACACAGAGATATACACACACACACGCTACACACACACATATACAAATAAATAATAATAATCGTTAAATGTAAATTTATATCATTATAATAAATTTATTAGGATTAGAAGTATTCCTGAACTGTAAATTTGTCCTAATTATTACATTGCGATGCCCTTGCAGGGTGCATGTTTGATACATAAGCTTAGTGTAACACCATGTAATATTAACAACATGTATGCAATAAATAAAAAATAAAATAAAAATAAAATAATCCATCGAAGGTCTTATATTTTCTGTCCGTAATTGTGTCATCAATACGAAACAGACGATATCAAGAGCCATTATCATGTTTTTTGCATCTTGGACGACTGGTTTTCTGTATCTTTGGTCTTAGAGACAGTGGTGCCTCACGTGTAGTGAGGCATTTCGGTGCTAGTCGCTCTCAGTGCCCCTCGACTCGTGCTCTATAGAAGTTTTAGAGATGTGTACCTTGGGTTTCCCTTGTACTTCAAACTGCAGGAAATCCTCTTGATACATCTCATGTATATCTTCAGGTGCATCCGAGTACCACTACGTAAATTGTCCCATGTCCATTGTCCATGATCATACGCGCATCTTGTAGGAATCCGGACCCCAGCAACGTTCACTTCTCTCGTGATTCCGGCAGCACGACAAAACTTGTTAAGATGTTCCGTTCACAGAGCCTCACCTCTGCTGTTACTTTTAGCACGACTTGACTTTTAGAAACCCCGTCGGCTAATGTCAGCTACACTGATTCGGTTCTGAATGGATAACCTTCTTCCTTCAACTGACAGTATAGCTGGTAGGACGCTATACTTGATCTGGCACAATGTACACATAACCGTGTATGTCCTTGACCAATATACATACTACTGGTCTGGACCTGGTGTCTTTAGGGTAGTTCACGCTGGCGCTGCAGAAACTAACGTTTTTATTTTTAAATGGCTGTTGACGTGGTTGTTTGGAGCAGGTATGGCAGCTGGTACGTACCACTCCGGGTGCACCATTCATTCATTCATTCATTCATAATTTTATTGATAAAGCAGGTAGTTGTTTACACGTCAAGATTTCGTACAAAATATTGGATTACGTTTAACTAAATGTCAAATAATAATCCAAGTACAATACAAAGGTCAATCACAATTAATACCATTTCACAGCGATATAATGCTAAAAATAAAATTCATAGTTAAAATACATAAATAGTACACATGGATTTTACGTATTATTACATTGTGTGTATGTGGGTCGACGACACCTTTTCAAAAAATTCGTCGACGGTGTAGCAGGTCATCTCTAGTAACATTTTTTTAATTTTGTTAGCGAATGTGATGTCACTAGGGGCACCTCTGATGTCGGCAGGTAACGCGTTGAATAAATTGACTCCCAACACATCAACGGATTTCCTGGCTTTAGCGGTAGTACGTGACGGGACCACAGCCATAACATCAGAATTGCGCTGCTGATGGTGAAGGCATTTGCGTCTATGCTACTGAAATAGTCGGCTTACTAGTTTCTGTGGTCGCTCTCTCCTCAAACTTCTTCTTTCGGCAAACGTCGGCGGTCTGACCCGGATTCTTTCAATGGCTATAATGAACTCGCTGCCCCTTGACCGGTTGAGGCCTGTCTTCAAAAAGCTCTTCCGCACTCTGGGCAGCCTTTAAGAGCGCATCCAATGACCTGACAGAATCCCTGGCGACGCTATTTTTACTAAGACCATGTTAATTTTTACGAATTTTCTGATGACAATTTTAATTTGTTTTGAAACTGACGTTTTTTGAAAGAAGAAAGAAAGAAAAACATTTATTTATGACAAACACATAACAACAGAGAAATACAAAAAATAAGACGAACACTGTTTGTCACAAAAGGGCCACAACTCAGCATGAAGCTGGCAAAGCCAGCGCTGTTCTTCCGTTGTGTTTTTTGTTTTGAAGTTCCTTTTAATTTGATTTGTAAGTCAACTTTATTTGATTTGTACCTAGTCCATTTTAATTTGATTTGTTGTTCATTTTATTTTAATAAAGTGTTCGCAGAATTTTGAATGACGTGATTTAATTTGATCTTTAAATATTAAGCAGAATCCAAAAAAAATACAGTGAGTAGTTTTTAACTAACACGTATTTTCACTTTATCATAGCAGTCATAATTCAACTAACTTTACTTAGTTAAATCTAGACGCACTAAAATGTGGGCAAATAACCATCAACTTCGTTCAAAAAATCACTTAGTCATAATTAAGGTGTAATATTTAAGGGCAAAAATTAATTATCGCCTATAGCTCCTAAATCGTTAGTGTGAATAATATAAATCCATTTTGAGCCCAAAGAATAGCAGTTCCCAATGAACAAACACATATAAAACCACAATTTCGTATTAAGATAATTTCAGTTAAAAAAAAAAATATTTTTTTTGACCCCTCATAACTCAAATATGACCGATTTGGTGACTTTTCGCTCTACGGCGACGATATGCGATGTATCAACAAATGTAAATTGTTTACTCTATACACGTTCATACAATAAAACGCATATGTTATATATTATTGGCCGGTACTGTAATATAGATTCATTGTTCAATTATTCATTTGTTCAAAAAAATATACAATGGCGACTGCACTGCATTACTTGTGCTAAATTGCCGCCAGAATCCTAACCCTTGTAAGTAGTAACTAGTAATGCCCTACTTAGCCATGATAGTTTTCCTTTTAAATCCATATCCATTCCATGCTATTCCATACTGATATTATAAATGCGAAAGTGTGTCTGTCTGTCTGTCTGTCTATTACCTCTTTATGCTTAAACCGCTGAACTGATTTAGGTGAAATTTGATATAGAGATAGTTTGAGTTCCGGGGAAGGAAATAAGATAGTTTTTATCCCTTAAAGCCCAATAACTCGCTAACGAATCACTGATTTGAAAAATGGTTGGAAAACCCTATAATATTTTTGACCCTAGGGATTTAACAAGAAAAAAGAAATTGCATCCCTAATTTGGTGTAGGGGAGGCAAACTTAAAAAAAAAACATGTTTTTGTACTACTGTTTTGCCGGCGTGATTGATTCATGGGTATGCTGAATTACAGTTTTATAATAGTAAGGATTACTTAGCTAAGCCGAAGACGGACAGACGGACGGACATGGCGAAACTATAATGGTTCCTTGTTGACTATAGAACCCTGAAAAATGGGGTGCCTACTAATATTTTTACCCTATTTAGCCGTTCTGTTATTTAACATTATTAAGCTATACTATTCTGCTTTTAATACTAATTTGTCATCGTAGATACTATAACCTACAGACGGTTAATTTATAAATAAACAAAAATTGACAAATCTGCATAAAGGTTTCTCTAAATTTCAATATTATCAATACAATTCTTTGAAATCGTTTGGTTGTCTAATTTTGTAAATATTGGTAGCACCCTCGCTGAAAGCATTTACAGCGCCATTCTTTGCGATCTATGTAGGCGATCGGCGCACAGCTCCAGCCGCCGCGCCGCTCGCTCTTGCCTGTGTGCCTCACGCACACATGCACGGAGCACATTTAATACCTAAAATCAATTCGCGGCAGAAAGTCGGTGCCCTCTTAAGCTTATATATAACAAATGTTACTGTCATAATGATTTCACCAAATTTTAGTTTTAAGGCACTGCGCTGCACCATCCGCTTCGAAGATACCTAGTAGCTCCAAAACCTAAGGGATGAAATCAGAGCCTACGAGTCGACCCTGGTGGATGAGTTTCATTTGAGGGGTGCGGCTCACAATTTTTTAACCCTAACTTTAGGCATATAGCCACATCTACAGCTGAGAGAACTAATGCTCCACGACAAGAGACCGTTTAAGCCAGGCCCCAGACTCGGATACTGCCAGAAGAAACTTGTTTTTTTTTCTAAAAACTAATGTATACTTCCCAAGCAGCTTAGCTGGTTTCTTTTCTACTGGTAGGCTGTCGTTGCGCTTCCCAGCTCTCTAGGTTTACTCGGCATTTAATATCAATTATCTGTTTGTTTTTAAATATTACTCTGTTATCAGTTTAATTTATCCTGAGTGTGCCACAGAAGTCGGTACTGAAGTATTAATAAACTTTGAGAAAGAAAGTTTGCATCGGTTAGCGGGATTAGAAACTCTTGAATAAGGGCGTGGCACTATCGCGCTTAGAGTGACAGGGAACACCTATATTTATTTGCGAAGGTGAACACGCTGATGATTGTTAAATAAAACTAGAAATTTAAGAATACCATTATTTATTGTTTTAGAAACAGTACGTACGTGCATTTGTAGGTAGCAAAGGGTAGGAAGTTCTACATCATACCAAAAGCCTTCTACGTGATTTCGCTTAATAAAACTGAACTTAATAACTACAACTTAGAAAAGTTGAAAACCCCCCCACATTTCCATTTCAAAGTCCATTATCTCGAAAACGGCTAAACAGATTTTGATGACACATGGCTTAGAAGACTCATTATATGAATCTCTCACACTTGTGGTACTTACCTGAGTGTGTCCAGTAATAAAATGTGTCCGATTACAGCATAGTGGCTGAAAATATACTATTACCAACGCCCTCAAGAAAGAGAGAAAAGGCTAGATTCTCTGTCTTGCTTGCTCCGCCTACGTCACAGCCCCGACGCGTTCTCCCACCGAGAGCCAGCCGGACGAGGAGCGAGGTGGTGGGGAAGAGACCGGAGCAGCGACGGACTTCACTTCGGCGGCGCACTCGTTAGGGATCGGACGACTAGCTAAGACCCGTGAACTTTGTGCCAATTAGCGTAATTAGTGCATTATCTGATTTGTAACTTAACGTTTAAATAAATTAGTTGATTAACTCGTTGGTTTATTTAAAATTACACACCTCGATCCATAAGATCAGAAGGTGGGATATGATATTCACGCGAGTGGCATCCAGACAATTATCTTTTTCCGTTTGAATAATTTAAACCGTATTCCGTTAACTGACGCGCTAACGATTTGTCTTTTAAGTTCGAACGCATAAGGAATTCAGTGTTGAGTACATCGTTTATAACTCTTAACAATTATGCGGCTTAGTTATATTGGTTTCGTTTTTAATAACTGTGTTTGCTAATCTAAATCATTTTGAACTTGCTTTGATCATAGCTAAAGTAGATGATAACATTTTGGTGATTGCTTATTGCAGCTTTATTTTGCGTACATAGTTGTGGCTTGCAAAATAATTGTGCTTTGTTATAATCCGTGACGGTTTTAATGAGTGCAAGTGTATTTTAAACATGCTTTTTAATCATTTCGCAAAAACGTAGCTGGTGTAGATTTTTCCTTATATGGATTTATTGCTAAAGGAATCTTATTTTGCGTGCCGAGTTGCAGTCTGCTAATGATTTGTGTTCTTTTTTAGTAATACGTTGCGCTTTTAAATATCGTGCTTGAGATTTCATAGTGATTTGCATAGTATGCTAGTGCAGGTATTTTGAATTTGATTTTCCGCTTACTGCTTTATTAAAATGTCGGAACGTAGCACACCTTGTAGAAAGCGTAAGAGTAAAAAGCGAACTATCGAAACTGACGTAGTGTTAGGTACGATTTTAGAAAAATTGGGGAAGATCGTTGAAAGATTAGAGCCTCCGTCCCCAACGTTGCGCCCGCATTTGTCGGTATCAGAAAATTGTGCTGGTTCTGCTTCTGTTCCACAGCCATCAGCTACTCCACCGCTGCCACTTCCAGTTGTACCGTCGGCCAGCGCACCGGCCTCTGCGCGCGATGACATATCGGTGGCTAGCGGCTGCCCAGCAGCTACCGAACGTCAGGACTCCGTCCCAGCCCCGCACGGTGACGCCTCCGGCGACGAGGTAACGGAGAGGATCGTGGGAACGCTTTCGTCACTTTTACAAGTAAGACCGAACCATTACTATATTTCTAACTTTGATCCGCAAATACATGACTTTGATGTTTGGTGTACAGAGGTGGACCGCGCGCGTGAAAGAAATCGCTGGGCCGATAATGAGTGTTTATCACGTGTTGCGAATTACTTGAAAGGTGACGCGCGTTCGTGGCTCAATGAATGGGTGACCAACGACCGCACCTGGAGTAACTTTAAAGTCGAGTTTCGGTCCCTCTGTCCACGAAGCATAGACGTGGCAACTGTGCTTTATGATGTGATGCGTACCGATTCGAAGGGTTTTGTTACATATGCCGAGTATGCGCGCCGTACCTTGTTGCGTTTAAATATTGTGACCGGTTTGTCAGATGATCTTAAAACGGCTATAGTTCTTAGAGATATTACCGACTCGCAGATTAAAGCAGCTGCCACTAAGGCGAAGCTTAAACCAAATCAGATTGTTGATTTTTTGTCGGTGTTTGTAAAACCTAAAACTGAACCGCGTGTTGCTTCCCATGATCCTGCCCGTTCTAACAGTAGGCCTGCAATTTCAAATTCGCGTAAGCGTGAGCTGAGTAGGTCGGAGAATCGATTAAAATGTTTCAACTGCGGTGGTATAGGTCACAAGCGCGCCAACTGCTATAAAAAGTCTCGATTTGAGAGTACTGCTACGGTTAGCAGCGATCGTAACGCACCCGCGCCTGCGGTTAGCACAAATACAAGTACGGTAGCGTTACGTACTGCGCCCTCAAGCAATAAGTCTCCGATCACTTGTTCTTACTGTCACAAACCTGGTCACTATGCAGAATCTTGTTTTGCGAAACGGCGTGCAGAAACAAATAATAAACGCCCTAATAATGTCAATTTGTGTCGCAAACGGGATTCAGTTGCTAACGACGATGTAATGACTGCTGTCATAGAGGGGGTTCCTTTGGACGTGCTTATAGATAGTGGTTCATGCATATCCCTTATATCTAGATCGGCATTAAAACATTTCATCTGCAATCGCGTCCCCACCTATCGTGTTTTACGAGGCATAGGGAGTCAAGAAATCGAATCTACTTCATTCGTTACGTTAGTAGTAGAGTTCCCTGATATATCAATAGAGGTTGATTTATATGTCGTGCCAGAATCGTGTATGAACGCGTCGGTACTGATAGGAACAGATGTTTTGAATCGAGAGGGGGTTACATACATTAGGACCGGTGGGGTGCAGCGCCTGATGAGGAATGAGAGTTCATTAGTTCAACAAATTAGCGAATTGGAACCCAAAATCAACACGCCATTAGTCGGTGATGAAAAACGGCAACTGCTCACGGTTGTTAACGGGTTCTCTCAGTCATTCATCAGTGGCACTGCATCTTCAACAGTAACGACCGGTACACTGGCGATTAAATTGATTAGAAGTGAACCTGTCAACTACCGGCCCTATAAGCTATCTTACGACGAGAAATTGCGTGTTCGCGATATCATAAAAGTCCTTAAGGATAAGGGCGTTATACGGGAATCTAACTCTGACTTCGCGAGTCCAATAATATTAGTAAAGAAAAAAGACGGCACGGACAGAATGTGCGTCGATTATCGTGCTTTGAACGCGATAACAGTCAAAGATAGATTCCCGCTGCCGCTTATAGATGACCATATCGACCGGCTAGGAAAAACGAGGTACTTTTCGACTCTCGATATGGCCACAGGTTTTCACCAAGTCAGGGTGGACCCAGATTCAGTGAACAAAACGGCTTTTGTCACGCCTGAAGGGCATTACGAGTATCTAAAGATGCCGTATGGCTTAGCTAATGCCCCAGTTGTTTACCAAAAGATCATGTCTGAGACCCTGAAGCCATTTATCGAGAGTGGTAGCGTCCTTGTATATATCGACGACGTTTTGATACTGTCTGACACTGTAGACGAGGGCCTATTACTCTTGCGCCAGGTCTTACAAACGTTGACAACTGCAGGATTTTCTATCAACTTGAAAAAGTGCAATTTTCTCGTGACAGAAATAGAGTATCTAGGACGGCTCATTAGTAGAGGTCAGGTACGGCCGAGTCCACGAAAAATTCAGGCTTTGAGTGATGCACCCCGCCCAGCAAATGTTAAGCAAGTACGCCAGTTCTTGGGCCTCGCTGGATATTTTCGCCGATATATTTCCGGCTTCTCGCAAAGGACGGCGTGCATTGCTAGGCTCACGCGGCGAGGTGTACCTTTCGATTGGGGACCTGAACAGGAGGAAGCTCGCACATATATTATTAAATGCCTTACTGAGGAGCCGGTCCTCGCTATATTTGACCCAAGCCTTCCCACGGAACTGCACACCGATGCAAGCGCGTGCGGTTATGGTGCGATCTTACTGCAGGAACACGAGGGCAAGCAAAAGAGAGTAGTTGCATACTTTAGTAGAAGGACGCAAGGCCCTGAGTCCAAGTACCACAGTTACGAATTAGAAACTTTAGCAATCGTGAAAGCTCTTCAACACTTTCGTCACTACCTGATCGGCGTAACTTTTAAGATAGTAACTGATTGCAATTCTTTAAAATTAACTGAGAGGAAGAAAGACCTCGTTCCTCGCGTTGCTCGATGGTGGGTTTACATGCAGGATTTCCAATTCAACATTGAGTATCGCAAGGGCGTTCTATTACCTCATGCTGATTACCTAAGCAGAAACGCCGTGGAAATCTTGCATATTCGTAAGCCAACCAATTGGGCACAGCAGGCTCAAACCGCCGATTCTGAAACTCTGAATCTTATCGATAGTTTGAAGGAAGGAACCTTGGACTCAACGCGCTACGAAGTCCGCAATAATTTACTGTACTACAAGTATAGTTCTGCAGGTGATGACACTCGCCTGCTTTGTTTTATTCCGAAGGGTTATAGGCTCAGTCTACTTAGAATTTTCCATGACGAGCATGACCATATCGGAATAGACAAAACGGCTGAACTCATTCTAAGACATTTTTGGTTCCCCGGGCTTAGAGCATTTGTTCGGAAATACATAGGTCATTGCTTGGTTTGTTTAACTTGCAAAAAGATTGCACGAGCGCCTCATCAGCCAATCGAATCAGGGACTAAGCCCGATATCCCATTTTCGACGCTACATATGGACGTATTAGGTCCGTTACCGGAATTCAAAGGATTCAAGTACGTCCTCGTAGTTGTAGACGCGTTTTCAAAATATTGCCTCTTGTACTCGATGTATCGGCAAGATGCTGACGACCTAAAACGTGTGTTTACAAATGTCATATCGTTGTTTGGTACACCTCAGCTTTTTGTCAGCGACCGCGGTAGAATGTTCGAATGCAGCAGCTTTCAAAGTTGAATATCAGAGCTAGGTTGTAAATTCCATTTCATTACTCCTGAAATGCACCATGATAATGGTCAGGCTGAGCGTTATTGCCGTACTGTACATAACTTGATTAGAGTAGAAGCAAATAACAAAGGCGCTGACTGGTCCGATGCCCTATGGCGGGTGCAATTGATTCTGAATTTGACTAAAAACGCTGCTACTAACGAATCTCCTCTCAGACTGCTTGTGGGTATTGATGCAACCACACCCGTGTTACGCTCTCTAGTCCGTGACGTTGCTCTCGAGAACACTAGTGGAAATCGCGAAGCTTTAATGGTGCTTAAGAGACAGCGCGTAAGCGATCGGTTGGCAGCAAGACAAAGGCGGCAAGACGAAAGCACTAACAAGGGTCGCAAACAACCACGTGCTTTTAAAATAGGCGATTTTGCTTTTGTCATTAAACAAGCGCAGAGCACTGGTAAATTAGATTCCGGTATGAGGGGTCCCTACAAGGTGACTTCAGTCCTAC
Source organism: Epinotia demarniana (assembly GCA_945867215.1). Taxonomy (NCBI): domain Eukaryota; kingdom Metazoa; phylum Arthropoda; class Insecta; order Lepidoptera; family Tortricidae; genus Epinotia; species Epinotia demarniana. Next base: position 33,040,637 of record OX244259.1, on the reverse strand, counting down.
CTCACGATCGCTATGAGCTTGAACTGCTGTCCGGTTCATATGGGAAACGGACGCGGGCTGCCGCGGAGTACATGGTGCCGTGGCGTGGGGAGTGGACCCCAGAGACATGCGCAACATTTTTTCAAAGTGAGTAGCAATTAGTCGTTTTAATAGTTCATTGCGGCAGACTCTGATCTTTCAGGGTACGGCTTTGAAGCCGGCAGACTGTGCTCATGTGTTGGGTAGCAGTGCGATTTTATCGCGGCAGACTCCGATATCTCGGAGTACGGCTTAGGAGCCGGCAGACTGTACTCGTGTTGAGTGGCAGTGCGCCTTTGCAGGTGCGGCAGACTACAATACTTTGTAGTACGGCTTGGCCAGCCGGCAGGCAGTGCTCACATTAGTGGGTTACTGTGTGATCTTATTCGGGACGGGCTTCTTTGCCCGGCAGACTGAACCTTGTTGTTGGTGTCAGTATCGCTTTGTTCCCGGCAGACTGCGCTCCTAGGGGAGTAGCAGTGCGACATGTTATCGATCTAGTATACGTTTTGTGGCCATGTTAACTTCAATGGTTTGAAAGCATGAATGCGTCTTGTATGAATCAGTGACAGTTGTGGCTGATGAGCTTGCATGAAATAATGTCTGAGGGTGTGAAAGGTAATCTTGCGTCATAATGGCTTATTGCGCACAGACATTATGATGTAAGAAATTTGTTTGGTCGGAGTGTAGTTATTGGTCTATAGAGCTAAGCTGGTATAAAAGATTTCTTTTCTCTTTTTCCAGCTGACGAGCACTCTGATGATGACAACAGCCTCCTTGAAAGTGTAGCGGCCGAGGACGTCTCGCAGCCAGGAACGGCCGTATTACCAACGCCCTCAAGAAAGAGAGAAAAGGCTAGATTCTCTGTCTTGCTTGCTCCGCCTACGTCACAGCCCCGACGCGTTCTCCCACCGAGAGCCAGCCAGACGAGGAGCGAGGTGGTGGGGAAGAGACCGGAGCAGCGACGGACTTCACTTCGGCGGCGCACTCGTTAGGGATCGGACGACTAGCTAAGACCCGTGACCATCAAACTTTGTGCCAATTAGCGTAATTAGTGCATTATCTGATTTGTAACTTAACGTTTAAATAAATTAGTTGATTAACTCGTTGGTTTATTTAAAATTACACACCTCGATCCATAAGAATACAGTCATCACTTAGTTAATTATCCTAATAAAAGTAACATACTCGTAAACACGCTGAAGGAGAATTAAGAAAACTCTTACCGGTTACAATATGTGGGAAAGGAGGACTCCATTTTGGAAATGGCAAAGGTATGAAGTAAAATTAGCATACTTTGGCGGTGAACGCCGAAACGAGACAGGCCCCAGGGAAATATTTAATTTTAGCTCAAATCATGGCGTTCGCTTGGAATTACAGTTCCGAGACACAGGACAAACGATTATATTTATAAAAAGATTAGCGACAATTAAGAAAGGCTAAATACAACAACTGTGTTAATATAAAATACGATTTTTGATTAACTGAGACAAAGTCCTCCCGGTTTCCAGACATTCATACGCCCCTGTAGGTTATATAGAAGACTGATCTGCCCTGACAAACCTGCCCCTCTGCTTAACGTTGATGGACTACGAGCTGTTACTAGAGTCTTTCCAGCGGTGCCACGTAGGGTACCTATATTACATCGCAGCACTGATGTACGACAACGCCACCCATGTCAGCCCGACTTCAGGACCGAAACTCGAAACCCATTCCGCTGCAGCGGGAAGTCAGGCATGTAATTTCTACAAAACTTTTTACCGTTGCCTATACCAGAAGCACACTTATGTACGGAATATTTACCGTTAGCTTTTCGGTGAAGGAAAACATCGTAAGGAAACCGGTCTAATCCCAATAAGGTCTGGTTTTCCCTCTGGGTTAGAAGGTCAGATGGCAGTCGCTTTCGTAAAACTAGTGCCTATCCCCAATCTTGGGATTAGGTGTCAAAGCGGACCCCGGGCTCCTTACGGGGCATTTCCAGGAATAACGCTAGGAGGATGATGACATAACAGAAGCATATTTTTTTTTTTCTAAAGTAGGTATATACAAGATGATAACTATAACATTAACTAAATTAAATTAAAGCTAAGTAAAATCTAAAAAAGGCCCTCGAGGCATTGTACCGAGGATGCTGGCGGCATTTCCTCGCTGAATTGCAATGCTGATGCGTTGCGCGAGAAAGCCGCTAGCTCTTCGGTCACCAGTCAACCAAACGTTTCGCGATTTCCGCAAATAGCTTTTGCGCACTGGGACCCCATGGACCGAGAGTCTCGACGCCAAAAGGTACAAAGTTGTACTCTCTGCCGAGGCCTCTATAAAATTCTATCAAATCTACCAAGAAATGGCATTGTCACAGTGATACTTCCCACCAAATCATGTCTAACAGTCATGGCCGCCACCCTTTCACCAAACCCACAAGAATGGAAAGTTCTTTATTGTTTTTCTTTTCGGTGTTACAATCATGTCCGCTAAGTGGATGTGTCCTTAATGTAGTATTTCTTAAGTTCTGTAGTAGATCTATACATTTATTTTACGTCGTGTAGCTTATTTAAAGCTTGTGAGTGAGATGAGTGTTATATCATTGATGTTTCACTTTTTATTTTAGAATATGTTAGTGTATTCGGCCGTACCGTTAGTGTATTCTGGTTAGTTGATAGCAAATACTAATGTTTTTTTAAAGAGCTGTCTTTGGTGGATTTAATACCGTGAAGTTTTGATTGTCTAAATTAAAATATTTAAATCATAAATATGTAGGTATTCATATTTATGATTTTTAACTAACATGACATGAGTAAATTGTATAACCCTTAGTAGGCATTTAATAATCTTTGAGGGCCTGCGAGGAGGAATGGATTTCCAATGTTTCAATAATATTGTATATTTTGAACTGTTCCAATATGTGTATTTTTTATAGATACTCAAACATAAATGTCTTAAATATTGTTTCAACAGTTATGTTTTCTTTTAATAACTTAATGTGTCATAGTTTGAAACATCTACAAGCTAATGGTGTTTAAGAAATTAGAATCAAGGTAATTGTAATAGTCTGATTATGTTTTCTGAGTTTCCCTAATCCTGGTAACAAATGATGGACCATAGTTATTGTACTGCCCAGGAAACACTTGGAAGGCACACTTGGATTGTTATTTGGTTTATGTACATGGTGATACATTTTGGAGGGCGCGTGTTGGATTATTGCATTTGTTAATGCATTAATCTAGCACATTGTGGTATCTAGCCTTAGTTGTATTCCACCCTAAATTTTATAAGCCTCCAGGCTTACCGGTCGTAATAATATTAACTCTGGTGAACAAACTAATAGATTTTGTTAGGAAGAACGTGTATTTGACCTTGAAATTCAAAACCTCGATTGGCATTCCAGTTACCCAAAGGATAATGTAAGTGACATTATGTCAAGCTTCAATCTGTTACATTTAGAAAATTCCTTCAGTCTGAATTTCACTTTATTCATGTGGGAGCAGCCGTGGAGAGGTATATCTATCTATAAACAAGAACAATAACTTTATTCCAAGATTAGTCCTTATATCTTGCGTTTAACCTTAGTCCTTTTTAGGGTTCCGTACCTAAAGGGTAATAACGGGACCCTATTACTAAGACTTCGCTGTCTGTCCATCCGTCAGTCCGTCTGTCTGTCACCAGGCTGTATCTCAAGAACCGCGATAGCTAGACAGTTGAAATTTACACAGATGATGTATTTATGTGACCGCTATAACAACAAATACTAAAAACAAAATAAAATAAATATTTACGGGGGGCTCCCATACAACAAATGTGATTTTTTTGGCGTTTTTATAGATAATGGTACGGAACCCTCTGTGCGCGAGTCCGACTCGCACTTGGCCGGTTTTTTACTGTTTTCCATCAAAATTTACTTGCCAATAGTGTCTTATAACAAAATACTATTATTACGAATGTTTTTCGCTTATACTCGTAATTGTAAGTTCGACAATTGGAAAAACTCTCGGTACAACGACGTCAAGCAGAGCCTTTTTCTAAATGACTGCGCTTGGCGGTGAATCCCGCGCGAGCCAGTCTGGAGACAAAGAACGCTTCCACTTTTTACATCATGATTTATTAAAAGGTTTCATTGTTCTAGTAGCTGTGGCTCTGTTTTAGTAAAGTTTAATGTTCTGTAATCATTGCGTTTGAGGATAAATTAAATGGAATACAGTAAACGTCCGAAATCTCGGAAAAGTACGTACCTACCTCACAGGCGGTGACAATGATGTGTGAGCTAATGAAGAATGAGGTGCATTATCTACTAGAACATTTACTTAATCATTTCAATGCATGGATGTCGAAAGGCGCCCCAAATGTCGAGCCGATTGTGTTAAGAATGACCATAGTTTGGTGTTTAAGCTACAAACGTATTTAAGTAAATTCTGATGTTGTGTATGTGACTAATTGCGATCCAAGGACGTTAATTTATTTTCTGAAACATGCAATGAAATGTAGTCGTTACGTGCGTCATAACAGTCTTCGAAGTATCACATTTCGGGTGGAACAATTCGAGAGAACTGTAAAGCAATTTCATACAAAATTGAAGGCCTAGGCCGGGAAGTTATATTTTTTTAATTTTAAACTACATATGGCGTCTGTTTTCATGAACAGGCTAAACAGCTGAATTATATTTTTTTAATTTTTTTCTAGTGGCTGAATGGTTATTGGACCAAAGTTTATCCGCGGTAATGCCTATTACACGAACTGATTTAAGAATAGAAATCAGTATGAATCAATGTGTTGATGAATAAATTTAAAATATTGTCTATTTGTAAGTCACCAGAGACCATAGACAATATTTAAAATCCTCTGCATTTATTTTATTTATATCCTCTGCATTTATTTTAATTATTATTGAAATTAAGATTCTCATAATCAGTTGGTGTATAATGGCCCTAATAGGGTCCATTCGAACACTACATACGCGTATTACGGACGACTTCCGTAAAAAAAACATTGTGGAGGGATTGGAGGGAAAATGAAAAGTCTTTTGTCGTGTAGCTGGATTTTATTTTGTGGTTGATATTTATAAAAAAAAAACAAAATGAGTTCCGATGATAACAGCGAGAAACTAATTGTACTCCGCCGGAATTGAGGGCGGAGGCCGAATTAGCCATGAATAACTTGTTTCCGCCAAAATCGAAGGACAAGTACATAAATACAGGTTGGTTTTTTGAGTGGTGATATTTCTTTTTTCATTGCATATGTTTGAGAAAATCACTATCCTTGCCTAGCCGTGAAAAGGGCTTGCCGGCTTCGTATCAGCGGCCGTCTATAACTCCTCACCCGGCAAGCCCTTCTTTCCCGGCGGCTGCAGTAATGTACTATTGCTTTGTAAAATATATTTTCAAAAATCACATTACCTATTCCTAAAAAATGTACTCAAATTGTTGACGTCAAAGATAAGAAAGTATACTTTATTCGCTTTATTACAGTGTAATCTTTGACGTCAACTGTAGGTTGGCAAAGCATTTTTACATCAGCTAGAGTTGCTTATATAGAATTGGTTTATGTAATGAACAAAATATTTTTTTCCAACTGAAAGACAATTTGTTACGTCAAGTCTATGTTTATAAAATGTAACGATGGTATAATAGTAGTTTATGCGACTGATCCATAATGAGAGGCCTTAAAATACGAGTGTGGTTTTATGAAACGAGCGTCAGCGAGTTTCATAATAGGATCACACGAGTGTTTTAAGGCCTAATTATGTACAGTTGCATACACTACTTTATCTACACACATATAATAAGTAGTAGTAAGTAACAGCAAAAAACCAACAATAAATGACAACAGGAATGGCGGCAATTCGATCATCCGTCATTGCGAAGGTTTTTTTTAAATCATAGACAAACGAAATACTTATACCACTCGAGATCAAAATAAATGTCGTACGGTTTGTATTAAAAAACGAACTGAATTGACGTTTCGTATCGATAACTGTTTTAATATCTATGGATACTAGAATAGAGACTCACTTGAGTTTTGACAGCTGTTCCAAATTTAAACTCATAACGATACAAATTTATCAAAAATCTGTACTGTAATGACATTACAGTACAGATTTTACCTACTACCACAGACAAGAAAGTTCTCATAGTAAAATCGGTTGTAGTAATGCTGGTCATTTCCTACGGTTTTAGAACGCATTTTAGAGCACTAATGATATGTGCGTAGATAAAATATATTTTACAGTCCTAAACAATGTAGTTTAGGTACTTATAGCATGTTATTATAATTTGTTACGAGCAGTATTTATTGCTTTATATTAAATATTTAGCGAGACATATGAAGGCATTTGTCTGCGACACTAGGGAGGTCGCCGTATGTTTGGATCATAATTTTCAGTTCGCTGAGCACCGGAGTAAAGAGCTGGCAAGTCGCTGCGTTGGCGATGGCGCGCGGCGAAGCCATGCATATTCGCTGCACCGCTGCGCTGGCTTCCGCTGCTACTGGATGTATCATATTTTTCACTTCTCATGCTCAAAAAGCGCGTCATAGCGACTTAGCAAGCGGGGCTAAAGTAGTGCATTTAACCCCTAGGGAAAATATGTATGTATATTTATGATTTATAAACCATTTTAATTTGACCAATCACAACCGTTCAATATTACATCCACCAATCACAACTCTTTAAAAAACAGCTGGACATTAAAATCGACCAATCAGGAAACAGAATTCAATTCAAACATTAGGTGTTTTTTATTCCCTAATTCACAATCATTAAAAAAAATAAACGCCTCTGACCGACTATAGCTCCGTCCAAACGTTCAAGCGTGGTTGACTGCATACATGGCATAGGCTATGAAGAATGAGCGGGATAGACTTCTGTCTATCTCGCCTTATCGTATGCCCCGCGTATGCTGTCCGCCGCGCTCGGCCGTTTGTTCGTGGTGTGAATATTTTGTATCTGTGTCAAAGCAGTTTATTAAAAAGAATAGCGCTAAATTGAACAATCTTTTCGCCTTTGTATAATTGTTGATTGTGAATGGAAAATCTTTGTTTTTACTATTTCCTCGCAGTCGAAGTGAAAAGTACAGGTCGATTCACGAGAGCTGGCATGAATGAATTGACCGAAAGTAATGACACTTGTCACTGTGAGTGTCAGTGTGAGTGCCGCTCTTATACAGGGGCCTCCTGATATTTTGTAAACATGTACCTAATACGCTATCGTTATTCAAAAAAATATATATTATTATAATCTGCACCAAGTATCATGTTAATCCTTTTAGTAATTATTGTATGTAAGTTCTTTGTAAATAAACGTACTTATGTATTTTTTTCTAACTTATTTTTAATGTCAAGAATCGAAAGGCAAAAGGAATTCTTCGAACTGTAAAAATAAATAAAAAAAAGAGCAGAGGGGCTACCGCGAAGCGAAAACGAACTTCGTTTTAATATCTTCCTCTCTGTCGCTTGAACTAGCAAGTGCAATAGAGAGGGAGATACGCAACCGAAATTCCAATTACCATACGGCTGCACTACAACAAATAAACAAACCATACACAGGAAACCAGTTTGCTTAACTATTTCACAGGTACTAAACTGTGAAATAAATCACTAGCAATAAAATGTATCTGTTGTGTTCCATACGAATCAATGTTTAGTTTCTTAAAGTACTTAATATTGTGTAGTTATGAAACACCATCGATTTCACGCCTGGTGACATTTTAAGGACTATAGTTGGTTCATTACGTTCATGTTCAAATCGCATGTCAACCGTTGTCTTTGTTTTATTTATTTTTAATAAGGTTTTATAAAAAAATAAATAGACGTCCCAATAGTTATTTCTAGACTGTTTATATCCACGTGCAAACATTTGCTCGCAGGACAGGATGCAGAGGCATTTCACACGGAAACATTGAATAATTTTATGCTAAGAACTTGGCAGAATGGATTTTGTAAAGGCGTGTAAGCGGTACTAACACAGTATAAAAGAAAAGTAATATGTCTCGGAATGCATATCGACGGTGGAAATTTCAAATGTCGTAAGGGACAAACGCCTACTTTTGAGGGAAGCCAAAAAACAAAACTCCATTTAAAAAAAATCGTAACTATGGACGACAGGATCAACACGCGACGGCAGAGCTACGCATCGCGTCATACGAAGATTATACATAAGAGAAATATGTGATTATTTATAGAGACTTAGATTGTTTAAAGTAATAAAGAACCCAGTAGTTAGAATCCCCATAGTAATTATTTACATAAAACACCCTCTCATAGCATTCATTTGATATTGTAAACATTAAAGTAAAATCTCAGTACAAATTGTATTAGAAAGAGAGAGGAGATGTTGCCTATGTGCGAACGCAGCGCAGACTGGCCGCCTGTAGGGGAGGGGTGTATCGCGCCAACCTACCGTAACGAGAGCCGCGGCCACCGAGCCTGAATTAGAAATTAGTACGGCGCATTTTTACTTTGCAATTAATATGTTTACGTTTATATCTTTATAACGGCTCATCGTATTAGAAAGGTTTATATATTGTTAGAAAGCTAATTAAAAGTTCTATTAAATGTTTAAACTTACAAATAAGTAAACTCAGTAGGTTCAGCGCAAAAGATAAATAAGTGTTTCGAAAGGGACCGAATTACGGTTTGCCCGATTTCCATGTACGATTATTCAAATAAGAAAATATTTACGAACGCTACTGTACTTATAAGATCTCAAGCCATATTAGAACTTTGTAAATCAGCTTAGACTTCCGCCCATTAATATGTATAACATCCAAATAACATCTTGTAATGTAAATAGTCAAGTCAAAGTGGGCGTAACTTTTATTGTCTCACTCAGCACGTCTTGCTTACCCATTGTCAGGTATAAATAGCAGGTACGGCCCGGAGCAATCATACCGGGTAGAGTCAGTCCGACGCAAGTCGGGCCTAGCTGAGTTTCTTGCTGGACTCTTCTCAGCTAGGCTAGGTTTTAGCGAACCAGCGATAAAACTCCCAGTAGTTCGATACCACTCACACCCCAGATTCGGTTGATACCGTTCAACCAATCTCACTGGAGCGCAAACTCTTAGAGTATTCCAGTGTACAAACTTCCCCGCGTGGTCGTGCCGGAGGCTTCCCCTGGATTTTCTCCAGGCCACCCTCCAACCACGCAGTTCGACCGCTATATTGGGTCCGTCCTATTATAGCAACAGTCAGGTTCAAAAAAAAAAAAAAAAGAGCAATTCAGTGTCAATCGGAGCCTCCTGGAAGTCACAAGAAGAAGAAGAAGAAAACTACAAAGTATTAGGAAATTAGGGACTTGCATCAAGTCACTTAGGGCAGTGATAGGGCAGTATAGGGAAAAGTAAATAAAAGTCTATTTTTCGTTATTCCTTCTTTTATTTTGGTAACAGCGTTTACCCCAAAGTGTCTAAGGACACGGGCGAAGCCCAAACACACCATTCGGGCGCCGAGTGGTAGTACGCGCTGTCCGTACACATAGGGGCGGAGCTCGTCCGTCGCCGACTTGTGTCACGGAGCGTGGTCGACGCACTGTCCGAGCACATAGGGGCGGAGCTCGTCCGTCGCCGACTTGTGACTCGGAACTAGGTCACTCTTAGGTGACTGTGAGGGGCGAGCATTGCCGCGGCCGGTAGCGCCCGCGCTCACTCGCCCAGCCGACGCCGCCGAGAGCGGACGTCGCTCACAGTAACTTTGAAACAAGTCATCCTATAAAGATGAATCTTAGATGTATACTTTTCAAATAACTTCATCTAAACTAACCTTTTAATGGAATATCAATAAATGCAGTAATTTAGAAAAAAGTGTCCCTTACGACAAAAAATATGAAGAAAAATGTGTGTTGCCGCCTTGGAAAAAATAATATTTATCTGGCAATAGTAGTTTATGCGACTGATCTATATAATGAGAGGCCTTTAAATACGAGTGTGGTTTTATGAAACGAGCGTCAGCCAGTTTCATAATAGGATCACACGAGTGTTTTAAGGCCTAATTATGTACGTCATAAGTATGTAAGTAACAGCAAAATAGCGACAAAAATTACAACAGCAATGGCCGGCAATTCATCATGACGAATGGTTTTTGTTTTAAATCAGAGACAAACGAATGATATACTCATATCACTCGAGATCAAATGTCGTGCGGTTTATATTTAAAAAAACATACTGAATTGACGTGTTGTATCTATAAATGTTTTATTATCTATGGATACTAGAATAGAGGCCCGCTTGAGTTTAGACAGCTGTTCCAAATTTAAACTCATAACGATACAAACATCTGTGCTGGTAACAACATTACAGTATAGATTTTACCTACTACCACAGACAAGAAAGTTCTCATAGTAAAATCGGTTGTAATAATGCTGGCCATTTCCCACGGTTTCTGAACGCATTTTAGAGTACTAATGCTATGTGCGTAGATAAAATCTCTTACCTCTAACTTAATCATCATTTTATATCGTAACTGCGTTAACAGTATCGTTTACTACGAATGTCTTTGTTGTAAAGTCATTATAGTTTCGTGATAAGTGAAGTAAGTACCTAGGTACTTAACTGTATGAAAATAAAGATTTTAATACTACATTTATTTATTTCTAAGCTTTTTCAATTAGGGAAAGTATACAAACTATGTAGGTCTGATTAAAATTTATTTTTTCCAAATAAATGTGTGAAAACAATTAAACAAAACGGAACTTAATGAAACAACTATGTGCTATCTAGCTGCATTTTACATATAACAGCACCACAGCAGTAGCCTCGAGATTTTCTATAAGAAATTCCACAGGATGTATTTATTGACCTAACGATAGAGCGCCTCAAACAGTTTTCTCGAGAGTGGGTTTCAACTTCAAGCAGCAGTGCTATCTAAGCTATTCAAAATCACAACCAAAATAGTCAAATGCTAAACTAAGCACCTAATGTTTTGCAACAAGTCTGGAAAAGTATCAGAATAAAACAGGTGTTTATCTTTATTACACTTTTTCTACTCCTGTACCGTTATCTGTCATTTATATAGGCTTTTGCTCAAATACAATGACACCGATAATAAGTCGTCGAAAAACTCTATGCTCTATGGACCATAAACGCACTCTTAAGTGTACTTTTATGGTTCATACAATTCCCATAAAAGCACTGTTTACCGCGATGTCAAATCATCAAACTTTTTTTAAATCAGCCACTATATTGCAGTGGTATACCAACTTCATAAGCAAATTTTCTCGAAATAAAGAGTTTTTATTTACTATCAAATATTTGTAAATCATCAATTATTTAATAAAATAAAAATAAATTATCATGTATTGTGTGTAAATGTACATGCTTTACCAATTTTTGGTATTATTTATAAATATAAACCGATCCGATTCGGTTCGGATCCGGATTCAGTTTGGTTCGGATGGAAAGTGCAAGGAAATTAAAAAAAAACAGACCATAAACAAGAGATGTCAATGTGTCATACTTCTAATTTCCCACCAAAGTGCCAGTTCAAAATTAAAAGACGAAATATGATTACTATTCGTTATTAATAACTTCTTAAGATTTGATTCGTGTTTGAGGAGTGAAGAAAAATGTGTACGTTCCTTTTAAAATGGACGCAGAAGAAAATAACTGCACCGCTGAAGAAATTGCGTGAGTAGTAATAGAACTAACGGAAAACTTACTGCTGAAAAGTCAAATGCTATTTATTTAAAATTAGTCGTAGAAAAAGTATTGTATGCAACGTTGTATAACTTGGTCTTAAAACGCTCGTGCCGTCTTTAATTGCGATGCTCGCCAAGGCTCGCATCGCAACTCACGACACTCGCGTTTTAACTGTTTTAAGACTCTACTTATACAACAGTTGCATAAAATAATGTTAATTTTGGTAACAAGTAAAAGTACACATCTAAATAACAACATATTATGCGTCACTATAACTACCTGACTATAACTACTCTGCTAAACTAGACTATTATAATATATTTACTAGTTTCATTTTTGTATGGGGGTCTCCGATATACTAGCAGAGGCGGACTATGAAGATGAAGAGCACGAAGATCCAGAGAATTAACAGTATTTTATATTATACCCCGTTTTTTCTTACATGATTCGAATTACAGATACTTACAGATCTGGGTCCAAAACAAGCGTCAATTCGCAGACTCAAGGCTGATTATTCGAGTATGCTGTGTATTTTGTTGTTGAAGGTCGTTGTTTTTTTACTGTTTCTTATTTTATAACTGTATACTAACTGTAACTTATTTACGATGTTACTAATATTGTTAAGGTTTTCGGAGATTAGATATTTTTTTGTCCCATTGATCTCGATCTTAAAAAATAATTCACTTGTTTTACTCGTGTAGAAAGTTCCTTTTAGTTACCTATAAAGTTCATACAGATTTCAAATAAACGTCTTTCCTGTAAGGCACTGCTGTTTGAAGTTGAAACCTACTCTCGAGAAAACTGTTCAAGGCGCTCTATCATCAGGTCAATAAATACATCCTATGGATTTTTTTATAGAAATTCTCGAATGCCTCGAGAATAAGGCTACTACTGTAGTGCTCTTATATGTAAGATGTAGCTGATATCACAAAGTTGTTTCATTAAGTTCCGTTGTGTTCAAGTCTTTACACACATTTATTTGAAAAAATAAAATCTTTAACCAGATCTATAACATTTTTATACTTTCCCGCATCTAGAAAGGTTAGAAATCAATATTTTTTGTATTAAAATCTTCATTTTCATACAGTTAACTACGTACTTACTTCACATACCTTGAAACTTTAATGACTTTACAACAAAGAAATTCGTAGTAGACGATACTGTTAACGCAGTTACGATATAAAATGATAATTTAGTTAGAGGGCGTGAGATATTTTGCAGATTTTGTGATTAAACGATTCAACTGTACCCAAAAAAATTAATTAAATTGAATCTTCTTTTATGCGGTTTAGTTTGGGTTACTAAAACACAAATAACACTATGCTTAATATTGGCTTCAACACTACAAGCAGCTTTTGTTATTCTATATTTTAACAGTTCTGCATATTTTTGACTCTATTTGATTAGAATTAAGTTACAAAATAGCATCAAAGTACGTGGTTCTATTTTGATTTAAAATTGGAATACCGAACTGGTCGTGGTGAATCGTATTGTTGCCTTATGCCATTCAAGTTTGAGAGCTTGCTGCGAAAATTTAGAACCTGGCACCTAAAAAAAAAGCGCTAAAACATTAAAATTACTTCTTTTCGTATGTACTGGATGGGAAATGACTTATCAGGAGATAAAGTATGAATCATTTGAAATATAACTGAATGTATGGAACACTAATTGCTGAGTTCCGACTTGCACTCGGCCGATTTTTTATATATGCATGCAAATAATGGTACGTGTTCGTTGCAGTGGTGCTGTGCGTTTTATACTCCAGACACTACTACTACTCCAGGACAAGACTAATGGTGCAATCCCAATAAATAGGGTGACTGATGAAGATGGTCATGATACATTGCCTTCGAACGAAAGCCTGTAAGTGATGTTAGCGCTGTAAAAGTCAACATTTTGTATATCTGAGGGTTGGGTAATCAATCACGTAAGGTTTTGAATGAGCGGTAGGACAGCTCAACTGTCATTTAACCAAAATATAACAATTGACATTTAGACTTACGTAAAGTACAGTCAACATCAAAAGTAGCCGGGCAATCGAAGACGTCAAAAGCTCTTATTCCCTTTTAATAAAGACTTTTGACGTTTCCGTTAGCGCAGTTGCTTTTGATGCTGACGCGTTACGTGATGCGTTACGTGATCGACATATACCGCGGAAGCGCTATTAATTAATATAAAATTTGTTACAATGTTCGTGCGATGGCCAAATTTCATCTAAGTACTAATACATTCTAATAGGTTTACCCGTACTCATCGGTAACTACTTGCTCTCAACCCTTTCCCCGTGGTACGTTCGTTATCTGATCACAACCTATTCAAATATGCCAAGTAGCATCCATCGTCAAAGTTGCCGTCATAATCCCTTTAATTAACTCGCTTATGTGTAACGGAGGCACAACGTGATTAACCTGGCGGTTCTTGCTGCTGGGTGAAATGCCTCATTGGTAATTAATAGCACATCATATTGTCGGGGTTTGGAATGACTACCCTGCATTTACTTTTACAATCTGTATTATTAACTTGTACTGTTCTTATATGAATCTTCTTCTTGTAAGGAGTTCTTATGTGTAAGTTGTCCTTTAAACTTTAGAAACCATTTCAGCCACTTGGCGGTACATACGAATATAAAAGGGGTGAAGACACCAAATAAAATAAGCACTCATGTAATTTTTTCCCGAAAAAGGTTTTAAAAATATTGTCAAATGGGGAAAAAAGGAAATAATCCCAAAGTTTTCCGCAAAACGCACCTTCATTATGTAACAATGATCATTTACTACGGCGCTTGCGTTTTCTCTCTCTAACAAGCAATATAAAAACGGTTGTAGCTTCGTAATTCATTGAGATATCCGAAAGAGATTTTCGTCACAAGGCATATTTTCTGCCTTCTTTCTATTGGAGTAATAATATATTTTGAGTCTACACTCGTATTGTTGACAATGATATATATTATGGCCGAGCAGATGACGGAGACAGAAGGTGGCTATAGCAACTCCTCAACTACACAAAAAAAACCGTCTTGTTTGTGCTCAGTATTATCCCTCTCAACAAGCAGTTGAAAGCTGTGCAGAAAAGCTTGTACAGTCGAGTTCCGACGCACGCACTGCACGGACGAAGTGATCAAAAATATGTGAACAGGAAATTATTATTAACGGCATACGGTTGCATATTTATTTTTGAACATTTGGGAACGTACATATATTTTTGAACATTTCTGTACCAACATCTTTATTGAACAGAAACTTACAGAAGTTCAAGTGTATTTTACACCTAATTAAAAACAGTTTTTGCCGGTTGAATTGTGTGTATATTAGTCCAGAGTCAATATTTGATTTCGATATAGCATAGTTTTTTACACGATGAAATTGTTAACACAATCTTCGAAACGCTAAATGTACAGTTTATACATGGATTAAACAACTAATGTTGGCTGCCTGTTCGGCACATTTCGCTCGGTGCAGTCTTAAGAAGAAAATATATTTTAATTCATATTTCTTAATCTATAAAACGAATGTTTACTTTTTAAAAATCACGCCATCTTTTATTCGTTTTCATAGATAAATTTGATCCTGACCTAGACGACCCCGGAGGACGTAAGAGCCTGTCACCATCGTTCATAGACCGGGCGCCTAAGCCAGCCAAATTAATTAGGCAGTACATCTATCAAGGTGTCAGAGTTCCGTTGACGGGCATTATCTCAATGATGAAATGTCAATAATTGATCAGTACTGCTGCTCAGATGCTCCCTTAGCGTGTATAGAGAGACAGAGGTAAAGCACAGCGAAACGCCTTCTTTCTCGTATTTGGAGCAGCCTAACTGGGGAAATACCTCCACCTGACTGAAGAACGCACCCATAATAACACCACTAATTATTGCTCTGTAGGTCTATTGTGTTGGGTTCCTTTGCGCTGTGTCAGTGAGGGGCCTGACAAGACGAATTGAGACAATGAATCCTTAAATCCTTAACGCTAACGCTTGCGACTCTAGAAGAATCACAACTATTCTTCTAGAGTCGCAAGCGTCAATAGGCTACGGCGTCTGCTCAATATCAGGTAGGCTATACAATTATACGCGGTCATATTATTAAAAAAAATAAAACTCAATAAGGACGGCACTTTCCAAACAAGAATGTTATCGATATTACAGCTTGTCAAAAAAGTCTAAAAACAGATCAATTTTTTTATTGACCCTGGTAACTTCGTTAATTCAAATCCATTTTTTTTCCGATAACATGATTGTAAAATTTATTATAATTATTATATTATATTGTATATTTACTTTGTAAAAAATAAATACACTTACAATTATGAATGTTATGAAGTGTAATTTTTTACTAACTAAACGGTTACACTTGTAATAAATTAATAAATATTAGGGATGCAATCTTACACAAACCGACCTAGTCCCATAGTAAGCTCAGTAAGGCAAGGCTTCTGTTATGTTATGGGTACTAGACGACGATAATTAAATACATACATAGAATACATAGAAAACTGCCGTGACTAAGAAACAAATATTCATGCTCATCACACAAATATTTGCCCTTACCGGGATTCGAACCCAGGACCTTCAGCTTCTTAGGCAGCGTCACTACCCACTAGGCGAACCGGTCGTCAAATACTTGTCAAATATTTCTAGTAGACATAAGGTAAACGTCCAAGTGCTCGACGCTGTACTAGCATATGGCATGGGTACTCTATGTCAGGATTAAATTCGAATGAAGGAATATCCTTTAAGTTCGAATTTAACTCATATTGCTATGACATACAGTGCCCATGCCATATATTAGTACAGGGTCGGGCACTCTGACGTTTACCTTATCGTGTCATGTACTGTGCTGTTATTTTACCGTATTTACTTAATTTCGCCGATTAATTAGCATTTAAAAGCAAATAAAAGTTCCACACAATCAGTAAAACAATACGCAGTTCCACTCGGGAAGTAATGTATACAAGCGATGGCATGTGTATATTCAGATATACTCTTTGTGTAATTGATTCCATGCATTTAAAACATACAACTCAACTCAAGATGTCTTGTATAAATATCTGGGTAAAGAATAATAGGCAATTACGACCTGAAAAATTAAGTAATAATTTGGACACATGCCTTGCCTTTTGTCAGTTGCCAAACCTAGGTTTTCACCAAAAAACAAGCAAACGATTAGATGTACGCAAAGATCAATGGAGAGAATCATGCAAAACATAGAAAAATTAAAAATAAAAACCGGCCAAGAGCGTGTCGGGCCACGCTCAGTGTAGGGTTCCATAGTTTTCCGTCCGTCACAGTAAGTGTCCCCACTTAAGTGTTAAACAAGCAATACTAAGCGAACAATACAAGCAATACTTAGCGAACAATTTTATTATTAGACAACGAACGACCAAAGACAACTAAGACAATTCGAGCACGACAAACGCACCCGCTCCGACCCCATTAAACCAGGAAAAATCTTAACACCGCCATGTACGATATAAGCATTCCGCGTACAGCGACATCTATCGGCAAATTGAGTAAACTATTGCGCGCGTGCTTAAAGTATGGAAGATGACTTTTATGGGATAATTCTATATTGCGTGAACCGATTTCGCCGTTTTTACTTTATTTGAAGTCACGTCATTTCATTGTGATTTTGTAGAAATTACAGGTACCTACAATAAACACCTGCTTATACGGTTAAATTACAAACTTAGTTCAGAAATAATTTTTCAATTTTTTTCAAAACCTTTTCAACCTATCGAGCACAAAATAATTTTCCTAGAAAGTATCTATAAAGTTCTACTATTGAGATTTTTTTTCATATTTTTAAAACTTATGGTTCAAGAGTTAGAGGGGGGGAAAGCATTTTGTTTACTTCTGTAGCGATTATCTCCGAAAACATTAACATTATCAAAAAATGATTGTATTAAACCCCTATTCATTTTTAAATACCTATCCAACAATATATCACACGTTAGGGTTGAAATGAAAAAAAAAACACTCCCACTTTACGTATAGCGGAGGTACCCTAATAAAACATTTAATCCACTTTGACGTGATTGATATACATTATAGTACCAAATTTCAGCTTTCTAGTGCTAACGGTTACTGAGATTATCCGCGGACGGAAGGACAGACATGGCGAAATTATAAGGGTTCCTAGTCGACTACGGAACCCTAAAAACTAACGCATCCGGAAAATACTAATATCTTTGACGCTGTACAACCAGCGCTTCAGGTAAAAGGGAAGTGGGCTGGACACTTCGCGTTATACTGATAACAGGTGGACTTTAGACAGGGAACAGTGGAAAAAGCTGGAGGAGGGCTTTACCCGAAAGGGGGTGCATATTTTAAGGCGCCGTAGGTTCATGGTCTTCTCTCCCTCTCACTAAGCATAAGCGTAAGCGAGATGGAAGTGCGTGCTCGGAAGCGCGGATATCATGTTATTGCATTTAAATTTTTTGTCTCTTTAAAAAAATAAAAAAGTAATCACTGATTTCTCTCAAACACGATATAGCCGATTTTTAGCAGCCATTTCAATATACTTAGCTTTAGACCGTTTTAGACGTATGTTCGTGATTTTTTTCTATCTAGCGAAAATTGCTTAATTATGTTTCGATTCACTGATCTCCCTGTAGAAAAGCCTCAAGATTACTATTCGTTTTTTTTTAAATTGAGGATGGAATATGGAGCATGTCGCCCCAGTCGGCCGACGCTTCATACAAATGTAAAAACTTCCCTATAAAACCTAGTTGCGCTCCTATCCCCAACCCTCTAAAACAACCTGAGTTCTTATCTATAACCGTACTAAAAAGACACCGCCGCCATAATGATGTCGCCATCAAGCAATTGTTGTATTGCCGTCCTTTTCTACCTGCATAACATAGACTAGGACGGAAATGCAAAAATACCACGTGTTTCGGTGTTGATTGATTACCTGTTAATTTTTGTATGGATATGTACATTTGTTTTAATTTCGTTTGTACCATTATTTTTAACCCCCGACGAAAAAAGAGGGGTGTTATAAGTTTAACGTGTCTGTCTGTGTATCTGTCTGTGGTATCGTAGTTCCCAAACGAATGGACCGATTTGAATACGGTTTTTTGTGTCATAGATAATTTTATCCCGAGTGTTCTTAGCCATCTTTCACCAAAATCTGTACAGCCGTTTTTGATATATTTTACTTTGAAATGAAAATATCGGGGGTTTTTCAACTTTTCTAAGTTGTAGCTATTAATGATGTTTGATGATTTTGATGATAATTAATACTGTACTGTTAGTTAAATGAACACATAAATTAAATTACTTTTTGTAAATAGGAACAACTAAAATAGTTTATATAAATACTTTAATACGTATACACATACGTAAGTATTTAAATAAACTATTTATGTACTTTAATACGTATGTGTACTTTATGTTATCCTAATTTTCGGTATTCCGGGAAATCCCGGAAAGTTAATAGTAAAATTATATAGAGTCCGCCTCCATGCTACTCAACAACAACGCTGTGTAGGTACTGAGGCCACAGAATAGGTACAAAACCATCCGAATTTCCGAACCCCTGATGCTATTCTAACATAATTTACCGTTAACTAACATTTAGAATATAAACGAAATATAGAATAACTGGCTTTATTAGTTTAATTATGTGTATGATTAATGATTATTCCATATCTTGGGACCAGGGGGTCTCGGACTTTGGGAAGAGATGTGTTTTGATTCCTTTGTGGTCAGAGTTCCAACAGACCATCTATCGATCTTCACTAAGGAAGAATTTTGGCCGAAGGGAGTCAAGTTCCGGTATTTTCTCGGTCGGTTACCTGACACCAAGAAATCGAGCAACACGTCCCAGTAATTGTGTTTTGTAGTTGTTAATAAATTTATATTGATATACTGTATGTTAGTCTTTAAGGTATTTGTAATATGGGCCTTATTGCCTGATTTAAATTAATAAATAAAACAAAAAATCTAAAGCGAGGGATACACATGGCAGATACCATCTCCGAGCGCACAAAATGATACAACCGGCGATAGTGTTATGGGAGGAGACTAGCGGACACCTGCCTGACAATCACTCCCAAAATTGTGAAAAGGCAGGCGGTGACTCGCCAACTCGCTAAGTGGGCCCCACAAAACAGTTGCACGCACGTTGCGACAATGGAGCAACACGTCTGAGTGGATGTGACGTTGTCGAGAAGTGAGTCTGCGCTGATGCCAGTGTTCTGTTTAAGGACCGCCGGCGTTAAGACATTTTACACTGCCAACCTGCAGGTTGGCAGTGTAAAACGTCATAACGCGGACGGAACCTATGCTCCAGCATGATTCCACTACAGAGCCGAGGGCCAGATCACTCGGGCGGGCCCTCTGGGGTTTAGGGGTCCGCTATGTCGCTACTCACCACAAGCTGCCCCCGCGGACTTATTTAGTGTGTGTGAGTTTGTATGTCTAAACCAATATGCACATTTTCATATGTTTCACATTTTTCTAAATTAGGAACTAAAAAAAATAATGTCAGCGTAAAAAGTAAAGTATCATAATCTCTATATTATGTCGTACTATGTTCGTGTGTTCGTATGTTCGTGTTGCCATATCAGCTATAGTGGCACCCCTTTTATTTTCTAGACTTTTTTGCCAGACTATATTCGTATTTGGTAATTTAAAAAAAGTGTTGGTCATCATTATTTATTGGGAAACCTTTTAGTAGCCTTTTACTTACAAGATGCTGGCTTTAACTCATATAGAGCAATACAATATGGATCTATTGACAATACAATGTAGAGATCAGGGATATTGAGCACTTAGTCTTAATGGGATAACAAAAACAAAAGCGTCTCTGCAGTAGGTACTCACAATGTGAAATGCAGCAAGTGAACGATATTAATGGAGTTATAGTCCAACTGCAAAAGTAACAAGAGTGCAGCAAACTTGGGAGCAAAATGAGCGCAGTAAGTTTTCGAAAGTTCACGAAGTAGCATGTCTTCAATTAAGGAGACAAAGATGCAACGAAGCCACGCCGTATAAAGATACCCCACAATAAAACTAAAATAGCACAAAAGATAACAAGAGATTTTCAACAATGGGATGCAGTAACAGCGGCCGGTAAAAAGGTTGTAAGGGGAAAAAATGTTTTCTCTGAGTGTTATGCTCTCGTTTAGCAGCCATTGTGGCTGACGGGAACGCGCTGCGCTCGCAATTTTCCGAGGTAAATAAGTTTTGGTAGACTAAGATGGTTGGATTTTTGGACACGCATTTTTTGCCTTCAGGATTTGCTAAGTTGGCATTAAATGTTTGTCATTGTGTTGTGATTCTATGTCACTTTTTTATTTGTGCGTAGGTGCAATGTTTAATACCAACTAATTACAAAATAGACATACACTAAGATAAGTCTGACCGTTTTTAATCAATGTCCGTTTTTTAGGGTTCCGTACCCAATGAGTAAAAACGGGACAGTGTTTAAGGGGGCTCCCATACAACAAACGTGTTTTTTTTATAGATAAGGGTTTGGAACCCTTCGTGCCCG
The DNA here is from genome assembly GCA_945867215.1 of Epinotia demarniana. Taxonomy (NCBI): domain Eukaryota; kingdom Metazoa; phylum Arthropoda; class Insecta; order Lepidoptera; family Tortricidae; genus Epinotia; species Epinotia demarniana. The sequence continues at coordinate 33,019,507 of OX244259.1, read as the reverse complement.
AGTCCGACTCGCACTTGGTCGGTTTTTCTTTTCTGGCTGTTTACGATTACTTATAAAATTACCGATTGGGATATAATTTGCAGAGTCGTTTTTAGGGTTCCGTGGCCAAATGGCAAAAAACGAAACCCTTATGGATTCGTCATGTCTGTCTGTCTGTCTGTCCGTCCGTATGTCACAGGCATTTTACTCGAAAACTTTAAGGCGTATTTGAATAAAATTTTGAGGATAGGTGTATTTGGTTAACTGCTACATAGTTTTGCAATTAAATAACTAAAAAAAAATTTTATCCGTGCACTCCATACATAAAACAGAAAGTCAAAAAAAAATTCATATCAAGCCCACGTGTGGCATATGAATCAATAGGCCTTTTAAAATAAATATAAGGTTTCTGAGCAATTTTTTTGATTAAGTGAATAGAGTCGGAGGTAATCGCCTCCAAAGTCACTAAAATTGTGTCCCGGCCCTCTAATTTTTGAACCGTGTATTTTAAAAATATGAAAAAAATCATGGACATAGCGCTTACTAAATTCTTTCAGCGAAAATTGTTTTGAATAAGTGCCATGAGATTTCAGTAACGATACGTCCTTTTTAATAGGCACGGAACCCTTGTTGTGCGTGGTCCGACACGCACTTGGCCGCTTTTATTAGTCTTGGGAATGAGAGGGTTCCATTCGTGCGTACTGTCATGTGTATAGTTGTCTGTAAGTAATTATATTATTTTTTTGCCATAAACAATATTCCACAAGAAGTTAGAAAAGGAGTAGCTGGTACAGTTTCAAAGAAGTAGTTTACTCAGTAGAAAAATAGTAATTCAGAGAATTAATAACATAAGCACATTATTTATGTAGTAGGTACACGTAGCTTATGGGCCTGATTTTTTTTACGAGCAAATCTTTTATGTGTAATAAAATTGTAACTTACCATAGGATATTAAAGTTGATGTTTTGACTAAGCGAATGCTATCTGGAGATTGGCTAGAGACATAACTCGATTGATTTGTAGATGGCATAAATCGTCCACGTTACGTTGCGGACGAACACTGAATTCCAAAGATATTTTCCGTAATTCGATCAGAACGTTATGCTGGGAATTTATTATGATTTGTATTTTATCACGTTAAACCGCGATTAGTTCAGCCATGTGTTTATAACCCTTTATGTAATGTAAGTCAATTGTTACTTTTATGGTGTAACGTAACTAATGTAACTAAACTCCACCTTACGTGATAATCATCGCTTCGTGATCGTGGCTTCTCACCCACACTTTTTATGACATTAATAGTACATTACGTAACTAGGGCGTAATGACCGGTGTGAAGTTAGCGGCCAAAAGTTGGCGGCTAATACGCTGCCAACATTGGCCGCCAACTTTTGGCCGCTAACTTCACAGTTTAAAAAAAACCAACCAAATTAAGAAGTCCTCATAAAAACTGTTTAAACTTCTCTACTGTCTTTTATAAAAAAAAACTATTCAGATCAGCTTCTAGTAGAGCTGTATCTCGTTTGGTATGGGCGTAATTAATTACCATTATTTTAATTCTATATCATATTTTTTTGTTATTTTTCAGGATAACAGAAATAAGTTTAACTATGCGCATATTATTAGAACTTTTAAGAGCGTACTAAGATCAGCTTTTAAAAGAGCTCTACCTCGTTTAGTTAGGGCGTTATGATTTACCGGCCGAAGTTATATAATTCACTCTTTACAATTTTTTTTTTTGCATTATCTGTAGATGGATGAATGGGCTTTCACTATGCGCATGTTATTACGCATCCAAAAGGCTACTCAGATCATATTTTAGTAGAGCTCTACCTCGTTTAGTTTGGGCGTTATGATGAAGCGAAATTAACGTAGTTCCCTTTTCACAAATTATTTTTTCTGCATAACTTATAGATCGATGAATGGGGTTTCACTATAAGCATGATATTACGCATCCAAAAGGCTACTCAGATCATATTTTAATAGAGCTCTACCTCGTTTAGTTTGGGCGTTATGATGAAGCGGCAGAAATTAACGTAGTTCCTTTTTCTCAAATTATTTTTTCTGCATAACTTATAGATCGATGAATGGGGTTTCACTATGCGCATGATATTACGCATCCAAAAGGCTACTCAGATCATATTTTAGTAGAGCTCTACCTCGTTTAGTTTGGGCGTTATGATGAAGCGGCCGAAATTAACGTAGTTCCTTTTTCACAAATTATTTTTTCTGCATAACTTATAGATCGATGAATGGGGTTTCACTATGCGCATGATATTACGCATCTAAAAGGCTACTCAGATCATATTTTAGTAGAGCTCTACCTCGTTTAGTTTGGGCGTTATGATGAAGCGAAATTAACGTAGTTAACTATTTACAAATATTTTTTTCTGCATTACTTGTAGATCGATGAATGGGGTTTCACTATGCGCATATTATTACGCATCCAAAAGGCTACACAGATCATATTTTAGTAGAGCTCTACCTCATTTAGTTTGGGCGTTATGATGAAGCGGCCGAAAGTAACGTAGTTCCCTTTTCACAAATTATTTTTTCTGCATAACTTGTAGATCGATGAATGGGGTTTCACTATGCGCATGATATCACGCATCCAAAAGGCTACTCAGATCATATTTTAGTAGAGCTCTACCTCGTTTAGTTTGGGCGTTATGATGAAGCGAAATTAACGTAGTTCCCTTTTCACAAATTATTTTTTCTGCATCATTTATAGATCGATGAATGGGCTTTCACTATGCGCATGATATTACGCATCCAAAAGGCTACTCAGATCATATTTTAGTAGAGCTCTACCTCGTTTAGTTTGGGCGTTATGATGAAGCGGCCAAAATTAACGTAGTTCCCTTTTCACAAATTATTTTTTTTGCATTATTTGTAGATCGATGAATGGGGTTTCACTATGCGCATAATATTACGCATCCAAAAGGCTACTCAGATCATATTTTAGTAGAGCTCTACCTCGTTTAGTTTGGGCGTTATGATGAAGCGGCCGAGATTAACGTAGTTCCTTTTTCACAAATTATTTTTTCTGCATAACTTATAGATCGATGAATGGGGTTTTACTATGCGCATGATATTACGCATCGAAAAGGCTACTCAGATCATATTTTAGTAGAGCTCTACCTCGTTTAGTTTGGGCTTTATGATGAAGCGAAATTAACGTAGTTAACTATTTACAAATATTTTTTTCTGCATTACTTGTAGATCGCTCAATGGGGTTTCACTATGCGCATATTATTACGCATCCAAAAGGCTACACAGATCATATTTTAGTAGAGCTCTACCTCGTTTAGTTTGGGCGTTATGATGAAGCGGCCGAAAGTAACGTAGTTCCCTTTTCACAAATTATTTTTTCTGCATAACTTGTAGATCGATGAATGGGGTTTCACTATGCGCATGATATTACGCATCCAAAAGGCTACTGAGATCATATTTTAGTAGCGCTCTACCTCGTTTAGTTTGGGCGTTATGATGAAGCGAAATTAACGTAGTTCCCTTTTCACAAATTATTTTTTCTGCATCATTTATAGATCGATGAATGGGCTTTCACTATGCGGATGATATTTCGCATCCAAAAGGCTACTCAGATCATATTTTAGTAGAGCTCTACCTCGTTTAGTTTGGGCGTTATGATGAAGCGGCCGAGATTAACGTAGTTCCTTTTTCACAAATTATTTTTTCTGCATAACTTATAGATCGATGAATGGGGTTTCACTATGCGCATGATATTACGCATCCAAAAGGCTACTCAGATCATATTTTCGTAGAGCTCTACCTCGTTTAGTTTGGGCGTTATGATGAAGCGAAATTAACGTAGTTCCCTTTTCACAAATTATTTTTTCTGCATCATTTATAGATCGATGAATGGGCTTTCACTATGCGGATAATATTACGCATCAAAAAGGCTACTCAGATCATATTTTAGTAGAGCTCTACCTCGTTTAGTTTGGGCGTTATGATGAAGCGGCCAAAATTAACGTAGTTCCCTTTTCACAAATTATTTTTTTTGCATTATTTGTAGATCGATGAATGGGGTTTCACTATGCGCATGATATTACGCATCCAAAAGGCTACTCAGATCATATTTTAGTAGAGCTCTACCTCGTTTAGTTTGGGCGTTATGATGAAGCGAAATTAACGTAGTTCCCTTTTCACAAATTATTTTTTCTGCATCATTTATAGATCGATGAATGGGCTTTCACTATGCGGATAATATTACGCATTTAAAAGGCTACTCAGATCATATTTTAGTAGAGCTCTACCTCGTTTAGTTTGGGCGTTATGATGAAGCGGCCAAAATTAACGCAGTTCCTTTTTCACAAATTATTTTTTCTGCATAACTTATAGATCGATGAATGGGGTTTCACTATGCGCATGATATTACGCATCCAAAAGGCTACTCAGATCATATTTTAGTAGAGCTCTACCTCGTTTAGTTTGGGCGTTATGATGAAGCGAAATTAACGTAGTAAACTATTTACAAATATTTTTTTCTGCATTACTTTTAGATCGATGAATGGGGTTTCACTATGCGCATATTATTACGCATCCAAAAGGCTACACAGATCATATTTTAGTAGAGCTCTACCTCGTTTAGTTTGGGCGTTATGATGAAGCGGCCGAAATTAACGTAGTTCCCTTTTCACAAATTATTTTTTCTGCATAACTTGTAGATCGATGAATGGGGTTTCACTATGCGCATGATATTACGCATCCAAAAGGCTACTGAGATCATATTTTAGTAGAGCTCTACCTCGTTTAGTTTGGGCGTTATGATGAAGCGAAATTAACGTAGTTCCCTTTTCACAAATTATTTTTTCTGCATCATTTATAGATCGATGAATGGGCTTTCACTATGCGGATGATATTACGCATCCAAAAGGCTACTCAGATCATATTTTAGTAGAGCTCTACCTCGTTTAGTTTGGGCGTTATGATGAAGCGAAATTAACGTAGTTAACTATTTACAAATATTTTTTTCTGCATTACTTGTAGATCGATGAATGGGGTTTCACTATAAGCATATTATTACGCATCCAAAAGGCTACACAGATCATATTTTAGTATAGCTCTACCTCGTTTAGTTTGGGCGTTATGATGAAGCGAAATTAACGTAGTTCCCTTTTCACAAATTATTTTTTCTGCATCATTTATAGATCGATGAATGGGCTTTCACTATGCGCATGTTATTACGCATCCAAAAGGCTACTCAGATCATATTTTAGTAGAGCTCTACCTCGTTTAGTTTGGGCGTTATGATGAAGCGAAATTAACGTAGTTAACTATTTACAAATATTTTTTTCTGCATTACTTGTAGATCGATGAATGGGGTTTCACTATAAGCATATTATTACGCATCCAAAAGGCTACACAGATCATATTTTAGTATAGCTCTACCTTGTTTAGTTTGGGCGTTATGATGAAGCGGCCGAAATTAACGTAGTTCCCTTTTCACAAATTATTTTTTCTGCATATCTTGTAGATCGATGAATGGGGTTTCACTATGCGCATGATATTACGCATCCAAAAGGCTACTCAGATCATATTTTAGTAGAGCTCTACCTCGTTTAGTTTGGGCGTTATGATGAAGCGAAATTAACGTAGTTAACTATTTACAAATATTTTTTTCTGCATTACTTGTAGATCGATGAATGGGGTTTCACTATAAGCATATTATTACGCATCCAAAAGGCTACACAGATCATATTTTAGTATAGCTCTACCTCGTTTAGTTTGGGCGTTATGATGAAGCGGCCGAAATTAACGTAGTTCCCTTTTCACAAATTATTTTTTCTGCATAACTTGTAGATCGATGAATGGGGTTTCACTATGCGCATGATATTACGCATCCAAAAGGCTACTGAGATCATATTTTAGTAGCGCTCTACCTCGTTTAGTTTGGGCGTTATGATGAAGCGAAATTAACGTAGTTCCCTTTTCACAAATTATTTTTTCTGCATCATTTATAGATCGATGAATGGGCTTTCACTATGCGGATGATATTTCGCATCCAAAAGGCTACTCAGATCATATTTTAGTAGAGCTCTACCTCGTTTAGTTTGGGCGTTACGATGAAGCGAAATTAACGTAGTTAACTATTTACAAATATTTTTTTCTGCATTACTTGTAGATCGATGAATGGGGTTTCACTATAAGCATATTATTACGCATCCAAAAGGCTACACAGATCATATTTTAGTATAGCTCTACCTCGTTTAGTTTGGGCGTTATGATGAAGCGGCCGAAAGTAACGTAGTTCCCTTTTCACAAATTATTTTTTCTGCATAACTTGAAGATCGATGAATGGGGTTTCACTATGCGCATGATATTACGCATCCAAAAGGCTACTGAGATCATATCTTAGTAGCGCTCTACCTCGTTTAGTTTGGGCGTTATGATGAAGCGAAATTAACGTAGTTCCCTTTTCACAAATTTATTTTTCTGCATCATTTATAGATCGATGAATGGGCTTTCACTATGCGGATGATATTTCGCATCCAAAAGGCTACTCAGATCATATTTTAGTAGAGCTCTACCTCGTTTAGTTTGGGCGTTATGATGAAGCGAAATTAACGTAGTTCCCTTTTCACAATTTTTTTTTTCTGCATCATTTATAGATCCATGAATGGGATTTCACTATGCGCATGATATTACGCATCCAAAAGGCTACTCAGATCATATTTTAGTAGAGCTCTACCTCGTTTAGTTTGGGCGTTATGATGAAGCGGCCGAGATTAACGTAGTTCCTTTTTCACAAATTATTTTTTCTGCATAACTTATAGATCGATGAATGGGGTTTCACTATGCGCATGATATTACGCATCCAAAAGGCTACTCAGATCATATTTTCGTAGAGCTCTACCTCGTTTAGTTTGGGCGTTATGATGAAGCGAAATTAACGTAGTTCCCTTTTCACAAATTATTTTTTCTGCATCATTTATAGATCGATGAATGGGCTTTCACTATGCGGATAATATTACGCATCGAAAAGGCTACTCAGATCATATTTTAGTAGAGCTCTACCTCGTTTAGTTTGGGCGTTATGATGAAGCGGCCAAAATTAACGTAGTTCCCTTTTCACAAATTATTTTTTTTGCATTATTTGTAGACCGATGAATGGGGTTTCACTATGCGCATGATATTACGCATCCAAAAGGCTACTCAGATCATATTTTAGTAGAGCTCTACCTCGTTTAGTTTGGGCGTTATGATGAAGCGAAATTAACGTAGTTCCCTTTTCACAAATTATTTTTTCTACATCATTTATAGATCGATGAATGGGCTTTCACTATGCGGATAATATTACGCATTCAAAAGGCTACTCAGATCATATTTTAGTAGAGCTCTACCTCGTTTAGTTTGGGCGTTATGATGAAGCGGCCAAAATTAACGTAGTTCCTTTTTCACAAATTATTTTTTCTGCATAACTTATAGATCGATGAATGGGGTTTCACTATGCGCATGATATTACGCATCCAAAAGGCTACTCAGATCATATTTTAGTAGAGCTCTACCTCGTTTAGTTTGGGCGTTATGATGAAGCGAAATTAACGTAGTAAACTATTTACAAATATTTTTTTCTGCATTACTTGTAGATCGATGAATGGGCTTTCACTATGCGCATATTATTACGCATCCAAAAGGCTACACAGATCATATTTTAGTAGAGCTCTACCTCGTTTAGTTTGGGCGTTATGATGAAGCGGCCGAAATTAACGTAGTTCCCTTTTCACAAATTATTTTTTCTGCATAACTTGTAGATCGATGAATGGGGTATCACTATGCGCATGATATTACGCATCCAAAAGGCTACTGAGATCATATTTTAGTAGAGCTCTACCTCGTTTAGTTTGGGCGTTATGATGAAGCGAAATTAACGTAGTTCCCTTTTCACAAATTATTTTTTCTGCATCATTTATAGATCGATGAATGGGCTTTCACTATGCGGATGATATTACGCATCCAAAAGGCTACTCAGATCATATTTTAGTAGAGCTCTACCTCGTTTAGTTTGGGCGTTATGATGAAGCGAAATTAACGTAGTTAACTATTTACAAATATTTTTTTCTGCATTACTTGTAGATCGATGAATGGGGTTTCACTATAAGCATATTATTACGCATCCAAAAGGCTACACAGATCATATTTTAGTATAGCTCTACCTCGTTTAGTTTGGGCGTTATGATGAAGCGAAATTAACGTAGTTCCCTTTTCACAAATTATTTTTTCTGCATCATTTATAGATCGATGAATGGGCTTTCACTATGCGGATGATATTACGCATCCAAAAGGCTACTCAGATCATATTTTAGTAGAGCTCTACCTCGTTTAGTTTGGGCGTTATGATGAAGCGAAATTAACGTAGTTAACTATTTACAAATATTTTTTTCTGCATTACTTGTAGATCGATGAATGGGGTTTCACTATAAGCATATTATTACGCATCCAAAAGGCTACACAGATCATATTTTAGTATAGCTCTACCTCGTTTAGTTTGGGCGTTATGATGAAGCGGTCGAAATTAACGTAGTTCCCTTTTCACAAATTATTTTTTCTGCATAACTTGTAGATCGATGAATGGGGTTTCACTATGCGCATGATATTACGCATCCAAAAGGCTACTGAGATCATATTTTAGTAGCGCTCTACCTCGTTTAGTTTGGGCGTTATGATGAAGCGAAATTAACGTAGTTCCCTTTTCACAAATTATTTTTTCTGCATCATTTATAGATCGATGAATGGGCTTTCACTATGCGGATGATATTTCGCATCCAAAAGGCTACTCAGATCATATTTTAGTAGAGCTCTACCTCGTTTAGTTTGGGCGTTACGATGAAGCGAAATTAACGTAGTTAACTATTTACAAATATTTTTTTCTGCATTACTTGTAGATCGATGAATGGGGTTTCACTATAAGCATATTATTACGCATCCAAAAGGCTACACAGATCATATTTTAGTATAGCTCTACCTCGTTTAGTTTGGGCGTTATGATGAAGCGGCCGAAAGTAACGTAGTTCCCTTTTCACAAATTATTTTTTCTGCATAACTTGAAGATCGATGAATGGGGTTTCACTATGCGCATGATATTACGCATCCAAAAGGCTACTGAGATCATATCTTAGTAGCGCTCTACCTCGTTTAGTTTGGGCGTTATGATGAAGCGAAATTAACGTAGTTCCCTTTTCACAAATTTATTTTCTGCATCATTTATAGATCGATGAATGGGCTTTCACTATGCGGATGATATTTCGCATCCAAAAGGCTACTCAGATCATATTTTAGTAGAGCTCTACCTCGTTTAGTTTGGGCGTTATGATGAAGCGAAATTAACGTAGTTCCCTTTTCACAATTTTTTTTTTCTGCATCATTTATAGATCCATGAATGGGATTTCACTATGCGCATGATATTACGCATCCAAAAGGCTACTCAGATCATATTTTAGTAGAGCTCTACCTCGTTTAGTTTGGGCGTTATGATGAAGCGGCCGAGATTAACGTAGTTCCTTTTTCACAAATTATTTTTTCTGCATAACTTATAGATCGATGAATGGGGTTTCACTATGCGCATGATATTACGCATCCAAAAGGCTACTCAGATCATATTTTAGTAGAGCTCTACCTCGTTTAGTTTGGGCGTTATGATGAAGCGAAATTAACGTAGTTCCCTTTTCACAAATTATTTTTTCTGCATCATTTATAGATCGATGAATGGGCTTTCACTATGCGGATAATATTACGCATCGAAAAGGCTACTCAGATCATATTTTAGTAGAGCTCTACCTCGTTTAGTTTGGGCGTTATGATGAAGCGGCCAAAATTAACGTAGTTCCCTTTTCACAAATTATTTTTTTTGCATTATTTGTAGATCGATGAATGGGGTTTCACTATGCGCATGATATTACGCATCCAAAAGGCTACTCAGATCATATTTTAGTAGAGCTCTACCTCGTTTAGTTTGGGCGTTATGATGAAGCGAAATTAACGTAGTTCCCTTTTCACAAATTATTTTTTCTGCATCATTTATAGATCGATGAATGGGCTTTCACTATGCGGATAATATTACGCATTCAAAAGGCTACTCAGATCATATTTTAGTAGAGCTCTACCTCGTTTAGTTTGGGCGTTATGATGAAGCGGCCAAAATTAACGTAGTTCCTTTTTCACAAATTATTTTTTCTGCATAACTTATAGATCGATGAATGGGGTTTCACTATGCGCATGATATTACGCATCCAAAAGGCTACTCAGATCATATTTTAGTAGAGCTCTACCTCGTTTAGTTTGGGCGTTATGATGAAGCGAAATTAACGTAGTAAACTATTTACAAATATTTTTTTCTGCATTACTTGTAGATCGATGAATGGGGTTTCACTATGCGCATATTATTACGCATCCAAAAGGCTACACAGATCATATTTTAGTAGAGCTCTACCTCGTTTAGTTTGGGCGTTATGATGAAGCGGCCGAAATTAACGTAGTTCCCTTTTCACAAATTATTTTTTCTGCATAACTTGTAGATCGATGAATGGGGTTTCACTATGCGCATGATATTACGCATCCAAAAGGCTACTGAGATCATATTTTAGTAGAGCTCTACCTCGTTTAGTTTGGGCGTTATGATGAAGCGAAATTAACGTAGTTCCCTTTTCACAAATTATTTTTTCTGCATCATTTATAGATCGATGAATGGGCTTTCACTATGCGGATGATATTACGCATTCAAAAGGCTACTCAGATCATATTTTAGTAGAGCTCTACCTCGTTTAGTTTGGGCGTTATGATGAAGCGAAATTAACGTAGTTAACTATTTACAAATATTTTTTTCTGCATTACTTGTAGATCGATGAATGGGGTTTCACTATAAGCATATTATTACGCATCCAAAAGGCTACACAGATCATATTTTAGTATAGCTCTACCTCGTTTAGTTTGGGCGTTATGATGAAGCGAAATTAACGTAGTTCCCTTTTCACAAATTATTTTTTCTGCATCATTTATAGATCGATGAATGGGCTTTCACTATGCGGATGATATTACGCATCCAAAAGGCTACTCAGATCATATTTTAGTAGAGCTCTACCTCGTTTAGTTTGGGCGTTATGATGAAGCGAAATTAACGTAGTTAACTATTTACAAATATTTTTTTCTGCATTACTTGTAGATCGATGAATGGGGTTTCACTATAAGCATATTATTACGCATCCAAAAGGCTACACAGATCATATTTTAGTATAGCTCTACCTCGTTTAGTTTGGGCGTTATGATGAAGCGGCCGAAATTAACGTAGTTCCCTTTTCACAAATTATTTTTTCTGCATAACTTGTAGATCGATGAATGGGGTTTCACTATGCGCATGATATTGCGCATCCAAAAGGCTACTCAGATCATATTTTAGTAGAGCTCTACCTCGTTTAGTTTGGGCGTTATGATGAAGCGAAATTAACGTAGTTAACTATTTACAAATATTTTTTTCTGCATTACTTGTAGATCGATGAATGGGGTTTCACTATAAGCATATTATTACGCATCCAAAAGGCTACACAGATCATATTTTAGTATAGCTCTACCTCGTTTAGTTTGGGCGTTATGATGAAGCGGCCGAAATTAACGTAGTTCCCTTTTCACAAATTATTTTTTCTGCATAACTTGTAGATCGATGAATGGGGTTTCACTATGCGCATGATATTACGCATCCAAAAGGCTACTCAGATCATATTTTAGTAGAGCTCTACCTCGTTTAGTTTGGGCGTTATGATGAAGCGGCCAAAATTAACGTAGTTCCCTTTTCACAAATTATTTTTTTTGCATTATTTGTAAATCGATGAATGGGGTTTCACTATGTGCATGATATTACGCATCCAAAAGGCTACTCAGATCATATTTTAGTAGAGCTCTACCTCGTTTAGTTTGGGCGTTATGATGAAGCGAAATTAACGTAGTTCCCCTTTCACAAATTATTTTTTCTGCATCATTTATAGATCGATGAATGGGCTTTCACTATGCGGATAATATTACGCATTCAAAAGGCTACTCAGATCATATTTTAGTAGAGCTCTACCTCGTTTAGTTTGGGCGTTATGATGAAGCGGCCAAAATTAACGTAGTTCCTTTTTCACAAATTATTTTTTCTGCATAACTTATAGATCGATGAATAGGGTTTCACTATGCGCATGATATTACGCATCCAAAAGGCTACTCAGATCATATTTTAGTAGAGCTCTACCTCGTTTAGTTTGGGCGTTATGATGAAGCGAAATTAACGTAGTTAACTATTTACAAATATTTTTTTCTGCATTACTTGTAGATCGATGAATGGGGTTTCACTATAAGCATATTATTACGCATCCAAAAGGCTACACAGATCATATTTTAGTAGAGCTCTACCTTGTTTAGTTTGGGCGTTATGATGAAGCGGCCGAAATTAACGTAGTTCCCTTTTCACAAATTATTTTTTCTGCATAACTTGTAGATCGATGAATGGGGTTTCACTATGCGCATGATATTATGCATCCAAAAGGCTACTGAGATCATATTTTAGTAGAGCTCTACCTCGTTTACTTTGGGCGTTATGATGAAGCGAAATTAACGTAGTTCCCTTTTCACAAATTATTTTTTCTGCATCATTTATAGATCGATGAATGGGCTTTCACTATGCGGATAATATTACGCATCCAAAAGGCTACTCAGATCATATTTTAGTAGAGCTCTACCTTGTTTAATTTGGGCGTTACGATGAAGCGAAATTAACGTAGTTAACTATTTACAAATATTTTTTCTGCATTACTTGTAGATCGATGAATGGGGTTTCACTATAAGCATATTATTACGCATCCAAAAGGCTACACAGATCATATTTTAGTATAGCTCTACCTCGTTTAGTTTGGGCGTTATGATGAAGCGGCCGAAATTAACGTAGTTCCCTTTTCACAAATTATTTTTTCTGCATAACTTGTGGATCGATGAATGGGGTTTCACTATGCGCATGATATTACGCATCTAAAAGGCTTCTCAGATCATATTTTAGTAGAGCTCTACCTCGTTTAGTTTGGGCGTTATGATGAAGCGAAATTAACGTAGTTCCCTTTTCACAAATTATTTTTTCTGCATCATTTATAGATCGATGAATCGGCTTTCACTATGCGGATGATATTACGCATCCAAAAGGCTACTCAGATCATAATTTAGTAGAGCTCTTCCTCGTTTAGTTTGGGCGTTATGATGAAGCGAAATTAACGTAGTTAACTATTTACAAATATTTTTTTCTGCATTACTTGTAGATCGATGAATGGGGTTTCACTATAAGCATATTATTACGCATCCAAAAGGCTACACAGATCATATTTTAGTATAGCTCTACCTCGTTTAGTTTGGGCGTTATGATGAAGCCAAATTAACGTAGTTAACTATTTACAAATATTTTTTTCTGCATTACTTGTAGATCGATGAATGGGGTTTCACTATAAGCATATTATTACGCATCCAAAAGGCTAAACAGATCATATTTTAGTATAGCTCTACCTCGTTTAGTTTGGGCGTTATGATGAAGCGGCCGAAATTAACGTAGTTCCCTTTTCACAAATTATTTTTTCTGCATAACTTGTAGATCGATGAATGGGGTTTCACTATGCGCATGATATTACGCATCCAAAAGGCTACTCAGATCATATTTTAGTAGAGCTCTACCTCGTTTAGTTTGGGCGTTATGATGAAGCGGCCAAAATTAACGTAGTTCCCTTTTCACAAATTATTTTTTTTGCATTATTTGTAGATCGATGAATGGGGTTTCACTATGCGCATGATATTACGCAACCAAAAGGCTACTCAGATCATATTTTAGTAGAGATCTACCTCGTTTAGTTTGGGCGTTATGATGAAGCGAAATTAACGTAGTTAACTATTTACAATTTTTTTTTCTGCATTACTTGTAGATCGATGAATGGGGTTTCACTATGCGCTTATTATTACGCATTCAAAAGGCTACACAGATCATATTTTAGTAGAGCTCTACCTCGTTTAGTTTGGGCGTTATGATGAAGCGGCCGAAATTAACGTTGTTCCTTTTTAACAAATTATTTTTTCTGCATAACTTATAGATCGATGAATGGGGTTTCACTATGCGCATGATATTACGCATACAAAAGGCTACTCAGATCATATTTTAGTAGAGCTCTACCTCGTTTAGTTTGGGCGTTATGATGAAGCGAAATTAACGTAGTTCCCTTTTCACAAATTATTTTTTCTGCATCATTTATAGATCGATGAATGGGCTTTCACTATGCGGATGATATTACGCATCCAAAAGGCTACTCAGATCATATTTTAGTAGAGCTCTACCTCGTTTAGTTTGGGAATAATGATGAAGCGGCCAAAATTAACGTAGTTCCCTTTTCACAAATTATTTTTTTTGCATTATTTAAAGATCGATGAATGGGGTTTCACTATGCGCATGATATTACGCATCTAAAAGGCTACTCAGATCATATTTTAGTAGAGCTCTACCTCGTTTAGTTTGGGCGTTATGATGAAGCGAAATTAACGTAGTTAACTATTTACAAATATTTTTTTCTGCATTACTTGTAGATCGATGAATGGGGTTTCACTCTGCGCATGTTATTACGCATCCAAAAGGCTACTCAGCTCATATTTTACTAGAGCTCTACCTCGTTTAGTTTGGGCGTTATGATTTACCGGCCTAAAATATTGCAGTACACTGTATTAACAAATCTTTGTTTTGCATTATTTGTAGATAGATTAATGAAGTTTTACTATTCAATTGTTATTACGCATCCAAGAGGCTACTCAGATCATATTTTCGTAGAGCTCTACCTCGTTTAGTTTGGGCGTTATGATGAAGCGGCCGAAATGATTATAGTTTACTATTTACAAATCATTTTTTCTGCATTATTTCTAGATCGATGAATGAAGTTTCACTATGCGCATGATATTACGCATCCAAAAGGCTACTCAGATCATATTTTAGTAGAGCTTTACCTCGTTTAGTTTGGGCGTTATGATGAAGCGGCCGAAATGATTATAGTTTACTATTTACAAATCATTTTTTCTGCATTATTTCTAGATCGATGAATGAAGTTTCACTATGCGCTTGTTATTACGCATCCAAAAGGCTACTCAGATCATATTTTAGTAGAGCTTTACCTTGTTTAGTTTGGGCGTTATGATGAAGCGGCCAAAATTAACGTAATATGAAAGTGCTTGAGTCGAGCATTTTTAAACGTAGCCGCATAAGTTGATTCTTAGGGTGGGTTGCATCAACTTACGATTACAGACCGAGTTGACAGCTGTGAGTCCATAGAAACTTGTCAAACGTTCCATACATTCAGATTGTAACGAAGACCGCTTACAATTACAGACGGTTTGGTGCAACCCACCCTTAGACCATTATTTTTACATTATCAAAGCTTGCCTTAAGCATATAATTAAATAAATTGTACGGGACGTACACCTGTGGCTGGTTGTAGGTGGGAAGGGTGGAGTGAAAACTCAGCTTTCTTCAGTATTCCGGAGGCTTGGCAGGGCAGGAGCTGTGGTCGGTCACACAATAGATCAAAGAAGAACATATGGTAACTAAGAAAGTAACTGTTTGATGTTAAATTGGACTGTTTTTGCCTTTTAAGAGAAATAAAGGGAGGATTCATCATCATCATATCAGCCGAAAGACGTCCACTGCTGGACATAGGCCTCCCCCAAAGAGTGCAAAAGTGTAAACGGCAGTGCGGAAGTGTAAAGGGAGGATTACTGCTAACATTATTCACATTGGAAAATGCCATAAAAAGTTTAATCATATGTCTTGTCAGAATTTAAATTTTGTAGAGTGGTTTTGATTATTCTTCTTAAATATAAAGTAGAAAGAAGTAAAACATTTTTATTTCATTCATATAACTTTACTTCCTTCTGCTAGACCAGAAGCATATCGTGAATTTAAAAAAAAAAATTGCAGTTTTCTTTTAGGCTCATCTTTCCCTGACCTGACTATTTAAATTATTCGATTATTTTGATTATTATTGTCATCATATCAGCCGAAAGACGTCCACTGCTGGACATAGGCCTCCCCCAAAGAGTGCCAAAGTGACTGGTCCTGCGCTACCCACATCCAGTGGACTCCAGCAACCCTCACCAGGGGCCTATTGCATAACAACTTGTAACTTATATTACAAGCGGAAATCTCTTTTCAACTCTTTGCATTAGAAAAAGACTTCCGTTTGTATTATAAGTTGTAAATTGTTATGCAATGGGCCCCTGGTCATCAGTCCACCTAGTGGGGGGCCTACCCATGCCGCGCCTTCCGGTACGTGGTCGCCAGTCAAGAACCTTGATTATTATTGTATTAGGTATTCCAAATTATTCATAACATTTGATTTCTTATAATGTGTGTAGTTGTGACATTAAATATATTATTTAAACACTGTGCGCACCATTTTTGTAAGAACCATCTGACTGTATCTGAAGCAAATAAATATATTGATTTCGGATTTCAAAAGAAACAGATTTTTCCAAAATTACCAAAAAGGTAAATGCACAGCACAAGTCATAGTCCTAAATAAATTTGGTTATATGCCCAAGAAAATTGTTAACTTTTTGAATTTGCTACTCACCTAGCTTACTCGCTGACTCTGGTGCTGATATAACAAATCTGAAGAGACAGGTGGCTGGCGTTCAAATAATGTTCATCAATTAATATATAGCGAGGCCCAGCAGAGTTTCCAACAAAGGCAGTATCCACATTTTAAATGGTCAACCCTGACAGTTTTGAACCACCACCAGGCCCCTCTAAACAGTATGTGTTTTCACATCAACCCTCCTCTGAATCAGAGGTAAATTTTGCCTTTCAACCAGATCCCTGCAAGTTGAATTACAATTTTGAACCCCAGCCACGCACCTCTACACAGTCAAAACCATATGTAAATTTTGAACCACAACAGGGCACATCTAATACTGACTCATTTGCAAGCCGGGCTGGACCAAGTGCCTTAAAATCTGGCAAACAACATTTATCACACCTCAATAAGGACCATAATGACCCAGTGACACAATCGTCACGGACGTGAAATTAATAATTCACTCATTTGTACCATTAATTATTATATCAATAAAAAATAAATAAGATAAAAGTGTAATATTTTTGAACAACTTCATCATTACAAGCTTTATATTAACATTGTACGAATAGCTGGAGAACAATGGATGCATAAAGCGAACAACAGGGACACTTGGAAGTCACTAGAGGAGGCCTCCACCTTCGGTTAGCGAGCGGTTCTTACAAGCTTGGCAAAGTTACAGTTTTTTTATTATCGTAAGTTAATATTTTTTTAATTAGCATTACTTAAAACACAAAACTTATTAGTGTAATTTTGTAAGAAATATAAGGCTTTTTTATTTTTATTTTTTATTTTTTTATTTATATTAACTTGCCCTGTTAGTATGTATGGCACAAATCTTGCAAGTTATTTTTGACCCACTTCCCGCTGACCGATTGAGCTGAAATTTTGCGTATAAGTATAGTTTGGATGACAATTTAATATTATGGTACCATCGAGCTGATCTGATTATGGATATAGGTGGCCATGGGAATTCAGTACTTAACCGACGTAACCCTGTTGAGTTTGGGTTCGTTAGAATCGTCTCAATGAGTAGTTGATGATGGTATACAGAGAAGCACAGTCGGCAATAAAAGCTTGTACCAAAAAATATTTTTTTGACACCGACTTATTTTTCAACTTTAAAAGTCGCCATCAGATATATTGGAGCGGCCAATTTGTGCTGACAAATATCTGAACACACGTCTCTATGGTCAAGGCATTAGAGACGTGTTAAGATATTTATGAGCACTTTGGCTGCTCCGATATATCTGATGACGACTGTACAATGATGTTACATAATTAATAATATAAAAGTTTCGAATTCCTTGTTGTTTTTCTTTTTTTCGTCCCGTGATATCTCGGTACTTGTGAGGTAATAACATACTTTCCGCACTAGCATCGAAATGTACTATTTTGTTTGCCCAACTTTTCCCTGACAAGTCTCGAATCAAAGCGCAGCTACGCAAACGTAACAACAACGCAGCAAATGTATTCGATTTCTCAGTCAACAACAAGAAATACGAGAAACAGAGATAATGTTAGGATCAGTTCTAATTTGTAAGTACTAGCGCAACGGGTCATCGGCAATACCTACTGAAGCTCGCGCGGTTATGTACGATTAACACCTCGCGGGCCGGGCCGGATCATCTGGCACCACGTCGCAACGGGTGCGTGAGCACCCGGCGGCAGCCGTCCGCGTTTCAATAGAGTGCAGTAGGCAAAAGCCGGACGGAGCCGGTCACATGTGACGACAGCCGACGACAGCCGTCCATGTCCGCGAGAAGCCGACCGGCCGCAAGTACATTCAAATATGAAATTTAACATCTATAATAAAGCTTCAAATTCCTTTGGTAACTTGCAATAAACGCGCAGGCGCGCTCTGGCCCGATCCGGTCGGTGAGAATCGTACATTAGCGCTAGCGAGAGCACCAGCGCCGATGAGTTAAAACAAAAAACCGGCCAAGTTCGTGTCGAGCCACGCGCAGTGTAGGGTTCCGTATTTCTTACATCGAAACGTACGCGCTAAACTACGCACAGGCTAACGGCGTGATATTTTAAGAAACTTTGTTACAAACTTTCATAAGATTGGCTTTCTTCGTAGTCGCCCTTACTTTGAAAAGTTGTGACACGTATTATCTAGTACTAAGGAGCTTGAAGTTGATGAAGTTAATACCTCTATGTAAATCTATGCCTTCAATGACACTTAACCATTCACTGTGTAAACAGAAATGGAAATGAAAATGATGTATTGGCGAGCTCTATTTTCTTTTTTCCAGCATTTTGATAATTGTTTGCTTAACATATTGAATAAAATTTATATAGGTTTGAATAATATGTTATAAATAATAAAATACGTATTTCAGAATGTTTAGTAAATCACCCCCCCACCCTTTAAATTAGGGGGTAGAAGTTTGTATATGTCCTAGATGGCTGAAATTTGGTATGTAAGCTACTATCAGTTTACAATCAACAAAATAGTTCAAAAAATTGGTTCTATATTTTTTTAGCCACCCAACTAGCAAAACAGTCGAATAAGAACTATTTACTCAGGCTATAGTCCTATAACAGCTGTCATATAAAAGCAATATTTTTACTATTTAGCATCTTCGTTGCTATTATTACACAGTTAATTATACGACAAATCGAAAATATGTTCTATCATAGCAACCGACTCGCTTTTACACAGCTCTTTAGTTGAGTAACAGCGAATTAAAATTGCTTTCATTCGGCTAATATGTTCATTCGATTATGGTATAGTTGTTTTTGAGCTGTTTAAGAGCCATTACAATCTCGTACAGGCTGATGTCCGGGATGTCGTCCGTATAGTGTCGGGTTACTCTAGCTCTAGGGTCTTCCGTCTGACTAAATTCGGGTCTGCGCGTTGACGTGAATAGCTGTCCATAAAAACGCTCTATCTCACCCAGAATCTAAGGTTTAGAGGAAACGATTCTACCATCTTCAGTTTTTAGCTTCGCGAGCTGGCTCTGCCCTATAGACAGATCTCTCGAGAATACTTAGAGCCCTTATTACGCTGGATAACCTCTTCAATACGATTTGTATTGAAGTGGCGCAGATCGCGGGTAATAAGGGACTTGGAGATATGTTTATTGAGCTGCCGGTATAAAGTCGCATCGACTGAAGACTGTAGAATCATTTCACTCCTTTCCTTCATGAGCTCCTGAGTGGAGCTAGACATACAGAAAACAGTACTTTCAGCGTTTTATAAAAGTCCACCCCTAATAGTGGAAGCCCCACAAGCCCAATTTCATAAGAAAACCGCAAATCGATGTACAGTTTAGCCGTTTGGCACACGCATACTAGAGGTCAAAACAATTTTTTTGACCCGCAGTTCCTAAAAAAAATTCCCTTAGGGGGGGAGTGCCGAAACATTTTTCTTTTTGTATAGATAAAAAAAAAATTTTTTTCAGAAACCTATCGTGTGTAGTATCATATGAAAGGGCTTTCTAAGGCGATTCTAAAAATATGCCACATCATTACATTTTAGCCATATTTTTTTAATTAAAATAAAAATAATTTTCGAAACATGCCAAGTTTGGGCTCCTCCAGACACGATATGACAGATTTTTTTTAAATTCAATATACCACAAATGATACGTGATATCCTCATATCTAACCTCAAAAAAGCAATTTTGAAAATAATTGCATTAAGTATTTTTTTTTTAATTTTTCAATCTCTGAAATTAAAAATGGCCAAGATATTGGATTTCTAAGGCAGGTCGGTGTAGGTACGACGACGAGTGAAGCAAGGTGGAGAGTTAGATGTATCGTGACCCTAAGCGCGCGAGCCGAGCGAGCGAAGCGAGCGTGCCGCGGCAGCGGCCGGCGAAGCGCCAGAACCAATAATTACACAACATTCATCGAAATGTTGACAAGTACATATTTTTCCTAACTTTCGTGTCAAATATTTCGGCCATTTTTGATTTTAGAGAAAAAAGTTTCAAAACAAAACACTTATTTTAACGTATTCTGACCACTAAACAAAACAGTGAGCGGCAAAGATATCTTTCAATCGCATCACTCTTTATTTTTGCCAAAGTACCCACATTAATTATAATTAATGGGTTTGTGGGTATGTTATAAAGCAGTCTGGAAGAACGAGTTCAGTAACGTTCGGTAGTAAAAAAAACATGTATTTTATTATTTTTCTGGGAGTGTGTTTATGGGCTTTAACATTATGAAGAGTGACACCACCGTGAAATTGAATGATATGACTAACTAATCAGATGACTACCAATCATTATGAATTGCGAAAAAATACCTTACAATAATTATTACAATAGTACATTGTGATACAAGTGAGGTAGGTTGATAATTACATCAGAGGCGAAATTGTTCACGCGAACCGCATGTGAGCGTGATAAGGAAGCCGAGAATGTAATTATCAAAGCTCACGCGTATCATACGACGTTTTTCAACACATTTTGCGAGGAAAATATCATTTTCATAAGATGAAAATGTTATAGGCCTGCCAAATTATTTACTTTACATTAAGATGACAACAGTTTTTTACTCACAATTGCACATCGCCAAGAATTTTCAGTGGCGTCAATTCTATTAATCACTTTTCTAGTCACCACGAGTCAACATTTTTGATAATAAATTAAGAACCAAACACGCATTAACAAATTTTACAAATATTTGTGAAATAAATAACCTATAAGGGCGCCCAACAGTTTTTTTTTTTCGTGATTTTTGCGCAGTGTGGGCACAGTAATCTCTAAACAGCCAATACAAAATAAAATTATATTTGCGTTTTAAAATGTTATCTGTATTTAATTCATGTAAAATGTTATGAAAAGTGAATAGTTTTACTAAATTAAACGTTTCCATATCATATACAAAAAGAAATAGTCAATTAATTAACAATAGTTATTTGTTATGCAAGGCTGCAAAGTTGTTGTTTGGCGCAAGTGCTTGTATTGAAAGCCGAGCTAGCGAAGGATTGTAAAATTGAACCATGAGCGAAGCGAATGGTTCAAAAGTACAATCCTGAGCATAGCGAGGCTTTCGAGGCACGAGACGCCAAACAATTTTGCTGCCGAGCGAAACACACAACTTTTCAGCTCACCACAGCGAGGAAAATTATAGGTAAGTAAATGTAATAGAAGTAATTTGGACCATATACTCATTTTCAATAAAGGTTTGTTTACATCTCATCAAGATCTAGCATTTTATAATTATTAAATGTAACATAAATATTTTTGCATCTTTAAATAACCTCACGCTTACCTACACTAAAAAAGTCAAAGTATTGTTAGGTACTCAGGGTTTAAACTAAGGCTCAAATACGCTTATTTCACTTTTTCCGCTAACTTAGCAGACATCAAAATTCATATATGTATATCTTCTGCACTAAAATCTATAAATAACCACCATTATTTTGGTTTTACTGTCTGTGGCTTTAGAACAAAACAAAATTAATTGTATATGCGTTTTTTCTTAAATTAACTTTTCAAACGGTGCGTTCCAAATTTGGAAGCAGCGAAATTTTTAGAAAAATAAAACGACATTTTAACAATATTTATTCGTATTTTATCCTTATAAGTCAGTCAAAATATTAATATTTCGTATGAACTTACCTACTTAATTAAGATAGAATAAGTATAAAGTAATAAAGTAGTAAGTAAAAAGTATAAAATAATAACAATTTATTATTGGCATAACACCATCAGTTTCTGAACGCTCTCATTCTGTATAGAAAAAAGTTGGACCTGGCGATTGACCGTCACGTTCCAAATTCAAAAACTCTTTCCACGCTAGCGGATAAAATGGACTTTTGGGCGCAGATTTTGAGCGATAAATCAAGCCTTTTCGAGCCGGTGAGGTGAAAAAAGGATTTAATTTGTTTAGTCGAGTAAGAATCCATTTGCCGAAAATTAAAAAAATTGCTGTACATTCTGTACAACCCAGTTAATTTAAGAATGCACCGTGTTCATGCATATATCTTGCTGCAAGGTGCCAACGTGACTTAATCGGGATATAAGAACTGCGACAAGGATGGCTTCATTTTGATTGACAGGAAGAAGAAGTCTACCTGTCGCAACCTGTGCGGTACTGCGTCGGCCGGCTTACTAAAGCCCGCGGTCCCATTGACATTGTTATATGTGTCCCGTCTGCACTACTCGACGAAAGCCGAACACATCATCGAGTACTTGCGTTTGAAGACCAAGCTCATCCTGAGGGTTGAGAGGTTGGAGTCCCGCCACAAACCGAGTTTCAATTTATTTGTGGTGAGAGTACCAACTGACAAGCTGTCGACCTTCATGAAGGAGGAGATCTGGCCGAAAGGTGTAGTTTTCCGGCGATTTCGAGGCCGGTTATTTGACACCCAGAACTTGCGTCGCGCGTCGCCGTCTTAACGTGTATTTGTGTTAGTTATAAGTTTTGTATATTGTTATGTATATTAGTCTGTAAGGTATTTGTAAATATGGGCCTTGTTGCCTGACTCAAATAAATAAATAAATAAAATAAATAAATAAATATAACCATAACACACAAGTGTTGTAATGTTATAAAACACGCGTTTTTAATATCCAGGATTATGAGCCTAAAAGCGACACAATAAGAGGTACGTTACGAGCAATTGTGTTGAAAACTAGATTATTGCCTGTAACATTATGTAATTGCATACCACCGGGACATTGAACGTTATGGCTAACCATTTTTATGACTAACAATAATGATGACCTGCAAAAATCGGAACTCCAATGTATATTGTTAAATTTTATGACTTTCGACAATAAATGGCAGAACAAATCAGACAGCGCAGAGCAGACAAAATTATGGCAGAAAACGTTATTGACTGAAAAAATCGGATCTTAAATTTTATGGGAAACAATAGAGACCCACTTCTTATCGATCTATCTATGAAAGGCTTTTCACCTTGAGACTCTTTGAGAAATCGTCGAAAATGTGTAATTAATAATGTGTAAATAATAAACTTCGTAATTTTATGTGTCCCTATTACAAGGAAATCCGAGGGCTTTATGTGTACAATGCACCTTTTTTAGTGAAATTACTGTTAAGTGACAGGTAACATGTGCAATTATATCAACTGTTTTATTTGAAAATATGTTTATATCGAACTACCGTTTACAGGTAATGTAAAGTTCTAAACACTCAATAAACTAAGTAATCCGCTTCATCATAACGCCCAAACTAAACAAGGTAGAGCTCTACTAAAATATGATCTGAGTAGCCTTTTGGATGCGTAATAACATGCGCATAGCGAAACCCCATTCATCGATCTACAAGTTATGCAGAAAAAAATATTTGTAAATAGTGAACTACATTAATTTCGCTTCATCATAACGCCCAAACTAAACGAGGTAGAGCTCTACTAAAATATGATCTGAGTAGCCTTTTGGATGCGTAATATCATGCGCATAGTAAAACCCCATTCATCGATCTACAAATAATGCAAAAAAAATAATTTGTGAAAAGGGAACTACGTTAATTTTGGCTGCTTCATTATAACGCCCAAACTAAACGAGGTAGAGCTCTACTAAAATATGATCTGAGTAGCCTTTTGGATGCGTAATAACATGCGCATAGCGAAACCACATTCATTGATCTACAAGTTAAGCAGAAAAAAATATTTGTAAATAGTGAACTACGTTAATTTCTTTTCATCATAACGCCCAAACTAAACAAGGTAGAGCTCTACTAAAATATAATCTGAGTACCCTATTTGATGCGTTATATCATGCGCATAGTGAATTCCCATTCATCGATCTACAAAAAATGCAGAAAAAATAATTTTTGAAAAGGGAACTACGTTAATATCGGCCGCTTCATCATAACGCCCAAACTAAACGAGGTAGAGCTCTACTAAAATATAATCTGAGTAGCCTTTTGGATGTGTAATACCATGCGCATATGGAAACCCCATTCATCGATCTATAAATGATGCAGAAAAAATAATTTGTACAAAGGGAACTACGTTAATATCGGCCGCTTCATCATAACGCCCAAACTAAACGAGGTAGAGCTCTACTAAAATATGATCTGAGTAGCCTTTTGAATGCGTAATAACATATTTATAGTGAAACCCCATTCATCGATCTATAAATGATGCAGAAAAAATAATTTGTCAATAGTGAACTACGTTAATTTCGCTTTATCATAACGCCCAAACTAAACGAGGTAAAGCTCTACTAAAATATAATCTGAGTAGCCTTTTAGGTGCGTAATATCATGCGCATAGTGAAACCCCATTCATCGATCTAGAAATAATGCAGAAAAAATTATTTGTAAATAGTAATTTATAATCATTTTGGACGGTAAATCATAACGCCTAAACTAAACAAAGTAGAGCTCTACTAAAATATAATCTGAGTAGCCTTTTGGATGCGTAATAACATGCGCATAGTGAAACCCCATTCATCGATCTATAAATAATGCAGAAAAAATAATTTGTGAAAAGGAAAATACGTTAATTTCGGCCGCTTCATCATAACGCCCAAACTAAACGAGGTAGAGCTCTACTAAAATATGATCTAAGTAACCTTTTGGATGCGTAATAATATGCGCATAGTGAAACCCCATTCGTCGATCTACAAGTAATGCAGAAAAAAATATTTGTAAGTAGTTAACTACGTTAATTTCGCTTCATCATAACACCCAAACTAAACGAGGTAGAGCTCTACTAAAATATAATCTGAGTAGCCTTTTGGATGTGTAATACCATGCGCATAGTGAAACTCCATTCATCGATCTATAAAAGATGCAGAAAAAATAATCTGTGAAAAGGGAACTACGTTAATATCGGCCGCTTCATCATAACGCCCAAACTAAACGAGGTAGAGCTCTACTAAAATATGATCTGAGTAGCCTTTTGAATGCGTAATAACATATTTATAGTGAAACCCCATTCATCGATCTATAAATGATGCAGAAAAAATAATTTGTCAATAGTGAACTACGTTAATTTCGCTTCATCATAGCGCCCAAACTAAACGAGGTAGAGCTATACTAAAATATGATCTGTGTAGCCATTTGGATGCGTAATATCATCCGCATAGTGAAAGCCCATTCATCGATCTATAAATGATGCAGAAAAAATAATTTGTGAAAAGGGAACTACGTTAATTTCGCTTCATCATAAAGCCCAAACTAAACGAGGTAGAGCTCTACTAAAATATGATCTGAGTAGCCTTTTAGATGCGTAATATCATGCGCATAGTGAATTCCCATTCATCGATCTACAAGTAATGCAGAAAAAAATATATGTAAATAGTTAACTACGTTAATTTCGCTTCATCATAACGCCCAAACTAAACGAGGTAGAGCTCTACTAAAATATGATCTGAGTAGCCTTTTGGATGCGTAATAATATGCTTATAGTGAAAGCCCATTCATCGATCTATAAATGATGCAGAAAAAATAATTTGTGAAAAGGGAACTACGTTAATTTCGCTTCATCATAACGCCCAAACTAAACAAGGTAGAGTTCTACTAAAATATGATCTGAGTAGCCTTTTAGATGCGTAATATCATGCGCATAGTGAAACCCCATTCATCGATCTATAAGTAATGCAGAAAAAATAATTTGTGAAAAGGGAACTACGTTAATTTCGGCCGCTTCATCATAACGCCCAAACTAAACGAAGTAGAGCTATACTAAAATATGATCTGAGTAGCCTTTTGGATGCGTAATAATATGCTTATAGTGAAACCCCATTCATCGATCTACAAGTAATGCAGAAAAAAATATTTGTAAATAGTTAACTACAATAATTTCGCTTCATCATAACGCCCAAACTAAACGAGGTAGAGCTCTACTAAAATATGATCTGAGTAGCCTTTTGGATGCGTAATATCATCCGCATAGTGAAAGCCCATTCATCGATCTATAAATGATGCAGAAAAAATAATTTGTGAAAAGGGAACTACGTTAATTTCGCTTCATCATAACGCCCAAACTAAACAAGGTAGAGCTCTACTAAAATATGATCTCAGTAGCCTTTTGGATGCGTAATATCATGCGCATAGTGAAACCCCATTCATCGATCTACAAATAATGCAAAAAAATAATTTGTGAAAAGGGAACTACGTTAATTTTGGCCGCTTCATCATAACGCCCAAACTAAACGAGGTAGAGCTCTACTAAAATATGATCTGAGTAGCCTTTTGGATGCGTAATATCATCCGCATAGTGAAAGCCCATTCATCGATCTATAAATGATGCAGAAAAAATAATTTCTGAAAAGGGAACTACGTTAATTTCGCTTCATCATAACGCCCAAACTAAACGAGGTAGAGCTCTACTAAAATATGATCTCAGTAGCCTTTTGGATGCGTAATATCATGCGCATAGTGAAACCCCATTCATCGATCTATAAGTTATGCAGAAAAAATAATTTGTAAAAAAGGAACTACGTTAATCTCGGCCGCTTCATCATAACGCCCAAACTAAACGAGGTAGAGCTCTACTAAAATATGATCTGAGTAGCCTCTTAGATGCGTAATATCATGCGCATAGTGAAACTCCATTCATCGATCTATAAATGATGCAAAAAAAATAATTTGTGAAAAGGGAACTACGTTAATTTTGGCCGCTTCATCATTATTCCCAAACTAAACGAGGTAGAGCTCTACTAAAATATGATCTGAGTAGCCTTTTGGATGCGTAATATCATCCGCATAGTGAAAGCCCATTCATCGATCTATAAATGATGCAGAAAAAATAATTTGTGAAAAGGGAACTACGTTAAATTCGCTTCATCATAACGCCCAAACTAAACGAGGTAGAGCTCTACTAAAATATGATCTGAGTAGCCTTTTAGATGCGTAATATCATGCGCATAGTGAAACCCCATTCATCGATCTACAAATAATGCAAAAAAAATAATTTGTGAAAAAGGAACTACGTTAATTTTGGCCGCTTCATCATAACGCCCAAACTAAACGAGGTAGAGCTCTACTAAAATATGATCTGAGTAGCCTTTTGGATGCGTAATATCATTCGCATAGTGAAAGCCCATTCATCGATCTATAAACGATGCAGAAAAAATAATTTGTGAAAAGGGAACTACGTTAATTTCGCTTCATCATAACGCCCAAACTAAACAAGGTAGAGCTCTACTAAAATATGATCTGAGTAGCTTTTTGTATGCGTAATATCAAGCGCATAGTGAAACCCCATTCATCGATCTATAAGTTATGCAGAAAAAATAATTTGTAAAAAAGGAACTACGTTAATTTCGGCCGCTTCATCATAACGCCCAAACTAAACGAGGTAGAGCTCTACTAAAATATGATCTGAGTAGCCTTTTGGATGCGTAATATCATGCGCATAGTGAAACCCCATTCATCGATCTATAAGTTATGCAGAAAAAATAATTTGTAAAAAAGGAACTACGTTAATTTCGGCCGCTTCATCATAACGCCCAAACTAAACGAGGTAGAGCTCTACTAAAATATGATCTGAGTAGCTTTTTGGATGCGTAATATCATGCGCATAGTGAAACCCCATTCATCGATCTATAAGTTATGCAGAAAAATAATTTGTGAAAAGGGAACTACGTTAATTTCGCTTCATCATAATGCCCAAACTAAATGAGGTAGATCTCTACTAAAAGATGATCTGAGTAGCCTTTTGGATGCGTAATAACATGCGCATAGTGAAAGCCCATTCATCCATCTACAGATAATGCCAAAAAAAAATATTTGTAAAGAGTGAATTATATAACTTCGGCCGGTAAATCATCACGCCCGAACTAAACGAGGTAGAGCTCTTTTAAAAGCTGATCTTAGTACGCTCTTAAAAGTTCTAATAATATGCGCATAGTTAAACTTATTTCTGTTATCCTGAAAAATAACAAAAAAATATGATATAGAATTAAAATAATGGTAATTAATTACGCCCATACCAAACGAGATACAGCTCTACTAGAAGCTGATCTGAATAGTTTTTTTTTATAAAAGACAGTAGAGAAGTTTAAACAGTTTTTATGAGGACTTCTTAATTTGGTTGGTTTTTTTTAAACTGTGAAGTTAGCGGCCAAATAATATAATAATTTGTGAAAAGGGAACTACGTTAATTTCGGCCGCTTCATCATAATGCCCAAACTAAACAAGGTAGAGCTATACTAAAATATGATCTGTGTAGCCTTTTGGATGCGTAATAATATGCTTATAGTGAAACCCCATTCATCGATCTATAAGTAATGCAGAAAAAAATATTTGTAAGTAGTTAACTACGTTAATTTCGCTTCATCATAACACCCAAACTAAACGAGGTAGAGCTCTGCTAAAATATGATCTGAGTAGCCTTTTGAATGCGTAATAACATGCGCATAGCGAAACCTCATTTATCGATCTACAAGTTATGCAGAAAAAAATATTTGTCAATAGTGGACTACGTTAATTTCGCTTCATCATAACGCCCAAACTAAACAAGGTAGAGCTCTACTAAAATATGATCTGAGTAGCATTTAAGATGCGTAATAACATGCGCATAGTTAATTCCCATTCATCGATCTACAAGTTATGCAGAAAAAATAGTTTGTAAAAAGGGAACTACGTTAATTTCGGCCGCTTCATCATAACGCCCAAACTAAACGAGGTAGAGCTCTACTACAATATGATCTGAGTAGCTTTTTGGATGCGTAATAATATGCGCATAGTGAAACCCCATTAATCGATCTACAAGTAATGGAGAAAAAAATAGTTGTAAATAGTGAACTACGTTAATTTCGCTTCATCATAACGCCCAAACTAAACGAGTCAGAGCTCTACTAAAATATAATCTGAGTAGCCTATTTGATGCGTAATATCATGCGCATAGTGAATTCCCATTCATCGATCTACAAGTTATGCAGAAAAAATAGTTTGTGAGACCCCATTCAACGATCTATAAATGATGCAGAAAAAATATTTTGTGATAAGGGAACTACGTAAATTTCGGCTGCTTTATGATAACGCCCAAACTAAACGAGGTAGAGCTCTACTAAAATATGATCTGAGTAGCCTCTTAGATGCGTAATATCATGCGTATAGTGAAACTCCATTCATCGATCTATAAATGATGCAGAAAAAATAATTTGTGAAAAGGGAACTACGTTAATTTTGGCCGCTTCATCATAACGCCCAAACTAAACGAGGTAGAGCTCTACTAAAATATGATCTGAGTAGCCTTTTGGATGCGTAATATCATGCGCATAGTGAAAGCCCATTCATCGATCTATAAATGATGCAGAAAAAATAATTTGTGAAAAGGGAACTACGTTAATTTCGCTTCATCATAACGCCCAAACTAAACGAGGTAGAGCTCTACTAAAATATGATCTGAGTAGCCTCTTAGATGCGTAATATCATGCGCATAGTGAAACTCCATTCATCGATCTATAAATGATGCAGAAAAAATAATTTGTGAAAAGGGAACTACGTTAATTTTGGCCGCTTCATCATAACGCCCAAACTAAACGAGGTAGAGCTCTACTAAAATATGACCTGAGTAGCCTTTTGGATGCGTAATATCATGCGCATAGTGAAAGCCCATTCATCGATCTATAAATGATGCAGAAAAAATAATTTGTGAAAAGGGAACTACGTTAATTTCGCTTCATCATAACGCCCAAACTAAACGAGGTAGAGCTCTACTAAAATATGATCTGAGTACCCTTTTGGATGCGTAATATCATCCGCATAGTGAAAGCCCATTCATCGATCTATAAATGATGCAGAAAAAATAATTTGTGAAAAGGGAACTACGTTAATTTCGCTTCATCATAACGCCCAAACTAAATGAGGTAGAGCTCTACTAAAATATGATCTGAGTAGCCTTTAAGATGAGTAATATCATGCGCATAGTGAAACCCCATTCATCGATCTATAAGTTATGCAGAAAAAATAATTTGTGAAAAAGGAACTACGTTAATTTCGGCCGCTTCATCATAACGCCCAAACTAAACGAGGTAGAGCTCTACTAAAATATGATCTGAGTAGCCTTTTGGATGCGTAATATCATGCGCATAGTGAAACCCCATTCATCGATCTATAAGTTATGCAGAAAAAATAATTTGTGAAAAAGGAACTACGTTAATTTCGGCCGCTTCATCATAACGCCCAAACTAAACGAGGTAGAGCTCTATTAAAATATGATCTGAGTAGCCTTTTGGATGCGTAATATATTGCGCATAGTGAAACCCCATTCATCGATCTATAAGTTATGCAGAAAAAATAATTTGTGAAAAGGGAACTACGTTAATTTCGCTTCATCATAACGCCCAAACTTAACGAGGTAGAGCTCTATTAAAATATGATCTGAGTAGCCTTTTGGATGCGTAATAACATGCGCATAAAGAAAGCCCATTCATCCATCTACAGATAATGCAAAAAAAATATAATTGTAAAGAGTGAATTATATAACTTCGGCCGGTAAATCATAACGCCCGAACTAAACGAGGTAGAGCTCTTTTAAAAGCTGATCTTAGTAGGCTCTTAAAAGTTCTAATAATATGCGCATAGTTAAACTTATTTCTGTTATCCTGAAAAATAACAAAAAAATATGATATAGAATTAAAATAATGGTAATTAATTACGCCCATACCAAACGAGATACAGCTCTACTAGAAGCTGATCTGAATAGTTTTTTTTTATAAAAGACAGTAGAGAAGTTTAAACAGTTTTTATGAGGACTTCTTAATTTGGTTGGTTTTTTTTAAACTGTGAAGTTAGCGGCCAAAAGTTGGCGGCCAATGTTGGCAGCGTATTAGCCGCCAACTTTTGGCCGCTAACTTCACACCGGTGGCGTAATGTACTATACGAGTTTTCCCGTACGCGCAGCGTGCAGTAAAACTCGCATTATGGCCAGGTGTGACGTAAAGATTATTAATCTGTACTTACATATATATTGTTGTCGCCACCACTCCTCCCGATTGACCGTCCCATCATTCGCCGTGCCAGTGTTTTTATAGTCTCACTATTAATAGTTTTAACTAAGTATTAAAAACCATTTATTTCTAATTTTATTATTTAAAATCATAAGACATATTTTTATAATTTGTAGCTATTATATCTTACACCAAGCACTTACTTGTTTATCCATTAGGATCACACTATACGGACATAAAATCTTATAATCAATAGAGACAAATATTCAGTAGTATATATATTTATTTAATCCCGCCTAGTTCCCATCGTAAATAAATAAATGAATAAACTTTAATGAAATTCGATGAAAAGTTGAAGCTAAAAGTGTTTGTTTTAGCAGGTACCCGCGTACATTTTATATCGGGCGCCGCCCGTCTTAAGTATTTTTCCCGAGCTTCGTTAAATCAACTGAGGGCTTATCCACGGGTACTTTGAATATCTTACAGTCGAGTCTCATTCAGTATTCAATCTGCCTTTCTCTTGTATCTGGTTGCAGAAAGGAGTCGGATTGAAATAACCAGGTACCCACAAGTAGCTGCAAAACGTAAACAAACTTACACAACACTGCACAGGGCTAATTACAGGTATGAGAGAAAATATGTATCGAATGATAAAATAAATACGAAATAAAATAAATACGAACCGAAAGCTTAATTTGCCGACATAACAGCCATTGCGACATACTTTTGAGTAAGTAAATAGTATGCACTCATATTTTAGACTTGAAATACATGACCAGCACCGTATTCAAGTAATAATAAAAATCAACTAAACAGAAATGGAATTCATTTGAAGATTAATTCGGCATAATTATACTACTTACTGAAAAGGAAATAGGGGCATAAGTATGGTGATCGTTACGTGAAAATTATATGAAACAGTAATATATATATATATATATATATATATATATATATTCCAGCTATTAGACTTAAACACCAGCTTGAAAGAGGTTCGATTGTGTAGGATGCCGGACATGATTAACTAGCCGCTCATCAATTAGTGTGGCCCTTTCATTTTGGCCCTTATTTCGTTTTGAGACGAATAGACTAAAATGATATTAGTAGCTACGGTAGCCTAGTGGTTCAGGCATGCGGCTGTCAAGCGGCGGTCGTGGGTTCGAATCCCGGCTCGTACCAATGAGTTTTTCGGAACTTATGTACGGAATATTAACCGTTAGCTTTTCGGTGAAGGAAAACATCGTGAGGAAACCGGTCTAATCCCAATAAGGTCTAGTTTTCCCTCCGGGTTGGAAGGTCAGATGGCAGTCGCTTTCGTAAAACTAGTGCCTATGCCAAATCCTGGGATTAGGTGTCAAAAGCGGACCCCGGGCTCCTTTAGGGGCATCACCGGGAATAACGCTAGGAGGATGATGATGAGACTAAAATGATACTAGAGAATGTAAGACTAGTTCTTAGTCTAGTCTTAGGGTTTCACGTCGTTTACATTTTTAAACAATATAAAACAATAGGTATTACGCATATATTAAATTACATTCGTACAATCAGTATTCTTAGTTATGTACGTATACAGTGTGTATTTATAATATTACCTCAAATTGTAACCTGAGGTTGGTTAAGGCTAAGAATCGATATTGCAATTTTTTTTTCTAAACCGCCATCTTTATTTTTTCCATATAAAATAATTCAGCACGCAATGGATAACTACTTTGTCTTACTGACGAGACGTCACAATAAATTGTCACAGTATGTGACCCGATTCTTCCATGTCTCATCATGTCACAGTGTACACCATACATTGCCGCTCGATAAATTTTCAAAAATAATTACGCTTTGATCTAAGACTAACTTGAAATTTTCTTGCAATATCGGTTCATAGCCCTAACACGTACCTCTGGTTACAATTTGAGGTAATATTAAAAATACACGCAGCTGTCTTCTTGTACGACTCGGCCAAATTATCACTTCTCAAAAAAAAATTCGCAGAACTTCATTTGCCTAATAATCGTTTGCCAAATTAACACTTGATAAATCATTCTTACGCAAACCTAATGTTTGGTATAGGTAGTGATGTTTAGGCAATATCTGGGGGCACGGTAGTGCCCCCGCCAAGACGAGCCAAGCGAAGCGCAACGCAAGGGCACTAC
Organism: Epinotia demarniana; assembly: GCA_945867215.1. Classification (NCBI taxonomy): domain Eukaryota; kingdom Metazoa; phylum Arthropoda; class Insecta; order Lepidoptera; family Tortricidae; genus Epinotia; species Epinotia demarniana. The sequence continues at coordinate 32,985,904 of OX244259.1, read as the reverse complement.
CTACCTTTTCTCGAAGCGGTTCGTCGTTTTTTTGAACATCGTAACTTGGGTTTGGATTATACCAGATAAACGAAATTCTCGGGATATGATGTCAATAGTAGACTTATTAAACATATAAAGTTTCAGTGACATAGCTCTTATACTTAAGATTTTATTGATATCTAAACAACGCCGATTTCGTCACTGACTCACTGATGTTGATCATCAAAACCTCTAGGAAACCTCCAGGAAGTATCCTGGAGTCTTAGAAAGCTGAAATTTGGTATGTAAGCTAGTATTAGTACACAATCAACAAAATAATTCAAAAAATTGGAACTTCTACCCCCCAACCCCTTAAAGTAGAGGGTGGAACTTTGTATGAGACTTCTGCAGATTTTGATGCTAGGGGCTGAAAATTTATATAGGGACTTCTTGTTATAAATAATAAAGTACGTTTTTCAGGATTTTAAGTAACTCACCCTCAACCTTTTAAATTAGGGGGATGAAGTTTTAATATATTTAAGTTCTATATTTTTTAGCCAAGATATTTCCTTACGCTTCTTTAGAAATTACCTTACAAAAAGGAATGAGATCCCACCAAAAACATTACATGTAAAGCGATTGCCAAGACTCCCTAGCTCATATATAGCTTTCAGCGTTAAAAAGATATCAGATCATAAGTAGCGCCAAGCTTCCTATCCTACACAGCGTAACTCTACCACTACCAGCCACGCTCTACAAATTCTATATCTTGGCTAAAATATATAGACACGCGTGAGAGTCTATGCGGTGACCGGGATGTGCCCAACAAAGCTATACTACCAAATAATACAATTACATACAAACAACACCCCGAACACCCTTTTTTTGGCTGTCCTAACCTAATTTAACGCCCTTGCCTACCGACCTGCCTAACCCTGCATTTTTTATTTAGGTACGGGACCGTGCCGGTTTATTAATAGTATTTTTGGTAAAATGTCATAACCATATTTATAGTTTGCCATAACATTAACTTAATGTGTATCGTGTAATAATTTTTTGGCTTATTAAAGCTTTTGCGAACAGACCACATGCAAAAATTTAATTTTTCGTAATAATATATTTCTGAATGCAAATTTGACGTAATGAAAATATTTGTACATAAATTGTGCCACAGTTTGCATTGGCAAACAAAATAGTTGCTATTTGTTTAGGAAATGAAATTTGACCAAAATAATTTTGGTTAAACGGCAGGATGCCATGAATTAGACATCTTGAGACTAGATTGTTAGTGTAAACAGATAAAGTTTGAACATACTTTTAGTAGCTTAATAAATATCATATATACGCAGCCAGTATAATATGTCCAGATTACAAGGACTAAGACAGACAGATAATAAGCGTTTTGTTACTGATGGTACGTAGGTAGAATACATAAAACTAGTGGCTCTGTGAGCTGTAGACCTCCCGAGTTTGTTTCAAAACGGTTAAAGGGTCTAGCAGGCTAAGCTAACGAGAGTGGCCCCCGACGAGGGATTTGGTGATTCTTTCTGGTGGTGTACTGGCAGGTCCTAAGAACACTCCATACTTAATATCAGTCCTCGATCTTCTTTTGTTTTCGAGTAATTTAGGATAATATAAAAAATACAGGGTGCCATTTAAAGTGTCATATTACGTAAACTGTTCAAGATAGAGTAACCAAACAAAATCATCATGAATAAAAATAGAATTGGCTACCAAATGCATTTATTCAACCAACATCATGTCCTTAAAGTTCCTTAAAAAAAAAAAACTTTTATTTTTGTTTTAATTTTTTATGACACTTTTCGCGGAGGTACACCTACAAAAAAAATATCGTAACAAGCCACCTAATACCCACTACATACACATATAAAAATATCTTCAAAAATCTTCGTGCGTCATGTCAAAAAAAAAACAATCGTCGAACAAGTAGATACTACCATATAATTAAAGTACCAGTGCAGTGTGTAGATAAGTCAGTATGTAGGTATACTGGTATACGGTGTCTTTTAATGAACCTTTTTTCCTACAAAATATTTATGAAAATAAAAGAATTTATTACTCACAAAATCATCATCATCGGATACATTATCATCGGAAGCATCAGAGCTTGCAGACCAAAACTCAGCTTCGCCATGTGCTGAGCTGCTAGAAGTAGTTGGTACTACTTTATGTTTATACACCAAAAGTCGACACTTACCACACAAGACATAATTGATGTTAATTAATTTATTAGTGCATTTGCTATATAACTCAGCTTCATGCCCAGTTTTTATGTGTTTTATCTCCCCACCGATATTTTTTAATGCTTTTTCACAGGACTTACACTTCATGACTTCCATTTTCCTGTTTTTCCAATCATCATCAATCATCATCTTTCCAATCATCACCACAAAATGCAAAAAACAAATGCAGAACACGTGTCATATGTTATCAAGATTGACATGTCATCGTAGATGCATAAATAGGTTCATTTAAAGAGATTGTATACCTACATACTGACTTATCTACACACTGCACTGGTACTTTAATTATATGGTAGTATCTACTTGTTCGACGATTGTTTTTTTTTGACATGACGCACGAAGATTTTTGAAGATATTTTTATATGTGTATGTACTGGGCATTGAGTGGCTTGTTACGATATTTTTTTTGTAGGTGTACCTCCGCGAAAAGTGTCATAAAAAATTAAAACAAAAATAAAAGTAGTTTTTTTTAAGGAAGTTTAAGGACATGATGTTGGTTGAATAAATGCATTTGGTAGCCAATTCTATTTTTATTCATGATGATTTTGTTTGGTTACTTTATCTTGAACAGTTTACCTAATATGACACTTTAAATGGCACCCTGTATTTTTTATATTATCCTAAATTACTCGAAAACAAAAGAAGATTGAGGACTGATATTAAGCATGGAGTGTTCTTAGGACCTGCCAGTACACCACCAGAAAGAATCACCAAATCCCTCGTCGGGGGCCACTCTCCTTAGCTTAGCCTGCTAGACCCTTTAGTAATTTTATACCTTTTTAACCCATTATCAAAAAAAAAGTCGAAATATTTAGGTAAGTAATTAAAGAAACACCTTTTTGAACGTGATCAAGTCCGATTTTCTTATAATAATGTGTGAAAATAGTGGACATTTGAAAAAAAAACGAAAATTGATGTGACAAAAAGACATACATATGCTTACAAAATTTCACGAAAATCGGCGGAGAACTGCAGCCTGTAGGCGAGAACTGCGGGACATTCCGACATCCAAACATACGAAAGATGGATTTTGGGCCAAACTGGAACGGACCGGCTTCGGTCAATAGTCTCGATTGCTTAGTTCCGCGAATCTGCTTAGTCTCTTTTCCTCTTCAATTCGTACAAAAAGAAGTTTCATGGCCCTGATTCTGGTTAAACGATCAAAATCAAAGGGTTCCAGAATTTAGTCTGTCAGTTTTTGAACCCATGAAAGTGCAACATATGAGCAACCCACAGCAAGTTCTCTAGACCCAAGGTCAACCACTACCCTTGGTAACGTCAAGCCCTGCGACTTATAAATGGTTACTGCCCATGCTAACGTAAGCGGAAAATGAGTTCTAGAACATGTGAGCTCCTTAGAACGCCAAGTTCACGTGACAGCGGCGATAGGCACTGATCCTGATAATTATGGTTGGGCCATTGTAGTTGTCAAATCTGACCATTACTACAAAAGGTCGATCAGCGGGTGGTGCACGATTAGGTGGATACACCAAACCGGTAACAGTACCAACGGAACCATTTACTAAACCTTTCTTAACCCACAATTTGTTTTAAGCATGACCCGGCTGCCAACACAGAGGTAGAGAGTTTTCTCTAAGCCTTGTGCTTGTTGATCTGCACATGCCTGTGCAGCTTCTTTGATATTGTGATCAGCTGTCACCTTAGACGTGGGTCTGCGTAGGTCATTTAGAAGTAATGGTAGAGGGAAATGCCCCAGGAAGGGGTCGCTGCCTCCTACGTGATTCTGCAAGCGACATCAAAATAGCTTCATTATCCTGTATCGCACCATACCTTGCGTCTCCAAAAAGTCTGACCATTTGAAGCCAGCTTGGACCTACACTTGTGCTGTAAATTCTGCACAGCAAGGTAGCGAGCTGTTCAACTGACGCGGTTTTATACAAATATGAGGCTCCTGACTGGTAATCTATCAGCCGGTGGTTTGCATCCACAGAATGGGAATCGAAGAGATAATACTCCACCTCCTCCCTCCGTCTGGAAACGTCCAGACGCCAACCGTCATCCCTTGAGTGGTAGAAGTAAAACCACCTGCATCTGCGTCGGTAAAAGCCTCTCGTAAGGCCATCAAAGCCTCATTCTGTAATGTACCATCTCTATAGGATTTTGTAATTTCATCCGCTAAATCACATTTTTCTACATTGAATACCTCGCCTAAGCTCTAAGATATCAATGGGAGATAATAAATTGTCGGAACATAGCTGTTCATGTCCATTCATGCCTTGCATCTTTAGTAGACATGACCTATAAATAGGTGTCGCCGGACCATCCACATCAAAATGATCAAAATCAATGCCACGAGACGTACCGTAAATTACCGCTGCAACAGCTATCCCGAAACATTGTTGCTGTATGGTTGGCGGAAAACGTGAGAAAATTGACCAAGTTTCCCTCGTTTCGCTATGAATTTTATTTTGTTAAGCAGCAAATTACGTATTACCTCTGTTCCCTGAATATTTTAAATATTCCAACCAGAAAGCATTTAAGTCCTTCTAGAAAAGCCAAAATCACCTAAATAAATCCAAATAATATAAAAATTCCAAAGTTTTGAGACATTCGAAATTTAAAAATGGAACGCAATTTTTTTTTTCTAGAGATTATTTATTTGAAATTCGAACATAGGAAACCATCATTATATTGTATCAAATATAATTCACACTCGTGCTAATTACAATTTTTTTGCCATTGAAATTGCAACCTCATATTTTTGGCACTAGGTACTAATTGCAACGACTATTTCTGAAAAGTTAGTACGAGTGTCCTCGAAGGCATCGAAATCGAAGTTCAAGATACTGTATCTTAAACCCGTCCACTGGGACGGAACATAAAATTTGTACCAAGTCAGTAGTCATCGATTACCCCTTTCTTGTAATTTTTTACGTTTTCAACTCATGTCTCCGCCATTTTTCAATAGATCGAAAAACTGACTCGCAAAAAAAAAACTGTATTCTTACCGTACCTACTCACAGACACGCATTTTATGAGAATCGGTTGAGAAATGTGAGCTCTAGGCGAGAACATGGGGAAACCCAAACATCCGGACATGAGGAAAAACGATTTTCCGTCCAAGCTGAAGCATAGATGCTTCGCTCGCTTCGCTCGCTCGGTCGATAAATAAGAGCCGGTTGAAGTTTAACCGATGAAGATAATAATAAGTATAAATGTATTATGCGTAGTCATAGATGTTAAGTTCGGGCCATACGCAGGGGCTGGCTTCATACAATAAATACATTAGAAACGTCTCGCGCAGAGCCGTGCCGCATTAATCAGTGTCAGTGAGCGGCACCGCAAATTAGTTACGAATTTATCTACGTCGCGTAATGAGCGGATTGTACTTTATAAACGACATAATAGCGATATTTGTGATAAACCACTGAACACAATCAAGCAAGACTGTTTCAATGTAAATTTTATACAATTAGTTTGATCTGTTATGTACAGTCGCGGAATGAAAGGGTTCGTCTCTTTTGGACCTAACAGCTTTGAAAGAAGCGAATCCTTTAATTCCTGGACTATACCTACTGACACTACGAATACAATCTATATGTACAAGTAGGTGTTGTAATATAATCTTCGGACAAGTTTACAGTAGTAGTTACGCATACTAGTGATTAGTGACACGGCTAGACAGTGCAATAAGTTGTTGGGTACACACCTCTCATCGACAAACTATGTAGTAAGGAGTGACCAACAGCTCAATTGCGCAAATATTGAGGTTAGATTTGAATCGTATTGATTGGTGCATTGGTGCCAAACCTGTGAGAGCGGAAACGTGCCGACTGATAGGTACCTATGGTTCCAATTTTATTGTTTGTTGAAGGCTTGCTGACATTCCTGAGACTTCAATATCTCCATTCAGTCATACAACAATTCACTGTGGTTAAAAGTGTTTTCACAAGAGGCATTTTGACACGCGTATCGCGTTTGAGTATGTAGACACTACTACCACTCACACAAACTTACTTTACCTGCGTGTAAAATGCACTGTTTGGAGGGTTATATATTTTATCCCGCGAGTTTGCCTGCCCTCTTTGCAATAAGCAGCTGCATCTCAAATATCTCTTTAACAGCTCAAGTTTACTGGAAAGACAAAAGAGAAACAAACAGAATTAGAAAAATGCATTTTCATCACAAACAGATGCGCACACTAACAAAAAGTAGTTATACAATGTTGCAACATACAGGATATGTATCCAGCATATGAATATGTTTCCGGGTCACTGAAATCCAGCTACAAGATTAAAGCGCACAGCAAGGTCGCACAGAAAGCAGCTAGCTATTTGGTGAAATCGAGATTATTTGTTGAAAAACGCACGTATGCTATTGTTCGATCGTATAATTTGCTTCACGAAATCAGTTCGCTTCAGAGGTTGATGATGAATCAATCAATCAACAAATAAATACTTAGTCTGCGAGTATATTTTAAACACTTAAGATATAAACTAGTCTTACAGCATTTATAAAAGGAGCGGTGTCTTCAGCGCATCTTTCCGAATAAAAAATCTTATGTTTTCTTACGAGGACGGTGTCATAATACATTTAACTAACTATTTTGGCTCAGTGATCCAAAAAGGACCTTGGCCTCCGAAACGAGAGCACGCCACTTATCCCGATCCTGCGCCACTTCCTGCCAACTACTTTCAGCTTGAAGATGACGCAGATCCGCCTGCACGCTATCCCTCCAGCGATACCTGGGCCGCCCTACTGGGCGGCGACCAGTCGGTCGGCCCAAGCACGCTCTCTTGACTGCCCGATCCTCTCCCATTCGCAGTAGATGACCGAACCAGCGAATTCTGTGTGATTTCGTTTCGCCGATGATGTTCGGCTCGGCCACCAACTACTCGATCTCGAATTTTTTCCGGATCCTCCATCTGCCATCGTCTCTCTTGACAGGTCCCAAGATCGATATATATTTATTAATACCTATGCACACTTTTAAAACTCATTACGACGCACGCTCACTCAAATCACTTAATTTCAGCAATAAATAGTCGCTCTTACTAGCGTGCACAGGGTATTTGCCAGGGTTGATCACGTAACGTTTCAAACGCATGTAAGGACAATTTAACTGTCATTTTCCCAAACAAAAAGTGATGTTTATTTTTACCTGACGCGCGTACAATGCGTTACGTAATCCATCGGTAATCCATCGGTAATCATGTTACGTTACGAACGCACGTTAGGGCAGTTTTTGGTGTTTTATATATGCATGGCGCCAGAAAAATAATGGTACGTGTTCGTTGCAGTGGGGCTGTGCGCTTTATACTCCAGACACTCCTACTACTCCTGGACAAGTCACTGATGGTACCAATGCGTCAGAAGAAGAACTCTTCTTAAACTAACCCTTCTTATTGAGATTGATTGTCGTTAGTCAACTGACTGTCGACAAACGATCCCAATAAATAGAGTGACCGAAGAAGATGATCATGAGGCCTTCGAACGAAAGGTGAAATAAAATGAAAGCGCTGTTAGCGCTGTAAGAAAACAACTACCTATTTATTATGAAAAACGGAGTTTATTCCAGTTTTTACTTAAATATTCATTGTATAATTATTTTGGTAGATCATTTAAACTCGTTCATTTGATAGTTTTAGAACATGTTACTTGTTTCGCGCTTTTTTGGGGGTTTACTTTGAAATTCGATGGTCGAACTATGGATCAACCTATGTCTGCCATTATATTTATTAGTTTTGAAATGAAAGGGACAGAGCTAATAAAGTTCAAATTTCGGAACTTGTAATAGAACGATGAAATGTCAGTGCCCGGCATCAAAATTAAAATAGTTATTTACGATACAAGTGCCGAAAATAGGAAATTCGCAACAACTGGTGATAAATTAAATAAACACGAGTTGCGAATTTCCTATTTTCGGCACTTGTATCGTAAATAACTATTTCATATCTCATGCTCTGAAAGTGGGTCGTTGTTGTTCTAAAAAGTATGCTGAAAGTGATACGTTTCTGCTCTAGTGCAGACAAGTAGTGTATTCCAATTAGTCCTCGCCTTACAAGCACTTACCCCGCCACTGACAAAGAGACATCATTTTATTCTTACTAGTTCATGGAATTTATTTTATTAAATATAAAATAAGTTTATGCTGTAAATTAATTTGTGCAACAAGAGAGCAAAGTTTGTTTTTGCTGCAAGTGCTAATTTTGAGTCCTGAGGAAGCGAAAGATTCTAAAATTCAATCACGAGCGTAGCGAGTGATTCAAAGTTTCAATCTTGAGCGCAGCGAAGGACTCAAATGCACGAGATGCAAATACTTTGCTCTCGAGTAACACATACAACTTTTCACCTCAGCAGTGAGAACATATTCACATCAAAAAATATATTCATCACGTATCTATTCGTCTCAAGATTATTCAGGAGGAAAACTTAATTAGGCGTTAGTTACTGCTTGTTTTAACTGAGCGCCGGCCGCGCCGTTATTCAATACTAGAAAGGCGAGACAAAGGCGCGAGAAACCAAAGGATATTTCAGTATCTAACTATACGAGTGTCGCGTGACACTAACACATCACTAAAAATGAACCGTGTTATTGTTAATAGTCACAGATTTTAGATTTTACTCATATCTTCGAGATATTTTTGAAATATTTATCATTATCACAAAGGGCACACATTAGTATATTAAGTGTATCTCGCGTGCACACCAAAAACTAGCCGTACCTACTGTTGTTAAAATACTCACGCCTCCGTCACGTCACTGACTTCACTATATTTCCTAGTTAGAGAGAGAATTTATTTATCCTTGTAGTTTTTATATTTAAAACCAATATCAATAACGCAAGAATGACGAATAACATACATAATAAAATCACTAACAAATTGACAGCGCACAACTTTTTAAAAGGGGCGGGGCCCCGCCCGGAAACTGCATCTGTAGTATACGTTCATAGAATTTAAATTGTTTAAACTAGATTTTTTAATTAGCTAGCATAATAAAATTCATGTTTCACATTTTTTTTATAAAAAACGGAGTTTATTCTGAGATCTTTTATTTAAATGTTCTTAAATTTAAAATTCCTTTGTTTAATTATTTTGGTAATTTAAACTTGTTAAGTTGATCGTTTTCGAACGTGTTAGTTGTTATCCGCTTTTTTGGGGGTCAACTTTGAAATTCGATGGTCGAACTAGGGATCGACCTATATCTGCCATTTTTTTTTCGTAATTGAATGGAAGTCCCTTTCCCCTGTCCCAGTGCTAATAAACTTCAAATATTCTGAACTTGTAATACGACGAAATGTCAGTGCACCGCACCAAAATTAAAAGGTTACTTTTTCTCACGGAGTGAGCAAAATCGCATTTTGTACACTGTTTACACACAGCAAAACATGCTTGTTTGAGCTGCTGAGGTGAAAAGTATATTAAAGGCGTCTCTCGTTTCAAAACTCAAGACTACTAAACAATCTATAAGAACAAACAATATTTTGTAGCCAATATAACAGTGCGGATAAGTAAGTAGTTATTGTTCGGATAAACAATGTTTTTATATTGAAACCGAAATGCAGAGGTTTACCGGCACACCAGGTTTTTGTAGGTATCGAATAGTTAGTTTTCTTGAACATTGTACCGGTATCCGAGCCCTGCTTCGTAGGTATTCGTAAGTTGAAACTGCTTTTGTTTAGTTCTGTTATACTTAGTGCATCCTTCAAATCGTTTTTAAAACTCAAGTACTTTTCTCTGTAACGTGATATTAAATATATTGCTTTGTTGTCATGTACAGAATTTACCAGATCTTCCGTTGTGTATTTGCTAAGCAAACAGTCCTATCGTGCCGAGAATTTCAGTGTTATTCGACACTCGGGTGGCTTTCTGAAGTTGGTTTCGGGATGCGTAGACAGAAAGGAAAGAACAAGTAATTGAAATTACAAGTCGAGGCCATGCATATATGAAAATAAGAAGCCACATTAGTTACGATGAAAAACTGCAAACACTCAAGCTCAGTTAAATTATAAAAGTTCAGTTAAATTATAAATATTTATGCAATAGTACCCGGTTCTCTTAATTTCTTAAGAATACATTGCGTTCCAATAATGCTTTCATAATGCTTTGCTGCACTTATACATTCGCTGAGTTTGATGACACTACTAAGGAACAAGAATGCACTCACGAGTTCTTTATCTAGGAAAATACAATGCAGTGTTTCTTCGCCAGCTTCCAATTGCATCCTTGTATAGTAGGAACATTGGCTGCTGGTTGTTGTGACTGTGGCTTCTCATGGTGATATTTCTTGGACCATTTCGTCAATAGCGTAGTTACTTCAAGTTAAAATCAATATTTCGAAAAATGTACATGTTTTTTAACATCCAAGAGTAAATTTTAAGTTGTTCGGATCCTTACGCTCATGAACATAATATTTAATGACATACAATATAAACTTGGTACCTATCTAAAACAGTTTACACGACCAGAACAGCATTTTACTTGATTTTCTATACTACGAATACATGGTACTGAGGGGCAGTCACGTAACGTTTTGAATCCAACTGTCATATTTCCATAAAATAAAATACATTTAACTGACGCGCGTAGAATGCGTTACGTGATCGACCTGCAGGTACAAACAGAAATCTATGACGTACTTCTATGTCAATTAACCAAGGGCAGCGAGGTCCGTCTTTGACTCTATTTTTGTTTATTTATGCCTTTTCACTTCAATTGTGATTGCTTCAATACAAATATCTGGTTCGAATAGCACCGTAAAAAAAACTTGGGAATCTAGCTCGTGGTCCAATATTGTGAAGTAAGTATTAATAAGTATAACGCTTCCAAACATTTTGTGTGACGTCCATAATGACGCTTCAGGTTTGCTTTTCATACCAAGAAGGTGGCTAACATGTCTGGTGGTAAACAGACACCGGACCCTGTGGACGTTTGCGACTGCAGAGGAGTCACACGTGTTGCCTATCCTTTATTGATATCGGGATTCCTTGTGTCAACGATTTGGTTCCAGAGTTGACAATGTACCTAAACTTATTCTTAACTTTTGAAGAAGGCAATACTACACCGTCGCAGATAAATGTATGGGAAAGGTTTTAACATAGTAGTTTTGGTTTTCTTTTATTTTTAAACGTTATTGATATGCTTTGATGCCTGTTTACCGTATGTTCTTCTGGGTAATAAAATTACGCATTAATCTTATGGGGTTCTACATGTGACTTTTCACAGCTCAATAAAGCTTTTTATGGGTGTTAACTTTGCGTGTAGGTTATATGAGGTGATCAATCATTAGTCCGGGCTCACAATCGGCGAACGAGCCATTGTCAGCGGCCACAGGGGCAGGAGTGAAGGTCGGAAGGTTTAATTAAAAGCTGCCGATTCGCAGTTCTTTTATTGGGCGGAGAGATTGGGCTGACTGATCGCTTCTTTTGTCCTCAGGTTCGTTTAATTAACCTGACTTTGACTTATTTGTGAGTACAGAAACCAGAACCGCTTGTCTACCATATTGTTATAGAGATAAGTAAGTAAGCCGATGTTTACGTCTTGATGGTGGTTATTGAAACTGAAAGAGTTCAACAGGTTACCAACTGCTTAGGTCTTGTATCCAGAATAAAGCCTAATTCAACAATTAAAAAATCTGCTTACAAAACATTCCTAAAGTATATATCTCTATTTAACTTCATTTTAATTTTTGTGCACTATACTTCTTTAGACGGCAGTAAACGTAGTTGTTATTTGTGTGTTTTGTAAACGAAGGAAACAAAACAGAGACAAGCAACCAAATTTTTCATTATGCTGTACTTATTCGAAAAAAAAAAGCTTGTAATGATATAAAAAGGTAGAATTTCAAACGAAGAAAAAGTCGAGAGCCGGGACTTGGCCTTTGTGACGAGAAGAACCGTTTATTAGCCTATTAATGGATGTTATACTGATGCTGGTTGAGAATAACATATTTAGTGTAAGGTTGTCCATAAAATCAAGTTAAATCGCCGATTCTCAGCGAATGCTGAACCATTGTGCGGCCTTACATTTCGATGGCAGCCTTAATGGGGCCAATAAATAAAACATGCCCCCTTACGATCTCTCGACAATGACGGATAGCGTTTATAAGCTTAGAGCGCTCGTTGTACTTACAACCACTATATCGAAACAAAAGGATATCATATAGACATTTATTTTTGTTATATTATCTGTAAATCGTAACATTCGGAATAATGTTCAATATAATAATGTTTATTTTTTCCAAATTTATTATAATTTATCTCTTCATCTTTTAATATATCGAGTATTAAGGCAATTTTAAAGAGATGCATCTTCAAATGACGAGTCAGTGCAATTACTTTACAATTAATTTCGTAGCATTCATCATGTATAATGTCATATTATCACAAATAGTGGGCTTCGTGTCCTTTTCAGGATATGGTGTTTTATTTTTATGAAAATATAGGTAAAGAAAATTTTAATAGCAACATAACAAGGCAATTTATTGGTAACCTATCGCAATCACTAAAATTTATTGACCGAATATCGTTTGTCCGAAAACTTTTCGTATTTTTATGAGTTCTCCGAATATACAATTCATTACTTTTTTCATTTACCATTTCATGTTATCCAAATGTTTCAGTTGTCCGAAAAACTTTTACCGCTACAGTCATTTGGGCTTTGGCTTGTTACAACTTTTGTTTCACAGCCAATGTTTCACTTATCCATCATTACTTTCCCCATGTCATACTTTTAGCCAAAGTTCATTTTGATTGTAATTCAAAGTAGTTTTAAAGAGACTCTAAGACAGCTCGGTGTAGGTGTCGGCGGCCGATCGTAAAATTCGCCAGATCAAGAAATTCCTAGGCATATCGTGAAATATGCCTAAAAGTTGGCCAGGCTTATAACGATGTGGCTGATAAATAATACGGTAGATCGATTAGAGCAACGCATTCGTCCATATTCCTAGCTCTATACTCGTATAATAGTTTCCTTCTTGGCCCTAGTGGCACTGCGTATGAGATGGCGGCCGTCTTTGTTGGGAGCGGGAATAATTAGGGCGGACAAAAATTGCTTGTCATAAGTGAACTCTGTCTTAGGTCGGTTAGGTTAGGGTTCACTTGCGCCCCTCAGACCAGAAATAGCCACCCCGCGCAGCGAGGGGCGAGGGGTGGCGTCGACTCGCTGGAGATTATCAGTCCGCATCCTTATTTTTTTTCATTTACCTACGTCAATTTTGGACACCCTACTTACGTATAACGGTGAGTATTGAACGATATGGCGGCGTTTCATGATATGCCTAGGAATTCCATGATCAGTCAATACGTCACTGGCTTGGCAAAATTATGAAATGCCGGCGTTTCATGATCTGCCTAGGAAGTTCATGATCTGCCTAAACGTCACTAGGCAAATCGTTAAATGGTGAATTTTGAACGATATGGCGGATGTCACTCAGCCAAATCATGAAATGGTGGCGTTTCACGATATCCCTAAGAATTTCGTGATCTGGCGGATTTTACGATCCGCCGCCGACATATACATTATTTACCGTAAATACAGCTTTGGGAGCATACCCTTAGCTTAATTTCAAACTTTTTGCTAATGTTTTTAATATTGGAATATGGTATAAACAATAATATAATGTCAAATATAATAAAGCCGATTTGATAAAATACGAACAGATTATCAACTGAATCGTTACGTCGGTATAACGATATTGTGGGTATACGAATAGTTGGGAATAACGATTTGTCAAACAATTACAAAAGCTAAACCATAATATGCCCAGCTGTAAACGTCGCGAATAAAAGTGTCGGACAAACGAAAAAAAAGGCAAACGAAGTTTGTCGAATAGTAAATGCCGAAATGAAAATAGGACAAAAAAATTTAGTTATTCAGATAGGTAACTCTTTGAAAGAAAGAAAGAAAGAAAGATACATTTATTCACAAACACACAGGACACATATTAAACAATAGAATAAACAGAAAAAACACATAAAACATGAAATAAATGCGTCTCTGCGGCACTGAACCGGACACTGGCTCAGCATTATACTGAGGTGTCAGACACCTGCAGCGCTGGTTTTCAGCCAGCACCGTCGGTGACTCACGGAAACGTCATACAAATATAATAAATAAACTACCTACATTCAAGGGACAGGTGAAAAAGAAAGATTTTAACGATTAATAGAATATTCATATACCTACGCATATCTGACCTTTATTTATTCAAATAACCCATTTATTTAAATAAAAAAGGTCAAAATCTTTATTTTTCTGTTTTGTTTGAAGTCGATTACTTGTTCTATATAATACTTAACGAAATATTAAAAGAAACTTTTTGGTCTATCTTACAATTTCTTTTACTGTTGAACTTGCTATCGGTACAATATAAGAACACAAATTTCAAAATCCCGCTGTCATTACATGACAGTTATATTGTGTGCGTGACCTCACACGTGGAAAGCTATACTAGTATTATAGGTACATGGACGGACATAATATATCTCTCGATCACTTGAGTCGAAGACAAAGTCACGGTTGTCAGTAAGATACCTGCGTTTAGTTTTTTTTCGAAAAGACTGTCAACTATGACGCGTATCTCACATACTCAAACATCACAAGTATTTACAAGAGAAGTTAAACGTTTCAGAAACATATTACTAAAAAAATACTGAATGCAATCGCAAAATAAATGTCTCAAACACAAATTGAATTGACACTTGACAGTTGTAGTAAAAGACATACGCAGTTGTAGTGAAAGAACACGCTACAAAAGGTAATATGCATTAAAAAAACTAAATAAAATTGTACTGTTTATTAACAAAACTTCATAAAATAAGGATTTAAAAAAACATGTGTGCGTGTGTGTAAGGTATTTTATGTTGGAGTAGCGGTAAAAATAAAGTGTTCATTGGGAATTGTGAACGACCTGAATTAATATTCTCTACACTGCCGATAGTTACAATAGTAGTCATTCATAGCCATTCGCGCGAGATTCATAATCCCGCACTGTGTCGATTCGGCAAACATTTTTTTCACGCCCCTGCTCGGAAATGTCGCGAAAAATGGTATAGTTAAGCTTTTAAACTTGCGCTTTGTATGGGGATGCATATCGTGACACAATTTCGAGGAAACTAGATTTTTTCGTTTCGCAAAAGTAGAAAAATGTAAGCACAATAATTTGTGTTTTTGTCATATCATACGATCATCAAAACAAATATCACACCTACCTGTGGATGACATCAAGAACGAAATAACATAAATATAGGTTCTAGTTCACAGAATTACATATTTCGGTCATTTCGATGTAAAAAAATTATCCGTAATTTCATGTCAATTACTCCGAAGTAGAAAGATCTCAGGTAGCCGCGAGGAAGTCAACTTACCTAGTACCTTGGTGGTATTGTATCAATAAAGGTTCCTACTCATAATAAAAATTAGAAACACATGTGACATTGTACTAGCAGTTGTTTGTTTATATGATAGCAAAAATGACTGATATAATTTTTGCTATAGACGACTAAAAACACATCTTGAAGTTATTTTAAAGAAAAATGAATTCGTAATTACAAGTTTTAAAGAGTCAATTTAGAAAGCAGTGGGAGAGAGCCGCTCAGTTTTAATTAAGAGACGGAACGAACGCTCCTGAGGGCAAAAAAGCGCTCAATGAAATAGCCTCTCATTTGAAACGAAAATAAAACCCTTTGGACGGATCGGAAAACCTAGTGTTGCTGATGAGATTCCGCCATTAGACCGTCGTATATGCCAATAGAGAAGGATAAATCGCAAACACCTGCAACGTCGTGTCCAAAGTGACAGCATTAAACGATTACTTCACTCCGATTGCTAATTCAAGAAAAAACAATCTATCGTAGATCTAAGCTAATAGCGCTATCCTTTATGTCCACATTGACGACATTTTATATATTTTACTAGTACATGTGTAATGATCCTCCGCCACCTATTTAGTATTAAAATGTATTATGTGGTTTCGGATAAAATAAGTTAACAATATCTAATAGCATACATAGATCACGGCAGCGATTATATTGATCCTATGGTCATGGGACTAACTGTGCTAACCTACATCACGGCGTCTAATTATTTACCTATTTCTATAACTGCCTAGCTAGACTACCTAGACGACCTAGCTTAGACCTAGATTTCTAATAGAATATACCAATAAGAAAATGCTGATTAGTTCCTATAATATTTCTTAAGTCTTATTATACACTAGAGAGCAAAAGTTTCGGGTCACTAGCATTTACTTCAATATCTTGAAAACGAATAAAGCTATCGTATTGAAATAAATTGAACCTTATAGACAATTTAATGTTACTAAAATAAAATGCATTACATTTACTACTGACCATTTATTTTATTATGTTTAAAACGACAAATTAAAAATGGCGTCATTTTGCTTGCAAAACCAAAACTGAAAATATTGAACTTTTTATATTTACAAGTAGTTTTAACACAGTTTAGTACTTGGTATTACCCCGAAGTGTTGTCTGGACTGCTGCAATGCGATTCGGCATGCTGTACACTAAGTTTCTGAAACACTGTTGGGGAATGTTCTCCCATTCCTCTACCAATGCATGTTTCAAGTCACGAAGCGTAATTAAAGGAGGATCTCGTTGTCTTACACGTCGTCCGAGCTCGTCCCAGGCGTGCTCGATCGGGTTGAGGTCGGGGCTACGTGCTGGCCACACCATGGGACGAATATTCACCTCATCAAGGTAGTCTTGCACTACACGAGCAGTGTGGGGACGGGCGTTATCGTGCATAAAGATGGCATTCTCACCAAGTCTTGCCATAAATGGACCGACGTGCTCGTTGAGGATTTCATCCACGTGTCTTACGCCATTAAGAGTACCGTTTTCGATCAGTACAAGCTCTGTTCGGCTTTCCGCAGAAATTCCAGCCCACACGAGTACCGAACCACCACCGTATGCCACCTTTTCTTCAATACAGGCTTGCATAAATCTTTCTCCTGGTCTTCTGTACACCTTTGCCCTTCCGTCGTGTGTATACAGCATAAATTTTGATTCGTCCGAGAACCCGACATTTGACCAATTTTCAATCGTCCAATGCGAGTTTCTAGAAACCGCTGGCGAACACGCTGAACTGTAGACAACGATACACCGACTATTCTTGCTGTTTCTCGTTGACTGCTCCCATTTTCCAGGATCGTGAGGATTCTCGTACATTCCTCAGGTGTGAGTGACATAATTACTACTTTAATAATGACTATTGGATACCTGGAAGACTTCTTATAAGTACATTTTATGACAGAACAAAAACAAAAGCAAAAACAGTTGCGAAAATTAGAAGTTCTGATTTGAAAAAAGGGATCATTATGTTTATAACTTTTTTAATGCCATTACTTCACGCCAACCAATAATTTTTTTTACGTAAAATAAATAAATAAATAAATAAATATAAGGGGACAATCTTACACAAATCGACCTAGTCCCATAGTAAGCTCAGTAAGGCTTGTGTTATGGGTACTAGACGACGATATATATAATAGATATAAATACTTAAATACATAGAAAATATCCATGACTCAGAAACAAATATTCATGCTCGTCACATAAATGTTTGCCCTTACCGGGATTCGAACCCAGGACCTCTTGCTTCGTAGGCAGTCTAGCCTAGTTGGTCACTACCAACTAGGCTAAAGCGGTCGTCAACGAAGGATTATTAAATTGTCTATAAGGTTCAATTTATTTCAATACGATAGCTTTATTAATTTCAAGATATTGAAGTAAATGCTAGTGACCCGAAACTTTTGCTCTCGAGTGTATGTAAGTATAGTAAATAATGTGTTGGATCAGTAAATTGGCCAAATGATCGTTAGTGTGTATTTAGAACTTCAAAGCTATGTCCGGAAAAAGTAATCCAAAGTCCTTTTCACACGAAGAGATGGAGTAATATTTATTTACCTAGTGTAATTAGAAAAAGCCCTGCAAAATTATATATTTAAAATTTAAATTCTTGTTGTTTATTGAGGTGTAATCAAAATAGAAATTGCCTGATTGATGTTGAGTATTGGAGAAGTTAGTCAAATGAAATCATTGTCAGTTCAATCAATTTGCAACAGCATTGCAATTCAGCGAGGAAATGCTGCCAGCATCATCGGTAGAATGCCTCGGGGGGCCTCTTTTAGATTTTACTTAGTTTTAATTTAATTGAGTTAATGTTAGTTATCATCTTGTATTTATAATTAATAATAAATGTTTTGTATTTCTGAGTTAACTGATGAAATTACTGAAGGAATTATAATTAATTAACAAATTCTGTTTTGTGGTAAAGATGGAGCCTCTCTCCGCTCCGTTTTTCTCGTTCCTGATGCACGGACATATGAAGGACATTTTATTCCTTGATTATTCTTTTGTCACTTTAATTTTTAAACTTCACAAGATGTGACTTCAAATTATTTTTGCCAAATGAAATAATATCGAAAGATAAAACCTCGCTAGTTTACAAAATATGTAAGTAAAGTGTAGGCTTAATTAACAAAATGACTTGAATAAACCTTGAATAACTTGAAGAACAAAATATCATGACCTAAACGATTTTCCCTATCCCTAGCAGCTAAACTATCTATCTAATCTGCCGATATATAAATACAAACTAGAGACCCGGCACGGGCAATCATGATATTAACGTGACATAGTCTCACGTGTAATTTAACTAATAACTAAAATAAAACTAATGTCACTAAATAAAGTTCACGCCACTAATTTCGTAATGTAAAGGCTTAGCTAGACCAGTTATACAATGTCGAAGCACAGGGGCCGCCGCCAGGCAGCGAGTGCCGCCAGCTAGTAAAAGCTTACATTAGGTACATATACAAAGTACCTACCCCTTACACTTGCAACTTGAAATGCTCTTTCATATGCCGCGCAGTTGTAGTGATATTTTTAGGGTCCCGTACCAAAAATGGTAACAAAGGAACCCTTATGGTGCGACTCCGTCCGTCTGTCTGTCTGTCACAAAGTGAAATATCTCACGAACTACTCAAGCTATCAACTTGAAACTTGGAATGGTTATAAATGACAGTTATCCGCGTGCATGGAAAATGAAAAATTTAAATATACATTTTATTTTTCTATAAAAACTTACGAATATGAGGACAGGGCAAAAAAAAAATTCAACTATAGGGTCAAGTGGGGTATCATTCGAAAGGGCTTGAGTTGCACTTTTTGAAACAGTTTTTTTTTCTACACTCGGAAACTTTTGATCTATGAAGGAAAATGTAAAAAAAAATACCATTCCCCCCCCCCCCCCCTTATCTCCGAAGTTATTCAAGCGAAAAATTTGAAACAATTACTTGTGGTTAAGATAAACATATACATTACGGGAAAAGTTTTTTTTTCTGTATCTAGCATATTTTTTGTTTTATTTTCAAAAATCATTTCCTAGTTAGATTTGCAATTTAATCAACTTTATGAGTTTTTTTTGTTTTGAAATTCCTATAAAACTATAAATAGAAGTACTCTCTATCAAATAAAACAATAATAATCGAGATCAGTTCACGTGATAAACAATAATCGCTAAAAGACCAACGTACATACTAAGCCGATTGCCCTTGCACGTTAGTACCAAATGGGGCCCATAGATGGCGCTGTTAAGATTTTTCTAGAATTAATGGGGTTGGGATTGGGACGCGTATATTTATTTTCAACAGCAGGTCAAAAAAAATCGCGATATAATTGTCTTGGTGTAAAAGTTACTCGTTGTTTGAAATTGAATTCTATTGTATTGGGTTAAAATAAGTAATTTAACAGATATATTGGGACTTTTACTTTACCTTGAGTTAATTGTTAGTTTGCACGGAACCCTCGGTGCGCGAGTCAGACTCACACTTGACCGGTTTTTTTTATTTTAAATGTTTAGGGTTTTAATACAACTTGAGTTGCAGTGGCGCTAAGCAGATTTTTTTCATACTTTCAGGATGCTACGAAGATTATGTTTATCGCGTAAAAGATGTTGTGAGATCATTGGCTTGTTAAACCATTTGAATTTTTCAGTCATGGTGCCTTATAATGAACCTTGTTTTAATACATTTCCATTAACAGTACATAGAAAACCGAAAGATCTAAAATAGTTCTCAAAAGTGTTAGCAGAGAAGTGGCTGTATACAAGTACGAATTTATACGTGTGTCTAGTGCCGAAAACAACTCGCTAGTGAATTGCCGCTAATAATCAATGACCATTTAGTCCACAATAGCCAATCAACTGAATCGTCAGCATTAGTTATATTCCGTAAAAACTTGCAAACATACTTAAAATAACCTATATTGCGCCCCCAGGCGTAGGGTCATGGAAATTGGCAGCTGTTCTCGTATGAACTTCTGATGACAATACAATAATATGATACTGTCGAACTAATCGGATGATGGAGCCGGAAGATATGAACTGGAACTTCATGATGGAACATCGTATCATAGCTATGTTTGGATTTGTTAGAAAAGTCTGATGATGAACTTTGACCACGATTACTTGTTTTTTTTCTGCCATGTATTTACCGGTCTTATAAAGCTCTACGGCTCCCCTGGCTGGTTCGACGCTGGCAGGTAAACCGCTACCAACGTGTTGCCAACACCAGCGCACGAACCATTCCCAAAGGATCAACGACATCAACTTGGTGGACAATAGCTACATGGAACGTTAGCGGTAACGAAAGTTTCGCCATCATGGTGAGACGGGCACATTGAACTCGTGTTAAATATTACGTAATTTCTTAAGTACCCTATCTACGAGTTTACTTTGGCGTATATGTACTCGTAATATTTTATCGCCATTATTAATTACTAAACAAATATACCTTAACGACTCTTAATTGCTTTGCCAGTCGTTCTTAGTGCGGTTGCTCGGCTTTAGTAATTCTATACGTCGACAAAGTTCGGGTCGTTATTACCTACGTACCTAAACAAACAATCATGTTATTTAAATGTATTGACTTTTGAAACCCTCATTACGTGGGTGCACATGTATTTCAGTAATATTAAATATGCTTAGGTTAAGCATCAGGACACAAGTCGCCATTGTGGAGATCGTTGTGAATATATCGCTTATCTCAAAAAATGTAATCCCGAATATTAAAATTCCAAAAACTAATTTTAAAAATCTCCCCTGTTTCCGAAACTTAATTAATGGGTTCAATTTTGTTTTCATATTTTTTTCCCAGTTGATTTCAAATCCCAATTATTATAATTCCGTACGTTAGTTATGTTTTTATTTATTTCCGGGGGATTAAAAAAAACGTAATGTATATAAGGTTGACCTATCGGTAGGTACACCAAAAGAAACACGACACAACAAAAACTATGAAATGCCAATTCTTTTCGGCACAAAACTAACACTCTTGAAGGAGGTGAAATATCTAGGTATAACATACTAGAGAGAAACCAAATTGGAGCAGCACGAGTGCAGTTACCAAAATCCACAAAACCATAAAGACCAGCGTGTGTCGCTACAGGTTACAGGCTACAGGTTGTATGACAACAACCCCAACAGAAGCACTAGAAATTTTAGAGTAGTAATATTCATACAAATATTTCGTAACATTATTGTATAGGTAATGTTTTAGTAGTGATCAGTGATTCAATATTAGGTTAACACTTAATATACGACTTAACCAGATATAATTATTTCTTAATGCGAATAAAATTATACTAAACAAAACTATGCGTAAGTATAATCGGCCAGTATATCGGCCTGTAGAACCTAAGGAAATATACATGTCTTTAAAAAACCTAAGTAACAAATCCTCTTCTGGGATAGACGAAATTCCTCCTACTTAAATTAAAAACTGTGCCGAAATACTTACCATTCCCTATACTCAATTAATAAATCAGTCTTTTTCCGAAGGTGTATTTCCAGACGCATTAAAAATTGCTTTAGTAAAACCCATATATAAAAAAGGTAAGAAAACTGATGCAGCCAATTATCAGCCCATAGCTCTTCTAGCAACATAAGCAAAAATATTCGAAACTGCAATGATGAAACGCCTCTACCCCTTTTACGAAAAATTTAAAATTCTGCATGACGGCCAAAACGGCTTCAGGAAAAACCGGTCAACGACATTGGTCATATATAAATATGTAAAACAAATCGTAGAGGCTGTCGATAGCAATAAATATGCGCTAGGCCTCTTGCTCGATATGAGCAAAGCTTATGATAGAGTCAGTCATGAAACTCTGTTAATTAAACTATATAATACGGGAATCAGAGGATTAGCTCATGAGTGGTTCAAATCTTACCTTAGTTATCGCTCCCAATATGTTGAAATAGAATCGATGGACTTTCAGGCAGGTAAAATCCAACACACTAGATCTGATAGAGTCCCTATTACTTGCTCCATTCCTCAAGGAAGCGTCTTAGGATGTTGCCTATTCCTCATATATATTAACGATCTCCCTAAAATATTAGACAATCATAACGTACTCTTCGCAGATGACATATCTGTACTTCTTCCCTGCTCTAATATTCTTGAAGTAGAAAATAAATTAAATATTACTTTACAAAAAATTATAAATTGGTTAGAATCCCATAACCTAAAACTTAACCTGCAGAAATCACAAATCATTCAATTCAAACCATATCAAAAAGCTTCACTACCAATTCAATACTACTACAATGATATTAACATTGAATCAGTCAGTTCTGCTACCTTACTTGGAGTGGAATTAGACACTCACCTGAACTGGAAATCGCACATCCTCAAACTATCCAAACAACTTTCTTCTTTTATATATGCTCTCCAACACCTCAAACGCGTCACAGACTTCAATACGGCTCTCACAGCGTATTACGCTTTTGCTTACCCAAGAATGTCTTACGGCCTAGTACTGTGGGGACAAAGTACCGAAGTAGAAAAAATCTTTATTCTTCAAAAGAAATGCATTAGAATCCTGGCTAACATTGATCACATGGAATCCTGCCGGCCTCACTTTATCAAATTTAAAATACTTACCCTAACTTCTATGTACATTTTCGAAAGTAGTAATTCGTAAGAAAACACTTTGAACTCTATACTCCAATAACAGATATTAGAAGAAATAATAGGTATCGTAATAAACTTAAATTACCCTTCTCAAGAATGAAATTTGTAACGTCTAGCCCTCACCACATAATGATCAAGATATATAATAAGTTACCTAACGCAATAAAAAATCAGGAAAAGACAACATTGTTTACAAAACAATTAAAATTATTCCTCATAAATAAATGTATTTATACCCTAAGTGAATATTTTGAAGATAATCCTAATGATTGATGTTAGAGTTAAGCCATAATATAAGATATTAAATCGCAATGTTTCATGTGTGCAATATTGCATGTAATGCACTTTAAATAACTATATAATAATTGCCATGGCTTAAATATTAGCCTTCTCTAATTGCTGTGCCCTTGCACGGCGTCACATGTACCTTACTTCCTTCTGTTCCATCTCATGTAAAATGTGATACGCAATAAATATTTGACTTTGACTTTGCCATAACAATATTATGCAAATTTAAATTCGCACTAACACATTTTCGGAGTTTTAGAAATTCTATTAAGTAAGGTTTCTGCCACATTAACATTCGGCTAAAACCGAATATGCCAAGACTGTTATGCGAAAAACGTTTCGGACACTCAAAGTTATGCCAAATAGAGGGAACCCGTTACAAAGTTCCGGAGACAGCTGCAGCTATCAAACGGGGCAAAACGCTAGAAAGCGATGTAATAAAGCAAATAGCAAAGGACCTTAATATTTGTGTCAGAAAATGTGATTTTTTTATTGTGTCTCCAATAATGGGAGCCTCGCCAGATGGCATGTCATTGAATGTATTTGTGATAAATTTAAATCACATATCAACCTGCAAATGTATGCTACAAACAAAATGAAAGGATTATTCTGTATTGCAAGCTCCAAATTCGAGGAAAATAAAAAGGTTTCGGTCTATTGGGTTATTTACGACAAAACCTCTATTGAAAATGTAATCACAGCTGCTAAAAATTTCTGAATACAAAATAAAAATATAAACGCGGCAACCAAGACTACATACATAAGGGTACATTAATTGTCCGATCTCGTTTTTAGGAGTAAGTAAAATGTGCTCAATATTTATTTTTTGTCGAGTAAATAAATAATGAAAATAAACAATAAAATTATTAAAGACCTTTTTATTTTTGATAATAAACTATATGAACCTACTTACAGAAGTATTATTTTATGTTATTATTTACCCTTTAAAATATTCAAGACTACCAAGGCTCGCATCGCAACGCACGATACTCGCGTTTTAAGACCCTTCTTATACAACAGTACTATTTCAAGCGACCGTTTTAAGTGTAATTCAAGCTACGTTATAATAAATCAGCATGGTGATTATTTTATAGAAACAAAATTTGTAATATGTCTCCGTATTTCAAGCTCCTAATACGTGTCTCTATTGCATCTATAAAATAATTTCAACGGACTCTTATTTCATATCGTCATCTCTATTTTTGTATGAGTAATTTATTACTGAATCTACTATAATTGAACATGACTAGTTAACGAACAAACCTATCACTGGTATAACATGTTTTCTGTGTTGTACTCGTATATCACAATTCATACTAGGCAAAAGTGGCCAGCCAGCAAGTCGACAAAGCCCCGCTTTCTAGTGGCTCCTACTTTCTGCTCTTGGGGACACAAGATAACGAACGAACTTGTTTTTGTAGTCATAATATTATTTTATAAAATCGTTTCATAATAACAGCTCTTAAAATCGAGTACCGTGTTTAGGTCACGAGGCTTCCCGAGTGGCCTAAGTAAGGTACGAGATTTAAAGAGCTAATTATGTAACTATTGTATACAATACTTTTTCTACGAGTTAACTATAATAATTGAAAAGTCAATCATCATCATCATATCAGCCGAAAGACGTCCACTGCTGGACCTAGCCCAAAGAGTGCCAAAGTGACTGGTCCTGCGCCACCCGCATCCAGCGGGCTCCCGCGACCTTTACCAGGTCATCAGTCCACCTTGTGGGGGGGCTACCCACGCCACGACAATGAAAAGTCAATGATGAAAAATTACTGTCACTTATGATAATTTTTATTAGGTGTTTAATTAATAATTTGTTTAGTAGGCAACACAATCAAACATGCACACAAAACAGTTGTATTTAAATTTTCAAAGCTGAGAAAAATCTCTGAGACTTCCGGTTTCTGATTGGCCCATACATATATATTTTTAAAATTTTTGGCTTATCACAAGGCAGAAGTGACGCAAAAGCGTGTTTAAGTAGACACAAATTTGCCAGGTACCGCTACGGTGTTACGTTCCGAAACGCCATCATTGGCAAGTTTGCATTGAATCGAGTCTCCTTAAAGAAGGTTATACTTTATCGAAACATGAAATTCTATTTTAATTTTTTTTATACTTGACTAATAGGCCAGGCATTATATAAATTGTAAGGACCAAACTTGTAGAAAATCAAATTTCCTACAATTTTTGTCCTCACGGTTTTATTGTAAAATCAAAAATGGCCGAGATATTCAAGAAAAACCTTTTTTCGAATATACTTGTACGCAGAAGCCCGATTCGGTCTACTTTTTAACCGACTTCAAAAAAAGGAGGAGGTTCTCAATTCAGCTGTATTTTTTTTATTCTTATTATTTTCAATGTTTGTTACCTCAGAACTCCGTTGTTGATGAGCCGATTCGAAAAATTTTTTTTTTGTTCGTTTGTATATACTTCCATGTGGGTCCCATTTTTTTCAAAATTCAGTTAGATAATGGGATCCATGAGGAATTGAGGGGACTCCTCAATTTTATTAGACATGCGTGTAGTGTTTTTGGTATTTTCTGTTATAACTCGTGTATTTACATCCGGAATCATAAATTTGGTGGCGAGGAATTGATGATGAAGACCACAGATGATTTATCGAATTCCTCAATTATGTACTTAAAAGTGCAAAAGTACGTCACAGGTTCTGATAAGATTCCGTTGCAATTGGAACTAATGAAGTGCCATTGGTGATGAT
Source organism: Epinotia demarniana (assembly GCA_945867215.1). Lineage (NCBI taxonomy): Eukaryota > Metazoa > Arthropoda > Insecta > Lepidoptera > Tortricidae > Epinotia > Epinotia demarniana. Next base: position 32,959,702 of record OX244259.1, on the reverse strand, counting down.
CTTGGGGAATCGATGGAAGTCCTCAAATATTATTGGCCCACATACAGCGATTAGGTTTTTTTCTATAGTAATCAACGCATTTGCTATCGGAAATCAGTTCACGTGGTAAATTGTAAAAAAAAAAAAATAGGAAATGTTCTCGTGGCTTGGCGGAGTACTAAATTGAAGTCGGTTAAAACTTTGTTTTTAAAGTAAATTATTTAATGTACACTCCCAGTGACCCCCCGAGGGACCTATGAAAAAAAAAATCCAAGAACTAATTATTCACGGGTAGGTTCGGTTATTTGGATAAAATGACTGGCCTATAAACTGTTGTCTTATGAAAATATTAGTTGAGTCGGAAGTGCCATAGACTATCCAATATTGAAAGGTGCACGATTATAGTTTTTTTTAAATGTGATAGGATGCAAACGAGCAGACGGATCACCTGATGGTAAGCGATTACCGCCGCCCATGGACACCTGCAACACCAGAGGTGTTGTGAGTGTGTTGCCGGCCTTTAAGATGGGTGTATGCTGTTTTCTTGAAGGTTTGAAGGTCGTATCGGTCCGGAAATACCGCAGGCGACAATCCATTCCACAGATCAGCTGTGCGAGGCAGGAAGTTTCTGGAGAAGCGCACAGTTGAGGACTGCCAACCATCTAAGTGGTGAGGATGGTAATGTTGTCGCGTTGGACGATGGCGAAAAGAGGCGGTAGGGATTAATCCGAACAATTCCTCGGAGCACTCCCCGTTATACATGCGTTAGAAAATGCAGAGAGAGGCCACATCTCTACGCAGCGCCAAGGAGTCAAGCCGATCCGAAATATGCTGGCAGTCGACAATTCGAGTTGCTCGCCGTTGGATGCGATCCAGAGGGAGAAGCTGGTGTTGGGGTGCCCCTGCATGGGCAGTTGAGAACAGTATTCCAAAAAAATAGTTTGATCTATGAAGTCCTAATACGCAGATTAAAGTCGACGAGTAGAAAAAACTATTTTAAGAAATGAGTCAGTTCCAGTAAGGGAATTGAAAAAATCATCTCGCGAGGTGTGTTGCTATACAAATTTTCAGTGGCTGTGCAAATTTTCATTAAAAATAGAATACGATTAATTAATTTACTTGTTAAATCATTATTTGCGATGCTCTTTATACAGGCTAGATTTTGATTTTATTAGTAGACAGATGTTGAATTTTTAAAATAAATAAAGTAGCGGACGCACAACATTAGTCGCCAAGTTATCAATTTAGAAGATCATATATTTATATTATCTTCGAAATTGTAGCATATCGGCAGCTGAGTTACGTCTGTTGTTGTTAGTAATTTAAATGGAAGAGGTGATTTTTTCATATTCTGTTGGGATCGTAAAGATGGCGTATTAGAAGCCGTTCTATTATCCCGTTGCTTACAAAGAAAAAAAGCGGCTAAGTGCGTGTCGGACCACGCACAACAAGGGTTCCGTGCCTATTAAAAAGGTCGTATCCTTACTAAAATCATATGGCACTTACATCCTTTTCTTTAAGTAAGACGGTTTTTTAGAAATATCTCGAAAACCTTTGAACCGATCTTGTTCAAAACAATTTGCATGATTTTTTTCATATTTTTGAAATACACGGTTCAAAAGTTAGAGTGGAGGGGGACACAATTTTAGTGACTTTCGGGGCGATTATCTCCGACTCTATATTCACTTAATCAAAAAATTTGCTGAGAAACCTTATATTTATTTTGGAAGGCCTATCGATTGATGTGCCACACGTGGGCATGCAATTTTTTTTTATTGAGTTTTAATTTTATGTATGGAGTGCACGCCTAAAAAAAAACTTTTTTTGTAATTTCATTACATAACTATGTAGCGGTTAACAAAATACACCTATCCTCAAAATTTTATTCAATTACACCCTATAGTTTTCGAGTAAAATGCCTGTGACATACGGACGGACAGACAAACAGACAGACAGACATGACCTTGCAAAAGGTAATTAATAGCATTAATGAACTATAATAAAATTCTATGATACAATCCCAACACATCATTTGGAAATGCGCTAATTGTTGCCAATTTTCATCATCATTCATTTTTGACCTTATATCTCATAATACTCGTTTTATAGATGTCGGGTGATCATGAGAGTGACGTTCAAAACCCAGGACCGTTTTAATGAAATCGACAGCTGATCGCTACTAGACTGTACGCTTACATTACATCGCAAAAAAGAAAGTATTTAAAGTAAAGGCAGGTCGAAAATATACAATTATTTAACAAACTGAATCTATTTCAAGGAAACTACAATGATTTATTTTTATGGACTCTGTCAGCTGTACTATATGTACTTACGGAAATCTCAACAATTGTTTAGTATATAATATTTGTACAAATATTTGAAACTGTTTATTCCCCACTTGTAAAGAAACCAGATGTATTTGTGCTTTCTGTTGAAATAAATAAAATTTATAACGCGACCATTCATTCGCTAAACGCTAAAGTTTTGACGTGAGCAGTCAAGTCACATTATATGTCACAATAAACTAAAAAAAAATTTAATCTTTTGATGTTGGTTTGCTAATATGGTGCTTAAGGTCTAAAACACTGAGTTCTTTTTTATGAAACATATATCTTGATGCAGGTTATAAGTAAACGCTATTAGCAACTACTGAAATGTAGCTAGAGCTGTCATTCTGGGGCCATGAACCTAGAATACTATGGACGGGCTGTACGTGTTGCCACGGTGAGGGACGGAAAAGCTGTTATGCAGCTAAATTAAGAACTGGTCCTAAAATGGCTGATGACTTGTCATAAACAACTTACTACGGGACGGGTAATGGTTTGTGTGGCACAACTTCATACTAAATCAGTTGTGGCAAATTAAAAAAAAAGTGGAACTATGACAATGACAATGAATGATATTCCCCTTTCTGTCACACTTATAGAGATTTGTATGCTACCAGCTCGCTCGCACGTGGTATTATTATTACCATAGCCTGTCCAGAGTATTCTTCGTTCATGTTCTGGGGCACATTTGTTGGCATATTTGTTTGACAATGTGCATCTAGTTCTATATACTAAATCAAAGGTTATACCTACTCGTACAGATAACGGTAGTCTATTTTTTTCAACTAGGTACATAACACTGCGTGATACTGATAACGGTAATAGGACTTTTGGGATAGATATTATAAAGCATTACATAGTGCACAGCACTACGGTGGTATGGTTCAGTCCCACCCTACACCCAGGGGTATTGCTAGGGGTATGATCAGTCTGATATGAAAAAGGTCATGTCGTTACTGAAAACTTATGGCACTTACGTCCTTTTCTTTAAGCAACGCAGTTTTTTATAAATATCTCGAAAACCTTTGAACCGATCTTGTTGAAAACAAATTTCGCTGGTAGAATTTTATAATCCCTATTAGCATGATTTTTTTCATATTTTTAAAATACACGGTTCAAAAATTAGAGGGGGGGACACAATTTTAGTCACTTTCCGAGCGATTATCTCCGACTCTATTCACTTAATCCAAAAAATTGCTTAGAAACCTTATATTTATTTTGAAAGGCCTGTCGATTGATGTACCACACGTGAGCTTGCAATGAAAAAATAATTTTTGGGTTTCAGTTTTATGTATGGGGTGCACCCCTAAAAAAAATGTTTTTTAGTAATTTCATTACAAAACTATGTAGCGGTTAACAAAACACACCCTATCCTCAATTTTTTATTCAAATACACCTTACGGTTTTAGAGTAAAATGCCTGTGACATACTGACGGACAGACAGACAGACAGACATGACGAATCTATAAGGGTTCCGTTTTTTGCCATTTGGCTACGAAACCCTAAAAACACGTTACGTTGCAGGTGCTAGTGATAATTTTAGTCGCTGCACTTATAATTTCCTGTAATAAATACCTGTGTCAAATTGGTCAACTGAAGCGCTGATACGGTATAAAATCATTAACAAACATTGTAATCTTCAACGTCCCTCCAGGGCCGTGGGGGAGTTGTCGAGCGCGCATGTTGCGCTAGTTTCTCAGCAGACTCATGAATAATTTGTTGTGCTAGAATCAGCATATCCTGTTGTGAATTACAATAATTTGGTCTATATTAGACGGATACGGTAACAGAGTACAGGGGCTCGATATCTGCATCTTTATAACCCAACTTGTTAGTTCGGAAAATGATTGGACAGCGATTGTCCTTACGTACTTACGACTGCAAGTCATCATCATTATCATATCGGCCTCCCCCAAAGAGTGCCACAATGACCGGTCCTGAGCCAGAGCCACCCACATCCAGCGGACTGCCGCGACCTTTACCTGGTCATCAGTCCACCTAGTGGAAGTGCCATACGCGTCGATTTCTATCAGAACCGGTGTCGCCAGTACGCACACTTACAAATAGTTCACTACAAAGGAATCTTGAACACGATTGGCCGATGCGTTTTATAAAAATATAATTAAAAACCACACGTAGTTAAACATATATTAAACCTTATGTCTGATAGACATGGTCCACATTTTATTGCACGGGTTTGATACTTACTACGTTTGGATATAATATTTAAAATTGCATAGAAAGCTCTGCCACCTGGCGTCGAGTAGCCGATTTATGACACAATTTAGTTCGGCCGCTCGACGCTAGATGCGCATTGATTTTCATTCTTGCACTAGAGATGTGCTCAGTGAGTCCATAAAATTATATCGATAAAAGTGAACTAATTATCCAAATATGCAGGATTATAATTATTATAACGATTATGTACTTGCTTTAAAATTGATAAATGTAGGATATTAAAAATGTGTAGTTTTGTAATTGATATAATAGCGTAGGCGTGGCTGTGTGGTGATAAGGGGACATGGCGTGAGGGTAAAGTATGTATTATATGCAAGGGAATAGATATTCGTGATCCAATTTTAATAACACAAATTACTCCGGGCAAAATACGGTTTTTAACAGTGACGGTACTGCCATACATGCCCAAAAGCCGGGCTTGCCTTTCAAAACTCATTATCGATCAAAAATAAAAGGTAATGAGGGCACGAACTATTTCAATTCGCACTTGCGCTCTCATTGCATTTTTCAAATTTATTACCTACATCGTGGTACAAAATTCGACCGCGCACCACGGCGGCGCGGCTGCCGGCAGCACAATCGCTGTGACAACTAGCCGAACTCGCTTGAGACAGGCACACGGCTAGTCATCTCACTCGCACGCGTCGGCTTGCAAGCGGGCTTCTATTCTAGCTATCTATGTCTCTTTCTTACCCATGAAGACTGCCTAATAATGAGATATAAGTGTTTATAGGTTAATATAGCAAATAGTACGAGATATTAAGCCCTGCATGCGTATGAAGTTGTACACAAGTCTAGTATAATGCGAAACTCGCGCGTGCGCCATCATGTTACTTTACGCGCGCAATTACTTTTGTTTGTTGTTTGTTTGAGCGGTCAGTGCGGTCATTAAGTATTTTGTTTGCTGTGTTGCTATTTCATCGGATTGACAATTCCTTGTGATTGTGATAATTTAAAGTTTGTGCTAGTTTTGCTTGGCGAGGGAAAGGTAAACTTTAAACTTTGCTCAGAAAAAACCACTAATTTCTTCGCCAAAACCTACGCCTGATTTATGTATTTCTCAGAGTAGTAAATCGCATAAAAGACAGTTTAATAGACCGGTGTACAAAACTCATTGGATTGTAGATATGTCTGTAAAATTATATCTAGTAGTAGCATGCCTTCAGTGTGCTTTGGTGAGCTCGTCCTCGCTAGCAAGTGCATATGCAACTGAAGATTGATCAATAATGAGGCAAGAAGATGGATTTATCCACAATAACCGTAATAACTACAAAACAGATTTCTCAGCTTGCCCTATTCCAAAACCCTAGGCACGCCACTAGTTTTTAAAAACACTAATTTACAATAGGGTTTTTTCTGTTGATTCATTTTAAAATCTTATTCTAAGATGCTTTTTTCAAGAATCCGGCAAACTTTCCACCTGGAAGTAATTAATTAGAATCAAATGAAGCATGCGTTTTCTTTTTTTGCATGATTTATCTTGAATATTACAAAGAAAATGTAAATGAACTAAAATAAAGACAAAAATATTAATTAATATTCTTTCTGACTTTTCAATAGCTAGTTAATGTATCATTTTTTTGATGCCTGAAATTTTGCTGGATTCTGTCGCTGGGTGACTATTTAATTGATAATATATCCGTTACACAGAAAAAATAAGCTATTAAAAATTATTTCCAAAATTGTCATTTTTTCCATACAAGTTGTCAGTTCATTGCCTGGACTAAATTAACATTATTGACCCTGAAATAAAATGTATTTTTTAAGCAGTTGTCTTTTTGATATTTTTTGTCTTAATATAAGCAAATGATGTATTCGCACATTTAGATAGCGCATAATCACGGCTTTCAAAAGCTGTTCACGAAATCCGTAAAAATAGATGAACATACATCCAATAAATCCGCCAGCGTCATTTAGTTTTATAATTTAGTACTAAGTTCCAGATAACACAAGTTTATATGGACAAATTGAGTGATGATATGGCTACTACCAAAGTAAGAAGTTAACACTTTAAAATCAAAGTTATTCAATTTTATGCGAAAATACAAGAAGTTACAGAATATATATATGGGAATGAAATAAAACATTTATAATATATAATTTTGATTGTTTTCTCAGGCACTTAATAAACAAAATCACATTTCAACTCAATTACGATAGAGTACGACTATCGATAAGTTTATCGATAACTTTAACGACAACACCCACGCACTAATTTTGCGAGTTCAACGGACGAGTGAGTAGCGAATGTTCTAGAACTATGTCATTATTTGAAGCCGATAGAAATCGACCTTATTGTAATCACATAAAGTACATATTGATTTTGCACCTAGCTTAAGTATGGCGTGCGGAATGGAATAACTAAAATTTTTTATTAAATTTAAATTAAATCCTCCTTAACGATGCTACGAAATGCCACCGTGGGTGATATTTTTGAAGCGGTTATCGTTTTTACACTCCAAAACAGCGCAATAAGGCATAATTTGTGTGTTTTTATCGTACTGTTTGAAAATAGTCTGCACAACTGTCACGCATAAGTGTAAGCGGCGCACTAAGCGGCATGCGCGGAGCTCCGCGCATCAGTGGCACACGCGCCACGCCCACTAAGCAGTTCTACTGTTTTTTCTGTTTCGTGGTCCACCTTGTGGGGTGCGGGGTCTACCCACGCTGCGCCTTCCGGTCCGTGGCCACCACTCGAGAACCTTTGCGCCCCGACGGCCATCGCTTCTACGTGAAATGTGCCTCGCTCGCTTCCGTTTAGTGATTCGGACGGCTATATATTATGTACATACATACATACATACATTCACGCCTTTATTCCCAAAAAAGGGTAGGCAGAGCACATTAAACGTATGTTCCATCGCCACTTTTAGCATAAATGTGGGTATAAAAGATCGACTAAATGCGATATTGCAGTGATATATATATATATATATTATACTATATAGCTAGCCTCATTTCTGATGTGATCACGCAAAGAAACTCCTTGCGTAGGGCTTCCACAGCGACTGCGAATACTAGAATTATTTTAATTCCTATGATTTAATTATATAAATATATGCATGTGTCTTGAGAGCGCAAAAGGTTTCAAGGACCATTATACACGATGATTTTTAATCGGTGATCAGGAATATTTTTTTCTAACTCAGTAATTCATGTAGACCACGTTGAAGTTGTAATTACATAGAAACAAACTTGTTGACGACCAAGTTAGCCTAATGGGTCACTACCCACTAGGCGTCACTACGCTGTGAAGGAAACAACAATTTATATTAGTGAATATCCTAGTTTATTTTAGGTGAAACTGTCACAATAACAAACGGGACGATAGTCAGGTTTTTACACCGTTTGAAGTCCCACATGACACGAGCGGCATAGACACGTTTAGATGAGGTTTGATGGCTATTTCTACATCCTCCCTTGGGCATAAACCCATCTTGGACGAGCAGTACTCCAGCTTCAACTGAGGAGTGCCCTTGGTGAGCGCGTCAGCCACCATCTCGTTTGTCTGGATGTACTCGATGACAATCTTCTTCAGGCGCACCTTATCACGAACAAAGTGGTGACGAATGTCAATGTGCTTGGTCCTGGAATGATAATTCTCGGTACCTGAAAGTTTAATAGCACTTTGATTATCACACAAAATTGTCATTGGTACAGTTACCAAGTGCGGCCAAAAATCTTCCTGTAGCTGCTTTAGCCACATGGCTTCCTGTGTGCAGCTAGAAAGCGACATGTATTCAGCCTCGGTCGTGGAGAGCGCGACGGTCTGTTGTCGGCGTGAGTTCCACGTAATTGCTCCACCCTGGTGAATAAAGACGTAGCCGGTACATGATCTACGGTCTTGCTCATTGCTACACCAGTCTGCATCGCAATAACCATGTACAGGTTTTTCATCACGTTTATACGTTAGTGTGTAGTTTTCAGTGAATTTTAAATATCTTAAAACTCGTTTCAACGCCATCCAATGCTGCATTTCAGGTCTGGAGTTAAATCTGCTGAGAGTATTGACAGCATAAGAAATGTCGGGGCGCGTTCCTTGTGATAGATAAAGCAGACATCCAATAATCTCCTGATAGGGATGTACATCTGAAATTGAATCTGCCTTTTCATTCACGGTAAACTTTATCTTCGGATCTATAGGAGTTTTGACACCCTTACACTTTGACATTCCATATTTGCTCAATACATCTTGTATATATTTCTGCTGGTTAACGCTTAAAATTCCTTTTACCTTGTCTCTATATACTTGCAAACCCAGGCAGTACTTCAATTCACCCAAATCTTTCATTTCAAATCTTGAAAATAAGTTCGATTTCATATCATTTTTAGTTTCTTTGGAACTCGTAAATAGTATGAGATCGTCCACGTATACAGCTAAAAATGTTATATCTTGCTCTTGAATCCTGTAGTAAATGCAGGGATCGAGGAAAGATTGAGTTAAGCCGATTTCTTTCAGTGCACCGTCCAGTTTTCGGTTCCACTGTCTGCTGGCTTGCTTCAGGCCGTATAGAGACCTTTTCAAAAGGCATACATGGGCTTCATTTTCTTCGAAGCTTGGAGGTTGCCTCATGTATATCTCCTCTTCGATATCGCCCTGTAGAAAGGCAGATACGGCATCCATTTGATCTGCATCTAAGTTGTACTTAACTGCCATAGAAAAAAGATACCGCAGCGATGAATATCTGATTACAGGTGCATACAATTCATTGTAATCGCAACCTTTTCTTTGAGCGCAACCTCTAATGACTAATCTAGCCTTGTACTTTGTAAAATCTCCTTTCTCATCTCTTTTCGTTTTAAAAACCCATTTACAGGATATGGCTTTCTTTCCTTGCGGCAAGTCACATAATACCCAAGTATTATTTTTCTGTAAAGTTTTAAATTCCTCTTCCATAGCTTTTTTCCAGTGACTAGACTCTGGGCTAGACAAAGCTTCTTCTAAAGTCAACGGGTCTTGATCCAAAGCCAAACATACAAATTTGACCTCATTTGCCTCATTTTCCTCGTCTTCTGTCTGTGTACATTGCCCTCCTCGGGGCCTCAGGTTTATGAAGCGGTTGGGAGACTCAAAGGTGTAATCTGTGCTTGGTTCGTAAGTTGTATCGTGATCCGTTAAGCTCATCATGGTTTCGAAACTTTCTTCCAAGGTAGAGTCATGCTGGTCACTTTCAGCGGAGCTTGAGTTGAGCTGGTCATCAGTTGGATTCTCGGGGATCTCATCAGATTCTTTTAACGGCATAGCTATCGGTATCGTAACTTTAATGTTGGCGTCTGGCAAAACACTACCTTCTAGTCCGTGACAGTCTTCAAGAAATATCACATTTCTGCTCTTTGTAACCTTCTTGGTGCGTGGGTCCATCAGTTTGTATCCTTTGGTATTTTCGCAGTATCCGATAAATATCATCTCTAAAGATTTTGGGTCCCACTTCAATCTCTTTTCCTTCGGCACGTGCATCATGGCTTTACAGCCGAAGATCCGCAAATGAGAAATATTTGGTTTTACGCCTGTCAGTTTCTCAAGTGGCGTCACGTAGTTAAGTACTCGAGTCGGAGATCGGTTAATTATATGAGCAGCGGTTTCGAGTGCCTCAGCCCAAAACTTCTTCGGAAGCCCAGCATCCATCAGCATGCATCTGGCACGTTCAACCAGCGAACGGTTCATACGTTCTGCTAAACCGTTCTGTTCAGCTGTGTATGGTGCTGTTGTCTGATGCTTGATGCCTGAACCTGTCAAGAATGTTTTCATTTCGTTATTTGTGTATTCTGAGCCATTATCTGAACGTAGAATTCTGATTTTGCAATCCAACTGGTTTTCCATTTCCTTTTTGTACATATCAAACACTTCCTTTACATTTGTTTTACTTTTCAAAATATAGACATTCACTTTTCTAGAATAATCATCCACAAAAGTAATGAAATATTTTCCTCCACCCATTGACGGCACCTCCATAGGACCGCACAAATCGGAATGTATAATCTGGAGGGGAGCAGTGGCCCTCGTGCCAACATTGTTAAAAGGAAATTTGGATTGCTTACCTTTCAGACACGGAATGCAACCGTTGTTTGCATCTGTATTTCTTACCAACCCCACACCTTCAGTACATAAAGGCAATCTATTAATATCATTGTAGTTGAGATGTCCCATTCTCCTGTGCCAAATGTCCAAAGATTGTTTGTCTGTGGTTGAGGTAAATGCATTGCCTTTATAAGTGTTTAGCTTATACATGTTGTTAATGAGTGTTGCTGTTGCTACTAAACGCCTCTGTGCATTATATATTTCACAGCCATACTTATTGAAAACAACTTGGCAGCCATTTTTAATCAGTTGACTAACTGACAACAAGTTAGTACTCAATTGAGGAACATGTAAAATATCTCTCACCTGAATGTGGTTAATCTTACCGTCTTCACTCAGCAGGTCCAGGTTAACGCTACCCATCTGCTTTACGGTGACTGATGTACTGTTGGCAACCATTATGTGTTGAATCGCAGGTGCCCGGACATCGTACATTCCATCAGAGTCATTCGTCAGATGCTGTGACGCACCGGAGTCGATATACCAATCCGTGCTGCGCAGGTGTTGGTTAGTGGCTGAAAAAACTGCAGAAAAACCTTTATCATTAGTCTTTTTCTTGCTATTGCAGAACTTACTCAAGTGACCATACTTATTACACGTGTAACAACGAGGTCCAGTTGGCCTTTTATTTTTGGGGGTGGTTTTATTATGCTTTGCATAAAGAACGGACACATTCGACTCTTTGACTTCTTGAAGTAGCTTCATTTTGATGAAATCTGTGCTTATCTTTACACCAGAGCTCTCCAGCCCCATAATCGGTTTGTATTGCTCCGGCAAACCAGCCAACATTAAAGTACCTAACCATTCATCATCCACACAGAACCCTATATTTCTGAGCTTATGAGCGGTGGTTATTATCTTATTTACGTACTCTTCGACATTCAGACAGCTATCTAGTGTTGTGTTTACTAAATCTCTGAGTAACCCAACTCTACGCGACAAACCTGAGTCTTCAAACGCCTTTAGTAAATTTAGCCATACCTCTCTAGAAGTCTTTGCGTCGTGGACGTGTACATAATTTACCGGGTCCACAAGCAAAATTATTTTCGACTTAGCTTTGAGGTCTAGCTTCGGATTTACTGAAGAATCTTTCGGAGGTTCAACGCAGTCCCATAAGTCTTCGTGTTGTAAATACGTCTGTACAGCAAATCGCCAGGTGCTGTAATTTTCTCTTCCCAACAGTTTTTCTATTTGCACGTTGGACATGGCCATTGTATCGGTGCCAATTCAAATATAACGGTGTCTCAACGGCAAACCTAAAAATCAAACATCACTCGCGGAACTAGACCGAACTTACTAATAACGGAATTACGTTTAAGGTTGACTTTATAACGAATTATTTATCTGGTCATATGCCCATAACCTGAAGGAAACAACAATTTATATTAGTAAATATCCTAGTTTATTTTAGGTGAAACTGTCACAATAACAAACGGGACGATAGTCAGGTTTTTACACCGTTTGAAGTCCCACATGACACGAGCGGCATAGACACGTTTAGATGAGGTTTGATGGCTATTTCTACACGCTGCCTACAAAGCTGAAGGTCCTGGGTTCGAATTTCGGTAAGGACAAATATTTGTGTGATGAGCATGAATATTTGTATCTGAGTCTTGGATGTGTTTAAGTAGAATCCAGGGTTTTATGTATTTAAGAGCGTGCAGACATTTTCGTTACAACTCGACCGAGTCGCGATCGCCTGCGAGCGGCCATGATAGCAACCCACACTACGATGATACTGCTGTGTGCGTGCGGTTGGAGTGCTGCCGGCCGGTTGGACCGACTCTCTAGATCGATGTTATACTTTTACTTTATAGTGAGCTAGGAAATAAAAATCAGATGAGTTTTAAATGTTTCTATTTTATTAAACTTACGCACTTATTTACATACCATAAAACTAGTGCCTATGCCAAATCTTGGGATTAGGTGTCAAAGCGGATATTATATTTCCTAAACATTATCAAATACGTGAATAAAAAAATGTTTTACCTAACCGAATTAAACATTTTGTAGTGTCATTCTTTATAGGAAAAACCAATACCGTAAAACACCGTATCTTCGCCTGGTTTTTGACATATTTTTGTTTTTTTTCTTAAACTACATTTTAATTGCGGCAACACTAATGTCTAAATGGTGAAGATTATGTTTTTGCTTATATTAAATTTAAAAACAACCGAATCGTATCATTAATAAGGTCTAAAATACAAGCTCGAAGTCAGTAGGCGAGGTTATGTCTTTTTGCCTAACTTCGCCTACCCCATCTAACATGAGTGAATATAGGTAAACGCCATTGAAATTAAGTTCAACCTCCTGTACGATACTGGAAATGTATATTGAACCTAACTCCCTGTTTCTTAAGACCTCATTTAGCACATTTTTTCATCATAGGCTAAATAGGACGACATCTAGCGAGTTTTCATACTAATGACAACGTTGATCCAGGGTTGTCAAAAATCCTGTTTTACCCGACTGTTACAAAATAAAGATGGTCTTGTGTTTTCATATGTCAAAGAATACATGGGAAAAATACTACAAAAATCAACTAAATAATGTGGTGGGGTATGGGAGGAAAGGAAAGCTTCAAAACTTATTTTTTATACATAAAATAACACAATGATAAATATTAATTTCTTTACACTAAAGTAACAACCCTCGGGGTAGGCGAAGTTCGGAAGGCAGATGCCGTTTTGATCTTGGCGACGACATTTTCAATGATAATTCTTTAAGTACGCGTGGTACGAGAAAACTACTAATTTCATGTGAAAGAGCATTAAATTTGAAATATGCGATGTATTACTATAAATACTCACCTGTTATGAAGTTTGCACACCGAACAAAATCGTGGTCGCCCCCAACACACGTCAAGACGCTTTAAAAGTCAAAATGCTGAAGTTAGTCACGAAACTGTTGCAAAAATGTTGCCACAGATAAATTTCCTAACAGATATGGTAGTTTTATAGGCCACGTTCGGTACACATTTTAGGAGAAATTTCAACATTTTATTTTTAGGCGAAGATTGGTAGGTATGACAGGCGAAGATAGGGTGTTTTACGGTAGTTTAGAACTAGTGTGACTGCTATGTACTAAAAGACTATATATCCTATTCTAAAAGGCAAATATCAATACGTTTTTGAAAGATTCATATGGAAATATTCTACCTAAAAGATAGCTGTGACGCGTATTTTTGGAAAACACTTCGACGAAAACCTGCTTGTTTTAAATAACCGTATATAAAAATAGAAATATAGCTTTGCTATGGTCTAGAATAAGAGTTTATCTATGCAAAACAGAAGTTTACTTTAGCAATGTAATCACATGTACGTTAGCTAAAATACGAACTTTTTGTTTGCGCTCTTAAGTATTTCTATCTATAAAATATATCATTGTCTCGTACCCATAATACAAGCCTTGTTGAGCTTACTATGGGACTAGATCGATTTGTGTAAGATGGTCCCCTGATATTTATTTATTTGTTTTTTTTTTCATTCGTTATTTTAATTTTGAGATCAAATTTATCGTAAAATCCTTGTCAGTCTACTAATCGGTATCTATGAGTTATAGCCTCTTTACAAACTTAATGACAATTGATAATTTATGAGTAATAACTTGTCCTTTTCATTGTCATATGCATAATCAAAGTCATAGAAGTCGTAGATATTGTATGGAGAAAAGTAAATTAAATTGTTACAAAAAACCATGCCTGCACCGCACCATATCTGCAAGTACTCAAATATCGAGCGTTACGATACTGTACGCTTATTTATACAAACGAACAGCTTAAGACGAACCCAAGAATTATTTCACAAAATTCATCCAAACGAAGTTATCCAAGTGAAAAATTTGAAATTATTACTTGTGATTAAGATAAACGTAAATATTACTGGAAAAGTATAACTTTTTTGTATCTAGCGTATTTTTGTTTTGTTTTTGAGGAGGGGGCTAAAAGAAAATATTCCACTATTAGGTCAAGTGGGGTATCATATGAAAGGGCTTGAGTTGCACTTTTTGAAACAGTATTACTTTCTTTTCTACATAGGTAAAATTTCGATCTATGAAGGAAAATGTACCAAATGGGGCCGATAGATGGCGCTGACCTCATTCCTACTTCGCGCTGTTAAGATTTTTCTAGAATTATGGGGTGGGGACGGGTATGTTTCAATAGCAGGTCGAAAAAAGATCGCGATTCAATTGTCTTGGTAGTTCGATGGTCTTGGTGTAAAAGTTATTCGTTGTTTGAAATTGAATTCTGTTGTGTTGGGTTAAAATAAGTAATTAAACAAATATTGTGACATTTAATTTACCTTGAGTCAATTGTTAATTTCTACGGAACCCTCGGTGCGCGAGTCAGACTCGCACTTGACCGGTTTTTTTATCGAAAAAGTACTCGAAGTCTCGGAATTATCCCTTACCTATACAAGCTTATAAAGCTTCAATCTCAGAAAATATGCCCCTATATAATTTTAGCTTAGATGAAGTAACCTATACTGCAGGATCAAGCCCCAAGTGATGTCTTGAGTATAAAAATGATACGGTTAACTGGATTATATGTGGCTGCCATTAACTCCCACTGCGGTAGGTATAAGGTGGAATGCCACGAGATGAGGAGAAATCTCTCTAGGAATTAATTAATAGGGTCACGACTTTAATCTCAGACGCGTACAAAGTCAAAGCCATTTTATCGATATTTTATCGTCGTTGCCACGCAAGCATAAATGACATCAAGTTGGACCTAACATAAGATGGTAATACTCGTTTTATGGTTATTTTTTCAAGATGTTGTTTTTTTTAGTAAAGTAGGTAAGAAAAAAATTGCAAAACTCCATTGTTTCATTCTTAAAATTTGACAATGATGGGGTGATTTTTCGTTTAAATAAGATAAAGAAGTGTAAGTATATGATAAATAAGTATACAAATAAGTTGGGTCCCTATTCTAATATGTGTGTTGCGATACTTGCGATGACCAATCGAAGTTGGATAATTACCGCCCTAGCAAATTTCCGGGTAAATTGGTCCCGTTCGATTACTCTCTTGGTATGTAAGTATCAAAATTCGAATTGTTGTATTTTTTTATTGTTTATGCAGTTTTTCATTGCACATTTCGTCATGATTGACGACTGCCACTGTCTGTGCTCGGAACAAGACAAACAGCCAAACTAACTACTGCAGGCAGTCGATTAGGCAGTAGTTTTGACTTGCCATTTTTTCCTGTGGATTGTGTGTATCATCGATAGATATTTTATTGTAAAAGCGTGTTCCCCACGAACGACGTACTAACCTTACGAAGATGACACGCTGGCACTGCAAGCTTGTTTTTGTTTCTAGTGTTGTAGTCGTGGATATCGCTGTTGAGTTTGAAGTCATGGAGATTTTTCTGCACAAACATAATGTTCTCAAGGATGTATTGAGAGGTTACACTGTAAATTTTTGCCTCATTGAATTTTTCTCTTAATGAGTCACGGGCTCCTAGTTCATAAATAGAACACACTGCTCGTTTTTGTAGCACACAAATAGTCTGGATGTCCACCGCTTTCCCCCACAACTGGATTCCATAGGACACTGCGGAAGTAACTGTAGTATCCCAATTTCGCTGTATTAACGGTCTGCTTAACATTGGGTAGCGTAAATTTGATGCACTTAGTCTTCTTTGCATTTAGAAGGAGGTTATTCGCTGTAAACTAATTGACAATAGTAGACATGGTATCGTTAATGGTGTGGAAGTTGTTATCTTTTCTATCCACTTGGAAGATTAGAGACGTGTCTGCAAATAACACAATATTATGTCCATCTTGCACAAGCTTAGGTAAGTCATTGATACACTAATACAAGAAGGGACCCAGGACTATTATTTCGGCCCAACAGGGCTGTTATTTGGAACGCGCTAATGCGCCTCACCTCACTCCATCACGCCAAACGGAATTAGACCTCTGATTACGGTTAGCTACTACAAATCGCGGCGTCAATATCTATTTAGCCCCGCTACTCTGTAACTTGTTTTGACCTCACAAAACAAGTTGCAGAGTAGCGGGGCAGCTGGGTGTTTCTTTCAACTTGAGCTGAATCCAACACAATTAGTCCGAGCAAAAAGCATTGTAAGTACCTGTTTAATTATGTATAATTAAATAAGTCACACTTGCAGGTATCATACAAGAAATTAGACAGCGTCTTTTTGTCCGCTTTAAGCGCATTGATCATAAAAGGTCCTATGTGAAAAAATTACTTCGACTCTGTGGCAAGTTGGGGTCGGAATGGATAGCTCGGCTGCCTTTAAATCGGCTGTCTGGGTATTAATAGTTGAAACGAGCTGTTGATTTATGTATGCCGCAGGAATCCAAGGAAACGTAGAGAGGGACTGGCATAAGGCCAAGCGGCTAACTGCGACCAAACACGGGATCTCGCAATTTGAGAACGCGACCACATTAGGGATTTGGTCTAAAGTTGGTAGAATCGGCGACTTCAAAGTTAACATATAAATTGTAATAATGTGCATAAATATATTTATGGGATGTGATGTGCCCCGTTATCTCGATACCCAATAGACTAATTTACAAAGCGAGACCCTAATTTCTAACAGACTCACGATACAAACAAGCTTAAAACACTCTCTACAAGCAGGTTTAATGGCTTGGATTGAGATATTATTAAATAACACACTTAATTATGTACCAAGTGCTGCCGTGGGGCATGAGATCTACTCATCACTACTACTAATCATCATGACATGATGAAAATGTTCGATGCTCGTGATTATTTATCACCTCAGTAAAAATATGAATAAGATTATTAATATAGATTTGATGAAAATTGGATCGTGGCTGTCTGATGTGACCTTTTCTTGCTTTGGGGGCGTGCATGAACGCACCGTCCACCCGATCGAAGGGGCCAAGACAAGTGTGTGGGACTCTCGGGTAGAAGGCCTCGACTTCCCACTAAACCTCCAATGTTTGTCCAACCACTTCGCTTCCTGCCATTCCACGTCTGGGCAATTTGCTATTGCTTTGAAACGCCTTTGTGTAATTTTAAGCAGCGTCTGCCAACGTCAGGTCTCTTGGTGGGTCCGACGGTGCCCATACAAATATGATTCCAAAATCTCGTTCCTTTTTTTGTTGTTTCCACCTTGTTTAGTTGATAAAACCGTATTAACGGCACTTTTTAAGTCATATTTATTGGAACGTGATCAATACAAGATTTTAAAAAAATGAGAAACCGTTTATAAATTACTTTCTTTAAAAATTATATAAATATTCAAGATTTTATGTGCACGGGTAAGGCGGACCGCTACTTTAGGTAGGTATAAGTTATCTTTAATCATAGTATTATGAAAAAACTGCACGTTGTGATGGGATCAAGCTGCTTGCCGCAGTAATAATAGCAACCAAGACAAGTGATATTTTTCACCAACCAATGCTTCCTCCCTTAGGATGCAAAACGGCGTCACTTCAAAAGAAGAATTTCAAAAAGGTTTAATATCCCCAGGGGAGTAGCCACTTGGTTAAAATATCAATCAGAAGATAAAGTTCAATTTTTTCCATAAATATCTTGAAATGCATAACATTCTCGGTTAATGGCATTTTTTGTCGTTCGTATTAAAACTGGTATGTATAATGTCTTAAGTACTCTGTCTACCGAGTAATGTGACTATTTTCGCACGAGTAGGTAGGTTCTTATGAAGTGAACTACCTAAACTTCTGCCAGCAGTACAGAAATAAAAACGAATGCAAATTCCAACTTCCCAGATTTATGTGGCGACAGCGACATAAAAAATATCGAGCGTTCGACTATTGGAGATGAAAAAATGGTGCTTTTATCTTGTCGGTATACACGAATCGATGAAGAGGCGTTTCAGAAACGAGAAGCTATCGGTAAGTGTCAGGGCATCCTGATGGTTGATATTAAACGACGTAATTTCACCGTTATAAATGGCCAATATACGGTTCTATTATCTAAAATTTCGTTCACGCCTAGTCGTTATGGGGCACACCACGTAAGTCAATCTCCTGGAGGAGTAAAATCTGCAGCACGCTGACACTGCAAAAATGTGTGTAGTAACTTTAAATAATCCAAATATTAGCCAGATCTTACCTTACTAACTATTGATGACTAATGCCGAGCCACATATTGTTACGTTGCCGTTGTTACTGCCCCGTCTTGAAAATAAAGGGACACAGTCGCTTTCTTCTGTTGATTGTTCTGTACATGATTTCAGCAAACTTATAACGAGACACCAGCTCGTAGAACAAAACGTTCACGGTGCACAACTATTTATTGTTTTCCGTTGTTACTAATGACACCAAATGTTCAAAAATAAAGGGTAGTTCACAGTGGATATGAACTTGCATACGCGATAAGCAAGATTCTGTTTTTTTAGTTTTTACCGGCTAGGTAGGTAAGCTTGGAGGGTTTAATTTTTTGTTAAATATTTTTATAAATTGGTACATGATGTTATATGCTACTGGTTCATATTTGTATAGTGACTATACTTATTCAAAGACGGTTGCGACAGATCAGAAATTACAATAATAAAATAATAATACATTGGAAATATAAAAAGGTAGAAATCTTAGAAAAGAGCCGGCCATGCGTTTTTTTGTTTTATAAAAAAAATAAAAACGCAGGAAACTCAGATGTCCCATATACATCGTTTAGACTCCCTGTCTCGCCCCTTTAGGAGACGAATTTAGAAACACACTGAAATTAGTTTTATGAGAGTAGGTAATTTAGGTATACTCGTATTATCGAAGCTTCGATTTAATATCCTCAATCTAAGTAAGAGACTTAGTTTCGATACAAACTTGCTTCCCCTAGGTACTTAACCCTATTGGAAAATGTTTTGTTATTTTGCATTAAGATTTCCCTCGAAAACGCTGAAAACTGTCATGGCGTCTTGAATGATGTATCGCCATGCAAAACAAATAATACTCTGTGCGTCGATTGTTAGAATTATTTAATTAAAAATCAGCCAAGTGCGAGTCGGAACTCGGAAATTAGTGTTTCGTACTTTCACTTGTTCTAAATTTAAATGATTCATACTTTATCTCCTGATTTCGAAACTACCTACTACTGAGGCACAGGCTCAATCAAGTGCAGGGCCTGCATCAAAAGTACATCGCGCGAGGTATCGTATGAAGTGCATTTACGCATTCATCTAATATATTCGAAAAACGAGCCATTATAGTAATAGCATAAGAGTTCTTGTTGTTATCGGGTTCAAGATTTTCGCAGCGTTTGCCAAACGTACAAGCTCTCAAGCTTGAATGGTAGACGGCAACTATACGATTCACCACTACGGTTCGGTATTCCAATTGAAATCAAATAAAGAACCTCGTACATCGATGCTATTTTGTTTCTAGATTTTTACCAAATAGAGTTAACAATTAGAACTGCTAGAATATATGGAATCCTAAAGCTGTGTAGTGTTGAAATCTGAAGCCAGTAACAAACTACAATATGAGTTCTTTACTAAGTTTCCAAGCATTGTTTAGAAAATGTTGGTGTGTTGTGTAATAAAAGTTTAAAATGACGAACTATTTGAACTAGTGCTAGAAGTAAACCAGTATTTTCTATGATCGTATTTACCCACTCAGCACCTATGGACACAATCACATCAGAAATCATATTGCGTGTTTACACATACGCTTCATAGCCTATGTTGTTCGTGCATGTTTGTATAATGGGATTCGGGAAGGATTGTCTCCATAATTTGTGTGTAGTCACTTTATATCCACTCACTTGCTCGTGGTAACCACAAATGACAATTTTGGCGGACCCCTAAACTGATGGTAGCAACTGTGGTTGCCTATCGTAGTATGGGCTGCCTAGATAATGAAAAAATAGAAGCAATTTAGCCTACCTTTTTTAAAATCCGAAATCAAGTGAGCGGATTTGACGAATCCGTTAGCGATAACCTCTAAATATAGGAACATAGTGCTAAATTATCTGATAACTATGACGCCTTATTAATATAACGGTTTATTAATCTTTGTTTATTCAGCTTTAAATATGGAACATTACAAACTAAACATTAATAAAGTACGGAGTTCTTTATTTGAGTTGGCATAGATTATGACAACAATGAATCTTATTTTTACTAGATGCAAATTATTCGTCAGATTCATTCGGAAATACGGAAATATAAACTATTCACGAATCTACCTCTCTTCAACCACACACCCCTAGTATACAGGCCCATTTAGAACGGTCGGTATGGGAAAGTATGAAATTATAAGACATACAAAGATCTGTCTTTAGGAACCATGTCATCGATTTTAATAACAAGAAAAACTGCATTCATACAATTTAAAAAAACTTGTACTGAAGTGTGCTGTGGGCGATGGGCTAGCAACCTATCACTGCAATATCACATTTTGTCGATCTTTTATACCCACATTTATGCTAAAAGTGGCGCGGGAACATACGTTTCATTTGCTCTGCCTATCCCTTTTGGGAATAAAGGCGTGAACGTATGTATGTATGTTCTCAGCTGGGGTATCAAACCCGGACGTTATGAAAAATGAAACTAATAGTATTTCTATATAGACATCGATTGTGTAGGTCTTCACCTACACAAGTAACTAAGTAACAGTAAATTTTACTAGGAAACATGATGTGTAAAATGAACAAAATGCATGATGGGCCAACCTGTATATTATCTCCCAGATTCGCAATAATTACGCGTAATCGAAGGTCATACTCAGACTGGATCGTGGGTAATTGTTGTAAATTCCCAGCCCTGCGCTGTTTAATTACTTGACTTCGGCTATTTTTCGGTTTAGGCCGGAACAGATCGAAAACAGGAAACAACACTAAACACAATGCTGTGTTTTCATTATATCAATATTATCAGACTGCGAAGGCAATGTACGTCGCCTGGTACAACTATACTGAAGAACCAGCGTACAGTGAAACGCTATATCGATTTTATCTTTTATAAATATGATTTGAACTATTTAAGCTGGGGCGTCATGTTGATAATTTTGCCGCTATCTACACAATTTCAGTTATGCCTGTATATTTCCAAGTCTTAGTTGGCTATAGTTTTTGAAATAGAGCTGAGGTAAGGACTCTTTGAAAAAAAGTTACCTATTTGGGCATATTTTACACTAGAAAGAGTTATCGTTACAACAATTTTTTTATCAACAAATACACGAATGTATTTGTGTGAAAATCATTTTAATGGTATAGTTATATATAATATTACATTTTATAACATAATATATTGTGTGTCTATCATAATATAATTACAACATTTCCGAGTAGCCGCTCACTTAAATAGTATATACAGTAGTAAGCTCGGCCGAATTTCACCTTCCCATACAAATGTAGTTACGCTCTCATTTTAAAACTACGCGTTGGATTGTGACGAAACATTGCATATACAATGACATGAGGTATATCTATGTCTGTAATTAGTTTATATGGTTCCAATTTATAAAACAAAGTAAATACAGCAAAAACTAGTTTAGTATGAAAAACTAAAATTCGCTGTATCTTTACCTGAAGCTACGTAAACCAATTTCAGACATAGATATACCTCATTTCATTGAACATGCAAAGTTTCGTTACAATCCAACACGTAGTTTTAAAATGAGAGCGTAACTACGTTTGTATGGAGAATTTAGCTTACTGCGGACTCTTAATATATACATTGATGCATTGGTATTTTAAAATGTCGCAGTCTTCAACTTGTCTGTTCCTTGCCTCCTCCAAAAACTTATTAACAACGGATAAATTAGCCGGTTCGAGTAATACGGGATTACTATTGGAAAAGTCTTTAGGCTGTTATACTATACAGTACAGTAGCACTTCATCACAGTGCATGACGGTTCCTCACTTCGGAGATGAACCCACATGAGGGACGCAATCGCGTGCTTGCAGCCACCCTGTGACGCCATACAGTCTTGGCATTGGATGTTCAAATTCAAATTCAATTTCAAATTATTTATTCTGCAAATAGGCCACAAGGGCACTTTTACATGTCAAACGGTAATTTACAATAAAAATAATAATCTTACAATAAAAGAATAATAATCTTACACAATAATAATTTAAAATTTGCACATTAAGGACTGATATAACAACACACTAAATGTCACAAAGTTAATGAAAACAAAACAAAATATGACCATTACATTCGATTAGGATAAGGTCTGTGCATTAACAGAAAGTTAATGATATTAATTCAGTATTCCAGAGATGTATAAGGTCTCTGAGCGTCCAAGTACAATTAATAATTATTCAATGTTCGTAGAGATGTATACGGTCTCTAAGCGTCCAAACAAAACAATAAAAAAAGGAATATTAATGTAATATTGTCAGTGATGTACATGGTCAATAACAATAAAACGTGTCAAGATCGGAATGATGTCTCTCGTCAATACAATAATAATAAAATAACACTAGTATTTAAGAAGTTAGGTACTATGCCCTTGCAAGCATGAACAGTCCGGACTCCACAAACAGCACCCGATCACGAGTATGACGCATATCTCAGCCATCGCCTCCCTCAACCATATGTTAGGGAAGGTGGCGACCCGATCAACGACGCCACCGTAAGCAAAGCCCTTTAAGCGAGCATGACATATTCAAGCCACCGGACAGTGTTAAGAACAAAGATTAATAAGCGACTTGCTCGGCGAGAAACAGCATTACGTGCTCTCTTCTTACATAAAATGGAACAATTATTTCAGGTAGGTACTTATAATGTGTATTTAGGTATATTCCTAATAGAATTAGCCTACTACTGGCTTAAAGGCATTTTTGTCGTTTAAGAAATCGTTGACAGTATAATACGCCTTGCTTAGCAAATTACTTTTAACATGAGACTTAAATTGACTGAACGGTAAATTAACAATTTCGGGGGGTATTTTATTATAAAAACGTATGCAGTTCCCCACGAACGACGTGCTAACCTTGCGGAGACGACTGGCCTTCACTGCGATCTTGTTTTTACTTCTGGCCCCAATTTCACCATCGTGACAGGTGCGACAATTGTATCAAAATATGACATATGTGGAATTATCAGTTTCACCACGATGACAGGTGCGACAATTGTCGAAAACAATTGTCACGACTAAACATAGGGAAAAATGTATCAAATATTATAGATAAATTAGCGAGAGCTATTATTATATGTAGTGGTAATTTGTCTGTACAGGCATTTTAAATTTGAATTTTCCGTTTTCTCATACTAGCATAGCATATCAGTATAAGAAGACGTTTGTTATTTATTAAAGTAATAAAGAAGAAGAAGTAATAAGAAAATCTAAATATTTTGTGCTAGTTTTTATTTTAAATACCTATTATTATTTTCATGCTAACGGTAAAGCCACTACATATGCCATTCCACGCTCTCGCTAATTAATCTATAGTGTTTAATTCAAACAACAATAAGTTTTATTTAATTCAAAAATATTATGTAATTTAAAAATAATAATCTAAGTACGCTTTGCCAACTTATTAACTGCCAAACCGCTGCTTCCGTATAGGATCGATATTTTTTTTATTGGCTGAATATAAATGCCTTTGCTCTCTTTTTCATAAAACCAAATTAAAACTATTAAATCAATTCCCGCCATTGAGTAATTTTCTTCGTGAAACTAGCATTTCTTGTGTGCGTGTGTTAGTATCTATTTCAAAAATATTATTGCAATATGGATATGGCAAGAAAGATAACTATCTTAAAAATGATTTCCGACAGCAAATCCGTGTTATTTGGTAAATTTGACAACAAATTAACATTCGAAATGAAAGTTAATAAATGGAAGGAAATAGCTCAACGTTTGAATGAAATGGGTGTGTACGACAAGGATTGGAAATATCTAAGAGATACAACTTGGCAAAATTGGAGAAAGAGGACTATAGTAAGTATTTATCAAGTTTGAATTATTAATTAGTTGCGGTAATATGGATCGATTGGTCTGAAATAAATTAATTTTATTTACACTATTTTAATTTGGCCTACAGTGGCCTAGGATTCCAATTGATTGACTTTACGGCGTTCATTAAAAACACTAGTAATTTTAGCTTTCAATAATCGTAATAATTATTTCTTTTTTAGGAAAAAAGGGATAATCGTAACCAAACAGGATCTGCGGGAGGCAAAAAATGGCAATTTGATGAAACTGATCACATTATAATGAGTATAATAGGGAAGAACACTCCAGTCTTAGAGGGTTTGACTGTTCCAGAATCCTCAGGAACTCGGGCGGCTGAGACTATCATAGTACAAGATACTAGTCAACCTATTCCTCAAAATTCCCAAAATAATACGAATTCAACTAATGTGCACTATAAATCCGTTATACGTTTGAAAAAGGAAAAATTAGAGGCTGAAATATTGTTTCTTAAAGAGAAAACTGAACTTTATAAGAGAGAAAAATATAAATTAGATTTAGAATTATTTAAATTAGAGAAAGAATTGAACTTAACGCATTCTTCTTATACAGCACCTTATCACGAGCAAAATTGTGTACAAATAGATATTGTTCAATTAGTCGACATAGAAGAAGAAAACGTTCAACTTACTAGATCAAATACAACTTAAAATTATATAATTTCTTATATAGTCATCACTTTTTTTTTCAAACTTATTTTGTACCTAGGGTTATTGACTATGTATGATGGCGAGCTCTTTTAGTAGAATACTTATTTCTTACTATGTTATAATTACAAAGTACACAATTACGCTGATAATAATATATAATATATCGATTATAATATTCAATTTAGCGGTTTTCAATTCAGCAAGCTGTACAGTCAGCAGCAGAAGTAGCTAAGCGGGCGAGGTGTGCACAATGAACTTGGCACGACCTTATTGCAAGAAAATAAGAGCGTGTGACTGTACCTACCCGTATCTTTTTCATAATATGTACTTTATTAAATTGTAACATACTAATGTAGTCTAAAGGTAATGAAATAAACGCATTTGTAT
This sequence comes from Epinotia demarniana, assembly GCA_945867215.1. Taxonomy (NCBI): domain Eukaryota; kingdom Metazoa; phylum Arthropoda; class Insecta; order Lepidoptera; family Tortricidae; genus Epinotia; species Epinotia demarniana. The sequence continues at coordinate 32,934,153 of OX244259.1, read as the reverse complement.
TTATTTTTATAATATGTCCATTAAATATTTCCTTAAGTATACACTTGTATTAATTCCCTTAACACTTCAATCGCCTCAGAGTCAATTGCATAATTATCGTCGTAACCGTTATCTTCATTATCTCTCTCATTGTCACCGTTACACCACCGTTATCAATCAGATTGTGATACGGAATATAATACTGCACTCCTAGGCGTTTTTCTAAGTTGTGAAGGGTGACACATGCTAAAAATATGTGGCATGCTTTCAGAGGTTGAACACGGAGATGATTGAGACAGGGGAATTTTTCTTTTAATACTCCTAAAGCGTTTTCAACTAATCTTCGTGTACATTTAAAAGCTCGTAGAAATCGCATAACTGCTTCTGTTATTGGTATTTCAACTGGGATGTTTGGCGTAATGAGCCATTTTTTCATGGCATATGCACTGTCTCCTAACAAAAACGCATTTGGGAACGGCCTCCAATCATTCTCCCACTGCTGAGCCAAAGTTGAATTACGTAGCACTCTTGCGTCATGAACGGATCCCGGCCATCTAGCACTGGCGTAAAAAAACTCTAAATTTGGCCCACAAACAACCATTGTATTAATCGAATGCCTACCTTTGCGGTCAACGTACATGTACTCATGTTGCTGAGGTGAATCAATGGGTATTAATGATCCATCAACGACTCCTCCAATTCTAGGAATATTTGTAACTTCCCTAAATAAATGCGGGATAGCGTCGGTATTCTCCGGCCAGCGTACTTCAATCCCAAATATTTCGTTTACAATTGCAGTCGTAACTCGTTTGATACACCGATGAATGGTAGCCTTTGATACTCCATGATTATCTCCGCTAACGTGATATTGAGATCCCGATCCCATCCAATGCAGTGTACAAAGAATTTGTTGGCAAGGCGTCAAAGCTTTGTTTTTTGGCGTTGGATGTTCAATACGTGCACCAATTTTATTTATTAAATACTCTACACTTACTTTACTAAGACGGAATTTTTCCTTAAATGATAAATCCGTAATATCAAAGGAAAAATTAATTCTGTCTTTATATCTTCTTATATGTGCGAATTCATCAAGATCACTGTTACTATCACTAGCGTCACTACTACTACTCGCATGGAGAGCCATTTTGAACTACGCGTGTAGCAACCACGAAATGCTACAATTTTCACGAAAATCCGACACAGCTTCAATCTCATATCAAGATTCACCGACAATTCTACAAAAATGTCGACTAAAAATAATAATTCTCGTTTCAAAATATAATTGTAATACATACAATTGTAGCAAAATGCCTGTCATGTTTGTAAGCATTTGTATGGAAAATATTTCATAAAATTGTAATATGTCACCTGTCGCTTGACAATTGTAGCTCGACATATGTCACTGACAATTGTAGCCGTGGTGAAATTGGGGCCTGGTGTTGAAGTCGTGGATATCGCTGTTGAGTTTGAACTCGTGAAGGTTTTTCCGCACATACATGATATTCTCAAGAATGTATTGGCATGCTACAGTAAGAATGTTTGCCTCCTTAAATTTGTCCCTGAGAGATTCTCGAGCTTTTAGTTCGTATATGGATCGCACAGCGCGTTTCTGTAGCACGAATATGGTCTGGATATCAGCTGCTTTCCCCCACAACAGGATTCCGTAGGACATAACGCTGTGGAAGTAACTGTAGTACACCAGCCTGGCGGTCTCAACGTTTGTTAACTGTCTTATGCGTCTTACTGCATAGGCTGCCGAACTAAGTTTTCCGGCTAGGGCGGTGATATGTGCATGCCATTGTAGTTTTGAGTCCAAGGTGATACCTAAAAACACTGTTCTATCTTCAATTTCCAGTTCATCACCCTTTAATTTGATCTTGGTATTGTTTACCTGCTTGACATTAGGTAAAGTGAATCTGATACACTTTGTTTTCTTGGAATTTAGCAGTAAATTATTTGCTGTAAACCATTTCACAACAGTGTTGAGTGCATCATTAATATCATCGAAGTTTTCCTCTTTCCTGTCTACCTTGAAGATAAGCGACGTGTCGTCTGCGAATAACACTACATCATGTTTATTTTGCAACATATTTGGTAGGTCATTGATGTAAATCAGAAACAAAAACGGACCCAGAATCGAGCCTTGGGGAACACCAAGAGCAACAGTTGTCCCTGCTGATTGGGTTCCATTGATGACTACTCGTTGTGTTCTCTCCGAGAGATACGATGTGTAGATAATAACACTATCTTCTTCATTAACAAGCAGTGTACATCCATACACTTTTGCATTTACTTTCTGTTCCGGACATATTTTGCACTTTACAGTACAAAATTTAATTTCTCGCTTCAGCTGCACATAGCTTACGGCGTCGTCACCTTATGAAGCTCGAGAAGATCTGAAATTAAGTTTATTTTATTTAGCACTTATTTATACTTCGCGTGTTTAAACTCTAACTATGTCAAAACAATTAAAATATATGGGGGTACAAGACAATAAGTAATCTACTAAACTGAAATACTGAAGTTTATACTGGGTGCACGACGTTTTCAACAATTACTCGTACACTTAATCTATTTTAGTTTGGTATAGCATCGCTATAAAATACGTTTCCTGTGTGACGTCTATATGACTGGTGCTATCAAAAACTGGTAAAGAAATGTTTATTTTCCTATTAGTAGGTATTTCTAATAGCCCCGCCTAATAAACAGTTATTATGAGTTTTATAATATGCACTGTACCTCCATTACTTACATCGCCGGCTGCCTTGTTGGGACGAGGTATACTACTTCGTAGGTATATTAGTACTAAAATATAGATTACACTCATTCTTGATTAAAAAACAAAAATAATAAACAGTAATAGAAGCATAAAACAAAAACGATTTCGCCGAGATTCTATTATGGAATACGCACGATTCTAATAAGAAATCCATAAAAAATGTCGTAAAACAAACGAAATTACTTGGCAATAAAAATACGTTTAGGTGCTTGACTTTCGAGGCTGAAGTGAGATATCCCCCAAAATCTTTTTTAGCCCAGAGGTGCCTCCTACCGGTATACTCACCCAACGCCCTTGTATTAATCTAGGGAACGTACAGTTTTCAAATAAGCTGTGTTGTTTTGAGCTACATATATCCTTCTGTCTGCGTCAATACCCATTTGAGGTCACTGTGCATATACACTAAATCTATAAAATTTTACTTACACATTTTAACTTCATAATTTATATCCTCAAATCTCAGTAATTTTCGAGTTTTTTGTTTGGTTCGGTATTATTATGGCGGGCAAAGTTTAATAATTTGCCTTAGATTAGTAAGGGTCATTTATCCATTGTATTAGATTTAAATTTTAATCACAACCCGTCTGAACGATCCGTCGAACCACACCTATTATAGTTACCTACATTACGTAACTAGGGCGGTGAATTCGTGAAAATTTTACGTCTTCACCTTCGGTTCGGGCCACAAACACCTGCGATCTGGGCCATTCACGAATTCACCGCCCTAGATGCGTAACGTACTATTACAATGCATGTTTTTAAAAAGAGCATTGTTCAGGCAGTAAAATCGTGCGGAAAGTGTCAATTTTTCCGCACTACTGATTTTTACTTTTCTATAAATAAGGAATGTAATTTTTTAACTCATTTGGTTCACATAAAAAAATGGGATGATAATGAATTTATATAGTGTGATGAAATTGAAAAAAAAATCATTTGAATATAATTTTCATCTTTAATAAAATTTCAAATTAAAGGAAAAAATACTCCGAGACGTATTTGAACCGGCGACCACAGGCATACGCGGCCGTCGCTCTCAACCAACTGAGCTTATCGGATCGGAACAACCCGTCTCATTCACAAAACAAAAATGTTGACATGAAATCTCCGTACTGCCTTTTATCTTTTATTGCATGAGGTTGGGCAGTACCGAAGAATTTCTTTCAAACTTTATCGTTGAATTTTAATATGAGAGTTTTACGTCTACGAGCTTCGAAGACAGTTTTAGAAATAAAATTATATTCCACGCCGGTTCGACGAGTTTCCGAATGACTGAATAAATTTGGATTTGTATTTATCGTAAGCTTAATAAAAATGGTAATAGATTAGAATTATTAATGGGGCGCCTGGAATGGAGACAGCACAGATTCAGAGAATCCGTACAGTGGTCAGACCCTGGACAAACAGAACACAACGCCCTTACTGCGGTAAGGCAGAGTCACTACACTACTTACCATGCCTAATTTTACTTACCAGTAAAATTAGGCATAACAGTATGGTATATACAGATATTGGAGTAATAAAATTCAAAGTTGGTTAAAAAGTTCACGTAGGAATAACAATGTCGGTGGCAAAAGTACTTCATAAATAAAACCAGGTTTACATACTAATACGATGCTACGTTCAACAACTCGTTGTTTGTGCTCGAGTTATTAATTATTTATTCTATTGAGAAATAATGAGAGGTAAACTCGCACATGAAATCAGATTTGTATCATACTTTTGAATTTCAATTTCGCAGTACTTTAAGTATGCATGCAAGCATACTAATAAGCGTTCAACCCAAAGTGTGTTTTATTGAAACGAGTTTTTACTCATATATATATAGTTATTTTTGAAGAAACAGAAATAATGCTGAATTCTTATATCTTTCAGTGACGTTGGCCATGCAGAAGGCTCAGACCAAGAAAATATACAGACGGAGCGTTACGAACAGTCTAGTGAAGCCAACCGGTTTTCAACCAAGCCCCATAAGTTTAGCATACACTAAACAAATTAAATCGCATAAAACTCAAAATAAATGATCTTGACAGCATTGCGACACGTGCTGAAGAGGTTTGTGCAATTTTGTTTGTATATGTGTGCGGGAGCGTGTGCTAAACTTGTAGTAGCTTGGTTTTGTTCGTATGTATGTATGGTTTGGCTTCACTTGACTGTTCGTAACGCTCCGTCTGTCTTTTTTTCTTGGTCTGAGGCAGAAGGTAAGCTTAAGTTAGTATATTATTTTACACATGATATTTGAGTCCTAATACCTTATTTCCTAGATAGAGCTCAATCTATAAATATTAAAAGACTCGGACACTATGGCTTGACCGTAATAAAATTAATAAGTTGTTATCTATTAAAAACATGAGCACATGCAAATAGCAAACGGAAATCATACTTATTTTACTCTCTTATCAATAGAAACAGGTATTCACTTCGATATTACATGCAATACATTTGCTGCATTTAAAATATCAACTTCTCGCACGGAGAATTCGCTAGGGTTTAATTTCTGGTGGATACAAAATATTTTGTACACAGCAAAAGCAGAGAATTCATGCGTGCGAGTCACTCCATGCATAAGCGAGCGAAACACGTTCTTAATTTATTGTGAAAACATTTCAACGCTACACTGAGGTCGGTGATTCACTAGGGAATGTATGTAGACTACGTAGTGTGACGTGGAGATTTCAATTTCATCGCGTTCACACGAATATTTGTATTTAAGATCGAACAGACAGTTTTTACTTCTTGTCTTTTACTGTCCCCCCGGAGGATCCCTCCGGAATCCCTTCGGGATCCTCCAGCGTCCATGCGTAGTGATTGGAGGAGGCGCTCCAGAACTACTACAAAAAAATACTACTACTACTATAATACTGTAATAGTTATTTATGCTACGAGCGCGGAAAGTATGCTTTCCAACGAATTTCATTTTATAGACGTCGCTTAAAGTTACTAGGTTGTCAGTGAGGTACTTATTACCTGGAGCTTTATTTAACAACTTCTCCACATAGTTTGCCGTCTAGCTTTTTCACTTAAAATGATCTGTTTGGCGTTTAGAAACGCAATAAATACCGTGACTACCCTCTATGTTCCACATAGGCATTATTATTTTCATTTAGCCGGTACGAGGCTGTTGTTGTCATTTTGTGTTCCATGAATAACAATTTTCTGGGGTGAAAACCAAATTCACTCGACATTTTAAACAAATTTACACACAACAACTCCAAAACAAACAACAATGGCGAGCTTTTTAACCGACTTAAAAAAAAACCCAATTCGGTTGTCTTTCTTTATTTATAGTTTTTATCTTTTTTTTCATATTTTTTACCTCAGAACTCCGTCATTGATGACCCGATTCGTTTTTTTTTGTTGTTTGTATGTATTTGCTTCCAGGAGGGTCTCATTTTTTCAAATTTCAGTTAGATAACGGGATCCATGAGGAATTGAGGGAACTCCTCGATTTTATCAGGCACGCGTGTAGTAATTTTGGTATTTTCTATTATAAATTATAACTCGTGTATTTACATCCGGAAATCATGTGGCGGCGAGGAATTGATGATGAAGACCACAGATAACTTATAAAAATTCCTCAATTATGTACTTAAAAGTGCAAAAGTATGTCACAGGTTCTGATAAGATTCCGTTGAAATAGGAACTAATGATGTGCCATTGGTTATGATCTTGGGGAATCGACGGAAGTCCGCAAATATTATCGGCCCACATAAAGCGATTCGGTTTTTTTTCTACAGTAATCAACGCATTTGCTATCGGAATTCAGTTCATGTGGTAAATTGTAAAAGAAATGGAAATGTTCTCTAGGCTTGGCGGAGTACTAAATTGAAGTCGGTTAAAATTTTGTTTTTAAAGTAAATTATTTGTTTTAAATACATGCGCGCTTAACATATCTAGTACTGCGCTGATCGTTTCGCATGCCATGTCGTATAGCAAAATGCATAAGTAAAATATGGCTCCAGCCAAACATATTTAATAATTACTCAAAATAATAATTACTTTAGTGACCAAAATCAAAATTGAATTTGATTAACTTTTGTAATAATACGTTAAATAAAGTTTGCGGCCCTTGTTGTTAGACTTTGGGTCCCTGGTCAGCTGATATGAAGTACCTATTTCATCAGACCTTTGTCGAGGCGGCTCATCAAAGAATTGCCCTCGCGATACGGAGAGCTAATGCCAGCTCGTCATGGGTACAATGCCGCAAGAGGATCTCCACGGGGTGTTATTTCTTTACAATATTCATATTTAAGTACTTCTTTTTTATTTAGCTTACTTTTACTTTCTTATTGTTATTGTTTTAGTTATGTTGTATTTGGTTCCACCATACAGTATTTGTTTTTATTTTATGTACATTTTACAAAAGTACCACTTTCCGCACAATTTGGGTGCTTTAAAAACGCGTTTTTTGGTGGAAAAATACATTTGCGATTCTGTTAAAAAAACGGCGGGAAATCGTAAATATTTTCACGTTGTGCAACGATATTTAAAGTTTATATAAATAAATACGAGTAATACGTGTTCAAGCGACGCAGAAATGGAGTGTAGATACGACAGAGGACAATTCCCGTATCTACAGGGATGAAGCGAATCTCGTAATCAATAATTTGTTTCCAGTGAAGTCAAAAGAGAAATATTTATATGAAAACCTACAATCATTTTATGTCGTAGCGAGAAGCAAAGAATGTCTCCAACTTTTCAGAAAGCACAATATATTTTTAGCTTATTTCACTGAACTCGCAAAAAGTGAAATGCCATCAACATTGTGGGCATTATATTCAATGCTAAAATTCACAATGAATATCAAACATAACGTAAATATCAAAACTTTCTCGAATTTGACGGCTTTCCTAAAAAGACAGTCCGACGGTTTCAAGAGCAAGAAATCGAACGTATAAACTGCAGAAAATATTACGCATTTCTTAAATGAAGCTCCGGACGACTAAATCGCTCTCCCAAAGGTTAAGTGGAACGTCAACAAACTGAATATACTTAACCCTTTACCTACGGGTGTCAGCCATAGTTGCCAGTAAGACAACATCGCTGCAGTACGGGTGTCATCTATAGTTGATCGAAGGAATGGTCATGTTCAATATTTTTTAAAGTCAAAATGAGACCTTGTATCTTGGTAATAGCGGTCACATTATGCATTGGGATTAGTAAAGATGCAAAGAAAAAAAAAACATAATGTTTCGGTAGATGGCTCTGACGTAAACATATTTTTAAAATTACCGAATTTTTTCTGTCATCTGGGGTTGACACCCGTACTGCAGGAGTGCAAATAATTGAACTCAATATGGCGGATAATAGCGTTGTTTTCAATTTCATCGACTAGTTGTGAGAGTTCGGCGCGGGAGTGTTTGGAGTGTTATTTTTACCGTTTTTGGTTCATAAATTGAAATTTAACATTTTATGAAATCATTATTAACGATACTATAGTACCTAAGAATAATGTTGACGGGCATAGAATCATACCTTTTACCGGACTTTAAGTTTGCACTGATTTAACATAAACAAAAGCAAATTATTGCTCGATTTTTTCCCTTGGTAGATGATGTACTAGGTTATCGATTTATCGATAACTGTCTCGATAGACGCACATCACTATTTTCCATAACTCGTAAATTGTTTTTATGCAACGTTTTAAGTGCTTGATATTTATGCATTATTTGTATAATTATCTTTCTTTAAGTTTTTAAACATAAACTAGTGAAATCCGCGAGTAGTTACGTAAAAACATTCAATTTCTTAGTGACTAATATATTAGTTGACATCAGAAAAAATTGTGAATACTATTACTCCAAGTGACTATTTATTGATTAAACAAATTATACTTATTGTGCGTGTGAAATTTCAAGTGTGTTACTGTAGCTGTTATACTTCAAAAGTTACAAGTAAGTGAAATTATGCCTAACCGCTGACTCTCGCCAAAAAATGCCCGTATTGGGAGGTGCCGGGGCGATTTAATGCCCCGTAGGTAAATGGTTAATAATAATAAAGCATGTTTCCAATTTAGTATTTTTTATTCCCCCATTTTTGAGAAAAGCACTATATTAGGGTGATCCCTTGTTATTGTATAGACAGAATTTTCATAGAATTTTGTTTCGCAGAAATTGTCTCATTTAATATTTAGTTCTTGTATTTTTAGTTCGAATATTATTCATTCAACTTCCATTTACTTGAAAAAAATATATTTCTCATAAGTACCATTCAATGATTTTTTTTCCTTTTTTTTAAATAACTGACTTATCAAACAGAAGAATTATCTTAGGTATATTTTTGTTTCACAGACAGAAATTTCATATAAATTCGTTTAACAGAAAGTACTTTAATATAATATTTGGTTCTAGATTGTATTTTTATTTCGGATATTGTTTTTTCACCGCCTCTTTACTTGAATGAAACATATTTCTCAGACACACGATTCAATTAATTTTAAAAACTATCTTGTTCATTTATAAACTTTATCCATTAAGAAGTAGAATTATGTTCTAATTAACATTGTCATTGATACAATCATTTCCAGTTTTCAATCAGTTTAGGTCTTTTTTTTTCATTACATTGAAAACGATTTCTACCTATTCTACTCTAAGGCAGGTCCGTGTAGGTACGACGACGAGCGACGCGAGGAGGAGTGAACCGCGACCTTACAGCGCGCGAGCCGAGCGAGCGAAGCGAGAGTGCCGCGGCAGCGGCCGGCGAAGCGCCAGAACCGCCAGTTTTCAATAATTCTTTAATTACTTACTCCAATTTACGCACTGTAACATGATCCTACACAAAACTTTGCTTAAAAAAAGCGATGCTGAGTGAAACAGAATTCATAGAAGGTAGCTTTAAAAACATACCACTCAGTAAAATGTTTTAATAATAAATAATAAATTGAAATTCTATAATATGAATATCGCAATATAAAATTTTCTTTACAAGAGAGAACTGTAATTAAAAATTCTACATAGTTACTATTCTGCGAATTGATGATTCGATGAAACTATAGTCTGGGACCTCAGTTGATGCGATAAAAAAATCTATAAAACTATTTTCATGGCAACTGAATAATATAAGTATCAAAAATATGTGATTTGAAATTCTGTGAACAGAAATATCGAAGAAATGAAATTTCTTTGCAACAAAAATCTATGGTTAAAAATTCTACAGCTACTAGTCAGCGAAATGACTGTTCTATGAAATAATAGAGAGAGAATCAATTTATATGAAACGAAATTCTATAAAAATGGAGTCTATGAAATAACGGACAACCCTATATTAGCCTTAGCCGGAATGGCAATTGCAAGCTTCGTATTATAATTAAACGGACTCGCAAGCTCGTCCGTTTAAACAAATACTCAGCCTGCAATTGCCTCCTTCCCGGCCATGGCAATATGTGCTCATCACACAAAAAGTACGATTGGAATACGGAGTAGACATTTCAATTTCACATATTAGCAGATAAATGGAATCACCCACGTAGCAAACTCGCGACGTAAATGGAACGCAACCACACGGAAACTCAGCAAATGGCTTCGCATATTTGCCTTACAAATATAGATTCCACTTGGTCTTAAGCAGATACTGCACGCGGTCTGTTTGTTTCAGAGTTCGCGAGTTCTCTTGTTGATTTTTAACTTCTAGAACTGCGAACTTTTGGGTTTTCAACAGTCCCACTTGTTAACTTATAAAACTTTGATAAGTCGTTCTTGATTTTATCAACAAAAATTGGGATGCCATTTAGTAATAATAATAATAGTTACGTCAGGCACAAACCTTATTTTCCAAATTTTAACCATAGCCTAACAGCGGTTCCTGGAGATCAATGTTGAGAAATCCGCGCCATTGGCATTTTTTTTACAAAACCATAAGAAAAAATATAGACATTATCCGTGACTTATGTTGTGTTCTTCTTGTGGCAAGACTATCAGCAGAGATAACATGACAACACAAAACAATTAAAAAAACGCGTTGGTTATTATTAGTTTCCCGTTTGCCTTACAGTTATAGAGGGCTTTCAGAGCTTGCCCTCGACTCATGACCGCAGTTTCTAAACCGATTAATAACTTGGTGCCTACACGTACTAATAACTTGAGTGCACACCGCCTTCCTATTCAACCAACATGGGTTTGCTCCAAGGCGATTTAATTATATGAAAATGTAAGTGTATAATAATGAAGTAACCCGCCATGCATGGCCAGTTAAATTGACACACAAACGTAGATTGAAGCTACAGTTGAGTTTAAGGCTCGGTTTAAAAAAATCGTTTCACCGATCGGCGGTTAAACAGCTGTAGTGCAACAGACCCCGTATCATGGGCGGCAGTGATAAGGCCGACCATGATACAGGCACATAACCCGCTAGTATTTTTGTTGCTGTTACCTGTAATTAATGAACAACCTCATAGGTTAAGTAGCAACAACCCCATCATTAATTCTGATCAGATTGGGTCAGGAATGGGTTTCATGCTTAGTAAAAAAACATGTCAAATTATAATCAATTACTGCTACCACATAGCAAGTAGGTAGGTGTCAATAAAATATGGGACTAATTCTTGAAGGAGTTTTATGGTGGCCTAAGAAATTAAGATATCAGGGAACCGAGCACGAGGGCTTGCTACTACGTTGTCGCGAAACGTTCGTCTGCCTAGGTATATCACTTCAGCCAGACGTCGCCTTGAATCCATATGGCCTTGTGGTGACTTTTCCAGTCCATAAATTAAAATTAATTGTAGCATGTATAGGTATTATGAATTTCTCAACAATAATATGTCTAACTGTACTTTCGTCTGTAAAAAAACCGAATTGGTACTATCTATAATTAGGAAAATGAGGCATTCCGAAGATTAACAATAGGTAAAACTAAGACTTTTCATAAAGAATAATTCCTCCCAATAATAGTTTACAAAATTTCACACGTGGAAAATTAAGAATTAGGAACTAAGCACCGAAAGGAATATTACAACATTTAACTAAAAAAATTAGTTTGATACTCATTGTAACGTACTTTCGATATCAGTTTAAAGTTTTCTGATATTTACGTAAAAATTGCACCCTGTATACTTTCTCTTCCCCTTCGCCGCACCTCTCCACTATAACATTACATTCCCATATATGATGCGTTAATATTCAAACAAGACTTAGACATTATAAGGTCCGATATAAAATGAGCAGCTAAGTTGGCTTTTTCTGAAGGCTCAAACAGTTTCTGCTATTAGGCACTACTTCTTAAAATTGGTAGGATCTCGTATTTCATTAATTTGGAAAGACCTCTTCAAAGAGGTTTCTATTCGCGACTTCGAAAAATCGTATTAGAAAGTAAGACTGAAACTTAATGATATGTTCCTTTAGCGTTGCAAAGAGTCTTTTAAAAGTGTTCTGTTTCTTGTTTGGCGGAGTAAATTGATTTTCCTTCTTATCATCAGATGTATTCACATGGAAATAGAATATAAAAAAAGATTTATCGAGTGTACTCTGACAAAAATTTAATATTTACATATTTCAACATATCCATCCTCTTTTGGTGATATCGTTGGAATATTATTTGCCATAAAAAAACTCATTTTATAATTTAACAAACACATCTACGAGTATGATAGGTGTTCATAAAATTTATAGAATAGGCTTTAGTCCTCATTTTTTTACGATGGTATTCGAACCAGCTTTTGAAGAGGAACAAATGTTTGTATATGCAGCTATAATTATAGAACATACTAGTTTCTAATTGATATAGAATTGTGACAATTGTCATACAATTATGTTTCTACTAGCGGCCGCCCGCGACTTCGTCCGTGTAGATTTTTGATGATGACAAAGATATAAAATAGGTAAGTGAATTTTATTCTTAGTTAAAATGGTCTAGACATATTACATTTCAAACAGTGGCAGACACTGATATATGCGATAGTTTTTTTTTTAATTTATTTAGGCAACAAACAGGCAAATAGAAAAAATTAAGTTTACAATTTGTTGAATAAGAGACGCCATATCATAAAATGACTTAAATATTTTAACTTAATCTAGCTTAGGGGCGGTAAGAAGCGAAAGCCATTCGCAAGTCGAGTGCATTTTTGGCAAAATTTTTGTCGCAAAGGGAAAAATTCAATGTGTTAGTGCTTGCGTTCACACACGCACTACACGTTTAAATGCAGTCGATTTCGAAGGGCTTATACAAGACTAAACTCAAAAGGGCTTAAAAATACTAAAAGGATAAATTCTTAATATCAGTACAGATTGTTTCTAAGTATGGTGGTTATAACTTGGATTTTAAGTGACAAATAATTTGAGTTTTGAAACTTTGACAATAACCAGTCGAGAAGATATGAGACATGTGACAACACAAACGTGTTATAGTAATTTAGACAACGGTTGAAGTAGGAATACGAGACGTATTTTGTACGAGAGTATGGTATGTTTGCTATACCATACTCTCGTACAAAATGTCTTATGACGTGCAGTGCGCTGTAGAATTTTGAATAAAAGCCTACCAAGAAGTGACGGGGAGTCGATACAGTTGTTAACTATTTTATAAATAAAAACCGGCCAAGTGCGAGTCGGACTCGCGCACCGAGGGTTCCGTACAAACCATAACAAGCAAAAGTTGTAGTATGTTTATTACTAAATGATAAATGAAAATGGAATCTGTAACATTACAATGTGCGAAGCTGGGGGAGCATAAATTTAAACAAGGTCTCTTTATCAATTTAGTAATCCTAAAAAAAAATAAAAAATTAAGAACCACATCATTTATCTCTCACTTATAATAAATCTCTAAATTAAAAAAAGAATCAGCCAGTATCAAACTAACCATTTTTGTGTCCCGAATGATCTCGGCTACCCGTGAACGGAAATACTTTAAACTTTTTTTACAAGTACATTACTATTCTAGCTAGGACTTAGGATAGTTTTTATCCGACTGCGATGGTTAATACATTTTCGGAAACATTTGAATCTCATTAAATTATTCATTTCTTCTGCTTGAAATCGTAGCCGCCATATCTGTCAACTGTCAGTGGCGTTAAAATGGCGGCCTTGCCTTAACTATCCAACAGTACCTAATAATTTCGATCCGGTGTTGTGATAGACCTTCACAATACGCATATTAAATTCTAAAGCATAAAAAAATAATCGATTCCGATATGGAAACTTATATGCGCTAAATTCGTATTGAGGCGTAATTTCAACAAATGGTTCAACAAATTTCAACAAAATAACGTCAAACGTCAAAAGTCTGACCGACTTCCTTTTTTTATGGCATGGAATATTTAGCACTGTCATCGGCTCATCGCGTTCAGCCATGAAGTTTATTTGAGTTTCTGCAAGATTACACGCTGAGTATTTTGTCACGATACGATACTGCACGGCTATCACAAGACGGCGCGCGAGGTCTCTCGATTTTTCTCGCACTATACGTCTCTTTCTAAGTTGTCTAATAAGAGAGTGACGGATAGTTCGAGAAAAATCGAGAGAGCTTGCGCGCCGTCTTGTGTTAGGCCATGCTGATTTGTCAGTATTTATATTTATCAGCAATAAACGTATGTATTCAATCAGTACAGAACGGGCCTTTTATAAACATTAATTATCAACCGCGTCTGTATTAAGGCGGTATTATAACTTCGTACTACGCGCCTTCAAGTTGACATGCAGCCAATATAGAGACACAGAAATTGGCCAACATACAGGAAAATACTTTTATAATGAATCACAACACACATTTAATTAAGTTGGCAATAGCGGTAACATACATAAGATTTGGCAGAATGTGATCTGAAACATTGCAATAAGTATGAAAAAAAATATATCGGAGTGACTCAAGATCATTTCGGCCATCACGTCTTTATTTATTTAATATTAAGTGTTAAAAATATGTACAGAAGAAGATCAATAAACATTTAATGCTGCAGCCTGTGTCCTACCTGTTGGATCTATTGTCACAAACATCTACTAAACTTTTCCCCCGGTATTCATAAAATTTAAAATACCTATGTTAAATAAAACGAGATTTGTCCTTTTCCTACTAATTTAAAAATCAGAGTGACAGATAAAGACGAACGAATCTTAACGTCATTTCAACTAAAATGGGTTTATTCCACGTTTTACTTGATAGGCTAAATGAGAACTGCATGTGTCCTATGTCCAAGAGAAGAAATGCGTTAACTCCCACCACATTACCTTGCAAACGAAGTCACAGGTACAGCTAGTTTTATAATAAAACTGAAATACCTGAAATACCTACACTAGATTTGCAGCAGCCTGGCAAAACTTCTTTTATCAAAATGGTTTATTTACAAAGTTTTTACTCACTATCTTTTTATAAATCCGGTTCAAAATATTAATTAACTGTTAAAATTGAAAAAAATTAACCAGACCTGTAAAATGTTGACTGAAAAAGGTATGAATAGTACCACATTGAAAATTGAAGATTGAAAAAACGTTATCTATAGTTGTACTATTTCGTGTAGTGCTAGTGCTTATTAACGGAAACATGTTTAGGGATGAAAAATATGTGGAAATTCCATTTTGGGGATTCATTCTAAAATCGATATTGAAGTCTCCCACAACAATCAAACGGGAACACGGGGTATAGCCCCTTTGGGGTTGCTGCCGTATATTGTTATATTTATGCATTCAATTGCAACATTAATTTGACATTGTGGTGATATTATATATATAGATACAGTTATCACTCTGCCTGACATCAAACATTTCAAAATGCAAGCATTCACAATGGCCGTTTGCAGCACCTGGGTTATTTAAAAAAAAATATCTTGTATATGATGCATCTGGGATGGCATCCTTTAGATTGCGACGTACATAAGCGATAGATCCCCAACCTGGATTTGCTTGAGATATAGCTGGACTTTCTACTCTGCACACCTCATAAAAACCATCAAGTTTAAAAGTGTCTCTACTACATCCCAGTTTTAAATTATGCGACTTATATTGCTATTTCTTATGATTGCGTGGACATAAAAGTTTCGTTTTGCTACAGCTGAAAGGTATTATAGACCTGAGTATTTGATATGAATTTCAATTAAATACCTCTACGCGTTTACGAGGAAAAAGGTAGTGAGTTTAAAATTTATAAAAATATATTTGTATGATTTTACTATAAATGTATACTTTTCGTAATTTTTCCATTGTCTGTGCTATATGAAGTTTCTTCGTGCAAGTTTCAAGTTTCTGTGTTAACGGGAAGTACCCTTTAGGTTTTGAGTTTCTTGCGAGTACCCAATTTCAAAATATGCGACTTAATTTGCTATTTCTTTTGATTGCGTTGACATGAAAGTTTGGGTTTGCTACATCTGAAAGGTCCTATAGACATGACTTATTTGACATGAATTTCAATTTAAAATCTCAACACGTTTACGAGGAAAAAGGAATAAGTTAAAAAAAAAAAAAACATTTTTTTGTATGATTTTACTAAAAATGTCTACTTTTCTTAATTTTTCCTTTATCTGTGCTATATGAAGTTGCTTCTTGCCAAATTTCAAGTTTCTGAGTTCACGGGAAATACCCCGTAGGTTTTGCGAGTGTCGAAAAACTCAATTTTTGTAGCATAAACGACTGTATCTTTTGATTGCGTTGGCTTTTAAGTTTGATTTTTTCACAGCTCCAAGGGACAATAGACCTGAGTATTCGATATAAATTTCAGCTTGATACCTCCAAGAGTTCCTGAGAAAAATGGTCTTGACAGACAGACAGACAGACAGACAGACAGACAGACGGACAACAAAGTGATCCTATAAGGGTTCCGTTTTTTCCTTTTGAGGTACGGAACCCTAAAAAACATTACATCAAACTGTATTCGACGACCTTCTAATGGCAAGTGATGGCAATGAGAGTCATCTTAATAGTTTAGGCAAATCACTTGCATTGGAAATAAGAACCGGCCTTTGATCGTCTTTCTTTAAAACGAAGATTTTACACTCCCTTACGAAAACATATTTGTAGCCGCGTTCCTTGCTGATATCTCTCACTTTACGAAGCAGAAGTTTGTTTTCCGGTGATAGGTGCTCGCTTATGTATACAGTCCTGGCTGGTCCGTCGAAGTCCAGATCAGCTGTACTGAGACCACGCCCGGCTCGTACCGCCGACAACAGCTCGTTTTTACGTCTACGCTGTGTAAAACACACAATAATGTTGGGGATATACGCCTGCGAGGTATCCTTGCTACCGTCACTTTCTGGTACTTTGCTTGGTGCTGACTAGGGATCCTTAAAACGACGCACTCGGTGAATGGTATCAACATCTCCAGGCAATAACGAACATCCTACTTTAGTACAAATTGTATACAGTAAATTAATCAAATTTTCATTGTTTTTGAACGGAACTCCAGATATCTCGAGGTTGTTAATCCGATCGTGCTGTTCCTTCTGTGATAGTTGGCAGCGTAGTTCAGAAATTGTGGACGCCATCTCCTGCACCAGCTTACTGAGATCATCGTGTTCAACTTCACAAGATTCCAAGTTAAGTAAACGCTGGTCAAAAGTAGCCAATTTTTCGTTCACGTCACATACATCGCTCTTCACCTGCGATATTTCGTTCTTGATGCCGCACCGGGTTTCCTTCAGCTCTTGCAGTAACGTGGCTAAAGTTATATCTTCGGGGAGCGGACAGGACGGAAGGGTGAGACAGGTAGGGCAACGCCATGAATTTCTCTTTTCTGTGTCCCATTTTCTGTGCACGCTCTCCCGAACCCCGACGCATCCAAAATGATGTAATCCTTTGCAATTTGGACACTTCACTCCATCGGTTATTGCTTCCCTACACGTAGCACATTTGTCACTCATGTTGTTTACCGATTGTTAAAGAATTTTTAAAGATTTTCCAATCAGATTACGGGAATTGATTGCAGAATGCTTATAATACTTATTATGTCAGTTACCTACTTGTGCTTTAATCTAATTTAAATCTTTGGCAAAAATGACTCTCTTAAACTCAGCACTGGAAATCGAGAAATGGAGACAGGTAAATGAAGAGTAAATCTCTTTAAAAAATCCAGTGTTCCCCGTACAAAACCTTCAACCTTTTTTAACCCCCATTGGGATATAATTTTCTTAAACGCTGAAATTACTTTTTTTGTATTTTAATAAGTTAACTTTCTACAAAGTTTCAAGTCTCTAGTTCAAAAAATAATGTTTCCCCCATGCAAACATTGCACCCTTATTTAACCCCCTTAGAAGCGGAATTTTCTAAAACGCTGAAGTCACTTTTTTGTATTTTAATAAATAATGTTTCTACAATTTTTCAAGTTTCTAACTCAAAAAATAAAGTTCCCTCCATACAAACTTTGCACCCATATTTAACCCTTTTAAGGGTGGAATTTTCTTAAACGCAGAAATTACTTTTTTTGTATTTTAATTAGTAATCTTTCTACTAAGTTTCAAGTCTCTAGCTCAAAAAAAGAAAGATTCCCCCATACAAACTTTGCACCCCTATTTGACCCCCTTAGGAGAGGTATTTCCAAAAATCCCTTCTTGTCCCTAGCCCACGTTACAAAAATAACCTAAAGTTAGAAAACTCTAGTTTAAAAAATAATGTTTCCCCCATACAAATATAGCACCACTATTTAACCCCCTTAGGGATGGAATTTTCTTAAACGCAGAAATCTTGTTTTTTGTATTCTAATGAGTAATCTTTCTACAAAGTTTCAAGTCTCTAGTTAAAAAAATAATTATTCCCCCATACAAACTTTGCACCCCCATTTAACCCCCTTAGGGATGGAATTTCCAAAAATCCCGTCTTATCCGTTGCCTACGTCATAAAAGAAAGTCCTGGTGTAAATTTCAAGTTTCTAGTCCCAGTAGTTTCGGCTGTGCGTTGATGAGTGAGTCAGCCAGGACATAGGCATTTATATGTATAGATAGATAGATAGATAAAAGCATAAGGATTCTATTGGTAGCTTTAAACTAACACTTAGGCAATAAAAAAACTTTCAAGGTCCAGGATATCTTTTCATATTATTAATTATATTTATTAATTCATGTTTTATTACAATAATTTGACGGTGTACTTTCCAATTAGCATCACAACGTTATCAATTTTAACATGTTTGACGTTAAATTAATATTAGAATTACCTCAACAAGCCATTTCCCGTCGAGGTCAAGTTTGATACAGACTTGAATCATTATAACTTCCAACACCTGTATATCATACCGAGCAATATTAAGTTGGTCTAGCGTACGTACAGTAAATATTTGATTTTTTCCAGGAACCCTTAAATTTTCTACGTTAGCACTTTAACAATTGTTACCTTTTATAACGCATAATATTGCATAAAGTTTTTAAAGTAAACATTTTGGTGGCATGTTTTTAATGGGGAATAATAAAACGATCGAATAAAAAAAAACTTAGCGACTCATGATGGACATATTGTTTTAATAACTTGAGCGGTATGAATTTGAGTAAGCGAAAAATTAACTAAACTAACGATGAATATTGATTAATAATATAATCCAGAACGAGCTTACAAAAAGTGGGTTGTGATTAAATACATTTCAGATATTAAAATTCTATCCGTGCGACTACATTACTAAGTAAGCGACTACATTAATAAGAGCGACCAGAAATAGCTCTTGTCTTCGAGGTTGTTTTTTTTTATATAAGAGCGGAAAAACCTCTGCTCATTTATAGTCTTTTTCAAAGTGGTTTTTGTATTCGGAACACTTCATTTAAGATAAAATGCCGCTCAGTATAAAAAAAAACATTTGCCAAATATTGAATAAAATGCAGGACGTAACGTTGACACTCAAACAAATGTTAGGTCGTTCAAATATAATGAAGCTTCTCATTTTGTATTTTAAGTAACTCAAATGAATGTTTGTAAGTTGCTGTTCTGTTAATTTCTCGTCACTCGCCGTCAGTCGCTCACTTAGTAATACTATAACCTAAATTAATTATTTTTGTCACTTAAAACTTTAATTTAGAGTCACTCGTTTAAATACTACCCGTTTTTAATACACATGCACATTCGTCTAAAATACAAAATAAACTGATACATAACGATAGTCCATTCCTAAATGTACAACTTACGTATCGTACAGTTCTTTAGACATACCATTTTTTTTTCATGCTTTAACATTGTCATATGAAATGATAGAAGTACAGTTGGTGTCGATGACGTCAAAGCAGCTTCTAACGGCCACAGTTGTTACCTTTCTGGTTTTATTCTGTGGTTGTGACATATCGAGATCAGCCCCATCGTATCGAGCACGCGTATTTTAACGTATCATTACCATTAAAAAAACACGTTCATACTCGTACTAAGCCGTAGAGTTTATTTCGTCAGGGCAGAGCTGCGTCAGCATATCGTATTGAACCACCGTATCCGCTAGTTTGGTTGATTTTTAAATGCACTTTTTTTGGTTACATTACCAACAAAAACGTTCTATATTTTACGCATCCTACCCTACGCGTCTTTATGTAATTTCTGATTATAGTAATTGAGAACCCTAGGTTCTACGAAACATATTTGGTCCCATGGGCCTTTATTAACCTTATAACGGTCTAGTTAACCATCGAACCCAGACAATTTACAAAAAAACAGAAAACAAACACACTTGGGGCCGCAGCGCAACAAGACATTTTGACCGGGTTCAATACGTTCATAGACGTAAAACTATGTCAAACCCGTATCGTATTCCCTTTACTCGTACCGGGAAAAAACTACTCGGTTACTAAACTATTTGGATCGTGGCGTATCAAAACACCGCCATACTCGTAGTCTGACAAAAAAGTCTAGAAAATAATATCGCTGATATGGCAACACGAATAGAACGACCTATAGATTTTCATACTTTATCTATCAATACATATAATAAAATCGTAACTAATCGCTGTCTGTAGGTACATGGCAAATATATAAAAAAAAAACTTTTATAGGTCCTTCATAAACACAATTGAGCCCAAAAAAAAATATTTTTGTTTTTTTTGTCTCTTTGTCTGTTTTTCTGTTTGTCTGTGCGTTTGTGAACGGTTATTTCAGATATGCGGTTTTCAGTAATAAAATGTATTATGCTAAACTTCCCTTATCATTAAGTGTTTATTTTATTCAAATCGGATAATAAATAAAAAAAGTAATGTAAATTTAAGTCACGTAGTATAAGTATCGCATAAACTGGTAGTAACACTCATACTTATCTATACATATTATTATGTATATTAGGTAAAACAAATACCGAGCTGAATTGGCTGAAATTTAGATTAAGGCGGTTCGATCGCCATACAAAACGTCTTTTGGCATTCGCAGGCTAACGGCTCAATATTTTAAGAAAGTTACGTAACAATCTTTCATAAATTGACTTTCGGAAATTACTTTGTCATGTGATACTTTGCGAAAACGATTATTCTCAAATTATTCTGGTTTATACAAGTTTATTCTAACAAATGGGGAATTTCGCGCAAATGGGAAGCCAATTTATGAAAGATTGTTACATATGTTTCTTAAAATATCACGCCGTTAGCCTACGAATGTCAAAAGACATTTTGTATGGCGATCGAACCTCCTTAAATAAATATACTCATATATATATATATATATATATATATTCTATACATTATAGCTGAAGACGGTCGAAAGTCTGTACGAGGCAGATATTCGAAAAAAAGTTTTCTGGGGATACTTAAAATCGATAACAGAACACGTTCCAAAAGCTTTTTGTCTGCTTGTATGTGTGTCTGTTTATGTGAACGCGCATCACGTGAAAACGGCTGAACGGATTTTGATGCAAACTTTACTATTCTGTCGAGAAAATTCCCGGCCAACATATAGGCTATAAAAATTATTAAGATAATGGTGCAAAGAGGTTATAAAATGGGGTTGAACTCTGTATAGGAACTCCGTAAATCTATGAACTAAAAGACTTGAAAATTGACAAGCATGTACTTGATTAGAAAGTAAAAAGAACCCCAGTCAAACTTTTAGCAAAATATAGATAAAACTCGCAAAAACACACTACACATTTACCAAAACTACACACTACATACTGATGCAAACTTTACTATTCTGTTGAGAAAATTCCCGGCCAACATATAGGCTATAAAAAATATTAAGATAATGGTGCAAAGAGGTTATAAAATGGGGTTAAACTCTGTATGGGAACTCCTTAAATCTATGAACTAAAAGACTTGAAAATTGACAAGCATGTACTTGATTAGAAAGTAAAAAGAACCCCATTCAAACTTTTAGCAAAATATAGATAAAACTCGCAAAAACACACTACACATTTACCAAAACTACACACTACATACTGATGCAAACTTTACTATTCTGTCGAGAAAATTCCCGGCCAACATATAGGCTATAAAAATTATTAAGATAATGGTGCAAAGAGGTTATAAAATGGGGTTGAACTCTGTATGGGAACTCCTTAAATCTATGAACTAAAAGACTTGAAAATTGACAAGCATGTACTTGATCAGAAAGTAAAAAGAACCCTATTCAAACTTTTAGCAAAATATAGATAAAACTCGCAAAAACACACTACACGTTTACCAAAACTACACACTACATACTAACCAAAACGGGTTGCTACCTTCACCGATAGTAACTGTTATATATTAGAGACCAAATTATATTCGAACTTCAGTCACTGACGACGTCGCTGTTTATATTGAAAAACCAGCAACCTTGATCTCTGCTTTCCTATATTTGCTATGAAATCAGAGGTCATATAAAGTTGTTTGAAGGTGGAGTTCAATACTTATTTCGAATTATCATAGTTCACCAACGTCAAGGGATTTAGGTATACAATTTGGACAAAACGGCATTCCACGGAGAATTGAGTATCTATGGTATCAATTTTTAAATGCAGAAAACTCTCGTGTTTTTTTGAAATATTATTGGGAGCGCATAAGGAGCGCCCCCTAAAGAGATAATTTGGACCTTTCATTCCCACGAGAACCTCAGCCTTCGCTTCGCTTCTTCTTCGCTTGCCTCCCATTGTACCTCCGGGATTTTGGCCCTCAAGTTTGGCTTGCAAGACGCCGGAAGATAATGAGTGTCCCTCGGGGTCATTGCTCGCAATGAGATCGTTCTCAGAAGGGTTGCTTTGGGCCTTACATTCCAACAAAAAGGCCTTGCTTACCTCGCCACTCAACTTTGGAACTTTGGCATGGAATTTCGCTTGTAAGACACCTGGGGATAGAAAGTATAGGTGGGGGTTCGTCCTCAAATTTCACTTGCAAGACACCGGGAGATAATGAGTGTCCGTCCCCATGGAGGCACGTTTAGAGCGCTTTCTGAAGGAATGCTTCGAGTATCTCACTTCAACGACAAGCACGGCCTTTGGCCTCGCTTGCCTCACTACTCACCTACGGGACTTAATTCGTCCCTCGCCTCGCCACTCACCTACGGGACAGTAAGTGTCCGTGAGGGCTCGCTTGCCTCAACGCTCATCTTCGGAACTTTGGCCACAGGTCGTTTGCAAAGACACTGACAAAGATGCTATAGGCCTTTAATTCCTGCGAAAAGCTCAGCCTTCGGCTTCGCTTGGCTCCCCTTTTATGGTCGGGAATTTGGGCCTTAGGTTTCGCTTGCAAGACACCCGAAGATAGTGAGTGGCCTAGGGGCTCGCATTGAGAGCGCTTTCTAAAGGGATGCTGTGAGCCTTTCATTCCAACGTAAAGTTCGGCCATCGGCCTCGCTGTCAGCTGGGGATAGTATGATATAAGTGGCCTTTAGCCTCCGAGTTTCTGGGGGTGTTATTTAGATTCGAAGAGAATTTGAACTGTTACACGCACAGTCTATGGAAATAAAATCTTTATTTTCAGTCAATAGTATGATTATTGATTAAACATAAGAATACCATGTAAACCATAATTATTTATACGCGTACGAAGTCGCGGGCAGAAGCTAGTTTCTTTTAAAACATTATTTGTATTAGGTTCCTAATATACATAGAAAATATCAACCTTATCAATAGTAAACATTTTAGCATAGCGAATAAACATATTCCTCAGACAGGTCAGATAATAGATAGGTATTTATTTAACACAAGCTGTCTAGCTAGCATGATTGCGGTTATGTCGGGCGTAAAGCAATCGTCCGGTTCGTGCTACTATTATCCTGGACATTTATTACGATATTATTATAAAGAGGGCCCCCTCTCACGATTATCTGCACTCTGCGATCTAACGAAATATCTGCAAGGCCTGCTATACTTCCTTAAAGAGTAAAAACATAGTTTTATTATATTTCTAGAAGAAATAACACATACACATATGGTTTATTTGTACGTTCACTGTAATATTTACCTTTACATTACGTGAGGCGATTTTGCACTTTGCGATAGCCCATTGTGTCATGTTGCATCCCATGGAATGTTGTTTTGAGTCGGCCAAAGCTTTATCTCCCAAAAATTACTGTTTGAGGTATCTCAAGCAGTAGTTTTTAGATGTTTTGTACAACCGAATGCGAATTCTACCACTTAATATTAGTAAGACATTTGGAATGCATTCAGTGCCTGCATGATCAATGATGTATGCTTGCGCAGATTTCACATTTCTTCTCATCCATACTGTAACGACACCTTGCGACCCGCATTAATCGTATTTGATTATCTACGCACATACCTTTGTATCCGTTCCTTTCTCTCACATGACGCACTGTGTGTGTCAAAATAGTATAACTTAAACGTGCTCACATTAACGAAATAAGCTTATAGTAAAGCACGGGATAAGTGATTGGACTGTTGAAAAAGCACTCACTTGGCGTCTTTCCGCGTCGAGATGTTGCGCCCGCGAATGCGCACTCTTCGACTTTTAATGTCTTGGTAATAAATAAATTGTGCTAATTATCGAAGAACTTTGTATTGTATTTGTGAACTTATATCTCTGCAATATAATAGTATATGTCAATGCAATTTTGAAGACTTTTGTCGCATAAGTGAACAACGCCGCCGCGATTGAAGAAACTGTGATTTATAAGCCTGGCCAGGGTACTCCGAAGAACCTGGTCGCTGTTCTGTACGAACACCCATTCAAAGTAGAGGTACCTTTTCGATTATCATGCGAATCTTCTTGTTTAATCCTGTGTTCCTAATTGTGTATGCATAGGTGAAAAGATTGCTAAAAATTATAAATTGCGGTAAAAGTGCAATGGTTTGGATATTGGCAACCTCACGCTTCCATCACCTACCTAATGTAGATCAACGGGGTCCTTCGAATTAATATATTTTTAGTTTTCAACGTGTTCGACACCCGTAGCGTAAACAATGTATATTTTCCCTTTGGAGACTTTTTGACTGACGCCGCTGGTGTTTTTGGTTTGGTGTAGGGTGTAAGTTATAGAATAGGATAGGATGAATTAGTGGGAGTGGTGAAGTTAGTGGGACGTGATGATGATGAAAAGGACTTGCTAATGACATTCGTTTTCAGGATGGAGGAGTTTTTTTGTAAAGACTTTGCTTGTGAGGTTTTTTGAATGGAAAGCAAGCCCGTTTTCCTTTTACTGGCAATCCTGAGAAGTCTGTGGCTGCTGGAAAAAGTAAGGTTATACACTTCAAACGTAGACCACAAATTTTGGGCGGAAGCTGCCAAAACTGCAGCTCATTTAGTAAATGTGTCACCTTCGAAAAGGCTCCCGAGGAGGCCTACGCCGGTAAAAAGGCGAGCTTGAAACACTTCGTGTGTTTGGCTGCGAAGATTATGCTGGCCTTGATAAAGTGAAGCGGAATCAGCTTGAAGCAAAAAGCAAGCGTTGTATATTTCTTGGATATGAGTGTAATGGCTCTACGGTTTTGAAATTAAGTTTTTCGTAGTCGTGACGTTGTTTTCAATGAAGAAATCTTTTCAGGTATCAAGAGCAAGCGGTCCGTGGAGATATTCTTTCCGACAAGCGACGATGCTGTCATCGATGACGAGAGTCACGCGGAAGATGAGCCTGAGGATGATCTTGAGGTGGAGAATGCGGAGCTACCGTTCCCACAGAATGTAGAGATTCAGGTTGAGGCTGGGAGGCCGGTAGCACCTGAAGTTTCGTTTGAGGCGAACGAGCTGGTACCGAGCTCATCTACTGATGCAGGCGGCAGATCACGGAAGCCACCACTTGATGGACCTGCCTAGGACAATTTCTGCACTCAAGATAGAGTGGAATGAGCCGACAACTGTCAAGTAGGCTTTGCAATCGAGCGATAGCAAGCTATGGGGGCAAGCTATGCAAGACAAGATTGACTCATGAAATAAGCACGAATCTTGGGAGCTTGTTGACAGACCGGCGGATAAGAACATTGTCAAGAATCGGTGGCTGTTTAAAATTGAACGCGACGCGAATGGAAAAATAGCGTGTTATAGAGCGTGATTAGTTGCGAACATCTAGTGTAAGTAAAATAACACTTACTACAACAAAATAATACGCTCAATAAGGATCGAAGCAGTTTTTATTTTCTCGACACTATAGACGTTGGTTGACCATTTTGGGCACAAATCCGCGTAGCTACTTTTATTGCTGCCTGCCTGTACCAGCATTGTGTACGCTGTACATTATTTCAAAATACCTGCTCCATTTATTTACCTGTGGGGCTGGCAATTATAAACGTTGCCTCATAAATTTGGCACTAGAGGCGAGTTCATGCATTACGTACACGTGTCCTAATTTATTGCGGGGCTTTCTTGGCTGTTGCTGTATGTATATGCAGAAACTGGGAGATAAGTGATTTGTAACAACAAATTGTATGCCCAGACATTAAGAATACAAATTGTAGATATCTACGTTTTCCTTTTTCGTATTGTAGGGATGAGTCGTGGGTGAAATGACCGTCATTTAAAGTAAGGTCACAGCAATGTGAACGCCCTACTTTTCTCCAATAGATATAATGTCAATAAGTACCTGTAACACAGAAGGTTTACAATATAAAAGGTCAGATGAACTTATAATAATCAAGTGCATGAAGTTTCATTAATTAGATGATCCTTGATCTTTAGAAATAAATAATTGTGGGGCAATATGGAAAATAGGTTTGCTTGCATTTTGAACTCCACTTTAGATTATAAAGAGGATGACATAAAAACCTTCCCAATGTTTGACACTTTAATCTCTCTCTACATGTAATAAATGTGAAAGTTCGTGGAGGTTGTCAGTGAGACATAATAAGTAGAGCTTGAAGGAAATTGTATTTATACAACATATATACATTAAAAACTTCAATAGCGCGATGCAGAACTTCACCAATTTCGACGCATTTAGGTCATTCTCCAGATTTTTGTCGGCATCTGAACTCCAACAAACCATATTAAACGTATAAAAAGTTTGATGGAGTTACGGTGACCCACAGGCCAAATTTGAGAATATTTGGATAACGTCGTCTTTACTTTACGCAACAGCGCCATCTATCTGTTTATTAATATGACAGCCCAACAAAAAGGAGTGTTATGTTTTCTGTTTGTCTGTTTCTGTCCGGGTATCATAAATTATAAAGATAAGGGTGCAAAGGGGTTAAAAATGGGGTTGAATTCAGTAAGTATGTTTTTGTATATAAATAGTTTTATTTAATTTAAAGCAGATACACGTTTATTTTATTGTGTCAAATCTTCTGTCAAATCACAAAATTATGTGTCAAAAGTCCCCAAAATGTTATTACTCAAAATGCTTTCAAGAAAGAGATCGAACCTGACACGAATTTCTAGAGAGGCCGCCAGAAAACGAGTGGCAAGATCTCAGGAGTCCGAAGAAGCTTCCTGGGCTTCTAGATTCCTTGAAGATAGGGCAGCACGTCTCGACCACGAACGTGAACTCCGTTCGTTGTCGCCAGCATCCGAGACTATTAAGGAATGTGAAACAAGATTAACAGCGGATTCTCGGGCTTCTGAAACATTTACACAACAAGAAGACCGCTTGATCTCTCAGAGAAGTCGCACCTTAGCGACAAGATCGCAGGTATGTAGGAAGAATATTCTCTAGCAAATTATGGATTTAGGTATGTATTGTCATAATACCCTACCAAGAGAATTCTTGGGTTTGTGAGCGAACCATCATCATCATCATCAAATTGAAAGCGAAAACGCTGTCTACAGCTCGATTAACACTGTCTTAGATGGGGGAACTGCCACGACATACCCTATCTGTGTAGTACTTAGGGCATATGCACCGTAGACGCGCGTTTGTACCGAATCACGTTTAAATAAATCGACACAAACGCTTAAAAAACGCGGTGTGCATAGATTCTAATGTATAAGTAATCATGAAAAAAAAACAGTCATCGCGAACGAAGTTGCGGGCAGAAGCTATTCATTATAAAAAAATATATACAATTTAAGCAGAAACGTCTGTTGATGATTATAAGATAATTATATAAAAAAAGGGATTTTTCAACTTAGATTTTGCAATTTAAACTAACGATCTCATCGCACCTTTAACACCTGAACGGATTTAGATGAAATTTTCCGTAGGTACAGATAATTTGAGACCCTTGGAAGGATATAGGATAGTTTTTTTATCTGGGAAATAATCCCTTAAGATAATCATATTTCTATTCTAAGGCGATAACACGCGGACGAAGTCGCGGGCAACAGCTAGTGTCTTATATTTGTCATCACCCCTCTATAGATTGTGATTTATTTCATGATAGTAATGAAACATAAAGTTTAATGTTAAAATTGTCCAATAACATCATGATTTATCATTGTCTTTAGGGTTCCGTTTAAAATTAATGTGTTTTTAGGGTTCCGTAGTCCACAAGGAACCGTTACAGTTTCGCCATATCCGCTGTCCCTCCGTCCGTCTGTCCGACCGCCTGTCTTCGGCTTAGCATAGTCACCATTATGTAACACGCCGAATCACAATTCGGCATGGGTATATGTAAATCAATCAGGCCGACAAAACAGTAATTTTTTTTTAGGGTACCTCCCCTACACCTGAAGCGGGGATGTATTTTCTCGTTTATATTGGATAGCTCGTTTAAATATACTATGGGTTTCCTAAAAACATTTATCAAATCAGTGATTCGTTTGCGAGATAAGTAATAGTCGACCAACAAGGCGCCGTAGGTTCAGCGAAGTGAAGCGAACAGAGTTTTTGAAACAATATAATGCGTCGATTTATAATAATATGGTTAAAAAAAATGCGAATAGTAATCTTGAGGCTTTTCTACAGGGAGATCAGTGAATCAAAACATAATCAAGCAATTTTCGCTCGATAGAAAAAAATCACAAACATACGTCTAAAAGGGTCTAAAATACACTTAGAAAATTTGTAACAAATTATGCACAAAAGCTAAGAATATTGAAATGGCTTCTAAAAATCGGCATTATCGTTTTTGAGAGAAATCAGTGATTACTTTTTTATTTTTTTAAACGGACAAAAGATTAAAAATAAAAATCATGATATCCGCGCTTCCGAGCACGCACTTCCATCTCGCTCACGCTTATGCTCAGTGAGAGAGAGAGAAGACCATGAACCTACGGCGCCTTAATGTAACTAAGACAGACAGGCAACTACAGAACTCTACACTGCGCGTGGCCTATCACACAGTTGGCCTTTTTTAATGAATTGTATGAAGTTAGGTTGATAGAGTAATGTATTGAGCCAGTGTCGAGTAGTGGGACGCTTATCTTAACCATCATAAAAATGATTTTAAATAAACTCACAGTCGTAGTAAAGTACGAAACCTCTCGTAATGAGCTAAAAAACTTTTACGGGAAAACTTTTAATCGAGCACACACGGGCTGCAATGTGGCTTTTATGCATTTGCAAGACAAACGAGCTAATAAATCCGGGCTAAACATCACCTGCACAGGTAAATTGCACATGTTAAATTTATTGCAGTGCCACTCGACGCCAGCCTTCGAGTTAAGTAACTAACTACAGCATCCTGGCGCTAACCGGTGCACATAGGGGTAATTTACCGTTTTATTCGGCCATAAATCATTTTTTTAATCTTATGCCAGGTAAAAAATATTTTTTTCTTCATAAGGTTGAATAAGCATGGAACAGAAAAATTGCCCCCTCCCTACCCTTTCTGACAGTTCCTGCCAGCGCCATGTCGTCAATCGAAACTTGATAGTGCTCCACGTACGTACCTCTTCTCGACATTCTTAAAAACGCAGGTCAATTCAAAGACTAATTTTTTGGTAGAAAGTTATGATGATTCAAGCCAGGTTTGTCAAGATGGTAGCAAGTGGAAATCTGTGATCTTAGCCTACCCCTCCGGGAAATAGGCGTGATTATCTATATGTATGTATGTATGAAAGTTATCATGGATCTAAATTCTACAAGGAAGAGAGCTTCTATATCGTTATTATCTATGTAAATATATTTCATAATGAATATTATTATTGATGTTAGAAAATACAAAAGTACTCAAAAAAATAATAATAATAATCCACGTGTTTAATATCCAAAAGGGTTTTTGCTTTTTTTTCAGGGTGCGTCCCAGCAGTTATCTTCGTTTGTTCATAAAACAGAGTATTCGTACTACTCAAATACACTAAGTTTAGCCGTGATATCCCGTGATATTCATGTTTTCGAGATCAATAATTACGACGATGCAAAAGTGAGTTCTTTTTTTCATTTTTATTATTTTCATAATTTAACTCGGTTCTATTTTGCTTTAGGATCAGAGACAGTCGCAAATACTAAAGAAGCAACCCGTAAATTCTTTTGAGGAAATGGAGGGTCAAAATATTAACATATATACAAGAAAAATAGTGTGAAGACCAAATTAAGGAAATTGTAGTTTTTCTTATCTCAAGTCACAATTTAAGAAGATCTGGGCAGGCACAAAATAAAAGTGATTTTGAACTGTTTTGGAAAAAGCCCTTTTGCATATTGAATTATTATCGGATGAAGCTGCTGAGGCAGCAATAAGCACTTTCGCCAATATAAGCAAAATTTTGCAAGGATATTTTCACGAGAGCAGTGCAATATAGACGTCTTGAATAGGTTATCGGTCAGCTCGGGTCATTTGATCCTAAGCATAAGGCCAAAACCTGAAAAAAATCCCATGCTGCACAGTAAGGAACCAATAGATATGCTTATACCGGCTGAGCATAACACGAATAATGTAAAGTCGGCAGAAGAATCTTCCTCTGATGAAGCTGAAGGATAAGCAGTTCTGGTGAGGAGCCATTCATTTATTTAAATTGTCTTTTGTTATTTACTTAATGATAAAATATTTGTTCTCAAATATTAAACGTTAAATATATGCGACTATAAATAGAAACAACATACAAATTTTATTATATTTAAATAAAATAATTTTGGCCGCCTAAAATGGCAAGTTACCCCATGTGCGGTGGTGGTACTACGTGAAATCATTTTGTTGTTTGCTGATTGCTCTACCTATATGAAATTAATCAATATTTGTCGTTGAACTTTAAGTATGTTAACTAAATAAACGTTGCCCTGTTTGACTACACTTTAACTGCCTATGAATGGTACAAATGACACGCAATATTATTTGCAAGTAAATTAATATTTTTTTGTCTACTTTATCTTTTAGTCCTTGGGCTACCGAGCTCTGCTCGGGTGAAAATAGATAAAATACAAAGAAAACATTTTTTTCCCAACTAGAGGCCTAGCTAAATCAATAATTCACCCCCGTTAACCCCTATATTCCAAATTTCATCGAAAACCTTAGAGCCATTTTTGAGAACGTGATTGCAAATATATCCGCCGCTTCTACTTCTTTTCTCTACCTAGTTTTATTTACAGCCTCTGGGCGACCGAGCCCAGCTCGGGTGTTAATACGGAGAAAATTAAATTTCCCAGACATGCAACTAACTCAATTACTCACTCCCGTAAACTTCTATGATAGAAAGAGAAAAATTGAAAGAGAAAATTTATTCAGTCACATATGGACCCTTATTACTATGTTTATCTACGCAAATATCATTTACGTCACACCTGGTCATAATGCGAGTTTTACTGCACGCTGCGCGTACGGGAAAACTCGCATTGTGGCCAGGTGAAGACGTAAAATTTTGTACTCAACACGGGTGGTAATTCGTAAAGCCCCAGAGCGCATATTTATGGCCTTCACCTTCGGTTCGGAC
This sequence comes from Epinotia demarniana, assembly GCA_945867215.1. Taxonomy (NCBI): domain Eukaryota; kingdom Metazoa; phylum Arthropoda; class Insecta; order Lepidoptera; family Tortricidae; genus Epinotia; species Epinotia demarniana. The sequence goes on along the minus strand of OX244259.1, from coordinate 32,902,423 downwards.
CACAAACACCTGCGATCTGGGGCATTCACGAATTCACTGCCCTAGTTACGTAATGTACTATAGTGCTCCAAAATGTGTTAAGAAACCATAGGAAATGACCAGCATTATTACAACCGATTTTACTATGAGATCTTTATTGTCTGTGGTAGTAGGTAAAATCTGTACTGTAATGTTATTACATTTACACACATTACATTAAATTTGGTACAGCTGTCAAAACTCAAGCGGGTCTCTATTGTAGTATCCATACATATTAAAACATTTATCGATACGAAGCGTCAATTCAGTATGTTTTTTTAAATATAAATCGCACGACATTTGATCTCGAGTGATATGAGTATAGGGACTTCATTCGTTACTCTATGATTGAAAAAAAAACCATTCGTCATGACGAATTGCCGCCATAGCTGTTGTCATTAGGGTTCCGTACCAAAAATGGTAACTCCGTCCGTCTGTCTGTCTGTCACAAAGTGAAATATCTCACGAACTACTCAAGCTATCAACTTGAAACTTGGAATGGTTATAAATGAGAGTTATCCGCGTGCATGGAAAATGAAAAATTTAAATATACATTTAATTTTTCTATAAAAAATTACGAATATGAGGAGGGGGCAAAAAAAAAATCAACTATAGGGTCAAGTGGGGTATCATTCGAAAGGGCTTGAGTTGCACTTTTTGAAGCAGTTTTTTTTTTTTTTTTCTACACGGAAGGTTTTGACCTATGAAGGAAAAGGTAAAAAAAAATACCATTCCCCCCCCCCTTATCTCCGAATTTATTCAAGCGAAAAATTTTAAATAATTACTTGTGATTAAGATAAACATCTATATTACGGGAAAAGTTTTTTTTTTCTGTATCTAGCATATTTTTTGTTTTATTTTCAAAAATCATTTCCTAGTTACATTTGCAATTTAATCAACTTTATAAGTTTTTTTCGTTTTGAAATTTCTATAAAACTATAAATAGAAGACTCTCTATCAAATAAAACAATAATAATCGAGATCAGTTCACGTGATAAACAATAATCGCTAAAAGACCAACATACATACTAAGCCGATTGCCCTTGCACGTTAGTACCAAATGGGGCCGATAGATGGCGCTGACCCCATTCGCGCTGTTAAGATTTTTCTAGAATTAATGGGGTTGGGATTGGGACGCGTATATTTATTTTCAATAGCAGGTCAAAAGAAGATCGCGATTCAATTGTCTTGGTGTAAAAGTTACTCGTTGTTTGAAATTGATTTCTATTGTGTTGGGTTAAAATAAGTAATTTAACAAATATATTGGGACTTTTACTTTACCTTGAGTTAATTGTTAGTTTGCACGGAACCCTCGGTGCGCGAGTCAGATTCGCACTTGACCGGTTTTTATTTTTTTGTGTGTTTTTGCTTTTTTGCTTGCTTTGCTTTGCTTTTTTGCAGATTTTATCAGTAGGCTGAATAAAGGCTGACTAGCAGGAAAAAAATCAGCACTAAGCAATAGTAACGTACACTTATAGCTCACTATACCTCCATTGACGTTATAATAGTTCAGAAGTGGTATCTTAAAAAGGCAACGTAATAAATATTCACATAATTATGATTTTTTATACAGCAATTAGCATAATTTATTCTTTACTAAGTTACCTTGAACACCTTATAGTGTGTTCCCTTCTGAGCTGTTTAATTGACACTAAATGCTATTATGCAGCTATAAGTTCACGGGTGAACTGGTGTAATAGTTTATATCAGCGTAGAACTGTGTATAATAAGACCACCAGAGTAAGTAGTTATATTGTTTACTGTGCTACTTGGGGCAAGCATGACTTATGTTTAGTGGTTAAACTTATAAAATAAACGTTTAAACAAGTAACAAATTCTTTTATAAAAAAAATTAAACCTCAATTTTTTTTATGGAAATATGACAGTTGAATTGACCTAACGCGCGTTCGTAACGTCACGTGATTACCCCTCCGGTAACGAGCACATGATGAAACGTGACGTGACGGAAGTCAACCGATGTAGATCCTTCGCCACAAATGATCGTATGTTGGACGAGTCGGTCCCCTAGAACAACGTGATGATGCCCTTGAGACTCTTCTCACCTTCATCCCTTCTTCATGATGACATTTCCTCGGTTTTTGCGAGCTGCCGGTAGAGCAGCGCCTTGTCATTGCAAATGTCCTCCTCCGCGCAGCAGCGAAGCAGATCTGCACTATACTGACCGACCATTACCAACCGCGCATCGCATCGTACTGAAATAACTACGTACGTAAAACTAAAGCTTACATAATATACAATTACATTATATTTAAAAAGAGCCCCCGTGGCATTAAGCTAAAGACGCGGGTAGCATTGCCCCGTTGTATAACTATACTAAAGCGCTGTCTCAGCTCTTTGGCACAGTATTTCTACACGGTTATAAGCAGTAAAACAAATTCAAACAAACGTCCGATGCGGAGCATAACACAGACAGCACAGACACCCGTCCATTGGATACAGTAAACTTAAGCAGATGCCTCGATTCGAGTTAACCACGCCCCCTAGTGTTAACTCGAATCGAGGCATTCAAAATTTTGGGATTTTGCTGTTATTAAGATTTATGTTTACAATGAAAGACGTTATGTTGACATGGAAACTACAATAGATGTCGCTAAGATCTATATATGTGAATGGTAATTGTTCTAATGTGACATAAGAACTACATAGATGACACTACCGTTTTTTTTAAAGTGAGATGTTCGTTACTTTAGTAATAAATAATACACTAATGAATTAGTGTTTATTACTCCGCTCCGGTGTTTAGCAGACTTATATTTAATCTGTTTAGACATATTCAAATCAGCCTTTTTTAAATATATTTGTCATTATATACAGATAATGACACATTAAAAAAGGAGTTTCGAGAGTAGGCTTTCATGCAGAAGTTCACAAAGGAAAACACACACACACACACACATTCTAGGCATTATTTTGGGCATTCTCCTTTGTGAACTTCTCTCTCTTCGTATTGTATGAAAAGGCTGAGGCAAAAATAGAAAATAAAGACCCATCTTCAGTTTTTTTCTATTAATATTTTTTTAAGCCATGTTACCGTTAAATGAGACAAAATATTATAATAGTCAGTCAGGTATCATATTATACAGCATGGAACGGAACAACGGACTTTCCTGCAAGAGGAGGATAGTTAAGCGTTAGTGCTTACAAGTTTCCAAATAAACTGTGTTAATATTTGTCCTGTTTTGTGACTGCTTGTAAGTCAGAGTTTATCAAACTTTTATGCACAAATCTGCATATTACTCTGGGTGGGGTGTTATAAGTTTAACGTGTCTGTCTGTGTATCTGTGTGTGGTATCGTAGCGCCTAAGCGAATGGACCGCTTTAAATGTGTTTTTTTTGTGTCATAGATAATTTTACCCCGAGTGTTCTAAGCCATGTTTTATGAAAAACTATACAGCCGTTTTTGAGATATTGGACTTTGAAATGAAAGTGTCGGGGGTTTCAAAACTTTTCTAAGTTGTAGTTATTATACACATAGAACGCCACTAGAACTTTAAAAAAAACCTTTAATAAAAAAAAAAAAAAAAAAATTAAACTACCCTCGCCACGCTGCCGCGACGTGACGGCCGCTCGGGTGGTAAGTATGGCGCTAGCGCCGAAATGTAATAGGGGCCTTAAGGAAAATCGTTGGCCCAGTTAGTTAGTTCTACTGGGCGTTTCCGCAACTCGACATCCAGTGTGCCTATTTTGCGTGAATCGGTGGGGTAGCGCTACTCTAAAGGAGCTGGGGTGGCTCCTCTAGAAAGTTTATGAGTGCTTTGGTATTGCTGACTGCGTCCTTTAGTGTGTCCGGAGACCCTGGGTGTTTTTTCCTGTATACTTCTACCTGCTTACAGTCCAGTAGAATATGTTTGGTTGTTTCATCTGCTTCCATGCACGCTCTGCACATGGGGCTGTCTGTGATACCTAAGGTGTAAAGGTGTCTGTTCAGAGTGTTGTGTCTTGTTATTATTCCAACTATCTTACGTACTTGGCTTCTCTGTGTCCTCAGTAGTGCGGTAGTGAGTTTGTTGTCGTTGGCCCAATCCACCAAACTAAAATTTACCAGTTTTCAGATATCAAACATTAGAATTGTGAGAATACACTCTAGATTGAACTCTGTTTTAGTTGTAGTATCGCTACTGTATTGTATACTTAACTAATTTGTAGGTCCGTAAAATCGGTAATCTGCTATACAAAGTAATATATGTTTATTTGATAAAGTACAACAACAAATAGAAACTTGAATTTAGAGGATTAGTTAGGTTTGTTGAGTAAATACTCTCAGTTACAGAATTAAACCCTGATTTAATAATACATTCAGCTGCTTGGAGAAGGGTTCAAAGTCGTTACCTTCATTTCTTTTCAGTATTGAATTATTATAATGTAGAAATAAATTTGAAAATAAGTTTGCTTTTTTTCGCCGGCTAAAGGCATGATATTTTAAGAAACGGATGTATTAGCAGGGGCGTGATAATTCAGGAAAACTATTTTTCACCTCGGCAGCTCTAACAAGCATTTGCTACGTGAAAACACTGCAATTTTACTCACCCCGTGAGACAAAGTAGCTTTTTTAAATTTGATGCTGAGCGCTGAGATGGTATGGGATCATGGATGAAATCAGAATATCTGAACTTTATTAGCTCTCCTTTTCATTTAATTACGAAAAAAGAATACGAGACACATCAGGTCGATCCATAGTTCGACCATCGACTTTTAAAGTAGACCCCCAAAAAGCGCGAAACAAGTAACGCGTTCGAAAACGAACGTAATTATTAACGTATAAGTTTTAATTATCAAAATAATTATACACAAAGGAATTTTCAATTGAAGAATATTTAAATGAAAACATCTCAGTCTAAGGTCCGTTTTTCGGAATAAATATCGAAATTAACATTATAGTTTATAATTAAATAATGAAATCCTAAAGAAAGGTCAGGTCAAGAGTAGGTACCCTAAACCGGCGAGCATGTATGAAAAATGTCATGAAAATGGATGAAGCATGAAAGATTTGTCAAGATGGTAGCAAGTGGAAATCCGTGCTCTCTGCATACCCCTCCGGGAAATGGGCATGATTATATGTACTTATGAATGAATTAATGAACTTTATTGTGCAAATCGGCTGCAATGGCCACCGCCAGTGTTGAAGGCACGGCCACTGATGGATGGATGGAAAAGTGTATTAAATATCGCGGAGAATTTTTTGAAAAATTGTAAATGGTAACAATCTAATAGATTGTCTAATATGCTTTTTCCAAACGACACAACTTAAATCGCAGCCTTCGTACAACGCAACCACGCGATTAAATGCTGGATCTACTATTATACAAGTGTCTCTTGTATGATAGTCAATCCAGCATTGCCCTAAACAGAGTCCATTGTTGCATTTCTGGCACATTGACATGACCAAGGTGCGCTTGCCAGCAGCTGCGCACCGTCTACAGCGTAGCCTCTAGTGCTTGATGGCCTTGCCTGCGACACTGAGGGTGTGGATCGCGTAATGGTCAGGTTGGCGATCGAGGCGCACATTGAGCACATCCACGGTAGGTCGGGGCACGTGGACCGGCTGGCTAGCCCTAACTAGTGCATATCTAAACTCACGGTGATTCTTGACTACTTCTAAAGGATTTTTGCTGTATAATTTGTAACTATTAGCTAATGTAATTTGTTAGCTATTTACTATGCTAGTATTCAACATACGTGCGAACACTTTGAGGTATCACTTACGGCCTCTTTTTCGCTCCATTGGGAAACCTCTTAGCTTCATCCTTCAAGTCTATCCCGCCCATTGTCTTGTTGTACGTCTCGATGGCCTACTAGTTCTTCTCCGGCCCGCCGGCCAACCACTTGCTCGTCACTATGATACGTAGATATAACCGTCAACAACTTGACGTCCTTCCAAGTGGTGATGGCAATATCTCCACAGTGGCGAGCAATTTGCTGGTCTTTCTTCATCCTTCTCTGATCGGCGTTCTTTATGACAGTTGGGATGTGCTATCTCCTTTTATTAATTGTACCTAATACGTCTGTTTACCGTGCCTTAAGGTATCTAGTTAGGAGCAATTGGTTGTACCAATTGTTCATAACTACCAAATGTCCTACGTCGAGGAAGCCATCCATTAGCTCGAGAACAAACTTCGCGGTTTTTTTATCGAACCCATTAAGGGCTCCCTCAACAAAACTAGAGTCTTTTCCGGCATATATAATGGTACGTATCAGAAATCCTGTTGCAGCATAATTCGAACAATATTAATCCGAACCTTGCTGCTGAACTTAACCTACCTTTCCAGAGCAAGAGACTTTCGTCCAGTGAAAGTTCGCGCTCGGGGGTGTAGATTTCCGCAAATTTGTTGTTCATGAGATTCAATATTGGTGTGATTTTTGCAATTTTCTTTTGATATGTGGTCATCCCGATCAAAACATCGTCGTTGTCAGAAAAGTGCAAAAATCGCACCAATAGCTGCAACCGGTTCCGAGACATAAAAACTGCGTAAATTCCGCATCCCCAGCGGTCCCGTGGTCCAATATTCGTTGACGCGGGCTCTATAGTTGAGGGACATGTAAATCATCATTTCGAAAAGACGCTTTATTTCCTCTGCTGTCGTGTCAACCCAAAGGTCCAAATATTTGTTAGTTTGAATTTGCGTTACTGTTTAATTCCACACATACCCAACGAAAGTGACGGTTTTTATAAAAAACAAGCACGTGCAAATATAACGAAACACTCGTGCGCATGCTGGTGAATGTAACATACCACACATTCCCTGCATTTTTGTGTTCTTTCAATTGCGGAAATAAACTCCCAAGAAAGTACAAAAAGTTCCATCTTCATCATATAGCCTCAGGATTGTTAAGGTAATTACCTAAGTAGACAAAAACTAAAACAACTAACCTTCACTTGCATCATCGACGCCGATACTTCTACTACTTCAAGTAAAACTTGGTCCGACGAGGACGCATTTATGGTGCTGCCAAGAGTCAGGGCGACCGGCAGGCCCAAAGTTAACCTCCTTTCCTGAGATTCCATCTATTACAAACAAACGGTTTTCTATGACCTAGTGCCTAGCGACCAATGTTTCATCAAAACTACTATACTAAGATCAAATTCGAATTGCTGAGGTTTAAATTAAGTTGAGCCATCAACCATCCGTAGAAATTGCATTCGTCGCATACATTCCCTTTTCCTGCTCATGTAGAATGCTCTAAATAAATGTGATCTGAAATTCCACCAACTTTGCTCACCTACGTCGACGTAAGTTTTCCAATATACGCGGAGATATGCAACTCGGGGATTCATAAACAATTTCTAACTAAAGTTTTGCGTCCACCATATAGTTTGCAATTTACTACTACAGAGAGGTAATATCAAAAAATCCCTTCTAATTCTAAGTTTATAAATTAATTCGTATTTGGCTTCACTTTCGCCTGTCCATAAAACAGTTTTAAGAAAATTTGTGTTCGCAAAGAGTTTTACTTTCATTATTTGGCAAATACACAAGTCACAACCTTTTAAACTCATCGTTATAGATGAGTCCACGAATTTTACAGTAGGTGGGATAACCATACCTTTTCCTACTTCTCCAAACGGTCATCTTATCAACCCCACAATAGGTCCTACAGTTGATAGCATAAGATTATCAGTGTTTAGATAAAGCGCCCTGCCTTCAGTCGCGGCATCTGTTTCCACAGCTCACTTTGATTAATGCTTTTTGAGTAATTTATTTCTACATTAGGTTGATACACATTCACAAACAAAGAATGACAGGGCACACGCCGACTGTGATGCTTCGTCGGTATTTCTCAACCGCCCTCGCGGAGTTGCCGTTGCATCTAATCAACGTGTCACGTTATGCAACGAGAATATTATAATCCGCGAAAACTACAATTATTATAATCCGCCTATATTTCCGCATGTGACGGAACATATTTATTCCCTCTTAGATCCACCAAAAAGGTTTCTGGTCAGGATTTTGTTGAATACACGCACTAACATTGTTGTAGATATTTAAATTATTTCCGATAGTATTTTGTAATAGAACTCCATAGATAATAAATATTATATAATACAGACTGCCTACTTTGATATTCCCCTCAAGCATGTATCGAAATATTTTAGATAAATTAAAAGTCACTTGAATATGCGTCACATTGTAGTTATTGATTTTAAGAGTCCGCACTAAGCTCGATTCTCCATACAAACGTAGTTACGCTCTCACTACATAAGTTCCGAATAACTCATTGGTACGAGCCGGGATTCGAACATACGACCGCCCTTTGACAGTCGCATGCCTGAACCGCTAGGCTATTGTAGCTTACGTGCAGAATAAGTAATAGTAAATACTACGTACAGAAGGTTCTCTGTTAACAAATCCCCTGTTTTGGTACGCGAAACGTGCCTTTATTTGGCCATCTCTTTCTATCGCAAGCAACGCGCTCTTTCGGAGGCGAAGCCTTAAAGCTAGGGTTTCCGCCAGATCGACCTAAGATTAAATTTTACGTTAACTTATTCTCTACCTATGCAATTTTTAGCAGTTACGGCTCTTCATTCATTGTCAATATTTAAATCGAACCTGATCAATGTGTTATGTTTTCATTTAAACTAAATTGATAGGTATACCTATGCAAAAATAGACTTCAATGTTCATCTGAAGTCTTTACCTATAATTGTTTGCTTCGCGATTAATTTGCTAGGTTACGTAAATAAGTACGTTTATAAAATAATAATAATTTGTAATACCTAGCTGTTATAGTATTTTATTCAATCTTTGTATAATGTATGCTTTTTCAGTCGAGTACCACGTTTAGAGTGGTTTAATTAACGTACGAGACTTAAAAAGCTAATTAATCTAATTATATAAATATTGTATACCTACAATACTTTTTCTACGAGTTAACTAAAACTAAACTACAATAATGAAACGCAAACAATACCTATTAAAAATAACATTTATTTCTGAATATGAATATGCTTTAATATTGTTCTCTGTAATTATAACATGAGCATTGTGTTGCTTCAGAACTTGCTACAGGTTAATTTCGTTAGGTGTAATAGTTGAGGTTGGAGTTAAAACATCATTTTTGTTTTCTGACTCTGTTGGGTTATGGTTGCTTGAAGTAGTCGGGACATTTACAATTGGCTCTTTTATGTTTTCTAAGACGTGGCTTAAATGAGTAGATGTAGCTGGGACATTCACTTCAAGCTCTTCTGTGCTTTTTAAAATGTGTAGAGGATATTTTGATGTGTGTGAGGCGGAGTTGTTATCAGACATTAAAGTACTTTGTTCTATTTGATTCAGAATCATTTTGGAAAATTCTATTTTACTTTCTTTGGAGTTATCTATATAACTCTCCGCTACACCTGTGGATTTCCATCCACCATATGACGTTTTAATGCAGTTATGTCACCTCCGGCATCAATCAATAAAGTTGCAGAAGGCCTGCAAAAACAGTGACTTGTGTATAAATCAGGATTTTCGAGTTTCAAAAAGTTGGCGACAGTCTTGCCCATGTTTCCGAATGTGTTTATACCAACATTTTGGGCTGAACATTTTTGATGAGGAGTTTGTATTTTTGCATAGGGCTGGCCTTAAGTCCTAATATTTTTATCAATATCGAAGTAATTTCCAAAGATGGTCTATTCTCGTTTTCGTGTTCATAATTTGAACCACAATGGTCTCATTGAATGTTTGTAAATTTTCCAGTTGAAGTCTGCGACAGGCACCCATCACTCCAAATATCACTGCAACCTGTAAAACCAATAATACATTGCATGTAATACAAAAATTTACCTAGGAAATTAGCATAATATAATTTATAATGTTCCGAAACATTAATTGATAAATTAAAGATACACTTAGGATAAGCAAGTAAATTATATTATCAGTGTTGATAATTGTAAGACTTACCTTAGTTGATAGGTAAATTTCGTCAGGCGCTCCATTCACGAAACTATTAATCTCGCTCGGCGAGAATGTTTTTGCCTTATAGCCTTGTGATTGGATTTTTATATCCGTCTGCTGGTACACATTTAACGTCACTTTTACCATAGAAAATTCGGCCCACAATGTCGACGGGGCAAATTTTGCGCTCATTGCTTGAAAGTAAGCTACTAACACATTTTCCGAAAAGTTTGATGTTTATGTTGGATGTTCTTCGTTTCCCGCCATTGCATGAAGTTCTCATAATTTTTCATGTACATTTTTTTTACTTGTTTGGCAACAAACTTTCGGTAACACTTTTGGCTATATTGAGAATTCTTTGAGGAGTACTAGATAAGTCGGAATCTTCATCAACATTCTTCATTTTCAATATTTTACAGTAGACAAACAGTACAAACACCGGGAACACCAAAACAAAACCCAAACAGAACAGAAATTTGATTGAAAAATGGGCGGAAGGGTTATGAATAGACATTATAGACAAAATATAGATAAAAAATGATCAATTTGGCCAATCAAAAACAACTCTGACAAACAATTTCAACCAATAGCGAGTAACCACCTTGTTTAAGGCCTGCATCACACTGGCGTGGCCTGCGGTGGCGAACAGTAGTAGATTTGACAGCGTCGGACAAGTTTACTATTGTCCGCCGCGGCCAGGCCGCGCCAGTCTGTGAGAGGCCTAAGTAGACGTTACGTTTGACAATTTGGTACGGAAATACAGCTACGTGTTTAAGGAGACAAATTTTATTTTGATAATATACCGCATTCTTTATTTGAATTACATTTTAGTTCAGTCTGCAATTATGAAATTAAATATTTTAGTTCAGTAGCGAGTACCATAGAGCATAGACTTTCAGCCCATAACTGAAAAGTGGCGTTATCTTATAGTAAGTAATGTTTTTAACTCACAGGTTATAATACGCGAGTATAAAAAAATCTTTATAAGTATGATAAGAATATATGAACAATCCCTTCTTCTTTCAGTAGGTAGTAGTTAGTAATTTACCTAGCCAGCTTGAGTATATAAATTGATGATTTTCTTTAAAATGTTGTCACCCAGTGTCTGCCAGTTACACCATTTTTGAAAAGATTTCTAAGGTCTAAGTTTTGGAGCAGTTTAACCACTGCTTGTAATAATTGTTTTTTTTTTGTGACTAGAAATCCCTACTTGCCCAGATAATGAATCCATTCTACAAGTTGTCATTTAAATTGAGAACTGGCTGAACTTCACATACGGCTTTCTTACATTTCCCGTTTCTTTTGTCTCTCAATGTAATTTGCGGAATATCAAACCTTCGTTAACTGCTGTAAGTTCCTCTGTTGTTCGCCGCTTTGTAAGCTCAATATTTCTGAAAAAAAAAAATGTTTTACATTTATTTTACGACGCTTTAGCCGGAATTCGCATTTTATTAATATGAAGTCCATTATCTATGAAGTCACAAAAGCAGATGAGAAATACGATTATTTTTATAACCGCGGTTGACGATGCACAGATCCCAGCGGTTTGGCTACTAGCTGATAGTGGGACGCGCTATTTTTGGGCTACCCTTTATTGGTGCCTCTTACTGGTTAAGTATAGTTTACATAAGATGGATCGAATGGGTACAATGCACAACACTGAAATCCGCTTTGGTCAAAAAAAATTCATTGCTTGATCAATAGAGCGGAGCCAAACTCAACTTTCTTACAACAATATTTCTCCACATTCCTTTTGACTCACCTGAAAACAGTTACATCAAGCGGCTGCAGTGAATGTGTAGAGTGTACTGTGGTAGTTAAGTGACCATGACATGATCGCTTTTTCTTTAGAGAAATATCATCATCATCATCATCATATCAGCCGAAAGACGTCCACTGCTGGACATAGGCCTCCCCCAAAGAGTGCCAAAGTGACCGATCCCGCGCCACCCGCATCCAGCGGACTCCCGCAACCTTTACCAGGTCATCAGTCCACCTTGTCGGGGGCCTACCCACGCTGCGCCTTCCGGTACGTGGTCGCCACTCGAGAACCTTTCCGCCCCAACGGCCATCGGTTCTACGTGCTATGTGCCCCGCCCACTGCCACTTAAGTTTAGCGATCCGGAGGGCTATATCGGTTACCTTGGTTCTGCTGCGGATAGCCTCATTTCTGATGCGGTCACGCAGAGAAACTCCCAACATGGCCCTCTCCATTGCCCTTTGGGTGACTTTGAGCCTTCTTATGAGGCCCATAGTAAGCGACCACGTTTCAGTGCCATATGTCATCACTGGCAACACACACTGGTCAAAGACTTTCGTCTTGAGACACTGCGGAATATTGGACGAAAAGATTTGCCGTAGCTTCCCGAACGCTGCCCAGCCGAGTCGGATTCGACGATTGATCTCTTTCTCGAAGTTGGACCTACCTAACTGGATCGTCTGTCCTAGGTATACATAATCGTCTACAACTTCGAGCGTAAAGTGTCCGATTGTAATGGGAGTTGGTACTACATGGGCATTTGACATGATCTTCGTCTTATCCATGTTCATTCTTAGACCAACTCGCTCGGATGCTTTACTGAGGTCATCGAGCATCGTACTTAAGTCCTCCATGGTCTCAGCCAAGACTACTATATCGTCAGCAAACCGAAGGTGAGTGATGTACTCGCCGTTGATGCTGATGCCTAGCCTTCTCCAGTCCAGAGTCTTGAAAACGTCCTCCAGTGCAGCGGTGAACAGTTTTGGAGAAATAACATCTCCTTGCCTGACTCCCCGCTGCAGCGGAATAGGTTTCGAGTTCTGGTCCTGGAGTCGGACTGACATAGTGGCGCTCTTGTACAAACACTTCAGCACTTCGATATAGCGATAGTCAACTTGGCACCGCTGGAGAGACTGTAGTACAGCCCAGGTTTCGATCGAATCGAAGGCTTTTTCGTAGTCCACGAACGCTAAGCAGAGAGGCAGGTTATACTCCTCGGTCTTCTGTATAACCTGACGAAGCGTGTGGATGTGGTCTACGGTACTAAAGCCTCTTCTAGAAATATGCGGAAGTGATATATGTGACGTGTGACCATCCTAAAACAAGACTGTTGAAAACGGGATTTTATTTGTAACATACATGGATAAAAGCAGCTGGTAACATATCCATAAAATGCTTCCGAAATAATTACCAAGCCCCCCCCCCCATTACTTAATTTTTGGGCAAACGCATGTACGGAAAAAATATTATCGGCGGAGCTGCTTGACTGCCATCAGCTGAAACGTTTACAAGCACAGTAAAGCATTCTTTTTCATCATTAGCAACACGATTGTATACTTACTCGTTTGATACCTCTGCTGACCTTTTGGTGGTTCCAGGAGCGAACGCAGTCTCCTGGCCGCCTACGTGCAGAGTGTCAACTAATGGGCCTCAGTGCATCGATTACGCAACCCAACCGCCGACACCCACATCGCTGCAGGACTATTATTACTGCTCCAATCCAAAAAAATGCTAGGGTCCTCTTCGCGTGAACTTATTTAAAGTGGACACGCGATTGCGCCAGCCCACTTCACTCGTTCCTACTTTCTGTGACCTAATGGACTGGTAATCTGGTACGATTGGCAGAGATCAAGATGGAGTGAAAAGGCCGCAATTCATCAAATGGATTCTGAGAAACGCCTTTAAGATTTTTCACAATACCCTGCTACATCGATAAAATGATTCATATCGATGTAGACTTTTTTGAATGGGAATCATCTATTAGATTAACTTTTGTAAAGATGTGCGTAGATGTAGTCTCCTTCTTCAGTTTTAGTCCACCGACGTGGTTTCCCGGGGAGTGACCGCTGTGACTGTCGCTTCTCGGAGCCACGCCACAATATCATCTTTAGTTACTAAATAAGACAATGCGGAGGATTGAGTGCCTGACAACTCTGAACACCCCGCCCATCACCCAGGTATGGATTCCTTGACTTTTGTCCAAGACATAGGTAGGTACGAACGGGTGATGGGGATAATTTGGCTAATGAGTATACTTATTTAGAACTTTTTGAGTTTAGCATTTCCCTACCCCCTTCTTTGGCGCCCAGAGGACATGTTACCCTTACCCCCAAAACACGCATCTGGTGCCGTGATTATATTTCCGACCCCTATGTTGGGCACACATTTAGACCCCTCGTTTATCGCATGTTCCCACATAAGAAACCTCTAATTTAAATTTTAATGCAGAGTTTTTTACTTAGTCCGTTGAGTTTTGATTACTGAAGTCTTTATTTTACTTAGATACCTAATTCTTACTTACTGCGCGATTAACGATGTCTTAAATTTTATATTCCCGGTCGGTCGATATTAATAATTCAGGTCGCGAGTCAAATTATTATGAACCTCTTTAATCGAATAAATTGAATTATCCAAACTCTGTCTTCGGGGGATTGTCTTTACGAAGTTAATTTCTACAAATTTTTCCTCTCTTTAATACATATTTATGATTATGTAAATTATTTCTTGGAGAAGGAGTACGACAAAACTTTTCCAAATTTCCAAAAGCAAGTTCATAGTATTAAGTAAATTTAAGGGTGACGCTTATGTTGTGTTATTCCACCATGATTTTATTTTATTCCATAGTATTTCATTGCTTCAATTTAGGGAAGAGTAGTGCGGTGGTTCCTCCTTTGCCTTCCACGCCACAGTTAACGGACCGAGATGACTGTATAGATTAACTACCCTATATTTGTTTTACCCAAAATTTTTCGTTCCATTCGCGTTTTTCCCCATTTGCTTTTTTTCCTAAACGTTATTACGACCAGAAGTTAATTTTACAACACGATTTAATTTCCATTCGTTCTTTTCGCTGCACGCATCTTTGCCGGTGCATTTTTTTAGAGAGGCTATGCTCAGCAGTGGGCGATTACGGGCTGAAAATTATGATGATGATGATGATCTTTCACATACTTATACTTTCCCTGCAGAATAAATTTCCAATAGTCTATTTTGTCACACTTTTTCATTTCTACTCGTTATTTTCGCTACCCGTAACTGTGCTCATGAATAAATACTCAATCTGATAAAAAAATCGGCCAAGTGCGAGTCGGAACTCGGTAAATAGTGTTCCGTGTGTTCAGGGACCCTTTTTCTATCTGCTAAACAATTAGTATTACTTTAAGTTTATCTTCTTTTTCTACCTAGCGTTATCCCGGCCTTTGCCAGGGTCCGCTTTCCTACTCGCTTTCCTCCACTTTGCACGATCCTGGGCGTCTTCATTTGTGAGCCCGTTTTCGCTCATGTCGGCCTTCACGACATCCAGCCATCGCTTCTTAGGTCTGCCGCGGAGTCGAGGGCCGTCGAGAACTAGGTCATAGCATTTGTTCCCTACGTAGTCCGACGGCCTGCGAGACACGTGACCGAACCAACGAAGGCGACATTCCTGGAGCTTATCCGCTACGTCACGAACTCCGAGGCTGCCATCGATGTACTCGTTACGAATTCGATCCGCACGCGTAACGCCGCACATCCACCGCAACATCTTCATTTCAGTAACGCGAAGCTCCTGAATGTGCCTTCCAAGAACTGGCCACGTCTCGCTGCCATATAACAGGACTGGTCGTATGGCGCACTTGTACACTAGCCCTTTGAGTCGAAGTGGTATTCTGCGATCGCAGATGACTCCTATGACCTCTCGCCATTTAGACCGCGCCGCGCTGATTCGGGCTCGGATGTCGTGATCAATGGTCCCGGACTAATGCAGTACTGATCCTAGGTACATAAATTTGCCATTTTTCGTGTCAAATTCGTCACCTATCTTAATAGGATCGGGATTTCGGGATGCGTACTTCCGCAGGCCATGTATTCGGTCTTTGCGACATTTAGTTTTAGACCGCCGTTCTCTAGCGAGCCCTTCCATTAAACCTTATGCTCTAATGCCTGTTTGTCTTCGTCTGTTAATGCGATGTCATCTGCATACATGAGCAACCACGGCAGCGGATCTTGTATTTCCTACGTGACGGCACCACACTAAACAGAAATAGACTTAGGGCCGAGCCTTGGTGTACACCCACTGTAATAGGGAAGTGTTTTGAGTCGCCAACGGCGGTCCTCACTAAAGAAACCGAGTTGCGGTACATTTGACATATCTCGGATGATGTCAATATAGACCTGTGGCACGTTCTTCACCTTCAGTGCCCACAAGATCATCTGACGTGGGATGCAATCGAAAGTCTTTTGCAGGTCAAGAAATGCCATGTAAAGTGGCTTTCGTTTCTCCCTGTAAGCTTCGGTCAGATATTACTTTAAGTTTATCGCTCTGCTAATCCCATCACGGTCATATAAGCAGTACTTAGCTGTTCTGGGAGTTAGTTGTTATTGTTTTTATTGTGCCGTGTGTAGAGGGGACCTATTAACATTGTGTTTTTAACAATTAAAGTACATGTGTTTAGTTTGACACGCTACTGCTGGCCTGGGTGATGTAAGTAAATTGTTTTCTTGTATGCATTAAGTACTGTGGTGAAAATAATAAGACATTAAACTGACACCTATTTTACGTGCAAATTATGATCTAGTATGATTTTACATTACTACATATTCAATTTGTATTCTAGCTAGCTAGGGCAGTAACATGCGATAAAAGGTATCACGTCGGAAAACTTTATTTATACTTTTATTGCATCAGTTAAATAAAAACAGTATTACATATATTATATTACACGTATTTATTCAGGAATGATCATGAATATCATGATCAAAATAATCCTATTGATTATTCACAAATTCATCGATACGAAAACTATTAAGAAAAAATCAAAATTAATCAGTGAAAAATATTCTTACTTATTCGTTTTTTCTTTGGCAGATCGACTTCGTTTACACATGTTGAGCAAGAAAGGCTTCAAATGGAGGACAATAGTGACTTCACCGAATATAAAACTTCGAATAAAGAAAAAAACTTTGTGACTATTGAAATTTGATGCCTAATAGTACAATTTCCCTGGAGTATACTTAATGCACCCGAGTTAATTCACCTGGGGGAATTAAGAACACTAAAAGTATAATTAATTCACCTGTCAAATCCGCAAGATGTTTTAAGTCAACTTAATGCCCCTGAGGTGAATTATGTTCACTGGGAGTATACTTAAGGCACTCGCGACCAACCAAGGGTGAATTAAGTATACGGACAGTACACCTTATGCACTCGTGTCCAATCACGGGTTAGTTAATTTAACTGAATGGGTACCTTATTCACCCGTGACCTGCTAACGGTGTATTAGGTATACTTTTTTGACAACTTCATTGACCCGATAGGTGAATTAGGTTATCTTATCTGTGAGTGGATTTTAGTGCCCTCCAACGCAACCGCAGTTCCATTAGGTATACTTTTTATTTCCCTGATTGGTGCTTTATTTTTGAGCTATATTAGAACTTTATTCCCCTGATAGGTCAATAAGTTGACTGGTAGTGGACTTTGTGCCCTCGAATCCAGCAAAGGGTGCATTAGGTACACTTTCTGTCAACTTTATTCACCTGATAGGTGAATAAAGTTCGGTCGGCCCCCGATCCGGATCAGAATGCGAGTTGACTCGTATCCGCATCATTCGGATGGGGATGGCGTGGCACGGCCGCATGGCGTTTGATTCGCGGCTTTATTATCCGTATCCGCTCGTAACTCGTATTCGTAAGCGAGTTGGAGTGACTCGCAATATTCGCATTTAGTTGTACGATCCGATTCAATTGCATTACCGAGTGCGAGTGAGACAAACCGACGGACCGAATCAGCGCGGCGAGTTGATCCGAATCGCGCAGGAACTTGATTCGGATTGACTCGTTTAGACGCTGATTCGGATCATCCGGATTATACGAGTTCACTCGCCCATCGCTAAATGCTCATCCGCTCCACTGGTGACCATAGGGCTGGCTCGTTCCTCGCTCAACGTTTTGGCATTGCCATTCAGCGAGGTAATGCAGCCAGCCTTATGGGCACCCTACCGAGTGGTATTGATTTTGGGGATATATGTAAATATAGTGTAAACCCCATAGGTTAAGTTAGTTGTAGTCATTTTTGTAGTTTTTTTACTGTTGTACCATACTTATATTTAGAATAAATAAACCCACATGGACTCCTGTGTGTAATCTGGCACACAGGAATGTTTCACATCACGCAAAATGCTCTGACCCGACGAACGTCCTAGGGTTTCCTCACTTGGTTCCATCATCTTTATCTACAATTTATTTTATCAATTTTAACAAATTACAATTTTGATTGACATTTGAAAGGTTTCACTGACATTGAAGAGGTCAGGCTAAAAGTCACAAGTAATATATTGATAGAAATCGTTATCTAAAGAGGTTAAAATCAAGTGCTTATTATCGCCTAACTAGCCAGTAGTTTTTTTCCCTACATAGCTTCCTAAGTTGGGCCCCGAAGGGACCCTTAACTAATTGCCTATAAACTAGGCAGTAGTCGCTGTGTCAAGTTTCAGCGATGTCCCTTCAGCCGTTTTTGCGTGAACGAGTAACAAACATCTAGAAATAATCTAACTTCCAAAACATAAGAAGTTTTACATTTATAATATTAATATTATACTATTAGTAGGAAGTAGGGTATAGTAGGATTTATTCATGGGCACAGTTGCGGGTAGCGAAAATAACGAGTAGAAACGAAAAAGTGTGACAAAATAGACTGTTGGAAATTTTCTGCAGGTAAAGCATATGTTTGTGAGAGATACTGATTCTTAAAAAAATGCACCGGCAAAGGTGCGTGTAGCGAAAAGAACGAATGTTAATTAAATCGTGTGATAAAATTAACTACTGGTCGTAATAACGTTTGGGAAAAAAAGCAAATGGGGAAAAACGCGAATGGAAATAAAAAATTTGGGGAAAGCAAATATTGGGTAGTTAATCTATACAGTATAAATATTTTGGAGAATCTTACACAAATCAACCTAGTCCCAAACTAAGCAAAGCTGGTACTATGGGTACTAGACAAATATATCATCATCATCATATCAGCCGAAAGACGTCCACTGCTGGATAGGTCTCTCCCAAGGAGACAGTACGGTTTCGGTACGTAACCTTTCCGCCCGAACGGCCATCGGTTCTACGTGCAATGTGCCTCGCCAACTGCAGTTTAGTGATTCGGATGACTATATCGGTAACCTTGGTTCTACTGCGATCACGCAGAGAAACTCCCAGCATAGCCCTCTCCATTGCCCTTTACGTGACGTGACGTGAAGAAGGCTGAAATTCTTATGAGGTCACATTGTAAGCGACCACGTTTCCGTGCAATTATCCCGAAAAATCCCGGGAAAGAGCTGAAATACAACGTATTGTATCTACTTAACTTGGAAATGTAGTGACCATATACTTAGAGGATATTAGTATTAACATTGTATCTCTTTCCCGCTCACGGAACAATTATGTCCCGGACCTTTGGGTGGCGTGCGTGAAGCTAGCTACCTACAAAGTAGGTACCAACTGAGCCAACACGTAGAGGCCCTTTTGACAGTTAAATGAAATGCAAGGAGTACCTACACCTAGTATTAACATTATTATTACATTTAGTTAAATAAGCAGAGATGCATGAGACCTCATCCATTGAAAAATCTGTTTTGGTTAGTTATTAATTATTTTCGACTCCTGATCATGGATCATGGATAATGTGTTTAAAATATTTTGAATTTGCTTCCTAAAAATTTTGTTAATCACTAATTGTTCGGCAAAATGAAGCTTATTTTTTGCATAAACGCAATTTCACAAACTTCATTCAGGAGTTGTCAATATCAATTGTAGAGTATTTACGTCACTCCCCGGAAATCTGCAATCTCTGCCATAGAGAAACCTCATAAATGGCATTTTTTTAGACCACTTCCAGTCATTGCTATATATTATATGATTATCTTTAATCACTCTCCCTTAGTATTTACACCCTTTTTTTCAATGTAATTTCATTTCCGTTTTGATTTTAAAACGGAATATTGAATTAATTTTCGAAAAAATAATACAAAATAATTTCTGAACTAAGTTTGTAATTTAACCGTATAAGCAAGTGTTTATTATACCTGTAATTTCTACAAAATCACAATGAAATGACGTGCTTTCAAATAAAGTTAAAACGGTGAAAATCGGTTCACGCAATAAAGAATTATCCCATAAAAATCATCTTACATACTTTAAGCTCGAGCCCAATAGATTACTTAATTTGCCGATAGATGTCGCTTTACGCGGAACGCTTATATCGTAAATGGCGGTGTTAAGATTTTTCCTGATTTAATGGGGTCGGAGCAGGTGCGCCCATACTTGTCGTGCTCGAATTGTCTTAGTTGTCTTTGGCCGTTCGTTGTCTAATAATAAAATTGTTCGCTAAGTATTGCTTGTATTGTGCGACGGAGCCCTACTGGCTTGACTGAAATTCAGTAGTCTCCGTGACAATTAAAATAAATTAAAACAAAATATAAAAAATGGTGTATGGAAAACTTGCTCATCTGCAGTTATGGGTTACAAGAATTAGTAGTTAGTTCTCTTACAACTGGTTTATTTGGATCGTTCAGCATACAGCAAATCGGGATACGAAATCACAGGGTTTCAGGTACAAAATCCTAAATAAACCTTAAGTATAATTAATTGCTACAATCGGTAGAGCTGTCGTGTGATTATTATTCGAGAGTGATTTACAATTCCGTGTGCCTACTGAAATAAATGTTAGTCCCTATGTGTTTATGCCATCATTAAGTAAATACTGAAATCCTAATTCCCTATTGGTAATAAATGCTTAACACCGACCTTCAAACTGAAGTCATACTGCTCTGAACCTTGCAGATGTTGTCAGCGGCTGAGCATCCTTTCTCTCCTCGGTGATTACATCAGAAGGAACCTGGACCCGATGTTGAATCGAAGAAAATTAGCTCCGTCGAAGCCTTAATTAAATGGTTAAACTAAACCCTTATGGGCAAGCAAATGATGTAGGAAAGGAAGTCATTTCTGAACAAAGACTCCCTTCATAATCAGTACCAAGATCTGATCTAAATCATAGCAAATGCATTTCCTAATCCTATTTTTTTCTTTCCAAATTCAATACTAATCTTTTAATTTCATTCCCTTATCGACTGAAAAGAAACAAATTGGTTTCATTAGTATGGATCCATGTGGAACAATAACCAACACTGGATGAAATGTTTAGAAATTCTATCTTACCAGCTAAACGCTCGAAATAATGGATTAAATTAGTTCAGGCTGTCGAACCCGCCCTTCCACATGCATCTGAGGCTGCATCTTGCTGGAAAGAGCACCATATGGTCAAAAACTCAGGATAACAAAATGTACCTTGCTGGTTATGCAAATTTTGAAGAATAACTACTTACATTTCGCCGATGTTGAAAATACAGTCTATTACACCATCTCTACTTGCAATGCCACCAGAAAAGGCTCACAAAATCTCCACTTGTCGGTGCTGAGACCGGATAAAAATGAATATCTCCTCAGAGCTTCCATTTCAGTTCTCAACAGCAATCCAGTTAACCTCTCTGCCTTCAAGACCTGATATTGGAATTACCAACGCAGAAGATATCAACTAACCACTTTTGTATTTATTAAGGAATAACATTAGATTCTGAATACAGATATTAAGTCATTATTATTAAATTAATTTATTGTTCTTCTTTTTATACAATTAACAATTTAAATTAATTGTTTCATTATTTGTTATTCCTTAAAAACACTACTTTATTTCCGTGAAATTTCAACATCTCTCATCTTGCTGGCAACTCTGAATAATCATTACCTAATCCTATTGGCTAATGATTAATTTTAATATATTTGCTAATTCTTTAATTATTGCCAGCACTATGAATTAATGTTGTATCTACCTAGAAAATATATCTAAGCAAGGAATCATTTCAGTCAATGACTTTATCGCCGAAATTGTAGTACACTATCTAAAACAAGAAGTGTCAATCAAAATTCTGCCATGTTACAATTGTTCGCTAAGTACTGCTGGTTTAACGCTTAAGTGGGGACACTTACTGTGACGGACGGAAAACTACGGAACCCTACACTGAGCGTGGCCCGACACGCTGTTGGCCGGTTTTTATTTGTCACTGACTGCACTTTTGCTCCAAGAGTCTTGAGACTAGTTAAAACAAATAACAGGAAATAAAAACTAAAATACTTTGTTACAATAAATAAGTGAAATAGTTTGGGGTCAAAAAGTTAGTCCAATTATGAATGTGTAGGTATCTAAAGTTAACATACCGTTCAAAATTAGCATCACAAGTAATTTTAATTCAAATAGATTGATCGTCATTGTTTAGGTTTTTGAAATTGCTGTATCAAAGGGCGGGCGCCCAATTGCTGAAACAGCTCCTTAGTCAGTCAATTTATTAAACAAATATATTTAGTGCTTGGCCGATATGTAATTTTAAACCCGTGTAGCTAAAATATATACCAAGAAACTTTTGAATCTCGCCGTAAAATTTAATTTAAAGTGTAGCCCCTGACTCACAGCCTAGTTGAAAATTCTTCGGGCCTGGCTGCAAAGCGTTGCACATTTAAAATTTGATAAGTTAGACACAAGTTAGGAGCCATCTCAGCGTTGAAAGTGTCATCATAATTTCCCAGAAAAAGTTTTTATGAAGTGATAGATATTTTTTTAGGAATATGCGGCTCAAGTAGAACCAGTTATAGAGACGAACATTAATAATGTGCGGTTTTTATGCCTCAGAGTAGCTTTGATGGAAACCGAACATGGTCATGCACTATGCGCAAGTAATACCTACATTCGGCTGTAACACATCTTTGTGCCAAATAAAAAATGCGGAGCTTAGGTAACTGAATTGGTGGTATTGGTGCGAACATGGCTTCTGCTTCGCGTTTGTTGTCAATACTAATGCGAGTAGCTAGTCCGTAATGTATGCTAAGCTAAATGAAAATAATTATTTGAGTATCGCAAATCGCAACCATCTATGAACAGTACATTTTCTTGAATTTATATCTTAAAAAAATATTTCATTCACTCGATCATAACAGTTAAGAACAAGAAAGGCTTACGTAAGATATTTAAGAGTCACGTACAAAGACGAGTTAAAACGGTAATGATAAATCTCAGAGAAATTCGTAGCCCTAAAGAGACAAAGGCAGTAACCGCAAACGTGTTCGTTAGCTTTAATTGTTATCACCTTGTAAAACTCAAGCGCAAATCTCATGTCTTGTTATGAATTTTAACGGGACTCCATTTTTATATAAATACGATTCGTAAAATAACTAAAATAAAGTAGATAACCAGTTTTTTTGTAGTAATTATAATAACGAACTAAAACAGCGAATTGAATGAAATGAATAACGAGAAGGTCATATGAAATACGTGGTAACGCGTATTATGTAAATCAGTTTTCAATAGAAAATTGTGATTTGAATGTAGATTCTTACACATTGGCTCGGCGGCCATGGAAGGGCGGATGGAAGCCTCCAGGTAATGCCAAAATTAGGCGACAGTTTATTTTGTATAAATGTTGAGATATAAATCCAACGGATAAACGTATTTATATAACTCGTAATAGTGACTCAGGAGACGTAACCATGGCAATCAGTGACAGAAAATAGTTGATCCACCCACTTCAGTTAGTCTGTTGTTCGTCAGCTGAATCAGAATATTGGAGCGAGAAAATTTTGGACTGGATATATAGTATGCGTAGGGGTAGGTCAAAACGGAATGTCATCCCGCTCATATTTGGAACAGCCCAACATGGAAACTTTATAGAAGAGCGCACCCATATTGACACCATTACTTGCTGTGTAGGTATTTAAGGTCGCCAGAGCTCTCGAGGATGTGTAGTGTTGAGAGTAAGGGACCCGCGTTAGTCTCTGCCTAACAACACAAGGAATCAATCAATAAAGAATCAGCAATGCGGTAGTGATTCTTCTGGGATCACAATTGGCCACAGTCTACAGGGCCTGCTTACCATCAGGCAGATGTATGCTTCTTTGCCACCGTTGTAGTATTAAAAAGTATTTAAACAAAACATGGTATATAAAAAAAGGATTTGCTTAGTTCGCAGATTAATGCCGAATGCCTTAAATCTTGTGTAATGCTCAAATATCTTCATATTGTAAGAAGTTTCCTTTAAATTGAGAAGTACTTTCCAGCAACTAGATGTGTCTAACAATAATAAGGCAAAAGGGCATTCCGTCCAGACGATAATCGAATTTATAACGCGTAATAACGATATATTATTTTTATGACGATTTGAAAGCATTCACGTCGGACCCTAAAGACATATTTCACGACAACTGGCCTACTATCACTTGCCTTTTTCTCACTGAATCCTCGTCCTACATTAATGACGTGATTATTCAGCCTAGGAAAAAGGTACTATCGGTATGCAATTAAATACATACGTATAAGACAATGGAATAATTTATTATTTTGCATTTAATTTAGTCTGAGGAGTGGTTTCTTAACATTGGCTGGTAAACTGTATTTATGAATTATGAGTATGCCTGAAATATATCTAATCATTTTTCAAAAAAACTTAATGTCTCAACCTAGTAAAGAAAACTTCTAGTTTATCAATTCTTCTTGTGAGAAGTGTGTGACTTTGGTTACTAGAGTAGTACATCGGAAATAGATGAGATGACACGTTTTCTGGGGACGTTTTGTCTATTTGAAATATACATCGGATCCGAAAAGGATTTGTTCTCTGTGTTCAGGTGATGTTTTGTTATTTGTGTTGAAAACGTATAGTAGGTACTCTATTTTATGGAACATACATATACACATAATTATATTAACGACAAATTATTAAAATTGTTATTCCCGTAACAGGACAAGGGTATTAACTTTATTAATTAAAAAAACGACGTCTCCTTTGAGGTAGTATTTATAGAAATGTAAAAAAGATTTTGTCAATTCTTTTAACTGCTTATTAACACATTCATTGCCCAGAATCGCTACGCGCTACGCTCGTAGCCGATCCCGTGGTTTTCCTCGTATGTAGCGGAAAGCGACTACGGCGGCCTGACGCATATGTGTCGTCATGGGCCCTGAATGGGTTAAGTGATGAACTATTATGAATATGGGCTCTAAATTTCAACGGTTGGTAGTAGTTAGATGCTTTGAACTTACAGTGGTAATTATTTATATATCCTCTGATAATTTGGTTCTTTTCCGGGTTCCGTACCTCAAAAGGTAAAAACGGGACCCTTATAGGATCTCTTTGTTGTCCGTCCGTCCGTCCGTCTGTTAAGACCCTTTTTCTCAGGAACGCGTGAAGGTAACAAGCTGGAGCTAAAATTTATACAAAATACTCAGGTCTGGTCTTGGAGCTGTGAAAAAATCTGTAAACGCAATTATTATTATTATATCAAAACGTAGGATACGTAGGACACGAGTTGCGAATTACCTATTCGCACGTGTATCGCACAACGTTTTACTGTACATATGGCTCTTTAAAGTTTCGACATATACACGGAAAGTGCTCTTTTCCGCACTAGTGCGGGAAAGTAGCACCATATGTACTGTAAATAAATTTTAATTTGAAAACAGAATCAAAATAAATAAGCACATTTGAAAGCTATTTTCAACAAGGCATAATTTAACTTGTTTTGAGGATTCATGGTCATGTCTGACGTTCTTTTATGTCAAGAGATATGAGGATAATATGAAGAAATAATTTATTTCGATATTTTTGATTGCAATGAAACTTTCGACGGCAAACGCTTGTGGAGAATAATGAGTAGTTTCATTTATTCCGATGACTGCGTTGCCCGTGCGAAAACAAGACAAGGTTATTTTATCATTGACAATATACTGAAACAGAGAACTACATAGCTAATGCATAGCACTGAGCATTGCAAGTAAAGTAAACAGCTGTAAAATAGTTATCAATACAAATTGACCTACACCTCTTATTGACGACGGTTTGAAAGAGTATTGAAATTTGTATAAAGGAGTGAATAGCAAGGAACTTGCCTCACGAATACAAATTTAGAATTATAATATAATTCACCAAACTTAAAAGACTTCCGCGGCAGCTAGGACCCCTTAATAATTTATGAGCTGTTGACCCTAGCTCCGTAAAGTCCGCAGCGATTGTGATGAGATATATATTTATGAAATGCTTAAATTTTTTACGGTTGCGTAAAAAGGGTTCCTCTTGGACTATAGAAGACCTTTTTAGAGATATCAGACACGCGCCTTCCTTTGTGAGTGTGTTGTGCTGAGTAACTGTAGTGGTACAGTTTTAGATACATTCTCCGTCATAATAAAGCAGCAAATGTAGTACAGCATGTATGTAGTATATCTACATTCTGCCCAGTCCAATTAAATACTTACCTCAACGAAATATTTAACGAATTCACAATTTCTTGAGTAAGTAGTAGTAACTTTTGACTATGTTCAATCGAATGTGCCTTCCAATGCCTACAGAAGTGGTTTTCTGTTCAGTGTTATAACTGTACTATTACAAAAAAGACAGAAGTGAGTAATATGATTTTTTTTCTGAAGCTTATCGTATGATTTCATTTTGAAAATTAGGATCAAACAAGTTTTTTTTTTTATCAAATAAGGTTCAAAGCGTCAGCATTACTTTAAAACGTTATCTTAGTAGTTCATAAAGATCCCTATATTTTAAAACCATATTTTAAAGTGTGTTTTTTTATCGGTTAAACCGAGATATAAAACCGTCTGATTACATTTTAAAACGGTTAGGTATATCAGTACACAGATGGGACACATAGTGAGTTTAATGCTACGGATATGTCACATTAATATTTTGCCTATTTAATATTTTACACGGAAAAATATTGCGAGTTTTTCGTTTGGTATTTTATGTAATTTGGGTTTGTTTTTGAACACCAAGGTGTTAACGCGCAACAATGTCAGTTTTCCTAATTTCTTTCAATTCTATTGTAACAACTCTTTGGTTTTAACCGTGGACCGAGGCAGCTGCTACGGGGTGGAGCCGGGGTGGTGGCGCGCCTCAGTGCTCACCTTGTAAATACTTACTACCTTTTAATTCATCTATTAATATTACGATGGAATTTCTTATTACGTAGGTTCAGTACATCTAGGTATTAAAGCGGGTAAAATCGGTGCGTGTGTTTCGAAAGGGTTGCGGCTGCAGCGAGCATGCTTTAAAAAATATTGAGCGGGAACTTAGAACGTTATTGAAATACTCGCTGTTTTAAGATTTCCTCGCATCTTTGGGGAGAAGAACTATATCTGCCTCGGTGGGAGTGGGAATTCGCGGATTCGTATCTATTGTCTAATCAACTCATATACAATTACTATTTCTATTTTCCGACCTCTGCAATAATGTAGTGAAGTGATAAAACGTAAAGTCCGGATAACTTATATTCCTGTCAAACAGCAAGTCATTCGCCTACCCCATTAAACAACTAATTATAAGCACAGGTGCGAAGATTAACAACGATAATCCATTAATAAGTATTCAAGTAAAAAGTTTTGCGTTTTACCGTACTACCAATGGTTGTATCTTGGTCTTTCAGGCATTTATATTTGATGCCGGAAATAAATACTTTGACGTTCACCTGATAAGAAAACTTGAAGATCCGACTCTCGATTCATCTTCGGATCTTGCTTCGGACCGCAGAAGTGGTCATAACATTAGAATCGTGAACTGCTGTCCTTTTTGTACAACTTCAAAATTCTCCATGGTTTATGCCGGGTGCAATGTATTGCAGGCGAAATTGTATAATAATGGTCCCATAATTGCCTACATTATTTTATTCATATCAAGTTACAAAAAATTCGAAAAAATCGTTATTTTCCAATAAAATTTTCTGTACATTTGTACTCGTTCGTACAATGAATTCAAGAGTTGAAGATAAGAAAGTTATTTAAAAAATAAGTTGTGCGGGGTAAAAGCTCGCAAATCGAACACGTACACAAACTTTAGACGTCCACGGAGGAATACCGAAGCACTTACAGAACTCCACCTGACTCCTTTGACGAATTCGAAGCAAGCTTATGAGTGGTACAAGCGTAAGTGAAAACATTACGAGCAAACACAGTTACTTGAGATTTTTATAAAAACATACTAGCAAACACGTTTACTTGAGTTTGTTATAAAAAGGCATTACTAGTAAACGCAGTTAGGTACTTGAGATTGTTATTATTTTGCTAGTTAGCAGCCTTAAATTCAGTTTACAAGTGTGTGATTAAATTAGATCACTTAGTAATCATTCAACAATTGCGTCGACTGTGGCGAGTTTCCAGACCTGATGAAGCAGAGTAAAATTATTCCTATATTTAAGACGGGTGCTACCACTGATCCCACTAACTACAGGCCCATTTCAGTTCTGCCCACACTAAGCAAAATCTTTGAGAAATTAATAATGTCACAGTTACTAAGTCATTTTAACCGTAACAATTTGATGCATAAAAAGCAATTTGGATTCACTCGCGGTCGATCGCCGATTGACACTGGGATAGAATTTGTTAAAAATATTTTCGATGCTTGGAAGGAGTCTCAAGACGCCATTGGCATTTTTTGTGACTTATCTAAGGCATTCGACTGCGTTAGTCACGAAACACTCGTTGGGAAATTGTATTTCTATGGAGTCAGAGGAAAAGCGCTGAACTTGTTAAAATCTTATTTGGATGGGAGAATCCAAAGAGTGGACGTGAATGGAAAACGGTCCCCTGGGTCACTGGTTTCGATGGGCGTACCCCAGGGCTCCATATTGGTGTGTTTCCTGTTTCTCATTTACATAAATGATTTACCGTATTTAGTTAAGGATCACTATGATATAGTACTATTTACTGACGATACTTCTCTCATCTGTAAGGTCAATCGACACGAAGATGCCAACGTTCATGTAAACAGTGCTATATCAAATGTAGTGCAATGGTTCAGCGTCAATAACTTGGTGTTAAATGGGAAGAAAACGAAATGTATAAGGTTCGTAACTACCAATGTCAAAACTACACAAACTAATGTCACCATCAAAGATGAGGAATTGGAACCAACCAGCAGTACGGTATTCCTAGGTTTAACATTGGATGCCAAGCTGCAATGGGGTTCCCACATAAGTATTCTCGCGAACAACCTCAGCTCTGCAGCGTTTGCAGTATGTAAAATACGTTACCTAATAAATGAAAAGTCTGCTAGATTGGTCTACTTTGCCTACTTTCATAGCATCATGTCATACGGCATCTTACTTTGGGGTAGTGCTGCTGATGTCAATGCCGTTTATGTGCTGCAAAAGCGAGCCATACGTTCTATTTATAAAATGCGTGTTAAAGATTCACTTAGAAATAAGTTCAAGGAGATTAATATATTGACTGTGTACTCCCAATACATTTACGAAAATATTGTATATGTCCATAAACACATAGATAACTTTAAAAGAAATTTTGACATACATAACATTAATACCAGAAACAGGGACAAACTAGCAGTGCCAACCACACGACTGCAAAAGATCAAAAATTCTTTTAAGGGTAACTGTACGGTTCTACAATAAACTTCCAAGTAGTGTAACTGCACTTCCATTGAATAGATTCAAGAAACATATTAAGATTAGATTAATTAGTAAAGCTTATTATAGTATCAAGGATTATATTAATGACAAAAATGCTGGGACTGAGTTCGGCTGCCCTAAGCTGAAATCAAGTATCTGTGTTTTGACAAATTTTACAGTAGAGCGAAAAAACCATTTTTTTAAACTTTTCCTGATTACATGCTTACTAACTAAGTAACAGCATTAAAAGTAGTCATGTTTTGTTATGCAAGATATCAGCAATAGTGTACTATATTTTTTTTAACAAAATTATGTACACAACCATTTTAAAATGCAAAAACAGGTTTCTGCCTAGAATGAGATAAGATGATTTTAAAGATTTTCTACAAAAAAGCAAGTATCTTTAGATGTTTTCGTTTAGCTTTGGTAGGCTAAGCCTACGAACAAGCCTTGTTCTTGATAACTAGGTATATGATACACAAGCATGATTGTATGACATTGTAGATAGATGCCTATAAAGTAATATGTCATGCATGTGTAAATTATGTTTCTACTCGTACAAGTAATATTGGAGAATTCCACGGAAAAGTATCTCCTGTTCTGCTTGAATGCAAGTTGCCTTAAGTTTGATAGGTTTAAGGGTTTTTTTCTGTAACAAATTTAAATATACTCA
This sequence comes from Epinotia demarniana, assembly GCA_945867215.1. NCBI lineage: Eukaryota > Metazoa > Arthropoda > Insecta > Lepidoptera > Tortricidae > Epinotia > Epinotia demarniana. Next base: position 32,872,392 of record OX244259.1, on the reverse strand, counting down.
TCAAACTTACATTCAATTATTTAAATTGCAAGTAACTACTTAAACAATTAAAAAAAGAACTTCGAATACACAATACAACAACACAACTTAATACGATATTAATAAGTACTCGAAGGCATAGAAATAAAAAAGTACAAGTTATAATTTTGTTTTATTACATTAATCAACTAATCAACGTTAAATATAATTATATTACGTACACGTGGTACAGAACACCTAGAAATTAATATATTAGGTCGGGGAAAGGTTTTCGTATTCTGTATATAAGAAGTTATAATATTTTCTTCATGCTTTAACTGTTTACATCCGGTTGGTTTTAATAACATCATAAGATTACCTATTTTTTTTATAGAAAATACGAAAAGACCTAAAGACAAAAAAAAAGTTTTCCCATTAATAAAAATAAAAGTATACATAACCTTATTCAAACATCTGTACTAACTACTTCACCTTCCTCTATTAAGTCTAGTGATTGTGAATTTTCTTGTAATTGCATCCAAAATAGTTGCCGATTGTTTGGCATTAAGGGCACTAACTTTTCCAAAATCTCTTTCTTTTTTGTTGTTTTGACACCTCTGCCACCTGTAACATTGACTTTTTTTGGTAATTCGTGCACTGTGTATTTTTTCTGTAAGAAGTCCACTGCTTGAAATATCAAGCAGTGGACTTCTTACAGAAAAAATACACCTCATTAGGAATACCTCATTAAAATTCTTTTTATAAAATATTTCTCTTTTTCCGTTTCTGAAGCTAACTTCAACAACATCTTTTAATAAGAAATTCCTTAAGTTGTCATTTTGATTATTCTTTATTACATTCCTTCTCTTTTTATTCCATTCGTATATATCCCCTTCCGTCACTTCTATAACAATTGTATTTTTGCGACTAGTAGCAACGCACGCTTTAAAATCTTCAAAATCGTAAATGTGTTTTTGTTTTCTTATATTTTTTTCAATGTTTCCGTGTACTCCGTCAGCTGTCATGTGTGTATGTCCTTTAGTAAGATATTTAATAGTTACTGAGTCAATTAAAATTTCTACCCGAAACCCAAATAAATATAACTACAAGGTTTTGGACACCGTAACAAAATGATAATTTCTGCGCTGAAATCAAGTAACTTCGCAATCTATATAAATATTTCTATGCAGAAGTCAAGTAACTTGGCAGTCTATATGAATTGCAAGTATCTATCGCAAGATACTTGATTTCAAGGTAGAATTTGGATACATACTTGACTTTAGCGTAGAATACCCCGTTAGAAAAAGATACTTGAATTTTTTAAAGTTCCGTATTTTGAAAAATATACATTATTTAAAAAAAAATAAAAGATTGAAAGATGTCTTTTGAAAAAGTGAATCGAATGATGTAAAAAAACATTTTTTTGGAAATTTCGAGATACTTGATTTCTGCGTAGGGCAGCCGAGTTGACCTACGCCTAACTTATGCAATTCTAATATTTATTTTTCATTGTACTGACCCTATTAGCTATTATTATTACTGTTGACTTCTATGTATGTTTGATATTGTCTTTTTAATTATTGTTAATTGTGGCCATTTTTTTTGTTTTCATTATTATTATTTTGTATTAATTAATGATTGTATTTTTACTTATACTTTTTTTTTTGGTTTTGGATGACTTGTCAAAAGTGCTTATTAATTTATTATTAAGCCTACTTAAATAAATTATTTTTGAATTGTATTGAATTGATACTATTTATAGATAAAACCGACTAAGTGCGAGTTGGACGCGCGCACGAAGGGTTCCGTATCATTATCTATAGAAACGATAATAAAATCACGTTAGTTGTATGGGAGCCGCCTTAAATATTTATTTTATTCTGTTTTTTAGTATTTGTTGACACAGCGGATATATAAATTTCAACTGTCTAACTATCACGGTTCATAAGCTATAGCTTGGTGACAGACGGACCGACAGGCAGCGGAGCCTTAGTAATAGGGTCCCGTTTTTACCCTTTGGGTACGGAACCCTAAAAATGAACCGCAGTCCCTGCTGTAGCCGAACCGATTAAATATACCTACACATAATTAAATAAAAACTGAACACGTGTATAAGACTCGTCATGCACGATGGGCCATAACGGGTTCCGTTCACACCCTTTGTTGACGGAGGGTATTTTTCGGCGAAACCTTGACATCTTCTTGACCTGTCTATTTCAGCAGCATTCGTTGAATGTATCAAAGAAACCTATTTATGAGAATATCTGATAAACCAACATATTCCCCTAAATCAAAAACACTTGGTTAGGTAACTTCAAGTCCTTTGTAAAAAAATATATATTTTGGGAGGATTCATTTGATATTTTAAGTACCTCATCATCATATCAATCAGCCCAAAGGCGTCCGCTGCTGGATATAGGCTTCCCCTAAGTACCTACCTAATCCATGCTAATATTATAAATGCGAAAAAGTGTCTGTCTTACTTTCTGTCTGACTGTTACCACTTCACGCTTAAACCGCTGAACCGATTCAGATGAAATCTGACCTTCATGGTCAACTGAGCCCACATACCGCTTAGCCCGCGGGTTCAGTTGACCAATATTTTTTTTGTTGTGGGCGACTCGGCCCCACTGATCGGACAACCCAGCCCGCGGGCTTAGTTCACCACTATCTACCGCTTATGGGTCAACTCAGACCGCGCGCTAAAACATCCACTATCTACCGCTTAAAGGTCTACCCAGCCCGCGGGCTAAGTTCACCACTATCTACCGCTTAAGGGCCAACTCAACCCGCGGGCTAAAGCACCCACTATCTACCGCTTAAGGGTCTACCCAGCCCGCGGGCTTAGTCCACCACTATCTACCGCTTAAGCATCAACTCAGCCCGCGGGCTAAAACACCCACTATCTATGGCTTAAGAGTCTACTCAGCCCGTGAGCACAATCGACTACTTTCTACATGGTCCCGTCAACAATATACGATATTTTCAATGCCTAGTTACCCTAATTTCTTTGATAAATACTCCGACCACCATGGCATGACAAATATGTACTTATTAGTTGTTTATTGGTATTGGTACCCGTATCGCATACGGGTACCTATGGTGTCGGGTTAGAATATCTCTTATTTTATCTCTGTATTATTCTGCGCTCTTAGAGTGACCTTGTTAGGATGTAATCTCACAGATCTATTTAGAAAGATATAACGTTCATAAAAACTGGCTGACTTATACTTGCGTCATAAGATTAACTTTATTGACACGTGTCTTTGACATGACATTGAATTCTTGTTAAAATTTATAATGAAATGCGTAGGTAATTATTACATTTAAAATATAATATTAATATCGAAAATGAACCCATATCCCTATAAACCAAGTACATCCGCGTCGTCTAGTTCAGATGTTGTAAGTTTTATAGCTTCGTAACGTGGAAAGCCAATCATGTTGAAGTCAGGTCACCGATACCGAATCAAAAGGATAAATAAAGATGAAACAATTTTATGGCGATGTGTAAAGTGTCATGTCACGCTGCCGTGAAAACAACTGGTGAAAATGCCATTGTTCACGAGACAGATCATAATCATGATCCCGATTTTTCTGCTAACGAAATAAAGAAGTATATGGACAAAATGGACAAGGTAGTCGTCGAGGACCTAACTACGCCGGTCTGTCAAATCTATAACACCATTAATGAAGTCACTGGTTTGGATAAAGCAAAGAAAATGTCTAGTCTATCGAGCAAGCGAAGCGTTAATGCTTCAGCTTGGACGAAAAATCGTTTTTCCTCATGTCCGGATGTTTGGATTTCCCCCTTTTCTCTCATAGAGCTTACATTTCTCAACCGATTCTCATGAAATTCTGTGAGTAGGTTCGATAAGAATAAAGTTTTTTTTAAGTCTATTTTTAAAACTTTTGAAAAATGGCGGAGATATGGATTGAAAACGTAATAAATTACAAGAAAGGGGTCAACGTTGACTACTGACTTGATACAAATTTTATGTTTCGTCCATTGTATCTTGAACTCCAATTGCGATGCATTAGATGCATAAGAGTACACTCGTACTGACTTTTCGGAAAAAGTCGTTGCAATTAGTACCTAAGTGCACAAAATCTGAGGTTGGAATTTCAATGGCAAAAAAATGGTAATTAGTACGAGTGTGAACTAAGGCATCAATAATCTCTAAAACAGCAAATAAATTTGCGTTCCATTTTTAAATTTCGAATATCTCAAGACTTTGGAATGTTTATATTATTTGGACTAGTAGGTAAACTATTTTGGCTTTTCTAGAAGGACTTATGTGCTTACTGGTTGGAACATTTAAAATATTCAAGGAACAGAGGTAATACGTAATTTGGTTAATTATCTGCTTAACAAAATGAATTTCATAGCAAAACGAGGGCAACTTAGTCAATTTTCTAACGTTTTCCGCCAACTACACAGCAAAAATGTTTCGGGATGGCTGTTACAGTGGTAATTTATTTGTGGCATTGATTTTGATAATTTTGATGTGGATGGTTTACTTGCACCCGGCGGCACCTATTATAGGCCATGTCTACTAATGATGCAGAGCACGAATGGACATGAACAGCTATGGTCCGACAATTTATTATCTCCCATTGATATCTAAGGCAAGGTATTCAATGTAGAAAAATGTGATTTAGCGGATGAAATTACCAAATCCTATGGAAATGGTACATTACAGAATGAAGCTTTGATGGCCTTACGAGAGGCCTTTACCGACGCAGATGCAGGTGGTTTTACTTTTACCACTCAAGGGATGACGGTGGGCGTCTGGAAACGGGACGGGGAGTATTTTCTCTTCGATTCCCATTCTGTGGATGCAAATCACCGGCTGATAGATTACCAGTCAGGGGCCGCATATTTGTATAAAACCGCGTCAGTTGAACAGCTCGCTACCTTGCTGTGCAGAATTTACAGCACAAGTGTAGGTCCTAACTGGCTTTTGGAGACGCAAGGTATGATGCGATACAGGACAATGAGGCTATTTTGATGTCGCTTGCAGAATCACGTAGGAGGCAGCGACCTCTTCCTGGGGCATTTCCCTCCCTACACCATTACTTCTAAAGGACCTTCACAGACCCACGGCTAAGGTGACGGCTGATCACAATAACAAAGAAGATGCACAGTTATGTGCAGATCAACAAGCACAAGGGTTAGAGAAAACTCTCTACCTCTGTGTTGGCAGCCGGGTCATGCTTAAAACAAATTTGTGGGTTAAGAAAGGTTTAGTACATGGTTCCGTTGGCACTGTAACAGGTTTGGTGTATCCACCTAATCGTGCACCACCCGCTGATCGCCCTTTGGTAGTAATGGTCAGATTTGACAACTACTATGGCCCAACCATAATGGGATCAGTGCCTATCGCCGCTCGCTGTCACGAGAACTTGGTGTTCCAAGGAGCTCACATGTTCTAGAACTCAGTTTCCGCTTATGTTATGGCGCATGGGCAGTCACCATTCATAACATCATGCTTGACGTTACCAAGGATAGTGGTTGACCTTGGGTCTAGAGAATTTGCTGTGGGTTACTCATATGTTGCACTTTCACGGATTCAAAGACTGACAGACTTAATTCTGGAACCCTTTAATTTTGATCGTTTAACCAGAATCAGGGCCATGAAAATTATTTTTCTACGAGTTGAAGAGGAAAAGAGACTAAGCAAATTGGCGGAACAAACCAATCGAGACTATTGACCGAAGCCGGTCCGTTCCAGCTTGTCCCAAAACCCATCTTCCGTATGTTTGGATGTCCGAATGTCCCATACTTCTCGCCTACAGGCTGCAGTTCTCCACCGATTTTCGTGAAATTTTGTAAGCAGGTTCAATAATTATAGGTACAATTATTTCTTTTTGTCACATCAAAATTCGTTTTTTTTTTCAAATGGCCACGATTTTCACACATTATTATAACAAAACCGAACTTAATCGCGTTTAAAAAAGGTGTTTCTTTAATTACCTCGATATTAAGATTTTTTTTGATACAGGGTTAAAAATAAAATTACTAAATTCAACCGTTTTGAAACAAACTCGCCAGGTCTACAGCTCACAGAAGAAAGAATTACACCGGAAACGTTATATATCATTAGGAATAAAAAAGTGCACTTAAAAAAAGCCATTGACGTTGGCATACCACCAAAGTTTTCGAATTTATTATTTGCTGATTTTACAGACAATGACACAACAATATTGGTATTTTCGTGCCAAGAATTACGGGACTTGTTACCGCAAAGCAAACAATTCTATGTTGACGAGACATTCAGGTCTTGTCAGGGAAATTTCTACCAATTAGTGACTATACATGTTGATCTAGGTAGCAACATAGGAAATATTAAAGTGGTACTTACCTGTGATATATGCTTCGATACCACATATAAAAAAACGACTTATGAAGTTATGAGATACCATTCAATTTAATAAAAATTCAAATTCCAGAGTGGAAACCTTCGAGTGTCAAGGTCGATGTTGAAAAGGCCCTCATATCGCTTTTAATTAATGCTTTTGAAAGTATCCAAATCCAAGGATGCTTTAACCACTTTACCAGGTGCTTAGCCACTTGAGTGCTCGCGATTCAAAAAAAGGTGCTGTAAAGTGCTTAAATTTACCGCGCGCCAGCGGCGCCGTGTCGTGTTTTGTTAATAAATCAATTACTTGGCATTCACTGAATTTTTTGATCTGATTCTTTTTACGTTGCAAAGCTAAAGAAACGGGCAATTTTTTCACATACATAAGTAAACAGGTCATTATAATAAAATTTATCAATAACAAAAAATAGCCCTACGTACCTACCGGAACGAATGCCGTTTTTGACGTCCGATTACCGACAATTCCCACCACTTCAAACCACAAATACACTTTAACACAAATACACTCACATATCACACTTCACAACTAAATACATATCAGGCCGATTACCACTTCAATATTTACTCTTTTGTTTTCATTCCAAATGTAAACAAACCCACGTGCAGGTCTTCACGAGTCATACTAAACGTTACCGGTCAACAACTTTATTAATTTCGTGAAATTGTTCCATAGACTGCGGTTTTGTTTTTTTTTATGTTGCCACATTCAACCTCTACCAAATTAAGTCAACAGAAAAGGGCTCTTCGCACGTTCCAACATAGATATGATTTAAAAACCATTTGAACTCCACCCCGCAACTGGCGTTGCGAGAGCACTTTGCGATTTGACAAGTCGCAACCGTAGTTGCGCCGAGCACTTGAGTGGCTATGGAACAAAGCAAAAGAGTTCAGCCTAAGCAAAACTAAACAAGGCAAGGTTCACATTAGGCGGTTATCGGCTCTGGCTCATCTGCCATTTGATCAATTATTAGGCACAGGCAGGCCCTAAAACGAAAATTGCGCAAAAATTAAACCAGTACTTTTATGAGAACTAGATGAACCCAAGGTCTATTTATTTTGGAAGGTGGACATGCTAAAACAATACAACCGGACAAATAATATTATTGAAGGCTGGCATTCCAAAATAAACAAACTGTTGAAACCGAAACCTAATATTTTAAAAGTGCTGGTGCAGTATGATGTGTGGAGCCAGGCCCCACCTCTTCCCCACCATCCTTCTGCAATGCCAGAAGGCTACTGTTGCTTTGTTTAGTCTACTGTCTAGGTGTTTGCTTCAATTAAGTTTATCATCTAGTATTATTCCTATATACTAGTTCACCTCCTTCGAGAGTGTTAGTTTTGTGCCGAATATTGTTGGCATTTCGTACCTAGTTCTCGTTTATTTGTAAAGAGAATTGTGTCGGTTTTATTTGGGTTTAGCGATAGGTCATTCTCCACAGTGGGTTTATGGTATGTATATTTTGTCTGATTCGTTGTAACATAACTATCAACAGTAGCGGAAATTAAGGTTCCATTTATCTTTTAAGGGTTCCGAACCCAAAGGATAAAACGGGACCCTATTACTAAGACTTCGCTGTCCGTCTGCCTATCCGTCCGTCTTTTAGTTTAGCTCGTGGGCTCAGTGGGCCCATAAGTGATATATAGTGGGTGACTCAGCCAACGGGCTCAGAAACCCATGAGTGTAGGTAGTGGGTGACTCAGCCAACGGGCTCAGACAACCCATGAGTGTATAGATAGTGGTGAACTGAGCCCGCGGGCTGAATTATCCATGTAAGCGGGTCAAGTTGCCTGCCAAGAAATCAAAATGATCAACTGAGCCGGCGGGCTCAGTGTCCTGCGGGCTCAGTTGACCATGAGGGGGAAATTTGGTATGGATATAGTTTAAATCCCGGGGAAGGACATTGGATAGTTTTTACGAATATCTCGAAAAAAATCCCCTGACGGCGTAAAATGGGGGATGAAAGTTTGTATTGACCTACGATATAAACCAGTTCAACGCGGACGGAAGAAGTTTCGTGTAAATACTTTAAGGCAAGCATTCGGAAGAATGTAACTATCTAAGACTCTAATATCGAGAAAAAAGTTGACTTCTACACAGGTACGTAATAACAATCTTTGTGGGCGCGCTACAACGCCGGTGACTTACTGCGGTGACTGCGGCTTTCAATGTCCAAGTGTCAGTATCGAAAGTGTTATGCAATTATCTTATCTTGCAATTTCAACTTTGTGACTTAGAGAAAATGTATTCTATTTGTATGAGGCTTATTGTTACTTGCTTAATTTTTATCTGATCGGAGATTTGCGATGGGCTTATACAATAGGAAACAGAGCCATTGTTCACAAAATTAGCATTCAAGTGCTATACGGACAGCTTAAATATTTTTAACTAGACTAGTTCACACACTAATAAACAGCAACGCATACTAAGAAACGATCAAAGTCCATAGCTAGTATCGTCAGACCAGATATGACTATAGAAGAACCATATCGCAAGAGGCACCTACTATATCCCCATCCAAATAAGGTTGGATATCGAAATAAATCAACACAATATCAGGTGCATTGTAGATTTCACAAAAAAACGACAACAGATTTTCAAATTAACGCGCTCATATGACGTAACCGAATGCCCCACTGTCAGTGTCCAATATTTTAAAATGTATTCGAAAGTGGTGGCCCGGGACCGGTCACTTTGACACTCTGTAGGGGAGGCCTATGCCCCGCAGTGGATGTCTTTCGGCTAATATGATGATAATGGTGATGATATTGATGATTCGAAAGCTCTATGTTGAGAAATGTATGCGTTGATAATTCATATAAAGTGACCGTCAATAGAATTTGCTAACTATGTAATCAAACCGCCATAGTGAAAGACAATTTAAATATAAATCGTTAGCAAATTATTTTGACGGCCACATTACCAGAATCAGAAATATAAATGACAATGGCGTGTTGTATTTTAATTTAAAACACACGTGACGAAACGTGAGTAAAATGCACAACTCGATATTTAGTCTATAGGTACATAATTAAGTATCATATAAGTATTACAATATTAACTAACTTTGTAAATGGCTTATTCTTCTACCTTGAGCCAAAGCATCCACAATTTCTCACGACATTTTCGTCAAGTTAAAGTTTCCGAATCTCTTTTTAGGTTGGCTTTGAATGTGCAAATTAAAGTAGTGGAAAACGACCAGCAAGTTTCATTGCCTTTACATTGTTTGTTTTAATGTTCGCTCTACACAATAAAGTAATTGAGCCCTGAAAATAAAATAAGCATTTCAATTTAGGTTAGGTTTGATTTGGCCAATTTTGTAGATACAGAGGAAAAACTTTTGTAAAAATAAGTTTAAATTAAAAGGTATAAAAGACAATTTTATGTTCAAAATATTAAATATAAAGTAAACAATAAAAGTTGTAATTTTGATTTAATGTTGTTTACAAAACTAATTAAATTATAAAGTTTATATTAAATTTGCGCCCACGACACATAAATATTATATATGTTTTAGTAGATTGTTGGCGGCCCGCCGTATTACGGCTGTTCCAGGTTTTGCAAACACTCCTATAGACAATCTGGTCCATCGTTGTTCAAAAGCTTTTAAGGATTTTGGTATAACCAGAATAACTCTATTAGCAAAAACTAGATTTAAAAAAATGCATTAACGAAATTCCCACTTTAAATGATAGATAAGATAACGAAACAATAGACGCCATGACACCAAGTTTTGTTTTCCATTTATTAAAATTTTCAGCCAGTAAGACTTTGATTATTGTCTTTTTACTTTTGGGACACCCATACAACTTTTATCAATCCTGTAATCGCCAAACTTTAGTTCGTGTAAGGCACTACGATAAATTTTACCCTCCTAAGGTTGTTTCGCCATAAAGTGTAGTGGGGTCGGTCGGACCCCCGACTGCTATCTAGATTGGTTTTATCGAATATTGCCTATGGAAATGTGTAGCTATTTATATTTTTGTTATATTGGATGCGCGTGCGGTAGATACACGGGTTAATAGGACAATAAATACGAGAATTATATGAGCTTTCCTATATTATTGCGGTAAATGACATAATTCTTGCACCTTCAGAATGTATAAATCAACTTAGTAAGTATTTCAAGTACGTAATGGATTCATATAGGTACTTATAATAAATTGTAAGTTAGTAGTCAACAGATGTCTCAGCTATGTTGTCAACTGAGATATACTTAGGTACACAACATTAATATAATGAATCCTGGTAAATCTGTAGTAGCCTGACGCTGTTACAATGATTACGTTGAATTAACGAAATGTATCGTTTATACTTATTTCTTTGCTGGCAGCACTAAAAAAATATAATCTCTTTGATTTGTACGTTTTATCTGTATTTATAGGTATGTGTATCTATATGACACTGATTAAAATGCTACCCTGTATAAAAGAAGTCCTGACTGACTGACTCATCAACGCACAGCCGAAAGTACTAATGTTAGAGAGTTGATTTTTGCACAGTAGGTTACTTTTGTAATGTAGGCAAGGGTAAGACAGGATTTTTGAAAATTCCATCCCTAAGGGGGTTAAATGGGGGTGCATAGTTTGTATGGGGGAAACATTGTTTTTTGAACTAGAGACTTGAAACATTGTAGGAAGATTACATATTAAGATACAACGAAAGCACTTTCAGCGTTTTGGAAAATTCCACCCCTAAGAGAGTTAAATAGGGGTGCAAATTTTGTAAGGAGGGATCATTGTTTTTTGAACTGGAGACTTGAACCTTTGTAGAATTAAATTTCTCTAGAATTAAATATATCCACAATTAGAGTCTAACAGAAACGTCCACGTGACACATAAAGGCAAACAAGTATCAAGGGAATTTTAGCTAAACTAGGTTTATTGATAGTTTATGATTTAATTATGAATAATGCCATTTTGCCCGACTGCGGCAGAGCCGAAAGGAATATATGTTTTAGCAGTCTGTTTGTATTTATGTGTACAACTGAATCGATTTTGATAAATGAGGTATCAATAGATTCGAAGTTATGCCTCGGATGATATAGGTTAGCTTTTGTCTGTTTTGAACTGTTTATGCTTGTTTTACTATTCTATCCGATAGAATAAATCTTCTCGGTTCCTGGATCGTCTCAACGTCGTCTTAATTGTTATGTATCTGTACTTAATTGGGTAAATGGTCCCTGAAGCGTTGAACCACGACGCCTTTCGTCCAGAAATCTGCACACGCGATGATCTCCTGCGGCGGCCGTAGCACGCGCACCACAAACGAACTGAAGTGCATGTAGTGGCGCGAACGTAGCTGGAAAACCCTCATAATCCAATTAATCCACTAAGTCACCAGCCGTGGCGGAGTAACGCAGGTGCGAGTGCGACCAGTACAGCGGTTTACTCGGTGTGGCAACCCGCGGGCCATTCAATTCACAGGCAAGCAATTATCTGCTGTACTACACTTAGACTGAGAATTAAAAACTATACGTAGCTTCTCCGGTTATACATAAATAAATGTATATATATTTATTTATTGCCCTGCATATCGTAGTTAGTGCAAGGACTCATGCGCGGCTTGCTTAACTGGAAGAGCCATGTTGACCAGCTGTGTGGTAGACTGAGCAGTGCTGTATTTTCTCTAAAAAAGCTGAACCCACTTATATCCAAAAAGTCGTAACGGTTCGTATATTTTTCACATTTTCACTCCATAATATCATACGGTATAGTGATATAGGGCAATTCTTCAGATGCCAAGCGAGTATTCATGCTCCAAAAACGCGCTAGTCGTTTACTGGCTGGATTACAGCACAGGACTCCGAGTAAGAAACTTTTTGAAAGTAACGTCCTCATGAGACTCATGACGCACTATTCACTGTACATATATGAGATATTGATGTTCGTGAGAAAAAAATTGCCAATGTTGCCGATGAGACTCGGAACGGTCCCGAGTCCCATGTCACTTTCATGTAGGAATCCTCGAGTGATAGGCCATCTTATTACGAACGACTACCCGTCGAATAGCGAACGGAGCCATTTGACCAAACATTCGAACGCCAACTAAGAATCTTTTTATTGAAAAACCTTACTCAATAAAGGAATATATGGACAGTATACATGAATAATATCACTGTTTATGACATTGTAAATTATATCCCATCAAAAACATTCTGTAAAAAACTAGCCAAGTCTCGATGGAGCTGCTTGTTTATCTCTAAAAAGTAATGAAATCTAGACAAAGTCGTACCAAGTCTCAGGCATCCTTATTATTCTTTATTTGCTAACTAAATAAAATTCTGCAACTTGGCAATCACACAACTTTATTGCATTTAATAATAATAATAATAATGGCGTAGGGATGTGACGGCCCAATGGCGTAGGGATGTGACGGCCCCATCGCCCACCAGATTTCTGGTGCAATCAGTCAACGTAAGGCAGCTTGTGGCGGGCTGTTAGGGAGTAGCGACCCTACGTACCTGAGTGCTCCTGGGGGTGTCCTGTGGTCAGGCTGAGCCGATCGGGTGGTTGGTTGGACAGGCCCTCCGCCTCTGGCTTGCCTTTATTGGCCGTCCAGAGTGGAGTCACAAGAGCTGTTGCTCGAGGGTAGATGTGGACACCTAAGTGGCGAGTTGGCTATATGTTTAAGGCGCCGTAGGTTCAGCGAAGTGAAGCGAACAGAGTTTTTGAAACAATATAATGCGTCTGTTTATAATAATATGGTTTAAAAAAAATACGCATAGTAATCTTGAGGATTTTCTGCAGGGAGATCAGTGAATCGAAATACGATTAAACAATTTTCGCTCATAGAAAAAAATTACGAACATAGGTCTAAAAGGGTCTAAAATACACTTAAAACATATTTAACAAATTATGGACAAAAGCTTAACATATTAAAATGGTATCTAAAAATCGGCAATATAATGTTTGAGAGAAATCAGTGAATACTTTTTTATTTATTTAAACGGCAAAAAAATTAAAATTAAAAAACATGATATACGCGCTTCCGAGCACGCACTTCCATCTCGCTCACGCTTATGCTCAGTGAGAGGGACAGAAGACCATGAACCTACGGCGCCTTAAAGTCCAGTGCCACCTCTCTACCCCCCAGCTCTCTGACCGGTGTTGCCCTTAGGCCATTTTTTAATGTCGCTATTAATAGGGGACCATCGAGCAGTTAGCGAGTCACCGTCTGCCAGAGATAAAGATTGAAACAGTTTTATTAGGCAGGCGTCCGATGTTTCACCCAATAGCCCAGCCACTAGTCCATCATTTCAACCCAATAACCCGTTTTATTTAGATTCCATCAACTATCAATAGTCCCTATACACCCCAGCGGGTGCTGTCTCTGTGTGCGTCCCATGACACGGGCAGGGACAGCATCCGCTCGGTGTACTCCTTCCTTGCATTTCATTAAATTGTCAAAAGGGCCTCTACGTGTTGGCACAGTTGGTACTTTGTAGGTACCTACCTAGCTCCACGCACGCCTCCCAAAGGTCCGGGACATCATTGTCCCGTGAACGGGAAAGACATACATAATAATAATAATAATTATTATTGCATTTATGGATACCTAAAACTATGTAATAATGTGTAAGTGTGTGTGCGAAGAGTCAATAAAAAAATCTTCAGACCTTTTCTATCAACACGTCATTATAAAAATGTTAATAAAGTTTCTGTTTTACCTTTTGAAAAGAAAAGTTTGTATTTGCACTTGCTTCGTTGCTGTACTTTTAAGTACCTAATTGCTTCGAGGAAACAAAAACAGATTTGTCTCCGAAGCAAAAACATTTTTTTCGCTTATTTTTAATCTACGGAACAAGATCTACGTGGAATACATTATTTTGGTCTACCAAGCATGACGCCTTTGGAAGCTTGAAGAATACAAATTAGAAGGCAAATCCCATCTCCTAACTTAAATGTATTTCAGACTGTATCACTGATACAGATAAGGTCCAAAATATATTGATTTTATACAACATACATTTGGAAGGAAGTCATCATCGTTAAAACGTAATCGGGCACAGGACCTCATTATGCAAAACTCGACATCTCCATTAAAGATACACAACGTCGTATTAGTTCGAAGAGATCAAATCTGATTAGTCGATGACACTAATAAGTCGTTGAGTGACAGTGCTTTCCACAAGGACTGCTATTTCTTGTATCAACTTTATTCAAACGCTTTTACTCGGAAAGCCCACTTAATCTCTGTAGGTACATATTACTTATGCACGAACTCTTTTACTGTAAATATGAGCGCGTATTAATTAGCGTATTTTTTCGATATGTCAATGAAAATAACTTAAGGCTTTTCGATAAGATTTATGACCAGGGCTCGAACAATTCATGTAAATGACGTAAAAATTACGTAAATTTACATGTTTGTATTTAAACTTCCGTGTGATATATCGCTCAAAGTAACAAAATAATGGTGGGTACATCCATGAAATTTATACAGGGTGATGATGTCGTGAATAAAATAAATATTACGAAAGTTGATATCGTATGTAGGTACGATCATTTATAATAAAAGTAATATAAAAAAATAAAAACGTATTATCGGATTATAACTAAACTAAGCCTATATTATGAACTAAACCTATAAAAAGTAAATGCCCCCCAGGTCCCCGTTATTGGTTAAAATAATAATAATAAGAATAATAAGCCTCTTGAAGGCCGAGAAGGACAAAGCCAGCAAGTACCTAGACCTGGCTCACGAGGTAACCGCCATGTGGGATGTTGATTCGACGAACATCGTCCCGATAGTCGTTTCGGCGAACGGTTTGATAGCGAAGAGTCTCGACCGTCACCTAAAGAGACTCTCGCTCGATGGCTAGATCAAGGGTCAGATACAGAAGGCGGTACTCTTGGATACTGCGCGAATAGTCAGGAGGTTCCTGTCTCTGTCGCCCTGACCACCGGCAGCTTAGGCCCCGCCTCGCTGCCGGCGGTACCCTAGGTTAGGTTTTTATAAAGGTTTTATGTTTTATATTTATAGTTTTATATTTTACTTTTTATATCATTATTGTAAAAACCTAGCCTAAGAAGAAGAATAACCTTAGAGAATAACTGAAGAGAATAATAATAATAATAAAACATTTATTTCAGGCAACTAAGGCCCAAGTTACAAATACCTTACAGACTAACATACATACAATATAACATTAAACACTAATTATTATTTAGGTGACGAAACAGTGTGGCTCCGTTGCATCGTCAAGTCCGGTGTAGAGTTCGGTAGGTTGCCCCGGAACCGCCGAAACACGACACCCTTCAGCCAGAAGCCAGCACACGCGATGGTCTCCTGCAGCGGCCGCGGCACGCGCACCACAAATGAGCTGAAGTGCACGTAGTCGCGCGAACGCAGCTGGAAAACCCTCAGCGAGTAGCCCGTCTTCTGGTGAATATACTGCACCACGTCATCAGCCGTGGCGGAGTAATGCAGGCGTGACACGTACAGCGCTTTACTCGGTGTGGCAACCCGCAGGCCCGAACCAACTGGCTCTGCTGTACCACACTGGCTCTTTCGCGGCTTGCACTTCGTAGACACCAATGTGAATCCCTCCTTATCCACATTGGTGCGAGGGGGCTTCTCTTTTGGAGGAACCCCGGCTTCACGCACTCTTGAAGGTGCGCTTTTCCGGTTGGCTGCGACAGGCTGATCTGCAACGACGTCAACATAGCGATGACGTGACTTCGAGGAGGCGGGGGGAGGCCGCGCGCGCGGGGGGCACGCGGGCGGCGTAGCGGCGGCTACGACACGAGCTGTGTCAGCAACACGCAAACGAACTTGACGCCGATACATTGACGCTATTACCGAGACAGTCATTGCACTTGAAATTTGATGCCTGTGACCGACTTACTGGGGCGCTGGGGTTATGGTACCCAGAAGGCTGGCAGCGTTGCTTCTTTGGATTGCTAGGCTAATCCTTTGGCCAAAATAGCAGCCAGACCTCTAGTCGCCGGATGTTTGGACGAGCCGCTCCGAAAGTTCCTTATATAGGGCTTTCGCGCCCGGTCCTCAGAGTTTCCACTCCAAACGGCGCAAACATGTAAACCTCACCGAGGACAGCATATTTGCGCCGTTTGTGTTGCTCTGCCGTTGTCGCCGCAGCTCCGGCTTTAGAGGAGGTCGCTTGGAGATGGGACGGGGCTAGCGTATCAACGCAGGTAGCGTCCCACACAAGAGTCCTCCCCTGCTTCCATGGAATGAGCGTCATGCCGTCAGGGCGCTTGCCATCGTCACGTGCGATACCGTTCGGCTCTAAAATGGCCGGCACGCTAACGGAGGTAAGAGCCCTACGGATGACGTCATTCAGAGAGGCGTGGCGGGAGATGCAGCCAGCACTCTTCTGGCAGGACAAGCCGTGGTGACCTAAGGAGTCTACGTGGGCACCACAGCGGCAGCGGTGCGGCTCATTAGTTTTGGAGCCAAGTCGCAGACAGGTTGCCAAAGTTAAAGTTGGTTTGTCGAGGAGAGTTCCAAGGTTTGGAGACGGCAAACTGTGAAGCCATAGCCCAGCCTCCGGCTCCGCTACAGCAAGGAGACGAGCACGCTCTGTTGTGTTTTGTGCGGTGGTGATGAGGTCTTTAAGAGTAGATTGACAGAGGGGCACGTCCCACTGGTTTTGGGATTTCGGGGAAACCGGAAGCGAATCATCTGGGCAGGCCTGCTCCCAGGCGCATATTGCCTCGCTCGAACAGGCAATCGCGGCATTGTTGCCAGCTGGGCTAAAAATTTTGCTGGCGAGTTCCTGCGTGCTGTGGAACGAGGCCAAGAACGCTGGGAGGGCTACACTGACAACCTGTCGGATTCCCAGGCCCCCGTGCCGGATTGGCAAAGAAGCCTGGGTCTAGGCGCGACTGTCCACATGGACGTTCAGGATGGATGTGAGGGTGGTTTTAAGGACGGCCTCGAGGGGTTCAATAATATGAGGGAATTTCCAAATGGGGCTATGTCTTAAAATATATGTAAACTTGGGGACAAAGAGACAAAATTGTATGATTACTAATAGTCTGAGGGAAGATTTATCTATAATTTTGATGTTAGGGGCTAAAGAATTGAAGATAGAGATAATACCATGTACGTCAGGCGGAGGAAGCGAATTATTTATAAACAATTCACACTTGGAGAAATTTAATTCTAAACCTATTTCGCTAAATTTAGCGAAATAGGTTTAGAATTAAAGGCGAGGCTGAAGATAGCGGGTCCAAGCGGATCACCCGCTGACAACCAACTGCCGATGATAGGCGATGATTTTTGAAGAGGAGGTGTGTAGCCTGCTGGTAGCATTGCCATAAGTATTTATAAATTATGTGTGCCATCTTGAACTTGTGCCAGTATAGGGCACCTCTATCCACAGAGTTGAACGCATTTTTAACATCCACCTTCAGCAGCACCTCGCAGGAGTCGTCGTGCACAAACGCGCGTGCAGCGTGTACAGCAGCTTCGCAACCACCTTTGCTGCTGAAACCAAGTTGTGACGGCTGGAACTTTTTGGTCAGAGAAGGAAATACCTGTTTACAACAAATTTTTGAACAGATCCGCCTAAGAGTAAAGCCCACCGCGATAGGCCTAATTCCCCCGTCTTTTTTTTTTAAGGCGCAGAGATTTGTTCCGTATAATATCTCTAACACGTCAATACAAACTTTTCCAGACAGTGGCAATTATGTTTATTTTTAACCGACTTCAATAAAAAGGAGGAGGTTCTCAATTCGGTTGTACTTTTTTTCAATATTTGTTACCTCAGAACTCCGTCATTGATGAGCCGACACGTAATTTTTTTTTATTTGTAAGTATATGCTTCCAGGTGGGTCCCATTTAAAAAAAAACGTTTAGATGATGGGATCCATGAGGAATTGAGGGAACTCCTCAATTTTATTAGGCACGCGTGTAGTAATTTTGGTATTTTCTATTATAACTCATGTATTTACATCCGGAAATCATAAATTAGGTGGCGAGGAATTGATTATGAAGACCACAGATGACTTATCGAATTCCTCATTTATTTACTTAAAAGTAAATAACGTAAATACGTCACAGGTTCTTATAAGATTCCGTTGAAATTGGAACTAATGAAGTGCCATTGGTGATGATCTTGGGGAATCGACGCAAGTCCTCAAATATTATCGGCCCACATACAGCGATTCGGTTTTTTTCTATAGTAATCAATGCATTTGCTCTCGGAAATAGTTCATGTGCTAAATTGTAAAAAAAATGTGGAAGTGTTCTCGTGGCTTAGCGGAGTACTAAATTGAAGTCGGTTAAAACTTTGTTTTTAAAGTAAATTATCAAGGAATATAATTAGTAATTAGCTCTTAATTGATATTATTGTCGTGGTTTCAACGGTTTGAAAAATTTACATTTACAACACAGTCAAGTGTTTAAATATGGGTGCATACAACTTAGTCATAAATATGTCCCATAGCTCTTATGTCAGGTCAGTGGATAAAGGTTTTGGTACATATTTATGAGAGGATTAAATCGATACATATTTTTGCACTTGACTGTACTCATATCGTATTCTCGAACAAATCATTATTTCAATTTTAAGATAATTATTACTTATCGAATACATACAATTATAGGTAATGAGCAAGTAGCAACTCAGGCGCAAGAGGGTTCAAAAAGTAAACATTGTAACTAAACGCAGAAAACTGGATTTGATTCCTTTATAATAAGATATAATTTCGTAAGGAATAAATAAACCAAACAATCCTAGATCGCGTCACAGCTGTACGCGATAAATAAAGAGGGAGTCGGAAACTTTGTTTTATTTCGAAAGAGTCAAGAGTGAGTCGGAAACTTTTGTTTTTTCGAAATTCAAATGAGCTCTGACGAAAGAGTCAAGTGCGAGTCGGAGGCTTTTGTTTTACGATAGAGTCGACAGGGAGTCGGTAATTTTTGTTACATTCTAAATTAGAACGTGCTCCGTCGAAAGAGTCATGTGGGAGTCGGAAACTTTTGTTTCGAGAGTTTACCTGAGGGGTCATTCTCACCTAACGGTTATTTATTTATCGTATGGAAAATCAATATTTAGAACCGTGAGATCTTGGAAAAGACGGTACGGTTGCCAGGTTGTTGCACTTTTAGCACCACCCAGGGGTCACGTGTAAGGTCGCGATACTACTGACTTTTATTTCAATACCGTTACAACGTTATGTTCCTAACAATATTAAGTATACCGTCGATACTTTTAGCACTAGGTATGCACTACATTCGAATAGTATCGATAGTTTGCATAACAGTGGTAGCACCTCTAGTTACGTTAGTTTGGCATCTGTCATTCTAATCAAACTAGAAAAATTATATAGTCACCGATAAAAAAATATCGTGTACCATTAACGCATCAATCGTTCAATATTAATAAAAAAGAAACTTGCCTTTTAACGAGCAATACTTAGCTACTACGTTTAATTGAAAACAAAGGATGATGTAACGTATTTTTAAATGAGAGTGCGAGCACCGAGCATTGATGACAGCAACAGTAACCACTGGACTAAAAACGCCATGAATCAAACTCATGTCGATATTCGATTTCTGCAAACGTAATCCTTTCAATTCGGGATATCAACATTTAAAATGAAACATTGATTCAAAGTAAATATTGATATTAGTCACATGCCTGTGGTTGATTGTATTGGGTAATTAATTAACTTATATTTTTGTCCACGCACATATCATTAGTGCTCTAAAATGCGTTCAGAAATCGTAGGAAACGACCAGCATTATTACAACCGATTTTACTATGAGAACTTTGTTGTCTATGCTAGTAGGTAAAATCTGTACTGTACTGTAATTATTACAGTACAGATTTTTGTTTCGTTATGAGCTTAAATTTGGAACAGTTGTCAATTTGTCAAAATTTAAACGGGTCTCTATTCTAGTATCCATAGATATCAAAACATTTATCGATACGGAACGTCAATTCAGTATGTTTTTTTTTATATATACCGCATGACATTAGATCTCGAGTGATATGAGTATAGGGACTTCATTCGTTTCTCTATGATTAAAAAAAACCATTCGTCATGATGAATGAAGTAGAATAGATAGATAATCTACCGGTTATATCAGTTTTTAGGCTAGGAATGATAACTTACTTGCTAAACACTTTTAGACTTATCCGTGTGCTCATACAGACTTATACAATACCTGTATATTATACAATTCTGGTTTAATACTTTAGCAACACGATCAATGATTTATTAAATAAGGTATGTACCAAACAATGTATTTTCTGAAACGATATTTACCAAACGTTACTTAGTCAATTGTCACGAATAGATACATGATTGTCTAATGAACTCTTTGTAAAACAATATTTTATGAAACGAATAATTTGTTAATTGTTAGTTTGCCAATCGTTGTTTATAAAGTGAATATTTGTGAAACGTTTTTGTATGAAATGATTAGATAGGTACCCACTTACACACTCCCTACATAACTAGTGTGACTCGCAAGCCTGACTTTTTTTAGTTCGAAATCATAATTCGGCATAAAAAAGGCAATCGCACCTGCTCACAAAATAGCTCGCAAATCGGATAAGAAATGTGACCTGTAGAGAACTGCGGGACAGCACACATCTGAACATACAAACGAATATTGGCCCAAGCTGAAACAGACAACCTCGTTCTTTTCGCTCGCTCGTTCAATCACAAATTGTTTAAAACACAATTCATTATAAATGTCGATAACTAGTATAATGAACCAGCCTATTTACGTCCCACTGCTGGGTACAGGCCTCCTCTCACGGATGTGAGGGAACGGGCGGTGGTCCTGACGCTGGCCCAGTGCGGGTTGGAAACTATTAAGATAAGTTAATTGTATAAACAAAATAATGTCATAGTTGTCAAGCTTTGTCTAGTAGGAAATATAAATTAAGAAGCACTAAGCTTTTCCTGTTAAACCTACGAACACTGTCCGCAAATTATACGTCGTCTTTAAATGTATCTTCACTTCTCATGCTCGAAAAGTGTGTCATTATTAGACATACATAGTACATTTAACCCGTAGGGAAAATATGAATACATATTTATGATTTTTAAAACATTTCAATTTGACCCATCAAAACACTACACTCCACCAATCACTCTAAAAAACATTTGTATTTCCTGACGGAGCTATATTAAAATCAACCAATCAGGAAACGGAATTGTTTTTTTTTTATTCCCTAATAGACAATCATTAAAAAAAATGCCTCTGACCGTGTCTATAGTAGCGTCTTTTTTTATGTGATAGGAGGCAAACTAGCAGACGGATCACCTGATGGTAAGCGATTACCGCCGCCCATGGACACCTGCAACACCAGAGTCTAAACGTTCAAGCGTGGATGTCTGCATACAAATTAAACAATCTTTTCGCCGAGGAATTCATTATTGATTGTGGATGGATAATCTTTGTTTTTTACTATTTTCTCGCAGTCGAAGTGAGAAGTAAAGTGTATACACTCTAGTCTTAAAGCCATTATTACCCCTCGCCCTCGAAGCATTTCCCCTCACTTAGCTTCGTCATAGTAAACACAAGCCGCGCGCGGTGCGTTTGTAGAAGATAACCTACTTTACACTCTTTCTACGATGGCTTCTTTCGGGAAAATAACTATCTCGTAGCGATATATGGCTTATTTAGACCCTTGTCAAACAATCTACTATTATAGGTTTTAATTTATGTAACCACTTTGTTGGACGAACTATCTTTACAAACGATAATAATAAATTAATAGGATAAGATATAAAAAAACAACAGTCATTGAAAGTAGAACTATTTTTTTTCGTTATTAACTTGAACCTACAATTAAATATAACATTTTTGTAATTATATTAATAATGGTACAGAAAGAATCCAAATATACCACTATACCATACCACCAATGTCGCGGTGTCCACCGGAATTGTGAAAGAAAATGGCGAGCTAGCCTCAGGCAGCGCTGCGGTAACTTGCAGCCCCCCTCTTTCTGAAATAAAGCTCTTTGTGTCAGGCGGCTCGAGTGTGAGCCTCGCTTTATAGAAACCGTCAGATTACATCACACAACCTGAGCAGAGCCGTGCTAATGACTAGTTTTATATGTAGCCAAAGATTTGTTATAAAATATGTATGAGAAGCAGCATTCGTGACTTTGAAATGAAGATTACGGCTTTATAATAGTATATTCTATACCTATGTATGTATATAAATAAATATTAGGGGACAAACTTACACAAATCGACCTAGTCCTAAACTAAGCAAAGCTTGTACAATGAGCACTAGACGACAATAAACATACTTATATAGATAAATACATACTTAAATACATAGAAAACAACCATGACTCAGGAATAAATATTCGTGCTCATCACACAAATAAATGCCCTTACCGGGATTCGAACCCGGGACCTCTTGCTTCGTAGGCAGCGTCACTACCAACTAGGCTGAAGCGGTCGTCTACTCGTCGTCGTCGGTCGTCGTGCACTGTATACCTCGGTCGTATACTGTAAACTTACTTACAGCTTCATTTAATCCACGGCACAATTAATCTCTATTTTAGAAACGGACCATGCCAAACTCCAACGACAAGATGGCGGCTGTCAAGCGCTAGGGACGTGCCCATACTTCGTGAAGTAGTGTTGTGTTTGTTTTATCGATTCATGTGGCTAACAATACATACCTTGTACATGGGCCAATTAACTATTTTTTTACGGGGTTAAATTCGAGAAGTGTCTTAGATTTGAGCTGTGAACAGTGAAGTAAAATACCTACGATTTTAAAGCTTAATTCAAATGAAGAAATGAGAAGAATACTTGTTAAGAACAAGATTAGAGACATAGTTTTCTAAAAAAAAGATTTTTTTTAACTTACCTTAGCTTTTTAGCTTAGCGACTCTTCGTGAAGTCCAAAAAGGGATTTTATTGAATAAAATATAATATAAACACGCCTCATGTTTAGGACAGGGAAGACATATACATAATATGTAGGTATTTTATGTATAAGTAATGTGACATTGTATCACTCTATCATCACTCACGGAAAGGATCTAAGTAGTGCAATCGCATCACAAACGACCCGTGTCTGTCTGTCCGTCAGTATGTCACAGGCATTTTACTCTAAAACCATAAGGTGTATTTGAATAAAAAATTGAGGATAGGGTGTATTTTGTTAACCGCTACATAGTTTTGTAATGAAATTACTAAAAAAGATTTTTTTTAGGGGTGCACCCCATACATAAAACTGAAAGTCAAAAATTATTTTTTCATTGCAAGCCCACTTGTGGTACATCAATCGACAGGCCTTTCAATAGTAGATTGTATGACAAGGGTCTAAAGTAAGCCATATTACCACGATATGGATATTTTCCCGAACGAAGTGAGGGGAAATAGTTCGAGGGGTAATATCAGTAATATGGCTTTTAGACCAGAGTTATACACTCTACTTTTCACTTCGACTGCGAGAAAATAGTAGAAACAAAGATTATCCATCCACAATCAACAATTATACCAAAGCGAAAATATTGTTCAATTTGGCGCCATTCTTTTTAATAAACTGTTTTGACACAGATACAAAATATTCACAAGACGAATAAACGCCTCAGACCGTCTAATAGCGGCGTAGTCTATCCCGCTCAATCTTCATAGCTTATGTCATGTATTTACATCCACCAATCACAACTCTTTAAAATAACATTAGTATTTGCTGTCTACTAACCAGAATACAGCTAGACATTAAAATCGACCAATCAGGAAACAGAATTTAATCCAAACATTAGGAGTTTTTCATTCCCTAATTTACAATTATTAAAAAAATAAACGCTTCTGACCGACTATAGCTCCATTCAAACGTTCAAGCGTGGTCAACAGTTGAAAAACACCCAATGTTTGAATTGAATTCTGTTTCCTGATTGGTCGATTTTAATGTCTAGCTGTATTCTGGTTAGTAGATAGCAAATGCTAATGTTTTTTTAAAGAGTTGTGATTGTTGGATGTAATATTGAACTGTTGTGAGTGGTCAAATTAAAATGTTTTATAAATCATAAATATGTATACATATTTTCCCTAGGGGCTAAATGTACTACTTTAGCCCCGCTTGCCAAGTCTAATATGATGCACTTTTTGAGCATGAGAAGTGAAAAATAAATATAAGGTTTCTAAGCAATTTTTTGGATTAAGTGAATAGAGTCGGAGATAATCGCCCCGAAAGTGACTAAAATTGTGTCCCCCCCCCCTTTAATTTTTTAACCGTGCATTTTAAAAATATGAAAAAAATCATGCTCATAGGGATTATAAAATTCTACCAGCGAAATTTGTTTTCAACAAGATCGGTTCCAAGGTTTTCGAGATATTTATAAAAAACTGCGTTGTTTAAAGAAAAGGACGTAAGTGCCATAAGTTTTCAGTAACGATATGACCTTTTTCATATCAGACTCATCATACCCCTAGCAATACCCCTGGGTGTAGGGTGGGACTGAACCATACCACCGTAGTGCTGTGCACTATATAATGCTTTATAAAATCTATCCCAAAAGTCCTATTACCGTTATCAGTATCACGCAGTGTTATGTACCTAGTTGAAAAAAATAGACTACCGTTATCTGTACGAGTAGGTATAACCTTTGATTTAGTATATAGAACTAGATGCACATTGTCAAACAAATATGCCAACAAATGTGCCCCAGAACATGAACGAAGAATACTCTGGACAGGCTATGGTAATAATAATACCACGTGCGAGCGAGCTGGTAGCATACAAATCTCTATAAGTGTGACAGAAAGGGGAATATCATTCATTGTCCTTGTCATAGTTCCACTTTTTTTTTATTTGCCACAACTGATTTAGTATGAAGTTGTGCCACACAAACCATTACCCGTCCCGTAGTAAGTTGTTTATGACAAGTCATCAGCCATTTTAGGACCGGTTCTTAATTTAGCTGCATAAGAGCTTTTCCGTCCCTCACCGTGGCAACACGTACAGCCCGTCCATAGTATTCAAGGTGCATGGCCCCAGAATGACTGCTCTAGCTACATTTCAGTAGTTGCTAATAGCGTTAACTTATAACCTGCATCAAGATATATGTTTCATAAAAAAAGAACTCAGTGTTTTAGACCTTAAGCACCATATTAGCAAACCAACATCAAAAAATTTAATACTTTTTAGTTTATTGTGACATATAATGTGACTTGACTGCTCACGTCAAAACTTTAGCGTTTAGCGAATGAATGGTCGCGTTATAAATTTTATTTATTTCAACAGAAAGCACAAATACATCTGGTTTCTTTATTTTACAAGTGGGGAATAAACAGTTTCAAATATTTGTACAAAATTATATACAAAACAATTGTTGAGATTTCCGTAAGTACATATAGTACAGCTGACAGAGTCCATAAAAATAAATCATTTTAGTTTCCTTGAAATAGATTCAGTTTGTTAAATAATTGTATATTTTCGACCTGCCTTTACTTTAAATACTTTCTTTTTTGCGATGTAATGTAAGCGTACAGTCAAGTAGCGATCAGCTGTCGATTTTATTAAAACGGTCCTGGGTTTTGAACGTCACTCTCATGATCACCCGACATCTATAAAAGGAGTATTACGAGATATAAGGTCAAAAATGAATGATCATGAAAATTGGCAACAATAAGCGCATTTCCAAATGATGTGTTGGGATTGTATTATAGAATTTTATTATAGTTCATTAATGCTATTAATTACCTTTTGCAAGGTCATTTCTGTATGTCTGTCTGTCCGTATGTCACATGCATTTTACTCGAAAACTATAGGGTGTATTTGAATAAAATTTTGAAGATAGGTGTATTTTGTTAACCGCTACATAGTTATGTAATGAAATTACAAAAAAGTTTTTTTTAGGCGTGCACTCCATACATAAAATTGAAACTCAAAAAAAAATTGCATGCCCACGTGTGGCACATCAATCGATAGGCCTTCCAAAATAAATATAAGGTTTCTAATCAAATTTTTTGATTAAGTGAATAGAGTCGGAGATAATCGCCCCGAAAGTCACTAAAATTGTGTCCCCCTCCCCTCTAACTTTTGAACAGTGTATTTCAAACATGTGAAAAAAATCATGCAAATTGTTTTGAACAAGATCGGTTCAAAGGTTTTCGAGATATTTCTAAAAAACCGCCTTACTTAAAGAAAAGGATGTAAGTGCCGTATGATTTCAGTAAGGATACGACCTTTTTAATAGGCACGGAACCCTTGTTGTGCGTGGTCCGACAGGCACTTGGTCGCTTTTTTTTGTAAACATACCGCAGATTATGGTTCAGTATTATGTAGTTGAATTTTGTAGAAATAAAAAGTTGAGAAGCAAGACAAGCTTTAATTTTTATTAGTCGCCTCAAAGTCGACTCGAATCGTACTTTTTTGCTGAGCCTGGGTTGAAAATTTGTTCGTATATTAGAAAACAAACAAGGTACTTATAGCAGTGAAAAAAATAGGTCCATTATTTAATAACCAATTGCTTCCTTGTGATTCGTCGTTTCAAAATAGGTTATTTGCAATTTTAATCAAATAATAAATCCACGCGTGCTGTAATCGTAATTAGCATTTTAATAAGCCACGCCGGCAGCGCTCTCCATTACCGTCCTGTCACTGATAGCTCGTCGTTTAGCTCGCGACCGCGTTATAATAATGCCTTCACGAATACATGGAAAAAGTTCACAACTTTCTATATTTTGCCAGGGCCTGACTGCAAGCTGCTAATGCAGTTTCAGTACACTATATATTTTGTTATCACTATAAAACCTATCTATTCAACAATTCAAAGCGCACATTTTCTAAGCTGTTCGGCCGAGTGTTATACACATTGTGATACAAGTAAGCTATGTTAATAATTACATCCCAGGCGGAATTGCACAGGTTAGCTTGATAAGAGAGCCGAGGATGTAGTTATCGTAGCTCACGCGTTTCATGCGGCGTTTTTCAACACATTTGCGAGGAAAAAATCCTTTACTTAAAATGAAAATTTTGTAGTCGCCTAAGTTATTATCTTTTGTTATTGATGGAAGCAGGTTTTACTCACAAACCTACAATACACCTACATCACTAAGAATGACCAGTGGCGTCGGCGTGAATTCTATTTATCATTTTTCCAATCACGAGTGAACACATTTAATGATAACCAAACTCGCATTAATAATGTTAACAAATATTTGTGAATATACCTATAATGGCAAGCAACTTTTTTTTCGCGAGGTTCACGCCAGTCCTAAATAAATATATATTTTCGTATTCAATACAAATTCGTGCAATTTGTTATCAAAATATCCAAGAAGAAATAATCATGAAATTAATTCGTAAAAATGATTGAACTTGTTTAGTCGAGTACTCAGCAAACTTTTTAATACATGATACCCATACTTTTTCTCAACACGTGTGCCCTTCCAATATAATCCTGCTGCATAAAAAGGGAGACAGACAAGTCTGACATAGGAAACTATCGCCCTATCAGTCTCGGCTCCCCTCCCCACCCTCCGCTGTTCTTACTAATACTTAGCTTACTTAAATTCAAAATTTTACAAAATCACATCACATCACATCATCTATATATATAAATGCCTTTGTCCTGACTGACTCACTCATCAACGCACAGCCGAAACTACTGGGACTAGAAACTTGAAATTTACACCAAGACTTCCTTTTATGACGTAGGCAACCGATAAGACGGGATTATTGGAAATTCTTTCCCTAAGGGGGTTAAATGGGGGTGCAAAGTTTGTATAGGGGAAACTTTATATTATGAACTAGAGACTTAAAACTTTGTAGAAAGATTACTTATTAAGATATAAAATAAGTAATTTCAGCGTTTAAAAAAATTCCACCCCTAAGGGGGTTAAGTAGGGGTGTAATGTTTGTATGGGGGAAACATTAATTTTTGAACTATGAACTTGAAACTTTGTAGAAAGATTACTCATTAAAATACAGTAAAAGTAATTTCTGCGTTTAAGAAAATTCTACCCCTAAGGGGGTTAAATAAGGGTGCAAAGTTTGTATGAGGAAAACTTTCCCTTTTGAAAGAGAAACTTGAAACTTTGTTGACAGATTACTTATTATAAAACAAAAACAGTGCTTTCGGCTTTTTAGAAAATTCTACCCCTAAGGGGGTTAAATAGGGGTGCGAAGTTTGTATGGGGGAAACACTATTTTTTGAACTAGAGACTTGAAACTTTCTAGAAAGATTACTTATTAAGATAAAAAAAAAGAACCTCCAGCGTTTTAGTACATTGCACCCTAAATGGGGTTAAATAGAGGTGCAAAGTTTGTATGATGGAAACTTTTCCTTTTGAGCTAGAAACTTTAAACTTAGTAGACAGATTACTTATTTGTATACAAAAAAAGAATTTGAGCGTTTTGGAAAAATCCACCCCTAAGTGACATTGGGGTTTAGAGTGAATATGGGGGAAACTTAGTTTTTGAGCTAGAGACTTAAAACTTTGTAGAAATATTACTTATTAGATTACAAAAAAAGGACTTTTTGCGTTTTAGACTATTCGACCCCGAAGGGGGTTAAAAGGCAAGGGTTGTATGGGAAACGCTTTTTTTAGTAAGATACTTGAAACGTTGTAGAAAGATTTCTTATCAAATAAAAGAGTACTTCCAGCGTTTAAGAATATTCTATCCCTAAGGGGGTTAAAAGGGGGTGCAAGATTTGGATTAGCAAAACTCTTTATTGAGCTGGAGACTTAAAACGTTGTATAAACAATTATTATCAGAATAAAAAACATCTTTCAGCGTGTTGGAAAAAATCCTCCCCTAAAGGGTTTAAAACGGCATTCAAGGGATGGAGACCAAGAAAATATTATAGTAAGAGATTTGTAACTTCGGTCTTATCGCCTTTATCTTAAAAGACCACAAAACTGATTATTTTGAAATTCATCCCCTATGGGGGCAACATAATTTAGATTGCTTGAAATGGATTCCATAAGGGGGTTAAAAACACTCATCCCCAAAATGAGCTAAAAGGAGTTGGATGTTTGTACAGGGAACAAGACAATTTTTAATTAAGGGATCTGGAACTTCGCTAAAAGACTAGGTAACTAATTACAACATTTCTTGAAATTCATCCTGTAAGGAGGTTAAAAAGGGTTGGAAGTATGTATGAAGAATAAGTATTTTTTGAAGTAAGGGAATTCATAGGTCTTTTATTATACTACTTATATGGTAAGCCAAAATAAATAATCCAACTGGTAGCAGAGAAGTAGGCAAGGATAAATTAGAACCACGACCCTTACAGAACCGAACAGCTTCCAGTTCCCATAACCGAAAAGAAGGTAATGTTTCATTTAAACTGCGGATTATTTTGTTAATTTATAAAGTTTATTTTAGATAATCAAAATCATGTATGCTCTAACAACACCGTTAAATGGGGACAGCAGATGGAGATGGAAAGTTCTACGTCTTTTAGCATTAGATAGGTTTTCATAACTATACAGGTAGCTCGGACTAACGTGAACTACTGAACGGATTTAGGCAAACATTTCCAGTAATGTAGCTTTCTTTAATACATTATAAAAAAATATACAATTTTAGCAGAAATGTCTGTTGATGATTCTTAAGATATTTATATTTCTAAAAACGGAGTTTTCAATTTAAATTTAGCAATTTAAACAAATGAACTCATTTCACTGTTACTTTTTACGCTTAATCCCTGAACGGATTTAGATGAAATTTTCCGTACGCTGAATTTGACACCCTTGGAAGGATATAGGATAGTTTTTATCTCTGAAATAATCCCATAAGATGGTAGAACTTTGTTTGGGTCAGCGATAATTAAGGTTCCACCTACAATAATTTAATACCAATCATTTTTCTAAGATACAAGTTCTACGCGCACGAAGTCGCGGGCAACAGCTAGTCAGCCTATATACGTCCCACTGCTGGGCACAGGCCTCCTCTCACGTATGAGAGGAAACTTTAAATTCTAAATTTTACAAAATAACTTACTCAAATTCTTAGTTTTAGAAATTAATTCCGCGACATTCAGTTTGGTATTTACATATTCTATGTCGTAGGTGTACGCCGATAACTTAATAGCCCACCGTTGCAAGCGACTAGCCGCCATGGTAGGAAATCCGTGTTTTAGGCCCAAAGATGCTGATTAATGGTTTATGACCAGGGCTCTAAATAAAACGCCTCCCATACAAGTAGGTACTGGCGGAGTTTTTGTACTTAAACAAAAAACAATGGCTAGCGCCTCCTCATCAAGATGAGAGTAATTTTTCTCCGCATCAGTTAAAGATACTCGACACGTAAACAACCGGTCGCTCGATTCCTGCCCTTCCAGGTTGGGTGAGAAATAATAGAGAAATAGTCAGAAATTGATATCCATATAATTTTAAGATATAAACATCAATAGTCATAATTTTTGTTAAGTTTAACGCTTTATAGTAGTAACATTCATGACCTAAGTATAATATTAAGTATTATAATCGCAAATCAGAAAATAGATGTCCATAATG
This sequence comes from Epinotia demarniana, assembly GCA_945867215.1. Taxonomy (NCBI): domain Eukaryota; kingdom Metazoa; phylum Arthropoda; class Insecta; order Lepidoptera; family Tortricidae; genus Epinotia; species Epinotia demarniana. Next base: position 32,841,622 of record OX244259.1, on the reverse strand, counting down.
ATTAAAGGTCTATCGATAATCATTCATAAATATTTTAAGGCATATATTTAAACGTACTAATGGTCGTTATTCATATCTTTTTAATGCCTAAAGTGAATTACGTCTAAGATACCAAGATACCAAATCTATAACATCCATAGTCATAAATATAAGTAGGTACTCAGAAACATTTCCAGACATACATTTGAAAAGGGTACTAGGTACAAACAGCAACACACCTAACTGACCATTAAAGACAGAGCAGATAGAAAATGAAAGAGATAAATATATGTGTATTATGTCAACTTCAAATTAAATAACGTTTGCGTATGTGTGACGTGCTTTTGTCACTGTAGTTGTTTGAACATCTTTATTACACTCTGAAAAGGTATAGGATTTATTACCACAAGACACGTGAATAAAATTTGTCAAAAATATATTTTAGCTTTCGGACAGGATGAATTAAAAAAACTATATTATTATTAATGAATTGCTGATTCTATAGGTGCATAATATTCTTAGTGTATTATTTATATTTTTCTTCATTCATATGTTTATAATTTTTCAGTTTGTCACTGCATTTTCGTTCAATAATACATTGCATTATTGAACGAAAATGCAAAAGTTCAATAATGCAATGTCTATAAAATTATAATTGACAATAAATGCAGAAACAAAAAAAAACAGTTTTATTTATCTCGCTTATTTTTAAAATTAATACGGGATGTGCCCTCCTCCGTTGTCTAAGACTAAATTAATCCTGGAACGCATATTCGCCACCATATTCCAACACATGTCACTTCCTTTTAAAAGTTTCCAAGTGTGAAATACCACTTGACTTAAATTTTCTTTATTTCGGACGTCGCTTGGATCCCAATTGAGAACCATTTGCCCCTATACGTTCTCAATGGGGTTTAAATCTGGGCTGTTTAAATCCGGGCTTTTAGCCGGCCACTGAATCAGTTCAATGTCAGGTTGACCTGCTAGCCATTCCTGTACTAATCGGGAGCTGTGTATGGAACTATTGTCCTGTGCCAAATAAATACGACCGTGGGGATATGCCGTGCGAACTGATGGTAAAAAGACATCTGTCAAGATTTCCACATATTAAGCCCCATTCATCCTGCCACTCACTGCTGTGAGTTCCCCCGGACCCATGGAACTAATCCAACCCCAAATACCTAGACAAATTATTCCACTTGTCTTGTTAGGTAAGGTTAGGTTAGGTTAGGTTAGGATTTCGCCTGTAGAGTATTTTGCGGCCATGCTTGTCTGATCTAAATGTTTTCTCGTCGACAAAAATGACTACATTGTTTACCCAATCGAAATTGTAGTATTGCAGACAAGTGCAAGTGAATTTAACAAAGCCGTAATAGAAGTCTCTAACATCATTAGTCATAAATGAACGCCGAACCATCAACTTAACTTTTTCTATATAATGATGTTATTGAAATCAACTTACGTGCACTCCCTGTTTCTCGAGATATCTCGGCCACACGCATTCCAATCTCTTTGAGGGTTTTCGTTCTTTCCAAAAGAGTCAGACGGGGAGCCATCTTCAAACGTGAATTAATATCCGCAAATCAATCCACAAATTCAATATAATGGCATTTAATGTCAATAATGACATTGTATCAAACACGAAAGAAAAAATACTGTTTCAAAACCCTTTTGAATAAATAGCCCGCGTAGCTAACTTATTCAAGTTTAGTGTGATTCTCTTTCATGCAATATTTCCCATTTCTGAAGTGTATATTTAGCTGTGTTGCTGTTTGTACTACATGGCACTACTGTGCGGTGGGTTTATGATTGTTTCGTAAAGAATAGATTCATTCCATACATGGTGGGTCGTTAATTATATTAAATAATAAATTAAAATTTAATAGAACTAAGTGCAGTAGAATTAGAGCAATTTATCGTTGTTTGTGTATATAGGCCGCCAGTAAGTAATTTTGAATTCTTTGAAAACATAATGGAATCTGTGCTACTTAAAATATCGCGTTCTAGAAAGAAATAACTTATATGCGGCGACTACAATGTAAATATTTTGGAAAATTCAACAAAAGTGTCAGATTGTTGAGTCTTTTCAAATCTGGTAATCTCAACCACGTATTTATGGAGCCTACTAGAGTGACTGCTACTAGTTCAACATGTATAGATAACATTTTCAGTAATATTTTTCCTAGTAACAAAAGTATAATCAGCAAATTAGAATCAGATCACTAGAATTAGGCCAACTCATGGTATTTGAGACATTAAGGAAAAATATCGTGAAAAAACAAATAAATTTTGTACCAGTAACCACAGATCGTGTGGAAAGAATAAAACAAAGTCTAGCTCAGGCGCTACCCTTTCTGTCTATCGATATGAGTCCTAATAACATGTACAATTAATTCTTCCACACTTTTATGGCACTTTATAATGCGGTATTTGCTCGCAAATCGGCCGTGGTTAGTAGTGCACCAGTTTTTAGTGAGTGGTTTACTGCGGACTTACATAAACGTCGACAAGTACTGTATGCCTTATATGAGGAACGGCGGTTTAATACGAGTGATGAATTTAAAGAACATGTCAAGCAATATTCGAAGCAAGTTGAAATAGCGTAATTATATATCTCAGAAAATAAAAGAGCTCTGACATTATTAAAACAACCTGGAAAGAAATTAATATGGAGACTGGTAGATCGAAAAACACACCGAAAGATCTTAAAATAAAAATTGATGGCAGAATTGTAGATTCTAGTTTGGAAGTAGCTACTGAATTTGAATATTTCTTTACTGAGATACCAGTCTCCACAACTAAGTATTTAAATTCATCACCTTCCTCTGCCATTACATTGTCGAAAGAAAACGCCCCAGAATGTAATACAAACCTCCATTTTGAACACGTTAGTTTCTCAGATGTAGTAAAGGCGTTTAAATCGATTAATGTCAAAAAAACTAGTGACCTCTGGGGAGTTTCTGTTTATGCACTCCAACATAGACACATAGTAAAATCACTCCGTTATTCAAATCGGGTAGCACTACTGACCCCACTAATTTCAGACCGATATCTGTGCTCCCAAAATTTAGCAAAATTTTTGAAAAATTAGTTTTGTCGCAATTAATAAAGCATTTTCATGTAAACAATTTGATGCATAACATGCAATTTGGTTTTACCCGGGGTCGCTCGACAACCGACGCTGGTGTCGAGCTGATTAAACACATTTTCGATGCCTGGGAGGAATCACAAGATGCTTTAGGTATCTTCTGTGATTTATCCAAGGCCTTCGATTGCGTTTGTCATGAAACATTGATTAGGAAACTCGACTACTATGGAGTCAGTGGATCAGCACTGAATTTACTAAAGTCGTACTTACATGGTAGAATACAAAGGGTCGAAGTGAATGGACAGCGATCACCGGGGTCATTGGTCTCGATGGGTGTACCGCAGGGATCAATATTGGGGCCTTACCAGTTCCTTATCTACATAAATGACTTGCCATATCTCGTAAAGACCCACCATGATATAGTATTGTTTGCTGATGACACCTCACTTATTTTCAAACTTATAAGACAGCAAAAAGCTTGCATTAACGTAAACAAGGCTATTTCTAAAGTAGTAAATTGGTATAATGTTAATAATTTATTGTTAAATGAGAAAAAGACTAAATGGATTACATTTGTCAATAATCACGTTGAACACGAGCAAGGGAGTGTCTTTGTGAAAGATGAGGAATTGGAACTAGTTGATAGTACAGTTTTTCTTGGTTTAACGTTAGATTCTAAGCTTCAACGGGGTCCCCATATTGCTAATCTCTCGTATAGAATGAGTTCTGCATCATTTGCAGTGAGTAAGATCCGTCAATTAACAGACGTGAAAACAGCTCGATTAGTATATTTTAGCTACTTCCATAGCATTATGTCATATGGTATTTTATTGTGGGGCAGTGCCTCGGACATTCATTCGATTTTTGTTTTGCAGAAACGGGCTATTCGGGCGATATATAGTTTGAAACATAGAGACTCACTTAGAGATAAGTTTAAAAATATTAATATAATGACATTGCATTGTCAATATATCTATGAAAATATTGTGTATGTACATAAAAACATTGTGAATTTTAGGAAAAACTGTGACTTACATAATATTAATACTAGAAATAAGCATAAGCTCGCGGTGCCCACCACTCGGTTCCAAAAAATAAAAAAATCATTCATGGGTAATTGTGTAAGGTTTTACAACAAACTTCCGCGATACGTAACTGAGTTATCTATTAATAAATTCAAGAACTATGTGAAAAGTAAACTTATTTCGAAAGCTTATTATAGTACACAAGACTACATGAATGAATGATAAAACTGCTTGGGACTAATTTTGAGTGGATTTATAATTTATTTATTCCTTTTGGAAAATTTTGACATTGTGTTTTTAGTTAATTATTCTCGTTTTATTTATTTTTTGACATTAGATTGTCTTTCTAGAAACATTCTAGACTAGTATTTTTTTTATAAAAAACGTTAAATACTTCAAACAAATTTTACTTTTTATGTTTAATAAATTAATGTTTCTACCTGACGATTTGAAACTGCTTGTTACTGGGCCTACTTGAATAAATATAAGTTTGAGTTTGAGTTTGAATACGTTTTAAATAAGCATTTTTTTTTAGAAACTTTTTTCTCTGAAATTAAAAATGGTTAACATATCGGACCCCTAAGGCAGGTCGGTGTAGGCACGACGACGAGCGAAGCGAGGAGGAGTGTTAGTTGTACCGTGACCCTAAGCGATACCAGAACCAATAATGACAAAACATCCATCGAAATGTTGACAAGTACATATTTTTCCCAACTTTCGGGTCAAATATTTCGGCCATTTTTGATTTTGGAGATCACTCATCATCATTTTTCTGGGAGTGTGTTTATAGGCTTTAACATTATGAAGAGTGACACCACCATGACATTGAATGATATGACTTTAACTAATCAGATGACTAGCAATCATTATGACTTGCGAAAAAAGGCCTTACAACAATGATTATATAAAATAGATTATTGCCTTAAACATTATGTAATTGCATACCACCGCAAGGATTTTTCAGTCGCAAATTGTATAGGGGAGCTAATTTAAACACTGTACTGATATTTTACTAGAAGTTCGCACAAAAATTTACTAACCCTAAAAATAATCGGACTCCATGAATGTTGCTGGGCGTTGGAATGTTCGTTATCGCTTCGATTTTACGAGGGTCTACATTGAAGCCTTCCTTAGAAACAATATACCCTACAATATACCCTAGTAGACTTGATCGATCATAAACAGGCACTTACCTTTCACCTCATCCCGTGCCTATGCAACCTATTAAATACCCGCTCTAGCGTCTCCAAATGCTCCATTGCTGTCATCAAGAAAGAACTCCACATTAGGAACATCATGTAACAGGTTTGACATAGCGCGTTGGAACATTCCTGTGCTAACCGATAATCCAAATACTAAACGACTTTATCTAAACAGGCTTCTATGAGTATTAATAACCGTAAACTCCTTACTCGCCTCGTCTAATTCCACTTGATTATAGGCTTGCGAGAGATCTATCTTAGAAAAAACTTGTGCGCCGTTTAGCCCTACCAGTAAGTCGTCTATTCTGGACAGCGGATAATACCTCCTCGCAGCATGTCCAGCTGCTGCGCTGGTCAATCTGATCCTTGATCGCAGACGGCAGAGGGCGCGCCCGACAGTACACCGGGGCACCGGGGTACACCTTCGCGCACCCGCAACGTCGCCTTACTACCCGTAAACCGCTGGAGTCCGTCGCTGATTAGCTCCTTATACCTGTCAATTAAAACCGATACATCACAACATTCCGTGTTTCAGTTTGAGAGCTCATTAAAATAACTATTTTGGAACGTTGGAGTATTAATACCTAACTCGCCTAGCCAGTGGCGACCTAACAGCGACGTTGACCCTCCACCCCCCGTAAATCATAAATAATTTTAAAGTTTTCGCCTCACCCCGGTATTTAACCTTTGGTTTAATAACACCCAAAAGGTTAATCTTTGCCATCATACAATCTGAAAATAATGTCAGACTTACAGATCGGCCTATGCTTATAATACTCCCGTGTCGATTTCCATTCCTGTTTGTTAATTATAGATCTCTACATCAATGCTCACCGATTTGTAACTGTTCAAACACAGCTAATGAAGATCGCCCTCTAGCTCATAGTCTCCGGCCTGGCTGTCCTCAGTAGACGCCGCTTTTGCCGCCGCCTGTGCCGCCGCTTGCAAGGACTACATGCCCGAGCGGCCCCGTCCTCTGCCGGCCGCACCCGCTCGCTCCGGACAGACTCGTTTGAGGTGGCCTTTATTACCACACAAACGACTCACGAAATGTTTAAATCTGCAGCCTGCGTTGACGTGGTCGGCCGCCCCGCAAACGTTACACAGCGCTGCGCCCCCCGCGCGCAGTGTCGGTGTCGGCCCCGCGCTCCCAAGCTGGCCGGGTCCTCGCTGCGCGTACCCGGCCCTTGCAGCCAGCGCGTGTACCGCGCCCGTGCCCTCTCCCAGACTTCCGACGCTCCTGTTCGATCCCGCGTGCTCACGGCCGCCGCATCCCGCCCCGCTGCCTCTAAAAAACAGGCGAGTCGTATGGCGCGTTCGTATTATAAGTCGTCCTCCGCAAATAACCTTTATTTGATAACGTCATTATTTAGGCCGCACACAAACTGATTACTATAAATCTGTCTCGAAGAAAACTCACAAAATCGGGCCTTCTTCTAAAGTTCAGCGGTATACTGAGTGATACTCTCATCTACGCTTTGGCAGACGTTGACGGAAACGGTATCTTTCCGCCATTACCGAGCGTTTTGGATGTAAATGCTGACGAAGTGCCTCAGTCACCTGTTCGTAGGTCATATCCGCCGGTTTCTACGGGCTAAGTAGGTTACTCACTAATTCATACGTGTCGTCGCCCACTACAGCAATGAATGTAGGCAACCACAAAGTTTCGGCGATTGTGTTTACCTTGAAGAACATACAACGACCAGTTGCCCGTGGCAGCGTGAAACTCCACAATTTTACCGATCGACATCATCATCATCATCATATCAGCCGAAAGACGGGCGTCTGCTGCTGGACATAGGCCTCCCCCAAAGAGTGCCAAAGTGACCGGTCCTATGCCACCCGCATCCAGTGGACTCCCGCAACCTTTACCAGGTCATCAGTCCACCTTGTGGGGGGGCCTACCTACGCCGCACCTTCCGGTATGCGGTCGCCACTTGAGAACCTTTCCGCCCTACGGCCATTGGTTCTACGTGCTATGTGCCCTGCTCACTGCCACTTAAGTTTAGCGATTCGGAGGGCTATATCGGTTACCTTGGTTCTGCTGCGGATAGCCTCATTTCTGATGCGATCACGCAGAGAAACTCCCAACATGGCCCTCTCCATTGCCCTTTGGGTGACTTTGAGCTCTCTTATCAGGCCCATAGGAAGCGACCACGTTTCAGTGCCATATGTCATCTCTGGCAACACACACTGGTCAAAGACACTCGTCTTGAGTCACTGTGGAATGTTGGACGAAAAGATGTGCCGTAGCTTCCCGAACGCTGCCCAGCCGAGTCGGCTTCGACGATTGGCCTCTTTCTCGAAGTTGGACCTACCTAACTGGATAGGCTGTCCTAGGTATACATAATCGTCTACAAATTCGAGCGTAAAGTGTCCGATTGTAATGGGAGTTGGTACGACATAGGCATTTGACATGATCTTCGTCTTATCTCTGTTCATTCTTAGACCATCTCGCTCGGAAGCTTTACTGAGCTCATCGAGCATCGTACCTAAGTCCTCCATGGTCTCAGCCAAGACTACTATATCGTCAGCAAATCGAAGGTGAGTGATGTACTCGCCGTTGATGTTGATGCCTAGCCTTCTCCAGTTTAGAGTCTTGAAAACGTCCTCCAGTGCAGCGGTGAACAGTTTTGGAGAAATAACATCTCCTTGCCTAACTCCCCGCTGCAGCGGAATAGGTTACGAGCTCTGGTCCTGGAGACCGACATGTTTTCGTTTTACTCCAGCCAAAATCAATCCCATCCTCGTTCGCCAATGAAATGAAGGCCAATATAAGAAATAAATCTTCATTCATGATATTCGGAGACAAGCTTGGCAGCTGACATTGAACTACCACCAGTCACTAAAAAGGTTAACATCAATAGGTGCGTACCTACACTACATATACCTACTTAATTTTTACTTCAAGATTACAGCTGCACTGCTTTGGTAGACACCCTACCTATGAAGCAAGAGGCCCTGGGTTCGAATACCGGTAAGGGTATTTATTTATTTGTGTGATGATAACGAATATTTATTTATCTATATATAAGTATGTTTATCTCTGTTTAGTACCCAGAGTACAAGCTTTGCTTAGTATGGGACTAGGTCGATTTCTGTAAGATTACCGCTAATATTTAAAAAAGTCCCTTTCTCCCGTCCTTTTCCTTTACACGGACAGGGTTTGCTGGCCAGACTAAACCTTGTTTGTCTTATAGCCTATTCGGAGAACGGTTCTGTAATCCCCGAAACATCTGCCAGCTCGTTATCCTGTCTATGGAGTTCGGGAACCGCAACAAACTGTTATAGCGACTGTAACAGCATTTAGCAATATAGCTTACGACTTGGATGAGACCATAAGATAACTTATCTGATATAAAGTCGTTTAAAACCTCATTTTAGTCGCAATTTGCCCTTTACCCATTAAACATAATTTGATGAATACTTATAAAATGGCGACAATATTTCTACATTGATATCTGAATTAATCATTCCAACGATTTCCACAATGACATATTTTTATTTATATTTCGGTCGGCTATGTAATAACGAGTATGCCAAATACGTATGTTGAGCTATCGAGGAGCCCCTATACAATTAATAGGTAATGCATAATTAGGAATGTGCATGCGCAATGTATCCCATCAAGATGACAGTGTATAGACGACTCCATCACACAATGGCCACACACATTAAAAAAACGGTTAAGTGCGATTCTTTCTCGCGCACCGAGGATTCCGTACAAACTTTCATACACCATATCCGTGACGACCCCACAGTAGATATTACCGTGGTTTAGCACCCTTTACATTTTGTTACTAATCACCTGCAACGTAATACAAGTACTCTTTATTACAATCCTCAATAAAAGGACACTATATAACATAAACAATATAAGTAATACATACAGGGAAATGATACGCTCATACGTTTCTTTTTCAGCGATTTTTTTAATCACTTGTACCGATTTCGATCATTCTTTTATTTTATTTGAAATAAGGTGGATAAAAATAATATTACCTACCAAAGGTGAAAAAAATACATGCAAAGGTGATTAACTTAAAAACTTAGACTTAACATTTTTTGATGACTTAGAAAAATAACCTAGATACGAGTAGAGATACCGTTAACCCCTAAGGGGGTAAAAAGGGGTGCAAGGTTTGTATGGGGGGAAACCTTATTTTTTTAGCTAGAGACTTGAAAGTTTGTAGAAAGATTACTTATTAAAAATAAAACATACCAGCGATTTAGAAAATTTTTGCCCTACTTAAAAAAATCTACCTCTGACAGGGTTAAATTGTCATCCCTTAAGCAAGTAATATAAGGGTTCATTATACGTTTCGCTATTCGTCAGACGGTGGCGTATTATTCATCTTAACCTCTTACTTACTTACTTATCTTCTGCATCTCTCGATGTCCAATGCTGAGTTTAAGATTGATTTAAAAGCCTTACGAATTTTTTTTTTTAATTTTACTCCGAATAACTAAGATCCCCTATTTTCTAACTCCAAATCCATGCGTCGCTTTATATCTTGCAGAGTCATTTTTGCCAAAGATTAAAAGCAATCAGGTAACTGACGGAATAAGTATAAAGCATCCTGCAAACAATGCCCGTAAGCTACTTGGAAAATCTTCAAAATTCTTTACCAATTACATATCAGTGTCTGCCACTGTTAGAAATGTCATATATCTAGACCATTTTAACTAAGAATAGAATTCACTTACCAATTTTAATATCTTTGTCATCATCAAAAATCTACGTGGACGAAGTCGCGGGCGGCCGCTTGTCACATATATGAGCCTTTTTGAAGGTGCCTAATGATGTTTGACTATGACTCTATAATGCATGCTTGCGTCATTTTTACCTGTTTGTCGTTTGACCACAGACAGCTATCTCACTATGTACAGTCAGCATCGTCAGTTAGTAGCTGCCAAAGTAGCCAAATATCTCGTAACACATCCTTCCTTACTCCTACTACTACTACTAATTTGCGTTGATGACTGAATCGGAGTTTTGACTGCAGCTACTTTAAGTCGATGTTTTGGTACTCAGACTCACATAAGTACCGGTACATTAGAAATCATTACGGGGCATTATGACCCAACCCGATCGAGGCCGGGTTAAGGTTTTCGTAATAAATAACATATTTTTACTGACGTCGCTTCAATTCGAAAAACGGTAGACTATTATTATTATTACAGCAGTGGTTTATTTCCCTCCAGCTTTATTGTATTACGTATTATCCTCATAGAGAATATGAGGATATATGTATGTATATATGTATTAATGAGTTCGTTGATTATTTCAGCGCCGTGTTAAGAGGGAAGAACAGCTTTGCAGCACTTTTCCATTTCGGGAAAAAATGGTTAGTCCTAAATAATCACTTTGAGTTTGATGTCGATCAATGATGTAAATGATATTCAGTTTTTGAGGTGCCTATAAGTTTCAATTTGTTGATAAGTTTGAAAAAAGGAAATCCTATAAACCTAGTATTTCATTGTGTCAATAACGTAGTAATTTTAAAACATTGAGATTGGAATAAATTTAGCTCTTCAGCATTTCATGTGATGAAAACCGTTACGCAAAAGTTTACGAATTAATTTAGATACAAAAATATTACACTACCATTCAAACGTTCTTCCAAAGTTTATTTCATCAAAAACATAAATGTGGAAATAGAAGCCAAGTTCAATACAAGAATATGCCCAATATATGATCTAAATGAGTGCCAAGTTCTGTACATAATCCTTAACAGTTGAATTAACAATGTACACAAAGCAGATAACTTAGTAGGATAATTTGTAGCTTAATACGTGTCAATTACTACAACATCTACAAGCCGTTTCTATTAAAGGATTTATGTCTGAATTTCTTCATATTCCTTCAGGCGTTCCTCAAGGATCTCATCTTGGGCCTTTGCTTTTCACTCTTTACGTAAACGATATAGGTAATATGGAAAAAAATAGTATGTCATGTACGCCGATGATACAAAAAATTATAAAATCATCTCTACAGTTGAAGACTGTGTTGTAGATACAAGCCGAAATTAATTCCTTGGTTAAATATTGTGTCAGAAATCAGCTGTTTTTGAACCCTGAAAAATGTAATGTTATCACATTCACACGTAATAGGACCCCGATATCATATAATTATAAGTTAAATAATCACAAATTAGACAGGGTTGAAAAAGTCCGAGACCTCGGCGTGATAATGGATAGCAAACTTACCTTTAACCATCATATTGATAATATTGTCTAGTAGCTCGGTTTTATCCTGAGGGTTTGTAAGCATTTTAGATATGAAGTGACATATATGACTTTGTATTATAGTTTATGTAGTTAGATCAAACTTGGACTTTGCATGTATAAATTGGAGCCCGTTCTTTAAATGTCACAGTAATAGAAATTTCTCAAAACCATTAATTATCGCATGGGTCGCGGTCAAAACTTATATCAAAGTAGTCTCTCTCGCTATAATTTACTTACATGAGAAACCCGTCGAACACAGTTTGACGTGATATTTCTCTTTAAACTAATTAATAACTTTACGTCACACCTGGCCATAATGCGAGTTTTACTGCACGCTGCGCGTACGGGAAAACTCGCATTGTGGCCAGATGAAGACGTAAATTTTGTACTCAACACGGGCGGTAATTCATAAAGCCCCAGAGCGAATATTTATGGCCCGAACCGAAGGTGAGGGCCACAAACACCTGCGATCTGGAGCATTCATGAATTCACCGCCCTATTTACGTAATGTACTATTATCGATACCCCCTCACTTTTTGGTAGACTATTATTCAAAACACCTCAACGCGCTGCACGCCACAAGAAATTATTCTCTATTCCTCTTTCTCGTACGTGACTGTACGGCATCAATATCTGCCGAAACAAAGCCGGCAAAAATATCTGACACGTCCTTATGACATTAGACATAGAGTCGTGTCGTGTTTATGCGTGCTATGTTGTGGCAGATCTTATTGCTGGTGACTGTACCAAGTACGTATCAAAATGTTACCTCAACCGTTGTCTCAGCTATTACAATACAAATCTTTCAGACATAGATACGATTGATCTTTTCTCACACAAAAATGTTCAAAGTTTTAAGAAACACATTGTTCTAAAATTGAAAATTCCAGATATATATAGTTATAGTTATGTTAAGTGGGTTATTGTAAAACTTAACACGTTAATACGTAATAGCTTCCAGTCAAATATAAGCTAATGGTTTCAAGCGCTGACATTAAATAAAAAAAAACATGCGATTTGATAGGTCTGGCGGTACAACGAGGCCATAGAAACTATGCCTCAAACGGTGACGAGTGAGGCATGTTAAATATAAGTAGTTGACTTCTTAGTTATTTAATTATTTCGTTGCTAGTTTTATTTCGTTTGTTTTAAATACATATATAGTCAAAGTTAATCTTGAAGTCTAAGTATATCCGATTCATATATTAAATATGGCTTGTTTTTCAAGATCTGAAATAACCACGATATATGCAAATGAAGGCTCGCATCTTTATAAAAGGACGATATAAAATAATAATATAAATTCAGAACAGACGTCGAATTACTATCGAACACGATTCACGGATAACTTTGTGAAAATTCGCGCGTTCACTGTCAACGATTTTGTTGCACACTGCACTTGTAGCCGATGTCATAAGAAAAACCGTTTGTACAGGAGAGCGCGTACGAGAAGAGCGACCACCTAGCGGGTGCTCTTCAGCATTGAAAGTGTTAAAATGGATGGGCATGTACCGAATTTAACAAATGAATTCAAAAGATTTTTCTAAAAACCCAACTGCTTTTAAAATAATGTATAGCCTATGTCACTCCCACGATTAAGAGAAATCCAACGACACCTGATATGTCGACATCCGTCAAACGGTTTAGGCTGCAGGGCGTGCCAAAGAATAATATGCCACATACATACATACATTCGCTCGAAAAACATAACCCTCCTCTCCTTCGGGCAGTCGGGTAAAAAGGGCTAAGCCTATTATGAAATAATTTCGAAATATTGAATCTGTATTCAATACTCCCTAATTTCATCATCCCAACAAAGCTAGTCTTGACTTGATCGAAGTAGCCACCATAGACAGTAAAATAAAGATACGGGTGGATAACGAGCTAACGGATGAGTTTGCAGCACCACAGCACACCTACTCGTATGCTTTGTGCTTGCACTAGATATCGGGTAAGCCGACGATCTAGCCTTGCTTAGGGAACCCAGATAAGAAATCGCAGCATCCGCAGCAGTCCTGGAAACCGAGGCGAAAAAGGTGGGCCCAAGGTGACCTTCGTGTATGGGATATCGTTAACAAAGGCGTGGACAACTTGAAACATACAATACACCAATAGGCAAGGTATCCCTAAAGAGACACATTTATTTGCAAGTGTAATCTAGGAGACTTAGCAATGTAACTTCTAAGATACCTGCTATAAAACCGAATATATAAATGCGACTAGCTACTGCCCGCGACTACGTCCGCCTGGAACTCGTTTATATCGCAGGTCCATACAAACTTTTACCCCCCCATTTCACCCCATTAGGGGATGATTTCGGGGATAAAAACTATCCTACGTCACTCTCCATCCCTCCAACTATCTCCACTTACAAAATCACGTCAATTCGTCGCTCTGTTATGCCGTGAAAGACGGCCAAACAAAGAAATAAACAAACACACACATACACTTTCCCATTTATAATCTTAGCATGGATATTTTTAAACGTTATATAACCGATCCCTTCGCTGCCAAGTTTAGGGTTAAACGTTACGGTGAAACAATATACGTAAATCCTAATAATAATAATTAATATTGCAATAATAATAATAATTATTATTATTATTATTATTACTGCATTTATGGATACCTAAAACTATGTAGTATTGTGTAATTGCCAAGTCACTAAATTGTATTAGTTAGCAAAGAAAAGAAAAATAATAATAAGAATGCCTGAGACTCGGTACTACAAAAGATCTCACAAATATAAAGGTGAATGTTCAACACATTTGTACACAGAGGATTACGTAGTATGAATGTTCGTTGAGAATATAATTTGAACATTCTTTATACTTTAGTCAACGGCCAAGTCACACAACATTAACTATATAAAGAAATCACAGTAAGGAACCTTAGACTTGGCACGACTTTGTCTAGATTTCATTACTTTTTAGAGATAAACATGCAGCTCCATCGAGACTTGGCTAGTTTTTTACAGAATGTTTTTGATGGGATATCACTTCTTTTTGTATTAATCTAATATAATATAATATCAAATGTAGCGGCCCACCTTGTTGAATATTTTTTGTAAAGGCGGTATAGATATATCTCTAATAGCTTGGTTGGGCTCTTGTGTTTTCTAATCAGGGTCACCAGGTACTCCAGATCTTCGAGTATCCTAGTTTTTATAGTTTTCCCTTTATGTGGCCATTAAACCCAAACTCTGAACCAAATTTCAGCTCTCTGAGTTTATGGGAAGTACTAGTTCTATTTTGATGATCATGAGTGAGTGAGTGTCATATATGCGAAACTTTGCTTTCGCTTAACATCGGAACTAAATGACCTACAGACTTGAAATTTTGGATTTTAAGTATGTGATTATAGCTTACTGAATGACTAAAATTTCTGCGTTCTGATCTTATCCAGTGGTTCTCAAATAGGGGCCTGAAAATGCGGCGAAATGGTTCCAGTAAAGGATGGTACGGCAGTGTTTGCTTCGCGCTCGACTTGGCGGGGGCACTGTGCTTCGCGCTCGACTTGGCGGGGGCACTGCCGTGCCCCCAGACCCTTTATGTGGCCATTAAACCCAAACTCTGTACCAAATTTCAGCTCTCTGAGTTTATGGGAAGTACTAGTTCTATTTTGATGATCATGAGTGAGTGTCATAAATGCGAAACTTTGCTTTCGCTTAACATCGGAACTAAATGACCTACAGACTTGAAATTTTGGATTTTAAGTATGTGATTATATAGCTTACTGAATGACGAAAATTTCTGCGTTCTGGTCTTATCCAGTGGTTCTCAAATAGGGGCCTGAAAATGCGGCGAAATGGTTCCAGTAAAGGATGGTACGGCAGTGTTTGCTTCGCGCTCGACTTGGCGGGGGCACTGCCGTGCCCCCAGATACTATTGTGTACTATTATGTCCGTCTCTCAAGCATCATGTAACATGTCTCAAATTTAAAGTTGTAGTGTTCCAGCTACTTCTGTAAAATTCGGTCTTCAAACCACATCTGTCCATATTTAAATGGCATAAATTACTTAATATTAGCTTCTGACCGCGACTCCTTCCGCGTAGAATCTGTTTATTATATCGTAACTCCATACAAACTTACACCCGCCATTTCACTCAACTATCTTTATACCAAATTTTAAATAAATCGGTTCAGTGGTTTAAGCCTGTTGAGGTAACAGACAGACAAACACACTTTTGCATATATAATATTATAGTATGGATGTATTAAACTGCTATCGTTGTTTATTGTGTCGTTAACATACGATTGACTTACAACTTTACACCTAAGGCTAGTTATACAACATTCACCACGAGTACCTACACTATTTTACACAGTAAGCACCTTATGTAACTTAAACTAAGCAAAGAAGCGAGCGTATATTTGGCTTGCCATGACCCAACACGATGTTTTACCACACCATCCAAAAAAAATCAAGGTAAAACTGTAAGGAATTGTTATTTTATTAATTGGGTGCTTGGACTTGGTGGTGCTCCAGCAGTGCTGTAAGGATGTTTTGTTAATTATTAAACTTACTATTACTTTATCTTTGTTGTCAAGAAGCTCAAATTATATGTAGGAATAGGATGATTAAATACTGAGCTCGAAGTAAAAGTCGCGACCCACCGCGACCTTGCCAAGAGCCGAGAAGTTTGCCAATTTATAAAACTGAGTTATATACTAAATTAAATAACGCTATATCGATGGAAACTTTGGTAATAATTTCTTGAACGCCCAAAACTTGGCCCACGGCCCCCGGTCCCACTTCCCGTAATTAATAGGATTGGTTTTGATTAAGCAAATAAATGATTCCTTTACGATTTTAAACATTAAAGTTGGGACTGTTCCGGACGAGCAATTAAATGGTCTGTGAAAGTTGACTAATGGATCTTAGCGAGAAAACGCTCTTGGCCATCCATGATTTTTGACCAAAGCTTTCACAAACTGACAGAAACATGACAGCGCTGTTTGATGATCCATCCTAATATTTGGTGAGCATGTTTTGAGTCTTTCTAAGATACAGCCCTAACAAAATTAAATAGGTATAAAAGAATAAATATGGTTCGGAACCAAATATTGGGCATTCTTGTTGAGCACCAGTTCTCAGCGGGTGCCATCGAAACCTAAAGGACGTCCCAGTGTAAAATTTTCCCTCTAATTATACGTTTTGTGATTACTAAGAAGCTACCTACGATGCATATCTGCTGAAAGTTATCTCAAAATTACTTGTGATTTTAAAGAGAATAGAAGAATAATGTAAGCATTGGCTTATGGTTCAAATGTTGCTTGTCGGAGCAGCCTCTTTTTAATCAAGAATACATATTAATTAACAGCGTCGGTTAATCAAAATTTATAAGACTAGTAGAAAGTACCCATTACTTATTAAGTAACTTAGTCACTGCTAGCAATCTCATGTACGTAGAGCTCAGTTATAACCTTCTAAATGCGATTGGTTGAATTGGTTCATTCCTAAGCCGAATTGAGACTAGCAGGTCGATTACGTAAAGCATTGTACGCGCGTCTGGTGTATCTAAGTTTCAGTTTTTATATGACACTCTTTTTAAAAATGACAGTTTGTCCTAACGCGCTTTGGAAATGTTCAGGCTACGCTGTCAATTTCATTTAAGGACAGCCAAAGGCTATGGTGTCCATTGTATTTAAGCTCGTTGCTACGTTATTAATTAAACATAACCGCGTATATAGGTGACGGTGTTGATTAGATTGAACAGCAGCGCCAGTAATAATCGCTACTAAGTGGTATCGAACGATACTAAGCGAGAGTATTAAAATGTGCGCCGCGTCGTCGCCAGTTCTAGGCTTGAACTTGGCTTGACTGCTGCCTCAAATCTTTGATCATCATCATCATCATCATATCAGCCGAAAGACGTCCATTGCTGGATAAAGGCCTCCCCTAAAGAGTGCCAAAATGACCGGTCCTGCGCCACTTGCATCCAGCGGATTGCCGCAACCTTTACCAGGTCATCAGTACACCTTGTGTATCTTTAGATGTACAAATTAGTGGTAATAATAGACTACCTTGTGTAGCCGCAAACATTGCTCTTGAACTCTTAAAAAAATCTCATTTTCAATACACCGTGTAATTACAGATAGCCAGTGCCTGTCCCTCGCGTGTCTTTACAAAGAGATCGGGTTTCTGATAACAATTCACTTATAACAAAAGTTTCCTTGCCTTCAGCTCAAGGGACATTTCTTCAGAAAGAGTGGCGTAACGTAATCTGTTCAGGAATAGACCGGGCATTTAATCCGCAAAGCTAGGGGCTAGACACTTGATATGTCTAGTCCTGCGATCATAACACTCATGTTATAAACGGGTAATGGCTACAAGTTAACTTTGTAAGTACTGGGTAATTATTTAGTTAATGTGTGTTGGGAATAAATACTATTCTTATTTGCTCAGCCAATTAAAAAATACAAACATGAATAAACGCCATACTTTTCCCGACGATTCTTTCACAGTGATAAGCAAGAAACAGCTTAACTAAACAAATAGTATTTTACAAAATCCCCTGTCGTCTAGCTGTCATTGCGCACTATGAATAAATTTGTTTCGGAGACAGGTTTTCGTTATAATTTACCCTTGAGAAAACTGTTCCCGATTGCTCTATTTGCCTACCAAAGTAGAGGCCTTGAAATTGTTTTTATTCTTAGAAAACCTGAAAAATTAGTTGCACCTATTATTTGTAAATAGAAAAAATATATACGAAAATAAAAGACCACGAAGAGAAAGAGCAGTAATTGCTCCAAAAACTCATATATTAATTTATAATCTGTAGTAGATAGATAGATTTATTAATTTCACGATAAACAATTGCACTCATAAGTACATGTATAATTTTGTAATTTATATAGCGATTGTCGATTATTCTACAATATCATACTATCAAAGCGGACCCCGGGCTCATTTAGGGGCATTAACAGGAATAACGTTAGGAGGATGATGATTAGCCGGCATACAAATTCATATTTGTTTGTAGTGCTTTTTTCCATAAATTCTAGGAAATAAAATAATATTTTCAATAAATAATATCTAATCATATTCTTAAAACAACTAGAATGTGATAAACCTATCAAGTTCCCGCCCAACTTATATATTTAATGTACGCAGCATGACTCGTGGAGTCGTGGTGCCACTTTCAATTGACTTAGGTACATTAAAAAATGAAAAAATATTTATTTGTACCTTTAGAAATCAGCCTAATCATTAATATTTCACATGTTATTAGGGAAGAATAAGTATTATTAGTTAAATTTTATCAAAAACATTAATATAATTAAAATTATTAGCATTTACCACCATAAGTTTCCGAACGCAGGATATCCTCCTTATTCCCGAAAAAAGTTTGATCTCACCATAGAACGTCACGTTCGAAATACAAAAACACTTTCAACGCTAGCGGATATATAATGGACTTTTGGGCGCAGATTTTGCGAGCCTTTCCGAGTTGGTGAGGTGAAATAGTTATTTGTTATGCAAGGCTGCAAAGTTGTTGTTTGGCGCAAGTGCTTAGTATTGAAAGCCGAGCTAGCGAAGGATTGTAAAATTGAACCATGAGCGAAGCGAATGGTCTAAAGTACAATCCTGAGCATAGCGAGGCTTTCAAGGCACGAGACGCCAAACAATTTTGCTGCCGAGCGAAACACAAAATTTTTCACCTCACCACCGCGAGGAAAATTGTAGGTAAGTAAATGTAATGGAAGTAATTTGGACCTTATACTCATTTTCAATAAAAGTTCGTTTACATCTCATCAAGATCTAGCATTTCATAATTATTAAATGTAATATAAATATTTTTGCATCTTTAAATAACCTCACGCTTACCTACACAAAAAAGTCAAAGTATTGTTGGGTAATCACGGTTTAAACTAAGACTTCTTCTAGCAGGCATCAAAATTCATATATATATCTATATATATCTTCTGCACTAAAATCTATAAATAACCACCATTATTTTGGTTTTACTGTCTGTGGCTTTAGAACAAAACAAAATTAAATGTCTCATATACATTTTTTTTTCTTAAATCAACTTTTCAAACGGTGCGTTCCAAATTTGGAAAAAGCGAAATTTTTAGAAATATGAAACGACATTTAAAAATTATTTAATCGTATTTTATCCTTATAAGTCATTCTAAATTGTTAATATTTCGTATGTACCTACTTAATTAAGAGAGAATAAGTATTATTAATTTTATTTTATCAAAATAATAACAATTTATTATTGGCATAACACCATCAGTTTCTGAACGCAGCTCTCATTCTGTATAGAAAAAAGTTGGGTCTCGCGATCGACCGTCACGTTCCAAATTCAAAAACTCTTTCCACGCTAGCGGATAAAATGGACTTTTGGGCGTAGATTATGAGCGATAAAGCAAGCCTTTTCGAGCCGGTGAGGTGAAAAATATGTTTGTAGTGCTATAACTTTAATATGAATAGGTGACGCCATGAAACTTACCTTAGTGTCACAGTATTTTTTGTATGAAATTTATCATACTTTCTTAATACCAGGCTTTAAAATATACTTTTTTATTCAGTCACTCATTTTAGTATGATGTTATTTTATATGAAAAACCTGTGTGTGTCCTGAAAGTCAATCCCTAGCCATGTCCATTGTCCAATCATCAAAATTCTCTCCTAGTGGTTTTTAAACATACTGAAATAATTATTTTATTTAGTTTGATATTTCTTTCCAATACTACTTAACACCTCGTAACGATGTAATATAAAAAATGGATAATAAATTACGTTTATTTGAAAACAAATTACGTCCTGTAAAATTAACGTGAGACCCTAGCTATTTAGAAACTTCCAATACATGCGCCGCACTCGAGTGTTTTTAAAACATAAATAATTATTTTATTTAGTTTCGTATTTCTTTCTTATACACTACTTAACACCTCGTAATGATCAAGTAGAAAAAATGATAATAGATTACGTTTATTTGAAAGCAAATTACGTCCTCTAAAATGAACGTAAGGCCATATTTAGAAACTTCCAATATATATGCGGCACTAATTCCCTGAACAGCGCTTTAAAAAGGTACACGAAAGTAACGAGATGAAGGTAGCCAACCGCAGATACAAGTCGATTTATTGTTAGGACGCGTAGGGTTTGCGCCTTTGGAGTGCAAACACGTTCGTGTCAGTGACTGTCAGTCCCTAGAGTATTTATTTATAATAAAGTAAATAAGTAATTATTATTTCACCTCACCGGCTTGAAAAGGCTTGCTTTATCGCTCAAAATCTACGCCCAAAAGTCCGTTATATCCGCTAGCGTGGAAAGAGTTTTTGAATTTAGAACGTGACGTTCAATTCCGAGATCCAATTTTTTTCTATACAGAATGAGCGGTGCGTTCAGAAACTGATGGTGTTGTGCCAATAATTAATGGTTATTATTTTGATAGAATAAAATAAATAATACTTATTCTTTCTTAATTAAGTAGGTACATACGAAATACTATTATTAAGACTGACTTATAAGGATAAAATACGAATAAATAATTATAAAACGTTTTTTTTTATTCGCCTCTTCCAAATTTGGAACGCGCCGTTTGAAAACAAAATCTAATTTTGTTTTGTTCTAAAGCCACAGACAGTGAAACCAATTAAAGTAATGGTGGTTATTAATAGATTTTAGTGCAGAAGATATACATTATTAGTACATTACTACAGAGGCCGGGAAGTAAGGGGTTGCCGGTCTAGTACATATAGACGGCCGAGCGTAGCGAGGTCGGATAGTTACGAGGCTGGCAACTCTTTTTCACGCCGAGGTATGTATAGCGCTTTTCTCAAACATACAATGAAATACTTATAAAAAAACTCCTTGAAATCAATCTTTAATGTTCATGGCTAAACGCCGTGATCCTGTGCCACAAATTGTGGAATGTAAATTAAAAGGCATATGTTTAACGGACCACCAGATATAGTAAAATATAACGCCAAAAAAATACTTTTTACTGCAAAAAATACTAAATGATCACTAAAATTTTATCTTTTTTTTAATATGAAATAGTAACCCAAATTATAACATCTTACTACCCTATTAAAGAAAATGCTATCCAAATAAATCATTGCTAATCTAAAAATAGTTATGATAACCAAATTTTTATCTCCTATTAATGTGAAATAATAACCCAAATTATAACATCTTACTATCCTATTTAAAAAAACGCTATCCTAATAAATCATTGCTAACCCAAAAATAGTAAGTGATCACCAAAATTGTATCTCCTATTAATATGAAAACATAACCCAAATTATAACATCTTACTATCCTATTAAAGAAAATAATATCGTAATAAATCATTGCTAAAATAAAAATAGTAAAATAATTTCCTAAATTCGACGGATCCCCGCTTTCGTTTCTAGGACTCAGACCTACGCTTCGCTCTCTACTGATAATCTCCAGCGAGTAGACGCCACCCCGCTGCGCGGGGTGTCTATTTCTGGTCTGAGGGGCACAAGTGAACCCTAACCTAACCGACCTAAGACAAAGTTCGCTCATGACAAGCCATTTTTGTCCGCCCTGATTATTGGCTCCCAATAAACACGGCCGCCATCGCATACGCACGCCACCAGTGGCCAAGAAAGAAACTATTTCACAATGTGCCCGGTATAGAGCTAGGAATATCGACAAATGCGTTGCTCTAATTGATCTGCCGTATTGTTTATCAGGCACATCGTGATAAGCCTGGCCAACTTTTAGGCATATCATGAAATGGCGGCGTTTCACGATATGCCTAGGAATTTCATGGTCTGGCGGATTTTACAATCGGCCGACGACATATACACTCTAGGGGTAGGACAGACCAGTCCACGTGGAAGTAGGGTGTGCTGATTCGGGTTTTGGTATCACTTGTTTTGGCATCATTATACTTTATTTGGTAATACTCATATATTTTATGGCAGTCATAGTGGGTTATTTAGGAAGAAGTATTGTATTAATTTGGTCGCAAAGATTTGGTGATCATTTAGTAAATTTGGTGTTCGAATAAAATTTAATGTGCACTTTTTATTAAAACAGTTAGTACTATTGTAATGGTAGAATTATTATTTTTGGTGGTCAGTATATTTTTTTGGTAAAAGATCTTAGGGTATCAAAGCATTTTTTGGTGGTCATTATATTTAATGCCATTAAAAAAGACCATCTTGCCGTCCTAGGCCTCCAATTTTGTATGAAATGCCATTACGTGTCTCTGGTCTTAAAAAAATGTAAAATGCTAGATCTTGATGAGATGTTAACAAACCTTTATTGAAAATGAGTACAAGGTCCAAATTACTTCCATTACATTTACAATCTTCCTCGCGGTGGTGAGGAGAAAAGTGGTGTTTCGCACGGCAGCAAAATTTTTTGGCGTCTCGTGCCTTGAAAGCCTCGCTATGCACAGGATTGTACTTTTGAACCATTCCTGGCATTCCATCCTTCGCTAGCTCGGCTTTCAATACAAGCACTTGCGCCAAACAACAACTTTGCAGCCTTGCATAACAAATAACAATTGTATACCACGTGATTTGTCTTCTTTGTTGGTTGAGTGATCTTTGAGTTATGAATATTTTTTATAATAAGTTATTATACTGATGAAATAATATTTAGCGTCAGTCCCTAACAAGCAAATTTCTCCTTAAATGTTATGTTTGCGTTTTACAAAAAAAATCGCGTAATCGTAAGTTTTTATCGTCAAAATTACCTTACCTACCTTACCTTATATTACCTTTCATTGGTATTTTTTATTAACAACTTGTCGGTGAAGATAGTTTGATTTCTCTTTTACAATCTTAGCAACTCGATCACTCGATAATCTTTTTACTGATTTAGAAATGGTTATTCTTCAGCATAATGTTTCAGCAAAATCTCGCGAGAGAGCCAAGTGTTATTAAAAAAAATGTTGCATTACTACTCTGTAGCCTAATTTTAGCAAGAATCAATTACATTTTATGCCCCATGGGCTGAGAAAAAGAATCTGAAACGAATTACATTTTGTACCGAAAACTGTCAAAATTCGCTTCGTGTATGGCAACCATAATGCAGTTTGCTTCTGATAGTCGGAAAAAATATATCTTCCGCTCCTTTGACAAGTTAAACTAGGATTTTACCTTCTGCTGTCAGGTTCCTATACTATAGTTAATCCTCTCCACTGAGGGGGACGTCCCGCAGTCGATCCATCGTCAGATGTTGTACATTTCGTGACAAACATTATTTTGTTATTTTAATTTATTCCGTTTATTTTCTGTATTGTTTGTCACGTTACTAATATATGTTTGAATTGTAATTTTAAGTGCACACGTTACGCACGGACGTATTCTTATGAAATCGAAATTTTCTGATTTTTAAACTGCACTCACATTTTTGAAGCTAGCGAACTTTCGTTCGTGGGGTTAATAAAAACGCTTAGGAGATTGATGTTTGTTCAGAGGTCTGAGGAGTAATCACGTATGTCACGTAAGACAGGACCAAAATGGTAACTAGGAATCTATGTCTGTTTTGCACGCGCGATAGGTAGATCCGACTGTAATTTTTCCTTATAAAAATTGAGATTTAGATCTACATAACGTACGTAGGTACAGTCACGAGCTTTAATTTGGGACCCACTTAAGGCTGAATATCGTATAGCAAACTTACGCTATTTAGAGCTAATATTTTAACGCAACGTCAATGCCATAATGTATAGACAACTTTACGTTTCTAGGGGCAACCGTGCAATTATGTCAACTGGAGCGAGGGCAAACGATAATTTCCGATGTTTTCCGATTGATTGTTACTTGGGTAAGGGGGTTTTTGGTCCTGTCTTCTATCTGTTTTCTTCACTGACACTGACAGGACAATTATGTTCGTAATTAAAAAACCGTAGTGATAGCGTTTTGCAAAGAGTTTATCATTTCAAGGGTCGATTCGATAAGACATTATATGTCTAACTTGACATTCAACGTCAGTATCAAACTTAAGTTTCGACCTTATTGCATTATGAAATTTATGAATGTTCTAACCTATCATTACGTGATCGACCTGCTGGACTCGAGCAACGATTGATTCATTCAGAGAAAAAGTCATTAGAGGAAGGCGGTGTGTGCAAACAAATTTCGGAAAGGAATTGCATTGCGTAAAATAAAATAAAGTATATAATATAAAGAAAGCGCCCATGTTTGCAACGATGGTCTTACGGTTTGAAGATTGTTTATTATTATTTTGGCTCGTTTCATTAGCAGTTTCAATACATACAAACGTTCAACAGGTTCTCTCTGTACGGAAGTAAAGACACAACTAGCCGCCTACGAAGTTTTCGGTATTCCTGTTTTTTTTTGCTGGTTCCCATGAAAATATATGATGTTTCGTTTTAAGAGCATATTGGCGAAACAAGAACCACACATAGCTATTTAGGTGCTTTCGCTAACTACAAAGGTGTTTTCTATGGTACGTTCTATACAATATGTATAGTAGTGAAACATTTTTTAAATAAATAAATAAGTAAGTCTTTGGGGGCAATGTTACACAAATCGATCTTGTCCCAAACTAAGCACAGCACAAATAAATGACCTTACCAGGACCTCTTGCTTCGTAGGCAGGGTCACTATCAACTAGGCTAAAGCGGTCGTCAAATGAATATACTCTACATACAATCTTACAAAGCTACAACCTTAGAGACTTTTCCTATTTGTTATAATATTGAAACAAGTATCTCTGGTCATTAGATAAAAGATATATTTATAACGTACGAGTATTATCATTTATCTTAACGGTCTAACTAGGAGTGATCGAAAATTGAGTTTACAATGTCGAAGTGTGTGTAAATCTGAATATATGGAATTTATACTCTTTTCTCGGTTTGATTGATGCTATATAATAATATATAATACTAGATTCTGCCAAACGTTCACCCCCCATTTTATGGTTCCCCTTAGGGGATGATTGCTAGAATAAAAGCTATCCTTCGTCCTTGTCAGGGTGATGGATCTTGGTTGGGCGGATACGCTTTAATTGTCGTTAGAGTCCATTCTTTACGTGCACCTGAGCGAATCACACTGGTTTCAGGCATCTCTTGCACTTCGCCGTGAGGGAATGGGAGTACGTCGTTGTCGGATAGTCAGAGTAGTGGCGTTTCTTCCCTCCGCTCATGGACGGGACTTTGGGACTAATCACTAGCGACTTGTCTTGTAAGCGACCTGAAGCTTTTTCAATGTGGTCCACTATTTGTCATAGTAACCGATTGTGTGATAAAGATATTTGTGCTACTTTGGAGGGCGGCGCAGCTAAACAGTATATATACAGTGTGTGGCCTGTAACAGGGGCAAATAGTAGTAACCCCTTGTGTCCAATTTTCAGTCACAACTTTGTTTTTTTTTTAATTCGGAGTGATGTTGGTCTACAGTTATGACCTTCAAGTAATGTATCTTTTGGCACCACGAGATCATAGCACAACAGTCAATGCAAATTTTGAGGTCACATCATGAACTGACTCATTTTAGTTTTTGCATTTTTGTTTTTAAAAGATATTTATGTGATTTTTTAATATTATTTTATCTTTTTAGTGTTTTTTTAAATAAAAAAAAACTACCTGTGTTACCCCAGAAGGGTAAAAAGTACACGTGAACGTACTTTAAAGAAAAAAAAGAAAAAAGCTTTTTTATTTTCAATCAAAATTACCTGGAAATAAGTGCTCACACGCCCAATAGTCTACCGTTAAATTTTTTGCCCCTGTTTCAGGCCCCACCCTGTACATATATAGCACTCTTTGCGGCTAGGTCTAACTTAGCGCGTTTTAAAACCGCCACTAGGCCCAGATCGGGAGCGTCGCGGAAGGCATTATCTTCACCGCCGCTACCTACCCTGGGAATGGCAGTTGCCTTGCGTTTAGGGTGTAAGATCTGCCAACAACATCGGTTCATTTGCAGGGTCATGGTTAAGGTGGATGGCTATCATGGAGTAAGCTGCCAGGGATGCGCGGGGCGGTATTCAAGGCATCACGCAATTAATGATGCGATTCGCCGGGATTTGGATACAGGGATAGGCCAACACTCCCTGTGTCTTGGAGCCTACAGGGTTGTACCCCACTGATGGCAAAAGGCCCGATGGTCTCACTTTGGTTCCGTGGCAAATGGAACGCTGCCTCTTGTGGGAACCTACGTGTGTCAGACCGTTTGCACCGTCCTACTTGGGCCTCATTATTAGGGCAAACTTAAGCATCCAAGTACAGTGACTTGGAACTTTTGTACGATTTTGTGCCAGTGGCTGTGAAGACTAAGGGATCGCGAGTAATGGAAGCTAAAACTTTTATTAAAGAATTGGGTCGCCGGCTTAGAGAAAGTCGTAGGTACCCACCTGACGAAGCCTTCCTTGCCGATTTAAACTTGTTAATTTGGGTATTCTCCTTTTTTTTTGGTAAATCGTTTTGTTAGCATAATAAGTCGTTTTCATATTTTTCTTATAAGGCACTTTAACTATGGTGTTTGAGAGGTTATGTAGAATCGTGTTAATAACGGCATAAGCAGGCCACACTCATTAAAACTAATGAGCACACCGTTTTTGAAGAGGTTGCAGTTGAACGATTAAGACTAACACTAATTTCTAATAATGCATTAAGTATAATGTTATGCATTATTTTAATGATTTTAGAAACATTAAGTACCTACCTTCTATGTTACAATAGGTAGGTTTAAATTGTTTGTAAACTCAAGATTCTGAGCGACAAACTGAAACACACGATTTACCGCCGTGCGGCCAATGCGTGCGGCTAATAGTCTCCAAGTCAAAACAAATTCTATCAGTCCAGTTGTTAACATCTCGTTTCAAAGATGGAATACACTGATAACACGGTTCGTGATCATGAAACGATCGAGCTAAGCAGAAAAGTGATCGAAGCCAATATGCCAACAAATGAAAAAAAATAGGTTCGGTATCATCACAAATCGTTCAAGGTTAAAAATATTGTTTTTTTTTGGGATTTAGGATAAGCGCTACCATCAAGTTGGGTGCAAGATACTATAAAAATGTGCTGATGTATTAATGTGACTTTCAATATTTTGATTATACTTATTTATCACTCTCAAGTCTTTGAGAAAAGACAAGTTATATTTCCACTTACATGCGCGTCATAATTAACTTCCTCTTTTACTGGATCACCTGTAAGAAGTAAATTTGTTTAGAATATAAATTACCACAATCTATGCTACTTAACTTTAATTTTACTTAACAGTATATTGCCGTACTTATTTTTTGTCCTACAGTAAAGAAACTATTAAAAACCGACCAAGTGCGAATCGGACTCGCGCACGAAGGGTTCCGTACCATTATCTATAAAAACAGTAAAAAAAGTTTGTTGTATGGGAGCCCCCCTTAAATATTTATTTTATTTTGTTTATATTATTTTATGTTATAGCGGCAATAGAAATAAATCATCATCTGTGAAAATTTCAACTGTCTAGCTATCACGGTTCTTGAATTACAGCCTGGTGACTGACAGACAGACGGACAGCGAAGTCTTAGTAATAGGGTCCCGTTTTTACCCTTTGGGTACGGAACCCTAAAAATAGAACCTACATTTGTGGGTGCTGCAATGAACTCTGAACCCTTTTAGTCTCTCACTCGACGCGCTGTGAATCCGCCGATTCCGACCGCCCCTGTACAAGAGCGGCCTTTACTACCTTCCATTCCAAGATAAACTGTTACTTAGATTTAAAATACTGATTTAATTAAAATTTCGCAAGACCTCTAAAATAATATAATATTTTTTTTATTTTAGAGCACTAATGATATGTGCGTAGCATATCATTAGTGCTCTAAAATGCGTTCAGAAATCGTAGGAAATGACTAGCATTACTACAACCGATTTTACTATGAGAACTTTCTTGTCTGTGGTAGTAGGTAAAATCGGTACTGTAATGTCATTAAAGTACAGATTTTTGATAAATTTGTATCGTTATGAGTTTAAATTTGGAACAGCTGTCAAAACTCAAGTGGATCTGTATTCTAGTATCCATATATTAAAACAGTTACGAGTATCAATACGAAACGTCAATTCAGTACATTTTTTAATACAAACCGCACGACATTGATCTCGAGTGATATGAGTATCATCATCGATCATTCGTTTGTCTATGATTTTAAAAATAAACCATTCGCCATGACGGATGATCGAATTACCGCCATTGCTGTTGTCATTTTATTGTTGGTTTTTTGCTGTTACTTACCTACTTATGATATGTGTGTAGATAAAGTAGTGTATGCAACTGTACATAATTAGGCCTTAAAACACTCGTGTGATCCTATTATGAAACTCGCTGACGCTCGTTTCATAAAACCACACCTCGTTTCATAAGGCCTCTCATTATGGATCAGTCGCATAAACTACTATTTTAGTTATCAGTAATTAATAGGTGAATACTGTTATACACATGAACATACATTTTATTAAGTAAGAACAATGTTATTTTTGTTAAGTATTTTTACAAAACGAACAAAGTATATTTTAAGAAAATTTTTGGGGTTACTATTTACCTATTCCTGCTACTTAATTACTGTTCTTACCTTACTTGGTTTTCAATAGGCACGCTGGAAGTTTGCGACTGTATAGCGGCCATCTTGGAAAAGCAATAAATGACAAATTTGGCGGGGATATATAATTAATCGTGAGATTTCATCACGGAACGCTATACTTATACTTCAACAACGCGTAGAAATTATGAGCTGCACCGGGACACATTAAATTTATTGGATATGGAGTTCGAGGGTTTCGCCATATCACGTGGTGGCGACATCAACTGGCCCCCGAGGGCCCCGAGATCGTGTGACCTAACACCGCTCGACTACTTTCTACTTTCTATGCGGCTACGTCAAATCTCTTGTCTATGCGGGCAATCAATAATAAATAATAAAATAATAATAATAATAAATATCTTTATTGCCACAAACTTAACCTAGACATTACATAGAGCTTAAAACTAAAAACTAATTAAACATAAAGAAGGAGGAATACTTATCATACATTTGAAATTGGTTAAGTTGGGCAATGGGTCTCAATTCAGTTAAGTTAATACCCAGCGCTGGTTTTCAGACCGGTCCCTGGGAAGAGGGCCGGTCGCAGCGTATATCGCGTACAGTTCTTGTTTAGTATAACATAAGTAGTTAAGAGTCTGTATGTATGACAGTAAGTACGGTAAGACAGTATGAAGTATGAAGAATTAATAATAAAGAATTTTTTTTTTTAAAAAGTTAATAAAGTAGAAAATAAAATAAAATACAATGGTAAATTTATGACAACATGATTTTTGTGACAGGTGTGTGTGCGTGTGTGTGTGTATGTGTGTATATGTGTGTGTGTGTGTGTGTGTGTGTGTGTGGTGTGCGCGTGTGAGTGCCTACTATGTAATATGATTATTATATTTTAATATTATATTGCTGTGTTGTCTTGTTAGCGTATGGCGGGGGTTAAAGTTGAGTTTGATTGTTTAGTAGGTGTGTTCTGAGTGACTTCTTGAATATAGGTAATGACATGGGCTCTCGCAATGGCGGCGGCAAGTCATTCCAAATCTTGGCAGCTGCGTATTTAAAACCCCCTCTGAAAAATTTGGTTTTATGCTTTGGGATAACTAGTTTTGTACTTTTTCGTAGCGTTCTAACCCGTGTATTTTCGACCCATTTTAATTTTTCATACAAGTAATAAGGCTTCTGATATTCGATCACTTTTCTTACTGTATACGCCAGATGTAGTTGTCTCCTGTTTTCCATATTTAAGATCTTCCTTTCATTAAGGAAAATTGCTGGTCTGAAGGTCAACATAACCCGCGTTCTGCTCGAAATTGAGCCCCATTTTAGTCCACTAGGATACATCACCTGCAACGGAGTCCTGGCGGTCATTCGGCTGAGATTATATTCCATAAATTATGTCTTCAAACGTACTTTAAAAAAATTGTAAAATATACAGTACACGGGTTATTTTATTACACTGCAAAAGTTCAAGCGCTCTTAGTAAATTGCCCTTCATTAATACTTATTTGGGTACCTACATAATTGAAACGCAACAATTCTGAAATTGGTTAAGACTAAGAACTTTCTGCAACGGGTATCCTTCTCAAATCTGTTGATAAACCGCGTCAATACAATTTCAATAAATATTGGTGAATAGTTAGCTTGAAGCTTAGCTTCGGCAATAAGCGTCAAAACATACTGTCGATTTTTGTAAAAGTTAAGCTGGCATCAACAGAAGAACTAATAAAATAAATGATATACCTGCCATATAAATGTATAATAAATGTAAAGTAAAGTTTTTTAATGAATTGGGAAGGTATTTATACAACAACACAACAAACTTGTCTATAGAAGATGATTCGGCCAGTCTTGTCCTTTTTAGGGTTCAGTACCCAAAGGGTTAAAATCGGAACCTCTTACTGAGACTCCGCTGTTCGTCCGTTTGCTCGTAATTATAAGCATAAGTACTGAATGCAACGATTATTCTAAATGTCTTAACGAGAATACGTTATAATATTAGGTAGTTTATTTATAATTGGAGGTTAAGTGAGATCTCTTAATTAGTTAATACAAGGTGTTAATAAAATAACGCAAAACCTGAAAATGGTTTGTTCAGAATTGACAGTAGAATGTGAAAAAATAAGAATAAAAAATTTACGAGTTTTTTTTACCTTTGTATGGAGCGTTGGCCGACTGGGGTGACCTACTGCATACAAAAGTAAAAATAAATCGCGTCAAAAAAAACCCATTAACACGTTGTATATGTGTAGTATAATAAATAATATGGTATAGTATAATTTACTTTGTATTATATTATGTGTAAATCAAAACATAATCGACTGAATACTTCATTTCAGCCTTATATCTTAATAGGGAGGAAAAAATAAATTTATTTGAAGTACCTTCTCGAGCTAAAGTGGAAGTTCAAGAAAATTAATAAAATCAGGGGAAATAATTCCTGTAGTTTTGTAAATTGGTACAATTATACCTAGCGGTGCCCAGATAAACATACTAAAAGTCCTCGAGGGTGGGGGCTGTGCTGAGGGTGTAGGGGGGGGTTGAAGGTACCTTTTTTCATATTTTCGTACATATCACGAATATCTGTACCAAAAGCGTTATGATAACTTCAGACAAAAGTTTCTACATAAAATTTCCTACAATATTGGTTATAAAGATTTTTACTCTACGATCAATACTTTGGGAGCTACAGGATGTTAAAGTAAACAAAGAGATAAAAAATAGTTGATTTAAGAAAACGTGGTTTTTTCGTAGTTGTTCATCATAACTATTATAATTACTTTAGATAAAAGTTTGTCCATAAAATTTCCTACAAAATTGGTCATATTTATTTTTACGCTACGATTTATACTTTAGGAGCTACAGGATGTTTAAGTTAAAAAAATTGTCGATTTAAGAAAACGTCGTTTTTTCGTAGTTGTTCATCATAATTCATTTTGTGTTTAGGATAAGCAAGCTCAGTCACCTGCTTATCGAACATATAATTCCCATGTCGATCCATTGAGAATTTCTAAACAAAACAAACCAATCAAGCTGCAAAACCACTGATTTCTCACTGACATAGATGTTCCTCCGGGAAAGAATGCAACTACGACCTCATAATGTATGAAACAAGTGTAGGGTCTCTCCGTGCGACCCCCAGAAAAATCTGTTATTTCAAGATTTGCCTCGGAGTAAAAAGTTGCAGTACAGCCTGGCTAAACGGTCAGACCTAGGTCAGGGGTGCTCGACCAATGTCATAGGGAACCGCGTGCAGTTTTTGATAACCAAAAAAAAATTAAAAAAAACGATACGTCAACAAAATTAGTCAAATCAGGGGAAATAATTCGTGTAGTTTTGAAAATTCGTACAGTTATACCTTGTCATGTCCAGATGAACATACAAAAGTCCTCGAGGGTGGGGGCTGTGCTGAGGGTGTAGGGGGGAGGATTGAAGGTACATTTTTTCAGATTTTTGTACCTATCTCGAATATCTGTACGAATAGCGTAATAATAACTTCAGACAAAAGTTTCTACATAAAAATTCCTATAAAATAATTTTACAAATTTTCTTGTCGTACCGTTTTTTTTTATTTATTTTTTGGTCATCAAAAAATGCACGGTGTTCCCTATGACATTTGGTCGAGCACCCCTGATCTAGGTCTGACCGTTTAGCCAGGCTGTACTCCAACTTTTTACCCTGAGGCAAATCATGAAATGTCAGATTTTTCTGGGGGTCGCACGGATAGACCCTCCACTTGTTCCATACATCACCAGGTCGTAGTTGCACTCTTTCCCGGAGAAACATCTATGTCAGTGAGAAATCAGTGGTTTTGCAGCTTTATTGGTTTGTTTTGTTTAGAAATTCTCAATGGATTGACATAGGAATTGAATGTTCGATAAGCAGGTGACTGAGCTTGCTTATCCTAAACACAAAATGAATTATGATAAAAAACTTCGAAAAAACGACGTTTTCTTAAATCGATAATTTTTTTAACTTAAATATCCTGTAGCTCCTAAAGTATCGATCGTAGAGTAATAATAAATATGACCAATTTTGTAGGAAATTTTATGGACAAACTTTTATCTAAAGTAATTATAATAGTTATGATGAACAACTACGAAAAAACGACGTTTTCTTAAATTAACTATTTTTTATCTCTTTGTTTACTTTAACATCCTGTAGCTCCCAAAGTATTGATTGTAGAGTAAAAATCATTATGACCAATTTTGTAGGAAATTTTATGTAGAAACTTTTGTCTGAAGTTATCATAACGCTTTTCGTACAGATATTCGTGATATGTACGAAAATATGAAAAAAGGTACCTTCAACCCCCCCCCCCCCCCCCTACACCCTCAGCACAGCCCCCACCCTCGAGGACTTTTAGTATGTTTATCTGGACACCACTAGGTATAATTGTACCAATTTACAAAACTACAGGAATTATTTCCCCTATTTGCCCATATTCGGCTTAATTTTCTTGGATTACCTTGTTAGTATCACAAGTAATGCGCTTTCGTATAATACTTTACACGAGTTCAATGAAATCTCGTATTCTACATGTATCCCTAACAAGCACACACGTGTGACCTACAAAATATCATCATATCATATCAGCCGAAAGACGTCCACTGCTGGACATAGGCCTCCCCCAAAGAGTGCCAAAGTGACCGGTCCTGCGCCACACAAAACAACAACAAAACAAAATACAACAAAACTTATGCTACAAAATATATTAATTTTTATTTTGTTTTTATAAAAGCTGTTATAAATGACCCATTCATTTGTGAAAAATACAACCGAATTGAGAACCTCCTCCTTTTGTTTGAAGTCGGTTAAAAAGAAGACATTGAAACTAACCATTGTTGCCAGAAAGGACGTGGCAGAAGCGTTTTCACTAATAGTTGTAGTTGCTTATTTATGTTTGGATGTACTTCGCTTTGAGTGTCTGCTCGATAATTCCCGCTCTCGTTACGTAAAACACGATCCCCAACTTCGTAGTGCACAATATTTTAATTAATGAGAACACCTACAAATTGGCACGTTAATTGTGTTGTTTTAGTGAAGTTACTCGTATATCGCACACAACTCATCGAGATAGGTATAAGGATAAATTAGGTGTTTTACGTGCGTCGAGTTAATGAGTTGATTCAGAGTAATGATTTGTGAGCTTATCAGCTTTCATTGTTTGTTTTTATTGCCTCGCAATGTTGTTTTAATTGTAGTGAAATGTTACGAAATCCTTGCGGTGGCATAGGACAGCGTGGGCTCACAAGGTGGACTGCTGACCTGGTAAAGGTCGCGGGAGTCCGCTGGATGCGGGTGGCGCAGGACCGGTCATTGTGGCACTCTTTGGGGGACGCCTATGTCCAGCAGTGGACGTCTTTCGGCTGATATGATGTTACAAAATAATACAATTTGATAAAGCATCCTATATCATCTGGTCGTAAAGAAGTTAGATTTTAACGAAGAACTCAAAGCTGCACACAAAATACTGAGTAATCTAAACGGTCACTATTTTCCACATCCACCTATCTTTAAAAGTGTAGCATAAAAAAGCATAAAATGCCTGAATCCAAGGAGGAAGGGAAGAAGCGACAGGACCGTTGCGTTCCGTTTTATAAATACCTACTGCAGACTGAGTTTAAACCATCCTACACGTAATTCCAGAACGTAGAACGAAACCTACCGATTTTCCCTGTCTCGCGGATTATGATTGTGAACTGGGTCTCAATTCTGCTCATCACATTCAAATCCCAGCCGGTTTCGGGGTTCTATCAGGCACAAATTTCCTCGGCAAGGCTTTTAGGAAATGCACTGAAATGCTTATGGGATACGAAGTGACGAACTTTTGTCTGGCTAAATGCAATAACCAGTAACAATATTTTACATCATGTTTTGTTTCTGTGAGATTTATACGAAGAGAGTAGTTACGTACTTCTTCTGCTACTTTAAAAACAACGTATGAATACGTTATTCATAAAACTTAATATCCCTCGGAAAAAAAATGGTATTTTCCCTTTCTCACTCTTCTTAAAAAGTATTCATTTTGTTCCGAATAAGTCTTAGAAAATCTTGTACTTTTATTTTCCAACTCATGCCCTCATGTGGTCAGTGTAACGTTCGTTCGGTCATTCTACTGGCAAAACTATTGTTGTGTCATAATTAGTAATCTATATGTATCTAAACTCCTCGGTACAATGCCTGGAGGACATTCCGTAGTCAACAAGGATAGTTTCACCATGTCGGTCTGTCCGTCTGGCCGTCTGTGGCTTAGCTCAGTAACCCTTAGAAATAGGGAGGCGAATAGGGGAATTTTCGGTAATACTCGAGCGTGGCAGTTTAAGATATGAGAGATACCTTAGACCTAATAGAACAACCTTGTAAAGTATTTAGCTCTATATGTAGTGACGCGCGCCTAGGATAGACGATCAGATTAGTAAAAAAATATCGATAGTCTGAAATACTCGAGCGCGTCAGATGAAGATATTGGGGGTTGATTTTAGTGTTTTAAGACTAAATTTAACTATTCTGACGATAAGTCCTTGACGCCGCCGAGTTATAGGGTCGCGAACTTTTAAAAAAAGACGTTAATCCGGTATTCTCGAGCGCGATTTTTTTTTGAAAAATTTAATCTAATTTTACTAAAAATACAAAATCTGCCGGTTTCCGCATGACCGGAAGTGTGGAGGAGCCATTTCGTCTTCCGAAAAACGCGTTGCGGCATATAAGTCGCGAACGATACGTTTTACAAAAAAAAAGTTTAAATAACCTCCTGCCGCCCAATGACCTATCAGAAGGTCTCCGCATGAGTAGTGGTTCCGGCCCAAGCGTAATGACAATTTTAACTTTTTAACGCCCGCGTACCTTTTAAAAGGACTTCAAATTCATCTTGTCACAAAACTTAAAATTTACAGCGTATTGAATTCGAATGATTTCTGAACGAATACGTCACATTTGACGTTGACACTAGATGTCAAAATGTGAAACTTCATCTGTCAGTTTTATTCATGTATGTATATTATTCAATAGAATTCAAGAAACCAAAAGACCTTTTTCGGTCAGATTAAGAGAACCCACCAACATTTTTGTCTGATTTAGAAAATATCCTTTCAGGATACCGAGATAAACCTCCCTTATGAAAATCTGACGCGCTCGAGTATTTCAAAAAAACTTTATTTTTTTGCATTTTCAAAAATTCATCGTAACTTATTGTCACGCCGAAATCGTCAGTTTTTTTAAAGGGAGCTTCCTTGGGGCCTACTTAACACCCGTTCTGAAAATCTGACGCGCTCGAGTAAATTTTTTTTTGCATTTTTGACTACTTTATATGCCTACCCCCACCACGCAAACCGGCAGATTAGTATACCGTTGTTATCAGAGGCACTTGGGGCATACGTAGTATGAATATCTGTCGCGCTCGAGAATGCCCAAGTAACTGTTTTTTTTAACATTTTTCAAAAACCATACGAGCTTTTACCATACGAGCTTTTCTTTTCGAAATTATTTTATCTTTCGATTTTGACAGGTCTCGACGGCGCCGTTGAATTACGCCATTCAGCTACCTCGCCTCCCTAACTAAAAGCTTTAATTCGGCATGGATATAAAAATCAATCAAACGCTGACAAAACGCTAAAATAAGACCTTTAAAAAAACATTAGGGTACCTCCCCTACACGTAAAGTGGGGCTGTATTTTTTTTCTTTAAACCCATGGTATTGATGGGGTATAGTTGTATAGCTTGTTTAAAAATATTATGGATAATCGGCCGACACAACCGCACCATTTAGCTGGCGCGCGCGTGGCGATGTAACTAAGACAGACAGGCAACGACGGAAACCTTCACTGCGCGTGACCCGACACGCACGTAGCCAGTTTTTTTTTAATTTTTACTTAATTTTAGTTTATTCTAGGTAATGTTACTTATCAAAATACAGTTTTATATTACAATTCCTTTTTGCGGTAGACTGCGTAAATATTGCTAAATAAGCAGTGTGAAAATCTCACGTCTATCACGTTAATAGCTGCCTTTACCTTAACCTGCTACTCGTATGTATGTATGAAAACGTCATAAAACCGTTTTTTAAATGTAAATTCTATTCACTTAGCATAAAGTTGCAACGCCGATACTCGTAAGTGGCCCCTGATATAGCATATTAACCTCTTGCTACTAGTCTCGTAGCTGCAACCTATGCTTCAGATAGTCCATTTCACTAGGACCTCTATCCAATTTATATTACTATCTAACACATCCCTACTAGCAACTATACTCAGGAAAAGATAGGTCAAGTTATGCTGGACATAGCGAGAGAGAGGTGGTACAAATTATGGGAAAGCATTTGTCAAAGTCCTGGTTGCACCGATCGTAGCATCACGTTATTTATATCCATATATAAGTTGACTAAGTTGCGATAACTGCACTCTGCGTTGGTGCATTTGTAAATGTCCGACTTTATAACGACTAATGTACTTGTACTCGTTAAGCGGCAATAACATATGTTCCGTACAGGAACACTATTTTTTTATGTAACTTTGATATCGTTAGTTTCTTTGACTGAAGACACAATCTTAAGGGTCAATTTAATTTTGTTTCTATTATGTATGGTATCCCTACCAGCTTCTAGCGATTTACTGCTTCTTGTCTTGAAGCCGTCATCCCTTCGGGGTGGCAACACCAACGCGCTAACAGCGCCACCCGCCGGAA
The DNA here is from genome assembly GCA_945867215.1 of Epinotia demarniana. Lineage (NCBI taxonomy): Eukaryota > Metazoa > Arthropoda > Insecta > Lepidoptera > Tortricidae > Epinotia > Epinotia demarniana. The sequence goes on along the minus strand of OX244259.1, from coordinate 32,803,933 downwards.
GCGGATATATGAAGATGCAGTGACACGCACAATGTCAAAATCAGTTCGTTAACTAGCGGCGCCGCGGAAGCAACCTTTTCTCATTATATACCGTGTGTGCGTTGAGGACCTTTCCCCCTTGGAAGAGTGCATTTACCAGTGACCTAGGAGCCTGTGTACGTCATATTTAGCTGGACGATCACCCCTGAGCCTTCAGCCTAGCCCTTGGGACCCGAGGCGGTGGATGGACACAGTAGCGGTGAGTCGTTTGACGCTGTGGGAATATCGTACATATATATATAACTTGATCCGTTCGAGCCGGATTGTACCTTCCAAGTTGTGTCTTCTTGTCTCGTAACATTCGTTATTTAAAATAACTATAGCATGCCAGATCCGCCAGGTTTGCAAAGTACTAGCGCGGAATCGTTGGCTAACAAAATGGCCGACGACGAGAATCCATGCGAACAAGATATTTTCGAAAGAGAACTCATCCTCGATGACCTCAAACGCACTATTCAGTTTGCAGCAACTGATCAAGAACAGTTTCGCTCGCGAACTACTGATTTAGTTTCTTTTCAGAGAAAGTTCATTAAAGTCCAGACGAGAATCGAAAAAACGTTAATTAAATTAAAATGTTTTAACAAAGAGGAACAGATTAAGATCCGTAACGATTTCAACGATTTGTACTATGCAATAGTAACGCATTTATCCAATTTGAAGAAGAAGGAAGAAGAGCTACGGCGCATGAGCCGTCCCTCATTGCCTTTCATGGCGGCACAGCCCGAGGCGTTTAAGAAACTTCCCACATTGCCTTTACCCACTTTCAGTGGTGAACAAACTGATTGGCCGTCATTTTATGATTTGTTTCGTTCGCTTGTACACGGCAATAACGCCTATACTGACGCCGAAAAGTTTAGGTACTTACTTCTCACGGTTAAAAACGAACCGCATAACCTCATAAAATCGATCCCGATCACTGACGATAATTACTCAATCGCGTTAGATATTTTGGTGTCCCGCTATGACAACAAAAGAGTTATCGCATCAAAACATCTCGACAAAATTCTAGATATCGAGTCATGCTGCGATCAATCCACGCAGAGTATGCGAAATCTACTTAACATTTATCAAGAAAACATTAAAGCACTGGAGGTTATGGAGTTTCCCGTGAAACAGTGGAGTTTCATGCTTCTAAATATTTTACTACGTAAAATTCCTCATACTACTCGACGTTTATTCGAACGGTCAATAGTAAATACGTCCGACATTCCCGATGTAGACACATTCATTTCATTTCTAGAACGGGAAATTTCCGCGGAAGAAATAATTGATTCTGTTCGCGGGCAGTCCGCTAAAAATATTAACTCAGATGTGGGTAGCAGTCGCGGAAAGTACTGGAATCGCGCGAGCGGCTCGAGCGCCGGTGCCGCGCCGTCGTCGCCCGCCAAACGGTCGTTTGTAGCTAACGTCACCCCCGCTACGGGCTCAGCTGAGACTCGAACGAGTGACCAAGGTTCAAGCAAAATCAAACCTAATTGCGTGTGTTGTGAAGCTCAACATTCGTTGACAAAATGTTCGAAGTTTTTAAACTTGTCACCGCGCGATAGGTATTCGTTAGTTCAAAATAAAAACATTTGTTACAATTGTTTGAATATTGGTCATGACGTTAGAAGTTGCAAATCAAATTTTGTATGTCGGACATGTCATAAAAGGCATCATACTTTAATTCATTATTACTCCCCATCAATGCCTGCGGAGTTAAGCGCATCCGTGCAGTCTACGGCCGTCTTGCTCCCTCCTACGGAGGAGCGCGCGCGCTCGGTCTCACTCTCTCCTACGGAGAAGTGCACCTCCGATACGGTCGCGAATCCGTTGGCAAATAGCGAAGTTTTGCTTGGTAACTGTGCGGCCCGCGCGCCGATTCAAGCATCTAGCGTTCGGGCGGATACTGTTTTATTGTCCACTGCACTTGTTGACGTATGTTTAGGTGGTTCGAAGCTGTCAACGGTCCGGTGCCTGGTTGACACGGGTAGTCAGGCGACGTTTATGACCGAGGCATGCGCACAACGATTACAATTACATCGTAATCGCGCGAATATTCCGGTGTTCGGAATTGGTGATACGGAACCCGTACAACCTAAAGGTGTCGTTTCATGTTTCATTACACCTAGGGGTAAACATAATCCTGCGATACTCGTAGAGGCTTTAGTTTTACCTAACTTAACGATGCGTATGCCGAGTGTACCATTGTGTCAGACGGGGTGGACTCATTTAAATAATTTAAATCTGGCGGATCCAGATTTCGGCACTCCCCAGCCGGTGGAGTTGCTCTTAGGCGCGGATATACTATCCCAAGTTTTATTAGATAATGTGATAACAGGTACGCCGGGTTCGCCTATTGCTATGAATAGCATATTCGGGTACTTGTTATTGGGTAGGGTTGCCGTTAATAACCCGATGCCGACTGCACTCCAGGCCTGCTTTAGCTCATTCGACGATGACAATTTGCAGCGTTTCTGGGAGCTGGAGTCGCTTCCTGAAAAACGGATCTACACTCCTGACGAACATCTTTGCGAATCCTTTTTCCAAAAGACGCATACCCGAGACGAGACCGGGCGGTACGTCGTCGCGCTTCCGTTCAAGCCCGCCGCGCCCCCTCTCGGCGAGTCGCGACAAATCGCCCTCGCACGGTTTAGAAAACTTGAGTACCGACTTGAACGTAATCCTCAATTAAAAGCTGATTATCATGCGTGCCTTCAAGAGTATCTTGATTTAAATCATAGGGAGGCCGTGGAGTGTGATAAGCCAAGTCCGAATTACTGGATTCCGCACCACTGCGTGGTCAAGGAATCGAGCGAGACGACACGGACCAGGGTCGTGTTTGACGCTGGATGCAAAACATCCAGTGGATACTCACTTAACGATGTTTTATTAACGGGTCCGAAACTTCATCAGGACATCGTTGACGTGCTTTTAAAATTCCGCATAAATTCCATCGCGTTTACAGCAGACATTAAACAAATGTATCGCAATATTTTAATTAGAGAATGCGACCGCGATTATCAGCGGATTCTTTGGCGGAAATCACCGGAGGAACCTTTACGCGATTACCGTCTACGCACGGTCGCATTCGGTATTAACGCCTCGCCTTTTCTCGCGTTCCGCACAATTCAACAATTAGCCCGCGACGAGGCAACACGTTTCAAGCTTGCTGCGCCGGTTCTGTTAGATTCTGTATTTGTTGATGACGTGGTATCAGGTGAAAGCACGGAGTCGAAAGCCCTAGCTTTGCAACAGGAGCTAATTGATATTTTTCGTACCGCCGGATTCGAACTCCTCAAGTGGCACAGCAACTCGCCTGCGATACTCGCTGCGGTGCTGCCGCCAGGTTCTCATGGTGAGCGGCCGGAGAATGTTCCGTTCGCAGAAATGGAGAGCGATAATAAAACCAAGGTTCTCGGCCTCCAGTGGAACCCTAGTTCCGATACATTTAATTTCAAAGTTCAAGTCGCCACTGCTATATGTACAAAAAGAGTTATTCTCTCCGAGATAGCCAAATGGTACGACCCGTTAGGTCTCTTGTCGCCTGTCACTTTGTATGGAAAGTACTTAGTACAATTGTTATGGATAGCTAAGGTGGATTGGGATTCGGTCCCGCCGGTCGACATTGTTAACGCATGGACGGCCTTTACAAACGAGTTACCACTCTTGTCTAACGTGTCTTTTCCACGTCACATTTTCACTCATTCGCATTCCATACAAATCCATGGATACGGAGATGCCTCCGAACGCAGTTTCGCCGCGTGCGTTTACATACGTCTAACAGATGGAGATGGTGACGTCATCTCACATCTCGTCATTGCGAACACCCGCGTCGCAACTTTACGCGTGCGTTTGACCGTACCGCGTCTCGAGCTTCTAGCCTCGGCGCTTTTATCCCGCCTTATAGATAAGGTTATGCAAACGTATGAGGGCCGCATAGATCGCGATCAGATTTATGCGTGGTCTGACTCCGCTATCGTGCTAGCATGGCTCCGCTCGCCACCGCACGAGTGGAAAACGTTCGTATCAAACCGCACTAGCCAGATTTTATCCCTGGTGCCCGCCGAGTGCTGGCGCCATGTGCCCTCGGCCGACAACCCGGCCGACTCGGCTTCGCGAGGCATGCTTCCCTCTGCTTTTTTACAGCACGAAATGTGGTTTCACGGACCTGCTTGGCTCAAAAAGGACCAAGACGCCTGGCCCGTTTCAAAACATATTCCTACAACGAACGAAGAAAAACGCACGATCATACCGCTTATATCAAACGCGTCTACTACTGATAAAATACAGGATGTTGAAATAATTTCACGATATTCAACATTAGGTAAACTCGTTAGAGTTACGGCATACGTTTTTCGGTTCTATAAACTGTCAAAAAAGGCTGTAGTATCGTTTCCAAACTATATTACTGTGCCCGAATATAATTTCGCATTAACGCGACTTATTTACGTCGTTCAACATTCCGTTTTCGCGGACGATATAAAAAATATTTCTCGAGGCAAATTATCCTCACATTGCTTACAGCGTCTAACGCCTTTCATGGACAAAGACAACCTCTTAAGAGTTGGAGGGAGAATTCATAAGTCACTTTTACCGTTCGAATCGAAACACCAATTAATTCTTCCTAAAAAACACCCTTTAACTGACCTCATTATCGACGATGCTCACGTGAGTCATTTGCACGCCGGACCTCAATCGGTGCAATATTTACTGCGACAGCGGTTTTGGATTTTGTCGAGTCGAGACATCGTTCGTCAGCGCGTGCACCGCTGCGTGCCATGTTTTCGCGCTAAGCCCGCGCGCCTGCAGCCGCGCATGGGCCCGCTGCCCGCGCCGCGCCTCCGTCCCGCGCGACCCTTTGTTAAGACCTCGGTAGACTACGCCGGTCCATTTTACGTGCGCGCAAACAATGTGCGCAATGCTAAAATAATTAAATGTTACGTCGCCGTATTTGTATGTATGAGCGTAAAGGCAATTCATCTCGAAATCGTTTCAGACCTTAGCACTGAAGCGTTCCTCGCGGCCATACGACGATTCACATACCGTCGAGGTTTATGTACTGACATTTATTCAGACTGCGGCCGAAATTTCGTCGGTTGTAATAATTACCTGAAAGACTTATATACGTTTTTGCGCAACGATGTCGTACAAAACGAATTGCATAAACAAACCCTTCAACAGGGCATAACTTGGAGATTTCAGCCTCCCTATGCGAGCCACTTTGGTGGTCTATTTGAATCTGGTGTAAAGAGTTTTAAACATCATTTACATCGGGTGGTGGGCACGCGTACTCAATCCTACGATGAGATGCATACGCTGCTATGCCAAATTGAAGCCGTACTTAATTCACGGCCTCTGTGTCTGATGAGCGCGGATTCTGCGGATCCCCTTCCTTTAACACCAGCCCACTTTCTTGTGGGAGAGCCGTTAAGGGCCCTTCCAGACGTTCTCTTAACGGACGAAAATCCAAGTCGCCTTAGTAGATGGCGTTGGGTACAGCAGTGTACTCAGCATTTCTGGAAAAGGTGGAGTCGGGAGTACCTCCACGAGCTCCAGCAAAGCCAGAAGTGGCTTCAGAGCCACGGCGCGCCCGTGCGCGAAGGAGCCATCGTCGTGGTGTGCGACGAGCAGCTCCCACCGCTGCAGTGGCGGCTCGCGCGCATTCATGCTCTTCATCCTGGCTCAGATAACGTTACTCGGGTAGTAACTTTAAAATCAGGGAACACGTTTTATAAACGCCCTGTCGTTAAAATTTGCCCGCTTCCCTTAGAATAATTTGTAATCGTTACAACTTAATCTTAGTACTTAAGTTAGGTGTTTAAAATATGTTAGCTTTAGTGTACTTTCTCGTTAAAAGCACCCTAGTCCTTTTAAGGTGAGCGGCATGTTCCGTACAGGAACACTATTTTTTTATGTAACTTTGATATCGTTAGTTTCTTTGACTGAAGACACAATCTTAAGGGTCAATTTAATTTTGTTTCTATTATGTATGGTATCCCTACCAGCTTCTAGCGATTTACTGCTTCTTGTCTTGAAGGCGTCATCCCTTCGGGGTGGCAACACCAACGCGCTAACAGCGCCACCCGCCGGAAGCGGATATATGAAGATGCAGTGACACGCACAATGTCAAAATCAGTTCGTTAACTAGCGGCGCCGCGGAAGCAACCTTTTCTCATTATATACCGTGTGTGCGTTGAGGACCTTTCCCCCTTGGAAGAGTGCGTTTACCAGTGACCTAGGAGCCTGTGTACGTCATATTAAGCTGGACGATCACCCCTGAGCCTTCAGCCTAGCCCTTGGGACCCGAGGCGGTGGATGGACACAGTAGCGGTGAGTCGTTTGACGCTGTGGGAATATCGTACAACATAGTTTTATTCAGAGCAATAACGCGTAATTTAATGTCGGAGAGGCAACCGGATGGCTCGCGGTATTTGAGCTCCCGAAGTGTTATGGAACCGCCCTGTGCAACCCGAACTGACCCAACTGTGACTGGTTCGGAAATAGGAGGGGGGTGGTAAAAAAAATATGTCACGAGTCAACCGATTGAAACGCGGTAGCCTGAAAGTGTGTACGCTGTTTATATAATGTCATTTTTATGCCATCCCTCCTAGTGCGACAGGAGCCGAGTAAGCGAGCGAAGAAAATAAAATAAAAAATGGCAGGCAACCGGTTGAAAATTGGCACGCTTGTTCTTTATCACATACAGAAACTGCAAAAAAATGCCATCCCTCCCGGCCGGCGGTTATCGAGCCTTCAGAGTTGGAAGCCGGTTGCCTCTCCGACATTAAATTACGCGTCATTGCTTTAACTATTTGTACAGTGTGCATGGCATTTCAATTTCATAAAAATATGTCAAAATTTTATAAAGCGGGGTAATGCCGGCAGCATATTGGGCATATTTGCATCAGTTACCTGACCTGCCGCCCCGGTTATTATTATTGTATTAGTTTTAGTTGCACGTAGATATATTTTAATTTCTCTGGTAACTGTATATATTCGTTGATTTTCTCTAATTTACTATTTCGGAATGGAGTAAGTATAAACAAGTTAATAACAAACCGACTTAAATTAAATTAAAATGCAATTAATACTAAATAACAAACGAAATAATTAAAACAAATTACAAAAAAAGTCGACATAAAAGTTCTGCCTGCGTCATTGTCCCCATGAAGCTGGCGGCATTTCGACTTTGGACCGCAAGAGCGAACCTTTGTGAAAGGTACGCGCCAGCTCTGGGGTCCCCTGAAGTGTGGACAAGCTACGACGACAGGGTCCTCATGAAGGCCTTCATGTCGGCTGACCCAGGGCACCATCGTTTCAACTGCAAGCGCCGCAAACTGAACTAGAAAAGAGTTATGCATCATGATTAGTTGGGCCCATTCACGCTAAGTTTTATATCGGACATAAAGCATTCGTCCCATTCTGGCAAATATGCGAGTGTAAGAGGGACAAATGCTTTATGGCCGACATAAAACCTAGTGTGCTAGGTGGTCTGGGGTCACAAATAAATGTTTGATATAAACCTAAAAAAAATGTTGTCGTACTTAACTGTTTTGAATCTGTACCGCATAATTGAAAATAAAGGGTATAGCCCTGTATACTATATGGGGCCCACATGCAATTTATTTTTGTTTTTTGTTGCCGTCTTAATAATACTTATTTTCTCAAACATGCTCTGAAATGTATGCGTTAATATCACGAAATGAAGACAAGAAGTTTCTTGTTTATGGCTCCCTACATTACTTCTTGGCCTCAGGCCAAGAAGTAATGTATGAAAACCCTAACTAAAAACATTATTGTCCGCTACTCTAACTTTTTAAATTTGCATACTAATATTAAACTGACAAAGGAAAAATTATACTGCCAACCACCACTAGACTCAGTAAGCAGACTTGCGACATAAAAAAAAATCTACGGTACTATGGTACTATACTTATGTGCGGTTAAACATTGTGCTTGAACGGCTTGTTGAAATGTCATGTTAAAAAAATAAAAAAGGCGGCAAATTACACAATTGTTTTCTGAACTTTCGTTCCGATTGTAATTTCAACAAACTAGGATTTAATTGATTACCTTGTAGGTATTTATTTTAATTTTAATATTTCCTCACATTGTTTGAGAAAAGCACTATACAATCCTCGGCCGGAACAGGGATTGCTAGACTCGTTCTATCCGGCCTCGTCTACGACTCGGCCGTCTACCCCAAAGCTCGTCCAGCAATCCCTTACTTCACGGCCTCTGCAGTAATGTACTATTATTACCATAAATATATTACTTAATTTCTATACGAAGCCACTTTTGCGAATCTCGAGATCGTACTGTTTTTCCATAAGGTTTGTTGTTGATTCAATCCTTGTTTCGAGGGTTTTTATTTTAACGGAATATGAAATGAAGCTATGCAATTAACGCAGCTCATTTAGTTACGTAACTTGCTTTAATAAGAGTACTTTAATGTGTACATCTCTTACCCACTCACACGTCCGGCTCCAAAACAAATATCCGGTCTTACGCCCTGGATACCTTAGTATCAAAAAAATAAGTACAGTCTTACGCCCATGGATACTTTATTTTCCAATAGTGCGACGTTGGAACCGTTTGAAAAAAATGCCATCTAGCGGAATTACTCGACTTTATTTTTATGAAGTGTTAACACAGAGTCAAACGTCGAGATGGCGGTTGATGGCAAAGTCATACGAGTAGAAAAAAAATGTTTTATCTGTGCGTAAATTGTCAGGAGTGCGTGTTTTGTTTGGAATTATTTAAATACGAATAGCCCAAGCACTTTATTTTCATTAGTATGGAAAAAAGTGGAATTTTGGAAATAATTTTTAACAGCAGCTTTTTTGTGTGTAACTGATATATTATCATTTTGGTAATTACGTAGACTCAAAATCCACCAAAATATTAGTCATCAAAAAAATCGATATTTAACCAATTCCTGAAAAAAGAGGAAAAATAATAATAGATATTTTAATTTTTGTTTTAGTTTATTTACAGGAGCTCTTCAAGAATAATAAATAAATCACACAAAAAACATAACGGATGTGTCATTTATTTTTATATACTTACTTCCCGATGGAAATTTTGGTGGATTCTTGGATAAGGCATCTTAGAATAACATTTGAAAATTAATCAAACAATAAAAACGCTGTTATAAATTAATGTTTGATAAAAACGTAATTTTCCTGGGGTAGAATCATTTGTTATAGAGTGAGTTATAGGTACCAATAGAGAGCAGATATAGTGTTTTTTCTAGTAAAATATAGAATGATAAGCATTATGTTCAAAAATACGTAACAAAAAATATTTCATTGACTTCACTTTGTTATTTCAAGTTTGACCTTGATCTTCGGGGTCCTAAACTGATCATTTTAGATTTCACAAAATACCATTGTAATCTGTATACCTTCGCCTACACGGAAGTATTTTTATCTTAGCTGCAGTGTATGTGGTTGATCAGCAATAATCATATTTATCAAGAAAACGGCGCGCGAGCGCTGCGCGGCGCGCTGCTGCTCTGGGCTGGACGTGTCAGGGCATATTGGGTCAACGGGCCGGACGTGCGAGCGTTTTTTTTTGGATACTATAGTTTCCGTGGACGCCTGAGTGGTTACTATGAGAACTAAGTGATAATAATACCTAATGTACTTACGTAGACGTATTAGACTTAAGAAAAAAACCGAATCGCTGTATGTGGGCCGATTATATTTGAGGACTTCCGTCGATTCCCCAAGATCATCACCAATGGCACTTCATTAGTTCCTATTTCAACGGAATCTTATCAGAACCTGTGACGTACTTTTGCACTTTTAAGTAAATAATTGAGGAATTCGATAAGTCATCTCTGGTCTTCATAATCAATTCCTCGCCACATTTGGCGTGGACATTGAAATTTCAAATTGAGTCTGTATGTAAGAAATTAAATCAATTCTCCTATGCATTATATAATGTAAGAAAAAAAGTTTTGGCACCGACGTTCTACTTTGAGAGTGAGTCGTCGTAGGTACTTAACTGTATGGTAGCGTTTAAACTTAATATTTTTAATATTAATACTTTTATCTCAAAAAAGTTATTAATGCAATTTTACTCATTGGGTAACGCACTTTCGACATCAGTTTGAAAATTTCTAATATCTCTTATATTTACGGAATAATCGCCCGGCTACACTTAACGATTACACCCTGTATATTAGCAGTAAACTCAGACACCACATAATTTTCACCAGCTTTTCGCTAACAAGGATGTAGCTCGGAGATCGTTCTAGCATAGTAACAAACTATATAATTATGTAGTTTTATTAATATTCATATAATTGTCGAGGCAAGGGAAGTAGGCAATTGCTATATTGCAAACGGACGACCTTGAGAGTCCATTTAATTTAAAACGAAGCCAGCAATTGCCGTTCCAGCTGAGACAAATATAGTGTTTTCTAATGAATTGTGCATGAAATCAAAAATATGCTTTCTGAAAATGATGAGGCGTGCTTTTCTTCTCGCCACTTCATAAAATTGTCGTACGCTTTTAGATATTTGTCGTTTGGCTTTGCAGGGAACAAATTATCAATAACTTTTAGCTTGCAGCTTGTTTTAAATCTGGAATCTTTTTCGTCAATTTTCTATATTTTCCAAAAAAACCAATAGACACTATATGAAATAAATAACAGAATAATGATATTAATGATTGTATTGCCGCATTTTTTTTTAAATCATAAGTTGGAGTTTATATTTCTTCTGAAAACGCCATAGGTTATTTGAGACAATTGACAGTGACTGATCTTCCATTTTGGCTTTTTATTAAGACCGGTTCCCAATAATCAATCCACCGATAGTTTTCCTTACCAACGGTTACATTTTGACACATTTTCTACTGGTAAATTGTCAAAATGTAACTGCTGGTAAGGAAAACTACCCGTGGATTGATTATTGGGAACCGGCATTAAATGACCGTTTTAACTTTTTAGTTTGTACCTCGACAAATAATGGAACATTGTTGTTGAGCAAAATCGAGCAAGGTTTATTTTTTTAATTTTTGCCTTATCATAAACTGGTGCACAGTTTATGATTAGGATTCACGTCTAGACTTTAACCGATAAAGTCAAATTCGCCAAACATTTTTGAGCATAATATTCTGCAAATTTCATCATCATTTAAATCTAATACAATAATCGAAATAAAAAACTTCTTTAACACTTGATATCGGACAAACGCCATTCCTATGTAGACCTGATACTATTAATACATATAGATTACAGAGCACATTTGATGATTTCATTAAAACTTTAACCTTTGAAGACAATTAAGGCAATTTCAGATATTCCCCTAAAACATACATCCTCGTAACTACCAACCTACAGGTCGGTAACATTTAGGAAATTATTACGCCACATGCCTCGGTTTTAATTCATTTACCACCCGGACTCATGAATACCCTTAACTTAGGGACACACATTCTGTGAACATGTCACCCATAGCTACAGGGGTTTCAGATGGTACTTTTAATATGGTTGGCTTTTAAACTGCAATCGCTATCATGTCATGTAATGTTTCAGTAAAACTTCAGTTAACGTTCAGTAATCCGTGATTTATACGGTGGTCAATTGTAAAAACCCACCGAGTAAATATCACAGCTACCCAAATATATAAACTCTGGGTACTCGTATTGCTGGAACGCAGCATATGTTTAAAACGCGAAAGATGATACGGGTTGAGTTTGAAAGTAAGTTTTGTTATGCACCCCGAGGGAGGCTGGACCTCCGTGAAATACGGCTATGTGTATTGTGTGTGTGTGTGTGTGTGTGTGTGTGTGTGTGTGTGTGTGTGTGTGTGTGTGTGTGTGTGTGTGTGTGTGTGTGTGTGTGTGTGTGTGTGTGTGTGTGTGTGTGTGTGTGTGTGTGTGTGTTGTGTAAGTAGTGTTTTTATCTTATGCAGGTGTCATATCCAAGGTACAGGTCCGCTGTTTCAATTCTCAAGCAGTACCTACTGGGACATGTTAAGCTTGAGACATAGTAATTAGTTTTTAATTATTTTAGGATTATTGTTTATCAAAATGAATACTTTATGTTGACGTGTCATATATTAATATAATGAACCTTCACAATTTTCTCAAATTGTTTTTACAACGCGGGACTTTTCCACGCAAATTCTTTGTTTTTTCAACCTGCTGTATATGGTCCTAACTATACGAAAAACATACTAATAATAGTGCTTCAAACCCAGATTATATTATTGTGACAAAGGTTTTCATTAATATCTTACTATAGTATGTATCGTCCTATAAGCATAGTAATATAAAATACGTGAAGTACATCAAGTACGTTCGCCAGTTTTTCTTTAGTTAAAATCAAGTCTGACGAAAGGAGATTTTTGAGTGTCACAATGACGTATTTAGAGTTGTGGCTAACTTAAACCGACTATCGTAATTTATTATAATGATTGATGATGACTATTAGAAACGAAATCGATTGTATGCTTGTGTGCAATTGTTACCAAGCAGCTTATAAACCTCCTGCAAATATTTATAACAATTGGACATGTTTATACCCTTGCTTCAGTTGTGATTATTCATTTATTTATACCGATTTACTCAGATTACAGGGTTCGTGTTTTTTTAATGCTCTTAGTATATGTTCTATTTGTACATGTACGCGGAGACAATTTGCTTGTAGTAAAAGTAATGCACCACCTTCGTATTTCGGCCTCGTTTAGAATGTTTCTTCATTTATTAGTCCATACCACAAAATGATCAAGCGGTGTGTTTGCATGCACCTTGATTACTATATAATAAATCCTCAGGAGTAATTGCGTAACTTTTCGAAGGAGCGTCAGGACAACTCAAATGTCATTTTTCTATACAGAGTGGCCCAAGAATACGTTGACATTGTTTTTTCTAATTATTTTATTAAGTACTTACGTAACTAGTACAAAATAGCCTCCTTAATTTAGCGTTGATACACAAACACAAACGTTTGTTAAAATTTTCAACGATATGCCGGAGCTCCTCCAAGGATATTTTTTTCCATTCTTTGGTATGTGCTGCTTTTAGAGCGTTTACACTTTTGTGTTTAGTAGCATCGGCCCTTGTCTCTAATATTGACCAGAAACTATAATCCAATGGATTTAGTTCAGGCGAGAAGGGTGGCCACTCTACTTCTCTGATCTGAACTTAAGAGTCCGGGAAAATTATCTTTGCACTACTGCTGCACACTACAGGCCCTGCCCCTGGCCTGCTGAGATGTGTGACACAGAGTCCTGCTGGAATATCCACGGCTAGTTGCCAAAATGTTGCTGACTCCAAGGGAGAAGGCTTCAAGAATATATTTAATGTATATTACTTGATTTATTATGACACCTTTTTAAACAAGGGCAATTTTGCCTGTGGAGCAAATACCACCCCAAACCAAAATTGAATCCGGCTTTTGATGACGATGAGGAATGACTGCGGCTTCAGCAAGCCGACGTAAATTCTGTGATTTTGGTGATTATGGCCCAGTTCAATACAAAAAAGTTTTTTATTAGTAAAAAGTACATTTTCCCACTTTTCAGTAGTGGGACTAGTAGGACATTGCTTAATCAACCGACATCTCTATCGTTATCCTCAAGGAGTAGTGCTTTACATAGCTTGTATGCTTTCGCAGTTCGTCTAGTTCGACCTGTCAGGAAGACGACGCCGGCACTACACGTGCATCATAACTAGACCCCGCTATCGGCGGTGCAAAATGGTAGCTGTCAATTTCGAGCCATCCTTAGGGATGGGTAAAATAATATTTTGAAACATGCTACATGTCGATAATTATAGCTATATGGCGATAATTTTTCTTTACCATAATGATAGTCTAAGACTTTAATTAAACGTGTTTATTTTATATAATATGACTATATAATTACAAGAAGAACATTTATTAAACATTTTTACATTTTATAAATAAATTTCTTCAATCTTTCATCACTACTAAGAAATGATTGTTTTCATAGCACAAATCATTCATAAATGAATTAAAAACAAAATGTAAATCTCTCTTTTATTTCCACCAAAGGGGATACCGTATTCTTAATGAATGATCAGGTTTTTTTAGATTGTCTGCAGTAAATCTAGTGCAGTCACAATAAATATATACAACAATTAACTTTATATAATATCTTAGCCCTATATTTTTACAATATCGTAATATATAACTAAAAAAAATCTAAGTTAATAGGCATTAGACTCCTTCTTCTGTAGCTGAAAATCTATTTTAAGAAGAAAAATGACTTTTCTGCTTCGACAGAAGTAATGGGCAAAAATTTACATTTGGCGTAATTTTGTACTGTATTCTTATTTACATCATCTGTACTTTCGAGACTGCCATCCAACAAACTTTGTAAAATTTTAATAGTTGTGAACCCAGGATTTTTATGTAACACATTCCGCAACTTTAAATAAATAAGTTTTCCTGTTTGATGCAAACGTAATAATGAAAGTTTTTTTGTAACCTGGAGTATTACATCTAAGGCTTCTTTTAAACAAAGTTTTGGATCCTCTAGCTTTGTTTTTGAAATACATAAAATTCTAAAATTGTTGTCGATAAAATTGATTTCGTTTATCAGATTTGCATCAGAGAACAATCGTTTTGCTTTAGTTACAGCTACAGAGGATTTCAATTTAGAAATAATATTCTTAACCTTATAAATGAAATATTTTATACGAATGAAATATGCTTGTAAACACAGCTAAATAATCGAAGATATTGATGTAACATGACATTGACTATCTATTGACGTAAATATTTTATTATCAGTAATATAAGTGGCCAGTATTAACCTCTATTGAAAAGGTTTATCTCAATAGCGTTCATGCACTGCCCTGCAACTCGGAACATGAGAAGAGTAAATAAAATAGCAACCATAGCGTTTTTGTTGTACCTACTAATAACGGTTTATATTTTTAATGTCAATGATTATCATGGATCCCAAAAAAACATGTTAAATTATAGTCAAATATTGGTAATAACGATAAAAAACGATAATAACGATAGAAAACGTATACATAAAAAACTAATTATACAGAAAAATCAAGTATCGACATCGACAGAATAAGTATTTTTACCTATCCCTAAGAACTTGACAGCTACCATTTTGCACCTCCGATAGCGGGGTCTAATCATAACGGCATCACTATAGAGCAAGTAGCTGTAACGAAGTTTATTGGGTTTCCAGTTAGACCAGGGACTTACGTGGGAAACACAAATCAGTGCGGTATATGGTAAACTTAGTAAGGCGTGTTTTGCACTGTCAAGAGTAAGCCACACCCTGCAACGTCAGACAGTTCGATCGTGCTATTGTGGCATACAAGCGGTATTACAATACGGGCTAGATTCTGGGGCCGACCAGCTGATTGGCAGCGTGTGTTCCGTTTACAAAAACGCGCCGTGCGCACGCTAGCATACGCGCCAAGCACGACGAGAGCGCCAAGCCACATTTTATAGCGCTCGATATCCTTACACTACCATCAATGCTAGTTTACCAAATAGCTGTGTACGCGAGAGAAAACCTGTCGTTGTTTGCGAAACGAGGTGATGGCTGCTCCCGGATCAGTCGTAACGAAAATAAACTTAGCATGATCTCCCACAAGCTCCGACAGACTACCAAGACAGTCCATGTTGCGGTTCCGTGGTTTAGAGCCTGTCCAGACGGAGCGTTTTGCGCGCGTAAGCTCTCGCGCATTTCAATTTATGTTGCATCCAGATGCTGCGTTTTACGCGCGTTTCTACAGGGGAGGGACTTAGTCAAATAAAATATTCCGTATCGAATTTATCGCGCTCCATTTTGAACCAAATACGTCCACTCGCCACGGACTCGCGCGTACTACTGAACGCTCCAATAGCGCCTTGGCGCCAGAGTATCTCGACTCGCGCGGCGCTCGCGCGTAAAACGAGCGAGTCGAGAGTCCGGCGCATGGCACGCGTTTTACGCGCGAGAGCATCTGGACGCGATGTATGTAGCTCTAGTACCTCGGGAACGCACGAGTGTCTACGCGCTTACGCGCGCAAAACGCTCCGTCTCGACAGGCTCTTACAATAAGTTGCCACCATCCATAACGGCGGCCGTGAGCCTCCCAGCGGGTCCATATTGGCTGCCATAAAGTTCGTTATTCTATTTTTTTTCATACTAACGTATTGTAGTCATAATCATGGCTAGTCCTAATTTTTTTCGTCCTTACTTTTTTGTTCCTAAATTTCTGTAACTATCATAGGAAGTCATAATGTTCAGTTGTCCTAAAATTTATCGTCATAACTTCATTACTAAGAACTTGTTTGAAGTCATAATTTTGTTAATCATAACAGTTTTCTTCATAATGGACATGCATCATAATTTTGTTAGTCCTAATATAATAAGTATAAGAACTTACTTCAACTCCTAATTTTATTTTTCCTAATGAATAAACGCTTTCGCTAAGCAAATAAAAAATCGGTTCTGGCGCTTCGCCGGCCGCTACCGCGGCACGCTCGCTTCGCTCGCTCGGCTCGCGCGCGTAGGGTCGCGGTACAACTAACACTCCTCCTCGCTTCGCTCGTCTTCGTACCTACACGGACCTGCCTTAGACTACGTCCGCACAGACAGGCGGCTTGCTTAGCGTCTAGCTAAAGCCTTGTGGCCTCACCTTGTGCCTTGCGACAAAAACAAACACGTTTATTTACTTCGATAACGCCAAGTAACATTTATGATGAAACTATTATGAAAAACAGTTGTAGGATTAAAAAATGTATGACTAATGTCAGTATGAATTAAAATAAAACGTACATGTGAGTGTTATGATGAAAAAAATATGTAAATAAATATTAGGATATGAGAAATTTATGATTATTGTCATTATGACTTCGAGTGGTTATGACTTACGATCGTTAGGAATAAAAGTTATTAGGAGTTATGATTATTATGGCGTAAAATTTTCGGACTTCCAATAAGAGGACTAAAAAAATAAGGTGAACAAAAGCGCCCCCCCTCCAAGTATTTAAAATTAAATCAAAAAAGTAGCTTATTGAGCAATGCTTTAAGGAATTTATTGAATTTAAAGAAATAAGAAATAATGTTAGTACTGTGTTTCGACGAAATCTGTACCTTAGAATCGAATAATGTTAATTATCGCAATTGTATTATATTGTATGTAGATGAATATGAATAATTATTATTTTTTGACTAGTAATATGTTATTACCAATAAAGTATGTCTATGTCTATGTCTTTCTATTTGAGATCATTAGTTATAATGCGTTGCACCGTCGAATAACTTACACCCAGATCCCGGGTCATTTTTCTCACTTTATTATGTTACGTTTCTTATTATGTTACGAAGTCTGGGAGTCCTAATAGTCCTCTTTCTCCCTCTTCCTGGACGGTCTGCGACATGCCTGAGTTGACTATATCGCATAATAGTTTTGGACCCTAATTGACGACTAACACGTAGCGATCTATCTCACACACCAAAGCCCTAAATGGCTTAATCATTCATATTGATTATTCGGACATGTTTTCTTGTGGAACAACGCATTATGATGTTTTTTTTCCTCGTATTTTGATTCAGTTTTTATTTTTTTAAGTAGCTTAAGAACTATCATTGTAATAAGCTTTATTTGGCAAAAAAAATACTGACTGTTGAGTTTGTTTCAGCGTTTCTTCTTAACAGTGGTCTTCTTTTTCAGAAACGTTGGTGCAATTTTGACTTGTAAGTAATAATGACATTACGGCCTGCTTGCAGATTTAATTCATTTATTTCACACTGTCTTTTTACAGCTTCGTATAAGGAAATGATTATCAATTTAATATTTAAAACACGCTGTACGTTTTAAAATTGTGCCAAAGCGTGTAATGCCTGCTACACACGACAACGATTTATCGTTGTGACTGCGCAGTCCGTTTGTGCAGTTTTATCGATCATGTGTATGACAAATCGTAGCAGATTATCGTTCCTCGGTGGCAGTTGCAATTCATATTAGATAAATTGTTGTCGAGTGCGTTTGCACTTCTTTATTTTTTTTCAGTCTCATAGTGCTTAGATCTGTATTGTGCTTAATATTGTACAAAATCTTCATAAATTCGTAGGAACGTCCTGTAGCCAAAAATCGCAGTGTAGTACATACATAGGACATGAGACATCTTCCATGAGAACTTATTGCTTCTCGCATTAAAGTGTCGTGTTTCTTTATTAGTGGAGTAACTAAAGCTTGCAGATTTAAGTATGCTTCCTCATTCATCCTCAATAGGCCAATATTTCGAAGCAAATTTCTAAGTTAATAAGTTGGTATGAGAAAATAGCTTCCTTTTCATGAGCCAGTCCTTAACATCACACACTCCGTGCCTTTTTTTAAACACATAACCAGGCCTAATATCGTAAGTGCGTCATCATCTCCCATCGTGGATGACATGCTTCTTGCGTGAGCTTCTGCGGAGAACTAACGATCGACGCCAATATCGGTGGCGTGTGGAGACACTAGGAACGTTCGATTTATCTGCACAGTCTGAAATCGTTACGATAAATTTTTGTCCTGTGTAGCAGTCATAAGAATGTAACAAAACCAATTTACATGTCAAAAAATCATTTAGAATTTCAAAATACATAAAATAAGGGGCTATAAAGCCCATTTTTGATTGGTTCCACAATCTGCATCTCGTCTCATGTTTCATTAATATTTGTGATAAAAACTTAACTTGCACGTGCACATAATAAAATAAAAAGCGGCCAAGTGCGTGTCGGGCCACGCGCAGGATAGGTTTCTGTAGTTTCCCGTTTGTCAGAGAATGCAGACTTAAAAGGGGCTTTTGGGGTTTTTATTATAGCTTACCCTCGTAAATAATCGTAAATATGATTATTTTTATAACACACCAATGTATAGGGTCGTTTCGCCCCTACGCGACCACCTTCGGTTAGCGACCACCTGAAGGACAAGGTTTTTTCTTTTGAGAATAACGTGCCGTGAATAAGCAACTCTACCGTGCACGGTAAAAGGTCCAAATTCCAATGACAATATGTATGCACCCGAAATTAAGTGCATTTCTTACCAGTTAACTAGTTATGTCTACTACTCGTTAACTAGTTATGTCTTCTTAACTGTGATAGTTTTCCTTTTAAATTCATTATATGTACTACTGCCACGAATTTTTTCACGTCCCCAGTAGTAGCCATTTAGCTGGCAGGGGGGGGATTCAAGTCTCAATTAAAAATTAGGGCTTTAAATCCCATTATCTCACAAACGCATGACTGAGTTGAAAAATAGTTTTAAAACCCATAATATTTTTGAACAAGCTATCCAACGATACCCCACACTATAGGTAAAACGAGAAAAAAAAACATCACCAATTAGCATGTAGGGGAGGTACCCTAAAAAAAAATATTTTTCAGGATTTTATTCTCCTGTTTTGTCGGCGTGATTGGTTCATATACCCACGCCGAATTGCAGTTTTCTAGCTGTAAGGGTTACTGAGCTAAGCCGAAGACGGACAGACAGAGAGACGGACGGACATGGCGAAACTATAAGGGTTCCTTGTTGACTGCGGAACCCTAAAAACCATATTTTTTTCCTGGAATCCGAGACTGTTAGAAACTCGATTTGACAAAACTTGTCGCTTCTTCTTTCTTAAGGCGGCAGAGCAGTTGGGTAAAGGGTAACCTATCGCAATCACTTAATTTTCTTCACCGAATATTGTTTGTCCGGTTTTACGTATTTTTACGAGTTCTCCGAAATATACAATTCATAACTTTTTCCATATTATACTATTTGATTTTATCCAAATGTGTCAGTATTCCGAATAATTTATACTGCTACATTCAGTGAGCCTTGGCTTATTACAACTTTCGTTTCATAACAATTTTTTTACTTTACCAGTATTACTTTTTGTTTGTTTAGAGTGTAGTTCAAATTATTTTTAGAGAGATTCTAAAGCAGGTCCGTGTAGGTACGACGACGAGCGAAGCGAGGAGTTTTAGGAAGAACCGCGACCTTACAGCGAGCGAAGCGAGCGTGCCCCGGCAGCGGCCGGCGAAGCGCCAGAGCCGAACACTTTTTTACCACCCAAAGTACCTAATACTTTATGTATTTAAGTACCTAATCTAAATATATAAAAGTGAAAGTCCTGACTGACTGACTGACTCACTCACTTAAATCAACGCCCAGCCCAAACTGTTGAACCTAGAGAGCTGATTTTTTCACAACAGGTGGGTTATATAACGAAAGTACCCACTAAGAACGGATTCTTGAAAATTCCACCCTTAAGGGAGTAAAAAGGGGGTTGAAAGTTTGTATGGGGATGGAGTAAAATTTTAATTGAGAGACTTGAAACTTTGTGTGTAGACTCCTTATTACAATACAAGAAAAGTGATTTAAGGGTTTTGAAAAAACCCACCCCTAAGCGGGTTAACTAGGGGTGCAATATTTGTATGAAGGAAACATTATTTTTTGAACTAGAGACTTGATACTTTGTAGAAAGATTACTTATTACAATACAAAAAAAGCAGTTTCAGCGTTTTTAAAATTCCACCCCTAGAGGGGTTAAATAGGGGTGCAAAGTTTGTATGAAGGGAACTTTTCCTTTTGAGCTAGAGACTCGACTGTATAGACAAATTACTTATTTCAATACAAAAAAACCGTCAAAGTGCGAGACTGACTCGCGCACCGAGGGTTCCGTACAAACCTATTATTACCCATTTTAAGTGTGAGACTTGAAACTCTGTGTATGGACTGCTTAAATAACAATACGAGAGAAGAAGTTTCAGGGTATTGAAAAAACCCACCCCTAAGCGGGTTAACCAGGGGTGCAATGTTTGTATGAAGGGAAATTTATTTCTTGAGCTAGAAACTTGATACTTTGTAAAAAACCTACTTACTAGGATACAAAAAAAGAACTGTCAGCGTTTTACAAAATTCTACCCCTAGGGGGGTTAAGTAGGAAACTTTTCCTTTTGAGCTTAACATTTGAAACGTTGTAGACATATTAGTTATTTGAATACAAAAAGCACTTTAAGCATTTTGGTTAAATCCACTTTCAAAAGGGGTGAAAAGTTAGTATGGAGAGCAAGAAAATTTTAAAGTAAGAGATGTGTAAATTGTATCTTACCCTAAGAGGGTTAAAAGGGGCTTCGAAGTTTGTATAGAGAGCAAGATTTGTAACTTCGATTTTAGACTGTTTCTTTGAATACTTAGAAAAGTTTAAAAACCCCCGACATTTTCATTTCAAATTACAATATCTCAAAAACGGCTAAACGGATTTTCATGAAACATGGCTAAGAAGTTCGGGAGCTACGATACCACAGATAGATACACAGCTACACAGATACTCAGACAGACACGTTAAAGTTATAACACCTCTCTTTTTGCGTCAGGGGTAAAAATACTGGGTGTTAAACGAGATTCACCCCTAAACGGCTAATAGGAGTTGGAAATTTATAAGGGGAACAAGACAATTTTAAAATAAGGGAACTGTAACTTCGGTCAAGGACTAGAAAACAAATTACTGCGTTTTTTTTATATTCTTCCTCGAAGGTTGAAGGTTAAAAGGGGTTGGGCAACAAGTACTTTTTAAAGAAAAGGAATTCTTCGGTCAGGCATATATTATATACTATTTGGTGAGCTATTCATTCAGAATACATAATCCTACCGCTCGCAGAAAAGTAGGTTAGGTTAAGTTAGAACTGCGATCCTTACAGAACCGAACAGCTACCAGAAAAGTAGGTTAGGTTAGAACTACGATGCTCACAAACCGAGAAGAAGATAATGTTAGATAAAATTGCGGATCTTTTTGTTAATTTAAGTAGTTAATTTTGGGGAAAAATATAATTTATTCTCTCACACCTTTAAATGGTGACTGGGGATGGAGATGGAGACTTCTACGTCTTTTGGCATATGATAATTTTACTTTCAAAACTATACAGGCAGCTCGGACTAACGTAATTAAAAATCTAAAAAAAAAACGGTGGGTCATGTAGCAAAAAAAAACAATTTAAGTAGTTAGAAACGTGAGATAACTGATACTTATATATTGGTATTTTTAAAAACGGACATTTCAATGAAAGTTTTGCAATTTAAGCCTTTTACGCCTAAACCCAGAATGGAATTACATGAACATAGGCATAGAGATAATTTGAGACCCTTGGAAGGATTGAGGATAGTTTTTATCTCGAAATTCATCCCTTAAGATGCTAGAAGTTTGTTTGGGACAGCGTTAATTAAGGTTACGCCTAAAATAATTTAAAAGCAATTTTTTCTTAAGTTCTACGCGGACGAAGTCGCGGGTAACAGCTAGTACTATATAATTTTCAAAGCGTGATGTTTCTGACTTTTGTTTTAGTAGTCGGCGTCGGCACTTTACCTAAGCTAAGATTTCCTTTCGCGACTGCCTAATTCATAATATCAATATAGATTAAAAACAGCAGTGGGAGAGTATTGTGAATTAGTTACATATTATGTTTCATCAGTATAAACAATAATAATTATATCAAATATAATTATTCATTTATCGTATGGCAAATCAGTATTTACAACCGTGAGATCTTGGAAAAGACAGTACGGTTGAATATAATTAAGCCAATTTGATAAAACACGAACTGATTATCCACGGAATCGTTATGTCGGAATAATGATATTGTGGGTCTACCAATAATCGGAAATCATTGACTTGTCAAACAATTACAAAAGCGAAACCATAAAATTACAAGTCGGATAGTTAATGCCAAAATGAAAAAAGGACAAATAAATGTGTTTCAGATGGGTAACCTTATCTCATATTGCCAAAAACAATATAGTATTAAACTGGTAAACACGTTATCCTAACTAAGTATAAGCTGCGCAAGCACGTATACTAGCATACCTTGCAGTTGGACTATCTCATTCAGTTCCGATTCGCGTTCCGAACTCAACAAAACTTAATGTCGCTAGTTTACACCAGATAAAACTTGTTCCATAAACTCGACAGTAGGTACACGAATTCGTTCTGCGGAAACTTTGGTGGGCGCTGTTAATTTCATTGTTTCACTGTGTATTGTGCCGATGAGTTGTGACGTAGTTATGTTAATTAGTAGATTTGTGCAATTGATTGCGGTTTGTTTAGTAATTTACAATTACGTCTTTCGTAAAATTTGGTCCTTGTTAGGTTAGTTACAGGCTATGTTACGATGAAGCAGGTATCTGCATGTTACGCTTCCGCACATTGGCTTGGCTCTGGACCACCTAATCTGACAAAATTTGTTAACTGTAAAACTGCGATAAGTTGATTTGACTAATGATTAATGATAAATTGAGAAAAATGGTTAGAATTGTGATACTACCCTACGGGAAAAGTTTTTTACTCATCCATTAGTAATCCAAATAAAATATTTACGATAAATAAAATGAGTTTTGTTGCTTCTTTCGGACACAAATTTCAAAGAGACAGATATAGACTTCCTAACTATCGTCCTATATCTCTCTTATCAAGCCTATCAAAAATCTTTGAAAAAGTTGTAAAGGCAAGGCTCTGCTCATATTTAGATAAAAATAACCTCCTCTCAACACAACAACATGGCTTTAGAAAAGGCCATAACACAAGTGATGCTATTGCTGAACTCACACAATTTGTAGTCGACAATACTGACAGGAAAGGTAACGTGCTATCGGTATTTATAGACCTTGCCAAGGCATTTGACACCATTTCACATAAAATACTGCTAAAAAAGCTAAAAGCGTATGGTATCGTAGGCAGAATGTGGGATTGGTTTGAAAGCTACCTTACTGATAGGAGTCAGATTGTAAAAATTGAAAATGTTGTCAGTGAAATCAGACATGTAGACTTCGGCGTACCACAAGGCAGTGTATTAGGACCAATTTTATTCAACATATATTTAAACGACTTCTGCTCCATTCTAAAATCTGACTTCTGTCAGTGTATATGTTTGGCTGTTGATACAGTGTTAAGTTTTGTCGGTAAATCCTGCAGCAGAGCTGCAGGCGGCTGAGCTGAGGAAGCAGTCACTCGAGCGTCAGAAGGCTTAGGTATAGCACATAAGTGGGAGGAAAATCCCTTATGGATACCTCCGCACCACGGGGATAGCGCGGAGGTTATGTCGGACTCGCACCGACTAAAAACCCCCCGATGGTCCTCCTCGACGCATTTCGGACGGATCTGGGATCTCCTACGGAACGCACCAGTGCCGCCCTAGCGTCACACCTCTATGGGTCCTTACTCTATATTTAGGCGAACGCAGGCCCCAACTGCGACCGTTTGCTACAACGAGGTTCCCTTTTAGTTGCCTTCTACGACAGGCAGGGAATACCGTAGCCATATTCTACTGCCCGGGCTACAGGGCGCATATTAATACCCCTATAATATTTTTCTTGTTTATTTTTATTTTATTTTTATATACTACTTAATATTAAGATTTTAGTATTTTAAAATTCTTGCATGTTGGCCATTTATAAGCTTTATGTAAAAACCGATCGTTCTCTTAGAACTATGTCGTGTAATTCGTAACTAGCCCTAGCACAGGCCTTGGTCTTTTTGGGCTGTTACCGCACGCTGTCTCTAAACACTTGTCTGAACCATTATTTAGACTTAAGAATAGTGATATACTTGATGTAAAGATTTGTTAATAATAAATAAATAAATAAATAGATAAACGATGTTTAAGTACTTATAGGAATTTTGCTTTCAGTTATCGTGTTATTTTGATACTAAAAAAATATTTTTTTTCCTAGCTTATGTACGCTAGATCTTTTCCTGCGGTTATTTTACTAAGCGAATATCCCCGAAATATTTACTAGTGGCTGTGTGACCTGGAGCCCTTATTTTTCTTTCAATATTTCACGAGTATCGTTTGAGAAATGCGATCTGTACAATGGAACAGCCGGGCATCCGGATTTCTAGGTGCACTAGACCCATTATTAGACCTACTGGGCAAAAATTGCCAGTGCCTGTTACGTTTTGCAAAATCTATCGAAAATGTTAAACTCGTCTGCACTTTGCATATTTTAAAGCTTGATGAAGTTATAGCCTTGAGGTTTGAGGTAACATGAGAAGCCTGTCCTTGTTTACGCTATAAAGACTGTAAGGTATGATGTCAGGGCAAAGCCACAGCCTCAGTAACTACAGGCCAATATCCCTTGGTACCACCCTGGGTAAGATTTTGGAGAGATTATTGAAGCCCGAAGTGATGAACAATGTTAGTATAAATAACGCGCAGTTTGGTTTTCGGCCACGTCTCTCAACAGACTCCGCCATCTTGTCACTCAAACACACCGTAAATTATTTTTCACCTCAGCAGCTCGAACAAGCATATTTTGCTGCGTTAAAACAGTGTGCAAAATGCGATTTTGCTCACTCCGTGAGACAAAGTACCTTTTTAATTTTGGAGCAGAGCACTGACATTTCGTCGTGTGGGGGGGTCTATTTCAAGTTCAGAATATTTGAACTCTATTAGCACTGTCCCTTTCACTCATCACGGCAATTAACTTGGCAGTTCGCAAGGCGAATTGTACGTGCGAGCTGTCCCCCCACTTCGTCCTGCGTTGCGCAAGTTATTTGCCGGCTACTGTACAATTCGAGCGTCTTTCGCCTTTAAGATAAAGGTTGTCATCACAAAATCGCGCAATAGTTATTTGTGCAACAAGAGAGCAAAGTTTGTTTTTGCTGCGAGTGCTAATTTTGAGTCCTGAGGAAGCGAAAGATTCTAAAATCTTGAGCGCAGCGAAGGACTCAAAAGCACGAGATGCAAATACTTTGCTCTCGAGTAACACATACAACTTTTCACCTCAGCAGTGAGAACATATTCACATCAAAAAATATATCATAGTATCACGTAAGTACCTATTCGTCTCAAGATTATTCAGGAAGAAAACTTAATTACGCGTTAGTTACTGCTTGTAAAACAAGCTCCTCAGCGCCGGCCGCGCCGTTGTTCAATACTAGTAAGGCGAGACAAGGCGCGAGAAACCAAAGGATATTTCACTATCTAAGTATACAAGTGTCGCGTGACACTAACGCATCACTAAAAACTAACCGTGTTATTATTAAAATTCACAGATTTTACTCATATCTTCGATATCTTTTTGAAATATTCATCATTATCACAAGAGCACAATTTAGGATAATACTGCCTTCGTCACGTCACTGACTTCACTATATTTCCTAGTTAGATAGAGAATTGATTTATCCTAGTATTTTTTATATTTAAATATCAATAACGCAAGAATGACGCAGAATATACTGTAAGGAAAATAGAGGAAGTGCACTGAATAAAAATAAGTTAAACCAAGAAAACCGTTTTATTTTAAACTAAAGCGATGATTACAACTTTACAAGCCGAAAATACACTTAAAGCAATTTACAAACTTATGAATGTTAACTAAAATTACGATTGCCGATTTGCTAATTACTAATCACTTAAACAAAAGATAAGGCTCACGCGACCGTTTGATAGAAGGAGATTCGGGAGACGTCCACTCGCCACAAACGCCACGGAGTCAATGAGCAGGAGTGGTGGTTGGGCGCTCGGCGCACTCAGGTCTATAGCTAGCTAGCTATGTGTAGACGACGAAAACTCGATTCTCCTTACACGGCCTCTCCTGACCGAGTGTCGTCCTCGACACATTCACGATCTTCGAGTGGTGACGCTGTGGCTCTCGGAGCCTGGCGAAGGTCACCGTCTTCTGGTGTGTCATCTTGAGGCGACGAGGGATCGGCAGCAGCAGTAGCTGTTGGCTGTGTAGTCTCGTCATCCCCAAAGTTTTCACCTGAAAACAATACCAAAACAATACCAGCTCAGAAACAGTTCAACAGTCTTGGCTACCAGCACTCAAGCTCTCACAAACTTGCGCTCATTCATCATTCAATCAATTCACTCGTCAATCTGAACAGATCCCACACGCATTCCTTACTCTCAAGATAAACAGAGACGTCTCTTTCTATAAGATCGAACCCGTCTGACGATTTGATGCCAGGAGAAACTGCTGTTGTCCCTGGACATCGCGAGCTCAGCCTCGACCTGAAACAGGCTTGGTGCAGACCGTATTCATACACCAAGCTGCTTGACACGCAGACCGTATTCATACGTGTAAGCCCGCTCGACACGCAGACCGTATTCGTACATGCGAGCTCCAACACGCAGACCATATTCAAACGTGTGGACCGTTTATCACTTGACGCAGACCATATTCGAACGTCAAGTTACTTGACACGCAGACCGTATTCATACGTGTGCAAGTCACTCCAACACGCAGACCGTATTCATACATGTGGAGCTGCCGCCATTCAAACTATAATTGATAGAGCAGCCACAGAGTGCCCAATGATGAATGCGTCACAATGAAATTACTTACTTTCAAAAAAGGCGGCACACGTATCAGGACACCACTCGCCTCGCCACGGCACCATATGTTGAGCCGCAGCCTGCGTCGTCTTGCCATAGCCACCGCTAAGCAGGCGAAGTGTGTAGCGACCACTCGGTAGTACCTCGACCACCTTGTAAGGGCCGCGCATGCCTGAATCAAGCTTTCCTGTTGACTGAGAAAACTTTATAACGAACACCAAATCGTTAAGATTGAATTGACGAGGTATATGTCGTTGTTGGTTGACTTGCTCGTCCTGCTTGGTCTGATTCCTCTTCAGCAAAATTCGTGCCCTGCTCCTGGTGATTTCACGTAGGGCTTCCCGGTTGGGAGAGCCACCTTCAATAGCCACATCACGCACCAAAGCGCGAATAGCGGGGGTTGTTGCTTCAGTGCCTATTAGAAGATTCATCGGAGAAGTTTGTGTAGTTTTCTGTTTTGTAATGTTCAACACTAGCTGAAGTTTCCATAGCGTATCTGACCAGGACACCTTCTTGTAGTTTGCTTGTATGCGCAACATGTTAAGAACGGTTCGCATATAGCGCTCAGCCTGGCCGTTAGCGTGATGCATCTCCGGTGTGATATAGTGAAGATTGCAGCCAAGTTCTTTTATCCATGTTACAAAATCGTTAGATTCAAACATGCGACCTTTGTCCGTAACCATGAGCTTAGGTACCCCAAATATAGAAATAGCTTGGGTGACAACACGTTTCAGTTCAGTAGCGTCTTGTTTGTAAATGGGGTACAAAAGAGTGAACTTTGTGAAAGAGTCTACGATAAGGAGAATGAATTTGTATCCTTCTGATACTGGCAATGGACCTAGGGCATCAGCGTGAACGGTGTGAAATGGGGTATCGGGTTTCTCCCATGAAGTTATATTCTGTAAAGGAGCGCGGGGTACCCTTTTTTGAGAAATACAAATGAGACAGTGGGCCACATATTTACTGACAAACTGCTTGAGACCTGGGAACCAGAAGTGCCTCAGGATAAGATCCAAAGTTTTATCCGCACTGATGTGCTCGTGCTCATCATGAAAAACTCTTAAAAGACTGAGTCGGTGACCCTTAGGAATGTAGCACAGCAATAGTGGTTGCCCCCCTACAGGAATGTACTTGTAGTACAGAATGTCGTTTTGAACTGAATAACGATTGGAATCTAAATTACCATCTTGAAGTTTTTGTATAAGATCTTGAGTTTCATTATCGGCTGACTGTGCTATTTGAGCCCAGTTACGAGGTTTGTTAATATGGTTTGCGTGAACTATAGGATTCCTACTAAGGTAGTCCGCGTGCGACATCATAACCCCTTTGCGATATTCAATCGAGAAATCAAAATCCTGAAGGTAAACCCACCATCGGGCGACGCGGGGCAACAAGTCCTTTTTACGTTCAGTGGATTTTAGGGCGTTACAATCAGTAACAACAACAAATGTCAAACCTACAAGGTAGTGTCGAAAATTCTGGAGAGCTTTAACGACAGCGAGGGTTTCAAGCTCGTACTGAAATATGCTACGACGTGTTTTTTTGAGCTTGGGTCAATTTGTAAAAGAACAGCCCCATATCCAATACTGCTCGCATCCGTATGGACTTGCGTGGGAAGTTCATGGTTAAAAATTGCAAGAACGGGCTCGCTAGTTAGTATTTTGATGAGATCTTGGCGGATAGCTTCGCACTCAGAGGTCCAATTAAATTTGACATTTTTACGGGTCAGATGAGCAATGGGAGCAGTTTTGGATGCATAATCCTTTATGTAGCGTCTAAAGTATCCCGCCAAACCTAGTAACTGCCTTACCTGTTTAACATTCTGTGGGGGCATAGTGTTAGCTAAAGCTTCGATTTTTCTTGGGCTCGGTCTAACCTGACCCTGGGATATTACTCGGCCCAAGTACTCTACTTCGATTACGAGAAAAGAACATTTGCGTAAGTTGATCGAAAAACCGGCTGCAGTAAGTGTCTCTAGAACCTTGTCTAACAGAGCGATTCCCTCATTTACCGAATTACTCAAGAGGAGTACGTCATCAACATACACTAGGACATTCCCCTCATTTATATGATCACGCAAGGTATCGTTAATTATACGCTGGTACACGATAGGCGAATTGGCTAATCCCATCGGCATTGTGACATATTCGAAATGATCTTCAGGCGTTACAAAACCAGTAAGGTGGATACATTCCTCTTTGAGAGGTATTTGATGGAAACCTGTTGCCATGTCAAGACTAGAGAAAAACTTACAACCGCCCAGCCGATCAATATGGTCGTCTATGAGTGGAAGAGGATATCGGTCCTTAACTGTGATGCGATTAAGTGCTCGGTAGTCTACACAGAGCCTATCGGAACCGTCACGCTTCTTAACAAGCAATATTGGGCTTGCGAATTCAGACTTCGATCGTCTAATAACACCTTTATCTAATAGGTCATTAGTAATTTTCCGAACCCTGAGTTCCTCCTGATACGAAAGCTTGTATGGTCGGTATACCACCGGTGTAGACTTGGTAAGCTTTATTTCCATCTCACCGGTTCGAACGGTTGTTGCGGCCGTACCCGATATTAAACAGTTAGAGAACTTGTTAATGATGGTCATAAGGCTTGCCAAGTCTTCACCCTGTAAGGGTGTATTTATTTTCGAGTCATCGTCTAACTGAATGGTATTGACGCGGGCAAGAGCTGTGTCAGTGTGCGTGAGATATTGCTTGTCTTTGGTTCGAATATAAGTTATTCCGTCGCGATTAAGTACATCAGTGCCTATTATAACGGGCGCGTTCATGTATTGCGACGGCACGACTAATAATTCTACTTCGACAGATATGTCACTGAATTCGACGGTTAGTGTGACATAAGATGTAGTGATGATTTCTTTGTCACTTATGCCTTTCAACACACAACGTCTTGGTTTAGGCTGGCAAGTTATGTATTTAAGAACATTTGAGGAAATCAAGGACACATCAAGGGCGCCGCTATCTATAAGTACATCGACCGGTACTCCATTTATTACCGCGGCAGTTATGTCATTATTTTGACAGGAATTCTGCCGGTGAGAACAAAAATTTATATTACGCTGATTTCTCTGTTCTGATCGTGACTTTGCAAAGCATTTGTCCTCGGTGTGTCCATGTTTTTTACAAAATGTGCATGAAATGCTAGGGCCTGGTTGAGTGTCGGTAGAATTAGTGGAAGATTTTTGACGTCTACAATCGCGACTAACATGTCCACGTTGGTTACAATTGAAGCATTTCTGACCCGCACTGACAATCGGTTTTGTTTGGAATCGTTTTCTATTGTTATTTATGTTGTCTCGCTTTGGTAATTTAGGTTTCGTATAAATGGATAAAAATGAAACGATGTTTTCAGGTGTAAGATTGGCATTAGCTGCGGCTGCACGAACTTGGGGACTATCTATGCCGCGAATAACAATTAAAGTCCTCAGTTCATCACTCACGCCTTGAACAATTCTCAAACGTAACAGCGTACGCCGCGCGTACTCCGCAAAAGTCGAATATTTATCAGACGTGACGTTCATGGCGTCAAATAGAATGTTAGCGTAATCTAGCTTATTGGGGCAGAGAGATTTAAACTCCCGTTTGAAATTCGACCACGTCCTATCATTGGTGACCCACTCGCTTAACCAAACTTTAGCATCACCCTTTAAACATGAAGCTACGCGTGATAAGCACTCGTGATCGTTCCAATTGTTAGCGGTTCCGGCGCGATCTACTTCTTCGCACCATGCTTCGATGTCATGTAACGACGGGTCAAAATTTGACACGTAATAATGGTGTGACCTCACGGGTTGCACCGATTGAATAGCCTGCATCAAAGCATGAGCAAGACTTGATGCCTCAGAGCGCGGCTCACGAGATTCTGAAGAGTTCATAGGAGGTGGAATATCCACAAAATCGGGCATGACTGGTATCCTAGCTGTAGATACACGCTCTGCGACCTCACGAGTCTCCCTATTGTTCGAGATATTATTCGAAATACGTCTCGCCACGTAAACAACTGCGCGAACGGTCGCGCCGAGGGATTCGGGAAACGTTATGCGAGTGACTGCGTCTAGTCCTACTATTCGAGCGAAGTGTGGTTCTACTACGCGAGCGACGCCTATTCCTACCGTGCGAACGACGCCTAACCCTACTTCGTGAACGGCGTTCTTCGGTACTCCACGAATCATTTCGATCTGGGACACGCGAGCCATTCCGTGGATTACGCCCTCCATCACTCGAGCTACGTCGCGAATCGCCACTACTGGAACCACTAGATTTACTCCGCGAAACCCGCCTATTCCTAGAATGACGTCGTTTGCGAACGCGCGACCTACCTCGAGTGTGTGGCCGTTCACGGCTACGTGTTCTACTACGCACCATTACGAAATTCGCTTCACAAAATAAATTCACAGAACCAAAGGATAAGAATAAAATCAAACGCAGTAACAAGCAATCAGCAAAACGGACGAGCAATCGTTATTATTTAAAAAAAATGTAGTAACGGTTTTCTTAATTCGAAACTCAACTAAATATCTCTTCAAGTGGGCTATAAAAAGTCCTTTATCGCACTTCTGATGTAAGGAAAATAGAGGAAGTGCACTGAATAAAAATAAGTTAAACCAAGAAAACCGTTTTATTTTAAACTAAAGCGATGATTACAACTGTACAAGCCGAAAATACACTTAAAGCAATTTACAAACTTATGAATGTTAACTAAAATTACGATTGCCGATTTGCTAATTACTAATCACTTAAACAAAAGATAAGGCTCACGCGACCGTTTGATAGAAGGAGATTCGGGAGACGTCCACTCGCCACAAACGCCACGGAGTCAATGAGCAGGAGTGGTGGTTGGGCGCTCGGCGCACTCAGGTTCTATAGCTAGCTAGCTATGTGTAGACGACGAAAACTCGATTCTCCTTACAATACATAATAAAATCTCAAATAAATTAACAGCGCGCAACTTTTTAAAAGGGGCGGGGCCCCGCGCTTGCGTTCGGAAACTGCATCTGTGGTATACGTTCATAGAATTTAATATTGTATAAACTAGAATTATTAATTAGCTAGCATAATAAAATGTATGTTTACCTATTTGCTATGAAAAACGGAGTTTATTCTGAGATCTTTTATTTAAATATTCTTCAATTTAAAATTCCTTTGTACCAATAGTTATTTTGGTAATTTAAACTTGTTAATTTGATAGTTTTCGAACGTGTGTTATCCGCTTTTTGGGGGTCTACTTTGAAATTCAACGGTCGAACTATGAATCGACCGACCTATGTCTGCCATTTTCTTTTTTTTAAAGGCACAGTGCTAAGAAATTTCAAATATTCTGTTCTATTGTAATAGACCCCATACGACGAAATGTCAGTGCTCCGCACCAAAATTAAAAAGCTACTTTGTCTAGCAAAGTCGCATTTCGCACACTGTTTTCACGCAGCAAAATATGCTTGTTCGAGCTCCTGAGGTGAAAAATAATTTACGGTGTATAACATGTAAAAATCAGATATATCTGAGTATCAGATCTTTGGGGGACGCCTATGTCCAGCAGTGGACGTCTTTCGGCTGATATGATGATAATGATGATTTTAAATATCGTTATTTTGTCACATATTTTCATCGAAAAAGAAATGTAGGTTACACGTAATATCTTGTTCGGCACAAAGCTCATAAAATTGCATGGCGAATAAGTGAAACTTCATGGAGCGTGAAAGGCTTTGAGATTTTATTCACAACTCTCGATATGTGTCTCACCTCGGCGACTTCGCATATTTATGAGAAGCTGTGTTTGCCTTGGAAGAATACTTTATACACGCGATACCTAGAGATAGAATGGGACAAAACATCTCTTTTTGGAAATGTAGGAGGTACCAATCACCATTTAAAATACTCTGTAATATAAAATGTTTTTTTTTTCTTTTTGACACTGAATATGGTAATAAAAATGTATTATAATTATGAAAACGGCTCAATTGATTAATAAAACGATGTTGACGAAACAAGGAACCATTATAGTTTCGCCATGCCCAGCTTATGTCAGTTCGTACTGGAAAGCTGTAATTCTGTATAAATCTATCACGCCAACATAATGATATTTTTTTATAAAGAAACATTGTACCTCCCCTACACGTAAAGTGGGGATGCAAGTTTGTAGGTTATCGATGGATACCATGTTATGGGTATATTATGGGTTTCTACAAACCATTTTTCAACTCAGAGATTCGTTTGCGTAATATTGGGGTTTACCTATAGCCTATTTTTTTTTGAGTCAAGTGTCTCCCCACGCTACCGGCTAAATGGTTACTACGAATTTAAAAGGACACTATCACGGCTAAGTAGGAATAACCAGTTAACGAGTAATAGTCGACCAACTTAAAAATGTACTTTGAAAGGCCAACTTTCTTACAAATTCGGACGACGCAACCGCACCGTTTAGTTGGCGCGCGCGTGTCAATGTAACGAAGACAGAAAGACAACACTGCGCGTGGCGCAACGAACGCACTAGGCTTTTTGTTCTCAGGATAAGAATTTTAAATGTAGGTACATCTTTCATACATTATTTTTAGAATTTTTCAGTTAGGTATGTCCTTTATGTGGAGTTTTGTAGGTATGGTTGGCATTATTTAACACTTTCGCAACCAGACCTAAAACTTGAATATGAGATACATTCAAGTTTTAGGTCTGGAAACGCAAGAAATATATAAGCGCCCACTAGGCGAGTTCTTTGGTCCACATAATGTGCAACGCAATACTGCACGCCGAGCGCCTACTAGGCGGGCGCACTTTTTGCTATACTGGCGACCCACGAGGCGGGTGCAGGGCTGTGCAGTCATTTTTGTGATCAAATTATTTCGTTACTTATATCACGTGAATATTGATGAATATGAAGCAGAATTTTGAAAACCGCGATATTGACATACCAGTATTGTGATAATATTAATGGTGTACAGAACCCATACAACAACATCGCTTGGCCGCATGCGCCATAAAATCTGGCACCATAAAAGGTAAAAATATTCCGCTAACATTAAATAATAGCAATCTTTTATGTTGGCGTCAACCATGTGTGTGATGCGTCACGCGGTGATGTGCGCCCGCTAGGCGGGCTCTTTGGCATAGACTGAAGCCATCTATAGTTAGTTACACATAGCGCATCCCGCCTAGCGGGGCTGTCCGGCATCTGAGCAAAGTTACGGAGAGCCCACTAGGCGGGTTCTTGGTTGCGAAAGTGTTAATCTAGCCAACTTGTTATAATGTTGTCATTGTATCTGGAAACTCTCCCTTGGACGGTAGAATTATGCTATTTAATGACCTACCTTCATGCAATTCAGCCAAATCAAATAATCTCAAGTAGGTATTTGTTGAGTTTAAATTTTACCAAATTTTCATTAAAGTTCAATCAACCCTGTGTAGCTTTGATGTTCAGGATAACGAGATTGACGCTCGAGACTAGTACGTACAAAGTAGACAGGCACCTCTGCATAGAATGCAGTTGGAGGAGCAGTTACTTACTCTTATAATAATTACAGATTTCTCAATTGTAGCCTTTACACAACACTGTTGAGTGAACTTGAATACATTAAAGATCGAAAACGTACGTTTGTGTCAAAGGTTTTGGAGTCTATTTAGGTACCACTGGTCCCGTTCTGGCACACGGTACTGAAGTATTGACGTCAAATGCCAATCGTGGCGATGAATGCACTGGCGCTCTCAAACATGTGGCTATTGTAAGGGCAAGCCACTGACTGACCCAATCAATACGTTTCCAAACTAATCTCAGTACGTCAATAGCGCGTTCCGAAATGGAGCTCTTGATAGTTGATCTGACGTCCCATTTCAGTCTCCCCCGAGAGCTGCCCGGTTAACTATTCACAACGCTTACCGCTCGGCCACGGCGGTAATCGGAAGCCAAACTTACTTTAAGCCGTCTGTGGCACAGTGGTTCGTAACCGCTCGGCCACGACTTTGGTCTTAAGCGACCTGCGACCAGCGTTTTATCTGTTCATTGCGCGTGATCCCAACTAACCACAGTGTGTTGCGCATCTCGACCGCGCAACGAACAGATAAAACGCTGGTCGCAGGTCGCTTAAGACCAAAGTCGTGGCCGAGCGGTTACGAACCACTGTGCCACAGACGGCTTAAAGTAAGTTTGGCTTCGATTACGTATAGTTGTAACGAATATACGTATCAAATTATAGCAGTCCAAGCCCTTATTAGCCCAAAGTCGACACAAAATGAAGGTAAAATAGTGGATCTAGTAGCAGTATTTTACGTAAACAACGCGAGTCTGGCATAAAAAAAGAAAACAAAAACAGAATCGACAGACAAAGGGTCTAGCAGGCTAAGCTAAGGAGAGTGGCCCCCGACGAGGGATTTGGTGATCCTTTCTGGTGGTGTACTGGCAGGTCCTAAGAACACTCCATGCTTAATATCAGTCCTCGATCTTCTTTTGTTTTCGAGTAATTTAGGATAATATAAAAAATACAGAGTGCCATTTAAAGTGTCATATTAGGTAAACTGTTCAAGATAGAGTAACCAAACAAAATCATCATGAATAAAAATAGAATTGGCTACCAAATGCATTTATTCAACCGACATCATGTCCTTAAACTTCCTTAAAAAAAAAACTACTTTTATTTTTGTTTTAATTTTTTATGACACTTTTCGCGGAGGTACACCTACAAAAAAAATATCATAACAAGCCACTCAATGCCCACTACATACACATATAAAAATATCTTCAAAAATCTTCGTGCGTCATGTCAAAAAAAAAACAATCGTCGAACAAGTAGATACTACCATATAATTAAAGTACCAGTGCAGTGTATAGATAAGTCAGTATTTAGGTATACAATCTCTTTTAATGAACCTATTCAGAATGCATCTACGATGACATGTCAATCTTGATAACATATGACACGTGTTCTGCATTTGTTTTTTGCATTTTGTGGTGATGATTTAAAAAACAGGAAAATGGAAGTCATGAAGTGTAAGTGTCCTGTGAAAAAGCATAAAAAAATATCGGTGGGAAGATAAAACACATAAAAACTGGGCATGAAGCTGAGTTATATAGCAAATGCACTAATAAATTAATTAACATCAATGATGTCTTGTGTGGTAAGTATCGACTTTTGGTGTATAAACATAAAGTAGTACCAACTACTTCTAGCAGCTCAGCATATGGCGAAGCTGAGTTTTGGTCTGCAAGCTCTGATGCTTCCGATGATGATGATTTTGTGAGTAATTCAGAGGACCGATTTGATGTTAGAATGCCTCGAGTTATTTCTACGCATAAATACTGCTTCATATGCAATTCAACTGAAACTGATTTAGCCGACTTATACTGCCGCATATGCACAGGTCCACTGTTTGAAATAGTAAAAGATTAGAAAAGAGTATTAAATTCTTTTATTTTCATAAATATTTTTTACGAAAAAAGGTTCATTAAAAGACACCGTTTACCAGTATACCTACATACTGACTTATCTACACACTGCACTGGTACTTTAATTATATGGTAGTATCTACTTGTTCGACGATTGATTATTTTTTGACATGACGCACGAAGATTTTTGAAGATATTTTTATATGTGTATGTAGTGGGCATTGAGTGGCTTGTTACGACATTTTTTTTTGTAAGTGTACCTCCGCGAAAAGTGTCATAAAAAATTAAAACAAAAATAAAAGTAGTTTTTTTTAAGGAAGTTTAAGGACATGATGTTGGTTGAATAAATGCATTTGGTAGCCAACTCTATTTTTATTCCTGATGATTTTGTTTGGTTACTCTATCTTGAACAGTTTACCTAATATGACATTTAAATGGCACCCTGTATTTTTTATATTATCCTAATTTACTCGAAAACAAAAGAAGATCGTGGACTGATATTAAGCATGGAGTGTTCTTAGGACCTGCCAGTACACCACCAGAAAGAATCACCAAATCCCTCGTCGGGGGCCACTCTCCTTAGCTTAGCCTGCTAGACCCTTTAATTAAGCATCGAACCTGTCACCGAAATGCCACCTGTAGATGGTATAATCGCATTGGATTTTACAGATATTATTTTCGTAAATTCTTATTCGTAACGTACCTCTTATTCTGTTGCTTTTCGGCTCATAATCCTGGGTTTAAACACGCGTGTTTTATAACATTACGCCACTCGTGTGTTATGGTTATATCCCGATCAAGTCACGTTGGCACTTTGCAGCCAGATCTATGCATGAACACGGTGCATTCTTAAAATAACCGGGTTGTACAGAATGTACAGTCAAGTGCAAAAATATGTATCGATTCCATATTCTCATAAAAATGTACCAAAACCTTAATCCGCTGACATAAGATCTATGGGACATATTTATGAGAAAGTTGTATACACCCATATTTTTACACTTGACTGTACAGTTTTTTTTTCTCGGCAAATGGTTGCTTACTCTACTACACAAATGAAATCCTTTTTGTTTATTAATTGACTATTTATTTTTGGATGTGACATAGAAACGTTTAATTTAGTAAAACTACTCACATTTATTTGCCAACATTATAAATTAATAGACAATAATATAAAAATTATATTTAAAACGAAAATATGTTTTTTATTTTGTATTTGTTGTTTAGAGTTTTCATCTGAGTCTGTCTTTAACACCTGGGGCCGCACTGCGCAACTACTCGAAAAAAAAAATGTTGCGCGCTAGGTAATTTCGCAAATCAAGGATCAAAAAACCACTGCAGAAAGAAACTGTTTTATAAAGTGGAACTCAAGCCCATTCATATGATAGGCCTGCCTCCCCTTTATTGACCTACTAAATAAGCTTTGAATTCTCTCTCCCGTATCTGTAATTTTTGATATAAACTCACTTATTAAAAATATAATAATATATTATGCTTAAATTTGTAATGTACCATACATGGTATTTTACTTAGCTTTCTTTAAAACTATTCCAAATTTTAAATTGATAGCATTAGCAGATCCTGAGTAGCTGAGATATTTAACTTTGTGACAGACGGACAGACAGACAGAGAGAGTCGCATAAGACTTTCGTTTTTACCTTTCCGGAACCGAATCCGGAACTCTATAACTAACAGTGCCATTGGTTGAATTCAATTTGAAATTTGTGTTGTTATATAAAACTGGAATGCAGTTCAATCGTTTCATGTTTCTAGTAAATTGGTTTCAAAAATGTGATTTTTACGTACAAACACTTCTAGTGTTAACCCTGTTATCATAGTGGCGCTAAAGTTATAGATAGTCTAACGATAACGGTCTTAACTAGGATGCAGTTCCTCAACAAAGTGACGTAACTTAATTGAGAACACCAAGAACTTACAAGCTTCAACTAGTTCTGTACGAGTAGAGATGTGCTTGAGATTTACATCAAAATTAAATTAAAGAAACCAAGCAGCTAAGTTATACAGACGAAGGTCTGATAACAAGTTATGATAAAGTCATTTCTCTCACCACTAACTTCGCCTTGGTATCCTATGACCTAGTTTTGACGGAGGGTGAGAGGTGAATGCCAACGGTCTCGTTTTGCCCTGCTTGCTTTGTTAACTAACTCCCAATTTTAGGAATATGTATCGATTATACATATTATTATTGGTTCGCAATACCGCACTACATGCAATAATAATTAGCTGTATTAGCATTATTCATTGCATTAGCAATATTAATTGGGATAGTAAACCCTAACCAATTTTATATGGGTAGTATTTATTTTGCATTATTTATTTATTTCTTAAAAAAACATCTTATCGGTAAGTATACATTTGCTCATCGCCAAACTGAGGACAGTTTGTCGGCGAATGTGCGGTCTTTTCTAAATTTTAACTTGGTTGTGCTACCTATTTACTAAATACTAAATAATCTACTTTACAGCTTTTCGAGTATTGACATGGAACGCAGTGTACCATCGACAACACACTCAACCGCTAAAACGAATCGAGAACCGTTTAAACGAGTAAATGAAAGTTTTAAGTGTCAAAAATAATTAATTTGGGTAGTATTACGAAGTGAGCAACTGACTGCGAGTGACGAGTAATCAACCGAACAACACTTATAAACATTAATTTGAGTTACTTCAAATACAAAATGAGAAGCTCCATAATATTTGAGCGACCTGATATTTGTTTGAGTGCCAACGTTAGGTCCTGCATTTTTTTCAATATTTGACAAATGTTTTTTTTAATACTGAGCGGCATTTTATCTTAAATGAAATGTTTCCAATACAAAAACCACTTTGAAAAATACTATAATGAGAAGAGTATTATGAGCTCACATTTAAAACAAAACAAACTTATGAAATAACTATTTGAAGATCACAATTCTGGTTTATCATCAAATTGTCGACACTCACTTTGTCGAATTTCGCTTCAAAGTCAACGTTTCATGTCTTTTCATTTCGTCGACAATTCATTTCGTGGAATGGTCATTACAAGTAATTTTAAATCATTACCTTTTGCTTCAAAGGTGAAAGTTGTTCAATAAGGAATTGCCAGATTTGCAACAGAAAAACGATAATGTTATTTGACGTTTTCGTTCTCGACAATACGAGACATTTAAGTGGTTGGCCGCCTGTTTACGAGTACATTCGAGTAGATTGTCTTGTGTTCGGTGTACAACACATTTTCTATTGAAGTTAAACTGGTAAGTTATAGTTATTTTCTTTTTTTCACTACTATTTCATCCAGTGCCTACCCTGTCCCAAAACCCTGTGCACGCCACTGAAGACAGGACAGATTGGCATAGACCGAGGTATACCGTTTTCAATAAATCTGCATCAGCTACATCTAGATCAGAAAGTACTTAAAAGTGAAATGGGTCTAGAGTTTACTTCAGAGCTCTTAGCACCATTCACACGGATATAGCATATTTCACCGAAATCAAATGAAAATATAAAGCCTATTATTATTATTATGATATCCATGTAATAAGTCTTTTATTACATGGATAAACCGTTTAACCATCGTGGTTTTCCAAAATATCATCTCAGTGAGTATTAATTTATATCATATCCGTGAAGAAAATGTCACTTCGGTTATTGCTTATGGTCACTTCGGCGACTCTAAATCGTCATAAAAGAAAAGTTCAATGGAAATATTTAGTTAGTATTAGTTTAAGACGCTACTTTTTTATCATAGGCTAGTTGTACATCGAAGTAGTACCCAAGTTTCGTGCAGATTCAGTAATTTTAACAGGACATCAAGTGGTAGTTCGCTAAATATTTATATTAGGTGCCATCTTGCTATGGATCCCATTGCCGTACAGATTGAAAATAATCTTTAATAGGTGCTGGATATTATAAGTAGTAGGTAAATATAGTTGATTATTATGTCATTTTATACATTACCGTGTTACCATCTTATTATTACCAGTTTCAATTTAACAAAATAAAACAAGTTCATACCCCAAAACTTAAAATACGGTAGAGTAAAATCTTGGGTAAGATCAAATCAAGAGCCATAATTGCAGCAAAGAACTCGACTTTTCTCCTATATCGGTTAGTAAAGTCTACGAGTAAAAAGTAGGTATCTATTCAGTTACTAAAATTTGATCCGACATTTGGTCTAACGCATCTTTATAACACTGGGTCAAAGTGAACAACTTATTTGATACATACATAGTTTGCATTACAATTTGACAAACGTTTATGAGGACCAAGATTTCTATCTTATCTAAATCTTAGGAAAACCGCAACCTATCACATCCAACGTACAGCGAACAGTTAGTACGGCAATAAAGCAGATATTACCGTGGCTTCAACATAAACTAACCTAATTGGCAGTCAACCTTCGTCTTACAGATAACATCGCAATGATATCCCGAGCCAGCTCCGACAGCCAGAGATTCCCGATGGGAGACGAAGTGCCGATAAAATTGGCTCATCCTATGTGCGAAAAAAGTGCTTAGTATAATGTTAAGAGTATGAGTATTGTAAATTGGGTGACTGCTCAAATAATTAAAATACTTATCTAAATGGAATTTACTAAGTACTCTGTTGTGTCTGTCATCCGTAGATCTGTACTGGAAGATAAACCTAAAACCGATTTAATTTCAATCACAGCGTCAACAATAGAAGGGAAAAATCACTGAAGTATTGAAGTAATAATTTTATCTCAAACATGCAATGAAATATTGACGTTGTGTTCTTCATAATGGGCTTCGAAGTGTCACGTTTCGCGCGGCGACACGAGAGATTCGTAATGGCGGCATACAAATTTGGCGGCCTGCAAGATGGTCTTTTTAAATTTCCATTCCACAATTTCAGCCATGAAAACGAAAGTTTATTTCTTGCTTTTTTTAATTCATTTCATTGCATGTTTGAGAAAAGTTCTATACATACCTCGGCGTGAAAAAGGATTGCCACCCTCATAACTATCCGACCTCGCTACGCTCGGCCCCCTATATGTACTCGGCCGCCAACCCCTTACTTCCCGGCTATGTACTAATACATCTTCACAAACGACTGTTATATTATAAGTCTAATATGTGAATCTGCGTGTGTTTCTCTCATTGTAGCACTTCACGAGGGGTATTAAAAGTTTGATATTATATCTGTGTCTGTCTGTAGCATCGTAGTTCTAGCTCCCGAACGACTAAACAGATTTCGGTATGGTTTACTAAAATCAAAAGTATTGTCCGGAATGTTTCCAAACTAATATGTTAGTTGTGTCGAGGGTGGTGGGAGGTTTCATCTTTATTATTTAGGCATAAAGTGTAGGTATTATAAGTGCTTTTATTTAAAATGTGTACTTATTAATCTTCCAAACTTCACCGATTTTGTTTCACGGGGGTTGTCCAATTAAAATTTGCCTAATCTCATTTAGTCAACACCATATCGACGGTGGAAATTTCAAATGTCGTAAGGGACAAATGCCTACTTTTGAGGGGAGCCAAAAAACAAAACTCCATTTAAAAAAAATATATAACTTTGAAACTACTCATCCTATAAAGATGAATCTTAGATAGATACTTTTCAAATAACGTCATCTACACTAACCTATTAGTCGCATAGCAATAAATGCAGTAGTTTAGAAAATAGTGTCCCTTACGACAAAAAAATATGAAGAAAATGTATGTTACGCGTCTGAAAAAACAATATTTATGTGACAAAATCTCTTACGCCTTCCAACTAAATTATAATTTTATGTCGTAACTGCGTTAATACTAACGTCTACTACGAATTTCTTGTTGTAAAGCCATTAAAGTTTCGAGGTAAGTGAAGTAAGTACGTAGTTAACTGTATGAAAATAAAGATTTTACAACTAAATTTATTGATTTCTAAGCTTTTCGGATGCGGGAAAGTATAAAAATGTTATAAGTCTGATTAATATTATTATTTTTCCAAATAAATGTGTGGAAACAATTAAACATAACGAAACGTAATGAAACAAATTTGTGCTATAAGCTACATCTTACATTTATATAACAGCACTACAAAAGTAGTATTCACGAGGCGTTCGAGATTTTCCATAAGAAATTCCACAGGATGTATTTATTGCCCTTATTGAATCTTAGAGCGCCTCTAACAGTTGTCTCGAGAGTGGGTTTCAAGCAGCAGCTGAAGTGCTATTATAAGCTATTCAAAATCACAATCAAGATAATCAAATGCTTAACTAAACACCTAGTGTTCTGCATCAAGTCAGAAACAGGTGTATTTCTTTGTTACATGCACATTATTGGTAACAAGTAAAAAGTACACACATCTAAATAAGATTATAATTATATGCGTCATACAGATTTTAATATATATTAATGATTTGTATTTTGCTTTGCATTGCTCACAGGAATGACGTTTATTTGAAATCTGTATTGACCTTTATAACTAAAAGGAACTTTCTACACGAGTATCACAAGTGAATTCATTTGTATTTTAAGATTGAGATCAATGGGAATGTCATTTCTTTTTAGTGCCTTACAACATAGGAATTTCAAAATTATTGAGACATACGACCTTTCGCTTTAGACCACGAGACGACAAAAAAGTATATTTGACCGATACAACACAGTATTTTAAATACGAAGCAGTTACGACAAACTTAACCATCTCATAACTTTTTTATTAGGAGTCGTATCGAGAGACCGATACTACAGACGGATAGAAAAAAATATACTGATTCCAATGGTATATTTAGTGTACTTACGACAAAATGTCCTTTACGACATTTGAAATTTCCACCGTCGATATTGCAATGAAACGAGTTCTTGTTTCCGAATCATTCCGGTAATATATACGAAATTAAATGTTCTGCAGTCTAATTGTTAGTTCTCGCTCGTAACAATAATATATAATATGCAACAGTTGTATTATAAAAGGCAGGTCAACCGAGGCCTGTGGCGCAAAGGAAAATGTCAGGTTCAATTGAATCCAAATGTATTTTAATTATTATAGTATTTTAATGTAATAAATGCATTTGAATCAATATGTATATATATGTGTATGTTGGAAAAAATATCTGTCCATCATCTTTGTTTTTTTTAATAGTCTGCGCGCGCTAAATAAATGGTGCGGTTGCGTCGGCCGAATTTGTACGAAAGTTTGCCTTCCTGAGTACATTTTAACTTGGTTGACTAATACACGGAAAACTCGGTAACCAGTTATGTCTACTTAGCCGTGATAGTTTTCCTTTTAAGCTCATTATAATTACTACTGCCACGGAGTGCTTCAAGCCCAATATCTCGCAAACGGATCACTAAGTTGAAAAATTATTCATTGAAACCCACAATATTTTTTTACAAGCTATCGAATGAAACCCCACAATATGGGTTTATCGAGAAAAAAGGTAACATCGCCACTTCAGGTACCTACGTCGGGGTGGTAGCAAAAAAAACTGTTTTCTCCAATATGCTCGGAAATGTTCGGATTACTGTAACAAAAATAGTACGTGAAGTTCCTCGTTACTGTAGAACGGAAATTTAAATAGTTGAAAGTCATTACTCTACATTTTTAGCGGCCTGTACGCTTACCATGAGTTTGACAATGACGGCTTACGCTAACGAGTATCGAGTTTTCTATCTGTGCATCCCGCTCGTACTGACAAAGTGCAATAGAGATGCACAGATAGAAAACTCGATACTCGTTAGCGTAAGCCGTCATTGTCAAACTGATGGTAAGCGTACTGCACCCCTATCAAGGGACGGCCGCGAAATACTCACGATTTTTCTCGCACTATACCTCTTGTTCTAAGTGTTGTAATAAGAGAGAGACGGATAGTGCGAGAAAAATAACAAACTAAAATCCTGTTTAATGTTTAATATTTTAATTGCATAAAATATTCAAAATTGTGACCGATTTAAATGGTTTAAATCTTTTAATGTAAGTATGCCAATTGAAACCGGCACTACGAGTCAACTTTAAAAAAATAAGTTAGGCAGGAACTTGATAGGTTATTGACATACCTACTCGCTATTTTGATATTATTGAATATAAAATTTGATTTCCTTACATTTTTGGACAAAAGCACTATATATTTGCCTTGGCGGGCACGGGAATTCGTGGATTCGTTTCTGTTGTCGAAAATCAACTCATCCACGAATTGCTACTTCCCGGCCGCTGCAATAATGTACTATTATTGCACCACGACAAGAGAGAAACATCTAACAAAAATGCTTAATAAATAATGGTAACAACAGGCGGTCTTATCGCTTTAAAGCGATACCTTCCAGACATCCTTT
Source organism: Epinotia demarniana (assembly GCA_945867215.1). Lineage (NCBI taxonomy): Eukaryota > Metazoa > Arthropoda > Insecta > Lepidoptera > Tortricidae > Epinotia > Epinotia demarniana. The sequence goes on along the minus strand of OX244259.1, from coordinate 32,758,942 downwards.
GTGAAGCAGGAAACATTTAAACTAGAATTTTAAACAGGTAGTGCAGGAATTCATCCAGAAGATAATCCTATAACACATCAATCAGGACACTTTTAATACATACCTAATGAATGAATGACTTTTTTTCTGTAGTAGCGCTGTAAAATATGTTCAATTAATTATATGTATGTGTGTATATTGCATGTAGGTATATTGTATGTATGTATGGTTATATATATGTCTGCATATTTATTCATTTTTTTTCTTGTAGTTAACAATAGAGAGACGGGTATTATCGTTTCAACAGATTTTTGAAAATAGAAAGAGATTTTGCGCACCTTATATGCAACGGCAAAGCTTTCCACAACCGAACAGCACGAAAGTTGACATATTTGGTAGATGTTGGTGGTGGTGCAAGAAGATGGTTTTGTTTTGGGAAGATCTGATGGAAGTCAGACTATTAAAACGCTCTTTGAGATATGGTAGAGTAGAGATAACAAAAAGTATACTGTAGGTAGAGTAACCCAAGAATCGGAGAATCACGACGGAGAATTGGAAAGCCTCTTGAGCTGAGAACGAAAGGAGGGAACGTGGTCATATTTGCGCAAACCAAATATGATCCTAATGGTAGACATACACGAAGCGATTTACTTGCGTACTTACGTAATACAAAGAAATAAATTTGCGCAAGTATCCACTTGTGCAAGTCTAAACTGGAGCAAGTAAATCTCTTCGTGCATGGCTACTATTAGAGACTGACCTTCAAAATTGAAGGCGCTCTGATTTGTTAAGCTATAAAATATAATAAGCTATAATATATATATAAATTTTATTGTTTTGTCGGCGTGATTGATTTATATACCCTTTTACTCAACTGTTATCCTCATATCTCACGCCGCTACATGAGTAAAAGAGATCGTATGCCGTATTTAATACGTAGGCGTGAATGTAATCTTTATAAAAAAACGGATGTAAACTGCTTGGGATATTATGACACGAATGTTAATTGTAAATATTACGTCACACTTTCACACGAGGTAGGTACCCCAATCAAGTCGTAGTTGAGCCTTATTGTCGCGACGTGTATAGACGTTGTGCACGTGAACGAGTGTGTGGACGCCACGGACGTGGAGACATCACTTTTAAATTGAACCCCTACAACCCACTTTAAGATATTTTTTTGAGGCAGTTTTTTAAGTATCGGCTTAGCGTTGTTTGGTTCGAAAATAAATCCGTTTTTTTATTTTTTGAAAGTAATATTCTTATACCGGCAAAAAAATAATCTGTAACTGCCAGGATTTGCGATCGAGGGGGACAACCATCTCATGTACAAGAATGTCCGATATGGCATTTTATTAGACCTACATGTGACTCTATGTATTGCATGTAGGAAGTCCATACAACGGGGCCTGACGTTACGACTAGTAAAATTCGAAAAACGACCTTTACAAACCTAAATTTGACCAATACGAAGTATATTGAGGAAATTCTGGATTCATTTCGATGACAGGCGTTTGTTTAGCCATGGGTGTTAGCTATTTCGATAATAATAAATAAATATTAGCGGTCTATCTTAGACAAATCAAACTAGCGGCGCTACCACGAACTTCGAAAGTCGAAGTTCGTAATACATGCATCCCTGTCACTCGAGTAAGGGAGTGCGATAGAGATGGAAATACCCGAACTTCGATTTTCGAAGTTCGTGGTAGCGCCGTAGACCTATAGTAAGATCGATAAGTCTTGTGCTATGGGTACTGGACGACGATATATAATAACAGATATAAACACATAGAAAACATCTAAGACTAAGAAAACAACTTCATCGTGCTCATCAAACAAATATTAAATACATTGAAAACTGACTGCGACAATATACACGCCACACCCTGTAATTTAAAAATAATGGATGTAAACAAAGGACCAAATATTCTTACGTAAATAATAATCTAACTTCAGTTTGACCGTGGTAGCAAAATGAAATCAAATGATATATAATTAATTTGAAGTAAGGGAAGAGGCGCTCGTTAAAATTAATGGTACAAAGGGATATGTTGTCATGCGGGCACTCGCAGAACAGGGGTACAGGGACGTTTTACACGACGTGACCTATTCTTTAAGACTCGCAGAACAGGGGCACAGGGACGTTTTACACGACGTGACCTATTCTTGAAGACTCGCAGAACAGGGGCACAGGGACGTTTTACACGACGTGACCTATTCTTGAAGACTCGCAGAACAGGGGCACAGGGACGTTTTACACGACGTGACTTATTCTTGAAGACTCGCAGAACAGGGGCACAGGGACGTTTTACACGACGTGACCTATTCTTTAAGACTCGCAGAACAGGGGCACAGGGACGTTTTACACGACGTGACCTATTCTTGAAGACTCGCAGAACAGGGGCACAGGGACGTTTTACACGACGTGACCTATTCTTGAAGAATCGCAGAACAGGGGCACAGGGACGTTTTACACGACGTGACCTATTCTTGAAGACTCGCAGAACAGGGGCACAGGGACGTTTTACACGACGTGACCTATTCTTGAAGAATCGCAGAACAGGGGCACAGGGACGTTTTACACGACGTGACCTATTCTTGAAGACTCGCAGAACAGGGGCACAGGGACGTTTTACACGACGTGACCTATTCTTGAAGAATCGCAGAACAGGGGCACAGGGACGTTTTTCACGACGTGACCTATTCTTGAAGACTTGCAGAACAGGGGCACAGGGACGTTTTACACGACGTGACCTATTCTTTAAGACTCGCAGAACAGGGGCACAGGGACGTTTTACACGACGAGACCTATGCTTTAACACCACTTCAGTAGGTCATACAATACACAACGTTACTCGTATATCGTTAAATTCATGAAGAAGCGATCCACTTCGTCTCATTGCTTACTTATACTACGGACATTATCATCTTAGCTCTAAGTATTTCACTCGTGCTCGAGTTATTCTTAATGGCGTTATCGTACAAACACTTCAGTACTACGATATACCGACAGTCTATTTAGAAAGAGATACTGTAGTACATTCCAGAGTTTGATTGAATTGAAGGCATTCTCGTACCAAGGGGTCGCCGGAACCTCAGGGCCGTAGCTGCATGTGCGTTTACAAAAGGTCTTAAATATACGTACGTCCACCACAGAGTATTAGCCAGCGTTACAGTTGGTAAAAGTATAGACTAGTTACTGGTACCACCCAACCACTGCTTATCAAGGCGAGTAAATACCATAACCGCCACGATTGGCGTGCAGGTTGGACATCGCAGTATATCCACCGTACGCTTAAGATGCTGCTGCCTATCTTGGACTTAGCCCCAAAAAAATATGCAAGATAGGAACTAGAAAAGTCAAGCGTAATTTGATATTCACCTCAAGATTTTATTGCACCACTTTTTCGGCTTAATTGTTGTGCATGCACCCATGCCGAATTACAGCTTTCGAGTTGTAATGGTGACCGAGCTAAGTCGTAAACGGATGGACGACCAGACAGACATAACTACTCACATATGTAGGGACATCACTTTAAGGGTTCCTTGTTGACTACGGAAACGTAAAAATATTATGGCAATTTTCATGTTTTAATAAAGAGTACATTTACGTAATAAGTATATCAACACAATTTCTCGTAACGTACCTCTTATTGTGTCGCTTTCAGGCTCATAATCCTGGATATTAAACACGCGTGTTTCATAACATTACAACACTTGTGTGTTATGGTTATATTCCGATTAAGTCACGTTGGCATCTTGCAGCAACATATATGCATGACCACGGTGCATTCTTAAATTAACCGGGTTGTACAGAATGTACAGGTTTTTTTTAATTCTCGGCAAATGGATTCTTACTCGACTAAACAAATTGAATCCTTTTTGTTAATTAATTGACTACATCTTTTTGTTTATGATATAGAAACGTTTAATTTAGTAAAACTATTCACTTTTGATAACATTTTACATTTTTGACGACCGGTTAGCCTAGTGGGTAGTGACGCTGCCTACGAAGCTGAAGGTCCTGGGTTCAAATCCCGGTATGGGGCAAATATTTGTGTGATGAGCATGAATATTTGTTTCTGAGTCATGGATGTTGTCTACGTATTTAAGTATTTCTATCTATTATATATATCGTCGTCTAGTACCTACCCATAACACAAGCCTTATTGAGCTTACTATGGGACTAGCTCGATTTGTGTAAGATTGTCCCCATATATTTATATTTATTATTTATATTATTAATTTAATACAGATAACATTTTAAAACGAAAATATTATTTTATTTTGTATTGGCTGTTTAGAGATTTCTGTGCCCGCACTGCGCAAACTCCACGAAAAAAAACTGTTGCGCGCCATTATAGGTTATTACACAAATATTTGTAAAATTTGTTCATGCTTGTTTGGTTAATATCAAAAATGTTGTCTCGTGGTGACTCGAGAAGTGATAAATAGAATGGACGCAACTGGAAATTCTTGGCGATGTGCAGTTGTGAGTAAAAACCTGTTGTCATCTTAATGATTTACTTAATGTAAAGAAAATAATTTGGCAGGCCTATAACATTTTCATCTTAAGAAAATGATTTTTTCCTCGCAAAATGTGTTGAAAAACGTCGTATGATACGCGTGAGCTTTGATAACTACATCCTCAGCTTCCTTATCACGCTCACCTGCGGTTCGCGTGAACAATTTCGCCTCTGATGTAATTATCAACATACCTCACTTGTATCACAATGTACTATTGTATCAAGCGATGGCGTATGCTAGATAAAATATTATCAAATTAAAGGAAACATTATAATAATAATAATAAAGCCGTTTATTCCTTAAATATACATATAGTTACATTTCATTTGCTTTTATTTATTTCTATTTAAGGACCCTCTAATGAGTGTAGGCCTCCTCCAACCTTTTCCATAGTGCTCTGTTTTGTGCTTTTTTAATCCAGCTTTGTCCCGCTACTGGGACAATATCATCTTTCCACCTGGTTTGTGGTCTCCCTCTGTTTCTCGTACCATGAGGTCCTTGCCATTCTGTCACCTTTTTAGTCCATCTCTGGTCTTCTAATCTGGCTAGGTGGCCTGCCCATTTCCATTTTAAGGATCTTGAGTGGTCGAGTGCATCTATGACTTTAGTTATTTTCCTTATTTCTGAGCATTTCTTTTTGTGTCTAAGTTTTATGTTGAGTATACTTCTCTCTATACTCCTTTGACACACCTGGATATCATTCTTCGTCTTAGCGTTGTAGATCCATGTTTGGCATCCGTAGGTAAGGCTGGGTAGTATACAAGTGTTGAGTACCTTGCGTTTCAATCTCATTGGTAGTTTTGATTTTAGGATTTCTTTATGACTCCAGTATTTTTTCTAAGTGATACCAACTCGTCTGTTTATTTCTTCATAATGTCTAGTTTTTCTGAATGTTATTTGTTTTCCTAAGTATATATATTCTTCCACATACTCTAGGTCGCTTTGGTTGACATGGATTGGAAATTGTGCTCCATTGCTCATGACTTTAGTTTTTGATGTATTCAGTTCTAAACCAATTTCTTTGCTGACATTGTAGAGTTCGCTGATCATTTCTTGTAGTTGTTTTGGGTTTTCAGACATAACTATGATATCGTCTGCAAACCTCAAGTGGCTTAGGCTCTTCCATCTATAAATATTCCCTTTTTTGACCAATCCAGTTTTTCGAATATATGTTGAAGTACAGATATGAATAATTTGGGTGATAAAGGGTCGCCTTGCTTTACTCCTCTTCTTATTTTTTTAGCAAGTCCTATTTTATCTAATTTCACTCTGCTTGTACTTTTTTCGTATATATTTTTTAGTATGTCTATGTATGTTTGGTGAACTTGCTGGTGTTGCAGGGCTTCCCATATGCTGTTGTGGCTAATTGAATCAAATGCTTTCATGTAGTCTATGAAACACAAGTATAAAATTTTTCTTTTTTCTACGTATTTTTCGACTATTTGATCTACTGCTTGGATGTGGTCCATCGTTGAGAACCCTTTTCGAAATCCTGCTTGTTCAATTGGCTGTTTGTCTTCTATTGTAGGTGCTATTCTTTTTTCTATGGCTGACGAGAATACTTTATACAGGGTTGGTAGCAGGCTTATTGGACGATAGTTCCCTACATCTGTGGGATCTCCTTTTTTATATAACAATATAATGTTTGATTCTGTCCATGCACTAGGCACTGTCTTGTTTTGTATAATTTTGTTAAATAAAGACGTCAGGGGGTGGATATATACTTTTTTCCCGTATTTTATTACGTTGTTGGTTATATTGTCTGGTCCAGGGCTCTTATGGCTTTTCAATTGTTGGATTGTCTTCTCTATTTCGAAACATGTAAAGGCCGGGATTTGTGCTTGAGATGTATTAAAAGAGACACTTGGTTTGTTTTTGTCCAGTGGGTAGGTATTGTGTTGGCCCTGATCTTCTGTATTCTCATACAGCGTTTTGTAGAAGTCTGTGGCTATGTCTATTATGTCTAATCTTGACTGTATTGGTTTGTCTATATTTGTTTGTTTCAGGTTTTTTATCCATTTTTTCCAGTATCTAGCCTTTTGTTGGCTCTTTTCAGACTCCCAGAGCTTATTAGGTTTCCTTCTATGACTTTAATCCTATAATCTGTATAGTCTCTTCTTATTTGTTTGTTAATATTTTTGTATAAGTAACTTAGTTCTCTCTTTTAATCACTTTTTAATGGTTGTTTATTTAGGAGTATTTGGCGCCTTCTCAGGAGTTCATCTGTTTCTTCTTTGATGATCCTTTGATCTTTTGGGGTTTTTGGATAATATGCTGGGATGAGACAGCTTGTAATCAGGTTTGTAATTTTTCCGTGGTAGGTTTCAATGTCATCTGTTTCCTGCAGGTTCAAATGTTTTTCTTCTTTGGATAGCCTTTCCGAAAAGACTTTAAATTCAGTTTCGTTTTCTATTTTTGTAAGCGTTTTCCCATAGTGTGCTCTACTTTTTTTGTTTTCGTTTAATATCATTGTTCCTCGTATGAGTCTATGATCTGATGGAAAAGTTAGGTTTAATATTTCTATGTTTGAAAAACGTCTGGGCATATTTGTGAGTATATAATCAATTTGGTTTTTGGTTTCTCTGTTAGGTGATAACCATGTCCACATGTTCTTCTGTTTTTTCTTGCAAATTGTGTTTAATATTGTTAGGTTGTTTCCTAATGCATATTTTACTAATGTTTCTCTACGGTGGTTACGGCTTCCATAGCAGTGGTTTCCCATCACAAGTTCTTCGCCTGGGTTACGCTGCCCAATTTTTGCATTGATGTCGCCCATCAGTATAATGTTTTTTCCTAGTGTTTTTACTGCTTCCCTCAGTTTGGGAACAAACAAAAGGGAACATTAATATAAATATAATACTTGGAGCCGGATTCCGTAACAGAAAGTGTCATAATCTCTATATATAAATGCCTATGTCCTGACTGACTCACTTATCAACGCACAGCCGAAACTACTGGGACTAGAAACTTGAAATTTACACCAGGACTTCCTTTTATGACGTAGGCAACGGATAAGACGGGATTTTTGGAAATTCCATCCCTAACGGGGTTAAATGGAGGTGCAAAGTTTGTATGGGGGAATAACGTTTTTTTTAACTAGAGACTTGAAACTTTGTAGAAAGATTACTTATTAGAATACAAAAAAAGAAAATTTCTGCATTTAAGAAAACTTTACCCTTAAGAGGGTTAAATGGGGGTGCAAAGAGGGAACTTTATTTTTTGAGCTAGAAACTTGGAACTTTGTAGAAAGATTAATTATTAGAATCCAAAAAAATGACAGGCAGCGTTTTAGAAAATTCTACCTCGAAGGGGGTTTAATAGGGGTGCAAAGTTTGTATGAGGGAAACTTTTCCTTTTGAGCTAGAAACTTGAAACTTTGTAGAAAGATTACTAATTAAGGTTACGAGAAATTGAAAGAGCATTCAAAGCCCAAAAAAAACATTAAGTTGTATTTCAGCTAGAGAGTCATGTAAGCCTGTTTTTAAAAGGCTCAATATCCTCCCCTTGCCATGGATGTACATTATAATAAATAGATTTGCATGCCTACTTTTCTAAGGTAGGTATTGACATTATATGGACATTATTTACACGTACATGATTTTAAGCAAATAAACAAATTTCATTTCATTTCATAAGATACAAAAAAGTAATTTCAGCGTTTTAGAAAATTCTACCCCAAGGGGGTTAAATGGGGTGCAATGTTTGTATGGGGGAAACATTATTTTTTGAACAAGAGACTTGAAACTTTGTAGAAAGTTAACTTATTAAAATACAAAAAAGTAATTTCAGCGTTTAAGAAAATTCTATCCCAATGGGGGTTAAAAAGGGTTGAAGGTTTTGTACAGGGAACACTGATTTTTTTAAAGAGATGTACCTACTCTTCATTAACCTGTCTCCATTTCTCGATTTCCAGTGCTGAGTTTAAGATTGTTTTAACAGCCTTACGATACTTAACTTTTTTTAAATCTCACTCTTAAGAATTAAGATCCCCATTTTCTAGCTCCAAATCCATGCGTCGCTCTATATCTTGCAGTCATTTTTGCCAAACCTTAAAATTAGATTAAAGCATCAGGTACTGACGGAATAAGTAGTAAGCATTCTGCAAAAAATTCCCGTAATCTGATTGGAAAATCTTTAAAAATTCTTTAACAATCGCATATCCGTGTCTGCCACTGTTTAAAATGTAATATGTCTACTTAGACCATTTTAACTAAGAATAAAATTCACTTACCTATTTTATATTTTTGTCATCATCAAAAATCTACGCGGACGAAGTCGCGGCCGGCCGCTAGTAATCTATATTTATAATATTATACATGTGGAAGTAACTCTGTATATCTGTCTGTATGCATAAACCGATTAATTGATTGGAGATAGTTTTAATCTAGGGTAAGGAGATAGGGTAATTTTATCCCAGAAGTTATATACCCGAAGGGGGTAAAACCAAACCTAGTGAAATATAAATCGCAAAACGACGCATCACACGATCGTATTTCGGCGAGAGACTATGGGTAAACAAGTAAAATCATAAGACTTTGAATATAACCCAACTGCATTTTTAACCCCCGACGCAAAGAGAGGGATGTTAATAAGTTTAACGCGTCTGTCTGTGTATCTGTTTATCTGTCTGTGGTATCGTAGCTCTCAAACGGATGAACCGATTTTCGTTTAGTTTTTATTGCGTCATACATATTTTATCCCGAGTGTTCGTATCCATATTTCATGAAAATCTGTTGAGCCGTTTTTGAGATATTGGACTTTGAAATGAAAATGTCGGGAGTTTCTCAACTTTTCTAAGTTGTACTTATTCAAATATTATTAACCTATGTAACTACCGCGATTTTAAGGAATTCAACGACAATTCACGTTATATACAGTGTGTATTTTTATTATTACCTCAAATTGTAACGGTTGTCTTTCAGAGGTTGTCTACGTAACCTTTACAGTGCTGGCTGGACAGTACTGCGCGGACGTTCGGAGTTCAAATCAAGCTGCCTGGAAGTCTATAAATAGAAGAGGAACCGAAGATGTCAAGGATTGGCCCCCGAGGCTTTCATCTAGCAAGTTATCTAATAAATAAAGATCAATACATATACAAATAAATCTTTACCATCTGTACCTCACCCCTAATAACGAGCGGTAGATGAAAATTTAAGAGATAAGCAAAAAGGTTTAGACGGATTTAAACAAAGGTTACATCCTACTCGTATTACGTGTATAATGACGTCCATTCCAAGGGCTCCCTTATTAACACGGGCCGCGATGGCGACTATAATAGTTGAATATTAAGTAAGAGTTAAATATAAAATCCTTCATTATAAAGTGTAATCTGTTTTTACTACGACTATGGCAAACAAGCATAAGGCCTGCCTGATGGTTGATGGTAAACAGGCATCGTCACCTACGGACGCTTTTGCGACTCCAGAAGACCCACAAGCATGCTGCCCACCTTTTATTATTTTGTTTGAGGATTCGTTCTGTTTACAGCTGGACACAAATGGAAGTCTGCACCCTCAAACCAACCTTGGGAGCATCTGGCGTTCAAATCTAAAGTTAATGACTAAAACCGATTGAAAAATAGCACATTTCGGAATTCAAGACTGTGGAGTATCTCACGAATTGGATGGACTCCGGTTGAATTGATAGTAACAGAAAACGAGTAGTAAGTTAGTAAAGCTAAATGCGTCTCCCTTTTGTTAGCAAAATTAAATAACCAATAAATACAATTTTATAATACAACATAAGGTTTATAATATGTCAAAGGCAAGTTAAAATTATAATAATGTTACTTATTTGTCATAAAAAGTTACAATTTGAAAAAAAAATGTTATCACTGGCGGAGAAATAACTCTGGAAACAAGTCTGAATACGGCTATTACTATTCGTCCCTCGAAACGTCACTGTATTTTATGAGTCGATCGATGAGCCATTAATCTCGCAAGGTCAGGAGGTAATCAACTTTTATGGGAACACATGGCAGTTTATGGTGACCCAATAAGCACGCGCCACGCAACCCTATTGTGTCGATATGATTTAAGTAAACACACTTGATAACACGATATAAGACTTTAATAGACGAATAATTATGTAACAGAGTTAGTGGTACTGAAAACAAAATAGTGTTTTTAAATCGTAAAATTGCGAATGTGTTAAAAGTTTCAAGTCAATCGTATTAGAGATCGGTTTAAGATTTACCTAAATCTCGGCACAAAAGCGGCTTGGCAAATCCAAAAGCCGGAAAAACAGTCGTCCGACTGCTAAAATTATGGAAAAACATGTCTGATCGCAAATAAAAAAAAAACTTCGTCCAGTGCTGATGGTAAGCCAATTATTTAACGCCCATTAGTCTGGGGAATTAAAACAATTTCATATTGATGTATGTTATCTGAAAGGTACCAAAAAATTCACTTCTTAAAATGAGAGCGATGGCTTTTATTTACATTTTTCAGATTCTGAGTCGTTGGTACTTAGAAACTTTGACTTTGACTTGTTTGTGGGTATTTAAGTAACTTTAATTTGATTTAAATTGCTTTTGAAAGTAATAGTCCGAACATAGTCTGAAATTTTCGTTAAAATAAACATACAAAGCAACATCAATATCCCCCGTTACAATATAACGTTAGTCCTTGTGAACCAAGATTTTTGATAACCATACGAGTATACCACCCCTGTCATTGGAAAAACTGATGTTAACGTTTAACTGGCGCTTTGAACAATCCGTCAACATGATATCTGGTTTATTCTAAGCAACGGTTTTAATTCACGATAAAATGTTATTAATTAAAGTATAGCTTGACATGAATAGTTTCTAAAACTGGAGCTGATTCATATTTATGCGAGAATTTGCCGGAAAAAATATGCGTCAGTGAATCCCTGAGCTGGTGGCATGCTCGACGAAAAACGTCGTTTGTACCATCCTATGTTCCCGGTAGTTGTTTGCCCTGCACAGACCAATCCTCCCAGAAGAGGATCTCAAGGCGCAGCGAGTTTGCTGACTTCAGCAGATAGGTATAGTTGAGGAATATTCTTTGCAGCAATTCCTCGATCAAATTTTATAGCGAATGGTACATTCAATCACATTTCGTCAATCATATCTAACAGGTATGAACGTATCAGAGATACCTCATGTTATCCGTATTCGTTAGTCGTGATCAAAGTCTGAAAGATAATTGATTTTGAATAATGGAACATATAGAAAACATAAAACACGGAGTATACCTACTCGTACTCGGACATAATATTCGTTTCGTAATTTTCAGCCAGTTGTTAGTCGCATAAATCAATCAGTGGCGTTCCACAACTATCAGCAATTGGTCAAACTATCTTGCCATCTCTCATACTCTGCAAGTAAGTCATTGTTTATCTAATCAGAGGGTTGAACGTGAGGCGTGTCGCCACTAGGACAGAAAAGTAATAAAAAAGCAATGGCAGAAACCAGTGCAGCTCAGTTTCATAAAAAAATATTGATTTTTGTAACTTGGGTAGGTATATACATACATTTAAGTAATAATGTTATTTTCCATCAATAAACAATAAAAATGACGTTCGGGAATTGTCCACACACAAACGCTTTTAAAATAGGTTTTATAGGATCTGACTGACTTAGAAAATATTAAAGTTTAGTTTTCAATATATTTTCTGGTATTTCAAATGAAAAGTAGAGTGTTTAACTCGGGGGAAGCTACCCATTTCAGCCTTGTACTATCTCAAATATCTCGTTGGAAATGTGTGGTTTTCAACCCTCGGTTAACCATCTACTATTTCAACTTGTCCAAAATGACTTAAATATTTAGGTAATCGTAATTTTTTAACATCATGAGATTTCTTTTTATTTATCGTCTCCAACTTCCGTGTTTGCTTGTCATAATACGATTCGTCTGCTCTGGCATAAAAAAGTCATTTCCCAACAATCCTTTCCCTGTGGTATCGAAAGAAACTAATTTCCTCGGACAATGAAGCGAGCCGGTTATTTACGGCAACAATGGCCTCAGTCCTGGTAAGAATACGATTTCCAATCTCATTCTGTTTGTTTACTTATTGTGCCTCGCTTCTTTTCAGCTCTGTCAAGAAGTGACTACTGTTTTATGTCCACTCAAAAATATTGATAATAAATAGGTGTCAACCCATCATTATAAAGTAAAGAATGGAATAAGAACCATTCAAGTCTGTCATAAAATATCCTTTCGAACAAACAATTTTACATTTCAGGTGCTTTCGTTGAACATTTATTGTTTACAAGCTGTATATTAACTTGCCTTGTTAGTTCGTTCGTTAGTCTGTTCAGGTAAAATTTTACCCTTGTTCAATCTTAATCATATGATAAAAATCATAGCGACAATTTTGAGTAGTATTTTCCTCGTATGGATCTAAGTCACTGCGGCTGAGCTGGGACGTCCGACTTTTGAGTAAAAGATGGATAAAGGAAACTGAGAAATATGAATCAATCTTTAATCAAGCTACAACCGTTTGTAATATGCTAATTATAGAGCAATCCGCCATGGTAGCTGACATTGCTTACTGGTGTTTTTTTTCGGGAAAGGGAGCAATGTTTACTCATAGCGAAGGCTGCAATAGCGTTTGTGCGTAGCGAGGACCATTTGGACGGGAACTGTTGAAAGATTTTAATAATATTTGTGTGTGAACCATTTCCTGGACGCGTATTTGAAGAGGTTTTATCGAATAATTTACTTTAAAAACAAAGTTTTAACCGACTTCAATTTAGTACTCCGCAGAGCCACGAGAACATTTCCAATTTTTTTTTTACAATTTACCACATGAACTGATTTCCGATAACAAATGCGTTGATTACTGTAGAAAAAAACCGAATCGCTGTATGTGGGCCGATAATATTTGAGGACTTCCGTCGATTCGCCAAGATCATCACCTTTGACACTTCATTAGTTCCTATTTCAATGGAATCGTATCAAGATCTGTGACGTACTTTTGTACTTTTAAGTTATATAATTGAGGAATTCCATAAGTCATCTGTGGTCTTCATCATCAATTCCACTTCACCAAATTTATGATTTCCGGGTGTAAATACACGAGTTAGAATAGAAAATACTAAAATCACTACACGTGCGCCTAATAAAATTGAGGAGTTCCCTAAATTCCTCATGGATCCCATGATCCAACTGAATTTTTGAAAAAATGGGACCCACCTGGAAGCATATACTTACAAACAAAAAAAAAAATTTCGAATCGGTTCATCAATGACGGAGTTCTGAGGTAACAAACATTGAAAAAAAAAAAAAATACAACCGAATTGAGAACCTCCTCTTTTTTTTAAAAGTCGGTTAAAAACAGATATTGATTGTTTTTTGGATAAAAAGGTAGGTACATTATAAAATGTATCATCTTCCGTCTGTCTGTCTGTCTGTCACAAAATTAATTATCTCACGAACTACTCAAGATATCAATTTAAAATTTGGAATGTTTTTAAATGAGAGTTATCCGCGTGCATGGACAATGAGAAATTGATGAAAAATTACGAATTTGAGGAGCGGGCAAAAAAAATATTCCACTGTTAGGTCAAGTGGGGTATCATATGAAAGGGCTTGAGTTGCACTTTTTGAAACAGTTTTTCTTTTTTTCTACATTGGCCAAATTTCGATCTATGAAGGAAAATGTAAAAAAAATACTATTCCGCCTCCCCTCCTCCCTTATTTCCGAAGTTATCCAAGCGATGAAATAATTACTTGTGATTAAGATAAACATAAATATTACTGGAAAAGTATAACTTTTTCTGTTTCTAGCGTATTTTTTGTTTTATTTTCAAAAATCATTTCCTAGTTAAGTGAGCTGCTGATGATAGTACAGGTGATGCCTCTTACACCGGCCGTACCAACGTCTCTCGGGAAATTGTCATCGAGAGCCGGAACAAACTTGTGTATGAAATTGAGACTTCCCTAAGTGCAATCTCTCAATGGGGTCGACTTAACTTAGTCCGTCTTAACCCTACCAAGACACAGGTTTGCGCGTTTACCACGAAAAAGTTAAAGTTTGTCGTGTCACCTCGTTTTGAGAGCACTCCCCTGCCTGCCGCTACCAGTATCGAAATCTTTGGCGTCGACATTTCGAGTGAAGTCCAGTTCCGCCGGCATTTAGAGGGCAATTAGCCTCAAAAAAGCTCAGTGTGCTCAACAGATCGAGAAAGTATTTCACACCGGCCCACCGCCTGCAGCTTTATAAGTCGCAGGTCCGCCCACACATGGAATACTGTTCTCATCTATGGGCAGGGGCACCCCAATACCAGCTTCTCCCTCTGGACCGCATCCAACGACGAGCAACTCGAATTATCGACTGCCAGCATATTTCGGATCGGCTTGACACCTTGGCGCTGCGTGGAGATGTGACTTCGCTCTGCATTTTCTATCGCATGTATTACGGGGAGTGCTCCGAGGAATTGTTCGGATTAATCCCTACCGCTTCTTTTCGCCATCGTCCAACGCGACAACATTACCATACTCACCACTTAGATGGTTGGCAGTCCTCAACTGTTCAGAAACTTCCTGCCTCGCACAGCTAATCTGTGGAATGAATTGTCGCCTGCGGTATTTCCGGACCGATACGACCTTCAAGCCTTCTAGAAAAGAGCGTACTCCCATCTTAAAGGCCGGCAACGCACTCACAACACCTCTGGTGTTGCAGGTGTCCATGGGCGGCGGTAATCGCTTACCGTCCCTATCATTATCATATCACTCGAGATCAAATGTCGTGCGGTTTATATTATAAAACCTACTGATTTGACGTTTCGTATCGATAAATGTTTTAATATCTATGAATACTAGAATAGAGACCCGCTTGAGTTTTGACAGCTGCACGTACCTATTTATATCATGGGACGGCCGCGACATACTCTCGATTTTTCTCGCCCAATACTAAGTGTTCTAATAAGAGAGAGACGGATAGTGCGAGAAAAATCGAGAGAGCTTGCGCGCCGTCTCGTGATAGCCGTGCTATTCCAAACTCATATTTAAACTCATAACGTTACAAAAATCTATACTGTAATAACATTACTGTACAGATTTTACCTACTACCACAGACAAGAAGTTCTCATAATGCTGGTCATTTCTTAAGGTTTCTGAACGCATATTAGAGCACTAATGATATGTGCGTAGATAAAAACCTTTATTGTTAAGTCTTGCATGAGAATAATACATTTTTTGATTGCCAGTTGATGATCGTTTAATGTATGATATGACACACTCTTGGACATCTCACAACATATTTGAGAAAACTCTATATAATATGCATGGTACCCAACTGAACCCATTTCTGGTTAGCATTATTAATATGTATTCCGCACAAAAGTAGGTATATTCATGAAATTCTTCAGTATCGTCAAACGAACATCAGTTTGAGTTCGTCCATACTTAATATCACAAATGATAGGTACCCTGTTTTTTCTGTAAATTGTTCATGCTTTAACGAATGAACCCATACATATGAAATTTGGTTGGGACATAGTTTGAATCTCGGGTAAGTTATTTTCATTTATTTATTGAGAAACCTATACATTAATGTACCTAGTAAACAAATCAAAAATAGCATCATAACGGTTTGGCTTGTCTCGGACAGAAAAAAAAATATTACCAGTTTGTTTTTTCACTTATATATAGTCCTAACAAATTGTTATTATTATCACGTTATGATTCTCAAAAGTCATATTTTAATCTTATAACAGCCGAACGTCAGATAAGTTACAAGCAAAAATGATAGTTTTTATCCCGGTACTAAGTGAAAAAGGGGAATGGAAGTTTATAACAATAAAAACGAGCTCCTTGAGGACTAAGTCGCGGCGGGCAAGACCTAGTTGAATATAGAATGATACTCTCTAATGGGAACAGTCGAGGTCAGCGATATATTTACACTTTTGCTCTACATTACTGGACAGGGACTGCAAAGGCGGACTGCTGGTTAATCGTCGCTCCATAGTGCATCTCAGGATACGTAGGCATATACGGAGACGGTGAGTACAGCTCTTCAGGCGAAGAAGGACCAGAGAGGCACTGGGGCGAGGGCTGATACTCGCAGTACCCATGGGAATATTCCTGCTCAGGAACGATGTACTCCGAAATTTCGGATGTGATCCGATACTCTGGTGTAGGAAGCTGTGCGATAGCTGAGTTGTAAGATGAGTAGTCGACGACATCGGGCTCCGCTGGTAGGTGGTCAGACGAATCGCTCAGTGGCGAAACTCTTGGAACGGGCAGGCAATGCTGAGGCTTAGCTGAATATATCGGGTACTGGGATTCCATTGGCTCGCAATCTTGCTTTGAAGAACATTCCGGCTCCGGGCTGATGTGCTCGTGATCTTGAAAGTTGGATGCTGGAGAATACTTTGACTCTGGTATGAAATTCGGATATAGCTCAAAATGTGTTAAAAATGTATGTCGTGTCGTGGATCCATATGGTACAAAATTCATCTTATTTGCTCCGATCAAAATAGGAAACTATTTTCATCCAAGGTTTATTGACACATTTATTATTTATTATTTATTTATTTATTTATTGAAAAAACAGGTTACATAACATTACAGTGTAAGCACCAATGCGTCATGAACCGAACAATGTTTATTTAGACGCCGAAACGGCGTGGCCCCGTTGCGTCGACATCTCGGGTGTTGGATTTGGTAGGTTGCCCCGGAACCGACGAAACACGACACCTTTCGGCCAGAAATCAGCACACGCGATGGTCTCCTGGAGCGGCCGCGGCACGCGCACTACAAAAGAGCTGAAGTGCACGTAGTGCCGGGACCGCAGCTGGTGCACCCTCAGCGAGTAGCCGGTTTTCTGGCGAACATACTGCGTCACTTCTTCAGCGGTGGCAGTGTGCACATATTATTTATGAAAATGTTGATCTGTTATTTAATAACTTCTAATAAAACAATTTTGCCAAAATATGCATATTATAGCACAAACGTATTCTCTCATCATGCTGACCATATGCTTGCTACGAGCGAGATGAGTTTAATTCATTCAATAATAATTTAGTATATACCTCATTTGCTGCCGCACCAAACTTAAGTATATGAATGTGAACACACAAGTTGAAAGGGCCTGAACGTCTTAAAGCGTCAATACAGTATATTTTGCTTATTTTATATATTCTGCTCCAAGCAATCATCATTGAAACATATTATATGTAGGTACTGCAATAATAAACTATAACCTAAGCTTAGCTTCACTATACTTATTATGGAGTTGTCAAGGTTACATCTCGCAACTCGAGTGTGTTCATAAAAAATTCACTTCCAGTAAATTTCCCAAGGGTGTGCTAGATTGTGATTATTATGTTCTATGAAACTTTCAGCTTGCCTGTTTTTAATAAAAGTTTATTTGTTAATATACTGTCAGCTTAACTTTATAATGAATGACAGTTCAAGTATACAATTGCAAGTCAAGTTTCATTTTATTACTTAAGAACCTATTAAGTATTTAATAAACAAAACCGAACAATATCGCCTCCAAAGCATGTTTAAATTTTGTAAACTGCAATATTAACGAATATAAATTAATTAAGACAGAATACCTCCATTAGGGCGCGTCATAACTCAAAGTGACATATAGTCACTGGATTAATTTAGGTTCGTCGTGTCGCAGCAAGAGATTGCTATTGTTTGCCCAATTTCGGTGCCAATTAACATAGAAGTTCAGGTTTACAAAACAGGTACATCGTTTTATACCCGTTTTGATTTAGTGTATGATTTTAATACTTAGTATTTGGGCATGAACTTTGATGGCTTAACGCATTTTTTTTACCGAACGGGAATTAATTGCGCTTTGTAGATAGTGCAATATCTTTCGAGAAAACTGAGGATCTCTGTTAACATGTCGAGGTAAATTAACTTGCGATTAAGTCCCGTTTTCTAAAAGTAAAATAAATATCTAAGCTGTAACCAAATCTATGCTCCTGACCTCGTAATAGCCTATGAAAAACTACCAGGATATTAAAGGTCATCGTATACCTAAAATATACTAATTCTTGTGTACATTGAAAATAAAAGACCGTGTTGCACTCTAGGATTGCCGGCAGAAGTGAAAACTCAATGACACAGTTTGTAACAGTATTTCGATCAGGTCACGTGTCCGTCTTACGAATTTTCAATCTGTTGAATCTTACGGTCACGTGACCTGTTGCGAGTAAAACATTTTTCCCCATCACAAAAGTGCATAGCGCCGCTAAAGGAAAAAACCTTTCAAGTACACCGAGCTTTGTCCATACTCGGTAGGCAGCGGTTTCCTAACGATTCAACGCTTATTTAAATTCAAAAGCTTTAATTATTTATGCTAAACTTATACCGAAAGGAGCTTGTTATCGGGAAGAACATACTGTTTCAGCATTTTTGAGTGGAGGCAAATTAATTAAAAAAGATTGTGTAGTCTCTATTTAAGAGTTGGAAATAGTTGGAAGTAGCAAACAGAGAGCTCCAAATAAACAAGGAACAGGTAATTAGGAAAGTTTGTCCTCGAGCTATACCTGCCGGCTCTAAGCTCTCATTTACATATGCCGGTCTTGGCTTTACATATAAATTAAATTGGCCGGTGATATCTTTGGAACAGAATGAATGTTTTACTGAAAGCAGTGATAGCTTATTGAAACGACTTTGATATTAGACTTCTTGTGTTACTTCGTTCCTTACGAATGGATTTTAATTACTTAACTTTTGCAAGCGACTTCGTCCGCGTGGACTCGTATGACACCTTCAACATCTCCTATAGATAAATAATATTACATCTAGTATGGATTTTCTTTAAGAATACTTCGAGATTCTATTTTTAAGGATGGTGTTGGTTTTCTGCTTACTGCTGACATTAATTTATTCGACGCTTTTTCCAACTAGCAATGAGTAACTATCGTGATTTTTGAGACCTACAAACCTACAATGCCCCACTCCCCATAAATCAAGATAGCACCTTTATTAAAAATAAAGCCCCTGTTTCGTCGTCCCAGTTGCGCTGCTCCGAGGCAGGCCGATGAAATTTTGTTTCGTTTAGCCTATTTTTTACCCATATCGCACTTCGCCAAAAGACAAAGACAGCATGATAAAAAATATAACAGAATGACATCACTGACTGCTCCACTAAGCCCGCAACGGAGGGCGTGAATAAAATATTAATATGTAAATTGAACCTCACCATACATCAATCTGCCTGATAAATTCCGTGCCGTATTGCATGATATACTTTTTTTGCATTTTCTCTTAACTCAGTTTTATTTTAAAACCAAGAAAGCTTAGTTTTTATTTTAAAATGAAAGTTAAAAAGAATACTCTTTTTACTTATGTGCATTATTAGAATTTTTATTAGTTTCGTTATTAGACAACCATTGTATAAAATAATCGTAAATGACGGACTCAATGATTTCAGGCATTTCTTGCCACTGTTTGACTGGTGCAAACGGTCGGTTAAATAATAACGGATAAGCTATGTCTTTGAATGAAAGGTGTATGTGAAGTCCCCAATCCGCACTGGGCCAGCGTGGGGACTACTGCCCGTTCCCTCTCATACATGAGAGGAGGCCTGTGCCCAGCAGTGGGACATATATAGGCTGATGATGATGATGAAGCTATGTCTAGTAGGTATTATCACCCAACTAACATTTTGGTGTCAGCGAAGGGTTTTATTATAACCTTAACCTTCATAACTTCATAAGTGAGTTATATTTATCTCAGTTGGAACTAATAGTGTTATAGAGGAGTTAAGAAAAAAAAACTCCAAAAGTGTTACAAGAGCTTTATTGAACGCTGCTAAAAAGGTTTTAGAGTTATAAGAGTGTTACTCAAAGCAATTATACTTGAGATGTTATAGTAGTTTATGCGACTGATCCATAATGAGAGGCCTTAAAATACGAGTGTGGTTTTATGAAACGAGCGTCAGCGAGTTTCATAATAGGATCACACGAGTGTTTTAAGGCCTAATTATGTACAGTTGCATACACTACTTTATCTACACACATATCATAAGTAAGTAGTAAGTAAGCAAAAAACCAACAATAATATGACAACAGCAATGGCGGCAATTCGATCATCCGTCATGACGTATGGTTTTTTTTAAAACCATAGACAAACAAATGAAGTCCCTATACTCATATCACTCGAGATCAAATGGCGTACGGTTTGTATTAAAAAACGTACTGAATTGACATTTCGTATCGATAACTGTTTTAATATCTATGGATACTAGAATAGAGACCCACTTGAGTTTTGACAGCTGTTCCAAATTTAAACTCATAACGATACAAATTTATCAAAAATCTGTACTGTAATGACATTACAGTACAGATTTTACCTACTACCACAGACAAGAAAGTTCTCATAGTAAAATCGGTTGTAGTAATGCTGGTCATTTCCTTCGGTTTCTGAACGCATTTTAGAGCACTAATGATATGTGCGTAGATAAAAACTTTAACCTGTTTATAACGGTTAAACCTTTACAAGAGTGCTCGCTGACGCTCATTAACTCTTATTGCTTTCTAGTTGTAGCCGTGGAGTGTCTTATAAAGCTTAAGGTGTTATATCCACTATAAGGAGCAGACAGTGACTTTGTAACAGAGTTGGTCAAGAGTGTTGTAAGTGTAATTATTTGAGTGTATTAGAACACCGTTATGGAGGCAAAACATGCAGAATATTCTTGACTACAGGTGTTGTAACTCAATAAGCATTATAGATGACTTAACTGACGCCTAAACCTTTAATGTAAGTTCGCCATTGTTTAGGTGAACTCTAACTTACAAATTGATAAGGTTATTCAATATTTGACATCAACATACTTCACTGTTTATGTTACTCTCGCCATTCTATGGACGCCACTTAATTTAACATGCCACTGGCCAAGAAACGAGGATAGAAAATGATAAAAAACTTTAGGTGTCTATTTTATTCTTCATAAGTTTTATTAGAAATCTTTAAAAAATCTTGGGCGCGTTAAAATTGAGATGGGAAACATGGTATACAGTTACCGTAAAATCACAAGGTCAGATTGTTTTCACATAATGTCAAACACATCCAATTTAATTCACTTTTAATTAGTACGATTCCTGTCACGTATATTAATAAGTACCTACTAACTATCTTCGCCAATTTGTCGGTAGACTACACTTGTCTCATAATTTTATAGTAAAGAAAAAAGTAAGATGCTCACATAAAACTGGGTGAGTGCAAGAGTGATAACACTCTCAGCTAACACCTTAAGCGTTACTACGGTGTTTGTAGAGCGTTGGTCAACACTATGGGTGTCAGATAACACTGCTCTACAGGCTTTCTAACACCTTTACCTGCAAGACGTGGGCCTCTTTTGTGCTAATAACACCTTAACACTTGATTGGAACCGTTATAAAAATGATATAAGGGTTATTTTCATGCTAGTGTGCTAGTTAGACAGTGTTAACCCGATACTTAAAGAAACTGGCGCTGCAAATGCGTTGCACAAATGTGTTCAAAGTTTGGTAAGGTTATTATCGATAAAATATCAGCAGGTCTAGAGTGCGCTATATAGCTAAGTGACTAAGTGTGCTAACGTTGCAGTACTCAGCACAGAAATCGTACAGACAATAGAGACAAATGAAAATGTATGTTTATATCAGATTTTGACTGTGCCACTCGAGAGCAATACATATACATACATACTTACACGGTTTTCGTTTTAACAGGTTCAAATGTCAATAGAATAAGACAAAGCAAACGCGTATTTCGTATTTGTTTAACCATTAGGAGGCTTGAAAGGCGCGAGAAAGCTTTCTATCTCTGAATCTTTGTATGTTTTTCGAAGTTCTCTTTTGAGATCGCTGGGTTTTTTTTGTTTATATATATGTATAATATTGTGTATATTAACCTTAAGAAAAGGAGTACGTATAGTTCAATCGATTGAACTAACAAGATGGAATAAAAATATAATAATATAAAAGAAATTAAAAAGCATCAGCAAAATTGTTATGACACCAATAATAGAATTAAATATTTAGGCGTTATCTGGTAAAAATGCTACATACTGATGACTGTTGTCTCTTTGCTCATGGTTCAACGTAATAAAAAGTAAAGTTCATCGACTCATTTATCGACAAAGTATTTTACTATAAGACTTTATTTCAAACATTACGATCATGGAAGTATAACCAGGTAGTGGTTTATTATAGCCCAATTACACACAATAAATTTTTCATCACACTTGCTCGTCAACGGCGTTTTTACTTGCGTGCGTACAGAGCAGTTATAGCCGTTTTACCTCCCACGGGATGTTAAGTTTAGTTTTAAAATATAGAACCCACTCATACTTCACTTCGGACTGAGGATGTTTCCAATCAGCCAAGGTGTATTTCATATCTTCAAAAGTTTGCTACAACCAACTTTTAATATGTATAAAACATATCTTTATATTGAATTTGACTGCAATTTAATGTTTAATATGTAGTTTGTGTCTATGTCAAACGTTTTAAGTGTTTTTAAATCGTGGCTGTATACCGAAGGGTCTTTACCATACGCGCCAAATTCAACAAAATGCACGACTGACGTGTTGCAGTTTTTATTACGATTTGCATTAATTTCTTCTAAAATGTATTTGTTTCCTCGCAAATGTGATGAAAAACATTGTGTATAACACGGGGGCGTAAGAATATTGCAAACTCGAGTCATCAAAAGTCATATTCCACTTACGCCCCTCGTTAAACAATGTACTATAACAGGGACATTTTAAAATTTATGAGTATGAGAGCTAATATGTATCACTTTCTTGCTACTTCTGATTTCGTGGTCTAGTTACGATTCCATGCATATTTTCGAACTATTTCTGAAATATTAAACATTAATGTCTATCTGCGCTAGAAAGAGACAAGCAATTAGCATGTTCCTGTGTCTCACGTGTACACCAAAACTGAACGTACCTGAGCATTTTCAATAATTCGTGCACCCAATTAGCGCGAGTTGTTAAACAAAAATTAACTCGGTGTCAGTTTTGTAACGAAAATTAAGCATACAAATCATGAGAAAATGAACTTTTTTCACATTTAATTAACCTGTATAGGCATATCATTCATAAATTAAACAGAAAAAGTTAGTTTTTATACAAACTGAATGCTTAATTGCCGTTACAAAACTGACACCGAGTTAATTTTTATTTAACAATCACGGTAATTGGGTGCACGAATTATTGAAAATGCCCACCTACTGTTTTTAAAATACTGGTTAGGTGGATAATTCATTTATCCTAGTCGTTTTTGTTAAATAACCATAATATCTGAAACAATTTAACAGCGCGTAATTTTTTTTAAAAGGGGTTGGGCGCCGCGAGAACTTTTGGAAACTGCACCTGAGGAATACGTTCATAAAAACTAAAATATAATCTAAAATTACTTATTTTATATTTATATTAGTCTTCATAATAAACTTCATGAATACAGTCTGGCTAGGGAAAGATGGGCCTGAGACTTAGAGCCATCTGATTTTTTTTAATAATATAGCAACAGTGATGTCATTATCAAATGTGTCAAACGTCTTTAATTACATAGTTAAATATGTTCTCGACTTGAAACTGTACAATAATATGGTAACTAAGAAAGTAACTGTTAAAAATAAATTAGACTCTTTTTACTTTTTAAAATACTTAAAGGGTAACTTACTGCTTATAAAATTGACATTTAAGAATATCCTGAAATGTTCAATTCCTATAAATATGTCTCGTCAAAAACTTAATTTTGGGTTTTGGTAATTTCATATTAAATATAAAGTATAAGAATGAAATAAAAGAGTTTTATTTCATATAACTTTACTCCCTTCCGCTTGATCAGTTGCATTGTGCGAATTGAAGAAAAATCATAATTATTAACATCGCGTTATACACGGTGTTGAATTGAAACATCCTGTTTTTTTTTAATTTGCCGCTCTGTTCTAGGCTCTTGTTTTCCTGACTCTACATACATATTTATTTTTCAAAAAGGGCTTTATTCTGAGGTTTTTTCATTTAAGTATTGTTCAATTTAAAACATAATTGTATACATTTTGAGTTGTTAAACTAATTTGTAAGTTAATTGGTGAGTTCTCGAAAATGTTAATTATTTTGCGCTTTTCTGGGGGTGTGCAATTCGATGGTCGAACTATGGATGTCTCTGACCTATGCCTCTAATTTTATTTTTCCGTATTGAAATTAAAAGGACGGAGCTAATAAAGTTCAAATATTCTGAATTTGTGATAGACCCCACACTACGAAATGACAGTGCTTTGCATCAAAATTTTATTAATCAGCTGCTTTGTCTCACGGAGTGAGTAAAATACGATGTTGCTGCTGTTTTCACGAAGCAAAATATGCTTGTTCGACCTGCTGAAGTAAAATATATATGATCTACAGAAATAAATCTTACGAACAAATGACTTATTTATAACTAGAGATCCCCTGAGTTAGTGTCTTAAATTTCGCAGAACCAGAGTTACTTGAGTATAACCGTTTCGGAACAAAAGGAAACCTTCCGATCGAAACCCAACTGATTGAGACTTCGACTACACAGTTTTTTTGTTCTTGGTTACTAAATGTTTACTCGAGGGAAATCATAAATTCTAATTCAAACCAAGGTAGCTTTTTAGTAATGCTTCGATTGTTACAAAATACAATGAAAATCTTGTACACTATTTTAGTTTTCACCCTTATTACTAGAATTTGTTCTACCGGCCATTATTTAAAGTCACTTCGATATTATTCATATTTAAATGATTGTATTTAGTTTGTATGGCGTTGAAGCCAAAATATTCCAAAGAATAACCCTACGCCGGAAATTAACTTCACAGAAGAATGGCGGGATTTTCTGGGGTAGCCGAAGTCGCAATTTCACACAAAACATCTAAATTGCATTTTTGTCGTATACCAGCTAAGGTGCTTTATAATATGTAAGAGGTATGCAGGAATTCCTGTAGTGTTGTGTAATTTAAGAAGTTTCTAAACCAGTATAATCTTATTTGCTTTCTGACGAAATCAGAGTACTTATATCTAGGTAATGCGAGTAAATTGCTTCATTGTATGGCAAGATCTAAGTAAGGGGAATTTAAAAAACCGGCCAAGTCAACACCAAGACGGACTCGCGCACGTATGGTTCCATAACATTATCTACGAGTATAAAGACGGAAAAAAAATGTTGTATTAATTTTATTCTGTTTTTAGTATCTGTTTTTATAGCGGCAACAAAAATACATCATCAGTGAATATTTCAACAGTCTAACTATCACGGTTCATGAGATACAGCCTGGTGACAGACGGACAGACACGCAGACAGACAGACGGACGGACAGCGGAGTCTTAGTAATAGGACATTTACTTTAGCTTTTGTGTCGCAGGATTTGATAAAATTACTTACCGATATGATTATTTATATTGATCAATAATAACGATTAAACGTATTTCTTTTACGTGTGCGGTTCCAGGGATTGACAGCGTTGATTGTTAACAATTCGATAAATGCAGGATGTTAAAATGACTAATCCATTTCATAATTTCCCTAGAATAACCCATTAATTTGATCTAAGCACTATTGGATCAGTCTTGTGAAATGACGAAATCGGTAAATTCAACAACGTGTAGGTATTGGATTAGGTTTTTTATTTATAAACTAGTTTACTGATATGTTAAATTGAAACGAGAAAAAAGTTGACGTACTCTCTGTTCAAGGCAGACCTTGCAAGTAACCATTTTAAGACAAAAATAATAATAATTGAATTGAGAAAAAAAAACCCGTACAGTAATCGAACCGCCTCACAAAATTTCTAAAGTACCGAGTGGGAAATGTGTTTGCTACGCTCAGACGTACATTAAAAAAATCATATTCGGTAGATATGGCAAAGTTGCCAATTAGAAACAATCAAAACCTACATTTTACTTGTTTAGTAGACTACGTCGAATTTTTCACTTGATTTTAGAATAGAATGCGAGTACCTATGAGTTCCCTTGATCTACTTTCGTTTTTTACTGAACCTGTCCACTTAATACAAAAACCAGTTTAAAAATATCTTACGTTTAAGTACTCCTTCAAGTTATTTGTTTTTATAGGATGATATAGAAATAGTAAGTAATCGAAAACATATAACGAGAGATACCTACAAGGTTTTACAGTATGTTATTCCCTTTTCAGGGTTCATTTTCAGAAAAGGCACGGAAAAGGCTTTCTTAATTGATTTGGCGCAGAGCATCAGAAGTTACTTACTTAAGCCGATTCGAAGACAAAATCATTTACCGCTGTTATATGTCTTAATACAATTTTGCTTTACCTTATATTGCTTTTCTTGTCTCGCACCCTTGATATAATAGAGACAGCCGCAAAAGACCCATGTCAGTGTCGGCTGGCGCTATATCAAATGTTTTTTTTTCGCCTGTAACTTGCTTGAGGTATTATGTGAGCTTATGGGCAAAAGCGATCGTTTATCAAAACCGAGTGAAGTTGTGAAAGTTACGTAGGCACATAGCGCCTGCCACTACGGAGTAAACACGAGGGTGGTATCTATATTAGCACATTACTATTAACGGGAAAGTGCAAAATATAGTGGTATCTGACAATACTTTTTAGTAACGTTAAATACGTCGCTCCTTAGCAATAAGACCGCCTGTTGTTTTTTACCTGTACCGTCTCCCTGTATCCCAGTGTTTTCTTTTGTAACAGAACTGCTTTATATGTGTGACTGTGAGGTGTGCAATAATAGAACATTTTTGTCGAAGCAAGGGAAGTAGGCATTTGCTGGCTGAGTATTAATTTTAAACGGACGACTTTGGGAGTACGTTTAATTTAATGTAAAGCTAGCAATTGCCCTTCGGCTGAAACAAATAAAGTGCTTTTCTCAAAACTGGTGCAAGAACTGCAAGAACACAAGGACATGTAAGTTTTATTGAAAACAAAAATTTGCTATAGGGTTTAAATATTTATTTTCGCCACTTCATGAAATTGTTGTATGACTTTAGATATTCGTCTCTTGACTTTGCCGGGAACAAATCATGAACTTGCAGCTGCTTTTAAATCTGGAGACGCACAATTAATATCCATTTAATAAAAAAACGGTCAAGTGCGTGACGCGTCGTACAACGCACAACGAGGGTTCCGAGCCTATTAAAAAGGTCGTATCGTGACTGAAATCTTATGGCACTTACGTCCTTTTCTTTAAGGAAGGCAGTTTTTTAGAAATATCTCGAAAACTTTAGAACCAATCTTGTTCGAAATAATTTTCCCTGAAAGAATTTAATAATGTCCATGTTTTTTTCATATTTTTAAAAATTAGAGGGGGGACACACAATTTCAGTGATTTTCGGGGCGATTATCTCCGATTATATTCACTTAATAAAATAAATGCTCAGCAACCTTACAATTATTTTGAAAGGCCTATCGATTGATGTGCCACACGTGAGCTTGCAATGAAAAATGTTTTTCTACTTCCAGTTTTATGTATGGAGGGCATCCCTAAAATATATTTTTTTAGTAATTTAGTTACAAAACTATGTAGCGGCTAGCAAAATACACCTATACTAAATTTTTTAATCAAATACATTTCATAGTTTTCGAGTAAAATGCCTGTGATATACACTGGACGGACAGACAGACAGACAGACAGACAGACAGACAGACATGACGAATCCTTAAGGGTTCCGCTTTTTGCCATTTGGCTACGGAACCCTAAAACTAGAATTGAATTTTTCTTTTGAAAACACCTTAAGTTTTTTGAGACAATTAAAAAGTCACGATAAGTCGCAGCTACTGATCATCCGCTCTGGCTGTTTTAGTACCTATGCCTATATATAGATATATAAGTTTGATACTTAACATGTTTATTGCGATAATATCCTCTTCAGAAGATCATAATCGTAGAAAGACTATAACGACTCCATTGAATATTGTTCTACTTCCGTTTTACTCCTAAATCTGTTTTTTTGATGACCTGTTCAAGCTCTGATAACGTTTTTTGTTTTTTCTACTCCTTAACTTTTATGTGTTATTTACATAGTCCCGAGCACTAATATAAAGACATACAAAATAAGTCTGCAGAAAAGTCTATACTCTATTCCCCATAACAGTACGGCACAACCGTGCTGTTTTATCGCCAAAACGATACGCTTAGCAGCCATGCGCTTCTAAACCTGGGTAGTATTACGTGATCAACACTAATTTAACAACAAAATACATTAGGTACTACCAACTTCATAAACCACTGAATGTTTTTACTTCAAAGAAATTATTGTACTAAAGGCATTGCTGCCAACTTAAGAAAAACCTTATTCTTAATATGACAGTACTGGCAAGTTCGTTTAAGAACAAAACAGACCATAAACAAGAGGTGTCAATGTGTCTTGTTTCCAATTTCCCACCAAAGTTCCAGTTAAAAATTAAAAGACGAAATATGATAACTATTCGTTATTAATAACTTCTTAAGATTTGATTCGTGTTTGTGAAGTGAATAAAAATGTTCCTTTTAAAATGGACGTACAAGAAAATAACTGCACCGCTGAAGAAATTGCGTGAGTAGTAACTGAACCAACGGAAAACTTACTGCCTGAAAAGTCAAATGCTGTTTATTTAAATATGGTCGTAGAAAAAGTATTGTATTCAACGGTGTATAACTTAGTCTTAAAACGCTCGAGGCGTCTTTAATTGCGATGCTCCCCAAGGCTCGCATCGCAACTCACGACACTCGCGTTTTAAGACCCTACTTATACAACAGTTGCATAAAATACTATTTCTACTCCTGTACCATTATCTGACATTTAATTATATAAGCACTAGCTCAAACACTATGACACCTATCATAAGTCGTCGAAAACTCTATGCTCTATGGCCCATAAACGCACTGCTTAGGGTTTTTTATTCCTCCTATGTTTCTAAGTAGGGCCCTACTGCTTAGGGTGTTTAGCGTACTGTTGAACACGATGTAAATATATTTTTTTATCGGTGCCGTATATTGGTAACAACCTCATAAACGAATATTTCGAAAATAATGGGTTTATTTACGATAAAACATTCATGACTATATTATAAATAAATTATAAAAATAAAAAAGATCATATTCTATTGTGTGCTAATAACATGTTTTATAAATTCTTGGTATTATTTATAAAAATAAACAGTTCCGATTCGGTTCGGATCCCGCACTCAGTTTGGTTCAGATGTCGGAACAAAACTAACCATAAACAAGAGATATCATATGTCTTATTTCCCACCAAAATTACAGTACAGTCACCGGCATCAATATCTGCCGAAACAAAGCCTGCAAAAATATCTGACACGTCCTTATGGCATTAGACATAGAGTCGTGTCAGATATTTATGCGTGCTATGTTGTGGCAGATCTTATTGCTGGTGACTGTACAACATGAAAACACAATAAATGAATTGTCATTAATATTTTATTCGTGTTTCTGAAGACAAGTTTACGTTCCTTTTTTAAAATGGACGAAGTAGACAATAACTGCACTTCCGAAGAAATTGAGTGAATCATAACAACTAACGGAAAACGTGCTGCCTGAAAAGTCTTAATGCTATTAATTCAAAATTAGTTGTAGAAAAACAATTATATGCAACGGTATTTAACTGGTCTATAAAAGCTATCCTGGGCGTTTTTAATTGCGATGCTCGGCAATGTATGCATCGTAACCCACTCGACTCGCGTTAAAACGCGATAAATCTCTTCTCGCGCATAAGATTCTCTATGAAAGAAAGGTAGGTGAAATTTTTAAAAGTTTTTTTGCTGTTACCTTGCCCCACCCGCGTGTTCACTGTAACATGGTTGGCGACGGTCGGCGGGAGTAGCGAGTAGGAGAAGGGCCGCACGCCGCACATCCATACACTTGTCTAGATATCGAGGGACGTTAACGTTTTTATAGATAATTATAGACGGCTATTTAAATATTTTTATATCGAACAATTCATGTGGACAAAACACGTCTCTTTTTATCAGCTTCGCGATTCTGCACGGCTATCACGCGACGGCCGCAACAGTACTTTTGAGTAATAAGGCCTAGCTAAGGGAGAATGTAAATAAAATGTAAAATAGCATATTTAGTGAACATATTTATATATGAATTAGTCTTTAGTTTCAATTAGTATACAATAAATGTGAAAAATGGCGGTAATTCCCATAAGGAGACATACAGTGACCGGTTTTTTAAAACCCTACTAATAGGCCTTATAATATGGTGGTATAAAAAGGCCTAAGACCTTAACGTACTTAAATAATAAAAACGAACTTGTTGTCGAGACCAATAATCACTTAACTATTACAAATGCGTTTATATTCTTCTATTGAGATATAATATGGGTCATTGTACGGATATTTAGTACAAAATTACATCAAAATATTCCTCTTTATTGACTAGCAATCTAATTAACATGTCTAGAAATAATCAGTCTAAAACTTTAACCAACATGAAAATAACAAAAAACAAATCCTGCCATAAAACAATTTAAATAATAGCTTTTTTTAGGATTTCTCCCAAAGGCCTTATTTTACTGTACGCCATATTATACTATAGGTAATAGGGACTGCAGACACAAGGGCATCTTCTGACCACAATGCTCGTTTGAAAGGCATCGTAACCGAAACTGAAATTATAACAAATAAGTAAGTAATTATGCACACTAAGTTAGTAGTATAACTTAAAATACCGAAATTCGATATACGAAGTAGGAGGATTATAAAGCCTAAAAGAAATCCCAAGCCATGGAGGGCAATAAGGCCTTATTAGGTACATTCTGTAGACCTTATTCGCCACCGACCACGAGCATATAAATAAGACGAAAAATAAAATATTGGCATCACAATACGTTATTGAAACTTGTATCACATTACAAGCGTTAATTAGGGAGAAAAACTGAGTACAAATTGACAACACTAATGTAATATTACAATAAATACTGACGTCTGTTTCGGCCCGATTTTTATACAGCGTGCCACGTGCTCACCTGCCGAAATGTATGAAGCAATCCTGGCGGCGGGGAGCGGGGAATCGAGCCAGTTCGAATGTGTAGATTCTTTTTTATCTGCTTGGCATCAGAGACGCGTAGCCTTAAGCGCGAGTGCCCGTATTTAATACGATTTTTGCAACTTAGGCCTTATTACCCGCAGGTACTTACTCTCAATTTTCCTCGCACTTTACCTCTTGTTCTAAGTGTTCTAGTAAGAGAGTGACGGATAGTGCGAGAAAAATTGAGAGAGCTCGCGCGCCGTCGCGTGATAACCGTGCAGATTTATAATAATAAAAAAAACATTTCTGTTTAGTGTCTTCACGCTGAAGTTTAAAGAATTGTGTATATAATCCTGGAATTTAATATCAATCTTCGTCTGCAGCTCGGGTCGATTTTAGCGACTTAATTTTACTGTTCAATTAATTATGAATCACATGTTATTACTGTGTTCATTTAACTTGGCTACGCGCTTTTACAATTCCTTTTAAAAATATTTTACTTCATAATAAATCTAATCTTTGGAAATGTTGACTTTGGATGTATATCATGAGTTGAAAAAGATATGAAAAACGAACTATTTATTTTTTAGATTTGTCTTCAGATCGATCACGTAACGCACTATAGGTACATTTAAATGTAAAATTGTATAAGGAAATATTAAAGTTTTACCGTCCTAACGCGCGTTATAAACGTTACGTGATTAACCCTCAGCACACGCTGTATAAAATTTGTGTAGCAACACGGGGGTGCGCGGTGGGCCCGCGCTGCTGCTGAGCTGCTGCTGCGCCGCTGCCGCGCGGGCCCGCCGCCGCCGACACATTTAATATATATATCACTATCTCTATCACACAGTAGCGCGGGTCCTCGCGTCATATCTCTCTCACTAGCGACACATTTAATATGTATATCACTATCTCTATCATACAGTAGCACGGGCCCTCGCGTCATAACTCTCTCACTACCAACACATTTAATATGTATCTCACTATCTCTATCACACTCAGCAGCGCGGCAGCAGCGCAGGCACGCGCGGGCCCTCGCTTCACACGCGACGCGCACGACACGTGGCCGCGCTGCCGAGTTGTAAATTTAGCCCGCGTTCGAGCCGCGTTCGATGTGTGTTTGAAGTGTAGCAGTGTAGTTCAATGCTTTACAACTTGCGCGGGCCCACGCGACACACGCGCCGCGATTGGTGGGTATTTAACAGAAAGCTTTTATTCAACCCAGCGACGTCAGAGACACCTTTCCTTAGGAGCACTTGTGCAAATGTGCATATACACACGTCATTGTTTAGCATGTCGCGGTAATGTATTATTTATAGGATCTTTTGGGCCGAGGTTTCTGTTTATGAGCTGAAGGGTACATTTCCTTTTTATCGTAGTTCCATCCATTGAATGAAAGGTAAGGACCTACCTAGGGTTACCTAGTACCTACCTACTTGCCTTTACGCGTGGGAGTGCGTAAAGACATCAATTAGTAATCTGTGCCCGAAAGATATTAAGCGGCCTCAGTTTTAACAACAACGCTTTTGTTGCAGCCAAAAGTTGAAAGGCGATTTGATTGATATGTTATTCAATAAAGCAGGTGATTTATTCATTCACGTCACGTGCATACGAGCGGGTGCTTAAAAATATGATTTAAAACAAAGGGAAAAAGGGGTACAGTCCTTTATCAGTTCCGAAGGTAGCTGCCACATCAGACCGCAGTGTTCATAAAATTAGATGAAATAAGCCTTAAATACGCAATGGACATATCACTGAACATACGGGAAAAAGTAGAATAACACACATATCAAATGAAGACCGGAAATGGAGACTTCAATCAAATGTAATAGTACATTATTGCAGCGGCTGGGAAGTAGCAATTCGTGGATGAGTTGATTTTGTCGGATGAAGCAAAGCTGAATCCGACAATAGAGACGAGGGGACAATCTTACACAAATCGACCTAGTCCCATAGTAAGCTCAGTAAGGCTTGTGTTATGGGTACTAGACGACGATATATATAATAGATATAAATACTTAAATACATAGAAAATATCCATGACTCAGAAACAAATATTCATGCTCATTACACAAATTTTTGCCCTTACCGGGATTCGAACCCAGGACCTCTTGCTTCGTAGGCAGGGTCACTACCCACTAGGCTAAAGCGGTCGTCAAACCACCACCAATATACCACCATTGTTAGCGATAAGTCCTTACACATGATCAAAGTGAGCGGGGCCCATGCCCAGTCGCGATACTGTATCCCCGTACAAACGGCCGCTAAAGTATTTAGTACTATACTCCTGCCCTACCCCTAGGGAAAAATATTGATTGAATCAATGAGCAAAACCCTGTGTAAGGCTCTAAATTACTAAACCCATACCTTCAACTTTCAAATCAATAGCACAGTTCTTCCCAAGCTGCGACTCGCACAAAACATAGGTTCTGTTTTTTGTCACCGTGTTTATACCAGAAAGTGATCCCCGCGAAGGACACGGGTGACTGAACCCGAAACTTTAGGTAAAAATTTATGAATAAACTGGGAACCAAAAGACATCAGGTAAGTACATACACCTACACAAAAAGCTTAAATCAAATTCACACCTCGAACAAACCAAAACGCTTGCATCATTTTAACACATAAACTGAGTAGACCCCTACCAAAAAAAACATCAATCAGGTACAAAGTAACAAAAAATTACAACTTGGAATTTCCCTCCACGAGTCACGACACGCTAACCATCTGGTACCCAATATACAGCGCTTCATGCTTTCTTCGGAATAGAACCCATAAAAATATAAATAAATTCATTGTCTCAAAACTCAAATTGCGTCGAAACTCCCCCATCATAAAATCTTGTGTTCTAAGTTCGACATACTAACTAAAATAAAAATATCACCCATTACGTACCTAAAAGTTCCATCGATCTAACATCTGGCAAGCAGTTATTCGCCCGTACAATACAACATGGAATTTAGAAACGCCGCACATTTAACATCGGCCTCTTTACAATAGGTCATTCCAAAATAATAGTTCTCCGCGGTATCGCTAACTGGACTAAGGCAAACACGAATAATACGGCAGCCTCAATCGAAATAGGCGACAAAATCGACTTATTCATTCTCACAACTCACTGGTCCAACACTGCGTCAGCAGCGACAAGCGACGTATCGCGCCTGCTCCAACTATTAAAAGAAAAGCCAAAGAAGTCCACCACAATAATTTTAGGGAATTTCAACGCGCACATTGGTTACAAAGAATCGGGCAAGCGCCAATAGAAAAATCAAATAGGCGAGAACCTTCTCCACCCAAAAACCAACCACAACGGAGAAATCTTATTAGGTCTGATTTCAAGGGAAAATCTCCGTTAAGTAACGTCGCATGGTCGAAGAAGTGGGTTTTGTTGCCACCTGGAGAGCTGGCAACAAAACCCCCCAGATAGACCACTTGAGGACACAGACAATTAGCAAACCAATATTCAAATACATCAAAGGCGAACACTCGAACTTGTCAGATCACAAGCTCGTATGGAGCGAATTAAAAATCCTTGCAACCAAAACTAATAAGACGGTCCCCACTAGATCAGACAAAAACAAAACAACAGACTCATTCAACTATAAAACGCTTAACTAAGAGCAACTAAACACAAAAAATCGTCATAATTTATCTCATATAATTTCCAACATTCTATAAATTAGTACCTATATAGTAAGTTTGCCTTATATGCGCAGTACATAGTATGCATGCAACTTGCCACCTACAAAAACCTACTCCTAACTCTTCCTATAAGTCATAAGTCACTAACTTTATAAATATTACATTCTTAAATAAAATTAATTTACGTGAATAATGTAGATTGTAGTACCACGTTTTGCCACTTTTTGCTGTTCGGAACTACCCACAGCCCCGGGCGCCACGGAAGACCAGCGCTGTGGCATTGTTTAATGTCAGAGCATATGCTGAGTGGTGTCCACTTGCGGCCACTATAGCAGCACTACCAGTCTTCTTTACGCTCATGTTATTGTTAGTTTAAGTTTCTCTTTATTAGGTATATATTGTGTTTCCTAATTAAGAACGAAATTGTGATGTGGTGTTATTTTGGCTGACAATAAATTCATTTCATTTATTCATTCATTCATTCAACTGCAAAACTCACGTGTGACTCCTCACAATTTTGTGTCCGGGTCAGGCTTGCTTCCTGGCTGGGTGCGGGACCTATGTTCATGTTCATGTGTGACAAATATTTATATCTCTTCATATAAAACTAGTTGAGACATCTTTAAAAACGTCACTTCGATCACTGTCAAAAGTAAGCGTTTGTCTATGACCATTAAAAAAAGAAAGCTTGAGAAAACTTTAAGCAGGCTACAAACGGGTGTAATTTGTCACAGCAACTTGCAATAGTTGGAAAGAGACAGCCATACACTACTAACCAGCAAGTCTATCATGAGACGGCCTCGACATACTCTCGATTTTTCTCGCACTATAACTCTTTTTCTAAGTGTTCTAATAAGAGAAAGACGGATAGTGCAATAAAAATCGAGTGTATGAAGCGGCCGTCTCATGATAGCGTCTGGCAAATGAAAGATGAGAATAGAAAACCGCGGCAAATTTAAAAAAACAGCGTGTTGCAACACTGTGTATAACGCGATAAAATAATAATGATACTTGAACAATTATTATATATCTTCATTTCTCAAAATGCAAGTGATCAATAGAAGGAAGTAAAGTTATATGAAATAATACTCTTTAGTTTAATTCTACTTTATATTTAAGAAGATTATTCAAAACCACTCGCCAAAATTTAAATTTTGACGAGACATGATAATTGAACTTTTTATGATATTCTTCAATGTTAATAATATTAGCAGTAGGTAACCGTTTAAATTATAGGCTGGATTTAAATATAGCATACTTTTTATACCGGGTCCACGCAGACGAAGTCGCGGGCGGAAGCTAATATTAGTAATAAGGATTATTTCTATAATATTAGTACGGGTTTGTAAATTGTATCTCCGTGGAAAGGGCCCCTGGTGTAATCATGATTTACACTACCAGGGGCCCGTTTATCAAAAGCTAGTAACTTGTAATTCCAGCGGAAGTCTCTTTCTTATAAATGGAGTTGAAAAGAGGCTTCCGTTTGTATTACAAGGTGCTTCTGATAAACGGGCCCTACGGGCTCGTTTCACGAAGCTACAAGTAACAAATTACAAGCGGAAGTCTCTTTTCAATACCTTTTGATAGAAAGAGACTTCCGCTTGTAACTTGTAGCTTCGTAAAACAGGCCTCAGCTGTGAAAATATATGTAGATATTGTTATTTAAAAAAATTACAAAATGTTTTAATTATTATTTATTCAGAATAATCAAAATCAGACTCTAAAAATTCACACAATGATTCTTCTGAGCTATTTGTGTCATTATCACTGCCTACATTGATAATAAATTCGTCTAATGCATTTTTTGTGACATTGTCTCTTTCTCTGTACTTATCTTCCACATCAATGACATGGTCAGTCATTGTTTTCCAGTCTGAGGCAGTTATGCTCGCGAATGACTCCTTAATCAGTTTTTCTGTGTCCGCTGCCGATAAGCCAATGTTCTTTTTTGCAATTAGTCTCTTCGCTGAACTCCATATCAACTCTATTGGGTTCAGGTCGCAATGATATGGAGGAAGTCTTAGTACTTCATGGCCATTCTGCTGGAGAAGGTCATCTGCCACATATGTAGGGTCTGGTTTATGCTTATTAACTATACACATCAATTCCTCTTTTGAGTAAAATTCTTCATAATCTATATTATTCTCATCAAGCCACTTTTGAATATCTGCTTTGCGATTTCCCATTGTTGGGGCCTTATTTTTTTGCACAGTGTGGTAACTGGCGTTGTCCATGATTATTACACTGGGCTTGTTCAAATTTCGCATAAGCTTCTCAGTCAACCATTTGTTAAAATTTTGGCCATTCATGTCATGGTGATAGTCAGCACTCTTCGATTTGGTACTAAAAACCAATAATGCATTAGGCACAAACCCATTTTCATGTCCAGCATGCACAACAATGTATCTTTTTCCTGATGATATGTTTTCCACAGCACCACTCGTAGATGGACCTTGCCATGATTTCTTAGGTTTATAGTTTTTATGAACATAAGTCTCGTCAAGGTATACAATTTGCTTACCCTCTGCCCTTTTAGTGGCAATTGTTCGGAGATACTTGTGCCTCCATGCAGCAATATCATAACGCTCTATTAACAACGAGCGTTCATTTTTGTTGTTTTTGAATTCATAGCCATTTGAAAGCAATATATGTCTGAGGGTTTCACGACAGCCACGAAAACCAATGGATGCTTGTAAGTCTGTCAAGAGGCTTCTTAATGTTGGAACTTCTTTTTTTACAATATAAAATTCATTTACTTTGTTTCGTATAGCATCAATATCAAAACTATCTAAGTTTGATACAGTTTTCATGTGAGGACGTTTTTTTCCTGGCGTATTCCATACACCTTCATTGACTGACCCCTCATGTTTGATTCTGTTAAGCGTTGACACACTTACCTCAGTGTAAGAAGCAATTTCTTCCATATATTGGTTTTGGGTCTTTAACATTTCGTTTTTCTGTAACTGACATAACTTTTCTACAGTATTTTTTACAACATCGACTCCTTCGACATCCCCCAGTCCTTCTGTTAAAAAAATGAATAACAATATATTAAATTAACCTGACATAAGTACACGCGTGCGCGTGATCGCATCAGACATGACGCTATCCGCAGCAGAACCAAGGTAACCGATATAGCCCTCTGGATCGCTAAACTTAAGTGGCAGTGGGCGGGGCACATAGCACGTAGAACCGATGGCCGTTGGGGCGGAAAGGTTCTCGAGTGGCGACCACGTACCGGAAGGCGCAGCGTGGGTAGGCCCCCGACAAGGTGGACTGATGACCTGGTAAAGGTTGCGGGAGTCCGCTGGATGCGGGTGGCGCGGGATCGGTCACTTTGGCACTCTTTGGGGGAGGCCTATGTCCAGCAGTGGACGTCTTTCGGCTGTTATGATGATGATGATGATGAAGTACACGCGTAATTGCATTATACTCATATTTGATAGAGTAGCCAGGAGTAAATTTATTGGATAATCGTAAGTATCAAAAATTGATATTTCATACTAACCTAGAAACGACAATATCGCGTGTAAACACTCTAGTTTCTGCTTGAAAGCAATGTTTCTCTCCTCTTGTTTTTCTTTGTGTTTACATATTATAGTATGCAGAAGCTTACGAACATTACTTTTTATCGTTTTTTTCATCATGAACACCTAAAATCGTGGCAATTGTGGAAAGCGAACAATGATGTCAAAACGATTGAATGACAGAACGATGACGTTTGACAATCATATTACTGTTGCCATATAAAAAGTTCCATAAAAAACTCATTCTCATATTTCATTTGCCAGACTCTAGACGTGCCGTGTAACTCTAGAAAGTTGTTGTGACAAATTGCAAGGTTTCTAAACATACGAGCACTGGGCTGTTTGTAGTGATTTGTCTTAGTCCAAGCACATAGTTAAATGGTAAAAAAGTATACGGTAAAGGAGTTTCATACACCTTCCTGGCCGCTAAAACTGTACAGTAATGACTTTTAACTTTTTAAATTTGTGTTTGACAGTAACGAGGAACTTCACGTACCTACTATTTTTGGTAAGGCGAACATTTCCGAGCATATTGGAGAAAAAAATATTTATATCTAAGTACTTAGGAAAATTAGCAAGAATCATATGTTTCGTGTATTTTCGTTAGCTTGTAATTTGGACGAGTCCGTAATTAATTTTAACGATTATTAACAGGGATCGGAAATTCGGATGCTTTAATACCTAAACTTCGGCCTCTGTACCTAAAAGTGCCGCGTTGTTGTTGAGTAGCATGGAGGCGGACTCAATTTAATTTTACTAATTAATTTCCAGAGATTTCCCGGAATACGGAACATTTGGATAAGAAATGATATGTGTTCAACATACGTATTAAACTATTTAAATAAACTATTTTTGTTGTTTTGTGTTATTTACAAAATATTATTTAGTTCATGTGAGTTTCATTTAACTAACAGCACAGTATTAAATTTATTAGTTGAAATCAAACTAAAATTGTATTGTTACCTTTATTAAAAATAATGGTACAAAAAATGTAAGTAGGTATCTTTTTTTACTAGCCTATTGTATGTCCCACTGCTGGGCAAAGGCCTCTCCCCATGATCTCCATGCGTCCCTGTTAGGTGCCTCTTCCGCCCAGTTGTTGAAGAACACATCCAGGTCATCCCGCCATCTCCGTCTAGGTCGGCCCCGTCTGCGTCGCCCGTCATGTGGTACCCACTTGGTAGCCACATTAGCCCACCTGTTTGGATGCATGCGATAGACGTGGCCGGCCCAGTCCCACTTGAGCCTGGCATTTTCGCACCCACATCAGCTATGCGTGTTTTGGAGCGCAGTGTAGTGTTTCGGACCCGATCCGTCCTTTTGACACCTAGAATACTGCGCTCCATAGCGCGTTGGCAAACCTTCAATTTGGACTTCTGGCTCTCAGTCAGTGACCATGTTTGCGCACCGTAGGTTAGGACAGGCAAAATACACATGTCGACGAGTTTCCGCTTCAGTGACAGAGGAAGATTGCCCTTCATTAGCTCCTTCATGGACCAGTAGCTCTTCCAAGCGTTTTCGACCCGACGTTCGACTTCCTTGTCTTGTCTGTAGCTGAAAGAGACTACCTGGCCCAAGTAAATATACTCGTCGACATAATGTATGATGTGCCCGTCTACCTCGACCCTACGTTTCGTGCTGCTGGTCATTACCTGAGCGATTGACCGATTCATTTTTAGTCCAATTTGAAGGCTTGCCGAGCTCAGATCTTCGAGCATGAGCTGAAGTTTTATTGCAGAAGAGGCGAAAAGAACAATGTCATAGTAGGTATCTTAAAATCAGTCAATTAAAACAAATTAACATAGCCATACAAAAGTGAACAGGCAAATAAGGTACAGCGATACACGTGGTATAATAATATTTGCATTTCTGTCCTTGTCTAATGTTTAGGAGTAGTGAAAGACGGCGGTACAACAATTGGTTGATAGCGTTGTCTTTCCCTGTAGGGTACGGTTATAGATAAGAAATCAGGTTGTTTTTAAGGGTTGGGTTACAATGAGAACGCAGCTACATTTTATTTGACACTCAAATGCATATATTCGAGTGTCAAATGAGCTGTTTTTTCATGTATTTGTTTATGAAATTAAGATTTGCTTTGTGACTTGGTTTTATTTTATTTTATTAGCAACACTGTTCGAGATACAAATAGATTGACGATTTCTTAATACTGTGGCATCTATGATCAATAGGCGTTACAGATGCCGTCAAACTTCTTGAACATGCGGGACGAAGTGGGGGGGCAGCTCGCCGGTACAATTCGCCTTTGCGCAGGCAAGGTCAAGTGTTCAAGAAGTTTGACGGCATCTGTACTGAATGTAATTATATCTTTGATGAGCACTAAACTATTATACTCATTAAACCATAGAAATGAATGAAAAGCTAGCGTGTTGCAAACAAATGTCAAACCATTAAGCCTAACGATGTAATTTCTGTTAGCGAAACTCTTTGAGCCGTGGTCCATGCGACAAAATCAAGCGATCACGCCAACCAACAGAAGCTATTAGTCGCCACAAATTTCAGAATTAAGGATACCTACGATAAGAAGTAGAATAAACATAGAGCATACTTACCTGGAGTAGCCTTATATGTCGTATTTGAGTAGGTACAAAAAAGTCTGCCGAATTTTGCAGGGGGTGAAGAAATAACACATGCAAAAGATTACTCAGTAATGCAAAAACGATCTGTTTATTTACACACGCACACATTATGAAAAAGGAAAACACATTCTCATTTTGATGCACACAAACATATTACACATTTTTTTTTGCAAGTCATAATGATTGGTAGTCATCTGATTAGTTAGTCATATCATTCAATGTCATGGTGGTGTAACTATGCAGAATGTTAAACCCTATAAACACACTCCCAAAAATAATAAAAAACATAAAATGTTAACCACCGAATGTTACTTACGCGTTCTTCCAGACTGCTTTATAATTAATGGGGGTACTCGGGCAAAAATAAAAAGTGATGCGATTGAAAGATATGCCGCTCACTGTTTTGTTTAGTGATCAGAATTCGTTAAAAAAAATATGTTTTGTTTTGAATTTTTTTTCTTTAAAATCAAAAATGTCCGATATATGTGACCCGAAAGTTGGGAAAAATATATACTTGTCAACATTTCGATGGATGTTGTGTCATTATTGGTTCTGTCGCTGCGCCGGCCGCTGCCTCGGCACGCTCGCTTCGCTCGCTCGGCTCGCGCGCTTAGGGTCACGGTACAACTAATACTCCTCCTCGCTTCGCTCGTCGTCGTACCTACACTAACCTGCCTTAGAGGTCCAATATCTTCGTTATTTTTTATTTCAGAGAAAAAAGTTTCTAACAACACATGCTTATTTAAACGTATTCTTTACGAAATAGTCATAAACCCACCGCACAGTAGTATTTAGTACCCCCTTCAAATGTATGTCTGGAAATGATTCTGAGTAATTATTTATATGACTATGGATGTTATGGATTTGGTCTCTTAGACGTAATTCACTTTATGCATTAAAACGATAGGAATAACAACCATCAGAACCTTTAAATATATGCCTTA
The DNA here is from genome assembly GCA_945867215.1 of Epinotia demarniana. Taxonomy (NCBI): domain Eukaryota; kingdom Metazoa; phylum Arthropoda; class Insecta; order Lepidoptera; family Tortricidae; genus Epinotia; species Epinotia demarniana. Next base: position 32,716,807 of record OX244259.1, on the reverse strand, counting down.
GAACTTTTATGAATAATTATCGATAGACTTTTGATCGTTATGGACATCTATTTTCTGACTTTGTGATTATAATATTTAATATTATAGGTCATTAATGTTAGAACTATAAAGCGTTATACTTAACATAAATATGGATGTCAATTTCTGACTATCGGTACAATAATTTTATGGGAAACTAAGGGACCGCAATATTTGCTGCATAATAATATAAGAACCTAATTATAATTTCCTGTTTCCAAAATCAATTTTAAGAATTGAGTAAGAAATCACAATGTACAGCACAGCACTTTTCTTACTTTTGACAGAAAAAATAGACCTTGAACGTGACTTGACAGTTTGAATAGCTTGTTTGAAAACGCACGCCAAGTTTGTCTCGTCAAATTAAATCCTCAATGGAAAACTAGCGTTGGCACACAATCGCCCGCTACTGTTTTGATGGCTATACGTTTCAATGGATTAAAGCGAGATCGATACACGAATGCCGGTTTTATTTCTAAGAAAGTAAGCAAAGCCATTGCGCCCCTCCGAGGGCCGCTCCACCGACCTGCAGGAAAAAATATGAAGCCCACAGAGGGATGAACACAGCTGAAGAGTTAAAAGAAGTGAATTCCCATCAAAAACATTCTGTAAAAAACTAGCCAATTCTCGATGGAGCTGCTTGTTTATCTCTACAAAGTATAGTGTTAAGGTGTGGAATTAATAATTTATATTTAGTTTAGTTATGATAGACCTTTTCTCAAACATGCTCTGAAATGTATGCCTTAATATCACTAAATGAAGACAAGAAGTTTCTTGTTTATGGCTCCCTACATTACTTCTTGGCTTTAGACCAAGAAGTAATGTATGAAAACCCTAACTATAGACATTATTGTCCGCTACTCTAACTTTTTTAAATTTGCTTACTAATATTAAACTGACGAAGGAAAAATTACATACTGCCGACCACTAGACTCTGTAAGCAGACTTGCGACAAAAAAAACAAAATCTATGGTACTATACTTATGTGCGGTTAAACATGGTGCTTGAACGGCTTGTTGCAATGGCATGTTTAAAAAATAAAAAGGCGGCAAATTACCACCAAATTACAACATTGTTTTCTGAACTTTCGTTCCGATTGTAATTAAAAAAACGAGTATTTAATTGATTACCTTGTGGGTATTTATTTTAATTTTAATATTTCCTCACATTGTTTGAGAAAAGCACTATACAATCCTCGGCCGGAACAGGGATTGCTGGACTCGTTGTATCCGACCTCGTCTACGACTCGGCCGTCTACGCCAAAGCTCGTCTAGCAATCCCTTACTTCACGGGCCTCTGCAGTAATGTACTATTTTTCTCATGCCATTAAGTTATTTCTTACAAAGCATGAAAACGGAGTCTCTTGGGGAGTGTCATGACGTATCCAAAAAAGAATTGTCAATCGATTGCATAATAATTTAATTTGACGTGTCATGAAAATATTTTCATAAAAATAATATTAAAGCAATACAAAAATACTTACATTACTTAAGGCTCTTCAAGCACATGGCTGACCATAGGGCTGGCTTGTTCCTCGGCCAAAGAATTGGCATCGCCATTCAGCGAGGAAATGTAGCCAGCCTTATAGGCACCCTGCCGCAGAGCGCCGACTTGGGGGACTACATTGTAGGCAATTTGTTAATATATAATTTTTAGTTATAACTTTTTTTGTGTAGTACTTTTTAAGTTGTTATGTACCTAATTGTATTGTGTTCTGATTTAAAATTAAAATTACTTACAAATGGAATGCTAACCCTATTTTTAAAGCTTGAAGTGGTTGACCGTTAATTACACGTGCTTACAGCACATGCGTGCATTTTTATGATACGTGTTGTCATTGTCGGATTGTGAAGCTGTCTTTGTATGTTTTTTTGCACATAAGTATAAAAAGTATATTGCTCGTATATTATTTTCGTCTTCAGTTATTTTAATAGCAATGCCGTATGAAGGAATATATATGTATTTGAATAAAAAAACATTAAACGTTTTTAAGATTGAAATTAAATTTATTTTTATATCAAACACGCCAATTATTTTAACCTAACCTTACCTAAACATCAGCGTGTCGACGCCACCCCGCTTCGCGGGGTGTCTATTTCCGCTCTAAGGGACACAAGGCAACCCTAACCTAACCTACAAGTAATACCATTGGTAAGAGTACTTGTTGTTTTTTACTGCGGGGGGCTTCGCCCCCCGAGCCCCCCTTTCACTTGCAGCCCTAACCTAATTTTCTGTATTGTAATCCTCATACGAAAATATACTATGCGTTATCCCTTCAAGTGGCAGTAGCCGGCTAGCCGGCGGTTGTCATTATCTGTCTAGTGGCGCGGCCATTTTTGGCGAACTACCGTCAAGTGGCAGGGGCCATATGGGTGGTCATCGCGAAATCGGTGCACGTTAGAAAAATTACCATTATTGAAAAAACATTATGAGTGGTTTATTATAAGCTTATATCCTTGGATTCAGCATAAAATAGCCTATAACCTTTATATAATAACGGAGCCGTTCCATGTATGTGAATTTGGCTAGCTTTGATCAATTTTTGGATATCCAATTTTTTCCAATTTCTTGTATAAATTAACTATAACTATGGAATAAAACAGTTAATTGTAGAAACTACAGGTTTATCTACAAGTATATATATTTATTTACACGTTAATATAGTTTTATTGTCTCTCGCCTTAGAATATTTTTTTTACACGCGCGGTCAAAAATTTCTCTGAGGAATTTCTAATGAAATGTCTATGAAAGCGTTGTCGCGACCGTTATTATACGCCATCCTTATCTATTCATGAACGCGTCTTGCAAGAAAGAACAAGACAGGTGTAAATTTAGCAGCTCATTTTGCGGAATAAATACGAAACTATGCTATCGCCGGCTCGCCGGCGCTTGCCACTAGACGGTTTTTTGACATCGCCGGCTCCCCGGCGACTGCCACCTAAGGGATTATTAGCAATATGGCGGCTGCCAATGGAAGGGTTATGATCGTTATACGTTATGTATGTTATACGAAAATATATTATATGTTATGATCGTTATACGAAATGAAATTATTCAATTTGAGTGTTATAGAAAAACACGTTATATAATATGATTATTATGGCTATTGACCGTTATTCCTTATAAAAGTATTGGTATTGTTGTTATAGCTAACGTTCATTATATCTTGTGAACGTTATTAATATGATATTATATATACTGTTGTTATATCTCGTGAGACGCACCCGCAAGGTCAGGGCGAACGGGCGGCGTGGGGACCACAGACGCCTCAACATTCACATTTCCGTGGGCTCCACTGATGTGAATGTTTAGTACGCGTTGTCTTTTGAAGTGACAGATTTGCGAGCATTGTGGGCACACTGTACGAATATTTCCGGAGCCCTTGTGGAAGAGGGGATGCATTGAGTACTGTACTATACTTGAGATACTTGGAGTTTTGTTGGAGAAACATACAAAACTTACCACATGAAACACAAACACTAAACGCTAAAATAAATGTTGCTATAAAACACCACTGAATACACTATAACCTACAAAGTCACACATATGTAGCACCCCTCGCGGTGTAGAAAGATTGGACGGTATATAATTAAAACTATAACGTCTTAACAATAATAATGTACTTACACAAAATAAATAATTTATTGACAGAGCTTCTCCGCTACACAGTAAAATTCGGCGACCGTAGGTGATGTTTTAGCGTTGCCTGGGGGACGAGGGCTAACAGGCCAATGGGATCGTGAGTAGTCGGTCCAGCGGCTGGTTGCCATCGGTTACCACGACAGCTGTTTATGGCGTCCCGTGAGAAGCCGTGATATGAAAAAAATCTGGATGAAATATCCGCTGGCCGCACACTTGCCACGGTCTGCTAACACGTGGCTGGTGGCGAACTTCACGTTTATGGGCCAATTGCGCAAAGCCACGGTCCGACAACCCCGCCTAAATAGTTTTAATGAAAAAAATCATAGCACTGACAACATGACCATGTTGATGTGAAGTTATTAATACATAACGGTCCGAGAACCACGCCTAAATAGTTTTAGTGAAAAATTTCATAGCACTGACAGCATGACCAATATGACCATGTTGATGTGAAGTTATTAATACATAAATAAATCATTTAATGAGTTAATAGTGACTTGTTTTCTATTTCTGAATACCGGAGAAGGCGGAAAGATTATTCGTTAAATTAACTCGTTATAATTATGTAACTTATAGTAGGTATTGTCCTAACCGTATAAAACTATGTTAATATGCCTGCTTCCTGACATAGGTTCAACATCGCGAACCGAAAAGAAACTCGCAACCATTGAAGGCAATTCGATAGTTTACAAAGGAAATCAACAATTTTCATTTCATTAAACGTAACAGAAATAACACATCTGTAATTTTTATATCGTTTACTCATATGAGGACGGAGGAAATTTACTAAATTTTGATACTTTTCATTGTCCATTGTGCAATCTTTGAATTTTTTCACATGCAATTTGAAAAGTGTATGGAATTCGTCAACCTTACACCACTTTTGCCACAAATTATCAACCCAAACTTTTCTTTTCCTCTTTTGTGTAATTATGACAATATTCTTCTTCTTCTAATTCAATAGCCAATAATAGTAAGTAAACTTCAACCATTTTCAAAAATTAGAACACGTCAACGTGGTAGGAACGAAACTATTTGACTGGGTGCGGATACGTTCGCAAGCAACCGGTACGGTGCCGATCGTATGCGTCGACATGCTGCCGAAGTTGCCGGACACGATCGGTTGTCGCCGCATCCGTTCGTTTTCTTTCCTGTACGATCCGATGCGGGCCGTTTGGCGGAAATAGTGCTCCAGATCGGACGCAGGCGCGCCCTAACGGGCCGCGACGGGCCCGCGCGCGCCGCGCGCCGCACGGCGCCTTTGAAGTTACCGACTCCCACTGGATAAGACGGGCGAGGACAGGCCACCGCAGGCCTCACCGTATGGCAGGTTCCCACGGCCCGTCGGTCCGGCCTTGCGCGTTATGGCCTGTGGCAGGCGCGGGACACTGCGATTTACGTTCATCGCTGCAAGTACATGCCGGAACCCCAATATTGGTATCTATTCAGTGGCTGCCACGCTGTGCATATTAACCGCACGCGCATGCTGCTTCGTAAACGTTCCGCAATCGTCTGTTTCTGTTTGTGTGTTGCATTGTTTCTATTGAAATGAATAAAAAGACTGCGAGAAGATATTCTATCGCAGCGGGTTGCAGAAATAATTATAAAAATACGAATCACGCGTTTCTTTCTCACCCGGCACGCCCGAAGGATGCCGAAAGGTTAGAAAATTAACATAATAGATAATAAGTAGTTACTGAATAGTAATAAAAGAGATGTTATAGGTGTATCTACTTGCATATATAACACTGTATGAATCAAGCAATACTCAGAACAATTTTTATTTGGTGTAAGTAGGTTAAATTGATTATTTGCTGATATATGTGACTTTAAATTCTAGTTTTGTATAGTATACCTACTTACTCTAAACCATCAACTTCGTAGGTATGCCTATATTTATATACGATAGTTTCATAGGTAAGTATATAAAATATATAAATTAATTAATAACCCAAATCGAAATGGTGAAATTCATTAAAAAAATGAAATTGGATTATAAATGCACCGAGTACCGAGTTGGATATTTTATTTTATTACACATATTAAAATGTTTAAAAATAAAGCAACAAGATTTTGCATTACTGTGGGTTTCAGCAAAGCCAATAAAATGTGGCCTGGTGATCTTGATGTATTCAATTCGTCTAAATTGTGAGATTTATTATTTAAGAGATGAAATAATGAAATAATGTATATTAATGTCTGAAGAATATACATTTATTTCTCTCTATATTGAATGCAAGAAATAAATGGGCAATACATTGTTATTTTATTTGTAGTCGTTGTTAGCCCTCACTATCGGCGACCCGGCGAGTGAGCCAATTCATTTTCACCGTTGGTACACAGCTTTAACGTTCCGTTTGGCTTGCGCTGGAGTCGACGATGTCAGAGAGTCATAAACCATAATGTTTTGGCTGAGAAAAAAAGCGACTTTTGTAAAGATCAAAGGGTTTCCCTTCTGTACTTGTACATCTATTCTGTGCCTGTGGGAGATCAGGCCGTGGGACCCCGACTTAAAGAGGCAAAATCTGTGAGGTTCAAGAGTTAAAGAAGATTTCAAAAATTCTTTCACCCGCGTGTAGAATGAACTCCCGTATTAGTAGGCGTTCTGAAAGTTATCCCGCGGGTGTGTCTGCGTTCCAGTACAAAACGCGGGCGAAGGCGCGCAGGCAGCTAGTGTAACAAAACATTGAATAACTACTGTCAGACAACGCACTGCGTAAACTGCTGAAGATAGTTTGTTTGTGTTTGTCATAAATACATGTTTTTCTTTCTTTCTTTTTTTATATACTCTACAATTTTATTATGTAGTTACTTTCGTTAGTAAAGACTTCCACCCTTTACATTATGTATTTAAGCAAAGGTCATATAACCGAAGATGCTGCCTAATAAGTACGTCCCACAAAATCGAATCCGGTGTATTGGACTTGGACGGAGATGGATCTACCTATCTATGAACTTGACAGTTTTGGCATGCACCGATGGGAGAAAATCAGAAGGGTGATTATGTAACTTTTGGACCTTACGTTAGGACAGCTCAACTATCATTTCCCCGCACAAAAATTGACACTTAACTCTACTTGACGTACGTACAAAGCGTTAAGCGTTAGGGAGTATTAAAAAAATCCCGTTAGGAAAACACTTTGAGAAGTCTTTTTTATCCGAACCACAAGGAAAAAAACAATTAGTGCTCCGATCGATCGAAAAGCCGGTCGGTCGGACCACGTGGCCTACGGGCACATGAGTCAAGAAACGGAACAGAGGGTAAGCTTCATACAACCGCGCTGCGATAGGTACACTACTACAAGCGCGACACGTGTGTGTGCGTGAGCACCTCGTCTTGGTCACGTGCGCAGCGAATGAAGTGTTCTCAATTGACAGTGCTTGTATTAGTAGACTTCTCCAATGCATTTAACGCTGTCAACTATGACCTTTTACTTGCGATTCTTAAACACCTAAATATCTCACCAACATTGGCTGCGTGGTTCTTCTCATATCTTCTGGATCGCCAACAGGCGGTCCGCGCTAATAATGCTATCGCCGATTGGTGTGAACTCACCTCTGGCGTTCCACAGGGCGGCATAGTCTCCCTTCTTTTTTTCTGTTTTTATTAATCTTATTACTTCTAGAATTTTATTACATGCTCTCACCGTCTATAAGATGATCATCAAATTTCCACACAAGCTAGTCCCGATAGTCTTAATTTAGCTTTAGGTAAAATAAATATGATCTGGACTGTATCTTCAACTGGTCTCGATTGTAGTTCTTTCCTAATAAATATAGCTTTGACCTACGCCTCTGAATTCCTTCAGAAACCAAACTCACTATAATTTGTGGCATGCGTAAGATAATTACTAACGGGTACGCACTTGTGCATTCATTAGGTGCATGAATTGAAGTCTAATTAAGATTTGGTCCGTTAACTCGACCTAGCCTTGGGCGTGTCGAAAATGCGCGCGCGGTGAATATAAATTTGATTTCAATTTGATACGAGTAGGTTTACTCAGATAATACCGCAATTATCCAATAGCTCACTTTATTACATGTTTATTACGTTAGAGAGCGTGGCCAAAAACATATATGATTAAAAAATTAACTCACTTAGAAACGAATAGATTAAGTTAGTGAATGAAACAGGAAAATTACATTATGCGTATATTTACATTATTTCGATTTCAAAATTGTTTCCCTAACCACAATCAATGTAAGTAGGTATGTAAATACTACATGAGACTACTTTTGCATACAAACGCTTTAAAGTAACCAGGGTTCGTTACTATGTATTAATGGTGTAATTTGTTATTCTAACTATTAACTACGTGTCAGAACCATCTCCTTAAATGGAATTATGGTTTTAACCTAAAAAGAAGGATAATATATTTTCAAATCCTTATCCGTATACAAACAGGTTAGTATGAACAGTGATCTATTGAATGTGTTCTTATGATAAAAAACATTTTCGCTTACTAATTAGTCTGTACTATTAGCACACAAGGAAGAATCATAAATTACAAATCTCCAATCCTGATTCTAGTGATGTGTGTAGCTTTAAATTTGGCCTGGATTTATAATGTAGAGTACCGCAAAAGTCACCTAAGATTTGCATTATGAAGGAAACACCATACCTATTTTTGTACTTTTTTTTGTTATTGAATCATAAAATACAGGGAGTATGGAGTAAGAAACAGGGAAAATGACCTCCATGATTTTGTCGGACATTTTCATAACAATTATGCACACAAATTTCTGAATTTCGTTCTAAAAGCTTTGAATTTTGACCTTCAACAGGTACACGGTTGTGTTTAACCGCGCGGGTTTTATGTATGGGGTATATGAAGGCGAAGGCCAACAAGCCACGGAGTTCAAAAACATGATTGAATGATTCAACCACAAAACAAAAGTAAAAAGCAGATAAAACTGTATAACTCAAATCTTGGGTGAGTTTTGGGGCACCCAATATTTGCGTATATGAATAAGTAATCTAGTCGTTATTAACTTGAAACGTAATTAATGTATGCTAGAAAACGATCCAATATACATTTCCTATTATTAGAAAACAATATCGATCTATTGTTACTTACTGACTCAATTTCTTTCTGTGAACTAACTTAATAAGTAAAGGGAAGTAAAAACATTATTTCAAGGTGACATAAAAAACGCAATCAGAATCTTTGATAGGCATTTTTTGAGGACCGGTGGCACAACGAGTGATGTTGGGGTAATTCTGAGTCTTTTCTTGATATTTAACAAAAAACATCGATGGGAATCATTTTTTGTCAGACCAAAAACATATTGCTGTAATGCAATATAATATAAGTAAAATATTTTTTTAGGTTAAAACAAATTATTGAATGGAAAATAAGTAACTATAAATGTATAACAGTTTCTTCAAATTTTGTGTTTTTTTTTGTAAGAACAGTATTTTGTTACTATAAACTCGCACAATTGAAAAAAGTTATTGGTTTGACATTTATTTGTTTCGGAGACTTTTTCCAGTTTATGTATTCTGGAAGACTCCTCGGCCCATAACTTATGATTTTATATCATATTTTCCACGTCATCCTACATGAGCAACGAGGCACCTTGTTTTAATTTGCTTCGGTAACAGTCGTCGTGGTTTCATATAAGCGTACATCTTTTTTAAAGTTTTAGCAAGTTTAACTAAAGTAAAGTCGCAGTCAGGAACAGGAAGAACTTTACGTGTCAGGGGTCTCCATCTTCTTTACTCCCTGGGCGAGCTTTTGCCACTATTGTTCTTTTATTATTATCGTATTGACGAGAGACTTCATTCCGATCTTGACACGTTTTATTGTTATTGACCCTGTACATCACTGACAATATTACATTTAATGTTCCTTTTTATTGTTTTGTTTTGACGCTTAGAGACCATATACATCTCTATTACGAACATTAGAATAATTATTAATTGTATTTGGACGCTCAGAGACCTTATGCATCTCTGGAATACTGAATTAATATCATTAACTTCTTGTTAATGAATTTAATGATCATATTTTTCAATTTTGTTTTGTTTTCATTGTTTGTGACATTGAGTTTGTTAACAAATTTTAAATTATTATTGTGTAAGATTATTATTATGTTATTGTATGATTATTATTTTTTATTGTAAATTACCTTTTGACATGTAAAAGTGCCCTTGTGGTCTATTTGCTGAATAAATAATTGATTTGATTTGATTCCACGCACGCCTCTTGGTCGATTATTACTACTTTACAATTGTCAATTTAGATCGGTACCCACCGTATTTCCAACTAGGTAGTATCGCCCCCTTTTACTAAGACTCTTGCCCTTGAGATACCATCATTGCGTGGTTCTTTCTGGCGACTCACTGTTTATTACATACATTAATTAGGGCGTCCACTGTATCATAAGTAAGCAAAAGGAAAATTATTTGCTTTTCGTACAACCACTCTTCAATCATTCAAGTGAAGTCTATTAAATGTGTTCCGACCGCACGCTTGCAGTAGCGCGTCCGCAATCACAATACCTTTATAATTTGTGATTTAATCTCTCAAACGAATAAATCATGTAAAACTCCATCCCGCTGTGTCGAGTACATCATTTACAAGAACCTGCGCCAAAATTGCATATTTTGTGAAAAAAAAATTTCAACGACATTTTACAAAAAATGTTACTAAATTTCGATATGCAAACGGTATCGCGGGATCAAAACATTAGCTATTTGGCGCACAAGTTAACTCTATGTTCGTTTTCTATTCTAATTTTCATCCGGTATGAAAGTGATATCTGGTCATCCTCGCGTAATTTTGAGTTGAACACTGAACGTTGCGTGGTAGAAATCATTATCCTATGTAAAACACAAAATCCTTAAGCTTCTGATTAAATACCACTTGATTCAATTTACAATAACGGTTTAAATATATCGTTTCAGTTTTCGGTAAGTTGTCGCTTGGTTTAGCCTGTCTACTAAATATAGATCTTAGTTATAGCCACAGGGCGATAAACAAATAAAAGGGCGGCAATCCTGTCAATTTTTATATACGTACTTTATTTAATAAGATAATAATTAGGTATTGAGATCGTTAACAGCATTCTTAGATTTGTCTGTCGTAAAAAGTTACCCCTGACAGGTTTTCAGTCATAATGATTGAGCCTAGTATAGTTCAGTGATACCATGATATTTGGCTAAGTTTGTGTTCATGCGGTATTCATTAAACATATGTGTATAATATTTTTAATTACACAGCACTATAAGTGAATTCGTTTTTCTTTGACAATCCGTTCTGGTATTTGAGACAAATATAGCAAAAGTGAGTCCTTAGTAGTATTGCAAAATTCAGCATTCGTTTCCTTGTTTGTCAGTCTGTCTGTTAAACGGCAGGCCAACTTTCATAGAAACACTCTTTTATGGTATCTACCACAACCCTGCACGTGTCCCCTGGGTGGTACTAAAGAGTGACAAACTTTAAAGGCCAAAATAATATGTGCCATACGATTAAATAAATAATGGCACGTCCTGAAAAAACACTCGTCAAATATGTATTCGATGCGCACTTGATCTAAGCTTGTGTACAAAAGGTAGCATAAATTATTCACCATCAAAAGTGAAATTATTTGTTACCAATTGATGCATGCACTGTGCATTTGAATTTCATTCTAACTGCCCTTTCGTACCAATTTTCTTTACTTAATAAGAACAGATAGTATTTCAATTCAGTCACGATTCTATATAAACTAAAGTCAGAATTCTACTGGATTCACTTACATTATTTACATATTTACATACGCTATTGGTCCGTCTATATCAGAAACTAAATAAAATATAGGTAGTTATAAACTGTAGAAACAAAATATTGCGTTTATGTTTTATTGCAGTAATGTTCGTTTATGTTGCTCTGGCCTTAAATGACTTGCATGTACAAAACCTTGTAATAAAAATATCTAGCAAATGAACATTATTTATATTCAGCTAGTTGCAAAACGTTCCCATCGATATCCGCTGATCTGTTTAATTGGTAATATAGGCTCAAGCTTTCACTTACCGATGACATGCCGGACATCAGTTTGTACGTGATTACGATTATAATGGCTCCTATACAGTTTAAGAAGAACAATGGTGAAATAGTTATTTGTGTCACAAGGGAGCAAAATAGTATATTTACGGCGGGGGCGGTGTATTGAATCCTGAACGTAGTGAGGGATACAAGTGTTTACGCCCGAGACGAAAATAGTTTTGCTACCGAGTGACACATACTATTTTTCACACCGACTATGAGGAAATTAAAAAAAAGCTATTGTTAAAATATATCTAAATGATTTTAATTTTTATTACTAATTTTTATATTACGAAATATTTATAAATTTTTATACAACATTGTTATAGTTAAAACTTGAAATATGTTCGTTTTGAATCGACTACGATGAAATTACAATCGATTATTTTATTAACATCCGTTTTCAATTGGCACATTGCGTACAAATGTCCCAATGCCAATGTATAAATTAAAAAAGTAGCTTGAACAGAAAAGTAGCGTTTTGGTCCCTCTCGTAGTGGAGCAAAACTTACTTTTCCGAATGAAAGGTGTGAAAATGGAATGACAGCTGAACTCCTGAAGCTGAAGGTAGGTGGAAAACTGTTCCTTACGGCCCTTCACGAGTGTTTCAATCCGTGTTACTGCTGAATGAAGAACGCCAGAAGCGTGGAACAGAATCAATAGGTATACTGTTCCACGCGTCTGGCGTTCTTCAAATTTCGTGGTGTTTTTTTTCAAATTACTACACCCTGCTGAAGATCTACCGACCCATTCGAAGCGCTCATCTCTCTACTAACGGTATAGATTTCTCATCCATGCGCTCCGTCAGGTTACATAGGAGGTTTAGGGGTATAACTTGCCGCTCTGCTTAGCGTGGACTACGAATTTTTTATCAATTCTATCAAAACCTGGGGTTTACTACAAGCGGTACCGAGAACACTAAACACCTTATTCATAAAACTTAAAATGCCTCTGCTAAATAAAATGTGCTCTGTCCCTTTCTTACGAACTCAAATGTCAAAGTGACAGATAAGGACAAACTAATTTTAACGCTATTTTAGTTAAAACAGGCTTGTAGGACGTTTATGAATACGGCCGTCGAGTATATCGAAGAAGTGAAGTGTTTGTACGAGAACACCGCTATGTCAGTCCAACTCAAGGCCCGGAAGTCAAAACTCCGCAGTTGCGGGGAGTCTGGCAAGGAGATAATTATTTCTCCAAAACTGTTCCGAACCACGTATTTTATGCATAATCAGTTTAATTTGACACACTCAATAATGAATTCAATTGTTTGAAGGGCTGTCACTTACTACATTTAGATGAAAATACTTCTGATAAACTACAATAGTCAGTAACATCTAACTTGATTTATTGTATCCATTATTTTAGGACCGTATTTCACCAGTTTCTTTTGCAGTTGACTGTACTGGAAGGCGCAGCGTGGCCCTTATATGATGACTTGTTCGCGGGAGTCCGCTGGATGCGGGTGGCCCAAGACCTGTCATTATGGCACTCTTTAGAAAAGGCCTATGTTGAGCAGTGGAAGCCTTTTAGCTGATATGATGATGATGAAGATAGGCTTAAGCTACTGAATGTATTTATGTTAAGGTGTCACTAAGCTGCAAATCAGTCAGTCAACATTTACTATGACACCATACGGCTTTTCTTTTTATAGCCTATATTGTGTCCCACTGCTGGGCAAAGGCCTCCCCTCCTTTCCGCCACTAGTCTTGGTCCTGTGCCAGTGTTCGCCATACGGCTTAAGTACGACAAATAAAAGCAAAAGTTGGTGTTGAAAATGTTTTGCAACTAGCCAGCCCGTTGAGTAGGTACATTACTAGTTATCTATATAGTTATACTAGGAGGAACAAATTCAGCCTTATGCGGGGCCTCCGGCAGGGGTCTGAACAAGATTTAATCATTTGGTTATACACGTCGCATAAACACGAAAATTATGCTTCTACAGTTGATGCCTAATTTAGTCAACATTTGAAATATTACACAATTATTAGATTAACTTAGTAGTGACTAGTGACAAATCGATTACAGCTTCTACTCATAGTTTATAGCAGTAATAAGTTGGTGTTCTGTAACATTTACATTTTTACTAAGTTATTAAATTCACTGAGACGCTATTTCAGTCCACTATTAAAAGTTTGCCTTAGCATAGGTAATTAATTAGCTATGTAAATGTTAAATAAAGGTATAATTTTAATAATAGACTGAAATTTATACTATTACACACGCCATAAGAATATTAGTACTAATTTGCCCTATTAATTTGAAAATAGTTGTAATAAGGATGGATATGCCACTGAGCTGACAACTACATACATATATTTACACCGATTGGGATCAATATTTACCTATATTTACAAGCATATAATATATTTAATTAAATCAGTTTTAGGGGGTATGTGGCTACTAAACTGATGTCAGTTTTGTGACACTGTAGTTTTACTACGTTTTCTTATAATTTAGTTTTACTGACGACTGCAATAATGTACACGAAGTTTTGTCACTGTTCATTCACACAGTTAGTCATGTTAAATGATTCACCCTCGAAGTTCATGTGGCTCAGAGATATTACAGTGAAACTATATGTAATCTGTAAGTCACATGAGATGGTCCGGTCAAGTCACACGATCTCGTCGTGATGCACCACGTCGCTGCAACTCCCGGCGCGCTGCAGTCAGGCGCGCTGGCGTCACACACGCAACTCTTCCATCGTTACGTTTGACTTGGCGTTCAACTGCGTGTTCTTTTTCGTCAAAGTATTAGTGTTTATCATTTGCATTTGATGCGCAGACAGCAAAGGCTGATTCTCTGGCAGCTGGCCGCTTGCTAATGTGTTTATATTGCTTTTACCCAGTTTAGGCGGTGGCGGTGCACGAGGCAACGTAGCCATACTCGCAACATTATTACCCGGCAAATCTGCAAACTCAGGCGGTGGCAATTGATGATGTGAATGTGTGTGATGGTGGCCAAGGATTGTTGCCGGGTCGTTTTTGAGACTAGTTTGATAAGTTAGAGCGCCTTCAAGATCTCCGCAGATATTATTGGGCATTTGACCATTTTCAACCCGTTTCTTTAAATGTGAGCCATTTGTATGAGCATCTTGGCCATTCATTCTCGATTTGTCCCGCTGGTAGTATACGCCAGCAAATATTAGAACGTTCAGTATAAGCAACGAACATCCTATAGCTATAGTCACGCTTAATGCCGTTGAATATGCTGCAAATCCATCTTCTGGCGCTGAGTTAGTAGGTGTATCCGATTTATGAACCTCTGTCCCTCCTCCCGTGCTTTGTGTTGGAGTATTTATTCCAATAATGTTAAAGTTTATCGGTGCAGTAATATTATTAACGTTTAATATGGGCAACTTTGTAGGAATACCTGTATCTATTAGGACTAAATCAGTCGTTTTCTTAAGAGGCGGGCTATATGTTTTTATAGTCGGCTGGAAAAATGGATCGTCATTATCGAGTTGATGATGAGAGGAAGGTACATCTTCGCCACCCGGCCGATGAAGGTCTGGCACTAGGTTCAACCAGAATGATAGCCTGTGGATGACAGTAACATTTCTAATCTCGATTTTGAAACAAATGAATAATTTAAAATAATCGATACATACCTATGTGCTCGATAGTGATTTTTCAACTTTGACTTTGTATCTATGTTGAGATATTTCTTGTGAACAGCCTCATACGCCGTCCATTCAATGTTCTTCATCCTAGCGCGTTCCTGCCTTCCCGCTCGTATGGGATCGCTTTCTTGTGCTTCATTGGGGTTTCTGAATTAAAAAAATTACCATACTAACATTATTTTGCAACCTCAGCATATTTTATATTTAGTATTTTCTAATGATTACAGGGATTATTTATTTTGTCATCTGAGAGATCGTTTATTACAAACGTAGTAAAAAAATACATAATTAAGTAATTGTATTTCTTACCCAGTCTTGGCGAAATTACCCCAGTACAGCATAACTGATTCGGATAATGCAACTTCAGCTTTAGTGTAATTCCGAGGGAAGTGAGACAATCCGCCCACTAGCGGAGCGCCAAATATGTAGGGCAGCTCCTCGCCGTGAATGCAGCCTTGTCGCTGTGTCCAACGAAATTTCATTAGTAAATTCTTTATTATTAGGTATGTCTTATTTTCGTTGAGTCTTAGCGTTGATCTAAGGTGTCATACAAACAGTGCCTTACATTGGATTGCAAAGATGGAAAGAGCGTTAATAGTTTATTTGAAAACTTTGTATGAAAACTGAAGACCTGCGCTTAAATCAGCTTAAATAATGAATATGTTCAACTAAGGCTCTGCAAATAATGAATCATAATAACACCTTCGGATAGAGTAGCAAGCGAAAAAGTAATCACATATCTATTATAAATTTTGTGATATGCCATAAGTACATTTAAGTAGAACGACGCAATCGTACTAAACTCCGAGGAATTACTTGACATGTGTAATATAAAACAGCGCTTTCATAAACCTCCTCTTGCGATTTGTATAACGTGAACGTCCCAGCATCAAATGATATGGCTCGGATTTTTAATACCCTCGACGAGTAAAATTGAAATCGGTTCTGGTTGCTCAAATATAGCTATGCATATTGGTTCTCCATTTGTCGGTTGTTTTCGTAAATTGTTCTTGAATATTGAAAAGGTACACGTGAAATCTGATAATATTGGGTAATACTTTGGGAATACAACCAGATAAAAATACTCCACATTTAACCATCGACTTTTCGTCATTGTTGACTTATATTATAATTATAGGTTTGCAGGAAAATATTATTGAAGACGACGATGTTCAAAATTCGAAGACCATCATTATTTAAGTACATGGTTTTCAAAGTACCTATACCATACTGGTACGAGTACGATCTCGTTAGCCTCGGCAGCGTTCAAGACAAATGAGGTCACTTGAGAGTTTACATCGTGTATTAATAAGAGAGCAGGCTTTACTAACTACATCCTAACCAATTAAAGTGGAGCTCCGATTCCTGGCTGGCGTTTACTCTCGACGGGTATTAGTTAAGTGGCAGGAGGGTAATTAGTTCTCTCAAAATTAAGTTAGGTGATCGCGATGGAAATTGCATTGGTGCGGAAATTGTGTTAGTTAAGTGCAAATGTGCGAGACGCAATCTGGGGCTTATGTGAATGAAACCCTGCTATAGGAGTTATGAGACTAATTTGATAGAAGTGGTTTGTGAAACAATACCCCTATAGCCCTATACACGAGTGCACTGCGAACCAGATTTCACGTCACGATTGCGGTGACAAGAACAATGCTAAAAACCGTTAGGCCTTGCAAATCGAGATTGAACTAACTATCGACATTATTGACTAGGTGCCTATATATAAGTAGGTAACTGTTAACTTAGGTATTCACAAACCAAGTTTCTCGTATGTGATGTGTTTCGAATATAAATAAATAAAAATAAACCGACCTGTGGGTAATCTCCGTATTTCGTTTGATAGTCAAATACATACAAATATGAATTTCGTCGCAAAGCAGAATGTGTGTCAGCAGTCAAAACTATCGGAGCTACTACTTGTGCGTCACTCAGCGCTTCTAGTGTTTCATCCCTGCAAAAAAAAGCGTTATAATAACTTTAACTTTACAGGACAAGAGTAAGAAGGATATAAGTATTTATCTTATTAAATTAAAAGACAAACTTGGAATAAACTAGTCATTCATAACTATAACTTAATCTCGAAATAAGTAACAATACATATAGTTTTGTGGTAAAAATAACTTAGTTTTTAATGTGTTGTTAATGTATAATGAGACATATACTATTATATTTATGTTTTATACCCATAATAGTGGTTTATGCGACTGATACATAATGAGAGGCCTCAAAACGAAGTGTTTTAAGGCCCAATTATGTACAGTTGCATACAATACTTTAATTAGACACATATCATAAAGACTCTAAGATGGGTTCACAATTCTACTTTCGTAACAGCAAAAAACCAATAAACACATGACATCAGTAATGGCGGCAATTCGATCCTATGTCAAGACGAATGTTTGGTTTATAAAATCATACACAAACGAATGGAGGACCTTTTTCTCAGGACACTCGAGAATGTCGTGCAGTATACATATTAAAAAAAACTGAATTGACGTTTCGTATCCATAACTGTTTTAATATCTATGGATAGTAGAATAGAGACCCACTTGAGTTTTGACAGCTGTTCCAATTTTAAACTTATAAACTTTACAAAAATAGATACTGTACTAATATTAAGGCGGGTTCACACAGTATTAATTCATGCACTGAATCATAATCTTAATCACTCAAGAGCAAAAAAGGCACACCCTCTGGTAGCAATTCTGTGCAAATTGTACCGTTTTATTGGTTCCTAAGTGTTTCAGATAATGATTTAGTGCATGTACTGTACTGTATGAGCCCAGCCTAAAGAACAAATTTTACATACTACCACAGACAAGAAAGATCTTATAGTAAAATTGGTTGTATTAATGCTGGTTATTTCTTCCGTCTTCTTAACGCATTTTAGAGCAGTAATGATATGTGCGTAGATAAAAGATCTTTAGTGAATATAGTGAAGCATTTTACGATAGACTTGAGTAGTCATCAAAGTTATGTACGTCTAAACCCACACCTCTATTGGCGGTGCGTAGTCAGTGCGGTCTCCGTAAGCTAAGCTTTAACGAGGCCTTCGCTGGGATTGACTGAAGCTGGGCGGTCCGCGTATAGTGACTGCATGAATACTGTATAAAACGTAATGTAGGTATGACAACCGGCGCATGCATTATCCGATATCAATCACTAGTCGGTTATGTCGATAATACATACAGATTCCGCCCCGCCAAGTTAGGTAGCGGCTTAGATTTTTATCTATATTACAATGTTAGGTGCAAAAGTGTACTACTTTTGACGTTGAGAGAACAAATAAAAACACTCAGTCGGCTAGACCGAAGACGGTTGTAAAAACGTCGGCTGTTACGTCGATCGATCGGCTTGTAGAGCAGTCTCTTTGACGTTAACATCAAACGTGAATTGATAAATCATTGCGGAGATCCCTTCACCCTGGAGCTACCGTGGATTACCCTTGAGAAGGTGAACTTTAAATAATGTTAAATATAATCAGAGACGTTAGCCTCAATTTACCTTATATTGATTGGATGTTGCACGGGTCTCTCCCAATCAGTGTACTCATTAATGATTGTAGCCAAAATCTCCGATAAGTGGTAGCTATATGTATTTCTAACAAAAGACCGAAGTATTTTGGATCTCCTGTCAGCCTCTATACCGTATTGGACGTCGTCGCCGCTGAAGGCGAAGTAGGCTTCCGCTTTCGTAACTCCCAGCACCAGGTCGTACCTGCAGTTAGTTGCCGGCAATGTTATAGCTCAAAATAAGTTAAAATTTGTTACTCTATATCAGGAATTCATTATACGTACATATTTACATGAAAGTAAAACAAAATTTTATTTTATTTTAGTTGAATAATTTAAAGGGCGAATGTCAGGTTAAGATAAGTATAGGTACATGGCATTCGATAATTATCTTTAAACTAGCAGGCAACTTTCAAATAATCGTTACTCGACAACATAAAAAAAAATTACAGATTACCGTAAAATGGGGCTATTTGGCTCAATTTTTTGACTAAAACATTAATAAATCCATGGCTTATGTGTTTATCAAATGTATAATTTTTTTAATAGATAAAACGCATATTGCTCCATTATTCTATATACTGCACGTGTCTTAATTGTTAACACAGGATAAGTAATTTTTTTTTAAAGAGGTGTTCCAAATAACCTCGTGTTTGGGGCTTTATGGAAATGGACGGGTTTCGAACTGGTTTTGGCTGAAATTTGAAGCTTGTGTTATTTAAAACATAACCAGTGCTATTTGGGATGCTTTAGGAACGACCACCGAAGGTATTAAAAGCAGAGTAACCATATTTACAGAATTAAAATCGGGACAAAAAAATCACAAAGTTGTACTAACAAAATCAAGTTTTATTCAAATCTTTTTTTACCTGTAATACACTTTTTAGGAACCGTAGTTACATTTATATTAAACCAAAATGTGCTCTTTAATATAAACATAAAATATATGTCCTTGACAACAGTAAATCAACTATAGAAACATTTAAAAAAATATATAACTTCTAAGTCAACTTTAGATAGAATATGTTTCTTTGTTATTTATTTGCCTACAAAATGTTTATAAAAAAATTACTAAACTGTATTTTGTAAATCTAAATATTACTTAAATAGCAACAGGCATAATTAGCAGCATCAAAAACAGTCCACTTGAAATAAACGGAATGGAATGAGATTCCTTTTCCTAAGTACTAAAATATTAAGAACAATAAACGGTATTATGTAACGGTGTAATTCTAATTATAATTAACAGTGAATTAACAGTCTTATCTTTCAAAAATGGCATCGTCCAAATATTTGGATAAAATTACTATAGATTCTACTACTTTATCCTAAAATTCACCTTTCAACACACAATTAAAGATTATCTGCCCGGGTAAATCCACTTCAGAGTGTAACGCAAGTTACCAATTTTTTTGCGTTTTTTTTTTATATATACACATTTTATATATACGATACAAAGTAACACTTATCTAGATAAATTAACACTTTTTGCATCATAAATAAAAAAAAAACACTAAATGACGTTGTAACTTTCGTTACTCTTTTGCCTAGGTATAGGAAAAAAAACTGTCATAAATCCTTTTCAAAAATTTCAAAATAAAAATCTCAATGAATATAACTTAGCAGGTAACTCTCCAGACCTATGTTAGATGATAACAATTGCGCAATGAGGTATAATTCACAGCCTTAATTAAATACACCTATATAAATCACTTACTTACAAATAATTTTGTCAATATATCTAGGGATACAAAGTAACACTTATCTAGATACCTAAATTAATAATTAAATTTGCATCATAAGTTAAGAAAAACATGAAACGAAGTGGTAACTTTCGTTAATCTTTTGCCTATATAAGGTAAGAAACATAAAACCTTTCATAAATCCTTCTCAAAAATAATTTATTGAATCAGGCGTTACTTTGCGGAAGTCCATGATATATTAGGAGAACAATATTTCTTTGCTATTCCGCTAAAAAACGTGCTGGTCTATTAGTGAAGATAAGATGCAACTATTTGCGTAAAAACATGCAAAAAATTACAGCAAACCACCACCAATAATGACAAAAACCTCGACACGTGTTTCGCCTCTCTACGAGGCATCATCAGGAGATGCTGGCAGGAGATGTTGCTTGCGCCACGTCCACTGAGCAAATGACCCGCCCGGAGCCATCCGCCATATTTATATTCTGTCCCCCCATACTACCGTTCATGCGTGAAAGAGATGGAAGAACACGTAACAACGGTGATGACGCAACATTCAATTGTTCGTTGATAATAACGCCTCTATTGCTGTACCTAATTATTTCTAATTGTGCCTATGCACATAGGTTATTGACAGTGCCTCTTTCTGATATTCATTATAAAATGGAATTAAATAATATATACCATTTAGCAATTTCAAACGGTTACAGCAAGTCTCATGTGGATGGTATTATTAGGAAAAAACGGGCTAGAATGACAAACTATCTTCTGTACGCTGCACGATCTTCGGACCCACCTAAAAAGTACAAAGCAAGCATAACTTATGTTGGCAAGTTGTCTGATAAGATCTACAATATTTTAAAGTCTAACGACATAAACGTGGCTTTCAAAACGAATAACACCTTGAGCTTTAGACTGTGCAATGGCAAGGAGAAAGTGGAAAGTGCCAAAAAGTCGGGAGTGATAATTGCAATAAAGTTTATGTGGGACAAACAGGCCGTAGTTTTAGCACAAGGTATAAGGAACATGTTGCGTCGTATCGGCATAATCACCCGGACAAGTCTAATTTCGCAAAACATTTATTGGAGAATAACCATGCGTTATCTGACAATCATTCTTTCAACATCTTGCATGTTTGCGAAAAAGGATTGCGTCTAAGTGTTCTAGAACAATTAGAAATAATTAGGTACAGCAATAGAGGCGTTATTATCAACGAACAATTGAATGTTGCGTCATCACCGTTGTTACGTGTTCTTCCATCTCTTTCACGCATGAACGGTAGTATGGGGGGACAGAATATAAATATGGCGGATGGCTCCGGGCGGGTCTCACAGTGCCACAACTGCCAGCGGTTTGGCCACGGCGCCCGTGGCTGCCACTCTCCCCCCCGTTGCGTCAAGTGCGCTGGGGATCACGCGACTCGCGATTGCGAGCGCCCAAAAGGCTGCAAGGACCCGAACGGCATACGGTGCTGCAACTGTTTGGGTCGCAAGCTCCCCCATGGGCATACTGCCAATTATGGGGGATGCCCTTGCCGCCCAAAGAGTCGCGACACCGGGGCAAAGTCGAAGTCCTCGCCTCCCTCTGGGCGCAAGCAAAGCGCGGGCCGGGGTGCTCCCCATAGCACTCCGCAAAACTTCCCCGCCCTTCCGGCCGTAGGGTTAGGAGCCCCTAGGAACCCGCCGCCTTCAGCGGCCGTAGGTCCCCGCCCGGTGCCTTCTGCACCCCAATCCCAGGCGGGCCCCTCTGTATGGGGACCCGCCGCCAGTCAAGCGGGCCGGCCCGCTATGGACCCACTCTATGCGTTTATGCAGTTAGTACAGGTACTCCCACCGGAGGTGGCGAGCGGCCTCTCTACCCACATATTCGCATCAGCTACTCGCTATCTCGCCGCTCCAAGCGGCAGCCAGGTTAACGGTGCCTATTAGTATGGATAGTACATCCCAGAAGCTTAAACCTGCTTCGATTACCATTGGCATTTATAATGCCAATGGTCTAAGGGGTATGAAGGACCAGGTGATGAACTTCCTTCGCGATCACTCAGTAGACTTACTTCTGGTCCAAGAGACCTTTTATCGTCCCGGCATTAGAGCCTTTCGCGTCCCTGGATACGTTCAGATTAGAGATGATAGGCAAGATGGTAGGCCATTCGGGGGCACGCTCATTTTCTACAAACGTAACTTACATTGCATAAGTCTTAATCCACCGCCCCTGACTAATATGGAAGTGTCGGTCTGTCGCATCTCGATGGAGGGGCACCCCCCGATATCGATTGCGTCAACCTACCTTTCACCTCAACGAGACTTACTTCTGACTGACCTCAACTCTTTAGCCTCCCTAGGTCCTTCGGTCATCGTGGCCGGGGACCTAAATAGTAAGCATACCAGCTGGGGATGCGTAGCATCCAATCCCAACGGCAATCGGCTTCATCACCTTTTGATCGATAGCCTCCCTTTCGATCTCCTCGCTCCCTTAGAGCCGACTCACTTCCCTCATAACGTAGACCACCGACCTGACATACTCGACATAGCACTACTAAAGAACGTAGCGTTAACGCTGCGTTCTATAGAAGTGCTACACGAACTAGACTCGGATCATAGGCCAGTCCTCTTGAGACTAGGCCCTCACCCCAATAGTACTCCTCGAACCAGGACACTCGTGGACTGGGACAAGGTACAATCAGGTCTCCTACAGACAGACTCCCCCCTGCTTAGAGATATCCGAGACAATATAACTACAACCGAACAGACAGACCAAGCGATCGATTCTTTCACCAACTACCTCAACGCTGTTCGAAGCGAAGCCTCAAGGGAGGTGTCGGCGGAGGACATCCAAAACCGACCTCTACCTACGGAACTGAGAGAGTTGGTGACAAGGAAAAATCGCGCCATACGTACCTATTCAAATCACCCTTCTGCCGAAAATCGGCAAATCCTGAGGGACTTGTCTAACGAGTCCAAACAGAGAATTGCCGAATTTCGGGAGAACTCGTTCAGGGATCTGATGGGGGAGATAACGCCTAGTCACCTGGCTTACTGGAAACTAGCGAGATCTCTCAAATCCGATGCCTGTTGGACCATCCCTCCCTTGGATCGACCGGATCACTCAACCCCCGCGTTCGAGGACAGTGAGAAAGCCGAATGCCTTGCGAGTATTTTAGAGTCCCAATGTTCGCCCAACCTCCTCAACACCGACGAAGCCCACATTAGTAGGGTCGATTCCGAGGTGGACAGGAGATCGCGTCTCCCCGTAACTTCACCCATTTTACCGGTGTCGGTTAAGGAAGTCAGTGACCTTGTCAGGCGTCTCCGTATTAGGAAGGCTCCGGGTGCGGATGGTCTATCCAATCGCATCCTGAAACTTCTCCCCGAAACCCTCCTCCTCCTTTTGGTCGGCATCTTCAATGCCGCACTGACCAATGCTCACTTTCCAGCCGCGTGGAAATGTGCAACGGTCATAGGGATAGCGAAGCCCGGCAAACCCCGGACCTCGCCTGCCTCTTATAGGCCGATCAGCTTACTTAGCTCCCTTGGAAAGCTATATGAGCGGATCCTTCTCACGAGAATTCTCAGATTTACGGCTGAGAATAACCTCCTCATCGATGAGCAGTTCGGTTTTAGATCCGGACACTCATGCGTCCAACAGGTGCACCGCGTCACGGAGCACGTGTTGGATGGTTTCTCTCGATTCCAGGGGCTCAAGACCGGTGCGATCTTTCTCGACGTAGCGAAAGCCTTCGACAAGGTCTGGCATAACGGGCTTGTATACAAGTTATACCAGCTCGGAATGCCGGACAGACTCGTACTCACAATACGAGATTTTCTCAGTGACCGAAGCTTTCGATACCGACTGGAGGGAACGTATTCGGACCCACACCCCATCCGGGCCGGAGTCCCGCAAGGCTCCGTGCTCTCTCCCACTCTCTACTCGTTATTCACAAACGACATTCCCAGGCACCCTAAGGTGCAACTGGGGTTGTTTGCGGATGACACCGCGCTCTTTACGACTCATTGTAAGTACGCTACTATCCGGCGATACCTCCAAGAGGCAATCTCCGACCTAGGTCGTTGGTTTAATCTTTGGCGTATCGAAGTCAACCCGGAGAAAAGCACTGCAATAGTCTTTCATCCGTCGGACTGCATTAGTACAGAAAGGCGGGTGGCTCCGATCCAGATGTTTGACCGACCCATCCCCTGGGTCAACGAGGCCAAATATCTTGGAGTGACCCTCGACAGGAGACTGACTTTCCGTAGCCACATCCGTAGGGTACGCAACCGCGCGTTGTTCGTGCTAGGAAGGCTAGGGCCGATGATCAACAAGTTTAGTAAAATGTCACTTAGGAATAAGCTGACACTCTACAAGACTTGTGTTCGTCCAATCATGACATATGCAAGTGTAGCATTCGCTCACGTGCCTATGTCATCGCTCAAGCCGCTTCAGGTCATTCAGAATCGTTTTCTCCGAAGGGCGACTGGTGCCCCGTGGTACCAATCGAACCTCAGCCTGCACCACGACATGGAGATTAGCACCATGTATGGTTTCTTTAAGCAGGCTGCCAGACGTTATTTTGATAACGCTCCCCACCATAGGAATCCGTTAGTTAGGAAGGCTGCTGACTACGTCCCCATCCCTCCCCCCTCTGTCGTTACTCGGCGCTCACTGATTAGGGGCCGCACGGTCCGGCGTCCTAGGCACACACTCACGGACCCGGACGACGAAATCACAGCGTCCATCGAAAGATGGAACGCTGCGCTTTCGGCGTCCAACACATCGCGTACACTTCAGCGTTCCCGCCGGCGGGGACGTCCACCGCGAGTCAACACAGACACATACAGTCCGCTTTCGTCCCGGTACCGCCGCATACCGGGTAGAGTCAGTCCGACGCAAGTCGGGCCTAGCTGAGTTTCTTGCTGGACTCTTCTCAGCTAGGCTAGGTTTTAGCGAACCAGCGATAAAACTCCCAGTAGTTCGATACCACTCACACCCCAGATTCGGTTGATACCGTTCAACCAATCTCACTGGAGCGCAAACTCTTAGAGTATTCCAGTGTACAAACTTCCCCGCGTGGTCGTGCCGGAGGCTTCCCCTGGATTTTCCCCAGGCCACCCTCCAACCACGCAGTTCGACCGCTATATTGGGTCCGTACTATTATAGCAACAGTCAGGTTCAAAAAAAAAAAAAAAAACAAAAAAAAAAAAAAAAAAAAAAAACGGGCGGGTCATTTGCTCAGTGGACGTGGCGCAAGCAACATCTCCTGCCAGCATCTCCTGATGATGCCTCGTAGAGAGGCGAAACACGTGTCGAGGTTTTTGTCATTATTGGTGGTGGTTTGCTGTAATTTTTTGCATGTTTTTACGCAAATAGTTGCATCTTATCTTCACTAATAGACCAGCACGTTTTTTAGCGGAATAGCAAAGAAATATTGTTCTCCTTCTCAAAAATTTCAAAATCAATAATCTCAATGAATATAACTTAGCAGGTAACTCTGCAGACCTATGTTAGATGATAACAATTGCGCAATGAGGTATAATTTACAGCCTTAATTAGATACATCTATATAAATCACTTAGTAACAAATAATTTTGTTTGGAAAACCTGCTCTATGTAATGATAGTCCTGGTTCTTCAATTTCGCTCAAGACAATAGTCACATCAGAATCACTGAGGTCTGACGTAGATTCTAAAGTCAACTGATCCTTATTATTTATTTGCCCCTTCTTGACCACCTGCTCTTTTCGCATGATGTCTTTAGCTGTTATGCTCTTCCCCGGTTCCACATCGCACTTCTTTCGTCTTGTATTTCCAGTATGATCTGTAACTCCTCGGATCTCTTGTAACATACTAACCACAACTTCAGACGTTGTACAATTGATATCTGATTCACTGGCAATTGTCTGGGGAAGCCTTGACTTAGGACGCAGAGAATTCACGGGGTAGAGACCACATTTTTCAAACCCAGCTTTTAAATTTGTGCTTCCTACACCATTTTCTGCCAACTTGTCCATGAGTTTCTTTAAAAGCCGCGGGAATTCAGTTTTGATTAGAGTTTTATGCTTACGCCCCTCTTGTTTCTTCCAATCTGTTAGTATTTGCCTCCAATAATGTTTTAAAGGGGCATAGAACGCTACATCTAACGGCTGCAAAATGTGCGTTGACTTTGGAGGTAAGCACACAAACGAGATGTCATATTTTTCGCAAGTTTTTAACACTGAATCAGAGAAATGCGATGATAAGTTGTCTCCAATTATGACTTTTCTGCCTGTTTTTTTCTTTGCATAAGGTACTACAACTTTATGGAAATAGTCTTCAAAGCATGTCAAATCAAACCACCCGCTTTTTGAACGATTATACCGGCAATTGTCTGGCCCTCCTTCTAGCCATGAATCCCATAAGTGCTCTGCTTTATAGACGACGTAAACAGGTAAAAGTGTCCCATCTGCCGTCCCGGAAAACATGATGCTTACTGCAGTTTTCGAATTGTTAATAACTCGTTCAGGGTACTTGGATCCTCTTTTATAAATGTATTTTTTGTTTCCCGGATCGTCTGTCAAATTGGTTTCATCGTAATTGATGATGCAGTCTGGGCTCACGCCGTCGATTGTTTGTGCATAGTTTTCAAAAAAAGAATCCAGCAATTGAGGAGTTAATTTCGCTCGGTCTGTAGAAATATTTGCTGCGAAGCGGTTGGATATTTCATTTTTGTGTCGATCTAGAAAGTTCTTGGCCCACTCATATCCCGGCATATTGTCTTTTAATGAATATACAGTTTTGCCAAGTTTATTTAGATATTTTTGGGCAAAAATTCTTAAATCCAAAGTATCAAACGGAAAGCCCCAATCACCTAGTACCGTCATGTACTGAATGAAAGCTTTCTCCTCAGCAGGCGTGAATAGAGTTGGGTGTCCTGCTTTATCTTGCGTATTGTTCAACCCCCTACATTTCCGCGATAGCGTACTCTTGGGTATATTATGTTTCTCGCCAGCTTCTGCCAAAGACATGCCAGCTGCCACATCGGCCATAGCATTAGCCAATGCATCTTGGGTATATGACGTGTAGGGTTGAAATTTTTTTCCCTTCCGACAGTTACGGTACGTACGTTTGTACTTTCGCACCATTGTCCTGTTGAAAAAAAAAGATGGTCAACCTAGGTAGATGTAAAGGTTTACAGTAAGAGGGATATTTGGTACTAGCAACCAAATAACCCCAAAAGCCGTCTCAAATAGCCTCATTTTAAAAAACCGTTAAAATCTCATTCAAAATAAACGGTTAAAATTATGTGATATAGCTTAAAAAACTCCCGAGAATATGTACTTTAAGGTATGTATACAAAAAAAAACTTACCCCACAACCAGCCAACATTTGAGTAGAAGTATAACGGTGTTTAATTGCAGTGATTTTCCACCGACACAATCAATATTTTTTTTAAGCACGCGTGCGCAGTCCTCGGCGTCACTGCCACCACTAACCAACTTCACATTAGACTTAGGTTTGCCAGACGAAGATCTACGTTTCTACCATTGCCATGACAAAAAATATATGGACTCAAAACTTATAATTATTTTTTTGCAAATAGCCTCGCAGGTCTTAATTAGCCTCATTTTACGGTACTTTAGATATTAAGTGTTAACCAATAAGGTATAGTACGTCCGACTGTAAAAGTAAATCATGTAAAAAATGCAAGCAATAAACTACTGTATAGTCAAAACAAAAGAAGTTGCTTGCGTTCTTTTGTTAGAATTTACTCGTATAGTTTGGAATATAGTAAACATATATTTTAACGCTAATTACAATCCACCTTGGGATTATTTGAAAGTTTACATACATTATGTAATAAACTTGGAGCGTAAAAAGCATAAATTTTTCAGTGTATTAATGTACGATTCTCACCGAACGGGCCGGACCAGAGCGCATTCTATTACATGCAAAAGAATTTGAACCGTATAAACAGAAATTACATTTTATATTTGAATGCATCGTGCGACACGGCAGCTACCGCCACTGCGAGGCGGCAGCTACCGGCGCCACCCGACGCGATCGGTGGGGATTGTAATCAAATATGAATTGCATCTGCTGTATAGACGGTTCAAATTCCTTTGCATGTGATAGAATGCGCTCCGGCCCGGCCCGTTCGGTGAGAATCGTAAATATTAATATTTAAGTATTTACTTGGTTAGTTGTGCGACTGCGCTCTTGCGCATCAACACGGCATTAATAATGTTGATTGCGTTTTGGGTTTGTTTCCCCACAGGCAGTCGCGACTGTCCTCCCCACTCATACCCATTTTCTGGGTTAATCAGAAGATCACCAGTATCTGCGAGCAAACATGTTAATTATTTAAGTATCTTAGTTATTTTTCACGTATTACTCGAAGCAAACGTCGTCGTATATTGCAGGAATTTGTGTGACAAGTACCACTATATGAGAGTTATTATATATCCATCGTAACTCTACATCAAATTTTGAAGAGGTAATGTTGGGATGAGGTTGTTCTCAACAGTTTATCACGTATTTAGTACAGTTGAGATTGTCAAACCTGGAAATCCCGGGGAGTTTGATGAAAGGTACGAATGTTCGTTGGAAGCCTGTAGTACTTGTTAGTGTAATATTAAATAAAGTTTCATTCTCTCTTATATTTACCCGACAGGGTACATTGCAGATGGCTTGATAAACTTGATAAATGCGTACTGGGGTATTAACTGTTTTCTGTTTTTGCCATGGTTACGACAGCAATTGGTTTAAATGTAGGGTTTAGTTGACATTTTAAGCCCCTTTTTAAATAGGCCATCTTCTAAGCACGTTAGGAGTCCATCTTGTGACCATATCGAGAAACCCAATAATTTTGCCTCCAAAAGAATACCAACGACAAATATGTAGTTTAACGACCCAATCTATAGGGTCATTTCGCCGGTTAGCGACCACCTAATTTCATGTGCCGCTTGGCGACCACTTAGCTGAGTTGGTGAACTAAAAGGATATTTTCTCGGTTTTTTAGTAGATTTTTATTCTAAAACACCAAAAAAGTGCATGTACAAACTAATTGTCTCAATAGAGTCTGTAGAATTTATGTTATCTTCAATAGAAAATACCTTCTCCTTCAGGTGGTCGCTAACCAAAGGTGGTCTCGTAACCAGCGTAATGACCCTACTCAAATAGGTTTACAAATCTCAGTATTGCCATGTTTTTTCTTAAAGTAAATTGTTAATTTGATAATACAAACAAACCCGCCTTGCCTTAATTTATATTCAACAGAATGTTAGCTTTTCTAATCAAAGGGGTTCCGGCAAGGAATAAAAAAAACCGTTGGTGAAGGACAGCCCGAGCTAACGGGAAGCGCACACGCTCGGCGAGAGGACGAGATGAGAAAACTTCTCGGGGACAATTTAATAACGCGCCTCGGACGCGCTCTGCTTGGCAACCGGAAGAATGGTGCCAAAGTGAAAACAACAACCGAGCTATCGCCACGAAATAACTCGGCAACTACTGTCCGCGGCCGATTACAGCGCTACTTGAGGATGTCGGCAGTATAATATTGATCTGATCTGATTACTACTGCAATGTATATATTCTTAAATACATGTGTTTATTTTACAATAAATGTTGTAATGTGACCATGACTCATATAATATAATAATATAAGTAAATCAATTCGAGCTTAGTTACTGTTATCTCATCTTAATAAGCCTTCTTTATACTCACATTGAAACATACAACAACTATGTGTACATAGTAAGTGCATGTACACTAAGTACATATACATTTGTGTAGTTATTGTGGGTAATAAAAGTAGCAACTCACCAATAACGACGCCGTCGACACTTGGTCCAAATGCATATGAAAAATTAGGTGCTTGTGCTGGTGCTGACATCAGCGCTTCAAGTGGACGCTCCCGCAAACACCTTAGGAGCGCTGGAGGAGTGAGTTCTAAAAAAAACATGCATATAATTATTCATATTCATCCATATTCATATCGTTTATTGCGTCCATAGTTGTACAGGTCTTATATAATAGGTACATTCGTTTCATATGGGCCCTGGTAGGGCATAGCAATTTTACATAAGTATACAAATCAATGTCATAAAACGAATTAGCATGTTTACAAGGCAATTTCAAAAGGTACAAAAGAAAAAATAAAATAATGTATATAATGTAAATAATTCATTGTATGATGATAAATATTATCGTAAATGTATTTTCAACACAATTGCTCGTAACGTACCTCTTATTGTGTCGCTTTTAGGCTCATAATCCTGGATATTAAAAACGCGTGTTTTATAACATTACAACACTTGTGTGTTATGGTTATATCCCGATTAAGTCACGTTGGCACCTTGCAGCAAGATATATGCATGAACACGGTGCATTCTTAAATTAACTGGGTTGTACAGAATGTACAGCAATTTTTTAATTTTCGGCAAATGGATTCTTACTCGACTAAACAAATTAAATCCTTTTTGTTAATTCATTGACTATTTCTTTTTGTATATGATATGGAAACGTTTTATTTAGTAAAACTATTCACTTTTCATAACATTTTACATGAATTAAATACAGATAACATTTTAAAACGAAAATATAATTTTCTTTTGTATTGGCTGTTTAGAGATTTCTGTGCCCACACTGCGCAAACTTCACGAAAAAAAAACTGTTGGGCGCCCTTATAGGTTATTTATTTCACAAATATTTGTAAAATTTGTTTATGCGTGTTTGGTTATTAATTTATTATCAAAAATGTTGACTCGTGGTGACTAGAAACGTGATAAATAGAATGGACGCCACTGGAAATTCTTGGCGATGTGCAATTGTGAGTAAAACCTGTTGTCATCTTAATGATTTGCTTAATGTAAAGTAAATAATTTGGCAGGCCTATAACATTTTCATCTTATGAAAATAATTTTTTCCTCGCAAAATGTGTTGAAAAACGTCGTATGATACGCGTGAGCATTGATAATTACATCCTCGGCTTCCTTATCACGCTCACCTGCGGTTCGCGTGAACAATTTCGCCTCTGATGTAATTATCAACCTACCTAACTTGTATCACAATGTACTATTAACATATTTACTAAATCGTAGAGGCCACAATATTTCCACTTTGTCGAATATTTTACCTGGCGAGCAGTTTGCATGTGTAGCTACTATGGCAGCGTATTTGTTAGGGTCAGCCACGAGTGACCACGGACTGAGGCCAGACCCTGACATAAGTACGGCTCTGTGAAAGAGTAAACCTGAAACAAAGCGGAGAATCTGTGTCAGATTAATGAAAGACGACTATCAATATGTTAGCAGTCGCGAATTGTGTAAAGATTTATCAAATAGATTGCAGCGTTGGACGATACTAATACTGCTTCGCGTAAAGAGCATCGTAAAAGGTATTTTGATGGTCATATTGCTATTTAGCCATTTGCTTAAATGTACGATTTGGGGCTCATTGCATTACAACTTGTATAATAAGCGGAAATCTCTTTTCATCTTACTTTATTAGAAAGGGACTTCCGCTTGCATTTTATAGCTGTAATTTAATATGCAATGGCCCTGGCTGTTAAGTCGATGAGACGGCGTACGGTTCTTCGAGAAATGCGAGTATGTAGGCGCTGTTTTTTTTTTCGTGCGTGGCTGAATGTGCCGGTTCAGAAGTGCCGATCTACATTTTGATACAAGGACCTGATGAGGAATATCTGCAGTTTGGAATACATTTTGTAGTGTTGAATAGGCAATGCGGCGAGAATTTGCTGTATAAATTAACCGAGATAAAAGTTACTGTCCGGTGAAGCAGTACCTACGTATCCTCTGATGAAATAAGTAAATCGGTAGAATTACCTACAGAAATCATTTTGAGACAGCGCGCAAGCGACAGTCAAACTTAGTCCTAGGTTTGATTGTTTGTCTGTCTGTCAGTTGTTCAGTGTCAGCACAAAGTCCGGTGCATGGTTGGTTACAAGGAAAGCGGTCTAACATTCAGTTTTCAAGACTGAAAGTTATGTAAAGCAGAGAAACTGTCATTTTAATGAAAATAGTTTTATGAGTTTTGTAAGCGTGATAAGCTGATAAGTCGCATATTTTCTGAAACTGTACCACTGTACGAGTATATATTTAACTTGCCCTGTTAGTATGGGACAAATCTTGCAAGTTAAATTTGATCCACTTCCCGGTTACCGATTGAGTTGGAATTTTGTACGAATATGCAAATCGCGTGACAATGCAATTTTATGATGATGTAGAACTGATCTGATGATGGAGCTGGAAGGTGGCCATAGGAACTCCGTGTTAGTATGGGACAAATCTAGCAAGTTAAATTTGATACTTTTCCCGGTGACCGATTGAGCTGAAATTAAAGATATAAGTATAGTTTGGATGACAATTCAATATTATGGTACCATGGAGCTGGTCTGCTGATGACGACAGAAGGCGGCCATGGGAATTCAGTACGTAATCGACGTAACCCCGTTGAGTTTGGAATCGTCTCAATGGGTAGTTGATGATGGTATACAGAAAAGTACAGTCGGCAATAAAAGCTTGTACCAAAAATGAAAATTTTGACAGAAACTTATTGAAATTACAATTAGAAGTGTAGTACTACTTACTTTTATCTGTAAGAAAAAAACAGCTCGTAATATAACGTAAAATTGTTCTTACTTTATCCCACTACCACCGGTTATGCTTCTAAATCTCGCTTATTTGTTAATCTATTTCGGTAGAAAATTGTTTAGGCCTTTAACAAGCTCTATGGGGTCAAAAATACAGCAAGCTTAATATCTTGGCTT
Source organism: Epinotia demarniana (assembly GCA_945867215.1). NCBI lineage: Eukaryota > Metazoa > Arthropoda > Insecta > Lepidoptera > Tortricidae > Epinotia > Epinotia demarniana. The sequence goes on along the minus strand of OX244259.1, from coordinate 32,683,515 downwards.
TCTTGCCTTGCATTGTTTTTAAGAAGTATAATAACATAAGTAAGAGAGCAAGTGATCAAGTAAATAAAGTCCCTAGAATCGCGGGATTTTTTGTATCCTCCACATTGTGTTAAGAAGCCTACACGCGGCCCACTCTACATCGTTAAGGAAATCTCCTCGCATTTATTTTGACGTGGCCAAACCAACCTTCTTAGCTTTTTTCGCATCTACAGCTGAAAAAAACCGAAGGTTTTTAGGTTAATGCTCCTAAATCCTTTCGACTTTATATATCAAACGGTTGAAGAGTTTTATAGTCATTCATATACTAATACAAGATCACCGTTGAAAATTCTACGGTTAATACTTCCAGCAAATTACTGCCTAAATAGTATGACGAAGAAAAACGTAAGTCTAATCAGCAAAGCGAAATACAATCTACTTGTTTGTGTATATTGTACTATATATTTAGTTATGAGGAAAGTGAAAACTCATGGAAGAACATATCTATGTTCTGCTATCTGGCAGGAAACGTTCTTAATTAAGTTGGCACACTTGTATATAAACAAGTACATACAAACTCTTAACATACAGAAAGTTTCGTGTAGAAAGTGCTGCATGACGAAGGGCGGCGAGGTTCGTTACTTACATGGTGTAGAACTAAGTATGTCGTATTGCGACGTTATCACCGAGTAAAAAGTATACGTACGTAGCGATGTTACACTCGATTAGACTCAACTTGGTTTGATTTATCTCCTTAATTATATACACCAGAATTAATGTCAGTAGGAACAGATTAAAATATACTCCTGTTACTGTGGTTATATGAAGGTAATAACAAAGATTATACAAAAAATGTTATAATAGTGGTCCAATATAAATTTCGTTAGTAAGTAACTTGGTTAACTGAGTTCCGATTCGTATATACTATCTATGTAATATCTACTAATATTATAAAGAGGAAAGATTTGATTGTTTACTAGACCGATTTGAAAAAATATTTTACCATTAGAAGCCGACATTATCCCTGATGAACAAAGGCTACTTTTTACAGCGGGAAAATGCTTCATTCCTACGGGAAAACGGAAACCTAACAGTGTTTATAATGTTAGTGACTTCAAACTTGATGGGTAGAATCTCGAAACATGTCACTCGTAATGACATTTAATACGTCAGTTTAACCATGTTCTTATTAACAAAAATAATCTATTTTTTGAACCCTTGAAAGGTCCAAATGAGGGGTTAAAGTTTGTATAGCAAGCGAATATGTTTTGGAGTGAGAGACTTAATAAATAAGGTTTATACTCTTTCTCCCACTGCACCGCGTCCCGCCGCGGTGCGCGGAGCGGCAGATTTTTTTATGTATACGCGCATTGCCGCGTCGGTCGGAAGTCTGATGTACTATGCGAGTTTTCTATACAAATTGAGATTCTTGCATACAATGGTAAAATCAGCCGCTCCGCGCACCGCGGCGGGACGCAGTGCAGTGGCGATTCTCCGCCTTAGTTAAAATATTTATAAAAGCAGTATTTCAGTGCTATACAAAATACATCTGGAAGTGCGAAAATTGGAATTTTGGTAACAAACTCTTTGATATGACAACAAATCTTCTGTATTTTGAAACTTTGTATGGGGTACAATACAACATCATATTTGACGTCAGAGCATTGAAAACTTCAGAAATAGATATTTTTCAAGTAAATTAAGTTCAGCATTTTCTTAACTTCATCCTAAAGAGGTTAAATGAGGGTACAGACTTTGTATAAGGAATAACTTATTTCTGAAGTGATATACGAGTTATATATACACCACTATACTGAGTAAGTAGAAAAAAACATTAACGCTTGGCGCCGGGGTGTGTTGATAGTAACGCTACTAATAATATAAATGCGAAAGTTTGGATGGTTGTTACTCAATCAACCTTAAATGGCTAAACCCATTTAGATAAAATTTTGCATGAAGATATTTTGTAGTCTGGATTAAAATAAGTTTTTGTCAAAAAATGTATTTTTGATACAAGCTTTTATTGCCGTCTGTACTTTTCTGTATATACGATCATCAACTACTCATTGAGACGATTCTAACGAGCCCAAACTCAACGGGGTTACGTCGGTTAAGTACTGAATTCCCATGGCCACCTTCTGTTTCCATCATCAAATCAGCTCGATGATACCATAATATTGAATTGTCATCCAAACTATACTTATAACCAAAATTTCAGCTCAATCGGTCACCGGGAAGTGGGTTAAATTTAACTTGCAAGATTTGTCCCATACATACACGGAGTTCCTATGGCCACCTTCCAGCTCCATCATCAAATCAATTCTACGTCATCATAATATAATATTGTGACGCGATTTGCATATTCGTGCAAAATGTCAACTCAATCGGAAACTGGGAAGTGGATCAAATTTTACTTGCAAGGTTTGTCCCATACTAACACGAAGTTCCTATGGCCACCTTCCAGCTCCATCATCAGATCAGCTCCACGTCATCAGAATATTGCATTGTCACGCGATTTGCATATTCGTGCAAAATTTCAACTCAATCGGTAACCAGGAAGTGGATCAAGTTTAACTTGCAAAAAATAATAATTTACAAGCAAGATTTGTCCCATATTTACTAACAGGGCAAGTTAAATAAAAGCTTGTAATATAGGTTAGTTTTTATCCCGGTTCCACGCAGACGAATTATAATGATAATAATAGTCTGCTGAGCGAAAAGTTGCACAGTTTCACAGTTCGCTTGTGGCTGCGCGCGCACTCCGCCGCCCGTGGGCTCCCCTCCCCGCACACCGTCTAGCCTGGCGTCATGCATATTTGAATAGTGTAGTTGACTCATGTTAAAATTGATAACGTAGTGTTGCTAAACGGATAGTAAACCACCAAATTATAGTAATAAAGTATAAGTTAAAATTATAATTAAAATCATATATAAAGATTATGGATCTAGGAAGGTATAAAAAATATCCATATTTTTATTGTCCAAGAGTAAATGTACAGCTACCAATAGAATCCGTACGCTATTATAGAAACAAAATTGTATTCCATCTATAGACATTAGTACCGCATTATTTCGCGACCGAAACGGTAATTTACTTAATTTTCTTCGAAAGATACTTTCGAAAGAGACCTTTCTTGCCGTTTTGTACCAGATATTTACGTAGAGAAGCCGCGTAATATATGTGTCGTAGCCATAAACAATCCTTTACAAATTTCTCGCCTAGTCACTTTTACCCGTAAAATTAGCTGACGGAATACATTTTCGAACGCTCGGCAAATGGTTTATCCGATTTTCCCTTGTTAAGTTATTTTTGTTCACGGATACTTTGTACCTATAACGCGTCGTATGAGACCGATGGCCGCGATGTTGGCTGGACAAGGTTGGCATATAAAACCGTCATTTGTTTCCGACAAATGCCGCCGCCTAATGAAGCCACCGGAAACTTTTGTTGATGACCGCTTTAGCCTAGTTGGTAGTGACCCTGCCTACGAAGCAAGAGGTCCTGGGTTCGAATCCCTAGTGACCCTGCCTACGAAGCAAGAGGTCCTGGGTTCGAATCCCGGTAAGGGCATTTATTTGTGTGATGAGCACGAATATTTGTTCCTGAGTCATGGATGTTTTCTATATATTTAAGTATTTATCTTATATATAAAGGGTGTTTTTTTTAAAGGTATACAAATTTAACGTGAAATAAAACACGTAAAAATAAACATTATTATCATGGTATTGGTTTTATTTAAAAGATATTATTATGCCATTAAGTCTTAAAAATGATTTCGGGCATATGGGCGCCACGGCTGGCTCGAATAAAGTGTAATCGGGAAGTCCAATTTTCGACCACTTTTTCGAGCGTCTGGGGCCGTATATTGGCAATAACGCGGCGAATGTTGGCTTCCAAGTGGTCCAACGTCAGGGGTTTATCTGCGTAGACCTGTGACTTCACATATCCCCAAAGAAAGTAATCCATGGGTGTGAGATCACATGATCGCGGGGGCCAGTTGACAGGGCCATTACGGGAAATTATGCGCTCATCGAATGTTTCCCGCAATAAATTGATGGTGGCGTGCGCTGTGTGGCATGTTGCACCATCTTGTTGAAACCACAGCTCCGCCACATCAATATCATTCAACTGAGGAACGAAAAAGTCGGCAATCATGGCTCTATAGCGCTCTCTATTGACGGTAACATTCTGGCCGGTACCATCTTTAAAAAAATATGGGCCAATGACTCCACCTGCCCATAAAGCGCACCAAACAGTGACTTTTAACGGGTGTAAGGGCGTCTCCACAAAGGCTTCTGGGTTTTCTTCACTCCAAATTCGGCAATTTTGCTTATTGACGTAGCCGTTCAACCAAAAATGAGCCTCATCACTGAACAAAATTTTGCATTGAAAACGCACGGTGAGTTTGGCGAACTGAGCCATGATTTTCAAAATAAATTTGATCAATTTGCAAGCGTTCTTCTGAAGTAAGTCTATTCATTGTGAAAATGGCAAAACGTACTGACTTCAAATATACCGCCAACTGTCAAATTGACAATCACTACGAACAGTGTTGCCAATTTAAAAACCAAACCTCTAAAAAAAACATCCGTTATAAGTATGTTTATCGTCGTCTAGTACACATAGTACAAGCTTTGCTTAGTTTGGGACTAGATCGATTTGTGTAAGATTGTCCCCTAATATTTATTTTATTTTATTTTATATGAGTACCTATTCTAAGACCCCTCGTACTAAATATAGAACAAATTACAAAATTGAGTTTGTTCTTTTACTGAATGTCAAAAAGTTCATAATTCAAAACCACTAAAGCGTACCATGGGTCCCAGAGGGGTATGCTTAATTGGCATACTTAATTGTTACAAATAATTCTAAAAATGATCTGTTGTGCTATTACTTTGTTTTTTTTTTGCCAGCTTCTGGAATAACAATAACATTATTTTAAGGCCTCGATTGTTCATAACCACAGGAAACATAGGTACACCCTGACACTAATAAAATGAGCTACTTTGCGAGCGGAAATGCCTTTTTGTGTTTCTTTAGCCAGATGGAAATAAAGTAAATTATTAGCTCTTAAAATGTTCACTTGAATACGGCTTAATGTTCGTGCAGACTACTCATTTATTCAACGGTTTTCTCGAAGACCCGAGTGGTAGCATAATATTCCGCGCTATTTTATAAAATGCATTTGGTTGTTGGATAACACTTTACAGATTAGCTTCGTGTTCAATTACTACAGCCGACATACTTATCTGCAGCCTTAACACAAAACGTATTCACCCACGTCGTCTATTCGCTCGCTTTGCTATTATACAAAAGTATAGAACGGACCTACTTAACCACATCGTTAGGAAAATGACCGATATCAGCGACATTAAACTTTACGAAATCCGGTTGCTTATTTGTCCGCCGAAAAGTAACAGAGTCTTAACTAAAATCAAACCTCATTGAGCTCAAGCCCAGGCAAACCAAAGTCCGCTACTGTTAACTTCATTGACTTACCCGATATTTAATATACATATAAAACTTAAACCGAATAAGTAGAATCTAGAATTATTTTTAAATAATTGTATACGTCATAATACATAACATATAATACCTGAAAGAGAGATTAGACCATACATTGAATCCGTTAAAAAAAATATTCAAGTTCATAACGCTGTCTTACGGTTTGGATGACCCCTCCTACGACGTACAACCCGCGATGCTCGGTAAGGACAAATTTGAGTTTATGTCTAATTCAATCGAATAATTCGAGTCAGCTGTTTAAGTAGCTGTTCGGTATTGCGGATTTGGGTAGGTACTGGGAGATCTTTCGTTATGGGTATGTATGTGTTCCTAGTGTTCATTTGAACCATTTTCCAGGGCTTTTTTGGAGTCGAAGGGATTCCGGTACAGAATGCCATCCTTTGGTTTGCGCAAATTATTCACTACGATTCTGGGTTTATTTAATGATCATTAAAAAAGTAAAGGGTAGCATCTACATGCTAATCATTCCTTTTTTACGTACGTATACTCGTATATAGTGCATTCATCCTTACTTGTCTTATTTGCTAAACAACATTCTAACCTCAAAATGTATCTTTTTAGACTATAGCAGCTATTTTATCGCAAAAAAGGGTTACTAGACAAAAAAATCGTAAAGTGATGTCCGAAAAGTCGTCTCGGCATGATCTAATAGTCACAAAATTGCTATTCTATCCTAAAAAGATGCATTTTGAGGTTAGAATGTTGTTTACCTAATAAGTGTACATTAAAAAATAGTTCAGGGCTAAAAACTTTGTGCGTAGTTTTTGAGAAACGCCATATTTAGTGAAAATGGTACCAGAATTGAAAATAGGATAATGTATGGGGGGAAAAAATAAAGGTACAACTTTTTCAAAAAACAAACACTTTAAAGTTTCTGCTTTCCAAGTAACCACAGCAGTGGAACATCGAGTGCCGTAAAACATATTTTCCGGAAGAAATATTTAGGTTTTTTTTCAAAGTGGGATTATGAGCGGTGTTCTTGGTGGTTTTACGTACAGTTTGCTAACTCCATAGTTACTTAGCTAAGAAATTGGATGAATCCGTCCGTGAAGCAAGATCATGGAGTTCGGCGTATGATTCTGAAAGTTCCTGAATCTAAAAAATAAATATATAAGGTTTGAGAAAAGCTATATGCATGCCTATGCGTTAAAAGGGATGGCCATGTTTCCCTATCCTACATGGACTTGGTGGGTATATATCAACTTGGCTGGCGATTCCAATCTTCTGGCAGCAGTTTTCAGCAGAAACGTAGTTTTTCCTACAGAAAATCGTCATTTTTATCGTGGTCAATAATTTAAAGGTTACTTTTCCGAACCCCAGTAACGTAGCATTAACTATTTATCATGAAACTTTGTAGTAAGATTACTTATTACAATACAAAAAAGTCCTTTCAACGTTTTAGAAATTTCAACCCGACAAAGAGTTCAAAAGGGGTACAAGGTTTAGTATGGGAAACACTTTTGTTTAGCTAAAGATTTGAAAATTTGTAGAATGAATACTTATTAGAATACAAAACGTACTTTAAGCGTTATAGAAAATTCCATCCCTAAGGAGGTTAAAAATGGGTGCAAGGTTTGTACGGGCGAAACTTCATTTTTTTAGCTAGAGACTTGAAAGAAAGACTATTACTTATCAGAATACAAAAAAGTGCTTTCAGCTTGTAGAAAATTTCACTTCTAAGGAGTTCAAGGTTTACAAGTATGGGAATTTCAATTGTGATCAAAACTTGGATGAATTCCAATTTGAGCCATATCTTTCACAATCACTATTCGCTATATATGTATATACCTATCACTTATTCGCGGGTAGATCGTCGCCACTGTTAGGTATCGTGCGGGACAAGTGAAACCAATGCTGCTTATATACGCACTGACGTTTATTTGACATTACAATACAATGCATACGTAACAATAATGAAGGTTCCGCCTACAATAATTTAATAGCAATAACTTTGCTAAAACGGTAACAAGATCTACGCGGACGAAGTCGCGGGCAACAGCTAGGACAATACTTAATCATATTAAATTATAATACGGCGACCGTTTTAGCCTAGTTGGTAGTGATCCTGCCTACGAAGCAAGAAGTCCCGGCTTCTAATCCCGGTAAGGGCATTTATTTGAGTGAAGAAGAACTCGAATATTTGTTCGTGAGTCATGGATGGTTTCTATGTGTTTAAATATTTATTTATCTATATAAGTATGTTTATCGTAGTCTAGTACCCATGTACTAGACGACGATAATCACCCTAGTCCCAAACTCAGCAAAGCTTGTAATGGAGTACACAAGCTTTGCTTAATTTGGGACTAAATAGGTCGATTTGTTTGTCGTCTGTCCCCTTATATTTATTTACTTATTTAATACATTTTGGAAATAAATAGGCATTATTAGTCATACCTAAGTACCAATCATAACAATGTCAACGTGTTGTATTATATGTAATATGTATTTTTGTATAAACTTAACGAAAATAAACTAAACTATGAGAAAGTTTTACTGATTGAGATGTTGGGCCGTTGCATGCAGAGCATATCTGCACGCTCCACTAAGCTTTGTTCCAAGCCCTTCATCAAGTATGCCACTGGCTTCCACGTCATGCGTTTGGAACCCGAAATGACTTCGTCTACATCACGATAGGACACGGGCGTAAACGAGTTTGCATATTCATACCGACGAGGTTTCCCAACGAGAAAGATTAGTCGCGAAGAGTTAAACATAGGGCGTGACTTCATTTAAATGTTTCATATCATATTATTAATCACTTGGCAGTACGAAAACAATGCAAATGCAAAATTGCCTTAACACAAAATAAGGAATTGAAATATGTTTAGGTAAGAAATTTAATTAGTTTAATTCGAAAGTTACGAGTAAGCCACTAATTCGTTTTCGAGCGGTTAGTTATCGTTCCTCAAAGCATTTTACTGTCAGCTTATTGGATCAGAGCTAAATAGCGTTTAAATGTAAGTTTATTATTGGGTGAAATACTTACCCTCTGGAACAGCCAACGAGGTTAGCAGGAAATGCACGCACGCTGCACCCGTCCCATGGCCCATAAGCGTAACGTTTGTTGGGTCACCACCGAAAACCGCTACGTTCTCTTTGATCCAGTGCAAAGCTGCAATTTGGTCCATCAATCCATAGTTTGCTGGCGAGCGTGGGTACTCATCCGAACGTGGGTTAAGGAATCCTGCAAAAAAATAAAACATGTTTACACAGTCCTCGTGTTGCGATATAATTAGATTAGACCTTATTATTCGCTTTGTATACCATGCTTTATGAACAATCTATAGATGTGAGGTCTCTACTTATACCTAACAGTTTTTGAAATGGCATATCCAAAGCCCTTTAAAAATATAACAGTTACCAAAATATTACAAGTATAGTTTGGGAAATATAAATTGGCCGTCTGTTATCTAATTAGCAATCTTTTGTTCCGGGTTAGCACTTATCTATCGTTAATAACAATATACACGCGATTTTACTGCTAATTAGTATGAGATTATGGACCAGAAACATTATCCACTTGTGGGGTCACTTTGGCATTCCGGAACATAAATGGTTACTATAGTGCACTCAAAGAAGAACGGGTACAATTTTACAACTCTATTTTTTGTTATATATGTCAATATATAAATAAAAAGTTTTAGATCACAGTGTAGATTACAAACAGCCAATTCGAACTAGCGAAATAAAGTACTAACATATTTATGCACAATAATAATAAAAAAAACAAAAAACTAACTAGTTGACTTTGCATGTTTCTCATGAGCTATACGCCTGCGACCATAAGGGACGGAAAGGCTCTTTAGTATGCAGCTAAATTAAGAACCGGTCTTAAAATGGCTGCGGCGTACCATAAACAGCCTACTACCTAATATGGGCGGGTAATGGTTTATTTTCCTCGACCAGGGAATTCATCCTCGATCTCGCGAGAGACAATTTTCGTACGAGATCTCGTGAGGTATATAGATATTGAACTTTCCATGTATAAATCAGAAACACAGCACGAGAGAATTCTGGTCTAACGGAATATTATTACATTCTGATGGTTGAATAAAATAGTGGCTCTGTGAGCTGTAGAACTCGCAAGTCTGACTTTGTCAAATTTTAAGATACCGTAGGAACCCGTATAGTTTCGCCTTGTCGGTTTGTTCGTCTGCGTCTTTGTTCAGTTACCCTAACAACTAGAAAAGTGTAATTTGGCATGGATATGGAACCACGCCAACAAAACGGTAGAATAAAATACCGAAAAAAGGTTTTTTTAGGGTAGGTTACGATAGGTAAGATCGTTGTATAGCTTGTTCAAAAATATATTGGGTTTTTAAAGCCACTTTTCAACTCAGTGATCCGTTTGCGAGATATTGGGGCTTCAAAGCCCTAATTTTTGTTTGAGTCAAGTGTACGCCCTCTGGCGCACTGTGGGCTGAAAATCGGCTTTCATAGAAATAGAAACCGAAGTCGAAATTATTCTTTTTTTTTCTTGAAATCGCATTAGGTAGTCATGGAATATCTCCCATGGGTGCCCTTTTTTTAAATTAAAAAAAAACATACCTTACATACCCATACCTAAAGGTGTCTGTCTGACACCTCGTCTCTGGCAAGGGGGCGTGGTCGACTTGAATCAAGGCATCCCCGCACTAATGCCTACTGCAAATTTCGAAAAATCTACTATACCTCTTCGCTCTCCACTGTTTTTCGGGTTTGTTGTTGTAGCAGTATGGCATAAATACTTGGGACAGATTTCGGAGTTACGTCTTCATAGAATAAAATTAAACGTGATCGCACTTTTTTCGAAATTTTGGTTTTCCGGAAGGTGGCCGTATTGCTGTCACGAGACGATTGGTGAACTTGACTAGAACTAGGCTACTTAACATTTCAATCTAATATGCTAATAAATTTTGTCATCTCATCCACGCAAAACTGGAGCCACGAAGTTACGTGAGCATTTTGTCAAAATTTGACAACAATGTCCTGAAGTTGAGGCACAACAATCTCTTGTGCACAAAAGGATTCTTGATGGAGTACATCAACTTTGTTTTTATTACGTATAATACAAGAATGTGTTGGTTAAAGAAAATACGTCGCTAGGCAAGACAGTTCTCCATCAAAACAAGAACATAACTGGTACAACTTTGAAATATATTTGGTACGGAGTTAAGAAGGAAACAGTACAGTAAAAGTATTTGGGGTCACATGATAGGCTAGAATATTACGAAATAATGATATTCAATAAAGTAATTCAACATTTTGTTCTTAAAATAGCCTCTGAATAGTAGTTCTCTAAAACCGAAAATGAGAATTATATAAAAATGATTACAAATATACAATGACACATGGGTAAAAATGTGAAGTGCGTTGCTTCGGTTGCTTCCTATTCACAATTCACATTTGTTATTAAGCATTGAATACCTCCTGTAATTCCAGTACATATTTACATATTCGTTATTCACAGAAGTAAACAAGGGCTGTGAAAAACCACAAATATGCTCAAATGCTGCAGTCAAAAATCACGGTTTAGAATATTTTCGTATAGGATAAAAACGTTCTTCTGTAAAAGTGAGGGCTGTGAATATTAATGTGAGGATTGTTGCCGCAAATAATTGCTGTTGTAAACAAATGCGAAGCCCACCGCTCCGTGAAGGGTTGCTTCGCTTGCCTCACGACTCGCCTTCGGGACTTTGCCCTCGGGTTTTGCTTGCAAGACACCTGGTAATAAGTAAGTGTCCGTAGGGCTCGCAGCGAAGGGAGCGCTCTCTAAAAGGGTACTTTGGGCGTATATAAATTACTAGCTTCTGCCCGCGACTCCGCCCGCGTGGAACTGTATTTATATCGCCGCGTTTATATCGTAGCTCCAAACAAACTTTAATACTCCATTGCACCCCCTCAGGAAATGATTTCTGAGATAAAAACTATCGTATGTCCTTCCCGGGCACTTAAACTATCTCTATACCAAATGTTATCCCAATTGTAGCTCAAAAAAGAGTTCCCCATACAAACTTTGCACCCCTATTTAACCCGCTTATGAGTGGGTTTTTCCAAAACCCTTAAATTATTAATCTTGCATTGTAATGAGGAGTCCATACACCAAGATTCAATTCTCTCACTTACAATTTTACTCCATCCCCATTCAAACTTTCAATCCCCTTTTCACCCCCCTTAAATGTGGAATCTTCAAAAATCCCTTCTTAAACTACTTACATACCTACATATTGTGAAAAAAAACAGCATTTTAGTTTCAACGATTTGGACTGGGTGTTGATTTAAGACAGTCAGTCAGTCAAGATTCGAAGAGAATTTGAACTGTTACACGCGTAATCTATCTAGAAATGAAAAAAATAATTTCAAATTCGCCAGTAGTATGGCTGACCATAAGAATATCATTTACCATATACATTTACATACCGTTCGATCGTCTTTCAAATTCATACAATCGGTTTTTCAACGTATTCATGCATTGTAGCTTGTCGTCTACACTCTAGGCGAGAGAAACTAGTACAGCGGAACACAACTAGATGGCGCTGTAAGTCTCAAATTGAAGTTGATCACCCGCGAGTAGGTACCTATGACCAGTTAGTACAGTGCGGACTGGCTCCGAATTCAAAAATTGAAAAAAAAAATGTAATAAGTTTGTTAGGTGTTTTCTTTTGAAGCAGTGAAGAGGTATGTTTTTCGAATTCATTATGTAATATTAAATTAGAACCAATTTTACGAATTTTGCAGATTTTTTAGGTAATTAGTGGTAGTTGCCTGTAGGCTACATTAGGCGAAAAGTGTAGTAATTTTGTATGAGTACTCTTATCCCTATCTTAGGGTTTAATCAGATGCAAGTTTCCAAAGTGTCTTGGATTTATGCAAAACGTGTGTGTAAAATGCGGGGTTGCCTTGCGTTACACTACAACTTAGAAAATTTGGAAAAATCCCCGACGTTTTCATTTCAAAGTCCAATATCTCAAAAACGGCTGAACAGATTTTGATGAAACATGGCTAAGAACACTTGGGATAAAATTATTTATCACACAAAAAAACCGCATTCAAATGGGTCTATCCGTTTGGGACCTACAATACCACAGACAGATACACACATACACAGATAAACAGATAAACCGATACAAAGATACACAGACAGACACGTTAAACTTATTTTCGTTGGGGGTTAAAAAAACAAGAATTGCTTTAGAAACTTCCAGATATCGTAACATTTGCTACAATGTATTTTTTTCAAATATTTATGCATTGTTGCTTCCAGGCAACACTCCCTATTTTTGATTATTATTTCAAAATTAACGATATTTAATAAAAACCTGAAACACGTGTATTTTATTTTTCCTTTATTATAAGAAATCAATAAAAATAATTAAAAAAGAAGGTTATGAGTTATGGAGGGTTAAACCAAAATTTATACGCGTACAGGGCAGCAGCTAGTTTTGAATAAAACTAAAATAATTTCATTTTTCTCATATCCGTTAAATCACTTTCTCTCGTGCGCAGAGGCGTGGTTTACGAGGATCGAGGAATCTTGTGATTCTTGTGGAGTCGCGAGCCTCCACAGGCAACGGTGTCTGCTTATTATCAGGCAGACCGCATGCTGGTTTGCCACGTACTATTAAAAACACTAAACAGGTACTATACCTAGAATCCCGAGCCGGTAGTTGATGGTGACGACGACGAGTCCGGCGTGCGACGCCAGCACAGAGCCGTCGTATGCGTTGCCGGAGCTCCACTCGTAGCTCTCCCCGTGCACGAACACCAGCACGGGGTATCTAGCAACAGCGTCACGTACGCCAGCTGAAATTACATCTGTCATCGTATTATGACCTTCAGCAACATGTCCTTTACACACACACATCGCACATTGCACATCGACAACTCTATTCAAAACCAACCTAACACAGACAAATTTCAATACTCATACTGAGTTACGCCGGAAACACATATTTATAAAAGACACGTTCGATGAAGAGAAAAAATATTGTGATAGCAATAAAATATCAAAAACTATGCAATAACAAAACTTGTTCCGTTTCCCCCAAGTACTATTAAGGTGGCTATTAGAAAACTAATAGGCATGCTCTTTCACAAGTACGTACTAACAGACGGAATATCGACTTCGCAAAGTAATATCGATATATTATTTTTATGTGCGCCAGCTAGCGAACGGTAATAAAGGGGGAACCACAAGCGGGTGACTATAAATACGCAGTTATTTTATGAAGCCTATAATGAAACCTGTACACGAACTTCCATAACTCATTTAAGTAAGTAATTACTAATTTACAATAAAACAGCGCAATAAAGTTATAATTCTCAAAGAATATGTGACGTGGGACGTAGGTGGTTTACATCAAAAGGCTTACTACTGCTGAACTTCTCGAACGCACGATAACACAACTGTCATTTTTCCAAACAAACAGTATTTTTTTCATATAAAAGTTTACATTTAGATCTGCCTAACGTACGTACAATGCATTATGTGATCGACCTGTTTGTTACATACACCCCCCCCCCCCCCCTCCCACATAACAAATACACCCCAAATACCAAACCAGAAATGCAAATTATAAAATATACTTTTTATGAAGGATTACAACATAAATAAATGGTAAAATCTTTCTCATACTCATAAGATCGGCATGCCTTTCGAAACCGTTCCCAACTCTGAACAATAAGAAAAAAGTATAGCACTCGTTCGGATTGAGCGTAAATTTCCAATCCTCGGGCGCAGGAGATATCCCGCCGCCTTATCTGAAGCATGATAGATCGGGAAGAAACGGATAAATCAAGTTTTTTGTTCCGACGCTTATGGCGTTGAATGCGTTAAGGGAGAAGCTTGAGCGATTCCTACTTTAATAACCAAGGATTTGTTGTATGATGTTTATCATATTTATATATGACTGGTTGCGTAACCAGCTTTTAAATATATACGTAAAAATTGTTTCTGACCTTACGGTGGCTTTGATCCGCGACTAACTGAACTAATAACAAAGGTTCATACACACAATTTTGTAATATTGCAAATGCATATTTAGGACTCAATCTGAAATTGGACATACGTTTGTTTCAATATTTGTCGATGTTTAACATTGCAGCGGCAATGACTGTATTTGGTTGAATGCAATGCGATACCTGTCTTGTCTACTCATTTTTATTGTTCTAGGTTGAACTTGAGGTTACTATGTAATATCTTTTTGCCTGCAAACTGCAAAGCTTTAAGTGAAAAAGTATCCGTGCGCTCTTGCGCTTTTAACAAAGCAGAAACCAACAAAACCATGACGGCCAGGAACAAAACGTGTTCGTGGGATTTCGCGACGGCAATATTCAAGAGAGAGTTGTTTTTCGGGAATTTCGGGCTACGCCTTCACTTTGTATGCATGTGAGGGTACACAATACGTAGGCTTAGCACGCTCTACTTCACTTTCTGCCGCGGTGCATTGTCCTCGGCTTCGCTTATCCAGTAAAAGAGAGAACAACACAATACAAAAAATTGCGACACATGTTTTGGAACAGTATATAATTTTATGCTGCCTTATGCCTTTTTAATTCTTTTATGCCATAAGTTTTGATTATTAATAATCTTTTTGATCATTTACCGGAAAAAATACTACCTACATGTAATTGAATATAAGTACTATGAAATTATTCCGCTGCTCATTGACATTCTTCCGCCCGGGCCCGGCAGCAGCGAAATGAACGCGATGTCCCTTTTCGCAAGAACATTACTCGTTTAAAAGTTACCTCAGCTGAGCATTTTGCCCTTTTAGCCGAAATTATAAATCAAGCTTTTTGTTAAATGTTTCAGTTTAAACGTCCGTGGAAGTTTGAAAGAGTTTTTTTTATTTATATTGTTTTATTGTCACCGAGTTTTATGCGCGAGTGCCTTTCCAGCGAATAATACTCCTATTTGTTGAAACAAAATTGCAGAGGGATTGTGCTAACATGATCATACTGATCAATGCGTAAGATAAGTCACAGTAATTGCGAAATGAGTGAATGACTGTATGCGTACGTCCTAAGTTAGCTAGTAAATACCTATTATATTAAAATAAAGCTTGGTTAATGTACAAAGGACCAGAGTATCAGCAGAGATAGTACAGTACTGAAGAGTTTATCACTACGAGTAATTGTGAACTTCCATAAGCCACTTTGGGGCGTAGTGCACACTTTCTTTCTCTCTTTTTCATCATCGTGTAATATCGCCAGGCAAGTGCCTACTGGCAATGTGACGACGTGAAGCAACAGGTACGAGTATCTAACAAATAACATCCGTAAACCAAAAAAAACTAAATAGTAGTTAATGTTTTACTGCATATATGTGGCGTTCCACGCCTAAAGGGTCCTTATGGCAACGACCATAAGGACCCTTTAGGCATCGAACGCCACATATGTATTAGGGACTATCGACAACAACACAGCTAACTGACCAGCCAGCCATGCACTTCATGTACATTGTAATAAGGTTCTATACAAATACAGGATGGTCAGTTAACTGTGTTGGCGTTTGTACATAAAATGGTTCAATCGCACCTTTTGTAGTTTCCGCATCACACGCTTGAAACACATGCATTTCGAAACTTTAGCCCCTTTGCAATATAATTGTCGTACCTCACATTGTGTAAAGTTATGCCTAAATTCAATGATTCTAAACGAAAAACAACACATTACTTAAATTGTTATGTTATATTAAAACACTCATAGGAACATATTTGAAAGTACCTTGTGCTGGTGCGTAGATATTCAAATATAAGCAATCCTCAGCCTGATTTGTTAAGAACGGAAGTATCCTTTTCAAGTATTCCAACCTTCCTTTTGATATTCGCTTTAGCACCGCTGTCTCATTTCTTATGTCAGGAAGCACTTGAGGGCACACCGGGCTGAATTCTTCTGCTATTTTGACACCTGGCCATTGTGCTCCAGATACAGGCGGCATAAACCTTAAAGAGCCTACGGGTGGTGATGCGTATGGAATCCCCCTAAACACTTCTACTGGTTCTAAAAATCTCGACTCGGGTGTAACTATGAACCCTCTAATGTCTCCATACTTGGTTCGTACAACTCGAGAGCTGATCATAGGTTGTGGCGACTTTGAATCCATGGTTGTTTCGCCTTTGACTACTCTTGTAGTCAGCACGGGAAACGAAATGAAATACAATATAATCAACATTAACATTTTTCCGCGTCCACAACCAGCTGTACAGATACTACACGCAAGCGCAGAAAGCCAATGCTATGAGTCGACCATTTTAATGTCTCCGACGAAGTTGTTACAAGTAGCACCGGTATATCTGTAACAAAATAAAAAACATCGCGTTATTGGACGTCAACGTTTGTTGATTTAAAATGGAATAAATGAGACTTATTTGTGTTCTTACACGACAACCTAGATTTTAAGCAATTTACTTACCTACTGTATAAAGTAGGTAAGTAAATAGCTTTAAATCTAGGTTGTCATCTAAGAGCAAAAATGTATAAATTAATTCCTTTTCTGACAGTGAAATGTGAAAAATTACACCAAAGGGACCGAGAAAGACGAGAAGAAGCGTTCGAACATGTTGGAGATCAATTGAAGGCATAGGTCGTACCGAGGTGATAAAAAATAAGGTGTTACGAAAAGTAAAAGAGAAAAGAGCGATCTCAATATCTGGAAAAAAGAGTGTACCTATACTGCCGTATGCCGGCCAAAATATTTTTCGCCAAATTTGACTTCCCAAAAACTTATTGCAGTAGTTTATTTTCCCAAGCAAATCTTTAGCACGTTAAGGTACCTATCGCATTTTATTCATTTGGTCAAATTATTATTTGGCATGATTTTACTTTCTAAGGTTTCATTAAACAAACGTTTTCCTTTGGCTACAATTATATTACAAAAAAATGTTAGTTCTAATAGTCACTTTCAACGTACATATATATAGCATACTCTACCTTAAGGCACTTGTCCCACCGCCGGCGAGTAGCGAGTACTCTCATAGTAATTCTTACTCGCTTTTACTCGCGAGAGAAAAATCCGCTAGACTTTTGTAGGCACTTATATAATATTCAATGTCAGTAATTACTAAAAAACATTTTTCCGCTGACGCGGGACGCTCGCTTCGCTCGCTCGGCTCCTTCGCTGTATGGTCACAGTTAAACCTAACATTTCTCCTCGTTTCGCTCGTCGTCATACCTAACTGAGACCTTCCTTAAGCACTTGTCCCACCAGCGGCGAGAAGCGATTACTCCTATAGTAATTGTTACTCGCATTTACTCGCGTGAGTAAGAATTACTATGAGAGTACTCGGTACTACTCGATTTTACTCGCGCGAGTAAGAATTAATATGAGAGTACTCGCTACTACTCGCTTTTACTCGCGCGGGTAGGAATTACTATGAGAGTACTCGCTACTACTCGCTTTTACTCGCGCGAGTAAGAATTACTATGAGAGTACTCGCTACTCGCTGGCTGTGGGACAAGTTCCAAAGGAAGGTCTCATCCTACAGGGGGTTAGGTACGACCACGATCGAAGCAAGGAGAAGTGCTAGGTTTAGGTTTAACAGTGACCTTACAGCGAGCGGGCCATGGTAGCGGAAAAAAATTTTTTTAGTAATACTGACATGAAATATTATGTAACTGCCTACAAAAGTCTAACGGATTTTTTAGTAGGATGAGTAGACGCCGCTATCGGAGGAGCAAATTGGTGGAAGTTCTTAGGGAAGGGTAAATATATTTAAGATGTCGATGTCGATACGCTTAGGTTTTCTGTACAATTACTTTGACTACAATTTGACTATAATCATTGTCATCAACTCATCAGAAATATAAACAATTATCAGTACAACCAAAACACTATCGTTGCTATTTTACTTTTCTAATGTTTCGAGTTGCAGGGCAGTGCATGAAATCTCTTGAGATAAACCATTTCATTAGAGGTATTTATACTGGCCACTTATACTGATAATAAATAAATATACATTTTTGCTCATTACTTCTATCGAAGCAGAAAAGTCATTTTCCTTCTTAACATGAATATTTAGCTACAGAAGACGAAGTCTAACGCCTTGTAACTTAGAAATATAATAGTAATATATTACGAGACATATATTTCAAAAAATGAATAGGGCAAACATATATTGTGTTTACTGTTGAATATATAAATAATCGTGACTACACTAGATTACTGCTGAGAATCTGAAAAAAAAAACTTCTTGCATTTTTTTCTAAAAAGGTTTTTTGCGCTTTGTACAGCGCAAACGAGACTTGAACGCCCTTATTTTGTCTTACTTTGCAAAGTTTAAGGTTAAGAATACGATATCCCTTGTGGTGGAAATAAAAGAGAGATTTATTAGTGATTTATTTTTTAATTATGAATGAATGGTTCGTGCTATGAAAATAACGATAATTTGTTAGTAATGATGAATGATTGAAGATTTTTCTTTCTAGAAATGTAAAAAGATATTAATAATAATAAGCTGTTGGGGAGTAACGACCCCACGGACCCGAGTACTCCCGAGAGTGTCAGGGCCTCCGTCTCCGGCGTGTCTTCGTCGGTCGGAGTGGAACCCCAAGGGGCCCGTACGACTCTCAGCTCTGGCTTGCATTCATTGGCCGTTCAGAGAGGAGTCGTCAGAGCTATATGCTCCAGGGGTGGAAGTGTTAAATGGCATAACGCCGCGAGTAACTTCGGAGAAAGCGCAGCACCACCCCTCGACACCCCTGAGCCGCTCACCCAGTGTTGCTCCTGGCCGTCTTTACGACGGCTATTTCAGGGGCCCATCTAATGAGCGGCTAGTCACCGCTTGCCTCGATAACTTTGTGCTCAACAATGTTAATGACAGGCGTCCGGACCTCTTTGCAATATCCCAGTTTCATAATCCACCCATAATTCATCACCATAGACCCAGTTATCTATCCATTTTACCCACAATAGCCCCAACGCCTGTTGGAACCGGTTCACGAGTATCTACCGATGTACCCGTGAATCGGTTCTAGCAGGTGTATTATATCACATTAAACTTCGTCTAAAGGACATAGTAACCAATTCCTATCTCTTAGTTCATCGGTAACAACATGAAAATGACGGCGCGAATGAAGCAATCATACGAATTTGTAATAGGGTGAAAATCCCAGGGCGATTTTTTCGGAGTTGATAATTGCACTGAGGATTTCTAATATTTGAATATTCTATTTTTTATATGTAAGCTAATATATTTCAACATCTTGAGCCATAATCTGGGGGCACGGGAGTGCCCCCGCCAAGACGAGCCAAGCGAAGCGCAAGGGCACTACCTACCTTTTCTCAAAGCGCTTCGTCGTATTTTTGAACCTTCTTAACTTGGGTTCGGATTATACCAGATAAATAAAATTTTCGGGATATGATGTCAGTGGTTGACTTATTAATAAAGTAACTATAAAGTTTCAATTGCAAAGCACTTATACTTTAGATTTTATTGATATCTAAAATACCCCGATTTCGTCACTGACTCACTGATGAGCATCAATATTCTTAAGGTTTTTCCTGGAGTCCTAGAAAGCTGGTATGTAAGCTAGTAATAGTATACAAACAACGAAAAAAATTTATAACTTGAAACTTTTACCCTCCCAACCCCTTAAACTAGGGGGTGAAAGTTTGCATGAGACTTCCGCAAATTTTGATGCTAGAGGTCTGAAAATTGATATAGGGGTCCTTGTTATCCTTGTTATAAATAATAAGATATGTATTTCAGGATTTTTATTAAATTATCCCCTACCCTTTTAAATTAAGGAATGATTTGTTTCGGTTTTCCCATACAAACTTAATTTCATGCTTGAGATCTGAAAATTATACAAGTACATACTTCTTACAAATTAAAACATAATTTAAAAAAAAACAACACCCCAAAAAAAGAAAGAAAAAATTAACAACAAAAAAAATACTCGTATAAATATCATCAGCAACTTACAAAAAAAAAATGAAATCCCAGTAAAACATTTCATGTTAAATGTTGCCAAGACGAGACCATGTAGCTCGCACTGTCAAAAAGTAATAATCACCGATCTCTTGTAGATAGAACCAAGTTTCTAACCCTACGTGCCCAGCTCTAAATCTATAAGCCCTAATTTCACACTAAAGTTGCGACGAAATACTACAGCAGTAGCGAGTAGTTCGTAGCGCGAAGCAGCGTTTTCCCGCTATAAATCTCGTAGGCGTGCAAACCGTGGACTAAACGGGCGAGTCGGCCGCATGGAAAGAGTTTAAAAGATTGAATAGATTTTTAAGTTCAAGCCCATATGATGAATTGCAAAAGGTTCGTGAAATGTTTTTGTCGGATGTACATTACTTTAAACCTATGTATTGGCTTGACCATAAAAAAATATTAACTGCCGAAAATCTAATTATGGTGAAGTGTCCTGCACTTGTTTTTTGTATTAAAACGCCATAATACAAAAAAACTGTCATTTAACTAAATGAAAGTGGCATTTATTCGTATTCTATATTGATCAAGGTATCCTACGATTTCCTTTCATTACATTCGTATATAAACTAAACCTCACACTGATGTATACAAAACTGTCCTGCGAGAAAATACAATTTTGGTGGAAAAAAATAAATGTGTTTTTATGGTCGAACAAAACCAAATGACACAAACGGCGTGAGCGTCTTTTATTGATTCAGTTCCACTCTGGCGACAGGCGATGACAGACGTGAGATACTTAACAGCCCGTTCACACAGAGTCTCCGTATTTACGGTACCCGTTTTAACGGATACAATTTGATACAATTACTGTATACTGAATACTGTCATATGTGAAGTCGCTCATACAACTCCATACGCCATCAATGAAAAAAAACGTATACGATACAACGGAACAGTAAAACGGAGACCCTGTGTGAACGGGCTGTAAGAGCTAGCCGTCACGCACGTCACTACCCAATTATGGTGGTTCAAAATACAAAGTTTACCTGCGTAAAAACGGGCAGTATACGGACCCGTGGTACCAACTTCACAAATAATATATTTCACAATAAGTGTTATATTTGCTACGGAAAATTTCAGTAAAATGATAAATAATTTACTTAAATAAAAATAAATCATCATCTATTTTGTGTTAATTTACACGTTTTATACATTTCAGATACACATTTCGGATTCCGGTTTGATCCTGATTCGATCTGTGTTGAATGGCAAAACCAGCAAATTAAAAACAAAAACAAAACCATAAACAAGAGGTGCCATATTCTGATTGAAAACACGAAAGATGATAAATATTCGTGATTTTATTACGTTTTAGTATTTTATTCCTTTTTAAATAAGAGTATACCATAGAACGTTATTTTTAAAATGTATTAAGAAATAAATAATTGCACTCCTGAAAAATTTTCTTGAGTAGCAAAAGAAGGAACGGAAACTTGCCGCACGAAAACTAATAAAAGAACGTTATTTTTAAAATGTATTAAGAAATAAATAATTGCACTCCTGAAGAATTGTCTTGAGTAGCAAAAGAAGGAGCGGAAAACTTGCCGCACGAAAAGTAAAAAAATGTAAGTTATTTAAAATTAATCGTAGAAAAAGGATTGTATGCAATTGTATAACTGGCCTAAAAACGCTCGTGGCGTCTTGAAACCCACGCCACTTCCGCTAGACCCATCTTATACAACACTTGCATAAATATTTTTGTTTAAAACGCGTTTATAGAAACGACTAACAATGTTTGAAAAAGTTTTTCCTGTCAGATGTTACAGACACTCAATCTTCGTAGACATACTCGTACTCAAGAAATTATATTATCAATATCATCATCCTCTTAGCGTTATTCTAGGTTGTGTGTTTCTGTTCTCGTTTCGTTTCCGTATTTGCACCTAATGTAGGTTTTAAACGAAATATTGCCTGATAACCGGACTATGAATATGTATTTATTATAAATCGATGATACGCTACTAATATCAATTCGCTGAAGCATTGTGGTTACAAGTTATTATATACATTTCGCGGTGCATTCAAAAATAACCAGACATACCTTTATTTCTGGTGGCATGTACCTTCATGTCAAAGTCGCTGCAATTTGATTTCATATGAGTTATGAATCATTCGGTAAGGCTGGGTGAGGCATCCTTGCTTCTCATATACGAGCTTGGATTTCAGTTTAGTCCATAGAGTTATCTTTCTTTTAATCAGCATACTCGACTGGACCGCTTTATAAATATACATCCAATAGACTCCATTATATGATCACCTAAAAACACTTATATTTTTATAATAATGCATTTCAATTTTCGTTTCAATGTTTTGATATTTTATCTAGCTGATTAATTAAAATTATGATAAATAAGATGAATAGTTCTAACAATTGATGACTCTACCTGTACTTTACATGTAATCCATACGTAACATGTAAAATATCGAAGCTAGATGTGTGAAACTGGCGAAGTTATAAATATATGTATTAACAGGAAGGTAACGAAATTTATTGTTAGTAATATTAGTACAATGCACTGTTTATTGTAATGACAAAGGAAAATAATATAATTTATTCATAACAAAGAACTCCCATTTGACAACAGATGTTGTGGCGCTCGAACTAATTGTATTGTAACTGATAGAAGTAAAAGTGAGAAATAGGTGCTTTTACGTCGAGCTTTATGCACTAATTTTAATATCGGAAATCTAAAATATACATTATTTATCTGATCTCCACATATAGATAAGAGATTAAGATCTTTACGTTGAATTCTAGTAAGAACATCTAAATTATTTTCAAATTGGACTGTATAAAACCCACATCTTTAGAAAAGGCGGTAAAGTGAAAGTAGAGTTGTAATAATATTACTAAGTCTTCTACCAGTTAGTACAGTACCTACACAGCTATAAATTAAACTTTATCAAACTCTAGTTTTAAACTATTCTTTCGCGGTCTAAAGCATGAAGCAATTAACTGAACATAATTCATTTCATTATCAAAAGAACAAGGACTGTCTTGACTTATTTACGTTACAAATTCTTTAACTATCCGAATGAAACAAAATGAAATTTACTGGATGGTGGATATTTCATGGATAGAAACCTAAGGGGTAATCACGTTACGTTTCGTACGCGCGTTAGGACAATATAACTGCCATTTTTCCATATAAAAGCTGACATTTAGACCTACCTAGCTTACGTACAATGCGTTACGGGATTAACCTGGTTGCTTTCTTTTCTTTTAAACCCGCAAGATGTATTTTATTTGGAAACGTAGTAATGAATTATAATCTCTTATTTTATGGTTCTTATAGACCGTGTTCAAGTATGTGTACCATGCTCTGGTGCGAAGTTTTTTGATTTTCTGCCGAGATGTCGTTGCCTGACTGGATGGATGAGACATCGGACCTGAAACAACATATAATAATGAAACCATAATCCACTGATACATTATTCCAATTTAAAACGCAAACAAATACATTAATTTGGTCTGTGGTAATCTTAGAATAACAAATAAATAAATAATTTAATATACTAAATAATATAAGTGGAACGATCTTACACAAAATTAGATTGTCTCCCTTATATACTGAATAGATTGAGTAATGAACTTCAGTGGTATATATTCTCTTTTCTAAATGTCTCCGTCTCCACGGGAAATTGCATTATTTGACCAAGTAGCTGTGCATTGATTTCGGGGTTTGATGAATGACGACGTCGTATTCAGCTATTATGCACTTTTTTCTACTCTTGTTCCGTTATCTGTCATTTATATAGGTTTTAGTTCAAATACAATGACACCGATAATAAGTCGTCGAAAAACTCTATGCTTTATATGCCCATAGACGCACTGTTTAGGCCCATAAACGCACTGTTTAGCGTACTTTTATGGTTAATACATTTTTCATAAAAGAACTGTTTATCACGATGATGTCAAAGCATGTAACTATTTTTTAATGGGCCGCTGTATTGCAGTGGTACAAACTTCACAAGCAAATTTTTCGAAATAAAAAGTTTTTGTTTACGTTTCAACATCTGTATATTATAAATTATACTATTTATAGATCACTAAAATAATAATGAATCATCATCTATTGTGTGTTGATTTACATGTTTTATATTTTCTTGATATAATTTATAAAACTAAACCGTTCAGATTCGGTTCGGGTCCGGATTCGGTTACTTTCGGCTGGCAAGTGCAAACAAATTAAAAACAAAACAAACCATATACAAGAAATATATATACACTAGTAGTATCTCTGTATTTTTTATCAAATTATTGTAATAAATGATTTTCTTATTATAAACGAGAAGGTATCATATTTCTGATTTCCAACCAAAATATATTTCAAAATGAAAAGACGAAGGATGATAAACTATAACTCGTAAACTATTAAGATTTTATTCGTGTTAGTGAAGACAAAAGTTTACGTTCCTTTTAAAATGGTCAAATGAATTAACAACTGCTCTACTGAAGAAATTGCGTGAGTAGCTAAAGAACGAATAGAAAACTTGCCGCCTGAAAAGTCTAATGTAGTTCATAATTTGCAATAAAATCGATGAGTAATACATTAATATCAAATTGTATATATAAAAACAAAAATAAAAATTTCAAATAGTAAATAATAAAATTCTCACATTATACTCGTACCTATATTGTAAAATTGACAAATAAAAAAATCATTTAAATTAAAGTAATATTTCTCTTTTTATAGATTATATAATTTTATCTTAAATGATGTCAGTTTTTCATCTTTGATAGACTTTGGTAGTTTACTAACAATTTTGGAGCCATTGTGTAACTAGATCGTTTTAAGAAAGAAGTTTTACTAGTATCTGGTGGAAGAACGTTAAATTTATGCTTAGCTGGTCTAGGATAAATTTAACGGTTATTAATTTGTATTTTGAAGCGACTCATGTACTGCTTAACAAAAACGCAAGCTTCATAAATGTATATGGAGCTTAGTGTTAGCAGACCCAGCTTATTAAACAAATGCCTACAGCTTGTTCGTTGATTTCCTTTCAAAATTACTAGTACCGTTTTATTCTGGCCCTAAACAAAGGCGCCAGACAGGCATTGCTCCAATGCATGATACCATACCTAAGTAAGATTAGAGGATACGTATGCATGATATGACGTAACAGCTGACTACTGTGAGACTATTTCTGTCAGTTTTTTTAAGACAAATACATAACGATTTATTTTTGGCACAGAGTATTTATATGTTGCCTCCGTGTAACGTTTATGTCTATTTGAACTCCTAGAAACCTAATTTCGTATACATGCTCTATGACCTGATCATTATATTTCGCAATGACACGTAAAGGCGATTTTCGTAGATGAAATTGCATGCATTTCGTCTTGACTAGGTTAATAAGCAGATTGTTATAATTCATCCAATCTATTACACTTTTAAGCGACAAATTTATAAGGTTTTCCTAAGTGTCCTTATCATCTTTAGCTTTAATTATTATGGTAGAGTTGTTAACAAATAGAACCATTGGATCGTTAACGACCCGGGGCAGATCATTGATACCTATACAATATGAACAAAAGGGGCCCAAGAATACTACCTTGAGGAACCCCATTTGGTCAATTTATTATCGTGTACTCGTATGTTATACTAATTCAACGATGATTTAGATTTCTTGTTGAATAATAATAATTATCAGCAGTATATTTTTCAGGGAATAATTTACGTTTTCTTCTTAAGACAGAGTTACCATGTTGTTTTTATAAATATGGCTCCAAATTATTTTAAAATTGTGTGGCGTGTGGGGTGTGTGGTGAAATATTGTACGACATTAATAAGACATTAAACATTTAAAGTTAGTAGTGGTTCTTTCATAATTTTAGGATCAAATGATACCAATTTAATACTTTTTCCTATGTTATTTTTATTGGCCTGAAAAATATCAAAAACTTAATATTACCGGCCTCTTTCGAGTTGTAATTGGACTAAAATTAAGCTCGCTAGATGGCGCAAATCAACAACTAACATCAGCGACCTCTACTCATATTAAATTGAAATTGAACTAAAATTATGACCGCTAGATGGTGCTATCATTTAATAATTGAAGCACTGATAATGTTAATTTTCATTGAATCTTCGACTCATAGTCATGAATATTATATTAATGTTAATATCCGTTGAGAAAACAGAGCTGATATTGTGTAAGTATTAACACGTTCAAAGACACGCGGCCCGGTAGCCTACTAAACGAGAAAAAAACTACGAACTCCAGTTTAAAACATCTGGGGTCAAATTGTGTCTCCGAGGCCCTAATGGAAAGAAATACGAAAATCTTGCAGCGGGGGCAGCCGCAGCCCACTCGGCGCGTTTCACCGCAGCGTAAGTCCGAAACTACTGAAACTATTTGAAAAATTCCGTTACCAATAGAAGCCGACATTATCCCTGATGAACATAGGCTAAAGGAAAACAGGTAATCCGGGCAGCTAGTATACTTTAAATAGAATATCGAAGCCAGAAACTTATACAGTAAGTATATTAATTAGGTCTATCTTCCAGTTCTCCATAACGTAAATTAACTTATGTCACGCAATTAATAATATAATAATCGTACTACGTATACCTACTTATCTATTTAAATGTATATTCAGGCTTATTTTTAAGAGGATAACTGCAGCCGTAGCGTGGTTACAATTTTATGAAATAAAATGAATTTATTTATTTGCGAAATATGGGTCACATTAAGTTTTTACAATAGAATTATAGTATTATAATACAGTCCACTATATACTACGCAGATAAGCATGTGAATACTGTAAATAGTCCAGATTTTGATTTCAGTTAGGTAGATCAGGCAAATCAAGACATGCCTTATTTCTAAATTACTCATAACTAGTTTGACAGAATACATACAGTTCGCATAATCATGCATAGAGTTTCTTCTAGGAGCAGTTTTTTTGTCTCTTGGAAGCTTGTTAAATATTTTAATGCACAAAAAATATGGGGTACGGTTAGTTGATTTAAGGCGAGCTTTAGGTAAATGTTGTAGATTTTGTTGCCTTGACATTTATTTGGTTACCATACATTTTGAATCACAAATTTTCCTAAAATTATGATGAATTTTATGAACAAATACAGATACCTCGCATATGTTTAGGAAGAAGGAAGGTATACGATGCGAATGTGAATCTTTCAAGTACCTACCTACAGGGTATGTCTATATTTAGTTCGATAATATTCATTTATTTAGTAATTGCTATTTAATACGAAGTTTAAGTATCCATACTGAAGTGTACCGTTTCCCGCTTAGTTTGTTTCGCTCCATTACTCAGTACCGAGTCGTATCGACAGATTAATCGAATTCGGTCCCCGATTAACGAATACGTCGTTAATCACAACCACACTTCATTTGGGTAAAGTAGTGAGTGGGTATTAGCATTAGCTTAGTACTACTTCATATCAATAAGAATAGGTATCTAACATAAAAAGGAATAAGTACATATAAGTATAACGCTCGACGTCAAACATCATCATTATTTTCAATTTGTAATTGTTAACTACTGAGCAAAAACATCTCGTCGGTAGGTACCGTCATCGGCAGAAGTATACAGTTACAATAATTTTGCTGCTGAAAATAATCAAGCTCGATTGCCTTACAATAAAGGCGTGTGCAGATATTTTTTGACCTTAAGAAACGCGTCGCTACTTATACTGCTGACTTTACGTTGTTCATAATCATAATTCACTGATTGCTAAAACAAACTATTTAATTTAGATAATTCGGTTGTGACTATTATTTATCAGGATTCTAATTGAAAGGTAGTAGTAGGGATTATACGAGCTTTTTGCCATTATTGTTTTTGCCTATTCGCGATTCTGCACAATCTGAATTCCACACAACTGAGTTTGATTACATGCGTAATGCTTCACAGTCATTATTTCTACGCAATGTTGTTTCTTCGTAGTCGCGTTTAGAAATTAAAAAAAAAACATACTGTGTGAGTCGGTTTACCCAGCGGTAAACATGAATACCGTAAAATGGGGTGAGTAGGGATCGCGGGAAGAGTTGGTTTTATTATGGAGAGAAGGGATGACAGGGGGGTTTGATGGGATTTTAAGGCTACTGCTTCCTAAATAATATATTCCAATTCAAAATAAAGCTACAGTAATATTCATAATAAAAAAACGATCCCACAATCTTCCAAAATCACGTTTGTATGAAATTCCATCTCACCCCAACTACGAGGGACTACGGGGTGAGGTAAGATTTTGTGTTTATCGTTAAAGTTATGAAATGGAAAATCATAAAAAAAACTAAAATACAAACTTCCGGAACACTTATTACACCATTAAGTTTGCATATGTAAAAATAAAATGTTACCGAGGTTTGAACTTGGATTTCGTCCCTACTCGCCCCATTTAACGGTACTAAAAAAGGAACATGCACGTCTGTAACGATACAGCTTCATAACCTATTAAAAAAAATATAAAAGAACTTTTCGAAAATTCCTCATTACTGCTAAAAGACGCCATATTAATAAAACTTTATCGAAGGCTGAAAATAAATCTAAGGCTATCTGGGATATAGTACGAGAAATACAGGTAAAAACAAGAGAAGTGAAAAAATTACCCTTAAAATAGATAATGTAATAGTAAACGACAATACAAAAACTTTCCCAGAGCCGTTCAAGAGAGCTAAGGTTATTTTTATACATAAAAAGGTAGCAAAACTAATTTGAATAATTACAGACCCATTTCATTATTGCCAAGTCTAGCTGAAGTCTTCGAGAAATGTATAGCCATGAGATTTACAAGGTTATTTTGAACATCATGGTCTACATTCATCCCATCAATTTGGTTATAGGAAAAATAGAAACACGTCAGCCGCTGTAAGCAAATTGGTAACTGAAGTTATGACACATCTCAATCTTGGCCTTACATGTGGAGGAATTTTCTGTGATCTGAGTAAGGCGTTTAATTGTGTGGATCACAGAATTCTCATAAACAAGCTCAATTTCTATCGTATACGTGGTGATGCTCTGGCCTTGCTGAAATCCTACCTGTCCAATCGATGTCAATACGTGTAAATTAGTGATCATTCATCAAAGTATCCAACTAGATCTGTTAAAAATATATTCACTTTAATAATAAAAAACATAATCATAAGAATACATTGACATTTAACGTAAGTCAATAATATTTGTTTAATTGAATTTTGTATTTGCTTCTTACTTTTAATTGTGTGTTAAAACTTTATTTGCATGCATTTATAAATGTGTTTTATAGCAAATAAATGATTGATTATGATTAGTACACACGCCCTTACATAAAGCTAAAACTAATACACCTTTATCATTATACAATTGCTTGAATGAAAACATTTGCAGAGACACTTAGCCCTGTCGTTAGTAAAGTAACTCTTTCTAAAAAAATAAGAATTATACCCCTCGCAGACTAAATAGAAAGTATTTGTATTAAAATTCGAATTAAATTTTGGACAGCTGTTTTACATATTTTATTATTGGTAAGTTTTATTTTTATTTTTTTACACTTAGTTCAATGTATTCACGACTAACTAAAAAACAGATTTTATATCAAAATGAATCACTCACTGGTCACTCTACGAACTCATTGTCGTGATTGACATTATGTGAATTTTATTGTTCATACGTCACATCATAATAAATTAATTTCGATTGCTTAAAATTATTTAAATTCGGTAATATGGAAGAAAATGATGATGAAGTTGTGTTTACAAAAAGTGAGAAGGGAAAGGATATTCTAATTAAACATGGATACAAATATTATTTGTGAGGTAACCGTGTCCATGGTACAAACTGACGTTGCGTAAATATGTTATCGTGCAGTGCATCACTAACTATTGGCAAAGATTGTAAGAATGTACTCCGAGAGAGTGAACATATGTGCAAGCCTGATAAGTTTCAAAATAAAGTGGATATGTGCATACTTACACAATTGTTGATTAAAAGTTGTGAAGACTATGAACCCATTCAAAAATATATGAAAAGGAGTTTGAGAATTTACAGGAGGAAGCCTCTGTAGGTGAATGTAAAAAAAATCCTGAATTCAAAAACGTAAAAGACGGAATGCATAAGCGACGGTTCAAAGCGTTAATGGTCGACAAAAGTTCTTTTGAAAATATTGACGACATAACATTGCCTCAAATTCTTTCGGAAGACTTTTTGGTTAGCGATGCATTCAATATACGTTGCAAAAGACTACGATTTTTTTAGGCGACAGCACATTTAACTCCTTCACCATTCTTCCAATTATATACACTGCACGCAGATTTAAAAAGGTATAACGAAAGGTAGGTGACGAAGCTACTACAATCGTACCTGTAATTTATGCCTTACTACCAAACAAGTCGCAGAACACATACGAGCTATTGATTTCCATACTGAAGGAAAAACTGTCATTATCAACATTTTATCTAAATAATTAACTTCTAAGAGCGGTAGCCTGGCAGTTATACCTTCGACTTTCAATCCGGAGGTCTCGGGAAACAAGATTGCGTAGATGCTTCAGAGTTGCGTGGATTTCATATTGTGCAGAATCGAGCAGAATAGGCAAAAACCAGATTGCGTAGAAATAATGACTGTGAAGCATTACGCACGTGATCAAACTCGGTTGTGTGGAATTCATATTGTGCAGAATCGCGAATAGGCAAAAACAATAATGGCATAAACCTCGTATAATCCAGAAATATTGTATAGAATAAGTTATTAAATTGGCGTATTCAACTTTAAGAACCTCATCGCGAAACGATTGCATAAGAATGACTATACCCTGTTCTAAGATAAGAGGAATCATGCGTTAATTGTCATTTGATTCAAACCATTTTGAAAAGCAAATCCATTTACATTGGTATGTTTGAAAAATATAATCGTAATAAGTAAAACTAATGCAATGATTTCCTTTCATAATATATCCGAGATAAACGAAAAAATGCACGTAAGAAATCTAAGGTAATATTGAATGAGGTGTAGATGTACATTGAATCCATTTTCATACACCGTGATACTTTTTCGTAACTCAATATTATATATATAATCAACGCGCAACGCTTGAAATTGAATATTCTGAACCTTGATACGAGCACAAAGAAGAGTGAATATTCTGAAAGAAGCGGTTATCGTTCCATAAATTGTTGGTAAAAATGTCGACCGTCGACGTATTATATAAAGTAACAGGATGCGGTCGTATGCAACGGCTACAATGCCAGGAAATTGCAGACTGTGCTGCGCATGACTTCGGAGCTCAATGCGGTAAGCCCGTCATTTCTGCTATGCATATATCTCCGCATGGGGAACACGTGGGTCAGATGCATCAGTTTAATAAGATATAGTTTGGAAGTAGTTCATAAGGGGTTAATACGTGCCAGTTTACTATTGATACCTAAGTTAAATGGAATATTGAGCTTACGAGCTGGATTTACACTTGGATTTATGGTTATCATGGCGATAAAAACACTTAAAAATATAGTCTGTACCTAATTCTTAAAATTTAAATATCTCTTTTCTCTGTTTTAAAACTTTCCCTCTCATGATAACCTAATTTTATCTATCACACTGATATTATAAATGTCTAAGTTAGTTGACGTGGTTGAATTTTTCTTTAAGACGATAACAAGTTCTACGCGGACGAAGTCGCAGGCAACAGCTAGTATTACTTTAAGAGCCGTAGGTAATAAGTAGGCGACTATTGATGTGACGTGGGAATATTCCCAAAACCGGGGAATATTGGAATACAGATTGGGCAAATTAAAATTTGAATAAAAGTTAGATACAATTAATAGTACTCCGAAGAATAAAATGACTTTTGTTAAAAACTACGTTTTTGTGCTAGGTGTACAAGTTTTACAAGTACGTCTGTAGTTTTATACAACAAAATTTGAGCTTTTGTATTGATCACAATATACAAGGTGTATTTTATTATACTGAAAACCTCAGACACCCCCACTGAGTTTTTTAATCCTTAATAAGATTAATACGTCCATTTACAAATACGTTAATTATTTCAAAAGATATTCGTTGGTTTTCTTTATCAAGCAGATCTACTTGATTCGTAACTCTACACTTGTAATCACTAATCAGTACTTGTCAGTGACGTAGATCCTGACGTAGTCACCCTGCCTAAAGGGTCCCACAGATTAACAGTTCGCCGGACGACACAAACATGTCAGTTTATCGTATTGGTCCACAGATTATCAAGTTTGGAATGGATGATTTTAAATACGGCTACTTTTATTTTCAGTTTATTAAAGCCACCTCTAAAACGAATCCAACACACCCTTTAAAATAAGTCATTTAATGTCACTACATTTACAAAAACAAATTACAAAAGCTATTTACAAAATATCATTCGCACCATCTGGCTATTTGAGTAATGATTCAAAATGCCTCCCATTTTGATGAATGCACAGCGATGCACGGCGCCTCAAATTCGTTTTGAGCGAGTTTAGCGCTTGCGTGTCACTTTTGACTGTGTGGAACGCAGCTATAACTTTGCTCCTCAGTTCAGTCTCAGTTGATGGGCCGTTTCCATCATCGTACACTATGGTTTTCACGCGGCCCCACAAATGGAAGTCTTGGTGTGAGGTCAGGTGATCTGGCAGGCCACTGGACTGGACCTCCGCGGCCGATCTAACGATGTCCATATTCATCATCCAAATGTCGTCTGACATTTAGTTGGAAGTGTGCCGGAGCACCGTCGTGTTGATAGTACATATGCCTGGTGCTTGCCAAAGGAACGTCGTTAAACAGCAATTCAGCTAGAGTGACTGTGAGGAACCGCAGATATGTTTCACCATTTAAGCGCGGTAAAAATACAGGCCCCAGCACGTGCGATCCTATTATTCCCGCCCACACATTCAAAGAGAACCGATGTTGGAAAGAGTCTTGGGTGATTCTTGAGTGGGTCAATTTTCAGCGTCCAGAGGGAAAAAGTACCCGAAAAAATAAAATAATTAACCTGACACATTTTTTTCTAGTAGTTCAACACTTAATCTAACTGGGGCAGGATTATTTTTTGTTTAAAGGTAAGTAGAATCTGCCATAAAAAAATATCAAACACCTAAAACATGATTGCCCTGGTGCGTCCATCACCCATTTTGTAAACAATCTACTCTGAAAAGAACTAGTTATGGATTGAAATCAAATATTGTATCGAGGTAAATCGCTAGAATATAAGTTAATGATTTGAGAAAAAAAATATGGTTCCCCTATTTATCACAGTTTTTATAGGAATCTATATCAAAGGTTTGTCCAGAGCTAACCTGTGATTCCCCTGATGCCTGACTAAACAACACGCACATCCCTACTGCAATGTCTTGTGACTCGCAATCTCTGCCGTGCCTCACCCTTGTCAGTTAGCGCTGATTCCCTCGGTTTCTGATTCCCCTGATTCTCATCCCCCGGTTTTTTGAACGGGGTATTGATAGATTTCTGAAGTTTTCTTGAAAATAAATATTTTATCATATAAATTCGTCTTGCTTTACGATGGTGCATCTCGAGTTTCGGAACGGGTGTAAAATACCAAAGATTATCATTCCCTTGTCAATTTTATGATTCCCTTGTAGTTTTTATGATTCCCCCTGTCATTTCTATGATTTCTTTGTACTTTTTATGATTCCCCTGACTTTTTTCTCATGCCCCTGACAGCTGAACTTTGAATTGGTATATTTTCGAACCTAATTGACCCAAAGTGATGCTCATTCGATAAATATGTTTATTATTAAATATTAAATATTTAATTGGATTTTATTGTAACTTAGTAATAAAATCTTAATATAAAAAACGCCACGGGAATGAGATGAATAATGCATTTCTCAAGAATGACCCTCTTCCTCCATTAAAAAAGGATTCTCGTGAGCCCACATGTGCCGGTTGTGCTGGTTAAATAACCCTCGTCGTGTAAAAGTACATTCGTCGGTCCAAAGAATGTTCCTATTCCAATTTTCGCACAACCATACACAAAACGTCACACGCGGCTCATAGTCTAAGGGGTTTAATTCTTGGCATCGTCGATAGTGATAGGGATGTTGATTGTCGTTAGATAGTGTTTTCCACACGAGCATATGGCTGCAGTTCAATCGCCTTCCTGCTTGTCTCGTGCTTGCTGTGGGGTTTTCATGGAAGTAGTTCAAAATCGCGACCTCCAAATTAGGATCCGCGGCGTCAACGCCTCTTTCTACGGCTGTTGGCGGACGAAACGTGCCATAGTCACGCAACCTCTGCGTAGCTGCCGACATTGTCCCGTTCGACACAGAAACACCAAACTCTTCCTGAAAACGTCGCACGGCCAAGCTAACGTTGTCGTTGCAACGCGCCAGCATTCGAACCATTTCACAATATTGAATGTTTGTGTATCTAAATGCCATCGTGATGAGATAACTTTTCTTTTCTTTACTTTAATTAACTTGAAATGAAAGGAATCTGAATTTAGCCAGAGTTCTTTGACGAATCAAATGACAACTGACAAAACCAAAACTATCCTCAGAAAAGCGGCCAGTATTAATATTAATTCTACCTCCAACATCCAATCTCACAACAACACCCTCCAACATTTCTCTGATTCGCGTATGTTGCCTTCGTAACTTTTAGACCCGGCACAATAAAAAAATATTTTTCAAAAAAAATACAACCTGCCTTAAAAGATGGTGCAATCGATTCAGCTTTCGATTCTGAACAAACTACTTTCAGGTTTTCAGTTATGTATTTACACCTTGTATATATATAAGTTTAACGCTTTTATCATTGTACGTGAAATGTTCCTAAGAAATTGAAGCCTGTCTTGCCTCTGTACCTACTTTATTTCCTATTTTACGGAGTTTTACACGAACAACGGATTTTTTAGGGTTCCGTACCAAGATGGTAAAAAAGGAACCCTTATGGTGCTCCGTCCGTCTGTCTGTCTGTCTGTCACAAAGTGAAATATCTCACGAACTGCTTGAGATATCCATTTGAATTTGGAATGGTTATAAATGAGAGTTATCCGCGTGCATGAAAATGAAAAATTTAAATATACATTTAAATTTACTATGAAAAATTATGAATTTGAGGAGGGGGCAAAAAAATATTCAAGTATTAGGTCAAGTGGGGTATCATATGAAAGGGCTTGAGTTGCAATTTTAAAACAGATTTTCTTTTTTTTCTACATTGGTACAATTTCGATCTATGAAGGAAAATGTAAAAAAACATACCATTCCCCCCTCCCCCTTATCTCCGAAGTTACCCAAGCGAAAAATTTGAAATTATTACTTGTGATTAAAATAAACATAAACATTACTGGAAATATTTTTTTTACTGTATCTAGCATATTTTTTGTTTTATTTACAAAATCATTTCCTAGTTTAGTTTGCAATTTAATCAACTTTATAAGTATTTTTTCGTTTTGAAATTCCTATGAGAAATACTCTCTCTCTCAAATAAAACAAAAATAATAGAGATCGGTTCACGTGATAAGTAGTATAACTTTTTCTGTATTATTTGTTTTGTTTTGATTTTGAGGAGGGGGCAAAAAAATATATTTAAGTATTAGATCAAGTGGGGTATCATATGAAAGCGCTTGAGTTGCAATTTTAAAACAGTTTTTCTTTTTTTTCTACATAGATAAAATTTTGATCTATGAAGGAAAATGTAAAAAAAATACCATTCCCCCCCCCCCCCCCCTTATCTCCGAAGTTATCAAAGCGAGAAAATTTGAAATAATTACTTGTGATTAAAATAAACATAAACATTACTGGAAATATTTTTTTTTTCTGTATCTAGCATATTTTTTGTTTTATTTACAAAATCGTTTCCTAGTTAAGTTTGCAATTTAATCAACTTTATAAGTATTTTTTCGTTTTGAAATTCCTATGAGACTATAATAGAAATACTCTCTCTCTCAAATAAAACAAAAATAATAGAGATCGGTTCACGTGATAAGCAATAATCGCAAAAAGACCAACATACTAAGCTGATTGCCCTTGCACGTTAGTACCACATGGGGCCGATAGATGGCGCTGACCCCATTCGCGCTGTTAAGATTTTTCTAGAATTAATGGGGTTGGGATTGGGACGCGAATATTTATTTTCAATAGCAGGTCAAAAAAAGATCGCGATTCAATTGTCTTGGTGTAAAAGTTACTCGTTGTTTGAAATTGAATTCTATTGTGTTGGGTTAAAATAAGTAATTCAACAAATATTTCGACATTTACTATACCGTGAGTTAATTGTTAGTTTGTACGGAACCCTCGGTGCGCGAGTCAGATTCGCACTTGACCGGTTTTTTTTCTTATAGCCTTTCTTTGTCTACATTATTAGTACTCATTGTGACTTATAATTTTTATGAGTATTCAACATGTAAAATGTTTTCTTTTTATGCAGTACGAATGCATAAAAAATATTTAGATTCGCCTTATCATATTTATATGCGCACCATAAAAAAAAACAAATAACTGTGATTTTTAATGAAATTGTGAGGATTTGTGTCGTTTTTGTTAATTAAGGAAGTACTTTTCTAAAATTTGTTTTATTTCACGTATGGGAATATTCCTAATGTTTCTGGGAACATTGGGAATTTACTATCACAGGCAAGTTAAACTCTTTAATGTCTCGGTAAAAAGTTTAAGGGCTTATGTTTTGATAGAATCGCCGATAACTATCACAATATGCAGACATACTCAATTTCTAAATTCCTCTATGTTCCCTTTGCAAGGGAATATACCTGGGAACGGCACAGCACTATAGGCGACACAAAAAACCGATTATATGGAAAACATGAAATATTTTATAGTAAAGG
This sequence comes from Epinotia demarniana, assembly GCA_945867215.1. Classification (NCBI taxonomy): domain Eukaryota; kingdom Metazoa; phylum Arthropoda; class Insecta; order Lepidoptera; family Tortricidae; genus Epinotia; species Epinotia demarniana. The sequence continues at coordinate 32,646,328 of OX244259.1, read as the reverse complement.
CCAATAAAATAACACATTGCCATAGAGCAAACCCAAATAACATCGGAATTGACAAGCTGTCATAAGCCACGAACTAAAGAAAACTGCAATATTCAGAAGATAAACAATGATAACGAGGTCACGTTTACGAGCGGATACATACTAGGTATGGCTTATTTTCGTGATGTGGAAGGAATTAAATTTCACTAGTGAACGTTCTTAACAAAGTGTTTTTTTTGTTGAAAAAAGCTCATTTACGGTAGTTCTGTTCATGAGGAATGACTTGTCAGTAAGTAAGCGTTGCAAATGCTCCGTCCGGCTTTTAACACCGCCTTCACCATCGTCCCCATTATCCATACAGTTTTGCACATGATTATAATAGCGCAAACATTTACGTATACTTGGATAATCTTGACACACAAAAACGTCTGAGATGGATTAATTATGCCAAATTCTGCATTTGATGATAATTATAGTTCCCATTATTGTACACACGATGATACATCTTCTTGAATTTCTGCCTCTCTGGTTTCATCATCAGCCTATATATGTCCCACTGCTGGGCACAGGCCTCCTCTATATGAGAGGGAATGGGCAGTAGTCCCCACGCTGGCTCTCTGGTTTACAAACACGGAAAATAAGTGACGAAATTAGTACAATAAGGGTAGTAATAGTAGATTGTACAGTAAGGGTCTAAAATGAGTATTGATATTTATGGCATTTTATAGTACTTATGGTCTACTTTTCATTTTTATAGCATGAAAATTAAAATTAAAGAGGTAAAATTAATTTATTCAAAAAAGGTCAAAAGTACAATTTGTAATTTTTATTTAATTTTTATAGACAGTTTTTCCTGGTAAATTTATGGTATTTAACTCGTTTGTTGAGTGGAAGTTGTGGACTCGGGAGATTTCCTAGTTGTTTATCTAACTTAGGTGTTGTAATTAGTTGTTGATGGCAGCGGCTCGTTGTGCCACGACGTTGATGGCATAGGCCCCGCTAATCATGTCGACGTTTGCGGGTTATTGCTTGCTCGTTAGTTTATTCCGGCTACAATACGTTGATTGATGTTACACTTATTTTCAATCGACTCTTCTATGTATCCTTCAGCCACCTGATCAGAATTCCACCCCCCATGGCGTTTAAGTGTAGTTATACGTATTATCACCTGAATCTGCCAAAAGAGTCGCAGATGTTCGACGAAAATAGTAGCCTGTGTACTCATTGGGATTTGACAAATTAAGGAATGTTGCTAATCTGGTAACGCTATCCTCATGAGGCGTACTTGCAAATTTATTTTTTCCTATGACTTGTTTAGTTACTCACCACTCGTATGACTTTCCACTTTGATAGTTTAAGAAAAATCTGTCCGTATTGACATTCGCGGGACGTAATGTCTGATACGACTTGACAATATTCAGGTATTGTCCGCAAATTACAAACTTTTGGACCTTCTTTGCTTTTGTATAGGGAAAATTTATAGCCTGCCATTTGGTATCTGCTTCGACATCTTGTACGGTTATATTTGCGAGTTCTACAATGCAACCTGTAAACAGTGGACATAATAATTAATACGGTTATTTATTAAGTTTTACCTTTTGTGTCAAGTATCAATCTTTTTTTCCAACCACTAGATGTCACTGTTACGTGTATGCAAATTAGTCAAATAACCTTTAAACATACTCTTATAATAAATAAACAACATTTTAAGAACTTCGAAACGAACACAACGTTTTTTACAAGTATTTTTCGTCAGGAGCCCTACTTAGATTTCTTGGACCTGATAGTCTTTTTAACAGAGCGGTTAAATTTGTGTAACTTCTTTAGGTCACTTGGTGCTTCAATTTAATCGTCGTTTTTAGCTTTGAACATATACTCCACTTCTACTTCTTGAAAAGTTCATCAAAGTAATTAAGAATTACAGTTTGTAGGTAGTATTGAAACGCCAATGTCGTCGTTACATTTATTTACACATAAACTAATTAAATTACACAGTCACGTGTTCTCATTTAGCATACGTTAAGTATCCTATCTAAAGTAACGGAAGATGACTGCTTGTAGCTATCGATCTTCCTTTACTATACTAAGGCCATGGAGTAGACTGCAGTGTAGGCTATCGTACTCCCGACTAAAGACGAACGCATAGGTCTGCAGTGTGCGCGTCCGCTATGGCAGTGACTCGATATATATATATTTTTTGAACTTGACTGTTGCTATAATATGACGGACCCAATACAGCGGTCGAACTGCGTGGTTTGAGGGTGGCCTGGGGAAAATCCAGGGGAAGCCTCCGCACGACCACGCGGGGAAGTTTGTACACTGGAATACTCGTAAGAGTTTGCGCTCCAGTGAAATTGGTTGAGCGGTATCAACCGAATCTGGGGTGTAAGTGGTGTCGAACTACTGGGAGTTTTATCGCTGGTTCGCTAAAAACTAGCCTAGCTGAGAAGACTCCAGCAAGAAACTCAGCTAGGCCCGACTTGCGTCGGACTGACTCTACCCGGTATGCGGCGGTACCGGAACGAAAGCGGACTACATATGTCTGTGTTGTCGCGATCTCGCGGTGGACGTCCCCGCCGGCGCAAACGCCGAAGTACACGCGATGTGTTGGACGCCGAAAGCGCAGCGTTCCATCTTTCGATGGACGCTGTGATTTCGTCGTCCGGGTCCGTGAGTGTGTGCCTAGGACGCCGGACTGTGCGGCCCCTAATCAGTGAGCGCCGAGTAACGACAGAGGGGGGAGGGATGGGGACGTAGTCAGCAGCCTTCCTAACTAACGGATTCCTATGGTGGGGAGCGTTATCAAAATAACGTCTGGCAGCCTGCTTAAAGAAACCATACATGGTGCTAATCTCCATGTCGTGGTGCAGGCTGAGGTTCGATTGGTACCACGGGGCACCAGTCGCCCTTCAAAGAAAACGATTCTGAATGACCTGAAGCGGCTTGAGCGATGACATAGGCACGTGAGCAAATGCTACACTTGCATATGTCATGATTGGACGAACACAAGTCTTGTAGAGTGTCAGCTTATTCCTAAGTGACATTTTACTAAACTTGTTGATCATCGGCCCTAGCCTTCCTAGCACGAACAACACGCGGTTGCGTACCCTACGGATGTGGCTACGGAAAGTCAGTCTCCTGTCGAGGGTCACTCCAAGATATTCGGCCTCGTTGAAGAGTCGAGGGTGGCCTGGGGAAAATCCAGGGGAAGCCTCCGGCACGACCACGCGGGGAAGTTTGTACACTGGAATACTCTAAGAGTTTGCGCTCCAGTGAGATTGGTTGAACGGTATCAACCGAATCTGGGGTGTGAGTGGTATCGAACTACTGGGAGTTTTATCGCTGGTTCGCTAAAACCTAGCCTAGCTGAGAAGAGTCCAGCAAGAAACTCAGCTAGGCCCGACTTGCGTCGGACTGACTCTACCCGGTATGCGGCGGTACCGGGACGAAAGCGGACTGTATGTGTCAGTGTTGTCTCGCGGTGGACGTCCCCGCCGGCGGGAACGCTGAAGTGTACGCGATGTGTTGGACGCCGAAAGCGCAGCGTTCCATCTTTCGATGGACGCTGTGATTTCGTCGTCCGGGTCCGTGAGTGTGTGCCTAGGACGCCGGACCGTGCGGCCCCTAATCAGTGAGCGCCGAGTAACGACAGAGGGGGGAGGGATGGGGACGTAGTCAGCAGCCTTCCTAACTAACGGATTCCTATGGTGGGGAGCGTTATCAACTCGATACTGCGCGGGCGACGGTTTATATATGGTCTCGTCGTGCGGCTTCGGGAGACTTCGGCGATACTCGGCGTCCGGTCGGTAGTGGTGTAGTAGTAGGTGCGGTGTGCGAGCGAGAAAGTATTCGAGCTCGCACGTAATATTGTTATAACTTTAATTATTGCAAACAACGTGCTTTTCATTTTTCCCAACTATAAAATTTGTTTGACTTTTAATAACTTGCACGAGATTTCGCCGGCAAAATACTTTCTTGTAGTTCTTTGGCTCTTTGTACCATTCTTTCATTCGGCGTCAGTTGTAATTCATCATCTTCACTCGATGTCATTTTAATAAATAATGATCCACAAAAAAAACACTTTATTCCACAGCTAAAATATACTTAGCATTTAGTGCAAATTTTTTCTTTAAATTTTTAAATGTTGCCCAAACTTTCAAAGGCGCGTCTACAGATCCGAGCGCGACGGACTGACCTAAAAAAAGATTAAAAATCATAAATATGTATACATATTATTTTCTCTAGGGGCTAATTGACCTAACTTTCCCCGCTTGCTAAGCCTAAAATGACATCCTTTTCGAGCATGACAATTGGAAAAACAATGACATGCTGACTGACAGACGGACATGGTGTAACTTTTAGGGTTCCTTGTTGACTAGGGAACCCTAAAAATTGATGTTTGTGAAATTGCAGTTTCTCGTCCTTAGTCCTCGAAATACTTTTGGTTTTGTTTGACACAATTACTATGGTTTGGTACAAACGTCAATCTCCTGATTGGTGATTTATCAAACGGCAATCTCCTTTGGCACGCAGATTAAACTGTACCAGATAGGTACTGCAAATAATCAGTATCTTAAAACTCAATGGATAAAAGGTACCCTAGCCGGCCTACCTGAGATCTAATTCAACTGACACAGGAATATGGCTCATCCTTACCCTTCGTAAAGGAATATTTTATGCCTCGACCCACGGCAGGGCCAGATTAATTCTTGAAATGGGTATTTGTAAGGAATGAAATAGAATTCTCTCATTGGTAAACGTTGCAAGAGGAAATGCTTCGGTAGATTTGAGAAGAACAATATAATTTAATTGAAGTTCAAGTTTGTGCTTGGTCTCAGTTAAATCTTTTTATACATCTTGCCTTTGCAAGTCCACGATTTGTTTGATCAGTCGGTTAATGAGAATTGCTCAAGCGTTTAATCTACTAGGAAAAGTAAAATATAACTTATGATTGTCGCTTTTTCAGCATAACGATTTGAAAAGAAATTTGGTACAGTGCCTCGGCTAAGTATCCAGTTTATTAATCTCAATTTTAACTTATTTAATAAAGGTTGATAATTAATAATAATTGACGGTGAATTAATAAAATATGTGATTAATACGGTTACCTATCTAAATCACTAAACTTTTTTCATTTCGGAATTTACTTATCGACAAACTTTGTTTGTTTTTTATTTCGTTTGTCCGACACATTAGTTCGCGAGTTTTGCGACGATTACGCCTGGTCATTTTATGGTTTAGCTTTTGTAATTGTTTGATAAATCAATGATTCCTAATTATTGATACGAGTATACCCGCAATATCGTTATACCGACTTAATTAACGATTCGGTTGATAATCTGTTCATATTTTATCAAATTGACTTTATTATATTTGACATATTATTGTTTATACGAAGCACACATATGTTACTAATTCATTTGTTTGTTTATGAAAATAGTAGTTACCTATGCATTTTCAATGGGATCCGGCCGTTTCACCAAATTTATTTTGGTCAAATTTCATTTCACAAACAAATTTTAGCAACTGTTTTGTTTGCCAATGCAAACTTTGGCACAATTTCAATACGAATATTTTTATTACGCCCAAATTTCTTTCACAAAGTTTTTATTACGATAAATTACATTATGGCTTTTGGTCTTTTAGCAAATACTTTATTACATCAGAAAATATTTAGACAATAAATATTAAGCCAAACGAATAGTTATGACAAAAAAAATTAAGACAAAAATATTACCACGGTAAATCAAATTCAGGCGGGTGCGTCGTAATCATGCCTTTAATTTTTTTAGAAATAATACTAGTCGCATATTACGCTCATTTGATATAATTCTTGACTCATATAACAACACCTAATATATTAACATATGATATAATTATCATTTTATATTATGATTAATTGATGTAAGTAATAACATTCAATATAACATACTATATGTCTAATGCATACTTCCTGTAATCAACATATGATATTATGTTAACTTCTTCTAATGTTTGGTAAACTCTAAGACAGGTCGGTGCAGGTACGACGACGAGCTAAGCGAGGAGGAGTGTTAGGTGAACTGCCACCCTAATGTACGATTCCTACCGCACGGGCCGGGCTGGGTCGACTGGCGCCGCGTCGCAACGGATGCGCTAGCACCCGGCGGCAGCCGACCGCGTTTTAATAGAGTGCAATAGGCAAAAGCCGGACGGAGCCGGTCTCATGTGAGGACAGCCGACCACAGCCGTCCACGTCCGCGAGGAGCCGACCGCCCGCAAGTACCTTCAAATCGACCTACCTTAGAGTCTCTGTAAAACTTCTTTGAATTTTACTCAAAATGAACATTTGGCTAAACGTATAAAATGCGGAAAGTAATGATGGATAAGTAAAAAATTGGCTGTGATACTAATGTTGTAACTAGCCAAAGCTCAAACAATTGCAGCGGTAAAAGTTTTTCGGACTACTGAAACATTTGGATAACATCAAATGATAAATGAAAAAGTAATGAATTGTATATTCAGAGAACTCATAAAAAGACGAAAAGTTTTCGGACAAACGATATTCGATCAATAAATTTTAGTGATTGCGATAGGTTACCGATTAATACTAATAGTGCGAGTGGAGGAAACTGGTTGAGATCATAAATATCGATTGGCAGAGAATGTGCGAGTAACGACCCATAGCGAACCATGATTTATGAGATATTTGTAAGCTTCGTCTCATCAATTATGGTTAGATGTTAAATAATAGCTCTTCAGGTGACAATGAAAAACATTACTTTTCGACGCGGCAAGAATTACGCAACCAATTAAAAAAAAATCACTATAATCCATTTATTACGTGTTAAAATTTGCCCAACTATAAGTTAAACGTCTACTAAGATAACTATTGGTAGCTAGTATTTAGCTTATGAAGGTAACATAGAGATGACTGAGAACATGGAAGATTGATAGTTTGGTAAAAAATAGTGTCTGCAATACTCTGAATTTTTGGATATTAGTAAACAACGGAACCTGATATCTGATTCTTTTCAACAATGTCTATAATAACCTTTTGGGGACCTAACAAGGTTTTTATAGAAATTGTAAAGCAAAAAGAAACAGCTAAAACACCGTGCACTGAAGTGATACCGAAAAAATTTTAAACACGCATTCTTGAGGTCATAAGAATAAAACTTTTTTATTTATCTTTTTCCTCACAATTATTTAAAAACGTCATTGCCAGTTGGATGTCCGTCAATAACTACAATCCAGTTGAGTTTAAATCCGTAAATGGTGCTTGTACATTTTACTGAATTCCAGGTGCCAAGTTAGTCATTTCGTTCGATCGGGTTGTAACTACAACGCCTAGACGGCCTAGAGAGACAAGTTTGATGTGATGACTTGGACGCCTAAAACGGTCATTGGCCGGAAGAAGAACCAAAATAGGAGTCCTAGGAATAATATAGAGAGGCGTTTGTCTAGCAAAGGGATCAATGAACGGGCCGCGAATATTACCGAATTTCAATCATAAAATGATATATATTTTTAAAACCTATGAATTGTTGCTAAGTTTACTTCTTTCTTTCTGTGGCAATATTTCGTTACAAATCATTAGACACCTATTATTACTTTGAAACTTTTGACACTTTATTGCACACAGTCAGCACTAAACGCACTAAAAGTAGCTAAGCGCTCAATATGACCGACACACGGCTCTAATGTAAAGAGGATTAGGACTGTGTTGATAATTTTGAGGTGTTATTTTGCGAAGCTATTTCTGCTGCTGACTGCATAAAAGAAAAACTTATCTTACAAAAGGCGGACTTAATGCCATACGTCATTAAGCCGAAAGGCGAAGCGGGAAAGATTGCGTGCAGTGCAAATAACAAATAAATAAAAAATATACGGTACTCTTGTATACAACATATTTACACATATACTTAAATGTACATAAAAATAGTAAATACTTACGTGCATAACTACATATGTCAATAAATACACATTACATATTATATACTTACAAGCGAAATTTTCAAACCTGCCACATTAAGACTTCACGGATCTGCTGCCGAAAAAATTACGGACAAATTTCTTTAAAATATTTCTTTTCGGGGTCTTCCTAGTCACAGGGGGGAAGGCCATTCTAAAGACGAGCCACGACATGAAGCCTGTGAGGTGAAGAGGGATAGATAGACAGAGAAAGATTGCCCGTAGAGCGAAATTCACGGTCACGAGTAACACCATAAAAGTGAAAGAATGTTTTGAGATATTCAGGAGAATGTGGACCATTAGGAATAGAAAATAAAGTGCAAAGCATATTACACCGTTGACGGATTGCTATATGGTCTCAGCGCGGAAGCCGAGCTGAGACGGTATACCGGAGAGAGAATATGAAAAGGATACGGTTATTAAGTCGATCGGGCTAACTGAAACGTTCTTCATTTAAGTCCGGACAACGCACATCCATCACCATGATCACTATTATTCGATATATGTAATTAGAACGGTGGAATAAGTACCTGCATGTGCGTGCAAACCCATTCACCAACAATCTGGCCCGCAGTTAGGCGAGGTTTTGTACTACCTAGTTATTTAGGTAACCAATAAATTATTAATAAATAGTTTTGTAATAATTATATTTAATTACAAGGCTAAACCCACGTATCAAATGTCACCACGGGCGACATCTTCGAATTTTTCGGGAGTTTATTTCGTGTATAGCCTCGTAAGTCCTGTGCTTTTTCAATACCAGTATTCATATCAGCTGGATGCACTATACCAAGGACAAACCAAGAATAGTGCTTCAGACCGAGATTAAAAAAATATCCGGTACATGGGGAATGAAGAATTTGTACTTGGGTAAGTACATTAGGCAGGTATTCGTGCTATGCAAATTCATTATCAGGTCTGAAATACTATGCTTAGTTTGTACTTGTAAAAGTACGAGGGGACTTACGAGGATAGACCGCGAAGCTAAAATGGGACTGGGCTGGAATGTCTGCCGGATGCACGCTTAGCGATGGGCCAAATTAGCCACCGAATGGCTTTCACAAGAGAGGTAGAGGCAGGCCGAAAAGCAGATGGCAGGACGACTTTGATACGTTTTATACAGATTGTCGAAAACTAGCACAGGACCGCAAGGCCTCTGCCTTTGCCAGGCAGTGGGGCACGATATAGGCTAATAAAAAAATATTTCGTGTAATTATTAGTATCATGTCAGCATGTCTCACAAAAGTACAAATCCCAAAGTTTTCTGGATTTCGGATGAAGAATTGGCGAATAAAAAAGAAAGAGAATGATCTACATTGTTCCATTTCCGTGTGTAATCCCTTTTGTGAGCTGCCTCAATACATTGCCGTGCGAAAGGTGGAGAGGAAAATGTTATCATTTACGTAGGTCCGGTATGGAGACAAAAAAATGGGAAAGTTCCGACACGAAACGAGAAACTCATATTCGTAAAATACTTCTAGAACACTCTTACCACACCATAAATTTGATGGCGATAAGTGGAGTACGTTAAGTGAATAACGCAATGCCTGTACCTGTAACATCTATTTTTAACTTAATTGTTTTTATCATAATGTAAATTAAGCTGACTGTATATTTGTTGCTTATATAATAGTTACACAGACAATATACACACTGATAACTGGAGGGGTACCTAACGTTTTGAACGCGCGTTAGGGACCCCAATAACAATTTTAATATGGAAAAATCACAGTTGGATCTAGCAACTGTGATTTTCCCATATTAAAATTGTTATTTGGATGAATAAAGCTTCCTAACGGTTTACAATGTGTTACGTGATCGAACTGCTGGGCGAAAAAGGTCACAGTCTGGTATCCCAGAGAAGGAATGGAAGACCTTACAAAAGATGGGAAGATGACGTCAGGACCATAGCAAGGCCTATGTGGAGAAGAATTGCGAGTGAGAGAAAACAATGGAGACTGATAGAGGGGAGGCCTAAACGGCTGGGCTAACCAAAAAGCAAGCTTACATGCAAAAACATACCTCATCAAAATTGAAAATGTTGGAAAATGGTCAGTTTTATTTTATTATCTCTCATTTATATATTTAATCTCTAAAAGGCGGAACTTTTGGACGGTCTATTTTTTTTGTAATTAGTTTTAATTTTTTTGTTTCATTATTTTTTATTTAGTATTTATGATGTACCATAATTGTCGTTGTTATCGACGAATGGTATTATTCAATATATGAATTAAACTATAATAGTATATAAAAAAAAAACTCTAATTAAAAAAAAGAAGCAGCCAGTATTTAACTAAGTATTGCTGTGTTCCGAATGATCTCAGCTTCCTATAAACGGAAAAACAGGTAACTTAAGTAAGTACATAAGTACATTAATACTCTAGCTTCCGTTTAGGATAGTTTTTATCCGACTGTGACGATTAATTAATTTTCGGAAACAATTGACCTCATTAAATTTTTCATTTCTTCTGCTTGAAATCGTAGCCGCCATATCTGTCAACTGTCAGTGACATCAAAATGGAAGGCTTGCCATAACAATTCCACAATAATAATTTCGATTCGGTGTTGTGACAGACCTTCACAAAACGCATATTAAATTCTAAAGCATAAAAAAATAATCGATTCTGATAAAGAAACTTACATAAATACATACATACATACATTCAAGCCTTTATCCCTTAAAGGGGCAGGCAGAGCACATGAAACCTAACATAGGTTTCATGTGCTCTGCCTGCCCCACTTTTAGCATAAATGTGGGTATAGAAACTTATATGAGCTAAATTCGTATTGAGGCGTAATTTCAATAAATGTATCAACAAATTTCAACAAAATAGCGTCAAACGTCAAAAGTCTGACAGTTCCTTTTTTATAATGGCATGGCATAGCGCTGTTCTCGCGTTCAGCCATAAAGTCTATTTGAGTTTCTGCAAGATTACACGCTGAGTATTTGTCACGATACTGCACGGTTATCACAAGACGGCGCGCGAGCTCTCTCGATTTTTCACGCACTATACGTCTCTTTCTAAGTTGTCTAATAAGAATAGAGACGGATAGCTCGAGAAAAATCGAGAGAGCTCTCGCGCCGTCTTGTGATTGCCGTGCTGCATGTCTCTCATTACACTGCCGCGACATGCTCTCGATTTTCTCGCACTATATCTCTTGTTCTAAGTGTTCTAATAAGAGAGAGACGGATAGTGCGAGAAAAATCGAGAGAGCTCGCGCGTCGTCGCGTGATAGCCGTGCTGGTTTGTGGGTATTTATATTTATCAGCAATAAACATGTTGAATTGAAAAAAAATATTGTATGAAATCAGTATAGAACGGGCCTTTTATGAACATTAGCACGTGCTTTTATTTTTGAGGCAGCCATTTAGAACCTGCGCCAAACTTAGTTTTTGGTAAATACGAGATTTTTCAAGGCGGTATTAAAATTCTTCGTACTTCGCGCGTTCAAGTTGTCATTCTGCCAATAATAGAGACACAGAAATTGACCAACATACAGGATAATTTGACCAACATACAGTCCCACCTGTTAGATCTATTTCCACAAACATCTACTAAACTTTTACCCCCTTATTCAAACTTATAATACGTCTGTTAAATAAAACGAGTTTTGTCCCTTTCTTACTAATTTAAATATCAGAGTGACAGATAAAGACAAACTAATTAAAACGGCATTTTAGCTAAAATAGGTTTGATCAACGTTTTACTTGATAGGTTAAATTAGAACTGCATGTGTCATATATCCAAAATAAGAAATTCGTTCACTCCCACCACATTACCATGTAAACGAAGTCAATCAATCATCAAGTGTTTATTGCACCAAGGTAAACAAATACAGTTCTTCCATGTATAAAACACAAAAGTATCTCATGGACCCTGGAAGGGTAATGCAAAACCTTAGAGATAAGCTTTATGGGAAACTACTGTAATTATTATGCCTAAAATCTAGTAACAAACTAATGGACTAATGATAGGGAACAGATGATTTTAAACAATAGAATACTGAAAACAGGTAAGATATTGCTAAAGCTTGTCATCAAAAAACTCATTCATTGTGTAATAACATTTTTGTGCAAGAAAAGATTTCAGTTTCTTGGCATATAACACTTTACTGCTGCATAGTGAGGGCTGTTGCGAAATATTTGCAAATTTGAGGCAGGCAATTTGAGCTTATGTTTAAACCTTTTATTTGTGTACTCCTCGAATAGGTGCGTATTTTTTCTGACAAATAAGCCCAATTCTAAAATATATAGGCATGGCAGGGTAAGTATGCCATGTTTCATTAAAGTCGCACGTACCTGGGCTGGCTGATAAGTTTCCGAAATGAAACGTTTAAAAAAAGAAATAAAAAGTAATAATGTCATTCTAATCTCTTGACTTTTACGCTAATTCAAATGCAATTTTAAGTTAATATCACTATAGAAATAATTTATAATAGCCATCGGAAGAAAAGCTGTTTTCATTTTCATGACAATGGAAAAAACTGAAGTGCGTGCTGTGATTAAGTTTTATGTTTTGAAAGGCAAAACCGCGACTCAGATAAAAATCGAACTGGACCGCGTTTTCGGGTCTTCTTCGCCATTTACGTACGTTTCTTCATTTATTTATTTATTTTATTTTGACGACCGCTTTAGCCTAGTTGGTAGTGACCCTGCCTACGAAGCAAGAGGTCCTGGGTTCGAATCCCGGTAAGGGCATTTATTTGTGTGATGAGCACGAATATTTGTTCCTGAGTCATGGATGTTTTCTATGTATTTAAGTATTTATTTATCTAAATAAGTATGTTTATCGTCGTCTAGTACCCATAGTACAAGCTTTGTTTAGTTTGGGACTAGGTCGATTTGTGTAAGATTGTCCCCTAAAATTTATTTATTTATTTATTTTTAAGCACTGTTCATACTTGGGATATTGACTTCAGACGCGGTCGACAGAGCTGTACGGCCCAATGAGGTATCGACTCCAGAAATTGTCAATAAATATTTAAACATTGTATTGAATGATCGCCGTCTGAAGTTGCTGGAAATAGCAGACATGGTAAACATTTCAAAAGAACGTGTTTTCAATATTATGCACCAACATTTGGAAATGAACAAGCTTTGTGCTCGTGCCGCGTTTGTTGACAGACGAGCAAAAACAACAACGCAAGGATGATTCGGCGAAATGTTTGGAGATGTACAGGCGTAATCCTAGCGAGTTTTTACGTAGATACATAACGGTTGACGAGACGTGGATCCACCACTACACGCCGGAGACAAAATAACAGTCTAGGCAGTGGACAAATCGGGGTGAGCCCGCCCCAAAGAAAGCGAAAACGATTTTGTCAGCCGGTAAAGTAATGGCGACCGTATTCTGGGATTCCAAAGGACTGCTTTTTGTTGGTGACCTCCAGAAGGGAAGAACGATAATGCCCGATACTATGCTGATCTGCTACAAAATCTGAGTGACGCAATAAAAAAGAAAAGGCCTCACTTGCTCAAGAAGAAAATTTTACTGCACCAAGACAACGCCCCTGTTTCATACTGCTAAAGTCGCAATGGGCTAATCAAGGAGTTGCACTTCGAATTGTTACCCCATCCCCCATATTCGCCAGACTTGGCCCCTTGCGACTTCCTTACCTGTTCGCAAATCTTAAAAAGTGGCTAGGGGGACAAAAATATTTTTCTAACACTGAAGTCATAGAAGCTGTAAATGGGTATTTTGAGGGACTCGATGAATCATACTTTCGAAATAGGATAAAATAGCCTTGGAGAAACGTTGGGCTAAGTGGCTGGACTTAGAAGGTACCTACGTTGAAAAATAAATCATTGCATTTACATATATTGTATTATTTCTGTTTCGTTTCGGAAACTTATCAACCCGCCCATTACAGCTAGTACCCCAGGAAAATTACGTTTATTTAAAAATTAATTTATAACAGCGTTTTTTTTGTTTGTTTAATTTTCAAATGTTATTCTAAGATGCCTTATCCAAGAATCCACCAAAATTTCCATCGGGAAGTAAATATATAAAAATAAATGACACATCCATTATGTTTTTTGTGTGATTTATTTATTATTCTTGAAGAGCTCCTGTAAATTAACCAAAACAAAAATTAATATATCTATTAATATTTTTCCTCTTTTTTCAGGAATTGGTTAAATATCGATTTTTTTGATGACTAATATTTTGGTGGATTTTGAGTCTACGTAATTACTAAAGTGATAATATATCGGTTACACGCAAAAAAGCTGCTGTTATGAATTATTTCCAAATTTGCATTTTTTTCCATACTAATGAAAATAAAGTGCTTGGGCTATAGTATTAAATAAATCTATAACATCCAAAATGATTAGTGATCGAAAACTAGTTAACTAACGATGGGCCAGTTTAGACTAGTGAGTAGTCGCTCTGCCTAAGAAACTGACTGTCCTGGTTCAAATCCCTGTAAGATTCAGTTTTGGATGCTTTCTATATTCTTAGTATTAATGTCTATTAAATATATCGTCGTCTAATGTTATAACGCAAGCCTCATTGAACTTGCTATTGGACTAGTTGACTAAGTGTAAGGTTGTCCCTTATATTTACTGTACAAAGTTTTCAATTAACACTAGTCGACAAAAAATAAACTATTTCAATGCGCAGCGGAGAAAATATTTATTTTAACTGAATAAAGCGCTTAACCGTCAGAACAAATAAACTAATTAATAACTTTCCTATCCCGAGGGCACTTCGGTTAATAGTGCGGAAGATGGATGTGCCGTGGCACGTTTGAGTACCTACTTTCATTTTCTTAGGCAAACTCACCTATCAAGTTACAATGCATTACCACTCATTTTTGTATAAATGCGGGGATATGACCTACAGTAGGATTTTAGAGTTCAGGTATCATCCGGCAGGGTGATGAATGACGTATCAATCCCGACATTGATCAACCCTGTTTATTCTCTTATATGTATATTATTATTATTATAGGTTCGTTTGCCGAAGTTTTGACCCTATAGTATTAGAGATATTTGACAAAATGCAGAATATAGATCGATGAAACGAAAAATAACTTAATTGTAAAAATGAGAGCACAAGCGTTTTCAGACGTTTTTTCTTAGATTATCACCCTCTGAGCTTTAAGGATAGCTTCGTAGACATTGGAACGGGGAAGGTTGCCGTTGGCAGGGTTGCGTAATCTGACGTTATTTATTAAATTGATTCGATGAATTTAAATTTAAAGGTATCTTACGCACCTACTTGCAGATATATTTATGTTTTATATGTAGTTCAACAAGATGTACTCAGGGACTCTTGTCGTTTTACGAATTTAAGGGATTATTTTTTTGACGACCGCTTTAGCCTAGTTGGTAGTGACCCTGCCTACGAAGCAAGAGGTCCTGGGTTCGAATCCCGGTAAGAGCATCTATTTGTGTGATGAGCACGAGTATTTGTTCCTGAGACATGGATGTTTTCTATGTATTTAAGTATTTATCGTCGTTTAGTACCCATAGTACAAGCTTTGCTTAGTTTGGGACTAGATCGATTCGTGTAACATTGTCCCCACATATTATTATCATTAATTGAATTTAGTGGCCTAAAGTAGTACTAACGCTTGACGGCAAACGGCATAGAAAAAGTCTCATTCATAGAAAGTAGTATACTAAGCTTACTCATTTAAGTTTGCAATTAATAGCACAACCTACATTATTACCAAAAACAAATACAATGGTAAAAAACACATAAATATGGTTGTATGTTATTATGTTTATTTGATTCATGTTTTGAGGTGTGCAATAAAGAGTATTTGTATTGTATTGTATTGTATATGATACAAGATAACAGAATGAGAAGGATCATTAAATTAAAGTCTTAATATACATGGTGGTGCTGATGTATAGTGTGTACCTATAAACAGGTTGTGTACCAGTCATAAAAGTTAACAAAATCATTAAAAAAAACAAATTAACTGTCAGTAATGCTGTTAAGATAGTCGGTCTAACAGTTTTTAGAACAGAGGCACTTGTTTTACTTAAGTTAATTTACAGTATTGTTATTCACGGTTACATCACACTAAAACTAAGGAGAAAAGTAAAGAATTGTAGCCCGGGTACCTACTTGAAATTACATCATAGATAAATTAATTTTGTACTAAGCAGTACCGCTGCTTACGAAATCCTAACGAAGAAACGAAGCCTAATAAGGTCTCTTCTGGTAGATGTCGCTACACGGCTGCCTAAGGCCTTGTAAGAAGGGATTGATTTACAGATTTAGTGGCCGAGACAAATTGTTCCACTAGCTCAGTTGGTTAGTAGTGACGGGTTATGAATCCGGCTAGGAGCATTAATTTTTTCCTTTAATTTAAATTTATCATCACAGATAGAGACCAGCCATTTTCGGCTTGCCGTTGACTTTGGGAAAATCTACTTACTTTTTATTACGATTTACGAGTAAGTTATCTTTAGTGGTTCCGTTTTAAATATTACATGTACAACACTTAATTATACATAGCACACACACCATTTAATTATACTTAAACACACTATATCTGAAATGATTAATGCTTAATATTTTTAATTAGATTTTTTAGTTTAAATACCTGTACTATTTTTCGATAATTTATTCTTCTATCCTTTTATTCCTTATTAGGTAAGTATAGTGTGAAACAAATGAGTTATTTATCTTTAATAAACATGATACAGAAAAAAAACTTTTTAACAAAAAAATTAAACCGCCGAAAAAAAATGAAAAGCAAAAAAATAATAAACCTTTCTTATTTAGTTTAATAATTAAGTTCTTAAATGAATCTAAGTGTACCTAAGTAATTCTGAGTCGGCGCCAAACAATCATATAAACATTAAACCCTTTTTATTAACCTTAATCACTTAGTTCTTAAACTAATCTAAGTAAGTAATTTTGAGATGGCGCCGACTTAATTTTTTTTTTAAAACGTTTTTTTTTTTTCAATTTTTTTTGGCTTACTTTAGTTAATTACTAACTAAATTACTAGTTACTTACATGGAATATTTGTGATTACTCTCTGCATATGTGGTCATACAGTTCAATCAGTAAGTGAACAATCAATCATCCCCTGTTTTCCTACCCTTAGGGTTGGAATTTTAATTTAAAATTTATGTGGGACCAACTTCGAGGTACACCCTTTCTATTAATTTTTTTTTTATCAAAATCGGTCTACTCTCTAAAAAGTTATGAGTGGTCACCCATAAAAAAAAATACGCGTTGACTTGAGAACCTCCTCCGTTTTTTTCGTCGGTTAACATAAAAACGGGCGGATCTCGTTTCGTCCTACTCGGAAGCTAATAACTATTGGCCAACTGGTTCGGGTTTCATTTTTTTACTTGTGAGGTATTATTTAACACGCAGTAATTATATAGCCAAGAGAGTTGTAAGTTCATCATTACACCTTCTAACATGAATAAATAAAATAAAATTGTATAACAAAACTTGTGTTTAAATGACTAACATTTTGTAGAATGACTCATAAACATTATATAGAGGTAGTTTGTGAGTTTGTATGTCTATATCAATATGTATTTGTATGTATTTTTTTCTAAATTAGGAACCAAATTTAAATCATGTCCTAGAAAATGGTGAAGTATCAAAATCTCTAGGTCGTACTATTCGAGTTACCATATGAGCGATAGTGGCGCCCCTATTATTTTCTGATCTTATTTGCTAGACTGCAAAAATTAGACTAAACTGACTTAAATTTAATAGCACTTTGCCATGCATATTATCACATTTTTTCCATTTTACCACGTAAACTTGTTCCGCTTTATTGTAGACAACATATTATAATGTAGGGTATACCCAAATCGCTATATCTGGGCAAATAATATTTAAGGAGTTCCGCCGGTTCCTCATGGATCCATCCATGGTTGAACATTACTTAGTATGTCAACGAAATCTCAAACGGATTTTTGAAGCACCTACATCATTCAGACGTTCCATAGGTAATCGCGATGAGTTCTAGTTTTCGAAATTTGTGTTTGACGAGAGTGAATGCAAGGATTTCCTGGAAATACTGAGACCACTAATGCGTGCCCAGAAGTTTCATCAATCTGAATGCCTTCGAGGTTCACCAAACTTATACGAGTACAAGACCACCTTTAAGAAATCCTCCCTCCCGAATCACTGCCTTCGGTCGTGTTTGAATGTATCCACCACTCGTTGCGAATTTCCTATTTTCGGCACTTGTATCGTAAATAACTAAGGTACACTCGGGTAAGACCGGACTATTTTTCGGTAAGTTGGAAGGACATCACAAAAAAAATCATAAATTTATTTTCAACCAACGTTTACCTGTAGATGTGTGATGTACGTGATATAAAAGAAATCAAGCTTTTAATATAAATCTACTTGATGCTGCTCAACAAAGTAGCTTAGGAGTAATCGACACTTAAACTTGCACTAAATTTTTTTCAAGACACCCAACCGAAAAACCTTCTTGGCTTAAGATCGGACTAGTATCTAATTTCAACTCTAAAGCAAGGAGAATAAAGAGCATACGTGGAAAAATTCCGATCTTTAGTTAGTAAAACATATACTATGGTAATACATTTATTTTCGTAACATTTTGGCGGGAACCAAGTTTTAAATATTTTTTGTCGTTTTTTAGTCCGATCTTATACTTGACTACAGAAAATGGACATTTTGTGGTTCTCAAAGTGTTTCTGGTAAATGATGTAAGTCCGGATCCTACAGTGCAGATATATGGGATGTATAGATGTGGCTATAGGAATGCAGAAATATGTGTATCAATGAATAAATCAACTTGAAGTAATCAACTTTTATTATAATTTATATATTAATTAAAGCAGTCAGGAATCATCAAGAATTTTTCCACGTTTTACAAAATTAAAGTAATCGACTGGCTAGTTGTACTTACTACTCAACAGTACTTATACTTACTACTCACAGCCGAACATTACAACATGAATAACTCAAAAACAATAAATATCAATTAAATGTAACTCTTACTTTGTCCACAGTCCGTGAGCCGTTAGAAGGGCCTACGGTTTTTTACTTGTTTCGCTCACTCTTATTATATATGCAAAAAGAGCGAGCGAGACAGATAAAACACCAAAAGTCCTTCTAACAGCTCACAGACTGAACTCAGTTATTCATTTAAAATACACAAATGAAACGAAAAATCTCTATCGTTATGGGTCGAGGTTGGTATGCCATATAGCTTAGATGCAGCATAATTAGTCAGCTCTTTATTTTTAAATAGCAGTTGCCAAGTCGCACTTGCTATAAGCAGCCCTATTTGGCTTTCTTTTGTATTTAGACATTTTTATGTACTTAAATATTATGCCATTACTTTAGACAGTATATTGATCAACGCAAGGTGAAGTCGTTATCTGCAAAATAATATTTTAATGTTAAAGACTATCGTAATGAAATATAAAACGTGTTTTTATTCATTTTCGTTAACTTTAAGAGAAGGTTCTTTAGGTGATTTACACCTAATTTCTTTAAGAAACTAGTGTCTTAATTCTTACTGTTATCAAGTATTTCAAAAAATAAATTCAATGGCTCAATAACTGTAGAACGGCCTTTATAACATAGTAGGTGTTATTTATTATGAAATGTGCCCTCAGATACTTGACACTAACTTGAATGTTATTCTTAAGGGTTCACACTTATTAATTAGTTTATTTTGTATGAAAACGATAGTTTTTTTTTCGATTTTGTCTAAAAGTGATATACCTGGTGGTTCCTGATGATAAACCTAACGTCATGTCGAATTTAACGGAAAAAAAACAAAACACGGTGTATATTACGTATAAAAAACATTGTATATTTGCTACTGATGTCCATAATATTGTAAGATGACCAAAAAAATATTAAGGAAAAACAAAACAACATAAATAATCTACGAACTATAGGAAACTTGAGAACAAGCGGGCAGACTGCTAAATAAAGGGACGCATTTTTGTCTAAGCTGAAATGGAGAGCTACGCTAATGTTCGGTCAACAATGTGCCGCATAAAAAAGTTTGAGAACCAGTGGCGTTACAGCACAGATAACCTACCTATAGATTGAGCCTGTAGGGCGACGCGCGGTCACCACGCATCTATGTTCTAGCACTGATAACCCCCCGCTACCCGCGCCATGTTGTCAGTTGCGACCAAGTACGCGATCTAGACGTCCGTCTAACAAGCAACAAATTAAAATTGTTTTTGCAATGAAAAAATGAGTTATTGCTGTGTGAAGTGGTGTGGGAAAAACTCCCGAACGTCTAATTTCACAACCGACGGAATAACATTTCACAGGTAAGTTAAATTTATCATATAAATGTAAATTTCATTCTGTCACGCGGAGTTCATTTTACACTGGTCTATCGGAAGCAGTGAAGTATGCATGTCCCTTTTCATCAAATGAAAATGGCAATATACTGTTCCTTTCTCACGAAATCACGTGACACTTTAGTGATGGGCTAGTGAATGCTTTCGAATTTTACCGATTCAGATTCATGTAAGGAAACAATACATTAATTCATCCGTGCTTTCGTGTACTATTTTAATACGAAAATTCACCAAATATTATATTTATATCCTTGTCATTGCATTGTCAAAATTCTTTTGTTAGAAATCATAGATAATGTTTACGATGTACTAAAGAGGTTTAAACTCCACCAAGACCAAGAAGGCAGCGTGGCGGACTGCAACCGTCTAACAAGCTATGAGGTAGAGGGAGACGTAGTAAATTACTATCTCGCTCTATTTTATAGTTTCCAGAGCTAATAAACGGAATATATTATTGTAGTACAGCACGTCTATCATGCGGCCGTGACATCCTCTCGATTTTTCTCGCACCTCTTGTTCTAAGTGTTCTAATAAGAAAGAGACGGATAGTGCGAGAAAGTTCAAGAGAGCTCGCGCGCCGTCGCATGATAGCCGTGCTGGAAGTTTTTTGTTGGATTAAGAGTTGATATTATGTAGTTTTATTTTATTTATTGGGTAATTTAGAGTATTGTACAATAATATGTAGTGTCGAAGTTTAGCTATTGCTTTGTAGTATTTATTCATATAAAGTAGAATTAATTAGAATTTAATAATTAATACATTGGTAGTGGTGGTTGTTACGAGATGGACCTCATGCTGTACTTCGACGACGTGTGGGGGATCTTGGAGGTGGTTAGCGATGGAGCCATGGCAATTGGCTTTTTTGGAATCGTCTTCGAAAGCAATTAGGACTAGTGTTACGAGCCTATCTAGCACATTCGCGTTAATGTCGAATAAACATCGCATTCGTCCTTTCCTAGTAAATATATAAATATGAACGGGACGAAGGCTTCTTGTCTGACATAAACACGATAATGCAGTAAATGTTGTAAAATGCCTAGAAATTTACTATTTTATAATATGACTATACTCGATGTGATTAACATACTTTTTTATGTTACGTGGTGATCAAAATAATCGATGAACGAAACATGATAATAATATAACAGTGACAGCCGTTCAAAAATTTTAACAATCTTAACAGGTAAACCTACGCCGTGTAAAATATTCCACTAACAATTAATTGCGGCACCGCTAAAAACCGTAAACGACCAACGCGTCCCATCGACGGAGTTCTGAGGTAACAAACATTGAAAAAAAAAAACAGCCGAATTGAGAACCTCCTCCTTTTTTTGAAGTCGGTTAAGAAGGGGAGAGAGTGCACAGAGCTTTATTGTTTTGCCACGAATTAATCCTACTTAATAAAAATCATTTCCAGAATGATTTGATCCAAGAACTGAGCAGGATACATAACAAGGTTTAGGGCTTCGGTCGACAATCCACTGGGCTTTAGTGTCTCAATATAAAACATGCTCCACGATGAAAAGAACAGCGGGTGTCGATTTATTTAAAGGAGAAATCTCCAACCCATCAATACGATTGTCCTGTCTAAAGATGTCACTTCAAAGGGGCGAAGATAATCGCCCGCAAACAGCGCGTTTTTATGATTGACAGTTTAAAAATTAAATGTTACTGTTTAGAAGAAAATTAAACTAAAAAGTATGCATCATGTTCTATATATATTGTATACTATAGAAAATAAATAAATAAATAAAGTTTAATACTTACCGTGGTAAAGGACATAGGAACGCATCCATAGTACGTAGTACAATAAACTTATTATTATTATACAGGGAATATAATATTCGAACTTAATTTGAGGTTATCTTTTTGTTTACAAACCATTTTGACATGTCAAATAATTATATTTACCATCCAACTTGTTACAAATATTTTGAGATTGGCAGCGGCGGTGATGTTTCGGCACGCACAGTGGGTTATGACTCTCGGAATTGTTATACACTATTGGTTGAATAGTGAGGTGGGTTGAAAAAGATTGTGAATATTATGAATGTCAAAGGGTTGCTTGAAGATTAAAAATCGTTCACGAGACGTTGTTTGCAATGGCGGCGTCAGAAGTTATCATCGTGGTAAACTACTTTTTTCTTGATCTCACGTTTCCCTGCTCATATGTAGCTATAATAAAGACAGATTGGGTATAAAATTATATCAGGTGTTATGACGCCTGTTTAGTTATGGCACGAATAAAACATTGGTACAGAATTCGGCAATGTCCTTTATTTCATTGAGCACGTAATGATAGAACGGTGTTATAACTGCTTTTTCAAAACATTTGCTCGTAACGTAAGTACGCACGTACACGCGTGTTTTATAATATTACTATACTTGTGTGTTATGGTTATATCCCGATTAAGTCACATTGGCACCTGGCAGCAAGATGTATGCATGAACACGGTGCATTCTTAAATTAACGGGGTTGTACAGAAGGTTTTTTTTTAATTTCCTGGCAAATGGATTCTTACTCGACCAAACAAATGAAATCCTTTTTGTTAATTAATTTACTATTTATTTTTGGATATTATATAGAAACGTTTAATTTAGTAAAACGATTCAATTTTGATAACATTTTACATGAATTAGCAAAAGATGACATTTTAAAACGAAAATATTAATTTTATTTTGTATTGATTGTTTGGAGACTTCATCTAAGTCTGGCCGAACACATGCGCACGCACTGTGCACAAACTTCACGAAATAAAATAATTATAGGTTATTTCTCGGGGGGAGCCTGCATCCCTGCAAATAGTGTATAAGCTGAATAGTTTTTAGTTTTTATGAATAAATTGTTTTAATACTGTTTACTACCTAGTTGCAAACTCCATTTCAAAATAAAGAATAAAAGTGACTGCAGTTACTTCCATTGCTATATACATCTGAGGTTTGGAGACCTGGCGACCTGACAGACAGGTTCAACCTAGTTCGGGCACCAGTCTCCGCCGCACAAGTTATGCACTTATTGTATTTTATTTACTTTAAGAAAACTAATGTACCTACACAATGTATACTTTGTGGTGGAGTCAATAAATACTTTTTCAAAAATACTTTTCATCCCTAGAGAGCGCGTCCCCGGGTGGCGGATAGGGGCAGCCCTCCTGCTGGTCAAAAGCGACTACCAGAGGGCTGGAGGGAAATAAAATACCTCCCGCGGACCACACAGGCCGGAGAAGGACACTCCGTAACAAAACCCCCGCCCATAGGCTTCTCTGACGTATTTGGAGTAGAGGCTGTGGGCGTGCTGCCGGCTCTGGCTGGGGCAAGCAGGAGGACAGTCGGCGGATGAATCTCACGTGATCAACGGCGGCGTCCAAACCTTGGTATAAGGTTACAGCCGGTGTAGAAGGATCTGGGGCCCCACTACACAATATTTTGCTCCAAGAAAATCACCATGCAAAGTCAAACAAATGAGCCAGTTCGATGCGATCCGGGCACGACCCGGCGTCACAAGATTTCCGGGTCTTGTGATGGGAAATATACTACCGAGAGAGAAGATTCAGAGGATAACAAGATTACCAGGACAGAAAAAATCAACGGGGAGCTAAAACTAATCAGGAAGAAGACAGAATGCTTAAAATTTGCGACGTGGAACGTAAGAAGTTTAATCAAACCAGGTAAAATAGAAAACACTATACAAGAAATGAGTATATTAAATATTGACATAATGGGCCTCAGCGAAGTACGATGGAAGGACAACGGAAAATACACGACTGGTGACACCGTATTTTATTATTCAGGGAAACCCTCAACAGAAAAGCATCATTACCAAGGTGTAGGAATAATGATCAAAAAGGAACTAAACCGATATGTTACCAACTTTCTAACTGTGTCAGAACGGTGTATCTTACTACAGTTAAGCGGTCAGCCTTTCGACATAAACATCCTTCAAATCTATGCACCAACAGCAGAGAAAGAGGACCCATCCATCTTAGAGAACTTTTATAAAGATATTGACATGGTATTGAAGTCACAACAACTAACACTGATACTAGGCGACCTGAATGCAAAAATTGGCAAGGGTGCGGTGGGTAAATATGTAGGAAGTCATGGCCTAGGGGATAGGAAGGATAGGAAAATGATCTCATCATCGCAACACATGGTTTGAACACCCGCCTAGAAGATTATATACATGGACCTCACCCAAACATAAACCAGATAATATAGTGAGGAACCAGATAGACTACATACTGGTACCTGCCAGATTTAGAAACTCGATAGTTAATGTAAAAACGTATCCTGGTGCGGATATTGGATCTGACCACAATCCAGTAGTAGCTAAACTTAACTTAAAATTAAAAATAGTCAAAAATAACAATACACACCATAGGAAAATTGCAATAGACAAGTTAAAAGAAAGTGAAATCAAATCAAAAACTGTAGCAAGTATTAACGACGAACTAAGAAAAAAAATTAAAGAAATGGATCTAGCCAATAACATTATTAACAATGAAGAGATTTGGAGTAACATCAAAACTACTACACTCAATACCGGTAAAAAAGTATTAAGCTACTGGAAAAAAGAATCTAAAATGCCATGGATCACCCAAGATATATTAACTAAAATGAGAGAAGACAATATAAATACGTGGATCCCTCAAAATATAATAAAATAGATAATGAAATCAGAACCAATATCCGGACGAAGAGAGACAAGTGGCTGGAATCTAAATGTGCAGAAATAGAAGCTTTAGACCTTAAACATGACAGTTTCAACTTACATAAAAAGATAAAAGAATTCACAAACACAGAAAGGAAATATACCGCAGGAAACCTTTTTAATAATAATAATAAACTCTTGATTGAAATAGATGAACAGAAAAAGGAATGGGAAACCTATATAACAACACTATTTCAAGACAACAGAACCGACACCCCCCTAAACTTAGATAATAATGACTTACAAGGACCGCCGATTATTCACAGAGAAGTAGAACAAGCCCTGGGTAGCATGAAAACCGGAAAAGCTGTAGGTCCAGATGGTGTACATATAGAATTAATCAAATTATTAGGAGATTTTGGAGTAGACGTACTAGTAAAACTGTTTAATAACATCTACAATACCGGCGAATTACCTGACGACTGGCTGAAATCCTCCTTCTTACCAATCCCCAAAAAACCCAATGCCAAAACCTGTAACGAATATCGTCTTATAAGTCTTATGAGCCACGTCCTTAAACTATTTTTGAAAATTTTACACAACAGAATGTACAACAAAATTGATTATAACATAAGCGAAACCCAATTTGGATTTAGAAATGGACTCGGAACCAGGGAAGCCCTGACTGCAGTCCAGGTACTCGTTCAAAACTGCTTAGAACACCAAAAAGACGTTTATGCGTGTTTTATAGACTTCGAGAAAGCATTCGATACTGTTAACCACGAACAACTGGTAAAAGCTATAAAACGCACAGATGTCGACAGCAAAGATATGAGAGTGATTAGAAATTTATACTGGAACCAAACGGCACATGTCAAGATCGGACAATCCGCTACAAAAGACCTGAAAATACTAAAAGGTGTACGCCAAGGCTGCATATTATCTCCAAGTCTTTTTAACCTTTACTCAGAATGCATATTTGTAGAAGCATTGGACGGTGTTGAGATGGGCATTAAGTGTAACGGTAGATACATCAACAACATACGATATGCGGACGACACTGTAATACTAGCTAACAGCATGAAAGAACTAAAACAGTTACTGGATCTCTTAAACAATAAAGTAAAACAATACAACCTTAAAATGAACATTGATAAGACTAAGCTGATGGTAATAAGTAAATCAACATTTCCAACAAGCAGTCTACTAATTGATGGTCAGCAAATAGGAAGGGTTCCAAAATACAGGTACCTGGGTTGCTGGTTGAATGAAAACTGGGATCCAGAGCAAGAAATTAGAATTAGAATAGAAATAGCCCGTAGTGCTTTTATAAAAATGCAGAAATTGTATACCAATAAAGACATTAACCTAAAACTAAGATGGAGACTGGTAAAATGCTATGTATTATCTATTCTTAATTATGGTTCAGAAACATGGACGCTGAATAAATCAATGGAAAACAAAATAGAGGCATTCGAAATGTGGCTATACAGGCGTATGCTGAAAGTATCTTGGACTGCAAAAGTAACAAACGTAGACATCCTAAAAAGAATGAAGAAGAAAAAGGAATTATTAGCCACAGTTAAGCGGAGAAAGATTGCCTATTTTGGTCATCTACATAGACATGATAAGTATGACCTTCTGAAAATCATAATTGAAGGAAAAATAGAGGGAAAGAGGGGAAGGGGAAGAAGGAGGTTGAACTGGCTCGACAACATCAGAAAATGGACGGATATCAAAGACGCGGCCACTCTCGCAAGACTGGCCAAGAATAGGGAAGACTTTGCAAAAGTGGTCACCGACGCCCGGTAGGGCATGGCAGATTAAGAAGAAGAAGGTTATTTCACAAATATTTGTAAACAATGTTAATGCGTGTTTGGTTATTATCAAAAATGTTGACTCGTGGTGACTAGAAAAGTGATAATTAAAATTAATTATCCATTAATTATCACTTTTATAGTCACCAAGAGTCAACATTTTTGATAGTCCATTCGGACGCCACTGGAATTTTTTGGCGATGTGCAATATATGTGAGTAAAAACCTGTTGTCATCATTAAGTAAAGAATATAACTTGGCATGCCTATAAAATTTTCATCTTATGAAAAGGATTTTTTCCTCGCAAAATATGTTGAAAAACGTCGTATGATACGCGTGAGCTTTGATAATTACATACTCGGCTTCCTTATCAGCTTATCACGCTCACCTGTGGTTCGCGTGAACAAATTCGCCTCTGGTGTAATTTTCAACATACCTCACTTGTATCACAATGTACTATTAAAATCGAGTTTAATTGTAATTAAATACCGCCGTAGTTAGGTAATTCGTGAATAAATCAAACTTAAAACATCGCCGCGTTATTAGGTGTGTCTGTTTTACCCAATGTTGTATGCAATATCTTTGTATTAAATATTTCCTCACATCGTTTGAGAAAAACAGTATATTTACCTTGACGGAAACCGGGATTACCTGAATCGTATCTTGGAAGGCAACTCCTTACTTTCCGCGCCACGGCAATAACGAACTATTTCTCAAAATATACGTAAAAGAGGGCGCTACTCCAAAATATTGAAAAGTGGAGGGTTCAGTTGTGATGGTCAATCAAATAATGAGCTCAGAAGTTAGAAGTCGTACAGCCAATTAAAGAAGTAATATTTTTTACATTATTTATTACGACTCTTTTTAGGGACTGGTGGAACATATAGGAATGCTATTCTGTAAAAAAAAGAGTCTAGTGTTTTAACATTTTAACGTTCAGCAATCAAATTAAGTATTTTGTTAGTCCCCCATTTATGTGAAAAGCACTATGTATACAGCTTCCGCTGGTGGTTAATTAAAAGTATTCGCACGCTTTAACTACTAATAACTGCACAGCCTGCAACTGCCTACTGCCTTGCCTCAACAATCTACTATCAAAAGCTCTATTCTTACGAAATAAAACAAACTAAAAATACAAGAAAGGAGGCAATTCTGAACAAAAGTCCGTCGATAAAATCAAAGTCCCGCGTCAGTTATTTGCGTTAAAAGCGATACATCCGCAGGGCACCGACACTCCATTAGCGAAGCGTCGACGCGATAAGTGTCCCTTTCTGGGTAAATTCGCGGAGATGGCTTAGCGGCTGTTTTATTCAGGGACTAAGAAGCATCATGTATTTGAATGATAGTTTTGTCCAAAACGCATGACTTTTTTATTTTGACCGTCTAAGATATAAATTCTATTTTTAGTTTAGCATTTGCCATATTGATACAAAGTTGAATGTGGAAAAATCTAAACAAAACGTCGAAAATTCAACTAACTCCAATGCTTGACAAGACATACCTCGGCCAGGTGGCGTTGCAGTTGACCATTTTTATAGGTACACACTTCGTCGACGCAGAACCCTGTTACCGTCTTAGAGAAATGATTGCCATTAAATTATTGTAGGCGGAACCTTAATTTTATTATTGCAGACCCAAACAAAGTTCTACCATCTTAAGGAATGATTTCCGAGATAAAAACTATTGGGACCAAGGGTCTCAAATTATCAGTACGGAAAATTTAATCAAAATCCTTTCAGGGATTTGGCGTAAAAAAGGTAACAGTGCGATAAGTTCATTAGTTTAAATTGTAAACTCCGTTTTACAAATATAAATATCTTAATAATCGTCAACAGCCGTTTCTGCTTAAATTGAATATTACTGGAAATGTTTGTAGTAGTACCAACCAGTTAACAGATGCTGTCATTGGATGTCATGATCGTGTCGATGAAGTTGTAGACTGTTGGTTTTCCGTAAATATTTTTCCATCTTTTTTTCATTGACTTATGACACTGTCTTATTTTTTGGTGCCATTATCTATGGTCAGTCTGGGACATAACATCTTTTAACCTGTGTAATCACTTGCAAATTCGAAAAAACTTGAGGAATAACCGCGATGACTAAATATGTTATTGTTATGTTATGTTGTTGAATAAAGCCAAACATTAATAACACCTAGGTATCTCGTGCAATTTCTGAGTATGCTCAGAGTTCTGAGCACCCGAATTTACACCATGAAATAGCTGGACTTGTATGTTTGTGGTGAGAAAGAGCATTTAAACCTTGGTCCACCCACATGTGATGCTTCCAGACTTGGGTTTGACTCGAGTGTCAAAGTCTGTCTAATATCTCTAGCCAGTGACAGTGACAACACCACACCACCCAGCATCAACGTTTGATTACTGTGTATATCTTGTAGACAACTATCAACCGCCTCAATAGGTCGCTCATGTGACATAGTACATTAGTGTTAATATTAATAAAAATATAGAATAGAATAGAATAGAATAGAATCATATTTATTCATGGCAACAGCACATACATGTACATAAATCAAAAAAACAGAATGGTAGACAAATTGCCACGAAATGGTTCCATCTCAGCGTTGTGCTGGCCTGGTGGCCAGCGCTGGTCTTCCGATGGAACCATATATCTTAATAGGAATTTTCAAACACAGTGATAGTCCTATGCAGGGCGCCGGCGTCATAGGCAGGGTCTCTACCTAAGGCCAAAGTGGTTGTCTCAATAACTCATTCCGCGCGTGTATGACAGCAAGTTTTATAATAATGGATTATTTTCATAATTTTCAACCTCTAGACCAACCACTGCTGAGCACAGTCCTCTCTTCCAGTACGCCACTGGTCCTGGTTCTGAATTAGCCTTTTTGAGGAATAACTCTCTAAATGATACATAAAAAGTTACTTGTTCAACATGGGAGCAAAGTTTGTTTTTGCTGCGAGTGCTTATTTTGAGCCCTGAGGAAGCGAAAGCTTCTAAAATCATGAGATTCAAAGTTTGAATCTTGAGCGCAGCGAAGGACTCAAAAGTACGAGATGCAATTAATTCTTTGCTCTCGAGTAACACATACAACTGTTCACCTCAGCAGTGATAACATATTCACATTAAATAACTACAACTTAGAAAAGTTGAGAAACCCACGACTTTTTCATTTCAAAGTATGTACACTCGGGATAAAATTATCTATGACAAAAGAAAACCGTATTCAAATCGGTCCATCCGTTTGGGAGCTACGATACCACAGACAGATACACAGACAGACACGTTAAACTTATAACACCGCTCTTTTTGCGTCTGGGGTTAAAAATATATCATAGTATCACGAACCTTTTGGTTTCGTGATTATTCAGGAAGAAAATTTAACTAGGCGTTCGTAACTGCTTTTTGTTACTTCGGTTTTAGACAGTTTGTTTAAAGATTAGATAACTGACTTCAGCGCGGTTTTAAATAAAAGGATTAAAATGGGGTTCGAAATTTGTATAGAGACCAAGCTTTTTGAAAATAAGAGATTTGTAAGTTCGGATTTAGTTTGAAGAGAAATAAACAGAAATCTGCGTTTTCGAAATCGATTCGATAAGGCGGTTAAAAGACATTAATCCTAGGACTTTAACGTTAGGAAACTATAACTTCAATCACAGAATAGGCAACAAATTACAGCTCAAAAAAAACATCCTCTACAAGGGTACTGTTCGGTTATACATTTACTATTTTTGAAGTCATTAGACAGGTATGGAAGAAAAATACATACTGCGCCGGCCCCAAGTAAATGGGATAAAGACAAGCGAATGATGATGATTAATTAGTTTAATCCAACTGTGACCCTTACAGAACCAAAAAGAAGTTAATGTTTGATTAATACTGCGGATCATTATGTTAATTTAAGAATTTTATTTTGACTAATCAAAATAATTTATTGTCTAACTTAAATCCAGAACGGGTTTAGATGAAATTTGGCGTAGAGGTAATTTGAGACCCTTGGAAGGAATGATCCTAGTTTTTTCTCGGAAATCATCACTTGAGATGGTAGAACTTTGTTTGGGACAGCGATAATTAAGCTTGCGCCTACGATAATTTAATGGCAATCATTTTCCTGAGACGATAACAATAATATCTACGCGGACGAAGCCGCGGGCAACATCTAATCTCATCAATAGAAATAGGACCTCATTTCGTTTATCGGAAAATGGTATCGGATTTTGAAATTTCGGAATAATGATGGTTTCGCACATAGACTAGTCGGATATTTTCGACTGACTGCTCGAGGCTTTAAGCTTTTATTAGGACGCGGATCTGCGGTAGAAATATTGAATTTTTTATTGTGAAAAGGCAGTAAAAAAAAACAAAAAAATAAATAAATAAAATACTGAACATTATCAACTAGCTTCAAAATCAATACAATACTATGGAGAAGTGGCTGTCTAGGTACCTGCCATTATTTTACTAGTTTTTAGTCCTAATGACTAAACAGGTCAGTTTCAACCCGCTACTTACATAAACAATGACCTACTTTCACAATATGAGAAATGATTAAAAATTTGGCCAGGTGAGCTTAAATCCGAGGTTCGTGGAATAAGACAACAAATTGCTTGAGCATTCGCGCGTACGAGTTTAATAATAGCAACCAAAATGTTATGTCGTATTATTTATGTATAGATATGTTGAGCGATGCGATGAGATTAGATTAAAATTAAAATAAACGTTTATCATCATGATAAATGAACAGTTGAGGGAGAAGACCACTCTCTTAAAGGATCATCAGGACACAGTATTTAAGAATCGAAATTAACATACATTTTCAAATCACACTGAAATACAAATGAACATGCAGTCGCAGTTGATCAAGTTATTGGCTAGCAGTATATGGATTTTTTTTATGATAATGATTTCAGCTGATTTAACTCGTAGATGACTAAAATGTAGAAGTATCATAATATTTTACACAGGTAGCTGACGCTGATCGAAGCACGACATTAAGAAAAATGCTGTAAGATCAATTCCAAGTTTATTGTCTAACAGGAATGAATAACAGGTCAACGGACATTTCTTTAAAAGTCGCTTTGCAGGCTTTAGGTCTATAGATAATAATGATAGTTTTCCTATTCACAACAAAACTCAAGTCTATTATATTACAGTGCAATAATTTTCACAAAAGAACACATTTAAATAACAGAGCTAATTTGTATGACGGGGATAAATGGGATGATCCTACAAAAAAATATTAGTATCATTGTGACAAAAAATAGCAGTTTTACTAGACGGCGTTCTCATATTGTATATCTACATGCCTATGTATTTTGTACGGATGGAACAGAAGCCCCGAAGATAAAATGACGTCCCTGGCGTGTCATAGGGATAATTCCCATTTCGTTCGTGAATAACCAAGAGGCGTCTCATTCAGTCTATTAAGATGAATGAAATTGCGGGCCAGGAGGAGCAAAACTGTTCAAACGGGAATCTCTAAATCCGCATTGTTTTGTAATTTGTTTACCTACGGACGTAATGATGACGTTTTTATTACAGCTTTTAATCATAATGTTTTAATTTCACCAATACCCTTATCAGATGTGTATAGGCATAGATTGCCTCTTATCACCAGCTACTTAAATTTCAACGTCGGTCTTGATGGTCACCAATTCACGTCACGAGTTATCCTGTAAGCGCTGGAGTTGTTACACTTTTTTTTAGGCAAACAAGTATCTTGATTCCTATTCTGGGTTACGCCCGCCCCAAACCTTTACTCAGTCCTTCTGCCACAACGTTAAATATCTCATAAATGGCTTATTTAAGCCGTCAATTTGTCTTTTTTTTTAAATGACGGTTGTTTTTTTTATTATTAAATAAAATTAAAATTGGCAAGTTATTTTTCTTTTATCATCATTAACTTAAGAGCCGGGCTCTTGTCGGTGGAGTAATCGCCAGTCTGTTCTTCTCTCTGCCACTGTTTTAGGTTCTTGATACGACATTACATTAACTTTCTCGTTAGCTTGATCCAAAAACGCACATCTTGGTCTTTCCCTGCCTCTACTTCCTTCTAACTTTCCTTCAATTATAGTTTTTATTGAATTATAATTGTCATGTCGTATGCCCCAACATATTCTCCTTCTGATTTCAATCGTTTTTAGTAGGCATCTTCTTTCTCCTATCAAATTTAGAACCTCTTCGTTTGTTCTTCTTTCTGTCCAGCTAATACCTCCCATCCTTCTCCATGCCCACATTTGAAATGCGTTCAGTCTCTCTCTATCACGCTGGG
Organism: Epinotia demarniana; assembly: GCA_945867215.1. Lineage (NCBI taxonomy): Eukaryota > Metazoa > Arthropoda > Insecta > Lepidoptera > Tortricidae > Epinotia > Epinotia demarniana. Next base: position 32,613,387 of record OX244259.1, on the reverse strand, counting down.
TTAGCGTCCACGTCTCGCTGCGTGCAGTTCTTTTTTTGGCCATGGCTATGCGTGCGATGATATCCGAAGTGGACCTGGAGTCACAGGTTATAATGCTATCTAAATATTTAAACGTTTTGACTGGTTCAATGGCTGAACCTCTAATTTTATGGAATCTATTATTTAATTTGTCTTAGATGCAATGAATGTTTTGGTCTTATTTATATTTATTTTTAGTCCGAATTCTGTTAATATGAGGTCTATTTCTGTTTCGAGCTGTTCAAGTTGTGCAGAATTTTCGGCTACCGCTGCGATGTCATCGGCAAATTTTATAAAGTGAAACTTTTTTCCGTTAATTTTAACACCGCCTTTTTCTGATCCCAAAATTTCTCGAATGGCAATTTCAATAAAAATATTAAAATCCAAAGGCGAGAGTGGACAACCCTGCCTTATTTGGGCTTTTCCCTTATCCGGTCCTATTTTACTAAGGTTTCCTGGTCTTTATATAGTGCATATATAATTCTCCTGTCTCTATAATCTATGCTTATTGTACGCAGAATGTTCATCATCTTTATCCAGTCTATTATATCAAAGGTTTTCTCTAAATCTATGAAGGCTATTTGAATGTTCAGGTCTAAGACCATTCTCCTATCTACGATAAGTCGAAGAGCAAGAATAGCTTCTCTTGTGCCTCTTTTTTGCCTGAAACCATATTGATCCGGTCCCAGATAGCTCTTTGCTACTGGTCTTATTCTGTTTTGTACTATCTTAGTAACAATTTTAGATGCTTGTGATATAAGGCTCAGCGTTCTATGATCTTCGCACTCAAAGGTATTTAGTTTCTTTGGCAATGGTAACACTTTACTTGATTGAAAATCTTTAGGAACCACTCCTGTGCTGTATATCTCTTTAACTATTGCAAATATTTCCTTTTGCATAAAATCACATTCTAATTTGCTTATTACGAGTAGTTCAATTTTTTTTTTCTTTAAAGTATCAAAAATCGTTTTGGGGTTAAGTTAGTAATTACCTTCGTTGATATATTTTTTTCTGATAATTTTTTCAAAGTTGTTTTATAAAAAAGACATCGATATTGGTACACGCGTGACAAACATATCGGTGAAAAACGAACATACTATCTTAGGTTGCAAGTAACAAAATGTAGAAGGCGCTGTAACGCGGTAACTTCTACTATGCGCCGTTAAGATTTTTCTCGAATGAATAGTATGTATTATGAATAATATGTATAGTAGTGGTATTGAGTATGAACGTTTCTGCGGAAGCCTCGGTGCGCGAGTCATACTCGTACTTGACCGGTATATATTAATTATTCATTCTTCTGTGCCCGGCCTAAATCGTAGCCCATATTATACTCAATAACTTGACGTTTATCAATTGGAGGCTCGAAGGTTTTAAAATTCGGTACCTGTATCTAACAGGAGTCGGTAATATTTTATCGGTATTTAGCATTCAGTGTTCATTATTTCTGGCAATAATAATAGAATTAACAATTAGACAGAAAAACATACGAAGTAGATAGTAGTGGGTATACGAAAGCTCCAGATTAGGTACTTGTTCGTCATAACTGGGTACATTACACATGTTAAATGTAACACATATATGTACATACTTAAACGTAGTATTTCCCGAGCTAAACAGCAATTTACTTGTTTTTGAATAGTTGGTACGAATCTTATATTGTGACCGAAAAATATACCGTCAATTACTACGAGCCTGGTTCTATCTCTGATCCTCTTTTTTGTCTTTTTATTATGTGCTCTAATTGTAAATAGACTCATACAAACATTTGATGCCCTCAGAAAACTAGCTCTATTGGCATCGTACAAACGAAATAGGAAAGTAGCCATTTCGTTAGACCCGTTGTGTAACGTTTTGTTAACTTGAATACATTTTATGCAAATATTTATTATGTAATTGGAACACTGACATTGAATTTAATGACAATAATATGTTTGAAAGTCTGATTTTTCCACGTTAAATGTTGTATGCAATAAGTAAGTCATATTTCAATAACTATGTTTATATTTTTTATCTTAATCTTTACTCTTCTTAATCATCACGAAAAAAATCTGTACTAGTTGCCGGCGCAACACACCCCCCACCCTCCCCCTCCCGCGTATTACAAAAAACGCCAGCAAAGTCGCAAGATATTATATAGCTTATGTCCATCGTCCATCTCGAATGTCATTGGTCGTCATATTGGTGATTATTTTTAACCGACCTTTAGTTCCGGAGATTACCTGCTACAGACACACTTACAATCTCCCGGTATAACAAAGTATTCATCTTAATATTATAAGTATAGATACCTCGTCAGGAACGGAATTGCCCGAATGTATTTGCTAATTACTCACGCGATATTGCTGCATATCTTATAAGCTTTAGCGTATCAGCAACATACTACATCGCAACACATCAGTAATAAGGTTTCTGGGGTTAAGTCACGTCCGACGGTTAATTATAATTTTCAGTACCACACATCAGACCACTACTGCGACATTTATTATTTAAGATACCTAACAATATATATTCACGTTTCAAAATTTCAAGAATTTGATTGACTGTTATCAATACATTTAATATTTTACTTAAATCAGTTTTCCAGATTTAACCTGTGTAAATGGCTCTTAACTGTGACGTCATAACAGCTTACGTACTTATTCTTGGATTCGTACTTCCGTACACGAATTGCTACTTCCCGGCCGCTGCAATAATGTCCTATTCTGAACTCATCAATATTGCCAATTGAGTGGGATTGACATCAAACGCATACTCAGTCAACCAGGTAGGTAATCCATCAATTCCCCCTTACTGCAGTCTACCGTCAAGATACTTGTTAAATAATTACATACTATATTACCAACCAAATTACTTAGTATATTTTTTATCTACACTAGTATTTACTAAAATTATTAAGAGGAAACGTCTGTGTGATAGCTTTGAAAGCTCCTGTGGAAGGGAGAACCACCGGAGCCACTTATCCGATTTCAAAAATTATTTCACCTGCGTACTTAATACATTTTGTGGCTGTACTAGAACTATATTTTATCCCGTAAGATTGCCTACGTTCTTGGCAATACGCTGATGAAGCCGCGCGGGCAGCTAGTGCTAGTACGCATAATACAGCAATATAAGCATAAACTCTAAATTAGAGAACATAGTTTGAAGGTACATTTAGCAATAAAAACGAATTCTTACCAATATCTTATAGAATGAGTGGGGTTGCAATCTCAAAGTCATAAACACACACACGCACACTTGATTTACAAAAAAGTATACACCAGTAACTCACACAGATTCACTTATATCGTATAAGTAGTCAAGGTGAAAAATGTAGAAGTTGGAAAAATTAATATTAAAAAAAAAGATATTGTCCGTTGTATGTTTTAAAACGTCAAGTGATTGGTTTTGCAGGAGCTGGTGATGATGAAAATCGTTTCTCGGTCGGAGAGAGAAGGGCGCGGTTCCGCGGTGCGGCAGGGCGCGCCGCTTCACTGGCGGCGTTTGACGGGGCGCTGTTTCTGCGCATGCCTGCTCGCGCAGCCTCGTCTGAAAAGAGATGAAAATGGCGCGTTCCGATTGTTTCCACGGTGGATGCCGAAGAGTGACGAATATTCTCAGCTGTGACGCAGGCCTCGTTAACGGTTTCTCGGGAATGTCGTACGGAACGATAAATTGTCTCTAATTCTGTTATTGTTTCACTGCTTGATAAAGGAATGTTAATAATGCTCAGACAAAGTACGCTCGGCATTTCGATACAATAGAAATGATTACACTATGTTGTTGTTTTTTTATTTACATTAATATTAATATACACGGGGATTAATTGTAGTGGAGGATTTTATTATTGTGTCATCGTCCAATATCCACAGTAATAAAAAATGTGAGGTCCGTAGACCAGTTAAAAGCACTTGCTTGACAAGGGGCACTAGCACTTTGCATAAATGTTAATAAAAGGCGTTCGTGTTACGTTGTATTTACCTTGATTTCCGTAAAACGTAACGTTGACAGACACGATTCAAGGAATTAGCAGTACGATTTACTACGTTGCAACTGTTGCAAGATATGCACAGGGACCTGCACTGCACGGCTATCATTGGGCGGTCCGCGTGCTGTGTCGCGGCGACATAGACTATTCGACTATGTCTAAGCGTTCGAATTACAAAGAAATCTCCTTTTGTGATAGCCGCGCTGGTCATTAGAAGACTAACAGTAATTTTATACGGCTATTTTAGTCCTGGTAGGCGTTACAGTTAACATAATTTAATAAAATCCAAAATGTTGTGCGGACTTATATACTTTTTCCTTATGTAAAATTTACTCTTTCTGTAAATAATAATGAATAAAATTCCAAACGAAATTAAGCTTGACCCCGTAATACATTGTTTAAAATCAAATTGGAAAAGCTATTAATTGAAAAATGATACTACACCGTTAAGGATTTGTTTAATGATAAGAGTTTTTAATATGTAATTATATTTATTTATAAATGTTACTATCTATTCGTAAAAAGTAAAACTATCAATTTATAAGCACAGGACAATATTTTTTAAGCCTCGCGCGAAATTATAAGCTATTTTCCAGTAGAATTAAGTATTTAGTTTTAAGTTATGTTGTGTGTCCTTTCAGGGCGTCATGGTCTGACCTATGCATAACAAATTGTAAAGACCGAAATTGCTATGTAACATGACTAAACAATGAAATAAATAAAAAAATAAAATTATGAAATACGGCATTTTCCTCAGCTCGTAGATACAGGGTTACACCAAATGTTCCTTACTACAACCAGCACTATTAATTTACGCTATAAAACGAACTCCGATTTTTAGTAAGATTTGACCGGGTTTTAATACCGGCCGTTTATTATGAGCCTTTTAAAAAGCCTTATAGTTTTTTTATAAAATCGGCCACGTGACTTCTATGAGAAAATATCCGTATCTCTTTTATTTATTTATTTTCCCTCACTGCCCTGTTTGAATAATACATCCGGTATATATCCTTGATATAAGTATATAGGCACCTACTAATTCGTGCAGGCCACGGGGCGGGTAACTTGCTCGGTGGTTCAATTATTATACTTCGTGCGGCACCTGTAAATGTTCACTTTAAGACACAAAAAATAAATATCATAGGGTTTTTCGTATTTTTGTGCCGTGAATGTAAAACTATTTCTGTCACTCTCTTTTTTAACGAAATGAAAAGGGCATTGTTAATGCAGTTCTTAATATATGAACCCATATTATTGTACCATAAGTAGTGAGAATCGGCGTGACTACGCCTCATTATGTTAATTTCTGATTATTGGTCATACTTTATATCGGCATGCTGTGTTAACTAGTTACACATTTACATTAAGTATAAGACACTTAACTATTAACTATCTGTAAGTATCAGTGTAATAACTGTTGGTGAACCTTTAATAAATAAACAAATACTCTGGCACTATTAATTAGTACAATTAATTATTAAATAATTTACTTTAAAAACAAAGTTTTAACCGACTTGAGGAGTCCCCTCAATTCCTCATGGATCCCATCATCTAACTGAATTTTGAAAAAAATGGTACCCACCTGGATGTATATACATACGACCAAAAATAATATTTCGAATCGGCTCATCAATGACGGAGGTCTGAGGTAACAAACATTGAAAAATAAATAAAAATAAATAAATACAACCGAATTGAGAACCTCCTCCTGTTTTGAAGTCGTTTAAAAAGCATTTGATTATCTTCTTTAATAGCTAGACAAAGATGATGTTATATAACAAATTCTGACGTCATATAATGGCAGGATATCTTGTTAAATGATAGAGGTGGTGTTGGCCCAATTCTGAATAATCATAAAAAAATCAAGTTGTTTATTTTTTTTGATGCCACGAAATAAAAAATCTAATCGTGTCTTATTTTTTTAAGGTACAGCTTGCTCACGTCACATTACATAGTTCAAGATAGGTTTTTCTGGCCATCGATATATTTTGTTATTTTTTTAATAGGGTGATCCTAAAATAAATAGGTGACGAATGTAGGGGAGACCGGGGTAAGACCATATAGCTAAGGACCTGAGACTGTCAAATATTCATATAAAAACATAACTAAAAGAAATACACCTTTTTAGTTAGCAAGTTTAATTGATTAAACAATGAAATAGACATATTTACGACAATCGTAAAAATTAACCGAATTAAAGACAGAAACGTAATGTCCACTTTTTCCCGACGTGGTTCCTCCTTCCTTCCTTAAAGGCGGTTGAAGCGGTATATTCACACCGCAACGGGCGGCGTGTAGCAACACCCGCGAGAAATAATGACGGTGCCATCACGCATCCTTGCTTGACACCACTAGTTACCCGAAATGAATCGGAAAATTCAATGTTGTGCTAAACCTTGGCTGACATATTGACGTTTCAAAACAGACATAAATAACTACCGCCCTATTTCGTTGCTCACAGTCCTTTCAAAAGTGTTTGAAAAGGCGATTGCAGCCAGAATTATTAGTCGCCTAGAGAAAAATAATTATTTCCCAGCAATTTGGTTTCAGAAAAAATCGAAATGCCATAACAGCGATTACTGTTTTAGTAAGACAACTTATGAGCAATCTTAACCTAAATCTGAAATGTGCTGGTGTATTCTGTGACCTTAGTAAGGCGTTTGACTGTATGAAACATAGAATATTACTAGATAAGCTGCAATATTATGGGATACTGGGGTCTATATTAAAACTTCTTACACCCTACCTCACTGATAGAGCTCAATTTGTTCAAATATCTGATGTAGATAAGTTAGGGTGTATCCAATTTGTTAATTCTGCTACAAAAGCAATTGAGTGTGGGGTTCCCCAAGGACTAGTTCTGGGGCCTCTACTATTTATTATTTTCATTAACGATCTACAGTATAATATATCACATGGAACAGTCTACCTATATGCTGACGACACAAGTATCGTATTCGAAAATGAAAATATTGTAGCGCTTAAGGCCTAAATTAGCCAGACATGGGTAGATCTGACATATTGGTTTAAATGTAATGGTTTTATGGTTAATATATGGATAAAACATTTTATCTTTCTTATCAAAGACATACAAATAGCATGACGTACGACTTACCTCTACATATAGTAAAGGCCACTACTATCAGATTTTTGGGCGTACAACTAGATTCTCAGTTGCGTTGGTCAGACCTTGTAAGCCTACTAAAGAAAAAGTTAGCCAGTGCCTGTTACGCTTTGAAAAATTTGACAAAAATATTGGACTCTTCAATACTTAAGACAGTTTATTTTGCTCATTTTGAAAGCTTGATAAGGTAAGGCATTGTAAGTAGGGGCAGGTTTGGGGTAATAGTGTTCATGTATACCGTGTCCTCTTATTACAAAAAAAGCTGTTAGGTATGTCGAAAAAGCAAAACCACTCGAACATTGTCGCCCACTTTTTGTGAAGCACGGAATACTGACGGTGGTATCACTTTATATTTACTTAGTATGCATATTTATCTTCAAAAATAAGTCCAGATTTGTAAGTAACATTAACAATAGATCACGCAGATTATGTAAAAACAATTTTGACATCATGTTACCAGAATCTAGAAATTATGTACATTTTAAAAGAAGTATAGAATATAATGGTATAAGTATTTAATTTTTTTTAAATGAGGACATAAGACAATGTAATAATATAAGTGAATTTTGTAAAAAAATTAAATCATATTTGATTATTCGGCTATTCTACAATTTAAAAGAATAATTTTGACAAATTGTATGATTAAGGTAGTATTGGTTAGCTAGAATTAAAATTTTGCATGCCTATTTATGGTGAAACATACCCCCATGTAATTGATTTATATACTACTGACATGTTATGGTTCTTATACTACCTACCACCTGTGTATGTTTAGCAAATAAATGATTTGATTTGATTTGTCGTAGAATTGCCTAATACATTAACTAGCTTAAGGCCTCCACCCACCGGACGCGTGTGCTGCGCTGCAGCTGCGCGGGTGCTGCGCGTGTGCCGCGTTCGATGTGTGTTTGAAGTGTAGTTTCAATGCTTTACAACTTGGGCGTGTGCTGCGCTGCTGCTGCGCGGGTGCTGCGCGTGTGCCGCGCGGGTGCTGCGCTGCAGCTGCGCGGGTGCTGCACGTGTGCTGCGTTCGATGTGTGTTTGAAGTGTAGTTTCAATGCTTTACAACTTGCGCGTGTGCTGCGCGTGTGCTGCACGTGTGCCGCGCGGGTGCTGCGATGCAGCTGCGCGGGTGCTGCGCGTGTGACGCGTTCGATGTGTGTTTGAAGTGTAGTTTCAATGCTTTACAACTTGTGCCGCGCAGCACACGCGCCGCGCAGCACACGCGTCCGGTGGGTGGAGGCCTTTAGCTGGACAGGCATTTTTCCCTAAAATCAACCGGAGAGCCATTCGTGGGACTCGGATCAAAAGCCTTTTGATCCGAGTCCCTGAGATTGGACATAAACGTGCGTTTTTGCAAATCTCAGAGGTCCGTAGCATTCTTCCTGGTGTGGTTGATAAAGCTTTACGGTCTTATTCATAAAAAAACCTTAAAACACCGTTGATCAACGTTTTAGTTAAAACGTTCGCTTAGCTTAATTGACGTTTGTTAAAAAGTATGATTTATAAACCTCCACTAAGCCTCCGCTAACTAGTGGGCCGTTATTTGACAGATTAGAAATGTTATGTTGCCGTTCTGGGAAATCATAGACCAAAATATGTGATTTTCGATTTAAAAAAAAGTTTGACAGCTTTAATACCGGCAAAATTGTAGGTTATTTTAGTCCACGAAGCACGTAAATAACATGAAAACTACTAAAAACCATGTGAATACGTGACGCTGGAAGACAAGGTAAGAAAGAAAACGTATTTACTCAAATTTGGCATTAAATATGAAGTTAATTACCTAATGCTTAATTTACAATTTATGCATTTTTCCTCAGATTGTGATACGGGTGTTAGTTAAAGAATAATAATATTATGCGGACTGCCGCACCCCGGACAATTGCTCCGTTAGTGGCCGTAAAACGATGGCCCGCCACCTCGTCAGGACTCCACTGAATCCAACGGCATGAGTGCCTGGTTGCCGGAGAAGTTGGTCGTCGACGTCATCGAAGTCGATTAGGACACGGTTATCCAGGTAATTACCTTATATAACTTTTTGTTATACCTATATGAATTGTATGGATGACGTGCGAATGTAGCCGTATTCGAACGTATCAAGGAATCACCCGCTCTGCGGTATCTGTGCTTTTTTCAAACGTTTCATTAATGTCAAACAAACGAAAACTGACTCTAACAACTAAAATGTGAATTGATTGTTGTTAAGAAACTTTCACGATGATGTGATGTTTGCTGGTTAGTGCTGTTATTATTACCTATTAACTGAAAAGTTGAACCTGTGCTACAATATACATGGAGCCCGGTTTTCATCAACAAGTAAACATTCTCTCTAAATCCAAACAAAACGCTATAATATGAGGTAATGTTTTTATGCAAACAATAAGAGGTACACAATTTATTCATGAGCCGGCCAACTTATAAACTAGAACTCTGCTCAGTTTCTTTATTAAACATGCAGGTGGTTCACAGGGATTGGTTATATACATATACTAACTAAAAATAAAACTAAAATGTATGAACATTAACATATAGTTGAACATCATGTTTTATTTTTTCAGATTGAAACAATTCCTGCTTTTGAGGCTGAAGTACCCGAGCCACAAGTCCGGAGAGCCCGCCAAGTGCCATCTAGAAGAAAGAGAGGTATTTATTTATTATAATATAATATAAGTTTAAAATAATAAACAGCCTTCCTGTGCTATTTATATTTAATATTGTTTTGTTTTTAATTTCAGATCTGTGGGTGCGCAATATGCTGAAATTTAGTGCCGATTAGAACTACACAAGATCAAAGTGGAGAATGAAAGAAGAGAGTCATTTCTTCTTCAATCTGCATCCAGCAGTTTGAAGAGTACTTACTTTATATATTAGTTGGTATTAAATAAAATATGCAGTAAGCAAATTGTGTTTAATTTGTAATAATTAATCTTTTAACAATTGTACTGTACAACAACAATTGAGTCAACCTATTTTCCTTGTAAAGTAAGGGGTATTAATATACATACATACTCGTAAATATCTGTACAGGCTTTATTGATAATGACAAAGGTGAGTACATACAGTAAGTGTGAGTTAGTATATTAATACCCCTGACTATACTAAATCGTATCTGGAATAAGGTATGGTTATATTATTAAAACTTTCACTGCCAGGAACTTGCTTAACGGGTGGGCTTGCCACTGTCATACCTATAGGTTAGGGTATCCACCCTATCCAGTCACTACAGACAGAAGGTGAGTATCCACCAGAGCTGTGCGCTATGCTCTGGTGGATACTCACCCTAAAAATGGTACAACGACAGTGCCACACAAGCAAGCATATAACCCACCTGATGGTAAGAACAGAACCCACAGTGTAAAACCGAGTAGGTACCTATCTATGTATCTATAGATCGTTGAATCCACGAGGACGCGCCCCAATGAATACGCTAAGGTCGCTAAGGACAAACTAGTTTGCAATGAGATGCTGGGGTGCGTCCTCGTGGATGATACGTAACCTACTATGAACAGCGGCAGTGGCAGAGCGGAGGACGGACGGCATGTTAGGTACTCTTTCATACAAGTTCGAACCTTACGAGGGATAGGTAACGCCACGGACCTGCGCTGCACCGCTCCGCGTAACCTCTGCTTGCGGGTTAAGTAGCAGTTTTATTTATTAACCTACCTCCTGGGCATTCCATGGAATAAAATCCCTTTCGGTTGATGAAACATTGCGCTGCATGGCTGCCATTCTTTTGGTGTCAGGCCACCACGTCTCCGGTCTTTTGTAGGTCCGCTCTCAGTAGGCGCACAATTAATTACATTATACCTATACGTTCATTACTTAATACGACACGACGACCACACACGATAAGTTTATTCACATTCACCCAAAGTCACTGATAACTTTAGAACTTGAAATGCGCGTGCATGGTGTTCCCGCTATTCTTCGTGCAGGAATTACAATTTTAATCGAATCTATAACTTTTTATATGTAAAATCTCATTTATTTATCTGGTTACATCATTATAAATTGACAAAATCAGCTTCGATAACATAAAAACATTCAAAATCGTATTGCGAGCTTCCTCGAATACCGGCCGTCAACATCAGCTGTTTTCAATTTGGCGGCCATTTTTTCCTTAAAATGCAGATAAAACAGGTTTAAAGAAGGGTCTACCGTTCGCTAAGTTAGCGAGTCGTTAAAATGGGCTTGACGGACCGATCTGCGTTAACTGACGTTTATGAATCACGTTTTTGCGAAACAGTGCTATAGGCTCGCTATAGCACTGATTTAACTTTTTATGAATAAGACCGTTAGTCACCCAAAAATATGGTAATCACCAGGATCTGATGGCGTGAGTAACGAAATCCTGAAACGAACTAAGGAAGCCTTGGTACCTGTCCTAACATTTAAATTTAATTATATCATAAAGTTTCATATCAATTCATTTTTACCATGCAGCGCCAATTTCATATGTAAGGATAAGGACCATATTTGTAATAACGTTCTCGAAAACTGCTCTCATTGAAATCGTTAGAGCCGTTTTTGAGCGCGGTATGGCATAATTAGGGGCGGAGGCGAATTAGTTTTGTCTATTTTCACCCGGGTTGGGCTGAGTGTCCAGGTAACTACTAGATAAATAATAAGTAATAATTTAGTACAATACTAATACAAGACAAATAAAAATACCAAATTATGAATAATAGTTATTTACTATACAAGTGCCGAAAATAGGAAATATGCAACAAGTGGTGATAAATTAAAACACGACCGAAGGGAGTGTTTTTAATCGACACGAGTTGCGAATTACCTATTCGCACGTGTATCGTACAACGTTTTACTGTACATTTGGCTCTTTAAAGTTTTGACATATGCACGGAAAGTAGCACCTTATGTACTGTAAATTTATTTTATTTACAATATACTACGAGGCACGGTGCAAACGGTTGGTGAGCAGAGCTACGCAAACTTTGTTCGCATCATTAGTAATAAGAATGATTGAAATGTAAAGAACAAAGAGTGGCATGCCTTTTTTATTTAATCATGTTGCTCCAAAAGTGCTTCATTCCAAATTTCATTTCTAATTGGGTCTGATGGAAATCTAAAAAAAACTTTTATAATAGAAAGATATCGATAAAAACTACAAAATATTGATATGATATTCAATGGTTAACATAGAAACCAACTTATTAAAAAAAAGTAATGTTGTCTGTTGGCATGATACCATCCCTATACAAAATGTGATCATAACAATTAAATCAAAATAATATATTTACCGCTGTACTTGTGATGTGAAAAATTATTGCATCTTTTAATTGTGCTTGTCCGAACAACTCACACACCATTTTACAGCACAACAAGGCATTTATATATTATTGAGACTGAACATTTGGTTTGTTCAACAATTTGTCACGGCAGCCATGTTCGAACTGAACTGCTGCCTGGCATCGTTCTGACACCCCGCCTACCATGGCACCTATTCTGTGGGGCCATTTTACGGTGCTACTTAGACTTCTTTTTTTTTTCGTTCGCTGACATACATACATACATCCACCCAACAAAAGTCCAAAAGTAATGATGTAGTTACTTTTGGACTGTTGCTTGGTGGATGTATGTAACTTAACTTACGCTAACACTTGATGTATGTATTATGTATTTTAAGGTAACTGATTTCTAATGTATATTTTTTTAACTGGTTCCCCACCCACGATACAGGCGTAGCCTAGTGTAGGGACCCCTGGTAACTGTTGTTTAAATAAATGAGATTTTATTATTTAGTTAAAACTTTTATCTCCAATCTCCAATGACGCAATTCATTTAGGTACCTTCATTGTCACGTAAATAAGTGAGCGGTTGCGCCTACCCCCTTCATAAATAAATATCAACAATTATTAAATAAAACATTTGGTTATGCGTTATACCACGAAATGTAGGTATGTTACTCAAACTAAACCATTCTGCTACTCGAAAGGTGGCATTTTGAAAGATGACTATAAAAAACAGACCAAGCATACAGTTGGTAACCGTGAGTTTGGGAAATAAAAGGATATCTTTTTATAAGTTGACACATGACTATTCGGGCAAATGAAATTATGCGATAAACTGGTTGCGAACTGATAATCGCTGATACAAATTTCGGCAGTTAGAGAACCAGTTATTTGGTTATTTGATAATACTTATTGACTACACTTCAATTTCTTTCACAATTCGAAAACAAAATTAATTGTACTCTACATAGTCGAAAGAGAGATAGGAGATATGTTATGCCCTTATTTAGCTTTAAGTCTGGTATGGGATATCGGTTCAACTTCGGCAATCTTCGTATATCGTCGGCTAGCTGTAAACGGGAGGCTATTTACGACTGAACGTAACACACGCCGAGCGAAGTCAACTTGCGTTCATATTATACCGTATATCGTTACGAAAAGGTCCGTTTCACATTGTATTTTTCTCCAGCTTAGTTTGCGAGTTTGGAGAGAATCGGACCGTAACGGTCTTATCGGCATTTTTTCCGGCTATCTTTCTTTGAGTAAAGGGATAAACATGTGCGTACAGTTTGGTTGCGTTAAGACATTGGCATGGTAGTTTAGTCTAATCGTGTTCAATTATTGTTTGGCATCTTAGGTATGCTGCCTATGCAAAGCTACGAGAATGTATAATGTCCTACGTCTATGATTATAATATTACTTTTATACGAATAAAATGGAAAAGTCAGTGAAATTGTAACTTTGTAAAATGTACGTTTGTATGTATGTAATGAGTAATCTCCGGAATCGGTTTATTCAGAGCCATTACGCGTAGTTGCAGTGTCCAAGAGGCAACCGGATGGCTTGCGGTATTTGAGCTCACGAAGTGTTGTGGAACCGCCCTGTGCAACCCGAACTGAGCCAATTTGGACTGGAGCGAAAGTAAAAAAAAAATATCAATACTTGTCGCGAGGGTGCCGATAGAAACAGCTTTCCATACTGTGGCGACACTGTAATATTGTTCCCAAAATGTACAAGCTTTGCATTTATCTACTGGTTTAACAACTCTTCAGTGATGTAGCTATATCTGAATAGGACATATAAGCTATAATTCAAACGCGTAAAGTCGGGGTCCCACGGACCGATTTCCCACAGGCCCTGCCGTGCCAGGCCAGACCGACAGGCCGCGGGAGCTATCGCATCCGATGAGGCCTGCGGTGGCCTGTCGTTGCCCATCCTATCCAACGGGAGTCGGTAAGTTCAAAGGCGCGGCTTGACGGCCTGTAAGGGCGCGCCTGCGTCCGTTCTAACTCATTCATTTCACCAGCCGCGGCGTGTGTGCGAACACGCACGTTATGGAGTAGACGGTAACGACAGGCCGGTATAGGCCGACACACGCCGTGGGAACGGCTCGGCCACAGGCGTGGCAAGATCCGGCCTGGCCTGTGATAACATGGGCCGTGGGACCCCGCCATAAGAAGTGGCGGGCAGCAGAGATTCAGAGGGCGGGTAGGTTCCGAACCATAAAGACCGGAATTACATGAAAATTCTACTTTTATGACCAATTTCGTCACTTTCCACCGGGTACAATGGTAAGGTACTGAACTCAATAAGTACTTCATCAGTTCTTCAGAAACAAATTTGTTATTATATTCAAAGAATATTTTTCAAATGAATAACAACTTTTAGTGTCGTCAACGATTCATGTTTTACAACGATTATTTCCTGAATAATAAACGGGTGGTCTTAGTTGAAACCGGAGCAGTAATATAAACGTAAAAGTCCTGACTGACTCACTCGCTCACTCGCTCACTCACTCACTCATGCACTCACTTAAATCAACGCCCCAGAGAGGATTGAAACTTTGTCTATGTACTCCTTATTACCTTGTATTGACAAGAAAAGTAATTTTAGGGTTTAGGAAAAACCAACCCTTAAGCGGGTTAAATAGGGATGCAAATTTTGTAGGGGTAAAATTTGGCATAGAGATAGTTTGAGTCCCGGGGAAGGTCATACAATAGTTTGCATCCAGAAAACAGTCTCTATGGGGATGAAATGGGGGGTGAAAGTTTGTATCGAGCTACGATAAAAACGAGTTCCATGCGGACGGAGTCGGGAGAAGAAGCTAGTATAAATATTCAGGAGACGCAAAAACTGGTAGCGGGAGAAGTGATACAACAGCGCCGGTACCTTGAATATGAAGTCGAAACAAATTTTCGCTCTCCCAGTGAAACTTTATTCTGCTGACAGTATTGAATATGATTTTCGTCTTACATTATAGCATCAGTGGTATCTTTTGACTTAGGCTAGGTTTGCATAATAATTGAATAAACAGTAAATAAATGTAACTGATAATTTATACATACAAAATCTGCATCAGAATCATCTGTCGAGCCAACTTTACAATTAACACTACCACTTTTTTTTTCATACTTCAGTATGCTGTGTTCGTTAAAATGATTAACTTAAGTAAAAGGTTCAATTGCTCGTAGTTACGTGACCCCGATTCAGGTCTGCCTCGACCGGGTCCCTCAGCTTTCACGCACCAGTAACGATATCATGGTGTACTCGTACTTGCCAAATGTTGCTTCGTTATTTTTCTTCTTTACTCACTAATAATGTCGTTTTCTTTCTATAATCCTGTCACAAGTCATACAGGCTGTGACCGGTAACAAGAACCAGTAATACAACAGTAGATTATGGTATCAACTGGTACTAATTATTTCCAAATAGCTAAATAAGAAATAAAAAACTGAAATCCATTTTTAACTTATCCTACTATACTTACCGGTTCACACAGGCATAGGGTTTTGAGTGATGTGCTGATGTCTACATACATGAATCTGAGGGTCCCCTAATGAAACTGGGAACGGCGCGGATTGATCTCTGTATGCTTGCATGAATTAAAGACTGTTATCATCATCCTCGTAGAGTCTAAAGGAGCTTGGGGATCGCTTTCATACCTAATCGCAAGATTTGGCATAGGCACTAGTTTAACGAAAGCGACTGCCATCGACCTTCCAACCCAGAGGGAAAACGAAACTATATTGGGATTAGACCGGTTTATTTATTTATTTATTTATTGGTATTCAGGATAAGAACAGCCGTAAATATACAGTTTACATAATGTTTCCTTACAAAATAAGAGGCCAATAATAGTTATCCGTTAATTACATCAATAAAAAGAAAAAGAAAAACAGAGTAACCTAAGTAGTTATAACTGTGATAATTAATGTGGAAGCATGCTACAAAAAACTGACAACATGGTATAGTTAAGATTATTTGAGCTGACCGACTTTTTGTGAGGCAGTCATTGTTAATCTCAGTTAATCTATTCATTTCATAAGTGAAGTTGTATTACTAGTGGACAAAGATGCGATTTCGTCGTCTCAAACAAAACCAACTACACCTAAGATAATTATCAATTAAATTGGATACTAGAAAGGTTATAATTATGCAGAAACAGCACATTTAGTAGAAATAGGTTTTCAGTAGAACGGAAAATAACACTATTTAAAGAAAAAATACACAGAAAACTCAGGTGTCTGAGTTAATCAAACCTCATGTACATTAAAGATCTATTTTTTTTTCCCCTACTATTTATGGACAAAACATCTTATTTTTTATGTTGCTACGTTGTTAGTAGTTTACCAGACGTTATACTTGTTTGTTTTGTAAAACCGCAGATACCTCATTTTTAAATTTAGTTTTTGATCCGCTAAATGGGTCTGTTGTATCAAATTCCTGATTATAAAGATGGGGGATACGGGATAGTACAGCGTTAGCACCATAGTTAGTAGAATGTAGTGGAACTTGAAAGAGAGTGGTTTTTCTCGTGCGACGCTTAGGAACACGAAACAATAAGCTGGATAATAATTCAGGGTAATCAAGACGATTATCAATTATGTCAAACAGTAGGCTCATATCTGACAATTTACGTCTATCCTCAAGCGTTTCCTAACGATGTTTTCCTTCACCGAAAAGCTAACGGTAATAACAGACAGTCAATAAAAAAACTGCAACCACATCTACGGCACATATAGGCTACGTTACTAACTACAGGTTTGTCTACGAGCATACTTCAGAGCCAATGCTAGACCTACATGTTTTCCAAGTTGCAAGGCCATTAGGCACGCGAAGATTTAGCTAAGTGAAACGAGCGAGTCAACGGGCTTACTCGCATGCCAAATTCATATGCTGTAGGATATTAAGCCGGATTCATACTACCTATCAGACATTTCGTGTCGTGACGCAATAGAACGATGCCGGTTTCATACAATTATTAAGGTTAGATAAGCTAAATATTGGATACGCTCTCAATGTGGCGGCTCTTTTTCAGGCAGCAGAGCACATCGGAAAGCTTTCTGCTTTAGGATTCTTACGTATTGTAAAAGCAAACTGATGAGGGATCGAACAACTGCTCTCGATATTGTCTGCATCGCAATTCCCACAACTACGTAGGCCTCGACGCAAAGCGCAAAGACTTTCTGAAGTCAACTGGTGTTTTATAAACCAGAGAATTTTCCTGAAATCACTTTGCCTGCCCATGTCAAAGCTATTATTTGCAGACTGTTTGTTATGCGCATATTAAAAATTCTGAAAACAAGAATACGGTATGTGCCTAACTGAACTATTTTAAAATTATTAACTTCTCCTTTTTCACATAGTAACCGCAGGTAAAGTTAATCTTATCGGAAACGAAACCATAATGATTATATTTGTATGCTGATTATAGTAATAGTGGTGTGATCAAATGGGGCCAGTGAGTGATGATTGATAACAATAACTGCAGCACATATATACACGGTGTATTTTTAACCGTCTTAGAGACGAAGCCCAATTAATAATACATTACAAAGAACTTAGAAAAAGGTTTTTTTTTGTTATTTTTTTTCGCATTAATATTAATCTTAATCATCCAGCCGAGTGACCGCAGTGACCGCTAGCCGCCATCTGAAGTAGATAGGCACGAAATCTAACCGGGTGAATTAACTTCGCACAGCGCGCCATACAGAATTTCTCAAACTAAATTACCTTTCATTACTAAACTTTTAATTAAAAAAAAACATGAATCGATAGTACGTTTTGGATACTTTAAGTGGGCTTCGGCTCTAAGACGGTTAAAAAAACGCGTTGTATATGACAAAGAAGTAAATTGTAATGAAATGTAACTAAGTATCAGTTCCAAGTCTAGAATGTGAGAGCTATGAAACTACCAAAACGCGCTCATATATCAACACAATGAACGCCGACGCGTAGATATGGTGTATATTGCTTAGACCTTCCTCCGCTTAAACCGCTATCATTTGAAACGTCCTCATATTAAGAGAGAACACTAAATAATTCCATAAACGACTGGCATATCCTCTTCCAACCATCTTGAAGAGCTTTATGTTGTGCCTTAATTTGTCGACGTGAAACTAAATGTAAAATTATGTAAATGCAAATTATAAATAAAATTGGAAGATTGAGTGTTGTAGTCGATCAAGATAATAGAGTTGAGATCTAATATTCTTTACGATGCTATGCAAACTAGTTTTTGGATAGGAACAAATGTTTGTATAGGAGCAACTACGATTAAAGAACATATAATGAACATATATAAAAGCACAAAAAATTAAGTCAATGATTGATCTCACTGGTGGCAGCCGAAGCGCTTCATACTAATTTACATAAAAGAATGACGTCACAAAGCAGACGCTATTTGTGTAGGTACTAATCCTTGTATGAAAAATCAAGTCAATAGATTGATGTTTCAAAATCGAAATACTGCTCAGGTCCATAGTTGTCATAAATTTTGCATCTATAAAATCGTAACTGTAGCTTTAAATGTACTATAAATAATAATGCATTTTTATATATTGTCGTATTCACTAAAACTCATAATACTCTTGAAAATTGTTTAATCCTTAAAACTTATATAATATCCATGTGCTATCCTCGCGCTACACAGCAAAAACCCGTCTTAACATAAACTATAATTTTGACATCCAACCAAGACTATTCAAGCCCCATGAATACACGTCTTGCATATTTTTCCTAAACTTTCAAGGACCATATCTTTTTATGATTTTAATTATATTTTTTTAATCCTTTTGGCAACACTACGACGTGATCAATATTAATCTACAAGCCTATTGTGCGACTTCACTTGTATTTTATTTTAAATAGCGCGTACCAAACGCTTTATCCTAGTAACTTAAACCATGTAGCCGGCGCTGCTCTCAATAGCAGGTAATAAAGTTCCAACTCGGGTTGAAAGATTAGGCGCTATGCTTGGAATCCCCATAGGGTAAGTTCCAAGAAGTGACCTTTGTGGTTCATGGCCCGGAAGTATACATTTTTTCTCATGAAATCCTAACTAGTCTTGAAGAGCGTGGCAATCCTTTGGATATTTTAAACATGATTATCAAGTTTTATTTTCCTACTTTAATATCATTGTCACTTCAGTCCTAGTAAAAAGCACAATCTGAGGGACCGATAAATCTTTGCTACAGTTAAAGCTAACTAGGCAGTAAATTTAAGTGTAACTAAATTATTTTAGAAAAAGGTTAAATGTTTTTTTAATACAGTTGCTCAAAAAGTGGTACTTTTTGTGGCTGCGTAGCGTACGAGAAGCTCAATTTCTCGAACTGGTGCTTTTTACTTTTTAGTTTCAAACTATACTTTCGAAACGCAGTAAGTGGCGGTCGCGAGGCGCGACCGTCGCGGGTGCGCGGCCTGTGCGCGGCGGGTTGCTGGCGGGGCGCGACCTGTTTGACCGCGCTAGCGGTTTGTAGTTTGTAGGCAAGCATATTTTATCGCAATGATATATTAATTTATTATTTTTCGCAATTGTATTAAAAAACGTCGTTTACAACACGTGTGAAATGTCTTTTACCACTCGTACCGAGTCTTGCCACTCGCTTTCAGCTCGTGGCAAGATAGGTGGTACTAGTGGTAAAAAGACATTCTTTTCACACTAGTTGTAAAATGTACTATTATGTGTATATGTAAAATGTTCATTACGTGGCGTTCATTTACACTAATATTGTAAAGAGCAAAGATCAAATCTTTGTGTGTTTGTATGGAATAGGCTCCTAAACTACTGGACCGATTTGAAAAATTCTGTTACCATTAGAAGTCGACATTATCCCTGATGAACATAGGCTACTTTTTACCACGGGAAAATGCTTCATTCCTACGGGAAAACGGGTAATCCGTGCGAAGCCGGGCCGGGCAGCTATGGACTCATAAATTCGTTAGTTTATTACAATAGTTATTTATGTTAACTTGATTAACTCATTATCTTCCACAACAAAAAGACACTGTAGGTACCAACTGACACTATTGGAAGGCAATACAAAATATATTCTTTTTGATTAGTCTCTTTCCCTCGACGTTTTTAACAACATTTACATAGGACAACTCCAAAGAAAACTACAATATTGGGCTTTTTTGTTTTAATACATGCGCGATCAACATATTTACTACTGCGCATGTGCAAATCGCCATAATGTCGTATCGCAGAAGGTATTAGAAAGATATGCGTTCAGCCAAGCCCATTAAGTGAATATTAAAAATTAATTTTACTATTCAAATTTCAATTTAAAAAGTGCAAATTGAGAAATTATTATTATTATGAAACGCGGCAGTGATGGAAATCTTAAACTATAAGAGGTGCGGTTTGTTCTTAAGAGTCCCGAAAACGATTTTAGAAAAACAAAATAGATTTCAACGATCAAAAAAAACCATACACGGTGGGGAATCGAACCTGGTCCAATCCATCTCTCAAATCAGAAATTAATGGTGCTGGTTGTAATGAACAATTGTTGCTATCAATTCCTGTATCTACGATCACAGCACAATGGAGTATTTTACGATTTGACTTAATGGGAATGAATGCTGTACACACAATACGTACCAGGGAAAGTAGGATTCTATACACAGTCTTTATTTTTACTAACATACATAAGACAAATGTTTACATATATTTGAAAGGTTGTCCGTATAGATACTTACTCGTATTGAAGAACTCAGCTATACCTAGGACAGTATGTAAATAATACTGAATAACAGATTGGAGTAAATAGAATTAATGAAAAAAATAAAAAACATTTCAAATGTACACATTTCGTCTAGTTTCAGTATTCATTCTAATCAAAATTTCTTAGCATGGGGCGATCCCGTATGAATAAATACACTCTGCGCACGCCAACCACCTCCGCCCGCGCCGTCCAGCTCCTCGCCATCGCCATCGTCGTCGTCGTCGTGATGAGTTCGCAACAGCGGCCAAAACCAGCGAGTCGAGCGACGAGCGCGGGCCGCCGTCCCCGCCGCCGCGACCACCTGTGCGACGAGGACGACCACCGCTGCCGTCACGCTTGGGGCCTGCGGGGCATTCTGCTCCGCCCACGGCTCCCGCTTCCGGTGGTATAGTGCGTCGCATGCAGTGGACGCAATCCATTAACGAAAACTGCATGCGCGCCTATTATGGGGCGACAGAGGGAGGGACTAACCTATCCGCGTACCGTATCCGGATGCTGCCTCTGTTTCAGGCCCTTGAACCGACCATCACTGTATCTGCCCAACGCCTATCGGATCAGGTGCGCGTCATCCAGCGGCACGAGCAGTTGGATGACGCCACACTTGATCGGCTACGACTCGAAGTACTCTCAGCTCTCTGCTCGTGCGGCCTCTACCTCGGCGCGGGATCTGCCCGCCTTGTTGCCGGCTCCGATGCCTGTACCCGACCTGGCACCGGGGGCACCGCGGGTTGATCCCAGTGCCGACGAGGAGGACTGTGCGAATCAGAGCGTGAGTACCCAGACCAATGAGCAACTGAGGAGGGCTTAGGAAGATGCGATTACGGGGTATCGTTCCACAACCAACTCTAGGCCACGATTACCACGCCTGCCCGTGAATAGACGAAATCTAGCGTTAATGGGAGCCTTGAACGGTCTGCTAGACCCGTATATACGGACTAGTTAAGACTTACTTGATACACACTCAATCATGTACTGCGGGGCCATCGCGGCGTACCGTGTTGCTCGCGTCATGTTTCCAGACGCTGACCGTGCACCTAGGACCGGGTGTCCCTGCATGTCAATTGGATTTGGATTGACTTTCTGAAGCAGAAAGTCTATGCATGGGCAGCCCGTATTTGCCGCTACAGAGAGCGCGTGGACCGATACCAGCAGAATCGCTTATTCCAGAGTGACCAAAGTAAGGTATACCGAAAGTGGAAGGAAACCGTTCTTCGACGCCCATCCGTGTGTCCGACGAACAGCAGCCGGATGCTACTGCCATGGTTGACTTCTGGCGTAGTATCTGGTCAGTGCCAGTCGAACACACCGAAGGCGAGTGGATGAGTGTTGTCGAACGTGAGTGTGAGGACATCGAACCCATGGGGACTGTTACAATCAGCCCCGAAGACGTTAGTTGTGCCATCCGTTTGGCCTCGAACTGGAAAAGTCCTGGGCCGGATGGGTTGCACGACTTCTGGGGGAAATGGTTTCGATGCTCACACCTGCGTTGGGACCAGCGTGGGGACTACTGCCCGTTCCCTCTCATACATGAGAGGAGGCCTGTGCCCAGCAGTGGGACGTATATATGCTGATGATGTGTGATGTGATGTGATACAAAATTTATAATTTATTCTTAGCGGCAATTACACTGAAATCATTAATCATTATATACGTATACAGAAATTTAAAAATTACATTAAATTAATTCATATGCATAGTAATCATTAAATTAAAATGAGTATGCTTAAGCTTAAGTATATTATTTATTTATTTATTATCATTTGAAAAGACTTTACAGTTTTAACAGATAATTTGGTAAAGTTAATATGCAGACTTAAAAACTAATATGTAAGTAGTGTTATAATAAGTGAACAGATTCAGACGTGCATGAAACTGTCTATGTTGGCATCGTCGCATAAGCGTCTTAAAGATACCTGTGCTGTGTAAGAACAACATAAAAATGTATGCTATTTGTGATCGTTAGTAGGAAATCGTGGTCAATTTAAGTGTGCCCAGAAAATCAGGTTGTTTTAATAGAAATGTGTGGTTTCGTGATACCACACGCGATAGTAAATATCAACTGCTATACGAATCTGCGGATTGGCGCACGTGTCAAGTGGACCATAGAAGAATAGTTTATTCCTAGTTAAGTTCATACCATTTAGAAGCGAAAAAAACGCATCCTTTTTCCTGTGTCAAGAATTCGGGCGTTACCATGGTCCAGATGCTGACTTGGTCACTCGAAAACTGAGGCGAGCCAAACAATTTTTTTAGATCACTCCCCTCACTAAGGCGTTTGCAGGAATTCCTTTCTCTTCATAAAAAGTTGACCCTTGCTCAATCTCTGTTAACTTAATATATCAATTACTTTTAGCACTAAGTAAGTTTCCCTTTCAGTCGATATAATATGTATAATGTGACAGACGGGCAGCTACGACACTGCGCGTGGCCCGACATTTAGTTGGTTTTTATTTCATAACATAGCTGAGCATTTCTAGATAAAATCTATCACCAATTAAGTCTCGTTTTACTAAAGTAATGGTAATGTAGGAGATATTTTTTAACCTGTTCCTGATTGATATATTGTACTTGATTGGTACAAACTTTTTTAGAAATGCACAGCTTTGCAGTTAAGATTATTGTTTTAAATTTGTAAACAATGGGACAAAGCTAGATTTGAGATTAATGAGGATAGGCCTAAGTCAAAGGATCTTTGATTTAGAATCCTGGACCTGGGCTACATACTTCGAACTTCGAATGATAATTTATATAAAAATAAGTAATTAATTACAAAAAAAAAACAAATCATTAATCCAAGATACGTAATATTAATACAGGTACACCTGTAAATCCAATAGGATCTGTGGTCGAAATTTTCTAGATCAGTGTTTCCTCTATTCTGTAATACTTCCGTTGAATCAGAGGACGTTTGATTACAGTACGCTTCAGATGCTCCCGGAGGGTCGAACGTTTAAAGCCCACTGAGTGCCCCTAGAGAAGGCTTAAACAATTAATCGTCTTTAACGTTTTCTTCAGGCATCGCTTCACCGCTACCTTCTGTAATTGGCATTTCACAAGTCTACTTACTTGTAGTTCTATTTCATACAATCTAGAAATTAGCTTATAGCACTCACACTAAATACAATAACTTAAAAAATATAACACAATTCCAAGATAATAAGCACATATTAAATTACATAAAAAATCTTGCTAGTCGTCAAATCCAGTACAATAATTTAAAAATTAGAGTTAGGGATATGGTTATTAATTTAGTTTCAAAACAAAAATATTGAGTATTCATTCTCTAAGTATTCGTATTCACGCACATAACATAACAGTAGCTAAGGACCGGCTGTGCCAGAGCAACGTCAACCCGCTTTATATCTATATCAGCTACATAATAGTAATTGATTTTCGCTCTGAATTATGATTTAGATAAGCCTGAATCAGGCGTTGAATTACTCGTACGTTGGCCCGGCCTGCAGTGACGATCAATAGTGAACTTAACTTTAATTGTCAAATTTACTTTTCACCGCCACCACAGGCCGCGCCAGTCTGGTAGAGCCCTAAAACTAAAACTGTCGCGGCCTGCGGTGGCGGTCAATAGAAAATTTGACAACAACTTGACTTTGAATTTAACTACATCCGGAAGCTAAACAATTATTTTCTTTTCGTTACGCAGGAATCCATCGCATAGTTTACAGAAACCTCTAAATCGTTATTACGTAGCAGTAGTTCTGAAAGTCAAAGTCATACAACCACTATTTTCACAAAATTCCATGAGAGTCTTGGTGCCTTAAAAAATGACCCCTTAAGTTTGGGGCACAACCAAGCCCGTATAAGCAGCTAATGTTATCAGACATTTTGCGAAGTCACGCGCGGAGCCGCCTCCTGCATGCATCAAAATTATTAAGTGAATATAAATTAATAAGGCCTTTTCAGTGACAGAGACGCATGTTAGCTTACAAATATGCATCAATAAATATAGCAATAGGTTGGCATACACAACACATATCAAACTCGTCATATTATCCTTATAACGATTTTATATATGCATGAAGGATATCATAGGTATCTTGTCTTAACAAAATTACCTTTTCCATGACACTAAATTTTAAAATTATCTTATGAAATATAGTAGTCATACCTCGGGTGATTTGGATGACCTAACAATTTCCGTCCCATATCTATACTATTTACTCGTACCCGTGTTAAGTAATAGTTATTTATGATACAAGTGCGGAAAGTTGGTAATTCCCAACGAGTGGCGATCACCAAAAACACGACCGTCAGGGAGTGTTTTTGATCGACACGAGTTGGGAATTACCTATCCGCACGTGTATCATACAAAATTTTACAATGCATCATGAAAGAAAATTAAAAATTATACAAAAAAGGTGAAATTTGAATTGTCAAGAAATCTCATTCTCGCACGCGTGTGGGAATTTTGGCCCGAAATCCATTCCCGCACGGCCGCCCCCCGGCGCGCCGCGCCGTGCGGGCATGGAGGGCTTCCCGTGTTCATGTTGACCCATGTAAAGGCGCACTTTCAGAGCAAGTGCATTGTAAAGTTTTTTATGTCACACCTGGCCATAATGCGAGTTTTTATATTATTAACGTCAACTCGGTACGTTTTTTAATACAAACCGTACGACATTGGATCTCGAGTGATATGAGTATAGGGACTTCATTCGTTTGTCTATGATTTAAAAAAAAAACATTCGTCATGACGGATGATCGAATTGCCGCCATTGCTGTTGTCATTTTAGTGTTGGTTTTTTGCTGTTACTTACTACTACTTATGATATGTATGTAGATAAAGTAGTGTATGCAACTGTACATAATTAGGCCTTAAAACACTCGTGTGATCCTATTATGAAACTCGCTGATGCTCGTTTCATAAAACCACACTCGTATTTTAAGGCCTCTCATTATGGATCAGTCGCATAAACTACTAAGAAAACCTTATGTTAACCGATATGATAATGCACTTCAATAATCAGTTTGGTTTCCTACAAAGACGTTTCACGACTGACGCCGCATCTGTTCTTATTAAACATATTTGCAATATTGGGAGAATTCTTGTGATGCAATGGGTATTTTTTATGACCTTTCTAAAGGATTTGCTTGTGTGGATCATGGAACGCTCATTTTGAAACTGCAGCATTATGGTCTGTCTGAAAATGCATTAAGTCTTATGTCTTCATAACTCAGCAATAAGACATACACAGTTGTTGTAAATTGAACCCAGTCTAGTGAAGCTGCAGTAACGTTAGGAGTGTCTCAGGTCAGGGCTCTACTCGTATCTTAAGACCAATTATATTTTTGGTTTATATAAATAACTAAGAAAACGAAATGTGTTAGATTTTCTTTGCCTAATGTCAGACCGGTGGGAACTAGTATATTTGCAAATGATGAGTTTAGAAATAGTCGATAAAACAATATTCTTGGTTATAACAATAAGTAGCCGTGTTGGCGCGTAAACTAAGTTCAGCCGAATATGCTTTTAGAAAAATTAGTTAAGTAACTGACCAATGTTTAAACAGCTCGCCTAGTTTATCATAGTTATTTTCATAGTATTATGTCATACGGTATTCTAGTTTAGGGTAAAGCAGCTGACTTACAGACAATCTCTGTATTACAAAAAAGAGCAATTCGTTTTATACATAACCTGAGCGCAAGAGAATTCTTGAGAGCACTCTTCAAAGTAATCAGCATTTTAACAGTATCTACGCAATACATTTATGAAAATATTATTTATATCATTAAGAACATAGACTCCTTCTGTAAAAATTCTAATACCCATAATTTTTATACTTAGACGAAATAAAATTAAAATCACATAAAAAAAGCATGTTTAGGTTCAAAGATCTTTATTACTCATAAATTACAATAAGTTCACTTACAATGAGTTTATACTAAAAACCATTTCATATGTATAATAAACCCAGCTTGTCGTTAACATTTAATACCTGTACATTATCACTAATAAATTGTTTTATTTTGGTTTTAAACATGTTTAATGATTGGCACTCTTTCACTTCACTAGGTAAGTTAAGAGTACAGCTGTGCTCCTTGTTGCTGTAGCTGTTTGTAAGTATACAGATACACGTCTTTTTCGGGTCAATGTATCAATTTTCATAATAATATAATAATGAAATTTTGGTTCTACCTTTTCCAGCTCTTAAAAATACTTGAAAGAAACATTGATGTCAAAGGTTTATTTACATGGTTGAGGATAATCTGACTGACAGAAATGCATGTCCTAAACCAAAGCCCAATATAGCTTATTCGGACGGGTGCGCCAAAGTTCATATAAAATTGCAACTTCCATTATTAGATTTCCGAATTTTTTTCTCATACAATTGTATCTCAAATGATCACTATTCATAATTATTTGTGCTAATAACTATCGTAATTGCCTATATTCATAATGTTATTCAATATAAGTATCTCTGTTACTACTATCTATGTTTATGTACTTCTATATCATAACGATTTTTAGCAATATACTTAGTTTAATATCATACTTATTTCTATACATACTAGTAGTTAATTGCTAATTTTTGCATTTATGAAGACTTACTCTGAGATCAATTAATGCCAAGATAGTGGTGTATAAGTTCAAGTAGGCAGTAGGGAAAAGGGACTTACTGGCAAAACTTACTTGGATCGCGGATAGGTTTGAAGAGGAAAGCGGGAGCGAAGCTCCCGCTTCCATCTTCGAGGTTTTTTTTATAAAAGAGCGGAAAACAAAATAAACCCAACAATCAAATACCATAATAACAAATAAGACTAACAAAATGATATATGTCCATTAGTATAGTTCCGATGATAGTTACAGAAATTGAGCAACATAAAAAGTAGGAAGAAAAAAATTATGAAGAGTGATGAATATGATTACAAAGCAGTACTACTAGAAAAAATCGATACATCTAGTTTATATGAGCTTATATGGATCCTATAGAACAACGCAATATGATGTTTTTTTTTTTGTATTCATATTCAGTTGGTTTTATTTTAAGTAGGTTTAGAACTATCATTGTTATAAGCTTTTTTGGCAAAAAATTACCGACTGTTAAGTTTGTTTCGGCGTTTCTTCTTAACAGTGGGCTTCTTTTTCAGAAACGCTGGTAGAATTTTCACTTGTAAAAGTGTCATGACGGCCTACTTTCACAATAAAATTATTTCATTTTTTTATTCCGTGTGAACACCGTCGGTTCATAATCTTACTCGCGATATAATAAACTGTTATCTGTACATATAATAATGCTGAAGAGGGTCAAAAGTCTGTACTTGGAAGATACTTATTCGAAAAAAAGTTGGCTGGGGTACTGAGAATTGATAACAGAACACGTTCCAACAGTTTTTAGAAATGAATAGAATGTTGTCTGTTTCTGCTTATCTGTTTGTCTGTTTATTTGATCGCGCATCACGTGAAAAGGGCTGAACGGATTTGGATGCAAACTTTACTAATATTTAAAGAAAATTGGGGGGGCAATGCTATAAAAATTCAACCTCTAAAAGGGGTAGCCATTACACTCGATTGAGTTAAGTTTGCACCTGAATTTTATGGCGCTACTTAGGAAGGAGGTGCAATTTTTTTTTCAAATATGTACTGCGATTATCGAGTACCGTGGCGCTGAAATAAATATATTGTGACATAAATACGCAACTGAGGAAGGAATTTGCCAATTTCACTCAATTTTAGAAGAGGGGGACGGATATTTTTTTTTATTTGATTTAATATTTGATTGATTTAATAATACAACCTAATTAAACGACACCAAATGAACTGTCATACATCACACTGTACAGTGCCGTTTTTTGGGGAACTGAGTAAAAACTAAGTAATCAAGTAAGAATTTACATAGTTACTAGTGGTACAATCAATACACATATCAACACGCGTATTATTGCATAGTTATAAAAAAAATGATATTTAAAAGAAAATTATTAGTTTACTCCGTCCGGAATATACTTACTTAGTCGTAATTATATCGCATTCAGTACTTTTAAGTACTTAATAAGGGCCACGAAGGTGGGTACATTGGAAATTATGTAGAAAAAATACATTTAAATTGTCCTAACGCGCGTTCGGAACGTTTATGATTACCCCTCTGGACTACAGTCCTCAAAGTGTCTGTCAACTTTACTTCCGTCTCCAGGGGAGAGGGTGACAAATTAGGGGTGAATTAACCGCTTCCCGACACAGACCAAATTCCACGCGGGCGGAACCGCGGGCACAGCTGCTAGCTAGTAGTAAAAATAAAATTATAAAACCTGAAAAAACTCTACGGCACAAAGTTCAATACACCTTAGCCGCCCCCGCACAATTTTCAGAAATACTTTGCTTATTACTTATTCAATTAAAAGACAATGGTCATTGATATAACTTAACACGAGAAACATTGTACGTAATTTAGTATGTTGTATTCATCACGAGCTCCGTGATGAGCAACAAATATTCAATTTGGTTTCCGTTATATTTGCGTCTTAAAACAAACGCAGACCCTATATGTGTACCTCACTCTGGCGGAGAGTCCCTGAAATGTCCCACGGGCATATTATGTAAAATAAAATAAATTGTTACTCAAACCCGTGTTTCGTGATTTATGTCGCCGTAGGAGCTTGGTTGATTCATCATTTTCATACGATAAACCACGTAATTTTTTATTCTGATTCAAAGGCGAATGAGTAATGATTTTATCATGTTACAATAGAGGTTTATGTGGAGAATAGAGAATGATGTGAAAAAAATTAGTGAGGGTAAAAAATAAGAATATGACGACATGGATAATTACCGTCATAATTCGGGAATGAAAACTTTGACTTCATTGAAGCCTAACTTTCAGTCTTTGACGGAGCTTGTAATAAATAGTACATTATTGTCGAAGCAAGGGAAGTAGACAATTGCTGGCTGAGTATTAATTTTAAACGGACGACCTTGGGAGTCCGTTTAATTTAATACGAAGCCAGCAAATGCCCTTCCAGCTGAGACAAATACAGTGCTTTTCTCAAAAATTGTGCAAGAAAACAATAATGTACCGTCTGAAAATGATAAGGCATGCATTTCTTCTCGCCGCTTCAAATATTCGTACGCCTTTCGATATCTGTCTTTTGGCTATGCAAATTACACTTAAACAAATAATCAATAGCTGAGCCTGGTGGTTCTTTTAAATCTGGAATCATTTACACGTCAATTTTCTATATTTTCCATACCAACAATTAGCCTCTGTATGTTAAAACAGAATATTTTTTGCATTGTCGCCTTTTTTTTTAATAAGTTGGAAGTGTAATTTTCTTCCGAAGACGCCATAAGTTATTTGAGACAACTAAAAAGTCGCGATAACTCACAGCTACTGATCTTCCGTTTTGGCTGTTTAGGACCCATGCCTTTTATTTATATGGCGGTTTCAACTTTTTAAAAAGTTTGTACTACGACAAATAAGGGAATATGAAAAAATCGAGCCGGCAAGGTTTTTTTTTTAAATTTTGACTAACCATAAACTATGCACTACACGTCCTGATTTTTCACCAATAAAGTCAACATTGTCGATGATTTTTGTGATAAGTATTTTAATACCCTTGTTTCCTGCTCTCCCTAAATTTTCGTTACTTAGAAGTTTGTTAAGTGTTATATTCTCCTTCCCTCATATTCCAATACAAAAAAATAAGTAAGAACCAGAAGAAAACAGGATAGTTGTATCGTTATTCAACATTTTTTTATCTATCGTTTATACCAGGGGTTGGCTTTTGATCATTGGATTTTAAGAAAATACTTGTGAATATACATGTATTCGATGTAAAATATAAAAGGGTGCGTTAGATGTATAAATTCCATCTATTCGAAAGCATGAACGTAGCTTTTCAGTTAAACGGCGTTTGTTGACGGCGCAACGGGAAAAGAGCAAGCGAAAGCACCGGTTCCACTCCTGCTCGCTTCCGGGCCAAATCATTTGCCGGATGCAAATACAGTTCTCCGATTCTACACCTGGCAGTTATTTTTTGGTCATTTGCAAGCCTTCAATATTATTTGCGTAATTCTTAAATGTTAGGTATATACAACATGTCCCCAGCCTGTGGACACAGAATGAACACCCTCGTAATACTACTTCTCACCAATGCTGTGAAACAGTTTTGGTTTTAATTACTTAAAAGTAAAAAAAATATCAAAATATTCTAACAAATTTAATTCCAGATAATCAACAGAAAAAAGTAGCATACTGTATCATTATTGACACGAATAAGATGACAAGAGATGCCTGTGTGAGTATGACATCCCAACTAGCACACTAGCGTTAAAATAACCCTTATATCATTCTTATATCGGTTCCAGCCAAGTGTTAAGGTGTTAAGAATGCCTGTAAGAAAGGGGTTAGAGCATGCTCTAACACCTATATAAACACGAAAGAGGCCCACGCCTTACAGGTGAAGGTGTTAGAAAGCCTTTAGAGCAGTGTTATCTGACACCCATAGTTTTAACCAACGCTCTATAAACACCGTAGCAACGCTTAAGGTGTTACAGTGTACGAGATTTGGGACTGGTCTTATGACAGTTCCAATATGATGTAAAGAGTGAAGTGGCTAGAGTAAATCGATTGTCATAATAACCGATTACGATTGATGATGGCTAATAAAAGGAATCGATTGATTACTGTGTAATAATTATTTTTAGGAAATCAAATAGAGAGCCTATACACTGTCGTCTGCTAACACAAGTGTCCTGTAAGTAAAGAGAGAGACTGATAGTGCGAGAAAAATTGAGAGAGCTCGTGCGCCGTGCAGAAATCAATGCCATATTTTCAAACGCAACATTTTGTACAATCAAATATGTCGGTTTCGATCGATGTGATTTTACTTCGTATTATCGTGACAGTAATTAATTAATACATTGTTATTTTCCTATTTACAATTATTTGATTCATATCTATTTATTTCTAAATTGACACACTCCAATCGATTAAAGCAGTGTATCACTAAATTTAAAAAAAAAAGTCGTAGGACGTAATGGTTTGCATACCGAGTTTTCAATGCTAATTTCTATACAAATAAGCCGTAAAAAAATTATACAATCATTTTATAAGGACTAAAACGAGCGTGCATGGAGATTCAACTTTCTTTTGTAACTCTGAAGCTATTGAAACTTTTTTTATTATTTCGATGAGCAGTGCCACTTTACGTTATATGGGTGTCGCGATGTGTCAAAAGACTAGTTCCAAATCTCGAACACTGTAGCTAAGAGTGTTGTAACGCTCTTGCGCTTACCCAGTTTCAAGTGAGCATATATCTTACTGTTTTCTTTACTATAAAATTATGAGACAAATATAGTCTACCGACAAAATGGCGAAGATTATTAATATATGTGACAGGAGTCGTACTGATTGAAAGTGTATTAAATTGGATGTGTATGTGAAATTAAGTGAAAACAATCTGCCCTTGTGATTTAACGGTTAGTGTATACCATGTTTCCCATCCCAATTTTAACGCGCCCAGGATTTATTAAAGATTTCTAATAAAACTCATGAAGAATAAAATAGACACCTAAAGTTTTTATCATTTTCTATTCTTGTTTCTTGACCTGAGGCATGTTAAATTAAGTGGCATCCGTAGAATGGCAAGAGTAACGTAAATATTGAAGTATTTTGATGTCAAATATTGAATAACCTAATAAATTTTTAGGTTAGAGTTCACCAAAACAATGGCGAACTTACATTAAAGCTTTAGGCGTCATTTAACTCATCTATAACGCTTATTGAGTTACAACACCTGTAGTCAAGAATATTGTGCAGGCTTTGCCTTTATTAAACTGATCGGGGCTATCAAGTATCGAAATTGCAGCTTTGGGATTAAAATAATTAATGAAACCAAAACATAAACATAGCATTTAATAAAATCTAAAAACTTATTTTTTTAAATGTTCGAAGAAGGTTCGAAATGACTACCGTTTCTTAGTATACACATGTGTAAAGCCGCCTCATATTGTTCTGGAATTTTTGTAACAAAGCACTGTCTGAAGCCATTGTCTTTAACTTTCCGAATGCTAACTGTATTCTATCCCGCAAATCTTCTAGGGTATCCACATCACTTGCGTAAACTTCGTCCCTTACAAAACTCCACAAAAAAAATCAAACGGTGTCAGATCCAGAGATCTTGGCGGTCATCTTCGAGGTCCATAGCTTCCAATCCATGTCTCATCAAACATCTGATTGAGGCGGTGCCTTGCCTCTACGACGGAATGTGCAGGTGCTCCATCTTTTAACTGGAACCATGCCCGGTGGTAGCTTGCGAGACTGATGTTGTCTAGCTAATCAGAAACTGGCCCGTTTAATAAGTCGATTTTGGGTCCAGTGGCCGATTTTCTCTCACTCAATAAACTGCCCTTGTTATTGTGCGCGGGTTATTAGGGCATCGCCTAGTTTCACTATATCGCTCACGGTACGTTCTGATAGCGAGGTTGCCACTCTGATGGCACTCCCCGTAAATTAAAATCATATTCAAGTACTCTGCAGCAGAATAAAATGCCATCTCGTCAAAATGCTTTTCATCAATAAAACATTTACATATTATGGCAACGTCACATTAATCAATGTCGTTTAAATGACAATGATTAAACTTTTTAAAAGAAAATCATGCAGTTACCACAGAGTTACTCGTATCATGTATGTCTAAAAAGTTTACACTTGAAAATAGTTATTACAGTACTTCAAACTCTTCAAAAGAGATTGCATATGTCCCATAAATGCGTTTTAATCAACACAATGTAAATAGAGGGTGCTCCAAAGGCTAAAATTTTAAAACCATTGTTTTCTCGGTAAATACTAGACCGATTGTTTTAACACTGGATATTGGTAAAAAATACCCTGGTTCATAATAATGGGTATTAAACGAGCGTGTTTCATAACATTGCGGCACTCGCAAGGTGAATGTATTAATACGTTGCATTTTTTAACTAACCGGGTTGTACAGATTTTTTTTAAATTCTCGGCAAATGGATCTTGTTCTCGACTTAACAAGGTAAGTCCTTTTTGTGACTGAATTCATTATATCCTTTTGTATATGATATAGAAACGTTTTATTCAGTCAAACTATTTACTTTTGATAAAAGTTTGCACGATTTTGTATTGAATACAAAAATATTTATTTTATTTTGTATTGGCTGTTTAGAGATTTTATCTAAGTCTCGCCTTTACACATGCGCGGAACAACTTTTGAACCATTCGCTTCGCCCATGGTTCAATTTAACAATCCTTCGCTAGCTCGGCTTTCAATACTAAGCACTTGCGCCAAACAACAACTTTAGAGCCTTGCATAACAAATAACTATTCCACCTCACCAGCTCGGAAAGGCTTGCTTTATCGCTCAAAATCTGCGCCCAAAAGTCCGCTAATGAATATCCGCTAGCGTGGAAAGAGTTTTTGAATTTGGAACGTGACGGTGAATCGCGACATACATTTTTTTTCTATACAGAACGTAAGGTCCTGTGTTCAGAAACTTATGGTGTTATGCCCATAAATCATTATTACTTTTTGGATGAAATTGAATTAATAACACTTATTATTTCCTAATTAAGACTATGATTTATTTTTCAAAATTATTTGCTTCTTGCTAATTTGGAACGCACTGGTTTCAAAAGTTAATTTTAGTAAAAACTCATATACTTACGTTTCATTTTGTTTTATTTTGTTCTCAAGCCGTGTTCTAAAACCAAAGCTTTATTTATATATTTTAGTGCAGAAGATAAACATAATGAATTTGAATGCCTACTAAGTAACAAATACAAACAAGCACGACATGCAGTTGGCCGGTTTTTTTTTGTTTACAAGGCAAGGCTTTTTAAATAATTGTTAAAAGACGTAACGTTAAGTGGACACACCGAATTAAAAGTGACCAATCTCACACATAGCATTGGCCACTGCCTTTGGCAATAAAACTTCTGGCCCGGACACCGGGCCCGCCCATCTCTCATTACGTCGTAAAATCCATTTAAATAACCGTTGCCGCTTAGGCTTAAGCCTTCATTTCGAACTGCTTTTCAGTTAGGTATATTAAATAATTTATTTCGTTTTGAACAATATATCCAGGGGAGACATAATGAAATCGCAAATGCCTTGTACCTACTTAAAAACTAAAGTAAGCTACATCTGTATGTATTGCCGTATTCAGATCCAACATGAATTAATTAGTACGGCTTGTTAGCTCGAAAATATATCAATATCGGTCCCATCCGGCGGAAAGCACGAAACTTGGTATACGTGTAGCTTTTATGTATGGGCTTTAAATACTGAAGTAGGAACACGTTATAAACTCCTTTTTCCCCCTCCCCTCCACATTTGTGTCACCAATCGCAGTTTATTTTTAATTTTATTGAAAACAAAATGTTCCTTATAAAATTATGTACGAGACATCATTTTTATTAGGGATCCGTAGTCAACAAGGAACACTTATAGTTTCGCCATGTCCGTCCGTCGGCCTATCTGTCCGTCTTCGGCTTAGCTCAGTAACCCCTACAACAATTTTTTTCTCTTTATTTTTCCTGGGGGATTTAGCATTAATGCTATGCCATCCCGTAAAACAGGCTTTTACGATAAGTACAAATTTACGAACTACTTTTCCGAATTGAGGCCAAATAAATGCTCAGTCTGTCAGTGTGTCTGTCTGTCCGTCTTCGGCTTAGCTCAGTGACCCCTACAACTAGAAAACTGCAATTCAGCGTGGGTATATAAACCAATCACGCCGACAAAACAGTAGAATAAAATCCTGTTTTTTTATATATTAGGGTTATCAGGTCATTGTCATTACCTATTAACTTGGCGTTTTTTTCATAGATATTATTTTGTACGTTATTTATTAATTTATATAGCAACTTCCAATTTATTTTATAATTTTAATATAAGACTATGTATAAAAGGTTTTAAATACAAATAATACGGTTTAATTTTTTATTTAGTGTTTAAAAATTAAAGCTTGAAACCCACCATGTGCTGCTGGTTCAAGTGTTTCATTCCGTATAGTTTTATGATGCGAACTATTTTTTAGTAATTAAGACATGTGTAACGTAGCTTAAACGTTTTCTATATTCCTACCAAAATTTTGTTTGGTTTGAATTTCAAATTTTCATAAAATTCTCTATACAAAACAATTTTATAGGTAAGGACCTAATATGACAGCATACACATAGCGTGTTGTTAAAATGCAATATCAATGAAGTTCGACCACGAGGAAACTGAATTCCCCGTAGTCAAACCAGTCGGACAGAAAAGTTTGACTACAAGGAAGAAAGGATTTTTTCCTTTCGGCTGTTGTAGGTACTTATACTAAATCAATGCATTTCTGTATCTGAAAACTATATCCTAGTATGAAAACTTGTAATATGTATGTATGTAGATACTTTATTGTAAACAAGATACTGGTAAAATAAAAATACATAATAAAAGGTTAAGTCGGTACAAAGGCGAACTTATCCCTGTAAGGGATCTCTTCCAGTTAACCATTCAGCAATTTGTGAAACTTGTAATATATATGTTTAATACATGATACTTATTTAACGGAATAAATAGGTAAACACATGGTTTAGGGTGCATCATCACTATAGTATTAAGTATCTATATATAAGTTCTAGGTATACATAATCGTCTAGAACTTCGAGCGTAAAGCGTCCGATTGTAATGGGAGTTGGTACTACATAGGCAGGGACATGATCTTAGTCTTATCCATGTTCGTTCATCCTTAGAACAACTCGCTCGGAAGCCTGACGGGGTCATCGAGCATCGTACTCAAGTCCTCTTTGGTTTTAGCCAATACTACTTTATCGTCAGCAAACCGAAGGTAAGAGATGTACTCGCCGTTGTTGCTATGTATACCAAGCCTTTTTCCAGTTCAGAGTCGTGAAAACATCCTCCAGTGCAGCAGTGAACAATTTTTTGACAAATAACTTAATTAAATAATTAAGGTGTATACCCCGCTGCAACGGAATAGGTGTCGAGTTCCAGCCAGCGGCATTCTCGTACAAACACTTCAGTACTTCGATATACCGATAGTCTACTTGGCACCGATTCGAAACTGAAAGTGATCAGAAAAGTGTAATAATGTAATTTTTACAATATTCAATTATTCAACTTTCACCGAATCGGTATATTCATTCTTAATCTCTTAGAATGTGTTTTGTGTGCGTAATTGGCCCTAATAACACTAGACAATTTCACTAGCTGGTGATGAAGATACCAATTGCTCACACAGTTTCGCGCCTATGTCAGACGATTCATCAGGCAGACTCTCACACAGATACTGCGACAATCAACATGAAATAACTAAACGTCTGATAATACCTGCTAGTATAGCCAACCGGTAGCATCCGGTTTGTGCTACCAAGTCACCGCATTACGCAAAAGTCAAAAGTATTTATTTGCTAGAATACAGTACAGGAAGGTCTTACAGTGTATTCAGCCTGCATGCAGGCGTGCAAATATTTTATCGAGAGGCGATAAATTTAGTCAAAATACAAATGATTAAATTAAATTTAAAATAAAATACGTTCATGTCACTTATACTCTAAATAACTCTTAACACTATAAAAACATCTGTGAAGCCAATTCGTCAACTTATTCTTAAAACTATTTCCCCGGAGGACCTTAATGTCCTCAGGCAAGTTATTATATAATTTAATGCACATGTTGGCCACATTTTTATCATATACATTGCCTTGCTAACGCGAGGTTTGTACAGCAGGTTCATGATCCTTTTTCTGGTCTGTCTGTGCATCATATCACCTTGTGTTCGGAAATCACTTAGACGTGTGTTAATAAAGATACATGCATCTCTGATGTACAAACAGGGCAATGGCAGTATACTTACGCAAATTTCTAAACAAAGGTATACAACTGTCATCAAGCCGAGAGCTACAAATGACCCGAACACATTTTTTTTTTGAATTTTAAATGCTCTCTCTACGTCCACCGAATTTCCCCATAGAATTAATCCATAACGGAGGCGCGCTAGGGTGCCCCGACGCGCAAGGTTGGTACGCTGCCTCTCGAGGCGACTGATGCTCGCATCAGTCTTCAAACATTCCGGTCTACAGCACCTCATATGAAACTACAGGCGTAACAGGACACCTCACTAAAAGAAATATATCTATGGTTAGATAAGTTATTTGACAATTGACAATGTGTCAGTCAAAAACGTACAAGACTTACTCATTTCAAGTGGCGATATCGTTTAAAAAAGAGGTTGATAAATGATAAGTGATAATTTGTTTATGAAAATCTAAAATACTACCTAATTGAAATCAGCCTATAAGTGGTTTGACGTCATCCGCACTTTTTGTCCGATCCCTGCTTATACATTTGTAAGTATTTGTGTCACAAGGGAGCAAAATAGAATATTTACGGCGAGGGCGGTGTATTGACGTAGGATCCTGAGCATAGTGAGGGATACAAGTGTTTACGCCCGAAACGAAAATAATTTTGCTACCGAGTGACACATACTATATTTCACACCGACTATGAAGAAATTTAAAAAAAGATGATGTAAAAATAACTAAGAATGTAAACATTTTTATTAGTAATTTTTAAATATTACAAAATATCATAAATTTTCATACAACGTTGTTAAAGTTAAAACTTAAAATATGTTCGTTTTGAATCAGTTACGATGAAATTACAATCGACTTTTTTATTAAGATCTGTGTTCAATTGGCACATTGCGTAAATGCTACAACGCCAATGTATAAAGGCCGAAACGCACTGACAGCGGTAGCGAAGCGGCGCGGCACGGCGCGGCGCGGCGCGGAGGCGGTACCGGTTATAATGTCACCTTCTTTTCCCGAGATCAATACCCAGGACATATGACATGCCTGAGCAGACAGCCTACTTGCAGAAGCAGATATGAAAGGGGCCCATTGCAAGTTACTAATGTTACAATCTGAGGTGAGACCAAGAAAAAGCGTGTCTTCAAAGAGGTTTAGCTTTTCTCCATTACATAACATTATTTGATTGATTGATTGGTTTAATGGAGAAAAGTAAAAGTAAGTAACATGTTAGAACACGGTTCTTCAATTAGAGATTACAGTTCAAAATTAACCCTGTAAGGGCACAGAAGAGAAATAACTTATAATTTAAATAATAATCATTGTGACAAATTGTTAAAAATAATATATAAAAATACGAATATTACAAAAAGATAAAAAAATTCACATCGTTTATAAATTTATTAAACGTTTTTACAGTCTTAACTTCAACGAACTTTTTACTTTAAAATTCAGTAACTATGACTAAATAAGCAACACCTAATTATATTTCTTATTTCCGATTAATAAATTGAAATACTCGTACTAAAGTAACGGCGAACTTGGAAAATAAAAAATATACATTTAGAAGGTAGTTTAAAAGTATCTAGGTATGGTATGGCACATGCAATGTCGTTTGGCGTATGCGGTATTTACACGTATTCGTTATAACGCATAAGTGTAAATACCGCATGTGTACTCCCACTGATCTCAGTCAGCCGCAGAGAAACATGACACCCAATCATACTATAGGGGAGGTGAGATAACGAAGCCGTTTAGCCATCTAGATTACACTAGCTTTTGCCCGCGACTACGTCCGCGTAGCTCCATACATACTCGTACTTTCACGCCCTGGCATGATTTTTGGGATACAAACTATCCTATGTACTTCCCCGGGATTCAAACGGATCAACGGTTTACTTGTGAAAAGGTCACACACGGATGTCTAGAGTTACTTTCGCATTTATATATTAAATATCTATTAAAATACGCTGCGACAGATATTAATTAGTAGGTACAAGTTGGGACGTTTTTATGCTGCTGATCTCCGGAGAGACGTAAAGAAACTAATCGATTTTCATTAACTCTTATCTCTTTATTTCATATACGTCTTGTCCGTTATCGAGGTTTTAATAAAAATCTAACCTCGACTAGGTATTTCGTCGTAATTATTGAGCGTGCAACGTTTAACTTAGACATAATTGAACCATTACCAAGAACAAGCATAGTAACTAAACGGTCAAGAAGCAGCTACCGGTCATTAAACATTTTCGATCCCGCCCCTAGTGATCCGTCATTGTCGCAAAGACGAACTCGTTAATAACTTTAGCTAGGGTAGCTGTGAACAGAAAATGTATAACAAACTCGTTATTTTTTACTATTGCGTAGCTAAAATGGCAAAAACGGAATTCTTATACCGTAGTATCCAGTTTGTCTGTCTCAGTATAGGCCAATTACAAAATCCTTTTAGGGGCACACTAAAAACGTGGAACTGAAAATGTCATTTTTTGATTAAGTAGATATAGTCGGAGATAACGTTACGGAAATTACAAAATAGTTATTTATGCTACAAGTGTGGAAAGTAGGTGATTTCCGACGCGTGGCATTTGGGTGATTCTCCGAGGCCCTAATTTACGATGTGCGGGGGCTTATTTAATTCAACTTGTTTCTTTTTAAAGGTAGCTTATATTAGTCAACTGGGGGAACTCTGCTCTGTCGTGTCCGTTCTCCAATTTCATTGAAACATGTAGTAATTTTCAAATTCAGTCCACACTACAAGTAGTTTGACTACGTCGATAAATTATTAGACGTTATATTATTTAAAAAAGTAGAAATCTTTTACCTTTAAAATTATATGTGCAACTGAGGAAATAATATGTATTGTGTCCGCCACAAAATCCTAAATTCTCTGGATCAAGTTTTAAACGGCATATGTTTAACGGACCACCAGATATAGTAAAATATAACGCCAAAAAAATACTTTTTACTGCCAAAAAGACTAAATGATCACCAAATTTTTATCTCCTATTAATGTGAAATAATAACCCAAATAATAACATCTTACTATCCTATTTAAAAAAACGCTATCCTAAAAAATCATTGCTAACCCAAAAATAGTAAGTGATCACCAAAATTGTATCTCCTATTAATATGAAAACATAACCCAAATTATAACATCTTACTATCCTATTAAAGAAAATGATATCGTAATAAATCGTTGCTAAATTAGAAATAGCAAAATAATTTCCTAAATTCGACGCATCCCCGCTTTCGTTTCTAGGACTCAGTCTCCCGCCGTCCGCCCGGGCTCCCGCCAGAAACTCCAGCTTCTGGCTCCGCGAACTTTTATATATGTCGGCGGCCGATCGTAAAATCCGCCAGATCATGAAATTCCTAGGCATATCGTGAAACGCCGCCCTTTCATGATTTGGCTGAGTGACATACGCCATATCGTTCAAAATTCACCATTTAACGATTTGCCTATAGACGTTTAGGCCGATCATGAACTTCCTAGGCATATCATGAAACGCCGGCATTTCATGATTTGGCTAAGCCAGTGACGTTTAGGCTGATCATGAAATTCCTAGGCATATCATGAAACGCCGCCATATCGTTCAATACTCACCGTTATACGTAAGTAGGGTGTCCAAAATTGAAGTAGATAATGAAAAAATAAGGAGTGCGGACTGATAATCTCCAGCGAGTAGACGCCACCCAGCTGCGCGGGGTGTCTATTTCTGGTTCGAGGGGCACAAGTGAACCCTAACCTAACCGACCTAAGACAAAGTTCGCTTATGACAAGCCATTTTTGTCCGCCCTGATTATTGGCTCCCAATAAACACGGCCGCCATCGCATACGCAGCGCCACCAGTGGCCAGGAAAGAAACTATTTTACAATGTGCCCGGTATAGAGCTAGGAATATCGACAAATGCGTTGCTCTAATCGATCTGCCGTATTGTTTATCAGGCACATCGTGATAAGCCTGGCCAACTTTTAGGCATATCATGAAATGGCAGCGTTTTACGATATGCCTAGGAATTTCGTGATCTGGCGGATTTTACGATCGGCCGACGACATATACACTTCAGGGGTAGGACAGACAAGTCCACGTGGAAGTAGCGTGTGCTGATCGGGTTTTGGTATCACTTGTTTTGGCATCATTATACTTTATTTGGTTGAGAAGGGTATGTTAAGGAGTCACAAAAATTGAGAAGGGTATGTTAAGGTGGTTTGGGCATGTAGAGAGGATGGATGAAAGAAGATTAACGAAGAAAGTGTATATAAAAAGAGTGGAAGGGCAAGTTGGAAGGGGAAGACCTAGGCGAACTTTCTCCGATCAAATCGGAGAAATCTTAACAAAAGGCCAGGTCAAAAGTACACTAAACCGACGAGCATGTATGAGAAATATTATGAAAGTGAGTGAAGCTAAAGTGGTTTGCCAGGATCGTAGCAAATGGAGATCCGTGATCTCTGCCTACCCCTCTGGGAAAGAGGCGTGATTATATGTATGTATGTATGTATGTATGTATTTGGTAATACTCATATATTTTATGGCAATCATAGTGGGTTATTTAGGTAGAAGTATTGTATTAATTTGGTCGCAAAGATTTGGTGATCATTTAGTCAATTTGGTGTTCGAATAAATTTTAATGTGCACTTTTTATTAAAACAGGTAGTACTATTGTAATGGTAGAATTATTATTTTTGGTGTTCAGTATATTTTTTTGGTAAAAGATCTTAGGGTATCAAAGCATTTTTTGGTGGTCATTATATTTGATGCCGTTTTAAACACCTGTATAGTAAACATATTCGAGGATCTAAAGATAATTCCCCCCGCGGGCGGTAGTCAGTCGCGTACTGGTGTACATCGCTCCAGAGTACGAAGGCAAATATACGTATTCCTCTGTCCTTGGTTCGGGTAGCATTCTTATTACTTTTCACCTCACCGGCTCGAAAAGGCTTGCTTTATCGCTCAAAATCTGCGCCCAAAAGTCCATTTTATCCGCTAGCGTGGAAAGAGTTTTTGAATTTGGAACGTGACGGTCGATCGCGAGACCCAATTTTTTTCTATACAGAATGAGAGGTGCGTTCTGAAACTGATGGTGTTATGCCAATAATAAATTGTTGTTATTTTGATAAAATAAAATTATGAATACTTATTCTCTCTTAATTAAGTAACTTAAGTAATACGAAATATTAACATTTAGACTGACTTATAAGGCTTATATAAGACTTATATACAATACGAATAAATAATTTTAAAATGTCGTTTTATTTTTCGAAAATTTCGCTTTTTCCAAATTTGGTAAGCACCGTTTGAAAAGTTTTTTAAGAAAAAACTCATAAACATTTAATTTTGTTTTGTTCTAAAGCCACATACAGTAAAACCAAAATAATGGTGGTTATTTATATATTTTAGTGCAGAATATATACTTAAATGAATTTTGATGCCTGCTATTAGCGGAAAAAGTGAAATAAGCGTATTTGAGTCTTAGTTTAAACCGTGAGTACCCTACAATACTTTGACTTTTTGAATGTAGGTAAGCGTGAGGTTATTTAAAGATGCAAAAATATTTATGTTACATCTAATAATTATAAAATGCTAGATCTTGATGAGAGGTAAACAAACCTTTATTGAAAATGATTATAAGGTCCAAATTACTTCCATTACATTTACTTACCTACAATTTTCCTCGCGGTGGTGAGGTGAAAAATTGTGTGTTTCGCTCGGCAGCAAAATTGTTTGGCGTCTCGTGCCTAGAAAGCCTCGCTATGCTCAGGATTGTACTTTTGAACCATTCGCTTCGCTCATGGTTCAATTTCACAATCCTTCGCTAGCTCGGCTTTCAATACTAAGCACTTGCGCCAAACAACAACTTTGCAGCAAATAACTATTGTTAGTTGTTCTGAGTTTTGGATAACATGTAAAAATGTAATGTTCAGCTTGATTAGCTGCTTTACGTAGGTACTATCCTTCTATAGTATTAACGACAGATTTGTTGTTTGTTCACGTTAAGAACCATTGGGTTTTTTCCAATTTTTAGGGTTCCGTAGTCACCAAGGACCCACCAATTTCGCCATGTCCGTCCGTCAGTCTGTCTGTCCGTCTTCGGCTTAGCTTACTAACCCTTACAACTAGGAAACTGCAATTCGGCGTGGGTATATAAACCAATAACGCCGACAAAACAATAGAAAAAAATCCTGAAAAAAAAATTGTACGTAACCTCCCCTACATGTAAATTGGTGATATATTTTTTTTCTCGTTAAACCTAAAGTGTTGGGTATCGTTGGATAGCTTGTTCAAATATATATATATTTTTAAATCTATTTTTCAACTCAGTTATGCGTTTGTGAGATACTGGGATTTAAAGAACTAATTTTTGTTCGAGTCATATATATCATGGGAGGACCCCCCTGCCGGCTAAATGGCTACTACTGACTGGGGATGTCATAAAATTCGTGGCAGTAGTAAAAATGATGAATTTAAAAGAAAAACTATCGCCGTTAAGTAGACATAACTAGATAACGAGTAGTAGACATAACTAGTTAACTGCTAAGAAATGCACTTAATCGACTCTATACATTGGTGTGCTATAAAAATAATCATATTTACGATTATTTACGAGGGTAAGCTATTATAAATAAAAAACCTAAAAGCCCCTTTTAAGTCCGCATTCTGTGACAGACGGCCAACTACGGAACCCTACCCTGCGCGTGGCCCGACACGCACTTGGCCGCTTTTTTCTTATTCCTCTGTCCCTTATTCCTATGGAAGTTCGGACATAGGAATAAGAAATTTCCCTTATTCCTCTGGAATTTTTGACATAGGAATAAGACATTTCGACGGTTTTTAGGGTTCCGTACCCAAAGAGTAAAACGGGACCCTATTACTAAGACTCCGCTGTTTTTTAGAAAGAT
The DNA here is from genome assembly GCA_945867215.1 of Epinotia demarniana. NCBI lineage: Eukaryota > Metazoa > Arthropoda > Insecta > Lepidoptera > Tortricidae > Epinotia > Epinotia demarniana. Next base: position 32,568,613 of record OX244259.1, on the reverse strand, counting down.
TTATTTTGTTTTGTTGTTTTAGACATTGAATTTTAACTGATTGCTAAACCGTTAGATTTGAAATCGTTTTAAAAGTATATTTATTTAATGTGTTATGTGTATTAAGTGCCATATATTTATATAAATACTATGTTAGATATAATTTTGTATTTTTATTTTAGAAACCCTTTTGGTCTCGTCTTATTCCGTTGCACATTAGTTTCTTATTCACCCGGCCTAATTTTTTTTATTACTCGCATGTAAAAACAAAAATATGACAGAGGAATAAGACAAAAATTGTATCATCGAAGAATCATCCATTTACATAGATGAGCGAGTGAAGCGATAGAATGTATAATTCGATAGTAGTCAAAAATCAATTTTTCGCGCGTGTATCATACAACGTTTTACTATTAGCCCAAAGCATTTTATATTCATTAGTATGGAAAAAAATAGAAATTTGGGAATAATTCATATCAGCAGCTTTTTTTTGTGCAATTAATATATTGTCATTTTAGTAATTACGTAGACTCAAAATCCACCACAATAGTAGTCATCAAAAAATCGATATTTAACCAATTCCTGAAAAAAGAGGAAACATATTAATAGATATTTATATTTTTGTTTTGGTTAATTTACAGGAGCTCTTCGTATAAATAAATCAATCACACAAAAACATAATGGATGTGTCATTAATTTTTATATATTTACTTCCCGGTGGAAATTTTGTAGGATTCTTGGATAAGGCATCTTACAATAACATTTGAAAATTAAACAAACAAAAAAAACACAGTTATAAATTATTGTTTGAAAAAAAAACGCAATTTTCCTGGGGTATATGCCTTGTGTGAGGAATGAGGAAATAAATAGATTAAATGTTGAAATGTCAGTTTGAAAATAGAAAGTTAAAATTGAAGAACCTAGGTAGATTGTCAGGTACTTACCTACTTATTATCTGGAACTGCATTCAACAACTTCTACACATCTTTTGCTGTCAAGCTTAATCACTTTGAAGTTAAAACCATTGTATTGTGGTTTTGGAACACAATTAATTTTGAGTAACTCGTAGTTCTATAACATACTGACACTATTGAAACGCAATAAATCATTATTATTATTGGATAGTCACTTTCACTCGATATTTTCAACATATTTACATGAAACAACTCAAAAGTAAACAACAACCACAACAATGGCGGCTTTTTAGTTTTAAATACATGCACGGTCAACATGTGCGCATGTGCAAGTCGCCATACTGTCGTATCGCAAAAGGCATAAGAAAGATATGTGTTCAGCCAAACGCATTAAGTAAATATTTAAAATTTCATTAATTTATTGAATTAATTCAAAATTCAAACAGATTAATAATAGTACATTTTGATACTAGTGCGGAAAGTCTGTCATTTTGCACGAGTTCCGAGGTGTCTTGGCCCGAGTCGCCAGGCGAGGGTCAAGACTCGGGACGAGTGAAAATGACACTTCCGCACGTGTATCAAACGACGTTTTTAATACATTTGCGGAAAAAAACCAATTGTAACAAAAATAAAACAGAAATTAAAAATTACAAAGTTATTGATTTGCTTAATTTAATTTCAATTTCAACTGTCTCACTATCACGGTTCATGAGATACAGCCTGGTGACAGACGGACAGACAGTCGGACGGACAGCGGAGTCTTATTAATAGAGTCCCGTTTTATCCTTTGGGTACGGAACCCTAAAAAAGGATTTTGTATAAACCTACCTTTGTAGCCAGATATTGTTGATCCGGAGCTTCATTACTTAGTAAACTTTTCAATATTAGGTATCTGCTGTCAAGATTTTAGATTTTTTGGTTTATATCCTTCAGATTTCCTCTTCAAAAACGCAGTCAATTTCGTACAATTTTTTATGACAATTTCGTTTTTTGTTTTGTCTTTAACATCGAGTATTTTGACCACATAGTAGATGCTTGATTTTCTTAGACAGCTCAAGAAAATAGGCCATAAGTACATTTTCAGAGAATGAAACCGCTTGGTGTTCTAGTTTCCAGTCGATGAATTGTTCATAGACGGCCATTAGACGGCCATGTATTTCTCATTTGACCTCTCTGGAAAATACTGCTACTTGCAATACTCAAACTTTTTCCCGTATATCTGGCGGTGTTTGATCGATTCCACAATCTCCTGAATCGCTCATTTTATCACAGAAATATTAAGAAATACATACTTACAACTACAAGCAGAATTGAATCCTGCCTGAATCCAGAATTATAGAATTAATGAAAATGGAGGGAAAGAAAAAACAGTTTTACTTTTAATTAACAGACTTTTTCAACATGGCATCGGTTGTTATCATTCAGCCAAAATCAAAAACACATATTTTGCGACTGTTCGCAACAGATAGTTCGCAAAATCCTCTGATTTTGATTACATTTTGAACATAAATAACAAGAAATCTTTTTTATGTATCTGCGTAATTAATATAGGTAACTATTTGAATACTTTAGGAATATTTATAAAAGCAAAAACGCTTTATGGCCAAATAAACTTCATGCTTGCAGTTAGCAAAAATGTCTCTGTTTACTGAGGAGTTTTTGGTAGCTTAAATTAGCTTGTGAGCATTAAGTCAAGTCAACCACTATTTAGGGAAGCCATTTAATGGCACATCACATGGTAACTTATTTTCATTTTCATTCAAACAAAAAAATCGATAGATATTGGTTAATTATTTATATTTCATTTGTTTTCAAATATTTGTTTATTTTTTGGTGTAAAAAGCAAGCGGTTACACATCCCGCGCCGCGGTCTTGCTTCATACTCTTTCAACCGGTGGTCTCGAATAATTCTCATATCCTGTCATTGGCAATACTCAATCAACCAACTTTATGAAATTCGTCGGAGATTTTTAATATGAAATACCCTTGTTTTTGTCCAATATGCAAAAAAAATAAAATAAAATTTATTTGAGGTCATTTTCAATGCTAAATGATGTAATCTTAAAAACATTTAAAGTAATTGAATAAAAAACTGTTTGGTGGGATGTCTGGCTTGGAACAACAGAAAATTAAAAAGATTGGAAAAGTAAAAAGCACTAGTGCGAGAAATACAACTTTCCGCACGATATGCAGCTATAAAAAGTACCACTTTTTGAGCAACTGTAATAAAAAATATTTGACAGTACATAATTATGGTGCTACTTTCCCGCACTAGTGCGGAAAAGAGCACTTTCCGAGCATATGTCGATAAAAGTCATGTGTACAGTAAAACGTTGTACGATACACGTGCGAAAAGGTAATTCGCAACTCGTGTCGATTTAAAACACTCCCTTCGGTCATGTTTTAATTTATCACCACTCGTTGCAAATTTCCTATTTTCGGCACATAAAAGGTACATCATTAGTATGTATGTACCTTTTATATAAAAGAGAAAGTGTTATTGAACTATTTGTAAAAGTTTTAAGTAATAAAAACTCTGCGCCGGGCTGACGACGGACTTAAAAATTAAAAAAAAAATTGTATCGAACCACGTTTTACTGTACATATGGCTCTTTAAAGTTTCGACATATGCACGGAAAGCGCTCTTTTGCGCACTAGTGCGGGAAAGTAGCGTCTTATGTACCTACTGTAAAAAATATTCCCATCCTTTATTCTAACTTACGAACCCTAAGTAAAGCAAAGTACGAGTTGGACGATTCACAATCTGCTATCTCAATTCCGTAGACAGTGCAATACTACTTATACTAAATTAAAACAGCGTATGACATGATTTATATTAGAAAGTCGTATTTTCATAAAAAAAATACGACGCTTACGTCCTTTACTTTTGGGCAGGGAGCTTTTTAGTAATAACTACAAAACCTTTGGACCTATCTTATTCGTTTAGTGAGTGTTAATAGGGCGGGGTCAATGTAGAAAGACTGACGGGTCACTACAGAACACTAACACAAGATCGGACACGCACTTGGCGGGTTTTTATTTACATTACTCACTTACTCAACTTTAAAACGTTATATGGACGTATCCTCACTAAGTAACTCATTTATATTGCATACCCGGTACAATCATTTACGCGTGTTACTGTCTTCATAGGAAAAAAAAAGAAACAATGCAAAGCGTACCCTGCTCATGAGATGTTGAATTCGTTATTTTCGAGTATCACTTATTACGAATTTCAACACGGAAAACACGTAACGAGCTATTTCGAGTGTCATTGAGTACTTGTTTCACCAATCAGACTTTTTAGAATAATCCCTTGTTGCACGAAAATATTCAGTTTGGTAATTAAATTTCAAACAAGGTTTTCAGCAGTTGCAGTATGAGAAAAGATAGTAACAAGTGCGTATCGTTAATACTTAAAATATATACGGTTGAAATTTATAAAGTTGATGATGATGTTGATGATGATGTTAATGATGATGATGATGATGACGACATTTCGAGCTTGGTTTAAATAATGGTTAACACAAAATTCATGTTGGTTGTAAATTCATAAACTAGGAATGCATAATCGTCAAAATAGGTAGATTAGTACATTACTGCAGTCGCCGGGAAAGAAGGGCTTGCCAGGTGAGTAGGCATAGACGGATCGTGATACGAAGCCGGCAAGCCCTTTTCACGGCTAGGCATGAATAGTGCTTTTCTGAAACATATACAATGAAATAAAAAGCATCACCACTCAAAAAACCAACCTGTCCTTATGTAGTTGTCCTTAGATTATGGCGGCATTAAGTTATTCATTGCTAATTCGGCCTCCGTCCTCAATTCCGGCAGAGTACAATTAGTTTCTTCGTCGCTGTTATCATCGGAACTCGTTTTGAAAATTTATTTTTCTAGTCTTGTACCGTTATCTGTCATTTATTTACGCTTTAGCTCAAATACAATTACACCGATAGGTAATAAGTCGTCGAAAAACTCTATGCTCTATTGCCCATAAACGCACTGTTTAGTGTAATGTTATGGTTCGTACATTTTTCATAAAAGCACTGTTTACCATGATGTCAAATCATCTAACTTTTTTTTTATCAGCCGCTATATTGCAGTGCTACCAACTTCATAAGCAAATTTTTCGAAATAAAAAGTTTTTATTTACTATCAAACATTTGTAGAACATAAATTATTTACTAAAATAAAAATAAATGATGATTGAATGTGTGTTAAAAACCCGTGTTTTACAAATTATTGGTATTATTTATAAATATAATTCGATCCGATACGGTTCGGCTAAGAGCATTAAACCAACCGGAGCGGCCATTGAAAGGCGTTCCCGTCTGCTAAAAGTATATGACCAGTGGTCATACACATTGCATGGACTGACGTTTATCTGACGTAGCTATTTAAACGTTACGCATACATTTGACGTTCCCCTCCCCCGCAAAAATCGGCAGACTTTTTATGCATTGAAAATGACTCATGGCCACTCCTGTTGGTTTAATGCTCTAAGCGGTTCGGATCCTGATTCAGTTTGGTTCGGATCGGATGGCAAGAGAAAGAAAATTTAAAACAAAACAGACCATAAACAAGAGGTCATATTTCTAATTTCCCACCAAAGTTCCGTTCCAGTTCACAATTAAAAGACGCGGTATGATAACTATTCGTTATTAAGATTTTATTCGTGTTTGTGAAGTGAATAAAAATATGTACCTACGTTTCTTTAAAAATGGACGAAATAGAAAATAGCACTGCTGATGAAATTGCGTGAGCAGTAATAGAATTAACGGAAAACTTACTGCCTGAAAAGTCAAATGTTATTTATTTAAAATTAGTCGTAGAAAAAGTATTGTATGCAACGGTGTATAACTTGGTCTAAAACGCTCGTGGCGTCTTTAATTGCGATGCTCGCCAAGTCTCGCATCGCAACTCACGACACTCGCGTTTTAAGACCCTACTTATACAACAGTTGCATAATAGTACATTACTGCAGAGGCCGTGAAGTAAGGGATTGCTGGACGAGCTTGAGGTAGACGGGCGAGTCGTAGACGAGGCCGGATGCAACGAGTCCAGCAATCCCTGTTCCGGCCGAGGATTGTATAGTGCTTTTCTCAAACGATGTGAGGAAATATTAAAATTAAAATAAATTCAAGGTAGTCAACTAATTAATAGTTTGTTGAAATTACAATCGGAACGATAGTTCAGAAAAAAAATGTGTAATTTGCCGCCTTTTTTATTTTTTAAACATGCCATTTCAACAAGCCGTTCGAGCACCATGTTTAACCGCACATATGTATAGTACCTACCATAGATTTTGTTTTTTTGATGTCGCAAGTATGCTTACAGAGTCTAGTGGTGGTTGGCAGTATGTAATTTTTCCTTTGTCAGTTTAATATTAGTAAGCAAATTTAAAAAGTTAGAGTAGCGGACAATAATGTTTTTAGTTAGGGTTTTCATACATTACTTCTTGGCGTAAGGCCAAGAAGTAATGTAGGGAGCCATAAACAAAAAACTTTTTGTCTTCATTTCGTGATATTAACGCATACATTTCAGAGCATGTTTGAGAAAAATACTATTATAAACATCAACCACAAATATAAAATCCAGCTACACGACAAAAGACTTTTAATTTTCCTTCCAATCCCTCCATAATGTTTTTTTTACGGAAGTCCTCAGTATTACGTGTGTGTAGTGTTCGAATAAGTAGACCCTATTAGGGCCATTATACACAAACTGATAATGAGAAACTTAATATCTATAAGTAACAAATAAAATAAATGCAGAGGATTTTAAATATTGTCTATGGTCTCTGGTGACTTACGAATAGACAATTCATCAACACATTGAATCATACAGATTTGTATTCTTAATATCAGTTTGTGTGTAATAGGCATTAACGCGGATATTTTTGGTCCGATAACCATTCCGATAGCCACTAGAAAAAAAAAATATATATATAATTCAGCGGTTTAGCCTGTTCATGAACACGGACGCCATATTTAGATTTTTTTTTTTAATTCTTCCATGCCTTCAATTTTGTATGAAATTCCTTTACAGTTCTCTCGAATTGTTCCGCCCGAAATGTAATACTTCGAAGCCTGTTATGACCCACGTAACGACGACATTTCATTGCATGTTTGAGAAAAATATACCGGGTGGAAAGGCACGACGATCCTTTCCGCAAAGGGGGGTTAGTTTAAGTGATGGAGAATCGATTCGTAATGTTTAGATTTTTTTTACGAACAATTAGTAAACATATTAAAATTAATTAATGTTCTTCTTAGTGACAACCCTACTATTACTACGTACTAATAATTGTATATACGTATTGATAAAGGTCACTGACCCTTGTGTTACTGTTAAAATGTTACTGAACCCAATGAGGGTTGTCACTTGCAGTATTTTTAATTAAAAGCTAACTGCCTATAACTTCAAAACGCTTACAAATATGAGCCTAGTTTCTTTAGATGAAATACAGTACCAAATCTAAACAATCCCCCTTTTGCGGAAAGGATCGTCGTGCCTTTCCACCCGGTATTTAAAACAGCAAACAAGACAGTTCCGAAGAAAAGATAGGTTATATTAGTAGGTATATCAACAAGTCGGTACCGAACCGAGTACGCTTGGTCAGATAATAGAAAAGTAGGGGTTAGGTTAGGGAATCTTGCAATTCTTAGGGCATAGGTACCTAATACTCAGAGTATCCAACAGGTACTCATTGAAGGTCATACAGGTTTACGCACCCACCTCGGCACACTCGACAAAGAGGTGGAGGCTATGTACAAGGATATATCGAAGGCCATGCATAGGTTCAATGTTATGGGGGACTTCAACGCAAAACGCTATTGCTACGGTGTAGGTTATGTATGAAGCCTTCTTAAGTACATCGTAGAGGTATATATTATCTATGTAATGACTCCTAAGAGACTTTTAACAAAATAATTTTCAAATTCAATGACAAGGATATAAATATAATCTTTAGTGAATTTTCGTATAAAAATAGTACACGAAAGCACAGATGAATTGATTATTGATTCCTAAAATTAATCTGAATCGGTAAAAGGCGAAAGCATCACTAGCCCAGGGTCATCATGTCAAGTGCTTTCGTGAGAAAGGAACAGCTTATTGCGATAACAGCATATACTTCTTATGCACCAGTGTAAAATGAACTCCGAGAGGCAGAATGAAATTTACATTTAAATATATGATAAATTTAACTTATTGCCGTAAATATGTTGCCCGTTTAGAAGGCCCATAACAAATACCATTTACTATGAAGAACCATACCCAAAACACTATGGAGTATAGAGGTATGACTCCAGATAATAAACTGCATGTCTGTTTACTTTAACGACCGGCACGTAGTTCTGCAGTGAAGCCTATCTCTTACGCAAATATTCTCATTAAGTATTATGTAAGTAGCTGTAGTCGATGGAAGATAAAGCTAGCAATTATTTAGTTTGGCTTTGCGATGTTCTATTCCATATTAAGCTTAAATTCCACAACGAAAGAAAATGCCAAATTACCATCTTTATTCATGGATTCACAATTGAGTGTTCCTATTTGATTGGCATTCACGACTGAGCCATGAATGATTGCATAGAATTATTCTAGAAACTTGTATCATGCAGATTTAGCCACAGCGTAAAATAGATGATTTTTTGTTTAACTTAAAATAAATAGTTTTGAGTAGAAGTCTCCGATACATTTCGGTTCATTGTACCTTATTTATACTTGAAGTAAACTCTGAAGCAAGCAAGTATCGGGCTTGAAGCAAAATTATTTCAATATTTAGCTCGGTAGGAGTACGTCTTTACCAGACTGTCAGAAGCACACAGAGTTTACTGTTAAGAGGGTGTGTCGGTGACAACTTCTCTGACGGCACCCACTTTGAGCTTGCAAGCTGCTAAAATTACCAAATTAACTAGCTATGTTAAGAGGTGACTCTATCAAGTGTTGTTTGAAACTGCTGCTCGGGTACACAGGAAACGGCAAAAATGTGTTTTTAGAAAATATGACGGTATTTTGATTTTTCAGTTCTCGTAACTTTAGAAATACAAGACCTTAATAGGATTTTGTTTAAATATTAATAACCTTGGGGCTTTTATAGCAAGAGTCGATTCTGTTCCTTAATTTAAACTGCTCGTAATTTACAACTTTTGAAAATTTATATTGTTTCTTATCCAGGAAAAAGACGGTTTGTAAAACATTCATTTATCATAGTGTTTTTGTTGATTTATTGCTTAAGCCAACCGCCGACCGCTTTACCCTGGTTGGTAGTGACTCTGCCTACGAAGAAAGAGGATCCGGGTTCCAATCCCGGTAAGGGCAATTATTTGTGAGATGAGCTCGAATATTTGTTCCTTCGTCATGAATGTTTTTTTTTTGTATTTAAGTATTCATTTATCTCTATAAGTATGTTTATAGTCGTATAGTACCCATAGTACCAGCTTTGCTTAGTTTGGGACTAGGTCGATTTGTGTAAGATTGTCCCCTAATATTTATTAACACCCTACAAATTGAACAGTGCGCGTTTGTTGTCTTTTTAAGGTCCCGTGGTCAGCAAGGTAACCTTATAATTTCGCCATGTTCGTCCTTCCGTCTTTGGCTTTGCTCAGTAACCCCTTTTTTTTTAGGGTTAGTAAAAGTAGGTAGGGTACACGTAACATGGTGTGGGGTAACTTTAGATAGTTTGTACAAAAATATTATGAGGTTCTAGCCATTTTTCAACTGTAATTTACTTTCTTTTTCAACTCAGTGATTCATTTGCGAGATATTGGGCTTTAAAGCCCTAGTTTCTGCTTGAGTCATGTGTCCATCCCCCTTACTCCCCCCACCCCTGTCGGCTAAATGACTATTACTGGGGAAGTGAAAAAAATCGTGGCTGTAGTATTACATGCATATAATGAATTTAAAAGGAAACCTGTCACGGGAAGGGAAACATCAAGTATAGGCATAACTAGTTATCGCTACTACTCGATAACTCGTTTTCCTTTCGACAAATTAAAATGTACTTAGAATACTTAGAAAGGCCAACTTTCGTACAAATTCAGCCGACGCAACCGCACCACTTAGCTGGCACGCGCGTGTCGACGTAACTAAGATAGACAGGCAACTACGGATCCCTACACTGCGCGTGGGCCGAGACGCACTTCGCCGATTTTTTATTTCTTGTATGAATTTTCTTGAACATTGTAGAGCAAATATATATATATGTTTGATTTTGTTTCTAGGATTTCTAGGTACCTATTCGTAATTATTTAAAAAATATGATATATCCGCTACACAGAAAAAAACTGCTTTAATTAATTATTGTTTATTTTCCATATTAGTTCCATATCAATAAAATAAACTGATGTTAAATTTTTCATACACACTTCAATGTACGCAATGTAGTTGAAATTGAGGACACTTGCAATAAAGGCGCTATACAACGTGTTTTTGGCAATTTCCGTTAATTGCAAGGGGGCATAGGTAAGATCAAATAAAGTTAACTTCTCCAAGACAGTAGTATCTTGACTCTTACTGTTATCAAGATTTTGAATATTTTAGTTTTAATCAGATTTGCAGATTTAGCCAGTTTAAACGCGTTTAACTGTGGCGCCAAAACAGCTTTTTAAATGTTGTAAGGTTCCTATACACTACAAGAAGGTTTACCAAGTGAATTCATTCGATATTAGGCAAAAACTGCCTCGGAGGTACATTTTTTCTATTAAATGTGACTTCTTGGACCTTCTGGTCTTGAACCCTTGTACAATAAGACAATAATTGTAAATGCTACATTAAATTATTTTGAACAATTTTTTTTTTTTAATTTTTATGCTATTTTGTTTCTGTGAATGTATTCTGCAATATGCCGAAGTTAACGGAAATTCCCGGGAACACCGTGTATTTATTCGTTCTCTACAATCACAAAAATATTATTTTGTATTTTTTTGACTTGCTAGAATAACTTACATTACTTAAAATATCCTTAAATACCTTTTTATAACAATCAAACGAAAACAACAGCTTACTAAACAATCAGAGTACAAAAGAAAATGCTTTGGAAGTTCAACTGGTATTGAACTTCTAAAGCACTGTGATTAACTTAACCGACTTTAATCCTAATTGATCCGCTATAACCCCTTGTGCTTTGCAAACAGCACAACAACTCGAGTGGTTTCTGCCCGCGCAATTATAGTTTTTGTGTATGTTAGCTTAAGTTCCTATAACAATGTAAACTTATCTTTGTAAATTGTAATTTTCGCCAAATGTACTATACACTTTGTAAAAGGTACGCAATGTGGAATCACCACGAGTAGAAGTAGGAATAGATTCTGTAGGGCGGCATAGGGTGTGAATGCAGTACTTAGAGGACGGATGATGACTTGGTGGATTATATTCCCCAGAAGACTGGCTACTCGCTAAGGGGTTGCCCAGCTGCGTTCGCGTCACTAGGTACACTTCAGCTCGGTTGCGGTGCGCGTGCCGCAACCGCTGCAGGAGACTATCGCTTGTGCTGATTTCCGAATGAAACCTGTCTGTGATAGGTTCGTGTTTACCGAATCGTCCAACAGAGTTGAAGACGCAAAGGAGCTAAGCTGTTTCGTCACGAAAATAATGTGTTTTAATTTGGAGAATTTTATTTTATTCACGTTAGTCTTTAAGGTATTAGGAGTTAAAGGAGTAATTAGGGTTAGTTTTTTTAATCTTATATAAATATAATCATCCTCCTAGCGTTATTCCCGCTTGTAACCCTAAAGAAGCCCAGGGCCCGCTTTGACACCTAATCCCAAGATTTGGCATAGTCACTAGTTTTACGAAAGTGACTGCCATCTGACCTTCCAACCCAGAGGGAAAACTAGACCTTATTGGGATTAGACCGGTTTTCTCACGATGTTTTCCTTCACCGAAAAGCTAACGGTAAATATTCCGTACACAAGTTCCAAAAAACTCATTGGTACGAGCCGGGATTCGAACCCACGACCGCCGCTTGACAGCCGCATGCCTGAACCACTAGGCTACCGTCGCTGTTATATAAATATAATAAATGAACCAAGACGTGTCTATAATAAATTAACTTTTGTTGAAGCTTTGGCAACTAGGCATAACATGGCGATCTGTTTCACTGGATCGAGTCTTATGTTGAACATAGAGTCCAGTCTGTTCTTTTACTGGGTTTTCAGTCAGAATGGTAACCGATTAGCTCTGGAGTTTGGGTTCTCTGCTTTTTACAATGTATGTTAATGACATCCCCAATCACATACAAAAATCTAATTTGTTGTTATATGCAGATGATACCAAAATCTTTAGGGTAATCAAAAATGAAGATTACTGTGTGAAACTACATGGTGATCTAAATAACCTTGTTGCTTATTGTAAATCTTATCATATATTTCTATCTTTGGACAAATGTAACGTTATTACTGACACAGAAAAGACAAAAGATATTAATTTTAATTAAAGTATTTAAGGTGAATATATATGTATGTATTCCAAAAGAGGTTCTTAAATTCGTAATTTTGGTAGTTTGATGGATTGTAAACCTACCTTTGCCTCACATATATAGACAATATTTTTCAGTTTTGTCTGCAGTCATCTAGAGTTTGCATGTTCGGTCTGTAAACCTTCTCATGTTCTTCGTTTTAACAGAATTGAAAAAGTACAAAAGATATGTTGTATTATGTCACTGGCGTTTAGAACTGGTCAAACTTATAACTTATACTCTACACCGGACATGACGACGCAACGGAGCCATACTGTTTCGTCGCCTAAATAATAGTTAGTGTTTTAATATTATATTGTTTGTATGTTAGTCTGTAAGGTATTTGTAACTATGGGCCTTAGTTGCCTTAAATAAATGTTTTATTATTATCATTATACAGATTATACGGATACATGTAACCGTTTAAACATGCAAATACTGAGCGCCCACCGTGATTCAGTGGATTATGTCTTGCTTTTGAAAATTATTCACTCGGAGTTAGATGGTCTACGTTATTGCAAAACATTCATTTTAGAGTTCCGCGCAGACGAGAGCGCCAGTGTCGCAAAAAAATATGTTATCTCTATTCCTCGCAGTCGGAGTTGTTATGCCGGGAATGCGTTTGAAAGCGTGCTTATAAATTATTCAATAATAATGAAAATCTCGTAGAAATGGATATGTTTATCTGTACATGCATGTACATTACTGAAGAAAGCGTTTAGATAAACTTAAAATTATATGCAAGTATGTTTAATTGTAATGAATACCGTTAACAGTAATTATTTGTAGTGTATTGTATGTCAAGGCCCTAGTTAAAGGAGACCAAAATGTCGGATCAAAAATTTAATAACCAAGCGTGTATTTTTCACATACCTTTTTACCGACATGGGGTCTTGCGGATCTTTATATGTAGAACATTTTTTTTTTTAAATTAGTGTGCATACTTACAAACATGACAGGCATTTTGCTACAATTGTATGTATTACGATTGCAAGCGTGTATTTTTCACATACCTAGTCACCGACATGGCGTCTTGCGGATCTTTATAAGTAGAACATTTTTTTTTTAAATTAGTGTGCATACTTACAAACATGACAGGCATTTTGCTACAATTGTATGTATTACAATTATTTATGTTGTGAAACCAGAATTATTTTTTCTAGCCGACATATTTGTGGAATTCTAAAATTATAGTATTTCGTGGTTGACATACGCGTAGTTCAAAATGGCACTCTATGCGAGGTGTAGTGACGCTTATGATAGTACTCTCATAGTAATACTAACTCGCGCGAGTAAAAGGGAGTAAGAATTACTACGAGAGTAGGTACTCGCTACTCGCCGGCGGTGGGACAAGTGCCTAACAATGATATTTATGATTTCGCATATAGAAGAAGATTTAAAGGAAGAAGTCATTTTTCTTTTGATCTCACAGATGTTTCATTAAAGGGAAAATTCCGTGTAGAATATTTAATAAATACAAGAAACAAAGCTTTGACGCCTTGCCAACAAATTCTTTGTACCCTGAGGCGATTGAAGTGATAAGGGAATTAATACAAATCTGTAGTCAAAGAATAATTTAATGGACATATTATTATAATCAGCGAAAATATGTACTTTGTGATTAAGGTATAGAAAAAAAAATATGCTGAAAGTGCTCGCCACGTAGCCAATAACCCAAGGTACAAAATAATTTTGAAAAGAATAAGCGATTACTATAAGAAATAATATGATTTTAGGTTGTATTTTCACTAGAAAGTTGAACATTTTCTTCTTCTATGTCGAGTTATTTAAGAATATCTAATTGTACACCATTCTGCTTGTGGACAGGTTCTGTATAAGAAGAATACGTTATATTCAATTCTTTCTCTAACTCTAATTTGTATCTATTTATCTCTCTTATATATTTCAGTTTTTTCTTTAATCAACAATATTTCAGCCTCTAATTTTTCCTTTTTTACCCGACTGCCCGAAGGAGAAGAGGGTTATGTTTTTCGAGCGCATGTAAGTACACTCAGCGGCACGGAATTTAACCCAATTATAAAAATTATTTTTTATTATGTTTTACTAATTATGTTTAATAAAGATTAAATCCTACATGGTACATCGCTATTAAGAATGACATTTCTTTGTCTATGTCCGCGATAGTTCTTTTGTTTTCCGTAACAAGACAAATTAGTGCAAAACCGCATTAGATTATTCGTTAGTAAAGCTCTAAGATTTTGCGACTTTATGTGTATTAAACTTCGTTTTTAGAAATTTGTTACATTACAGTAGATACGAGACGTTATTGTAATGATAAAAAGCTATCAATAATGTCATTAACACCAGCACAAGTCGCTCAAGCGGTATTACTCGTAGAACAAGGCCATTCTCAGCGTCAAGTGGCTACCATCTTAAATGTAGAGCGTTCTAACGTGAAATATGCATTAAAACGATATCGAGAGACCGGTCTCTACACGAGAATACCAGGCAGTGGCGGCGTAAGGTGCACGTCCGCCCGTGATGACCGTTTCGTTGTCCTGGAAGTGCTTCGAAATCGCTTTCTCACCGCCGTTGAGATAAGACAGAGACTCCAAGTTACAAGGGGCGTGAAAGTAAGTGAACGTACGATAAGAAGGAGAATCGAAGAATGTAATCTACGTGCTCGTAGGCCGGCCAGAGGCCCTGAACTCGAGAGACATCATCGTGTAGCGAGACTTCAGTTTGCACGAGAGCACGAACACTGGAGTCTGTACCAATGGGGCAATATTCTATGGACTGACGAATGCCGAGCCGCCTTGAGAGCACCAGATGGGCGAGAACGTGTGTACCGGAGACATGGCGAACGATTTCTCCCAATAACCACAAGGCTAACAGTAAGTTTTCATGGGGGTTCTGTAATGGTTTGGGGCGGGATTAGTTCAAACGCTCGCACAGAGTTAGTCATTGTGGAAGGTCGTCTCAACGCTACACGATACATAGAAGAAATTCTTCAAGATCACGTTGTACCATACGCGGAGTTCATCGGGGCCGAATCTTTTTTACTAATGCAAGATAACGCCCGAGCACACGGTGCACAGTGCGTTGAGCAATATCTGTTTGATGTAGGAATTCAAAAAATTCAATGGCCTGCCCGAAGCCCTGACATGAATCCTATCGAGCATGTATGGGACATGTTAAAACGGCGTGTGAAGCGAAGTCTCAACCCACCACAGAACCTTCGTGAGCTGAAAACTGCTTTAGTGGCTGCTTGGGAGGAGATTCCACAAATGGACATTAAAAACATTATCCACAGTATGCCAGACCGTATGAGAGCCGTGATAAAAGCCAGGGGTGGTAATACGCGGTACTGATTTTGTTTCATTAAAGCTCAATTGTTTTTTTCACTAACTGCGTTTTAACTCTTTCTTAAGTTTTTCTTAATTTTTTCGTCAAAACAAACAAAACACTTTCTAGACAACTCTTTAATCACCTATCGTTAAATAATAGTACTACACTAATACTATATCAACAAAATGAAAATAATAAGTTGGGTTAAATTCTGTGCCGCTGAGTGTATGTATGTATGTATATATATATGTATGTATGTATGTGGCATATTCTTTGGCACGCCCTGCAGCCTAAACCGTTTGACGGATTTAAACCTAATATATGAGGTGTCCTTGGATTCGTCTTAATCGTGGGAGTGACATAGGCTAAAAAATTTAAAAAAAGCAGGTGGGTTTTATGAAAAATCATTTGAATTCACTTTTTAAAGTATAACACGTATAACACATTAGTTGAATCCGCATTATTTTGGGAAATTTGTGGAATGGGTTGACTTGTAGGTATCTTGTATATGAATTGCAGCCGCCTGAGCTCCTGAGAATTCTGGAACAGCCAAATCTTCTAAGACCGGAGTGTTCTTGCCTATTACATTCAGAAAAAAAAATGTGGTGTCGGGTTAGAATTTCACCGCCCCCTTTCTTCCCGTGGGTGTCGTAAAAGTCGACTAAGGGACCAGGGTTGAAGTGTGTTGTGGGTGATAGGCTAGCAACCTATCACTGCAATATCACATTTTGTCGATATTTTATACCCACATTTATGCTAAAAGTGGCGCTGGAACATACGTTTCATGTGCTCTGCCTACCCCTTTTGGGAATAAAGGCGTGAATGTATGTATGTATGTATGTATGTAAAAAAAAATGTCATCAGTTTGATCGAACTGCCACTTTTTGCCTCCCGCAGATCCTGATTGCTGACGGTGATCCCTTTTTTCCTGAAAATGTAACAATTATTACGATTCTCGAAAAAAATCAAAGAACTTATTTTCCATTAACCTACTTTTCTATCAAAAAATAATTTTCTATCAATTGGCATACAATTTCCTTATAATGCCCTACTATTATAAAAATCCTTTATTTCATTATGTTGAAACACTATGTACGTTCGCGAACCTTTTTTTAAATGTTAAATATAATTCTTTCAAAACATATACATACGAGTATGTACAAGCCTTCGCCAAAAGTATTGAGCACCCCCTTTATTATTTATCATAGCTCCAAAAATCATTCCTTTCTAAATGTAATTAAACAATTTTGTTAAAAATAAATCTTTAATATATATATATACATATTTTTTTATCATTGTATTGCAATTAACCCGAATCGTAAACGCTATTGGCCACTTCGCAACATTATTAGTAGGTATATTTTTGAGGCTTCGCTGCATTATATTATTATAAGTACGTTTTCTTAAACATAGGTATTTTTAATATTGAACCTCCAATTATATTAAGTGTTTTTAAAAGAACGACGTGCTTACGTATTTACACCAAATAAAAATAGTGTATAATGTACCTTAACTAATTAATAAATAAATCTTTTTTAAATACTTCCGAAAGTGGTCTTTCTCCAATTTTGCCAAGTATCTGTTAGATATTTCCAATCTTTGTCATACACAGCCATTTCATTCAAACGTTGAGCTATTTCTTTCCTTTTATTAACTTTCTCCCCCTTATCTCCGAAGTTATCAAAGCGAAAAATTTGAAATAATTACTTGTAATTAAGATAAACAAATATGAATGAAAAAATATATTTTTTCTGTATCTAGCATATTTTTTGTTTTATTTACAAAAATCATTTCTTAGTTAAGTTTGCAATTTAATCAACTTTATAAATAATTTTTCGTTTTGAAATTCCTATAAGACTATAATAGAAATACTCACTTTCAAATAAAACAAATATAATAGAGATCGGTTCACGTGATAAACAATAATCGCTAAAAGACCAACCAGAGATTGTGTTGGCTTAAAATAAGTAATTTTACAAATATTGGGACATTTACTTTACCTTGAGTTAATTGTTACTTTGTACGAAACCCTCGGTGCGCGAGTCAGACTCGCACTTGACCGGTTTTTATATTAATAGTGAAACTGTTAAATGACTACAATACAATAAATTCACCAAGCGAAACTGCAGCGTCTATCGTCAGCTGTCAAGTACAATTTAAAATAATTATTCGAAATCTTTTGCTACCGTGTGTTTACAGACACACGATCAATTTAAATTTAAATAATCTTTACGTGCCAGTTTGAGCTGGCATGAGGTTGTAAAAGCATGTACGCGTTTACAGTTCTCATTCACCAATATATACTTATGATATTATGACTATAAAGCAGGTGACTTCCGACGAGGGTCATTTTTATGCATGAGCGAGTGAAACGAGGGGAACGTTATACTGTGGTTATACTATACTCGTACCTTATGCGAGAAAACAAAATAAATATTGAAATGTCCGTTTAAAATGGATACGTTTTTATTATGAAAGTACATTAGTAATGTACGTACATTGCAGGGTACTTATTATCAGGAGCTGCATTAACATTAGAACATCTTCACATCTTTTGATGTCAAGCTTATTCTCTTAAAATCATTATTTTGTGATTTTTTAAACGCAATATTTTTTTAGTAACTTAATATATTCCACAACAAAAAGACACTGACTGTACCAGCGTAGTTATAAGAAAGAAATTGAAACAATTGTAACGCAACAATAAATTATTGCGATTGATAAACTCCCAAACAAACCAGTTCAATATTGATTGAACCTACGACCACACTATAAAATGTCAGTACCGGTCACGTTGACAACCAATTTCAAGACATTTTTTTATAGAAATACTAGAAAATCCAGCATACTTTTTTGCTATAAATATTCTGTTATATTGGAAATACGTTTTTTGACATCGCTATGGGTTGCTTTCGGCATATTTAGTGTCATTTATTTCACAATCGCGAATTATTTCTTCTTCCTTGCTGTTTGTCTACATCGGTGACATTCGATGACTTCTAACGTCTGTTGTCAAAAAATAGTAATCCTTGCCAGTAAAATAAATTAGCTCCATTCAAAATCCGCAACGTGGCTAGGGTCAAAAATAAACTGGTCGGGCTATACATACTTATGACATTAGACATTATCATGAAATTGTGTGCGAGATTGAATGATTCGAAAAACTCTTGCAATGGATTGGTGACATTTTTTTTATTTAAAAGTAGTTGCTTTCATAATATAGTGAGAAAGCTATGGTGCCCGATTGGTTTTCAGGATTTCTGGAGAAAATATCATTTGTTTATTTTATTTTATTGAAAATGGGATTGCGTTTGAGCTAAGCTAGGTCTAACCTTTATGGAGAGTTAAGACAAGGCCTAAGATGGGTCACGCACACACATAAAATGCCTGTTTGCTAACGCCTTGAAGTCATCAAGGTTGTATAATTCCGGAAATGCGGACGCTGCCAGAGATTTTCAAATTGAGGTAGTGCTAATAAAAAAAAATGTCTTAAATCGCGAGGTGTGGCGGGAATTCAACTTTATGGGGTGGAAACCCAAACGGCGTTCCGATAAAGAAAACTGAGCGTCGACCAGGTTATAAAGCTCCTCAACAAACTCTCGAAATAGTATTTTATGCAACTGTTGCATAAGTAGGGTCTTAAAATGCGAGTGTCGTGAGTTTCGCAATTAAAGACGCCACGAGCGTTTTAAGACCAAGTTATACACCGTTGCATACAATACTTTTTCTACGACTAATTTTAAATAAATAGCATTTGACTTTTCAGGCAGGAAGTTTTCCGTTAGTTCTATTGCTACTCACGCAATTTCTTCAGCGGTGCAGTTATTTTCTTCTTCGTCCATTTTAAAAGGAACCTACATGTTTTTCTTCACTTCACAAACACGAATCAAATCTCAAGAAGTTATTAATAACGAATAGTTATCATATTTCGTCTTTTAATTTTGAACTGGAACTTTGGCGGGAAATTGGAAACATGAAACATTGACACCTCTTGTTTATGGTCTGCTTTGTTCTTAATTCAACTTGCCAGTACTGTCATATTAAGAATAAGGTTTTTCTTAAGTTGGCAGCAATGCCTTTAGTACAATAATTTCTTTGAAGTAAAAACATTCAGTGGTTTGTTAAGTTGGTAGTACCAAATGTATTTTGTTGTTAAATTAGTGTTGATCACGTAATACTACCCAGGTTTAGAAGCGTACGGCTGCTAAGCGTATCGTTTTGGCGACAAAACAGCACGGTTGTGCCGTACTGTTATGGGGAATAGAGTATAGACTTTTCTACAGACTTATTATGTATGTCTTTATAAAAGTGTTCGGGACTATGTAAATGACAGATAAAAGTACAGGAGTAGAAAAATACATTATTTATCAATAACTTATGAATAAGCACTCAACTGTTCTACTGTGTGACTTGAAACTAAAAAGCCCTACTCCTATCTGGGTTGAAAGGTCAAACGGCAGACACTTCCTAGTACTCAGGATTAGGTTTTGAGCGGACCTCTGATTGGATGCCACAAGGATTTACGCTAAGAGGGGGAGGACTTTATATTTGGATGTTCGTGCGGATGTTGCTTTGTGATTAAACGGCCGAACGGATTAAGATCGACTCGGGCAAACATGTCGTCCCGAAAATCACCACAACTTCCACCCTGAGGTTGATACGCGAGTAAGTACACGCGGACAAAGTCTCATCTCCTAACTTCTATGACCCACCTTACCTAGCCCTGCTATCTCTTCAATCTTCCTAAGATGCGGTGTTGGCCGCCATTATATCCTTAAGAATGGCTCGGCCCTAACACCTGAAGGACTTACAGGTTCTTATAGGTTCTCCGGGGGGCAGAAATAATGACCTTCTTTCGTCCATCTCTCGTCATGTAAATTGTATGCTTTCAGGTAAAGTTCACTCGGAAGTTTACCAACTTGTATGGTGCCTTTTTTATTATTTTACGTTGGGGGAATGCTTTGACACACCGTCCAACCAGTCAGGGGGGACCAGATGGGTGTGTGGGACTCCCGGACAGAAGGCCAAGACCCCACTAATCCCCTAACGACTGGTCAACCATGTCGCTGCCAAGGAGGGCCAAAGGTTCGCTTGACGCATTCTACTCTGACCCTCGCGACTGGCCCGTTTGCGCGGGCACGACCAGGGTGAGCGCTCTGGGACAATTTCGGAGCGCTACAATCCCGTGAGCTTATTGGACAGACACGGTCCTTCGACCCTGCCATCCAGACCACTACGGCGGGGGAAGCAAATGCTCATAGCGACGGCGTGTGCGCCCCGCTCTCCGTCTGCGGATATTTGGAGCGGAAGGGTTGTTCTCACGCTCTCTCTCCGCAGCCTACTGTTGTGCCATTACGCACTTGCAAAAGGAGGCCATAGCTTCCCAGGACCTCGCGCTGTCAAGCATTTTTGATACAATGGTCGGCAGCGAGAGGTCGTTACCCACTATAGCGACCAAATTGTGCCGCTGTGCCCCCCACGCCAAACATACATCCAGTGTGTGGCGCACATCGTCTACTGCTACGCCACACACATGGCAGCGGGGGCTTTCCTCCGGACCGGCGACTCGGTGCAGATACTCCCCGAAGCAACCATGCCCTGTGAGTACCTGCACCAGGTCAAAGTTTAGTTCGCCACGTTTGCGGTCGACCAACTTCGCAAAGTGGGGCAAGATTGCCTATTGTAAGTTTGCCGGTCGTGCTCACTTCCAGATCTGCCCTCCATCTCGGGAGAAGGGCAGTCAATTTGTACGGGGACTAACCTTTTTTTTTTCACGCAGAGGTAATGCGTTTACGCATCCCCCGGGGCTAGGGATGGCCCATTGTGGGATATATGTGGGACCCTTCCGTAAGGGAAGGGAATACCTACTAAACCCTCTGCGGCATTAACCCTCGCGGCCGTGTAGGGGAGCACCATGGGATTTTGCATGCATTCTACCATGATGCTCCCCCGGCTGCCCCGAGTAGGACACCGGGTTCATCCTCGCACCAAAGGAGGTAGGGGTTGGCACACTAAATGGACGAATGATTTAAATTTAAAAATACATATCATGGCGGTAAACTGAAGTTTTTGACAAAACTTTACTTACAGCAAAAAATAAAATCAATCATTAAAAACTTTTGTATTTGGTGGTAGATTGCGCTAAAATTATAAGAGATATCGCTTTTGTGGGTCACCCCCACTTAAACTAATATCGTTAGTGCTAATTTCATTACACCTAACAACGTTCGATATAATTTTCATTAGCCCTAATATTCGGATAACTAATTTTATATGGCATAATTATTTGCTGCGCCTGTACTAAATTTCCTAATACTAAACATCAAGTGTGCTAATATATTGGAATCTAATAATCATTTTTCCTAATGACTACTGAGCCTAATGATTAATATGCCTAATGATCACTATGTTTAATGTTCACTACACTTAATTTCGTCACACCTAACTATCACTTGACCTATTAACTTTTGCTCTAATGTTTGACTAGTACTAATTAATGCATCCCTGATGAACAGGCTACTTTTTACCGCGGAGTATGTCGCGGTATGTATATAGTATGTATGTATGTTCCCTCTCATACATGAGAGGAGGCCTATGCCCAGCAGTGGGACGTATATAGGCTGATGATGTGTGTGTGATGTCGCGGCCGTCCCATGATAGACGTCCTAATCTCGTCAAAATGGGAGCCAATAATGCACGGCCAAATAATGTACGGCCCGATAATCCGTGTCCGGTTTTCGTGGACGTGGATTATTGGATCGTGCATTATCAGGGCGGACGAAAATGGCATGGCATAAGCGAACTCTATCTTAGGTCGGTTAGGTTAGGGTTCACTTGTGTCCCTCAGACCAGAAATAAACACCCCGCGCAGCGGGGTGGCGTCGACTTGCTGTACGGCTATCACAAGACGGCGCACGAGCTCTCTCATTTTTTCTCGCATGATACTTCTCTGTCTAATAAGAGTGAGCTAGACAGACATCGGATTACGTACGTGTAGATACGACGACGAGCGAAGCGAGGAGGAGTGTTAGGTAGAACTGCGACCCTACAGCGAGTGAGCGAAGCGAGCGTGCCGCGGCAGCGGCCGGCGAAGCGCCAGAACCGACATTATAAGAGAAAAAACAGTGAAATAAAATTAGTACTACTGAAAATTCGGGATAATGACATTAGGGCTAAAATACTTAGGCAAAATGAAGATTCGGGTTAGTGATTTTAGAGACATTGATAATAAGGTGTAGTCATTATTAGGCATTGCAATATTAGGCCTAGGAAGAAATCGGTCAAATAAAATTAGTCTCAGTGAGAATTCGGTCATGAGAAATTAGATATTATGAAAATTCGGGATACTGAAATTAGGGCTAATGAATAATTAGGAACAATGAGAATTCGGGTTTGTGATTTAAGGGTTAATGAAATTAGGGCTAGTAAAATTAGGTATGAAATTATTAGGGCTAACGGAGGGGAACCCGCTTTTGTATGTATGAATAGTTTATAGTAAATTTATTAAGGATTATTTCGTTATGACACACTTTTTATGTATCGTGTACGGGTTTCTTTTAAAATGGAAAATACCGCGCTCCGGGCACTTTCATGAGCGCGGGGGGGTGCAGCTCGGCCCGGAGGTGAGGGGAGAGTAAATAAAGTTAAACTTTTCTCTATAACCTACATATCCTGATAGATAAAAGTCGTCCTTCAATTTTGCCAAATTAAGAACAAATTTAATGTAATTGAGGAATTGAATATTCAGCGTTTTACGCAGTTTTGTTTTTCGCCATTGCCGGGTCATTCAATATTTTTAAAATAGTTGATGACTAGAATTTATTTTTTCTACCTTGGGCGATGCGCCCTATTTGTTTTTTAGTTACCATAGAGAGAAAGAATTCATATAAAGCCAACAAAAGCTTCTCAACCTCATTCAAACTTAAATCTTTTGTCGATAAGCATCGGTTATCATCGGTTAAACGGCACACCACAAATATAGTACCGGAACTGGGAAACGATAAATTTGTAGCGAAGTAAAATAAAACCTTTCGCTGGCTCGTTCTGCTGTCTGCGTTTATGATATATCATTCGATGTCGGTAAACTTTTCCTGTATCATTCTTAGGTTTTATTGCCACTATACACACAGTATTGAACATGTACTGAGTTACACGTATATAGTAGAACATGGCTGTAATTTCGTATTCCTATCATATATGCCTGAAAAGTTCGAAGATATTTCAACGTTGCGAATGAATGTTATTTTGTGTTATTTATCAATTAAATCGGACCGAATTGCTTAGCGATCATAAAGTTTTAATGAATATTCAATTATGGATTTCTATGGGGGTCAAAGTGCACCACGTCCGGAGGAATTACCTATCGCTACCCTACACGTGACCCCTGGGTGGTGCTAAAAGTGCAACAACCTGGCAACCGTACTGTCTTTTCCAAGATCTCACGGTTCCTAATACTGATTAGCCATACGATAAATAAATATGGATTTCTATTTTAGATTAGTACTATAAAAGCCACTTAAGGTTGAGTCAGTGCTAGTCCTCGAAACTGGATTAACGCGAATAAAGCCGGCTTCGGAGATAATGCTCTTCCCGGATAAGAATACCCACCGAAATATGCTAATGCTGAGTACTGAACTCTGTGGGGTAGTGATGAAAATACTGTAAATAGAATTTCGTTTATAACTTACTTAATTACTATCAGCAAGGATGTTTTGTATGTATTTATAAATTAGTAATTGTAAGTGGTACGAAAACAATTATGTTAAATGGAATACTAAACAAGTAATAGGTACCTACCTATTATCTATATATCGATAAATATATATGACGTTAAGTAGGAAAGTAGGGGAAATAAGCGAGTAATATTTTAATATTTAGTCATTTGCCATCCAATGCCAACAGTCGACTCACTCCCCCCGCCGCCTCCTCGATGTCACGACGTCAACGCTATGCTGACGTCGTTGCCGGTCAGCCTATCGCAGTCAACTGGAGAGACACACATTCAAGAGTGCGTGAAGATTGGGGTCATTCAAAAGAGAAGGCCTCTCGCACGTGGATAAGGAAGGTTTCACGTCGGTGTCAAGAAAGGGCAAGCCTCAGTGTGGCACAGCAGAGCCGGTTGGTTCTGGTCTGCGGGTTGCCATACCTAGTAAGGCGCTGTACGTGTCGCGCTTGCAATTACTCCGCCACGGCTGATGAAATGGAGGTGTATATTCACCAGAAGACTGGCTGTCCGTCACTGGCTGACACCGTTCGATAGGACGAGACGACGCTCTTATCTTGTCACTTATTGCGTGATATGATTAGGCCGATCATGATACGGGGCCAGGTCATCGGTCCATCTTGTAGGGGGTCTACCCGCGCTGCACCTTCCAGTACGTGGTCGCCACTCGAGAACCTTTCCGCCTCAATGCCCATCATCGGTTCTACGTGCAATGTGCCCCGCCCACGCACTGCCACTTAAGGCCTCCACCCACCGGACGCGTGTGCTGCGCGTGTGCCGCGTTCGATGTGTGTTTGAAGTGTAGTTTCAATGCTTTACAACTTGCGCGTGTGCTGCGCTGCAGCTGCGCGGGTGCTGCGCGTGTGCCGCGCGGGTGCTGCGCTGCAGCTGCGCGGGTGCTGCGCGTGTGCCGCGTTCGATGTGTGTTTGAAGTGTAGTTTCAATGCTTTACAAGTTGCGCGTGTGCCGCGCAGCACACGCGCCGCGCAGAACACACGTCCGGTGGGTGGAGGCCTTTATTGTTGTATGTTGGGTTAGGGCTGGGCTAGTTACTTACTTTACTTTACTATGTTGTGTTAATAACTTTTTTGTCGAATCCGCGAGCGATAACCTCAGACCAAGAAAAAAGATAGACAGTGACAAAACCTAGTGATGCCGGTTTTCAACCAAGCCAAATAAGTTTAGCACACGCTCATGCGCACTTATACCGACAAAAAATTGCACAAAAGTGAATATGGGAACACTGTAAATAATTTGATAACTATGACGCCTCTATTTGGTTTATTTACATTTATCTATTTATCAGCTTTAAATATGCAACACTAAAAACAATAGTACATTATTGCAGCGGACGGGAAGTAGCAATTCGTGGATGAGTTGATTTTGTCGGATGAAGCGAAGCTGAATCCGACAATAGAGACGAATCCACGAATTGCCATTCCCGCCAAGGCATATATAGTGCTTTTCTCCAAAAATGTGAGGAAATCAGATAATATTTTCAATAAGTAATCTTAAAATATCGAGTATTTCAATTACCTATCAAGTTCCCAGCCAACTTATTTTTATAAAGTATGTATACGGCATGACTCATAGTGCCAGTTTAAATTGGCCTACATACAAATTTTTAAACCATTAGAACCGGTCACAATTTTAAATGCTTTATGCAATTAAAATTATTAAAAATTAAACGGGATTGCAATCTCATTGCATTTCAGTTCGTTGTGAGTTTTATTTCGATAAATAATTTTATTTCTTTATTTATAACTATTTGAGACACGTTTAAAAACGTCACTTTGATCACTTTCAAAAATACGCGTCTTGTCTATGACCATAAAAAAAGAATACTTAAAGCAGGCTACAAACGGGCGTGATTTGTAACAGCAACTTGCAATAGTTGGAAAGAGACAGCCATACACTACTAACCAGTCTTGTTGTGACAAATTGCAAGGACTTTAAACGTACGAGCACTTGGCTGTTTGTAGTAATTTGTCTTAGTCAAAGTATAAAGTTATGAGGTAAAAAAGTACATAGTAATGGAATTTCATACACTTTCCTGGCCGCTAAAACTGTACAGTAATGACTTTTACTTTTTACATTTGCGTTCTACAGTAACGGGGAAACTTCATGTACTATTTTTCTACAATATATCTCTAATCTACCACACACCTCTCGTAAGATACACATATATTGACTGCCAGATCCGCAACAACTACACCGAATCGGAGGTCAGACTTTAACTGAATCGTGGGTAATTTTTCGGTTTCGGTCGGAACAAATCGGAAACAGGGAACAACACAAAATACAATGCTGTGTTTTCATTATAAATATCAATATTCATTTACCAGACTGCGAAGTGCAATGTACGTCATAAGGCACAGCTATACTGAAGAACCAGCGTAAAATGAGACCCTATACCGATTTTAATTACTTTAATTTGTAAATATAATTTAAACTATTCAAGCTAGCGTAATGTTGATAATTTTCCCGCGATGTTCACACAATTTCCGTTATGCAAGTGTATTTCCAAGTCTTAGTTGGCTATAGTTTTTGAAATAGAGCTGGGGACAGCACTGTATGAAAAAAAGTTACCTTGTTCATATTTGACACTAGTAAGAGCTATCGTAAAAAGAACTCAAAATTTGTATACCGTCTCGAA
The DNA here is from genome assembly GCA_945867215.1 of Epinotia demarniana. Taxonomy (NCBI): domain Eukaryota; kingdom Metazoa; phylum Arthropoda; class Insecta; order Lepidoptera; family Tortricidae; genus Epinotia; species Epinotia demarniana. The sequence goes on along the minus strand of OX244259.1, from coordinate 32,541,575 downwards.
ATTTTACGAGCTGTCGAATGACACCCCACACGTTTTTAATAATCCAAAAAAAAATGCGAAACCCCTCATTACCCCTTTATTGGGGTTTACACCTTTTTGACTTTATTTATGTAATCAGGCCATAAATTTCTCTATCTACCTATACCAAATTTCAGCTTCCTATGTCAATCGGTCTTCGAGAAAACTGACTGTGACAGACGGACATCCTCCGAGTGATCGCATAAGTGTTCCGTTGGACTAATTTTGTTACGGAACACTAAAAATCTGTAAAATAGTTGTTTATCATAATATCGTCTCAAAGAAACCGGCAATACACGTACATAAATGCAGAATGGGCGTACCTACGCGCAATCGGAAAATAAACGGTACTATGAAAACACGTACACGATGAACTTACTATAAACGAAGTAACATTTCGAAACTACAATTATCAGCTGTATAAAGTATATTTTGTGCTTGTTTATATTGAAAATCTGTGTTGTTTCCAGAAAATGTAATTACCTACCTCGCGTTTCTCCTAAGTCAACATTATCTTTTAATTTACGCCAGTAACTCCCAACGGCGCGAGTAACAAAATAAATAGTGAATACATTTCAGAATAACGGAATCAGAATAGGGTTAATTATCATGGTTTAGTTTCTTTTTTAGGGTTCCGTAGCCAAGATAACCATATCTGATGTAATTTAGAATAATTTAGTTTCTTCATGTCCTGATACCCGAATATTGGTGGTAGTTTTGAGATGTTATAATGACTTGTCATTGCTAGCCTTTCAATGCATGGTTATCTAAAAACGGGCCTTCATAAGTTTCAATATATACACACATACACGCCTTTATCCCTAAAAGGGGTAGGCAGAGCACATGAAACTTATGTTCCAGCGCCACTTTTAGCATAAATATCGGACTAAAAGAACGACAAAATGTGATATTGCAGTGACAGGTTGCTAGCCCATCGCCCGCAACACACTTTAACCCTGCTCCCTTAGTCAACTTTTACGACACCCACGGGAAGAAAGGGGGTGCTGAAATTCTAACCCGACACCACACGGGGACGGTTTAAATATATAGATTAGGATAAGTTAGTATGTTATATGACAATGAATGTATTAATCAGATTTCATTTAAACTATTTTCAAAGTAATCTTATTTTGGTGAATCTAAAAAAAATGCCGGTCAGTAAAATAGCGTGTTGGCTAATAACTTAACGCAGTTATTAACCAACAAGCTTAAGGCGCCGTAGGTTCAGCGAAGTTAAGCGAACAGAGTTTTTGAAACAATATAATGCATCTGTTTATAATAATATGGTTTTAAAAAAATACGAATAGTAATCTTGAGGCTTTTCTGCAGAGAAATCAGTGTTTAGAAACATGATTAAGCAATTTTCGCTCGATCGAAAAAAATCACAAACATAGGTCTAAAAGGGTCTAAATTACACTTAAAATATTTGTTACAAATTATGCACAAAAGCTAAACATATTAAAATGGCTTCTAAAATCAGCAATATCATGTTTGAGGGAAATCAGTGTTTACTTTTTTATTTATTTAAACGGCAAAAAAAATTAAATTAAAAAACATGACTTCCGCGCTTCCGAGCACGCACTTCCATCTCGCTCACGCTTATGCTCAGTGAGAGGGAGAGAAGACCATGAACCTACGGCCTAAATCCACACGACAGAAAAAGGGATCTAGGAGTGGTAAGGAATATGCTTAACTGTTCACCATTTCGGCACAAACGAGTGTAAGCACCTAAAGTTTTGATTTAAAATGCAATTAACTTTACGTAAATTTGGATACATGTTTTATAGGGCGCAAATCGAAATAACTAAGATGTACTAGTGATGTTCAGTATAAGTAGTGAGAATCAGCATCATTACGTCGCATTATAATAATTACTGATTATTGGTCATACTGTATAACTTCATTCAGGAATGCCTAGCTGCGATTTTCCCATACAAACGCTCTCGACTTTTTCCTGCCTGGTTTTTGAACCTAAAGTAATGTTTCTTTTTTAAATAAGGTCATTATCATAAATATCTGTGTCGCTATGTTATTAATGGATCTTTTTATTTTAAAGAAACTTACAGCGCCTCGACAAGAACGGCTTAATTGAATTGGCTGCAAAATAAGGCGCAGTATACAAATATTGATAACAAATATCCAAACAATCAAAACATAGCGGCTTGGAATATTTTTTCCTAATGAAACAGTCGAAATAAAATCCTCGATTTTTGAGTTTTTGCGAGGGAATTTTAGTCCGAGCTGCAGTTGTCCTTAACTTAACGCATGAATTGCAAGCAGAGTCAGGTCAACAGTCGTTGACATATGTTGTCGATACGGTAGTGGTGGAAAAGTTATCGGTAAATCATATTAACAGAAACTCCACAAAAGTCATCGATCACAAGAAGAAGCCAAAACATAAACTATGTACATTACTGTAATGAAATGTGTGAAGGTAATATAATAATTAGATGTCCACCTAAGACAATTTTTCAACAATGTACTGTTAATATTTTATTGAACCGAACAGCTTGTATATGTTTGTAATAGTGAGCTATTAAAGAAAAAAATACACCAATAACAGTCGATTGCCGTAATATAATGATCTAAAGTACCATCCACCATAAGGTAGTACTCTAATGGTATGCCCGTAACGGCTTGTCACTTAATAGTACATTATTGTCGAAGCAAGGGAAGTAGGCAATTGCTAGCTTCGTATTAATTATAAACGGACGACCTTGGGAGTCCGTTTAATTTAATACGAAGCCAGCAATTGCCCTTCCAGCTGAGACAAATATAGTGCTTTTCTCAAAAATTTGGAAGAAAACAAAAATGTACTTTCTGAAAATGATAAGGCATGCATTTCTTCTCGCCGCTTCAAGAAATTGTCGTACGCCTTTTGATATTTGTCTTTTGGCTTTGCAACTTACACTTAACAAATAATCAATAACTGAGCTTGCAGCTTTTTTAAAATCTGGAATCATTTACACGTCAATTTTCTATCTTTTCCGTAAAAACAATTAGCCACTGTATGTTAAAACCGAATATTTTTTGCATTGCCGCCTTTTAATTTTTTTTAATAATAAGTTGGAGGTGTATTTTTCTTTCGAAAGCCCCATAAGTTATTTGAGGCAACTAAAAAGTCGCGATAAGTAACAGCTACTGATCTTCCGTTTTGGTTGTTTAGGACCTATGCCTTTTATTTATATGACGGTTTCAACTTTTTAAAAAGTTTGTACCACGACAAATAAGGGAATTTGTATGCAACATTGTAGTCGAGCAAAATCGAGCCGGAAAAGTTTTTTATTTTTTAAATTTTGACTAACCATAAACTATGCACTTCACGTCCTGATTTTTTACCAATAAAGTCAAAATTGCCGATGATTTTTGAGAAAAACCTTTTTTTGATGTTGTTGACAGAAAGAGCAATATTTTTATGAAACCCTTTCTTCTAAAATGAAACAATAAATAATCAAAACTAGTTTGAATTCACTAAAAACTACCAAGTTATGAACAAAACGTAAGTAGGTTGACCCACAAAGATTTAAAGCAGTAGGTATAAAGTCTTATATTAAGACCAAGGACACAGGATGCTGTGCACAACGCCGCCCAACAACCACCTTACCGACAGGAAATTTTACGAGGTCTTAAAGAGATTACTACCTACCTAAAAGAGATTAGGTTTTTTCCAGCTTGCATCGTCTTATTTAATTTTCTGATACAATAGTCCTTTAGGACTCCAAACCGTGCCCACATGCACAACTTTAAGTTAAAACATGTTCGTGGGTGTATTCCATATGTCACCACCTCATAGAGCCTAATGAATATTTTAGCTAAAATAAAAGTAATGAATTGATAACATAAACGTATGTATTTAATAAAATAAATTCCATGAACTCGTAACAAGAAAACTGGGGGAAGTGGCGGGGTAAGTATTGATATTATTAGAATAGAATAGAAAATAGAATAGATGTTTATTGCCACACACCATACCAGATATAAAAGCAAACATAAAATTAAAACTAAATCTAGTATATCTGTGCGACAATAGGAGTGAACTCAGCACAGACTAGCTGCACACATCATAACGCTTATAAGGCGAGGACTACTTCCAATACTTCTGCACACTTTTTAGAACAACAACGACCCATTTTGAGACCTACCTACCTACAATAAGAACCTATCGTTCGGGTATCGTTTTATTCGGGCCTATTCCTCAAATAGAAGCGTTTTAATTTATCTTTCTTTTTGATCTTTGTATCAGTACTATAATAAAACAGTGGTGTTCCCAATTTAAAATTAAGAATCGAATCGTGAACACAGCTATTAGAAAAACGCAAACCACTAAGCGGAAAAACTGGTTTACGATTATTGTAAACACGCGAACCGTATTTCTGTTCAATTTGTGCTAAATAATGGATATCACGGCAGCAAACATGCATAAAATTATCTAATTTCCCTTTAGAAAATTTGCAAGTGCTTTTAATGATGATAGTTTGATAACCTATAATAGTAGTATAAGTAGTAGATAGTTTGATAATGGACCCATAAGAAATATTTGATAAAAAAGGCATTATTACTCGGTCCGTGACTATCTTAATTCAAAACAGTTGTATGCATGTCTGTTTCTCTCACCTTAGTGAATGAATATGAGTTTGTATTAGGAAATGATGTGGATATACATTTTTTGTACAATTTTTTATCTACTTAAATGATGATTTTCTAAAGAATATATTTTAATGTGAAATATGATACTAGGTTAAATTTATTGGATTATTTTACGACTAGAATTTTATGATTTTATACATTTTTAATCTTTAAGTTATTATTTTTAAAAATTGTTTTAAAAATTTAGAAAATGATTGTTTTTTTTTTTTATACTGTAACTTTTTATTTCGTCAAATGTTTTTAAACTTGCTTTATATTTTTATATTTTAAATATTTGTTGTATTGTAATAATTATTTTTACGACACAACTGGCCATAATGCGAGTTTTACTGCACGCTGCGCGTACGGGAAAACTCGCATTGTGGCCAGGTGAATACGTGAAATTTTGTACTCAACACGGGCGGTTATTCGTAAAGCCCAGAGCGCATGGCCCTAACCTTCGGCTCGGGCCACAAACACCTGCGATCTGGGGCATTCACGAATTCACCGCCCTAGTTACGTAATGTACTATTAAAGTTTGCTACGCCCTGACGGGGTCCTGTGTGCATTGCCTAGCTTTAACTTGCATGTATCAATTGTATAAGGTTGAAAATAAATAAATTGAATTGAAATAGTTGTATAAATTTGTTAACTTTAAAAACTGCGACTTCTTCTTTTTTAATACTGGTGCTAAAGAGGAGAAATCAATTCTCGCACAGTTATACGAGAGAATTGCTGTTCCACCCGAGAACGCTACTGGAGCCAATCACAACACATTCTCAGGCATCGAGCGTTCCAATTATAGCCTGAAACATGACTACCTACTATACATATCTGCACGGCAGTGCCCCCGCCAAGTCGAGCTAAACAGCGGCACGGCCGTACCATTCTTTTCTCGAAGCAGTTCAGTTCAACCAGTAGTTTAAGAATTGTAACTAGTCAAATTTCTTAATTTTGTCTGTCATTGACTGCCTCACCGATCATCGTAGATGAAGTCACTTCTAGCAGACATCGAAGCTTCAAATTAAGAATACAATTAGTGTTTAGTGTATAATTCAAGGGAAAACTAAAAAAAAATTAAAAAATTAGTTATCTTTAGATCTTCTACTATTGTTATTGTAAATAGTTTTATATTCATACTCTTTGTATAATATGTATATTAAATGAAAAAAAAAATGCAGTTTCAGTCCAGTTTTCTAGATACACCAACTGCATAAAAAAACTTTGTAATCCCATATAAACATATACAAATACTTTATTAATAACACTTTTTTACATACGCATAGTTAGTACATGTCGTTAGTACATGATTAAATTCATTTCATCATTATCTATCAATTTATTACATACATTTTATCCTAGGTACGAAATATGGGTATCTTTAATAATTCACTGAGTAAGGAGCTCGTAAAACACGTCTATGGAATAAAAAGTATGGTCGAAAAGCCATTTACGCAATCTCAACTTAAATACCACCGCAGAAGTTGCGTCTTTTTTTATAGTGTCAGGCAGTCTGTTATAAACCGACGGATCCTTATATAATATATAGGTTTACAAAGTTATATATGCAGTAAATGGGACAAACAATTTAAATGCAAGAATGGGAATGCATAATTTGTATGTATTGATAACACAACGAGTAGGAAAAAGAAGTGAGATCCCATAAAAACATTCGATGTAAAAAAAGGCCAAGTCTCGCAACTCGTCCACTGTAAAAAGTTGGCAGATATTTCGTAGTACCAAGTCTCAGGCAGTCTTATTACCAAATAAATAATAATAAGACTGCCTGAGACTTGATACTACGAAATATAATATCTCACAACACACAGTTCTGGAAAATTCTTGGAAATCTATTTACTACTAACCCCGCCTAGCCCACTGTGCTTCAAGTCAATTCTGTGATTTTATTATAGCTTATTGTTTAATCGTAGATATATTATTTAAAATAATAGAGGCTACGAGCACAAGCTCGTGAGGCTTATCTTAATAGAAAAAAGCTTTGTCAAAAAACCGAACTTTTAAAGTGATACAATTGTAAGTTTTAATATAATCTAAACACAGCTACAAAAACATTCATTCGTATTCTGTTCTAAGCGACAGAATACTGTTACATATTCATTTTTCCAACGGATAGATGTTTGCGGGCTGGGGCTGTACAAATACGGATTAGGGACAATTTTCATAAGCAAATAGAGAGCGCACCGGCGCCTTTACGTGTAACACCGGTGTTCGGCGTTTATTGCTTTTTTTAAGAACGAATAGTAGCACTTCCCGATACAAAGTATAATGCAATGGTTAACAATAGTTTTTTTTGCTACTAGTGCGGAAAGTAGGTGATTTCCAGCGTGTGTCATGTCATACTGAGCAACTGAAGTGAGCGAATGTATACCTAATTCGCCAGGAGTCGGAAAAGGTTTTTAAGTGAAAAAAAAAAACCAATTCGGAAATCATCTTGACGCGCGTCTGTGCGAGTAAAGAACGAAATAAATATAAAAACGACAGTTTAAAATAGACAGGTTAACTTTAAATTTACTTAGGTTGTGTACTATTATCAGGAGTTTCATTTAAGAACCTCACGACATCGTTTGCTTTCAAGCTTTTTCACTGAAAACGATTGTTTTTCGTTTTAGAAAAGCAACAAATGATGTACCTAACTTCTCTTTTTGCTTCACAACTTGAAATCATTGTAACCACAAACAATTTACTGGTTCCTACTTGTCACTCAATTAGATTAGGTAGGGCAAGTTATTGTAGGTGCATTCTTATTGATTTAAAATATCGATACGAAACGTAAATGTGGAGCCAATTCGCATATTTTTCGCGGGTTCGCGCCTACAATAGTTATCCACTTTTTGTCGGTTTTTTGGACTGCGTGAAAGGGCCTACGAACATGCGAAAACTGTGTAAACGTAAACACCACAGACTCCCTATTCGCACCTTCACTTAGTTGCTTGCTCCATTCCTTTTTAATTTGTTTTTTACCTTAAGTGTAGATATATAGTAAGTGTAGATATGTAGATATAAAGTATAAATATTATAATAAGCAAATACACAAAGCAGGAGGTCTGTCCATGACGTCCATATTCGTCGAGGGCGCGAACTATACTGTGAACACAATTGTGAACACTGCGAATATGGAGCCAAGAAGAGTTGACATTCGCGCCGCGATTCGCAGTGTGAAGCTGATTTTCCACCGGAGGGGCGAGACGAGACGAGGCGAGGCGAGAATTGAAATTTGTATGGCACTTACCATTTCCACCGAGCGCGCGATTCTCGCCTCGCCTCGTCTCGCCCCTCCGGTGGAAAATCAGCTTGAATGTGGAGCGGCCTTAACCAATAAATTGTGTTACATTTGTTACACCTTCTATAGCCGCTGTACCATTTTACCGCGTAAACGTGTAACATTTTTAGGGTGCAGGAGTCAATAAGGAACCCTTAGGCGCGCGGTTGTTTTATGCGATAAACACTTCGATTCCATAGATACCTGCGATTACCGACAGAAGGTATCTATGGAATCGCAGCGTTTATCGCATAAAACAACCGCGCGCCCACCCGTCCACCCGTGGCTTAGCTCAGTGACCTTTACTACTAGAAATTTTAATTACCTCTGTGATTACTAAAGGGCGGACATCGGATGCAATCGGGTAAAAAAAGCATAAGATGGATAAGAATTTGTTAAATTTTGAGCAATATTTATTTATACATTTTTATTAAAAATATATCAGAAATTACAAAATATCTCTATCCTCCATAGAACAAAATGTGATTATTAAGAAGTTACTGGCCACTTGTAAATTATCTCCTCTTGAGATTATTAAGTGTTTATATCTATTGCTATGGCCAAAAAGGCATTTAATAACAAAAAGCATCTCTTAAAAGCACGCATATCAAAAACAGTTAAAAAGCGCCTGATTAAAGTTTACATTTGGACCATTGCTTTATATGGGAGCGAGTCGTGGATGCTAACCCAGAGAGACGACAACGACTAGAGGCCTTCAAAATTTGGTGCTGACGAAGGACGGAAAAGATAAGCTGGACGGAGAGAAATACAAACGAAGAGGTTTTAAGGATGGTAGATGAGAAAAGATGTTTGCTGGATGTATTAGAAATAGGAGAGGCAAGATGGTGGGCCACCTGATACGGCACGACAGTTTCTTCCTAAACATCCTGGAAGGTAAAATTGAGGGCAAGAGAGGCAGAGGAAGGCCTAGGATAACATATTTTAGCCAAATAAAAGATGAAGCTGATGTCAAGTCATATAAGGAAGCCAAGAGACTGGCAATGGATAGAGAAAAGTGGCGGTTACTCCACCGACAAGAGCACGGCTCTTAAGTAATGACGATGATGATCTATTACGTATTAGGCTTGTCAATTACATTGACGTTTTAACTTGCAAGTTTATGCGTTCCCTTTAATATTTATATTAAAAATAGTTATGGCAAATGAAATCACAATTCGTAAATGGATAGATAATAAGCCGGATCTAATTTATGATAATTCAAATGGGTCGATCTTTTGCACAAAGTGTCAAGTGAATTTATCTGCAAAAACGAAATTCATGAAAATATAAGTGAAAACAAATTATGGGTGTCGCTGGTCGAAAGCACAGATTTTTTAGGAAGATTTGTTGTAAATTTACTTGTGAAACCGCTGATCTCAAATATCGACACTCCCATCTACCTGTTAAGGTGTAAGGTCATTGAAGTCACAAATGCTAACAAGGTGTCAAAATTTGTTTTTAAATGCCCAAGGAGAGTAAAAATTCTAAAAGAAAAGTATCCGACTTTGCCATTACCGCCTAGAAGCGTCTTTTAACTTTGCGACTTTTTACGACGAAGTTAAATCTGTGATAAGTAGTTTCAACAGCAATGAGGCACTATCGATACGTAAAGTAAAGCAACTTATGCAAGACGACGGCTTAAAAAAACAATTTATTATTTATGAAACTGAATTTTGAAATAATAACCAGAAACATAACGTTATTAGAAACACGCGGCTTAAAAATATCTGAAGCGCTCCAATTACTGGACGGTAAGACTTTGCATGATGATGACATCTTCTGATTCTTTTTATAACAAACTGGAGTCAGTTATAGACAGTACACCAGATTACGATTTTAGAAGAAATTTGAGTGATGGTGATAAAGTTAGTGATAATAGTGAAGCGCACTTTACGAATTCGCACCTCTTACATCGGTAGATGTAGAGAGGTCATTTTGTCTATATAAGTGCATAGTGACCCATAAAAGGAATGGACTGAAAATATGTAATATAGAAAAAAATATGATAATTTACTACATACATACATACATTCACGCCGTTATTTCCAAAAGGGGTAGGCAGAGCACATGAAACGTATGTTCCAGCGCCACTTTTAGCATAAATGTGGGTATAAAAGATCGACAAAATGTGATATCGCAGTGATAGGTTGCTAGCCCATCGCCATTTACTACAACAAACAATAAAATTATTTAACTACTTTGCAACCATGTTCTGTTCTTTAAACCAATTGTAGTCATATCCATATTAAGTATATCGTTTGAAATGACTTTGACGTATATTGCATCCACTGTCCGCACTTTAGTGATTACACAAATGGCGTTTGATTTTGTCAGAGTCATGTAAATGGGCAGCCATTTAGCCAGCAGCGGCGGTGGGTTCATAGTAGCAGTACTGGGAATGTGAAAAAATTAAAAGGAAAAAGTAAGCATTACTAGTTACCAAGTAATAGTAAACCAGCTTAAAATGTACAAATTCGGACGAACTAACCGCACCATTTACATGGCGCGGGGCGATGTAACTACGGAACCATACACTGCGCGATGCTAACACGCACTTGGCTGGTTTTTTTATATATTCTTTGTTGTAGACCATGGAAAAATTAAAATCCCGCGAAGAAATATTAGAGGCTAAGAGTGGTCATTTATTATTGGTTAGGGTGATTAATTAATAGAACAGTTTACGTATAAAGTCTATTTATTTATATTATTTATCAAGAGAGTCGTGCACGTTAACTATACGCTGTTATTGATACAAGGCAACTCACGCGACTAGTGTGAAGTAAAAGCTTCGTATAAACATCCCTAATGAAAAACATGAAACACTTAAGAGTGCATTAGTATTCACATAAGTGTGAAAGAGAAAGTTATACAAACTCCAAGATAGAGCAGGACGGATTTATATTTGTGATTTCCAACACGCCCCCTCAAAAATAAATCCTTTCTCTAAAATATAAATATTATCTATTTATTTTATTACAATAATAAAATCACACGCTCTCTTTTATCTGGGGACAATTCATCATGGTCCAACATTTGTTGCTAGAATTAGGGAAACCCAGAAAAACCTAATCAAACCATTTCGCCTTAAACAACGTAACATAACGTTAACTATATATATTTACTAACTCTTATTTAATGACATAACTATGTAATTTAACTTTACATATTATTTTGTCTAACTCCTAGTTTTTCTCTAAGAACAGAAAAACGCACAGCGGACAACGGTTTTGTCAAGATGTCAGCCAATTGATTACCTGTGGAAACATAAATCAGTTTAATTATATTTTTCTCCACCTGTTCTCTAGAAAAAATGATACTTGATGTCAATGTGTTTGGATCTTTTGTGACTTGTTGGGTTATTTGCAATGCTTATACAACCATTATTATCCTCATAAATTGGTATTGGATTGATTACTTGAATGTTAATACTAGTCATTAAAGACTTTAACCAAATACCTTCTCTAACAGCTTCAAACAAAGCCATATATTCCGCTTCAGTCGTAGAAGCAGCTACTGTTGGTTGTTTTTTTGTTTGCCAACATACCGTGCATTGTTCAAACAGTTTAAATATGTACCCCGTCGTACTTTTTCTGTCTAATTCATTATCACCCCAACTCGAGTCAACAAACCCACACAAAAAATCATCACAGTTGTTTCGTGTGTAAGTCAATTTAAAACTCATAGACCCTTTTAAGTACCGTAACACTCTTTTCAAATAGGACCATAGTTTATGATTGTTTTTGTTCGTAAACCTACTCAACAAGTTGACAGAAAAACTCAAGTCAGGTCTAGTGCAAACCATAATATACATCAAACAACCGATAAGGTTTCTACAAGGGACTTCAATTGTTTCTCACGAGTTTAACTCTGTATACTCCACTTGACATTCCATGGGAGTATTTATGGGTTTACATTCACCCATGTTAAACTTTTCTAAAACAGTTTTAATATACAGTTCTTGGTCTAGAGTGATAACATTATCGGTACGCTCGATCTTATTCCCAAGAAACATCTGATTTCTTTTAAATCTACCATTTTAAACATGTTCATCAAGTACTTTTTGAAATTATTCATGGTATTTATATCTGCAGTTGAGATGACAAGATCATCAACATAAAGAACTAAATAAATGTTTTTCATGATATCACCCACGTCTAGGATGTAAATGCATCGATCAGCTGATGAGTACCGAAAACCCTTATCTATCAAAGCATGTTCAAACATTTGAAACCAACAACGCGCTGATTGCTTCAATCCGTACAACGACTTATTTAATTTGCAGACCTGATTTTCTGCACATGGGATTCCTTCAGGAATTTTCATGAAAATTTCTTCTTTTAATTTCCCATTTAAAAATGCCGTTGTAACGTCCATGTGATGAACAAGCAAATTAAATTGATTTGCAAAAGCTAAAATAAATCTGAAACTAGTAATTCTCGCAACTGGTGCAAATGTTTCATTATAGTCAATTAAATATTCTTGACTAAAACCACGTGCCACTAAACGTGCTTTGTACTTCATGGGTTTTCCAAACTCATCATTTTTAATTGTAAATATCCATTTACAATCGACAATATTTCTGTTTACGGGTTTTTGTACGAGCGTCCAGGTTTCATTTTCAATTAGAGAATTTAATTCCTCTTTAATCGCATTATCCCATAAATGTTTATCATTCCTGGATTCAATCTCTTTATAACAAGATGGTATTTTGCAAATTAATGACTTTGCATATAACAAATAGTTAACAGAAATATCGTCATCAGTTTCGTATTCGTTACAGGATACTGTAGGCATGTTTTTAATCCTTTGACTTTTTCTAATTGGATTATTTTCGCTAACCAATTCGTTTTGAGATTTCGTTAATTTATTTTGTAATGAACCACAGTCTGCTTGCTCATCTGTTTTACTTACAGATTTATTAGGCGGTTGACCTAATGGTGCAGATATTCTGCCAGTTTGTTTACTTACATCTGATTTCGGACCATCAAATTTAATGCACATCTTTTTACAAGATTGCTTGTCAGATTTACGGTAATTATCAGAAATAATTCCGTCAGGCTTTAACGACCTACTAGATAAGAAATTAATCTCATCCACTATAACATCTCTGACTTTTACAAACTTTTCATCTACCACATCCCACACCTTATAGCCATTCGGTTCATAACCAACCAATATGCCTTTTGATGACTTTTCATCAAACTTGGTTTTTTTAGTTTTATTCAGAAAATAAACTGTTGAACCGAAAACTTTTAGATATTTTAGTACAGGCATTTTACTGTGCCAAAGCTCAACTGGTGTGTTATTTGTTTTCAGTGCTTTTGTCGGGCTAATATTGATTAAATATGTCGCTGTAAGTACAGCTTCGCCCCAGAACGTTTTACTTAATATAGCACCGGATATCATAGCACGGCTTCGTTCTGTTATTGTTCGTATCATACGTTCAGCAATACCATTTAATGCTGGTGTATGCGGCACTGTTAAGTGGTAGCTTATACCTTTTTGCACACAGTACTGTTTCATCTCATTTGATAAATATTCACCACCATTATCACAATATAAATTTACTAATCTCAAATCGAAATGGGATTCAGACTTCGAAACGTAATCTTGAAATGTAGCAAAAACGTCTGATTTATGGGCAATTAAGTATGTCACCGCATAGTGCGTGCATTCATCAACAAAAAATAACAAAGTAGTTTTTGCTGTCAAGTGTCGAAGGGGTGATTGGACCGCACACATCTGCATGCACATTGAATAGAGGTCGTTTTATAACTTTCGATTTAGATTTATTAAATGGCAAACATGCTTGTTTCCCATTTATGCAAGCTTCACATAATTTGTCATTAATTATTACTTTATTTAATAACTCGGTATCAGAAAACATTTGCTTGCTTTTTATCTCAGCCAACTTTGATTTGCCAATATGACCAAGCCTTTGATGCCACAACTCATTGTTATTCTTATCGTCTCTATTCAATAAGCTATCAGTATTTAAAGCACATTTATTAAGCTGAAAATGAATGCCAATTAAATTATTTTGTAACGACTCACCCTTTGTTACCATCTTACCCTGATTGATGATTTCTACCGTACCGTCATTGTTGAAAATAACGGTCATTCCAGCAAGTTGCATTTTCTTGACAGAAAGCAAGTTGTACGGCATTTCAGGACAGAAGAGTACATCATGAAGTTTCCCTTTTATGCCTAAGTCGCTGGTTACGGCAAGGTTGCCTTTCTTTGTCGCCTTTATGTATGTCCCATTCTTTGCAATGGAGATATTTATCGGGTTTTCCAACAGCTCAAAATCTTGCGCCAGGTCGTCGCGGTTTATGAAGTGGTCAGAAGCTCCGGAGTCCAGGATGAATGAAACACAGTTCTGGTCTCGTTGTTCACTGATGTGATGCCTGTGATCCCCAGCCATAAAAGCAAATCCGGAAGTAGTATTTTCTCGATCCTTAATAGTAACAGTCTGGACCGTTCTATTTTTTTCTGTCCCATTTATGTTGAGGGTTCCTTGATTTGTTATAAAGACAATTCTTTTGTAAGTGTCCCTTTCTTCCGCAACAATGACACTTAATATGCTTGAGTTTATCCTTTTTTTATGTAGGAGTTTTTATGCGGTTTGTTTGAGTTCGTATTTATGTAGGTATGTCTTGGTTTTGTATTCTCTCGCCTAGTAATTTCGGCATGGAGTACTTTCATACTCGTGTCACGTCTTTCATTCATTACTTTGATTTCGTGATCTAAAAGTCTGGTCTTCACAAAACCTAAAGTTAAGTTTTCCTCAGCTAAAGTCTCTATAGCTGTCATGACGCCGTCATACTCGTTGGGCAGTGTCATAAAAAGATGAGTCACTTTATCTGCCTCCTCTAAAATTGCTCCAGCAGCCATTAATTCCAGCATTAATTCGTCAAATAATTGAAAATGTTTCAGTAATGACATGTCACCTTTTAGTTTTAGGTTTAGCAATTTCTTTCGCAAAGCTAGTTGAGTCGCAATACTCTTTCGTTCGTAAATGTTATCTAATTTCTTGAATATTTCCTTTGCACTATCGTTGTCATTCACAAGACCTAATAAAGAGTCTGACAAATACTTAATAAGAGTATTCATTGCCACCCGCTCATTTTTAAGCCACTCACTGTCCGGGTTTTCTGGAATATCATTGTCAATCACGTTCAAAACATTAAGTTCATTTAATAAATTTCTCATTCTAAGTTTCCACACACTATATTTATCTCCATCAAACGGTCGAATGTTCCTTTTCAACTTTGAGTTGTCCATTATAATTTTTTTATTAAAGTTCACTTAGAATAATCACTTCACTGTAAGTTTCTTTATTGTCACATAACCAACTGTTCTTTATTTACCATTTGTATAATTTTATTATCTGGGCCCATAACCTATTGGTTAGGGTGATTAATTAATAGAACAGTTTACGTATAAAGTCTATTTATTTATATTATTTATCAAGAGAGTCGTGCACGTTAACTATACGCTGTTATTGATACAAGGCAACTCACGCGACTAGTTTGAAGTAAAAGCTTCGTATAAACATCCCTAATGAAAAACATGAAACACTTAAGAGTGCATTAGTATTCACATAAGTGTGAAAGAGAAAGTTATACAAACTCCAAGATAGAGCAGGATGGATTTATATTTGTGATTTCCAACATTTATGTGAGAAATACCCATAAAATACAAGTCAGAGAAATAAATCTAACACACGCATCTTGCCTTGAAGTAACAATTCCGAATATAAAAATTTTGGGTATCTATCGGTCACCTTCAACATACAATGCTGATGAATTCATAAATAGCCTAAATTCGCACCTTGAATCTATAATGACATGCAAAAACCTAATAATCACTGGGGACATAAACAGTAACCTCATTCATAAATCTAACGAGCAATGCTATGAACGCACAAATCGACTTAATTATTTAAACATGTTGGCGATGCATGGTGCTAAGAGGAAAGTCAGCAAAGTGCGTCATATAAATATGAAATGTGATCCAATCTTAAATGAGATGCGAAAGAAAAAAGACAAAGAAAATGATCTAATAAACAAAATAACAAAGCTACATAATAATATAAAAACGTAATTATCCCATCCTCTGCTTTCTAAATCGATTTTAATTGAGTAAGAAAATCACAATATACAGCACTGAGGTGCAGCGCTGAACGCGACTCGACAGTTAGAATAGCTTCTTTATACATCGCTGGTTTTGAACCACGCCAAGTCTGGCTGGTCAAACTAAAGGCGCAATGGAAAACTACCGTTGGACACAATCCATTTTTATGAAAATAATACAGAGCAATAAATAAATTGCTTTCTCATTAAAAACAGATATTGTCCCGCCCGGCCTTGACTCCACCTCCACAACTGATGCCACACCAATTTCAACCGGATATCCACCAATGTCCAGGATCGAATGACCTGGCTTCCCTGTAACAATCTGTGCTAGTGTTTCGTCACAGAGGCAAAGGCGCACGGAACTTGGCAGCAGGTCATCTTAGCAGGTGTCAGTTTACTGAAACTGATAAGAATTTCAAGGCATGTTATAGTTGTGATATTCAAATAAAGACACATAAAAAATGAAAAACGTATAAATGTCACTTGTCTCAGTAAACTTAGTAGGTATCGATTATATTATAGTAGTGTCGTGGTAGTATTGCTCACCTAGGGCGGTAAAATAAAGAATGTCGCAGATCGCAGTTATTTGACGCCCGAGGGCGATAAATATGTGAACTGAGGCTTTATTTATTATGGTGAATACACAATATCTCGCCTCCCCCTGCCCAGGTAGTTGGACCTTCCGCGCGCGTGGCGGACGATAATTTACATTTTATGCCTAAGGTGTTCAATAAACCCCTTTTTACTAAGATTTGTGATTATGGTATCATCATAGTTCATATATTTACATGCATGACTAGCCTGCGATTAAAAATTGAAATCACCGAAGCGTAAACGAGGACTGAAACGAAAAGCCAAGTCGAACAAAGTGTTCATTAGGGACTACTTAATGTAAAATGCATGATTCATACGTCCGTCAAAACAAGTTTATATTCCAATCCATTGCAGGAAAAATCGCGTGCAAACTGCAATAATAGCAAGCTCTAACCTCCCGACATGACATGCAAAAACTAAAGCGATTTTGAAACAGTAGTCCAGATATACCATTAAAAGTAAGCGTCACTTAAATAGATTAAAGTACCTACATTCTGTGTCGATGTACCTAAGAGCTGCCAAAACCATAAGGTCCTCTCACTTAACGTTGCATTAGTGTATGGCGTGGGTACTAAATATATGTCAAAGCAATATGGGTTAAACTCAAATTAAGAGGATTTTTCTTCATTCGAATTAAAACCATGTCACTTCGAAAGACTGCAGAGTTACTTTGGCTTCGCATTAATGAAACGTTATAATTTCACATATAATTCCTAGTGCAGTCGACACCTTAGATGTGTTATACATTTTAAATATATCTGAAGATTTCGATTCTGTCGAAATCAAGTTTGCAAAACTTTTAGTGAACGTGAACTTTACTTTAGGTACTACTGCGTTCATGTATTGTACTTTGCATTTATTAAAAAAAACTTTGGAAACTTTAGTGGAGATCAATTTGCTAAACTTCTTAATCCTAAGTTAATGCTACCAGAAGCCAATGGCACCGGCCCAGAAATAAATCAAGTCACACTTGTCACAGACGTACCATAACTTGTAAGTTATGCGGCTATCGCGTGCGTCTGAAATGGGGGATTTATGTAGACAGGGTATGAAGGCAACGGGGGCTTGACCGCAGTTTGATGGCAAATTAATCAAATTCATTGGTTCTCGTCAAGCTTCAACATAATAAAATATTTTATTACCTATACTTGATGTCTACAGAATTTACATCAGATCAGCCGTACGATAATAATTCTAATAATCCATAATCCGTTAATTTATTGAATCAGCCGTTACTTTGCGGAAGTTCATAATATATTACGAGAACAATATTTCTTTGCTATTCCACTAAAAAACGCGCTGGTCTATTAGTGAAGATAAGATGCAACTATTTGCGTAAAAACATGCAAAAAATTACAGCAAACCACCACCAATAATGACAAAAACCTCGACACGTGTTTCGCCTCTCTACGAGGCATCATCAGGAGATGCTGGCAGGAGATGTTGCTTGCGCCACGTCCACTGAGCAATAATTGATCTTATCTTCACTAATAGACCAGCACGTTTTTTAGCGGAATAGCAAAGAAATATTGTTCTCGTAATATACCATAATCCTAATTATCAATGTCAGACGTGTTTATATAAAAAACCATTTTTATTAGTAAAGTTGTATTTTGAGGATCATTACAATAATTAGATATTCATATCTAATATCTTGCCACCATGAATAACTGGAAATACATCTACACCACTGACACAATACACGATCGAAGACGAGACTACAATGAGAAACGGATCCTTTAACAACAAGCGCACGACCATCACCTCGAAACGCCTCATCCAGCTCAACCTCCACTGCATTGTCGTCGGATGACGAATCCATAACCGTGCCCGAAGCTAACGAGGGCGGGCCGTCGTCCTCACCGAGAACTCTACCTGATGGCGCTGATGCGCTACGTGGAAGACGACCGCTGCAATAACCGTCCCAGAGTCGTGTGCTTCATGAACCAGGCGTTAGGGGACTGGTATCAAGACCCGCGATTGCATCGCCTGTGTCACAGAGCGTATCGACTTTGTGAAGCAGCTTGATGCATGGGCAAGCCGACACATACAGAAAGCGCCTGGACTGATACCAGCAGAATCCAGGAGATTTTCTAGAGCGATCAAAGGCAGGTATACTGAAAGTGGGAGGGAATCAATCTTTTAGTATCCAACGGACAGAAGCCAGATGCTTCTACAATAATTGACTTCTGGCGTCAGTGCCTTTCGAACACACCGAGGCGATTAGATGTGTGTTCTAGAACGTGAGTTCACACTCACAGTCCTAAGTGAGCTTACCTAGCTAAAATAATAGATTAAAATATACATATGTTGAATTTTCGTTTACAGTTGTTACAGTTCTACATATTATCTGAAATTAATCTAGGGGCCAAACATGAGAATAATTACACTCAACGGAATAAATATACGCTAAACAGAACGCTCCTTTGCCAACAGTACCAACGCCTTCTGTTTCATTTCAGAACAGTGCGGCTGATAGCTATAATAATATAATTATAATTATATAATTATAACGTGTTGAGACTATATCTTTTACTAGCGTGACAGCAGCTGCCACGAGCTCCTTGATGTAATAAAAACATGTAAGTACATAGGTCAGGTTATAGCAATGGCAATGAGCAAACAGTTCTCATGATTAATGATTTTCACTTAAGTATTAAATCGAAAAAATAATGCGACGAAGAGTGATATACACATTTTTTTAACCGTCGTAGAGCCGAAGCCCAGTTAATGTATACATTACAAAGAACTTATAAAAACGTTTTTTTTTGTTTTTTTTTTAATGCATTAATGTAGTTTTTTTTGTATTAATATTAATTTTATCATCCAGCCAAGTGACCGCAGTGTCCGCTAGCTCCCATCTTATGTAGATAGGCACGAACTCTAACCAGGTGAATGAACTTCGCTCCGCGCGCCATAGAGAATTTTTCAAACTTAAGTAAAAACTTAACAAAAAAGTTTTTTTTTTACGGATGATTAGTACGTTTTGGATACTGTAAGTGGGCTTCTGCTCTACAATGGTTAAAAAAACACGTTGTATACCACAGTTCGCTATCCTAAATAAAATAAAAACATACTTGAACATTGCGACTTTAAGCTATAAGAATTTAGATCACATCATCATCAGCCTATATACGTCCCACTGCTGGGCACAGGCCTCCTCTCATGTATGAGAGGGAATGGGCAGTAGTCCCCACGCTGGCCCAGTGCGGATTGGGGACTTCACATACACCTTTGAATTTCTTCGCAGATGTATGCAGGTTTCCTCTCGATGTTTTTCCTTCACCGAAAAGCTAACGGTAAATATGAAATCATATTCCGTACATAAGTTCCGAAAAACTCATTGGTACGAGCCGGGATTCGAACCCACGACCGCCGTTTGACAGCCGCATGCCTGAACCACTGGGCTACCGTAGCTTAAATAAGAATTTACGGAATTGTTAAATTTATTTTGACAACGATAGTTTATGTTGCACTGATATACTAGTACCTATGTACATATTATAATATAGGTATATACAGTACTTATAAAACAACGCTCACTTCATTTTTGGCTTCGTTCCAAAACCATTACAAAAGTTTCCGACCAGCTAAGTAGGCCAGTAATAAAATATGAAATTGGGCAAAATGAAAACTGCGTTATTTTGTTACACGGGGGTCAAAAGGATCGTGAATACATCAACCTCGACTAGCATAACCCAACTAATTTAATGGTACTGAAGTTGGTAATTGAACTCTTCCGTAGAATGTGTGAAAAAAATGTTATTAAACTATTGGAATGAAAATGCTGGAAGAGCATGGGTACTCAAAACCACGACTGCCACCACCACCCCATCCTTAACTCAACCCTATAGAACTTTGTTGGGGAATCATAATAGGAAGAGTGTCAGCCAGTAAATGGGTAAGGCCGTTATTTCTTGTACCTGATTAAGCAGTTAAAAATGTCAATTCCAGTGTGTAACGCCTATTAGCCATACATTTATATGGCAAATACCGAGTTCACATTTAACAGCTTCATGAATACATTAGACGAGGAAATTGAAGTACTTGACAAAGAGATGTTAAACAATATCTTCAGATAAATCGAAGTAAACAAAAAAGGCAGGTTAATGGAACCTAAAGGGCCTTGAATAGTGCCACAACAACTCGCATACCAGTTTTATTACCCGCAGCCCCTCAATGTACCTAATGAAAATCGCATACGAGTTGTTGCACCACGTAAATGGCCAATAATATTGAAAATTTACCAGAAAACCATATCCTTGTAATTAATCATAACGAATCAGATAAATATAAATATTTGGATATAGTTTTTTATTCTTTTACTGTTTTTTGTAATCTATAAATAGTACATTACTGCAGCCGCCGGGAAGGAAGGGCTTGCCGGGTGAGTAGGTATGGGCGTCCCAAAAATATGGGACATGAAGGGGAAGTAGGTACCTTAACTATCGTAGATAGGGTAATAATTTGGAGAAAGAAGACTTTATGTTATTTTTGAAAGTTAGTAATTCTGCATTCAACGTTTTTCGAAAAATTACTTGCTTCGTCTGGGAATCGAACCGACTTAAATGTGAAAAAAAAATCACCCCTACTTTTACAATGCCAATGGAAAGAATAGCTACAAAATAATAACTCTTCTTTAGTAACACAGTATTTTAAAAGAAAAGAACAACGTGAAATAATACATTTTAATCAAATTAAAAACACATGAAACCGCTAAAAAAGTCAATTAAGTAGGTAGTTTTTTGTAAATTAATTAATTAAATGCTCAAAATGTGATCCTTCTTGTCTTACACAAATCTTTTAATAATGCCGTTGCCTGTTGATTTTCTTATCATTTTATGGTGAATACTCGATATGACATGGCACAATCCTGTATGTAACTCGTCTAAGTTCTCGAATCGCTTTTTGTATAGCATATCTTTCACGAATCCCCAAAAGAAGAAATCTAGTGGTGTAAAGTCTGGGGATCTGGCCGGCCATCGAATCGGTCCATTCCAAGCCAAGCCAATATGCTTCTATTAAATCAAAACTTACTTGATATGCCATGTCCGCAATAAATTAACGCAATAACACGTATGTAAGTGAATTAAGACTACACAGATAAATATCCGAAAAGCGAACGCTCGCACAGACTGTTCCATTTTCAAATTTAAAATAATTGTCTTCGTTTTTAAATATCTTAAGAAGTATGCATTCAAACAAACGCCCTCATAAATTGTTCCTAATTCAAATTTGACAACATTATTTTTGTTTTGATTTTGCCTTCCATCTAACTTACATAGAACGTATTAATTATTTGTGCAACAACAGAGCAAAGTTTGTTTTTGCTGCGAGTGCTAATTTTGAGTCCTGAGGAAGCGAAAGATTCTAAAATTGAGCGTAGCGAGTGATTCAAAGTTTGAATTTTGAGCTCAATGATGGACTCAAAAGCTCGAGATGCAAATACTTTGCTCAGCTTTTCACCTCAGCAGTTAGAACATATTCACATCAAAAAAAATATCATAGTATCACGTATACTTCGTTTTTTTTCAGATTAGAAAAGTCGTGCGATTGTCGTCGTGCGATTTTTGGGAAAACGATTTTAAAATTTCCCATTTTGCATCGTATCGGCTTAAGCGTATCACTAATAGTGGAAAAAAGTAGTTTCATTTATATTTTGCCCGGATATGGCTGAAAAAATACAGCTAAAGTGTCGAAATCGACCGTTATTTTTCTAATCTGAGAAAAAACGAGGTATAGGTACGTTGAATAATCTTGAGACGAATAGGTATTCGTCTCAAGATTATTCAGGAAGAAAACTTAATTAGGCGTAGATTTAGGCGTTAGTTACTGCTTGTAAAACAACCTCCTCAGCGCCGGCTGCGCCGTTATTCAATACTAGAAAGGCGAGACAAGGCGCGAGAAACCAAAGGATATTTCACCATCTAAGTATACAAGTGTTGCGTGCACTAACACATCACTAAAAACTAACCGAGTTATTATTAAAATGCACAGATTTTACTCATATCTTCCAGATATTTTTGAAATATTTATCATTATCACAAGGGCCCACATTAGCATAATACGTGTATCTCGCGTGCACATCAAAAACTAGCCGTAGTAGTACTGTTGTTAAAAATGTTTAAATACTGCCTTCGTCACGTCACTGACTTCACTATATTTCCTAGTAAGGTAGAGAATTGATTTATCCTAGTAGTTTTTATATTTAAATATCAATAACCCAAGAATGGCGAGGAATATACATAATAAAATCTCAACAAATTAACAGCGTGCAATTTTTTGAAAGGGGCGGGGCCCCGCGCTTGCGCGTTCGGAAACTGCATCTGTGGTATACGTTCATAGAATTTAAGATTGTTCAAATTAGAATTATTAATTACCTAGCATAATAAAATTCATATTTACCTATTTGTTATAAAAAACGGAGTTTATTCTGAGATCTTTCATTTAAATATTCTTCAATTTAAAATTCCTTTGTACCTATAGTTATTTTGGTAATTCAAACTTGTTAATTTGATAGTTTTCGAACGTGTGTTAGCTGCTCTTTGGGGGTTCTACTTTGAAATTCGATGGTCGAACTATAAATGGACCACCTATATCTGCCATTTTCTTTTTACGTAATGGAATGAAGGGACAGTGCTAATAAAGTTCAAATATTCTGAACTTGTAATAGACCCCTTACGACAAAATGTCAGTGCTCCCCACCAAAATGAAAAAGCTACTTTGTCTCACGGAGTGAGCAAAATCGCATTTTGCACACTGTTTTCGCGCAGCAAAATATGCTTGCTCGAGCTGCTGAGGTGAAAAATACTAAGTTTAATCATTTTATCTACATGTGCACTTATAATAAGAAAATGTGTACTATAAAGTGTTTTATTAAGTAGGTACTTATTTACGAATAATCAATGCTATCTATGGAATGATAATATCGCTACTTTTCGTACGTCATCGTCGGCAATAAATAATTTTCTTGAAATTTGACTCGAACATTTTACATTGTTCCTTTCTTTTAAAATACTGTGTTACTAAAGAAGATTTATATTTTTTTAGCTATTCTTTCCATTGGCATTGTAATAGTAGGGGTGATTTTTTTTCACATTTAAGTCGGTTCGATTCCCAGACGAAGCAAGTAATTTCTCGAAAAACTTTGAATGCCGAATTACTAACTTTCAAAAATAACAAAGTCTTCTTTCAGTAAAATACCCTACATACGATATTTAAGCTACTTCCCCTTTATGTCCCATAATTTTGGGACGCCCTGTAGACGGCAGACCGTAGGGAGGCCGGATAGTGATACGAGGCCGGCAAGCCCTTTTCACGGCTAGGCGCCTAGGCGTGTATAGTGCTTTTCTCAAACATATGCAATGAAATAAGAAATATCACCACTCTTAAAACCAACCTGTATTTATGTACTTGTCCTTCGATTTTGGCGGCAACAAGTTATTCATTGCTAATTCGGCCTCCACCCTCAATTCCGGCGGACTACAATTAATTTCTTCGTCGCTGTTATCATCGGAACTTCAAAACGAATTTTATTTATAAATATCAACCACAAAATATATACACGACAATAGACTTTTAATTTTCCCTCCAATCCCTCTCTGTTTCTTTTTACGGAAGTCGTCCGTATTACGCGTGTATAATGCTCGAATATACCCTATTAGGGCCATTATACAAAAACTGATAATGAGACTCTTAATTTCTGTAATAATTAAAATAAATGCAGAGGATATAAATAAAATAAATGCAGAGGATTTTAAATATTGTCTATGGTCTCTGGTGACTTACGAATGGACAATATTTTAAATTTATTCATCAACACATTGAATCATACAGATTTCTATTCTTAAATCAGTTCGTGTGTAATAGGCATTAACGCGGATATTTTTGGTCCGGTTTCGAATTCAGCTGTTTAGCCTGTTCATGAACACAGACGCCATATTTAGTTTAAAATTAAAAAAAATTACTTCCCGGCCTAGGCCTTCAATTTTGTTTGAAATTCCTTGACAGTTCTCTCGAATTGCTCCGCCCGAAATGTGATACTTCGAAGCCTGAAATGACGCACGGTGGACGCACGTAACGACGACATTTCATTGCATGTTTGAGAAAATAATATTCGTTTTTTATTTACATTTACTCAATTATTACATTAATTCACGTTTATGCAAGCTCGTGGCACTACCAATAAGTGAGCTAGACACTCCACCTATGAACCTGGCTTATGACTCTAGTCATAGGCCACAACATTGGTTCAAGCACGGCATGCCCGTATCAATAAAGTCAATACAGCTACAGGAAAAGAAAATCACGGCCGAGCACTGCCTTGAAAAAATGACCCATATGCTTATTAAATTACCACATTTGTGTTTTTAAGTTTGTTTAAGAGTCAGTCAGTGCAACTCATTTTAAAATAGGGCTCTGATGATAGTAAAATAAGTTATGGTACGAGTAAATGAGGCCAAGAACATGGCCCGACAGCCATTGTACTTTTAATTTAAAAATCCATTTAGAAATGTTGGCTGTTTTGTTAAAATTACTTATGGATGCCATCTTGAATGTTAAGGCTGACTGTGATTAATTTGGACTTTATGTTTCAAGTAGTAAAAAAAAAAGACATTAAATGTTTTAAGAAAAGTTTTTTTATTGTACTTACCTAGTTTCCCTATAAAAGACAAAATATTTCTGATAGGTAATCGTTGTCCTAACGCTTATTTTAAATTAGCAGATATTAACCATTTATCGTAAATATCTGTTTACTACAAGGAAAATTGAATCCTTGCAGGTAATCAGTGGCCTGTGGGAGGAACTGTTTTTCTTTACAGACCACTATCGAAAATGTACCCTTCCAAAAAGAAAATTGAATCTTTGCAGGTAACCAGTGCCCTGAGGGGAAATGTCTTTATTTACAGACAATTATCGTAAATATCAGTTTACTACAAGGAAAATTTAATCCCTGCAGGTAATCAGTGGCCTGAGGGAGGAACTGTTTTTCTTTACAGACCACTATAGAAAATACTCTACCTCAAGGAAAATTTAACCCTTGCAGGTAACCAGTGCCCTGGCGGGAAATGTCGTTATTTACAGACAACTATCGTAAATATCAGTTTAAGAAAATTGAATCCTTGCAGGTAACCAGTGTCTAGGGAGGAAAAATCGGAGTGTCAGTTCCAACTTAAATGTTTTGCAAGTGGCGTGTTAATCACGTCAACCTAACGTCTTACGAAAACATTTTCAGTCTAATTTAATCTAATGAATTCAAAATATTTATTATGCAAATTGGTCACAAGGGTACTTTTACAAGTCAAAATCTATAACTCTAAATAGTCCATAATTCGTAATGAAATTAACTAAATGAAGTTGACTTGTCAAAAACAACAAAATAAATATTTTTATTTCTTAGAAATGTAAACCTTGTGGGTTGTGGGTTCAAATCCCGCTCATGGTCGTGGCGAATATTTTTTTTAATTTTCCACTATGATTGAAATTTGGAATTTCGTTAGCGGACGTTTCTGCTTCATAAAAATTTAATGTTAAAAATGGGTTAGCGCATAATGCGCTTAACTTCTGAAACGGCACCAACGTCTCAAGTTACATTGAGAATCGTTAGCAACAATGATTGTTACTAAAGATTCTCAATGTAACTTGAGACGTTGGTGCCGTTTCAGAAGTTGTAATAACTTCGCGGTAGATGTCGCTACGAGCCTCCCTAAGGTGTAAATACAATAGTGGAATGGATTGAAAGATTCGTCGCCATTAGCGGACTCACGGGTGCTCAAATGGGAGAGCGATGGACGGATTCCAGAGGTTGTGGGTTTAGATATAACGTCCAAATTCGAACTATTCGAATTTACTTAACTCAGCAAAATTGGTGAAGGAGACGCTGAAATAAAATACCAATTTGTTTTTGCCATTGCCACATATTTTTCAAAGCTCTATCTCTTTAGGAATAACGTCCAAATTCTGACTATTCGAATTTGCTCAATACGAAACGGTAAAGGACGCGTGATCAAAATAACAAATTTATTTGCACAATATTCAATTGCAAAAAGTGTTTAACGGCTATATACTCTTAGGAATAGTGTTCAGTTTTGAATGAAGTCGAATCGGCTAACAGCAAAATATAAAAGTTTGATAAAACAAAATGGAATTTGCATTTACGGAAAATGTGTTACGACCTTATAAGCTTATACTGTTAACAAAGTACAAATTAGAACTATGTCCCCCTAGTCCAACTCACGTTTTCCCCCCCGCCCCCAAGCCTCGTCCCGAATCTCTCACACAAAATCTGTCGCGAGTTTAACAATTTTTGCCCATCCCAAAAAGTGCTCAGTGCCGCTAAAGAAGTTTTAACTTCAAAAAATAAGAGTTTAATTAAAAACCACATAATAATTTAGTACTTTTCTTTTTTTCAAAATCTTTATTTCAAATAATGTATCTTATGTCCGTACCTGATACCAAACAACTTTGTTTTCAAAGTATGACATATGACAACTGGGAGGAATTATACTAATGAAATGAATAAATTAAATATGAAAAATCATATTTTTTTTTTGCTTTCATAGTTACTACAATTATTGACTACAAAACATGCCTCGAAATATTACTTCCATAAATTGCTCTCACAAAACAGATTTGCCCGTTATTTCTAATTTCCAAATTTAGACAATCGACCGTCCCTCTCGTTGGTAACTTTGCCAAAGACAGTTGGCCCATCAATCTTTTTCAATGCCCAAACCTCTTTAACGGTTGAACGGATAAAGGACGAAAGGAATTCGAGGAATATTAGAGACACTATTCTGTAATTCCGCTGAGAATTTGTTAACAACTTACTATCAGTCTTGTTTAAGAAGTGATTTGTATCGTTTCTATGCCTTCCGCAAAAAAAAACTGTATAGATTTACTACAAAAAGTGTTAAATGGTTTTTAACAAAAATATGACACTTAATTCATGATGTCGGTTTAGTATATCGCAAATGTTTTATTACTACATTAGACATGTTTTTATTTGTGTTTTAAAGATTAGATTTTATTAATAAGTGGGTTTTTCAAAACAGAATTTGAGTTAAAACCTCCTTGCTTTACATTTCAGAAAAAACCATTATGCCCATGGGCATATAATGTAGGTTATTGAAGCTCTGTATACCTGCTCGTTATTATACCAGCAAGCGTGATGAAAACTGTATTGCTTTCCTCGCAAATGTGATAAAAAAGGCTGTTTGTCTGTGAAACTGATGATCAGAATTTTACAAACTCCGTTCATCAAAGCCTTAGACTTTCATTCGTATAGAAAATCACTTACCGACTTTGTGGCACAATGTAGTAATTGTGCATTTTAGAGTATGTAGGGTACAGTGCACCGTTTTAAAATTGTTCTGATCAGCAGAACAGTCTGCTAACATTTTTTTTTTCATTTCATTGGAATAAAAATTGTTTCTCCGAGCTGGATTCTAAACAGCGACCTTTCGGCTGACCGGGCTGGTCGCTCTATAGCAACTGACAGTGAGAGCAATACCATTCTTATTGTTCTACCAACAATTTGAAACTGAATTTTCTATAATAGAAAATAACATATTATTGTCGTACATAAATTTTAATAAATCGTCCTAACTTTTCAATTCTCAATATTTGATTTGAAATGCTTGTTGTTTGTGAATGTTATTTATGCAACTTCTTGGAAAAGGATATCTGACTTATTCTAGGCTATTCAGCAAATCAGTTATTTACTATTTGTCTCTAAAAATGTACCTTCATTATTTGATTCATGATAACACACCTCTTATCTTCCTTATCTTATTGCCCTTATTGTACTGGCCACTACATTGAAGCAGTTTCTGTTCAGCTTGTCGTTATAGCATTTTGCATTGTGAATCTCGTCACTCTCTTTGTCCTAAGCGATATCGTGATGGATTTAATCAAGTTTTTTTCGAAGTGTCAAGATCGCCTTTGAAAAACCCGTCCTTTAAGTTAGGCAACCTTTTTTGTATTCAGGTTTTGCCTAGGCAACCTGACACTAAAAAAATCGTTAATTTCATATAAATATTTAATAAAAACAAATGAGGGTATATTTACTCCACTCGGTGACCTCTTGAAACCAGACAAGCTCATATCTGTCCAGGCTGAGAGTTGGCAACCCCTATTTTTCCCATTCCTTGTATCATACCATCTAGTTAATGATCTATTTTTATGAATTACACACCCTGTGTTAAAAAATGAGTTGGACTGCAAAAGTTACTTAGTATTTATGTTGTTTAACAGCTTCGGTCCAGGATTTCGCTTGGCAACCCATGTGCAACCTATGAGCAAGTTGTATTTCATCTGTGCTTCTGGGCACACTACCCTCCCTGACAGCGATTTCGTTTTTAACTAAACCGAAAACTATGACTGTCAGACTTAATATTTAATAAAAGCCCACGCAAAGTACAAAGCAAGTTGTGCAATCTCACGACCTGATATAGAACTATTGACTACTAATGAAAGCAAACAATAGGTGTACACCTATTATTGTTTGCTTTGTGTATTGTTTGCTTTCATTGTCCAACTCCATTTTTTTATATCGGATTTAGAACAGATATATGAAAAGTAGTTTTTAAATAGAAAATAGTACATTTTGAAAATGTACATACTCGCTTTCAGCTCGTGGCAAGATACCTCGGTACTAGTGGTAAAAAGACATTCTTTTCACACTAGTTGTAAACGACGTTTTTTAATACAATTGCGAAAAATAATAAATTAATATATCATTGCGATAAAATATGCTTGCTTCGAAGTTATTTTTGAACGAACCCATACTTTACAAATGACACTGACAGTGACAACATACTATTGGAATCAGCGCCATCGGGTAAAAAATCTAATATAAAATTACTGCGTTTCGAAAGTATAGTTTGGAACTAAAAAGTAAAAATCACTAGTTCGAGAAATTGAGCTTCTCGTACGCTACGCAGCCACAAAAAGTACCACTTTTTGAGCAACTGTATTAAAAAATATTTTACCTAGTACAAAAAATAAGTGCTAACTTAGCACATGAGTAAAAACCAAGCTTGTGCATGTGACCACAACAATCCATTTGTCTAAGTCCCGGGGAGCCTGCTGGGACTCGGGATTAATATACCCGTTTTTAGTGAACTAGTGTGAGCCGTTGTTGCGCGCATGTGTTGCGGCAGAGATTAATAAGAGGATGTGACTCATGCATATAAAAACTGTTTGTTGTTAGGTACTATTCAGCAAACAGTTGTATTTTTGGGCACAGTGGCACGAAATTTTCACTTATGGAACGTTTTTTTGGAAAATCATTATTGTGTAGTGTCCCCCTAATAGAACTGAAATATTACTTACTTACAACTCTTTCCAAATAAAAATAAAAATACATACAAGTATGTAGGTTCCGGTAGAGGTTCTTGTTCCAAAAAAAGAGTTGCTCAAAAGCAAAAATAAAAAACGTGAAAAAAAACAATTAACACGCAGAAAATAGAGGCATTATCAATAGAATATTCTAAATATCACAAAGTACAAACGCTCGGTGTAGTCAGAGCCAAAGGCTGTTTTGAAAAATAAAAACATTGTCTTCATAGTAATTTCAAATCTCGTGCAAATCGGAATTAAAAAAAAATGAGCTGGAATATTCAAAAATCTATTAATGCAGGACTGTTACTTTATATGTTAGGTACAGAGGCATTCAAAAAATAACTCTATAAAATATCTAGTTTTCCTTATATTATAGTTAATATCCATTTTTAACCCCCGACGCAAAGAGAGGGGTGTGGTAAGTTTAAAGTTTAGGTATCTGTCTGTACCACACACAGATTATTATTATTATTGTTGTATTGTGGGCCTTTGTATGCCGCTTCGACCAGCAAGTGATCTATTGTGACAGCCCTTTGTTTAGATTTCACCATCAAGTCCCGTTGCCTCTAGGAAATTCCAGATTCTTTGGGCGGTGATGTGTTGTACCTCTTCCGGGTGCACGATGTGCCGCCCTAGGTAGATACTTCTTTTGTGCATGAGTGTTCCGCAGGAGCATAGGATATGCATTGCTGTTTCCTCTGTCTCCTGGCAGAACCTGCAAGTTGCGTCCTGTTTCATACCCATTTGAAACAGGTGCTTGTTCAATTTGCCATGTCCTGTCAGAATTCTCGTCACTGCGCAGGTTTTGTGCCTTTTCAGTTGTAGTAGCTCTTTGGACAGTTTATTATTGTACCCTTTGATTAAGGCTTTAGCATGTATTTGTCCTTTGGCGAACTTCCAGAGCTTTATTGCCTCTGATTTTTCTGTGTTATTTAGTAGGGAATAAGCTTTCCATTTTGTGATGCCACAGAACGGTTCTGGGCCGACCAGGGTTATGTCTGCGCCCTTCCTTGCAAGTTCATCAGCTTTTTCATTTCCTACTATGTCGGAATGTCCTGGTACCCATCTAAGTATAACTTTGTTGGTATTAGCCAGGGCGTTTAAGTTGTTTTTACAGTTCTGGACTAGTTTAGAGTAGGACTCTAGGGATTCTAGTGCCAGCAGAGCAGCTTGGCTGTCTGAGTTGATGTAGATGTGTTGGTTTCTTAGGTTTCTATCGAGATTGATCTCCACGCATTTGTTTATTGCGAAGAGTTCAGCCTGATAGATTGAGGCCTCTTTCCCCATGCTGACGCTAGCTTTGAGCTTTGGCCTCTCACCATAGATACCGCATCCAACATCATCACCTTTTTTGGATCCATCTGTATACCAAACGTGGCTTCCCTCCTTGAAGTCCATTTGGTCATTTAACCATTTGTCTCTTGGAGGTATTTCCACTGTATACCGTTTTGTAAATTCGCATTCCACATAGGTATCGTCGGTGGGCATGTTTAGTTTGATAAGCGCTTGAGAGCGCCATTTTGGCCTTGTTAGTGTGCATATCCTGTAGATGCACTGTTTCGCCTCCTTTTGCACGTGCAGGTGGAGTGGCGTTAGGTCGAGCAGTGCATCCAAGGCTGCCCCCGGTGTTGAGCATAAAGCTCCTGTTGCTGTTAAGCAAGCTGTACGCTGTAAACTGCTTAACTTTGTGATGGCTGTCTTTTGGTTGACTTTGTTACACCAGACCGCGGAGGCGTATGTGATTACCGGCCTCACTACCGCTGTGTAAAGCCACATAGCAATTTTGGGTCTTATGCCCCATCTTGCTCCTGCCATTCGACAGCAAGTCCACATGGCCATTTTTGCCTTTTGTATTATGCTATTCAAATGAGCGTTCCAAGTTAGCCTTTGGTCAAAAGTAACTCCTAGGTACTTGACCTCATTTGAGTAAGATATTTCCTGTCCATTCAGTTTTAGTTTGGCAAGCTTGTCTAGTTTCCTTTTTTTTGTAAAAGGTACTAGTACTGTTTTGCTCGCATTGATGGACAGTTCATTTTCTTTGCACCATTTATTTATGGTGTTTAGCGCTCCTTGCATTAGGTTCGAGATTGTGTGGAGGCACGGACCTTTGATCTACAAGGTCTACAAGGTCGTCGGCATATCCTTGCGTGTCATAGTCTAGGTCCTTCATAGTTGCTAGGAGTTGGTCCACTGCTAGGCTCCATAGTAGTCGGGATAGTACGCCTCCTTATGGACAACCTCTTGTGGTGTAGAATGTAAACTCAGTTGCATTGAGGGTCAGAGTGACTTTTCTATTTAAAAGCATGCTCTGGATCCATCTGATGGTGCTTTCATCCACGCCCTTTGATGCCAATCCTTTGAGAATAGTTCCTGTGGGTGTGTTGTCAAAGGCACCTTCGACGTCAAGGAAAGCGCATAGAGCTGTTTGCTTGTCCTCTAGGGTTTTTTGCACTTTGTCGACCAGATCAAGAAGTGCATGTTGGTTCAGGCTTAGTGGTCTGATTGCCAGATATTTCGCTCTAATGTGCTGATCAATGACTCTTTCCATCGTTTTAAGTAAGAAGGATGATAGACTGATTGGTCTGAAGGATTTGGGCTGTGAGTAGTCCTTTTTCCCTGCTTTTGGTATGAATCGTACCTTGACTCTAGTCCATAGTTCTGGTATGGTCCCCCAAGCAAAGCTAGCTCGGAATATTCTTACCAGGTGCGGAAGGATTAGGTTTTGTCCTTGCTGTAGTAATGCAGGAAAGATACCGTCTTCTCCCGCCGATTTAAATGGTTTGAATTTTTTCAGTGCCCATATAACTTGGTTTGGCCTGAATATATTTGCAGCCAAATTCCAGTCGGTGTTATGTGCCCTCCGGGCTTGTGTGCTCCTTTGGGTGCATAACTGAGTTTCACTGGTGGGGTACGAACCTGGGAAGTGACCACACACAGATACTTAAACTTCGTAGCTCCCAAATGAATGGACCGATTTGAATGCGGGTTTTTTTGTGTCATAGATAATTTTATCCCGAGTGTTCTTAGCCATGTTTCATGAAGATCTCTGCATCCGTTTTTGAGATATTGGACTTTGAAAATGTCGGGAGTCAAAGTTGTAGTCATTATGTCATCTCTAAACTCAATGATGATGGTATGACTTTGACTTTCAGTTGAATCTTAAATACTCAACCATGAGTTTTTGTTTAATGTTCTAGCTATAGGGAATTTCGTTGTTTTGTAGTGTAAAATTATGATTATTTATATATCACAGAAAAGAAATCAGAGTTTCCGAAGTGTTTGTCACTGGTGATCCCTTCATTACTGGCGTCGAAAATGGATAAGGTATACCTATATCGCTAGATAGCGTATCCGTGCAGTGCCTACCGTCGCCGTCGATTCAAAACATTGTTAGTAGTTCAGTCACCCGCGAGCTGCCTTAAGAGACGCCCCTACGGCGCTCCTCACGAAGATACCTTGTTTGATTTTCATCGCCATCCAGTAACACTTGAAGTAAGTACTAAATGTAAAATTCTATATTATCGTTTATTTGTGCTGTTTTGAATGATGTTACGGTCAATCAATTTTATAGACAAGGTCAGTTACTAAACGAGTTTGACGAAAAAAAACATTGAAAATTTAAATACTTCCTTTTCCTTCCAATTTTAAGAAGGATGGTAATTAAAAGTACTTATAAGGTAATTAATGTAAGTATATTAAAGCCAAAGTTTTCTGGAAAGAGTTTGGATACATATAGTATGCTGTTTGAATTAGAAAACAAATCAAATCAAATCAATTTATTTGCCAGAATATGGTCACATATGGTCACAGGTTCTCAAAAGTCAGTAAGTTCAATACATATTCGACCTGCATGCAGGTGTGCAAATTATTATTATGCCTTAATTTTAATTACAATATCAATTAAATTATTAAATAAGTCCCTTAAAACTATTTTTTAATAACAAATGTCAAATATTCCTTAATACTATAAAAACATTCATTTAGTAGCCACCTCGTTAACTTCCTTTTGAACATGGTCTCCCTTTCTAATTTTATGTGATCAGGTAAGCTATTAAATATGAGTATACACATATTATTGCAATTTTTTTTATAAATGGCTGATTGACATGGAGGCTGGTATAAAAGGTTTTTTATTGAGCTCTTGTGTGCCTTATATTAGTGTCACTACGATAAGGGAAATAATCGGGATTTTCTTTAACAAATACACAGGCAATACGGATGTACAGGCAGGATAGCGGCAGTATATCAAACTTCCGAAACAAAGGTTTGCAGCTGTCCAGAAACCATGCCCTATCTAGGGCGCGAACACACCAAATAAAGATTGATAAGGTGAAATAAGTGTAAAAAAATAGATGGAACGAATGGTTTGCTATAATTGTAGTCTGAAAACAATATAATCAACGAAGTTATTATAGTACATTATTGCAGCGGCCGGGAAGTAGCAATGGATGAGTTGATTTTCCCCAAAAATGTGAGGAAATCAAATAATACTCTCAATAATCTCAAAATTGCGAGTATGTCAATAACCTATCAAGTTCCCGCCCAACTTATTTTTTTTAAGTATGTATACGGCACGACTCATAGGGCCAGTTTCAAATGGCATACAGTATACAAATTTTTAAACCATTGGAATCGGTCACAATTTTAAATGTTTTATGCAATTGGACGTAGTTTAAGGAAAAGGATCCAATCCACAGAAAGTTGAGCAAAAGTTATGGCGATTTAAAGTTTCAACCGTGATTCCTCAAAACTGATACATTTTTTTAATAATATATGTTTGAATGAAAATTGAGTTGAGTCGTGTAGTATACATTCTTATTCACATAATCCAGTTAAATGATATATTTTTCAAGATATTTGACCAAAAGTGGGGTTGGATCTTTTTTGCGAAAATACACTTTTCATAGACCCTTCCGTTTGTTTCATTTTGTAATAAGGATTCACGTAATAAAAATGGGATAATAATGGTATATAAAACCATCTATACATACATATAATAAAACAGAAGAGGGTTGGAAGTCTTTACATGAAAGATATTCGAAAAAAACTAAGCTAGGAATACTTAGAATCGATAACAGAACACCTTCCAAGAAAGTAGAATTTTGTCTGTTTATATGTACCCGCATCACGTGAAAATGGCTTAACGAATTTTGATGAAAACTTTACTCATTTGTCCAAAAAATCCCTGGCCAGGTTTTGGGCTACAACATTATAAAGGTAAGGGTGCAAAGGGGTTAAAAAATGGGGATGAACTTTGTATAGGAACTCCTTGAATCTATGACCTTAAGACTTGAAAATTTCACCAACGTTTAAGGATGAGGGTATATAATTTGGACAAAACGGCATAAAACCTCAGCCTTTGCTTCGCTTGCCTCCCCGTTTATATTCGGGATTTCAGCCCTTAAGTTTCGCTTGCAAGACGTCGGAAGATGATGAGTATCCTTAGGGGGTCATTGCTCACATTGAGCCCGCTCACAGAAAGGTTGCTTTGGGCCTTTCATTCCAACGACTCGGCCTTGCCTGCCTCTCCGCTCACCTTCAGAACTTTGGCTTGGGATTTCGCTTGCAAGACACCTGGAGATAGTAAGTGTACGTGGGGCGCGCCCTCTGGTTTCGTTTGAAAGACACCGGGAGATAATGAGTCTGTCCATGGCGGCGCATTTAGAGCGCTTTCTGAAGGAATGCTTCGAGTCATTCCAACGAAAAGCACGGCCTTTCGCCTCGCTTGCCTTGCCACTCACCTACGGGACTTACCTCAGCTGGCCTACTGGATAGTAAGTGTCCGTGAGGGCTCGCTTGCCTTGCCGCTCATTTTGAGTAATTTGGCCACAGGTTTCGTTTTGCAA
This sequence comes from Epinotia demarniana, assembly GCA_945867215.1. Taxonomy (NCBI): domain Eukaryota; kingdom Metazoa; phylum Arthropoda; class Insecta; order Lepidoptera; family Tortricidae; genus Epinotia; species Epinotia demarniana. The sequence goes on along the minus strand of OX244259.1, from coordinate 32,505,729 downwards.
GACACCTAGGGATTGTAAGTGTCCGCGGGGGCTTGCTTTCGGGTCTTAAACCCTCGAGATGGCCAAGGGAGCGGTCGCTTATAGCATGCTAAAGCATTGAATTCCTACAGAAAAGCTCTGCCTATGGCTTCACTTGCGTCCCCTTTTCAGGCCTCAGGTTTCGCTTGCAAAGACACCCGAAGATAATGAGTTTCCGTAAGGGCTCGCATTGAAAGCGCTCTCTAAAGGGATGCTTTGGGCCTTTCATTCCAATGTAAAACTCGGCTTTTGGCTTCGCTGTCACCTCGGGTATACTCGTAGTAAGTGTCCGTGAGGGCTCGCATTGGGAACGTTAAGGCTTGATTGGGACCTTTCATTGTTACGAAAAGCTTGGCCTTCGGCCTCGTTTGCGTGCCCACTTCCCTTGGGGACTTTGGGCTCCAGCCTTCGGCCCTCAGGCTCGCATTGGGAACGCTTTCTTAAGGCTTGATTGGGACCTTTAATTGTTACGAAAAGCTCGGCATTCGGCCTCGCTGAACTGCCTGCTCCCCTTGGGGACTTTGATCTCCAGTTTTGCTTGCAGGACACCTGGGGATAGTAAGGACTTCAACCCCCAAGCTCGCATAGTGACCACTCACTACAAGCATGCTTAGAGCCTTTCATTCTTACGAAATCTAAGCCTTCGGCTCCGCTTGCCTCCCCGTTTACCTTCAGGACTTCGGCCCTAAGGTTTCGCTTGCAAGTTACTCGGAGATAACGAGTACCCGTGTGGGCTCGGCCTCGGGCCTTAGGCCCTCGGGCTCGCATTGGGACCACTCTCTGAAGGATTGCCTCGCCGCTCAGGTTGGTTTCAGTCTCGCTTGCAAGACACCTGGGGATAGTGAGTGTCCGTGGGGCTCACCCCAGGGCCTTGGGACTTGGGGCTCGCAGGGAGCGCTCTCTCAAAGGATACTTTGGGGATCTATATAATATTATTGACGACCAAGTTAATGAGGGTGTTTATTTAGATTCGAAGACAACTTGAACTGTTACACGCTCAGTCTATGGAAATGAAATCTTTTTTTTGTCAGTAGTGTTGTGAAACATAAGAATACCATGTTCAAAGTATAATTCATACTTATTAATCAAAAAAGATTTACGCCCGTTCGATCGTTTTTGTTTTTCTTGCTCAATGAACGTTTAACTGACAAACAAATAAAACAAAAAGTTCAAGCAAGTGGAATTGTTTATTTATTAACCTATATTTCGATAATACATTTATGTATATTGTAATGATCCAAGACACTGCTTTATATTGGAAATTTATTTTAATGATTAAAAATAAAGCTAAAAGAATTTGAAAAGTCGGCTTTACAAATTTTTTTTTGAAAGGGATCGTTTCTGTTGTTTACTAAGACACCAAAGCAGGATTCACAACAACGCAACAAAACTGATCCAAGTGAGGTGAATCTATTTTGTTGTATATCTAAAAGTTTTAAAGAGCCTAAATTTAGTTTTTCAGAAAGAATCCAAATGGATTGGATCCATTTCGTTGAAAATATTAAAAGTGAAAACGTGTGAATTGCATTTCTTAATTAAAAATGGTCCAGGCAGGTTGGATATCTTTTGTTAAAATAAATGTGAATCAATATGTAACTAATGCAATATTACTATACGGTTCCAAGCGTTATGGGGTTTTATTAAAGGATATCTATTGGTATCCCATGTTGATTAAAATATGAAAACACTGTGTAAGCTGGGCGTCTTTTTGCTGAATGAAAATATACGCCTCAAACACCTCTCTGGTATACTTAACTCATGTTTTGGTAATTTTGTGGATTGGATCCTTTTTCTTAAACTACGTCCAATTAGAACTATTAAAGATTAAACGGGATTGTAATCTAAATGCATTTCAGTTCGTTGTGAGTTTAATTTCGATAAATATTTTTATTTTTCCATTTTAAACTATTTGAGAAATATTTAATAACTTTACTTCGATCACTTTCATAAGTACGCGTTTTGTCTATGACCATAAAAAAAGAAAATTTAAAGCAGGCTACAAACGGGCGTGATTTGTCACAGCAACTTGCAATAGTTGGAAAGAGACAGCCATATACTTTTAACCAGTCTAACTATCGTAAGTTGTTGTGATAAATTGCAAGGTCTTTAAATGTGCAAGCACTTGGCTGATTGTAGTGATTTGTCTTAGTCAAAGTACTTTATGCCCCCTCCTCGTATTCGTAATTTTTCATAGAAAATAAAATGTATATTTAAATTTTCCATTTTCCATGCACGTGGATAACTCTTATTTAAAACCTTTCCAAATTTCAATTTGATTGCTTAAGTAAACCGTGAGAAATTTTATTTGTGACAGACAGACAGACAGACGGATGGAGTCGCACCATAAGGGTTCCTTTTTTACCTTTTTTGGTACGGAACCGTAAAAATGTACATCAATTAATAAATATGAGTACTTAATGTTCGTTACACAATAGAGTTTCAATCATACATTAAACCTCCTTATTTTTTTATCCCTTCCGATAACTTTGGTATTCGTGTCAGTAAAATTTGAACTCGGATTTTGTAACAATCAATATTTTATATAGCGTACAACAGGTACGTAAATGTCTGTCCAGTAGGTACAAATAGCTATAAGTACGACAGTATTATTGCCAACCGCGACTGTTAACGTACTCGTTGGTATATAGCAAGCAATAATAAACAAAATCAAATGCGTTTATTTATTGATACGAGATCGATGAGTAACTTTGTTACAAAATCCTGTTGCGAGCGCTTAAATTTTAAAGTAACACCCGCGCCTTCTATCGTCAAAGGTATCGCAATTTAAAATAAACTCTCGTTTCGATTCGCGCTGTAACTATACAATATGCGCTCGAGTTATAGACACGATTAAGGACTTTTTACCCAACGCGGAAGTGGATAGAACGGAATTAGTTCATCTACAATATTTGCCGATGGCTGAAAACCATTATTACTCACCAGGTGAAATAGACTGCTTGATAGGCAACGAATTATTCCCGCTTTTACTCGGATCGAATAAGGGTGAGTTGCAGCAAACCGTCTGTAATCGTAACCGTCTGTTCGTTAAAATCTGAATGTATGGAACGTTTGACAAGTTTCTATGGACTGACAGCTGTCAGCGCCATATTTAACGTTAATCGGTCTGTAATCGTAAGTCGGTGCAACCCGCCCTTAATTGACTTCGCCGAACTCCTCGGTCGTAGGTATCGAAACTACTCTCGGATATGTCGCCATGGGAAAAGCCCAATGTTTTTCGCGCTCACTAAACGCTCATTCTCGCACTCTCGACGAACCCGCTACCTACTCACTCGCACGGCTATGACAAGACGTTTTTTTGTCAAATACAAGATAACTCCCTCGATCAATTAACGCAACGCTTTTGGGAAATAGAGAACGTCCCCGATAAAAAAACATTTCAGTCCCGATGATGAGGCTTGTGAAAGAATATTCCAAGCAACTTACTCACGCGATGACACCGGCAGATACACGGTTGATCTCCCGTTCAAACACGCACCCTACCGAAATAGGTTCTTCTTACACTGCAGCGAAATACCGCCCGTTAAATCTAGAAAAGAAATTAGACTCCTCTGACTTGCGCGCTGATTATAACGCGACTAACGAAGCGCGTTTACTCGCTCTGGAGAATACTAAAGTAATGTGTTTTCGATGGTCCCATTAATTTTAACTACACAATGGAGTATCAACCTTTAAGCCGAGTAGTTTCTGTTAAAGATCTTGGAGTGAAGTTTGACCGCGAGCTGACGCTCCGAGACCATATCTGCAGCCTTATCAAAGAGTCCTACCGAAGGTTGGGTTTTGTATTGAGAAACGTTGGGGACTACCACAACTCCGGCGTTATTAAACTTATTTATACGGCTTAAGTACGAAGCAAATTAGAAGCTAGTGCCTGCGTTTGGAGCCCCAGTGAGGCCAAGTATAAACTTATGGTAGAAAAGGTTCAAAAGGCATTCCTGCGCTTCTTGTATAAGAAACTGTATGGCTATTACCCATATATGTACCCTACTAAGTTTTTACTTGGCATCCTGGGGTTCAACTCTCTAGAGGTATGCAGAAACTGTGAGTGGATTACTACAGTGTGTAAGGCGCTTCAAAACAAAATTAATTAATAGTACGGAGCTACACAATGTTGTTAACTGCATCATAGTGCCACCGAACAAGTCGAGCAGGCGCACATACTTAAAGGCCTTCTACACGATCGGGACCAACCGCCAACCATCGTGTCCTTGGTCGGATCAACCATTTTTTGCATTCGTTCTACACGATCGGTGGTTGACTCAACTTGTCAGTTCTTCTCCGGTATTTGAACAGAACTGTAGCGATGGCTACTAGGCTTTCAAAGCAACACAAGATCGGTTTGGTATTTTTTTTTATGTTTGAGTGAAGAAGAAAAGTGTATTTGAGCTTTAGCCCAAGCACTTTATTTTCATTAGTATGGAAAAAATGGAAATTTGGAAATAATTCATAACAGCAGCTTTTTTGTGTGCAACTGATATATTATCAGTTTAGTAATTACGTAGACTCAAAATCACCAAAATATAAGTCATAAAAAAAAACGATATTTAACCAATTCCTAAAAGAAGAGGAAATAATAGATATTAAATTTTTGTTTTGGTTAATTTCCAGACACTTCAAGAATAATAAATAAATCTCACAAAAAACATAATGGATGTCATTTATTTTTATATATTTACTTCCCGATGGAAATTTTGGTGGATTCGTGGATAAGGCATATTAGAATAACATTTGAAAATTAAACAAACAAAAAAACGCTGTTTTAAATTAATGTTTGAAAAAAACGTAATTTTCCTGGGGTACTTCTTTTTCATAAGCTCCCATGCTTGAGTTTTTTAGTTCTTATTTTTGTATAAATCGGATCCAATGTCCCAAAGACATGGTAAATCAAAATATAAAGACATAAATTCGGTCAGAACCTCTCGTTCGCGGCTTTCTTTTTGCGAATCCATTGCACAACGTGCGCTCGCGACTACTGACAAGCACACACTGATGCGCTCCCGTCGGCCGACAGCGTTCCAGACGGTTGGGACCAACCACGGACGCAGCCTGTCGCGAGGGATGCGCTCGCGACCAAGGCCGTTGACATCAACCAAATATCGGTCGGATCAACCGCATTCTACACGGTCCATTTTTATATCAACCCGACCAAGGACACGTTGGTTGGCGGTTGGTCCCGATCGTGTAGAAGGCCTTTTACAGTTTTCTGACGGCACAGGAGTGCGCGCCACGGCTGCGCGCCGCCACTCACCACTATGCGACATGCTCAACTCATGCAACGCGCTTCTGCGCACTGATCCAGAGGTCGATTTTTTTATTTTAAATAGTTTGCAAGACTTTAACACGTGTAATTGGTGTAAACCGTTCTTGTTTTTAATAATAATAAATAATAAATAAATAATTAATATAGTTGTATTTTCATACACTTTCCTGGCCGCTAAAACTGTACAGTAATGACTTTTAACTTCTTAAATCTGCGTTCTACAGTTACGTACAACAACAGTTACGTGCAACTTCACGTACTATTTTTGCCAGTAAAAACATTTCCGAGCATATTGGAGATAATGTATTTTTACCCTTCTCCATAGACTGAGTGATCAAGTCACTGACCTAAGTTTTCACATGCCTGACCTGGTCGAATATATTATGGGAAGAAATATGTGTCAATATTTAAGATCTTATGTACCATATATTCATTGTGAATAAACCATTCATTAATTCATTTCTTCATTCATATATGTAATAAAACGGTCATAGCTATTGTGTGCCACAGTTTTCCACGTTAGTTCCAAAGTGCAATACAACTTAAAACATTCGAGCGTCCTTTCAGTATTATCTGACTTTCCTTATTTCAGCGTTTTTTCTCTATCCTTGGCGTAACTCCAGATGCCATTAAAAACTTCTCACTTCTTTCCTTTCGCCTTTGTTGTAAAGGAACGGAAGGAAGATGATATAATGTCTGAAACACTTATTGTGTTCACAAAGCTCACAGTAGACGAGGGTATACAGTTTCAATGGCCACAACACTCATTTAAACATCAGTTATTGTGCTTGTATCGAATATGATACCTATTTTACAGAGATATTTAGCGTTCCGTACGAAGATTGTTCCAACCGAACACGCAAAAGGTGGATCACTCGGCATCTTTCCGTCTTTCACAGCCAGTTTCATTGTGTCTGGTGGCTTAGCCTAGTGGGTCCTGGTGGTCCTGAGTCCCAACACCGGTAACGGTTGGACCCATTGTACAAAAGGGTGTACGCCTATTAAATATATCGTCGCCTTATACGCAACCCTTATTGAGCGTTGTGTCAAAAGTGTCCCATAATATTAATAAATAATTGTTTCATCTCACCGGCTCTCTTTATCGCTCAAAATCTGCGCTTATAAGCCCAGTATATCCGCTAGCGTGGAAAGAGTTTTTTTAATTTGGAACGTGACGTAGTATTACGACGACCAACTTTTTTCTATAGATGCGTTCAGAATCATTGGTCGGCCATGAAGTAGTTAAGCATGCATGATCCGATATTTGATTTTATTTTATTTTATTTCGGTATTAAATAATTTAAAATATAGTTAATTACATTATTTTATTATTTTGCATCATGAACGTACTAAAAAAAACAATATATTCAAAGGAAAATTTGAGTTGAAATTATTTTAATGGTGCAAATTCACGCCTATTCCACATATCCCTACTGCGATATCCCCCCCAGTGGGCCACTTGGAATATTTTTCCAATTATTTCTACTGGTAGGGATATTTTTCCACCTAGACCTACTAATTCATGTCAAATGGATTATTTTCCGCATATCCCTACCATTTCACCCCTAGTGGGGATAGTTGGTTTTTTTACACGTGTGGCCTACTCCACACACTAGGGCTCGCGGTCGTGTCCGGGTTTCGTGTACACGTGTTCGTGTAACCCGCCCGCGGGTCTAAGCGACCGGTCCGAACGGATCCGTGTAATCAGCGCACGGGTACCCGTGTACCCGTGTACACGTGTACACGTGTACACGGGTACCCGCGTCCTGTTTACACGCGGGTAGTACTACACGTCCTTTAGTTGTGGTGTGAAGCTAGGAACTATCCCGTTGTTCTAAGAATGTACATACAAGTACTAAATGAGTGTTCGTAGCATTACAATTATAACATATTATTTGTGAATAAAAATAGCATAGGAATAAATGTATCAAATTATAACAAAGTACGTAATTCGCCTCCTCAAATTCATATTTTAAAAAAGTAAGCACGAATCCATGCTTATGTTAAAAATATGAAAGTGGGTCTGTCTGCCTGTGTCTTTCTGTTACCCCTTCACGCTTTAACAGCTGAGTTGATTTAGATAAAATTTGGTATAGAGATTTGAGTCTGGGGGAGGGACATAGGATATAAACGAATTCCACGCGGACGAAGTCACGGGCAGAAGCTAGTAGTAAGTTTTATCCCATAAAAAAACATTCCATCTAAAAAAGAGGCCAAGTCTCGAAACTCTTCCACCTTAAAAAGCTGTGACATATTTCGTAGTACCAAGTCTCAGGCATTCTCATTATTCTTTATTTGCAGCGAGACACCGAAATTTGCAAAATATCTTATTTTCATCTTGATTTTAACACTAAACACTAATTATGTTCTGAAACATTAATAATAAGGTTTATCGTTTATATGTAGGTTAGTTCCCACTAACGGGCCTAGATGGCGCTAGTAGTCCTCGCAATCGACCACTATCCGCACTTTATTATTGTCTTTGTAAAGCAGACTAAACTTTTACTATTTCAGTTATAAAGGATAGCATATTTATATCATTTAGAAGCCTCTTAAAGTGCACAACCCTTAAAATAAGTTAAATACAAATATGTTTATGAATAGTTCTTAGACAAAGTCATAGATGTCGCTAGTGACTTATGTAAACAAACAACCCCCCCAAGTATTGTAAAATATGGTACCTAAAGTTTTACGTTATTTTGAATATTCCAAACATAACCACGATAGTTACCAATAGCTTTGCATACATTAGAAATTTGCATACACTTAGTGTTTACCCAACTCCCCGAGAGATGTCGCCCATACGGTCCCTTGAGAATGGTACAACGCGCTGTTAAGATTTTTCCTAGCTTAATGGGGTCAGCCGCCTAATAATGTAATGTGGTAACAATATAGCTAGGTGAACAGATACGCGCACGACTTGCATCAACTCGCTCTGATCAAGCTCGGACCTATCTGTTTAGTCATTAGTATAGGGATATTGCTCACCTTGGATAATATTCCCGCAAGGCACTGACCTCAGTCCTGCGGTATATAATCTAAGCAGCCTCTATCGACGTAGTAGCTAGAATAGGTTATTCCGTCATTACAATTCGCTGTACCAAAACTGAATACACAAGTCTCCAGTGCAACTCATCGTGTTTAATTGGCTCACCGACCTTCCTAGCACCGAACCCTACTACAAACTGGCGCACAACGTTAGGGCTAGAAAAGAAGGAAGGGTGCCAATACTCACCAGATCGAGAGCTGCGTTGGTGAAGAAGGAAGAGGACAGCAAGATGACTGTAAACATGACAGACGACCAGTTCCAGCAGCTCTTGGCGACTATAATTCGGCAAGAGCCTGCCACCCCAGCTGCACCGATAGAGGAGCGCCGATCGTCCTTCGCCGCAGCCAACTTTGTGTTTGATGGAGCACGCGATCCGGCCCGAGTGGAGGCATTCCTGACCGCCGCTTCAGTCTTCAAGATGGTGGAGAAGATGAAGGATGAAGACGCCCTGCTTAGCGTCCCGTTGATTTTAAGGGATGACGCGGCGACATGGTGGAACGGAATCAAGGACACAGTTAAGAAGTGGGACGATTTCGAGGCCCGACTGCGCCGTGCGTTTGCTCCTCAACGACCCGCCCACTTGGTGATGTACGATATAGTCACCGTGAAGCAGCCTGTGGACATGCTAACAGAGTCGTATATTGCTCAAAAACGCGCTCTGTTTGCTCAATTACCGCATGGAGATTTCTACACAGGCACCATCTCCATCGCATCCTGCTGTATCGTGCTACGGATGCGGAGCCCCTGGCATCATCCGGAGTCGCTGCCCAACATGCAGAGTTCCTAAAGTTGAAGCAACCGACGTGGCTTTTTGTCCCGTCAACACCGTACCTGTTCCCGATACAGATGCGCAGCCAAGACCCTTTATTGGCATTGGAATAGGCCGAATTGCAGGAACAGCATTTGTGGGCACCTGCGCCAAAACCAGCGTAGCATCATACCAGCTGTACCAGTGTCTGCAAGCTCAGGGATACCAGTTCTACACGGAAAGAGCAGAAGTGACCCAGGCTGATGGGTTCCCAAGACTACAAACCATACTGAAGGTGAGAGTCACGGTAGAGTTGTGTGGACGAACGATCCCTACGACATTCGTTATTTTACCACAATCACGTGACAATAAGACACTCCTCGGAGTACGGTTCATACAGGACGCGGGCATGATCTTAAATTTGGCTCAGATGACGTGGCATTTTTTGGACAAGCCAGACATCATATATGATCTCCATGAAGAATTGGCTAGTGGCCTATCTGAGGCACACCTAGAGGATGATGCCAGTAGACAACCTGCTTGTGGGTTTAATCAGTTGAAGGTTGCTTCCCTACCTGAAGCCAGTGCAACTACCACGATGCAACGTGCTTTACCTTTTGAGGAACCTACTCTACCTGCCGAGTCGGCTACAGACAAATACAAACTGGTGCCGATAGCCATCCCAGAAACAACGCGGCCTTTGAAACGCGCAGGGGCCGAGCTTTTTGACGGGTACTCACCCAGGTATGACTTCATGTTACGAGACGCCCAGATGAGCTGGCTCAACGCGGACAATGACCTGTCCCCTCATTCGAGAACCTTGTTTCCAGATGCCGAAGACATTGGCATTGGGTCCGTCGCGATTGAAACAATCCAATCGGAACTTCAACAAGCGGACGAAACTAAACCGTATACACTGAAAACGGACACAAGCGGTTATGCTCTTGGAGCTGTTCTAGTCCAGGGGGAGGGAGAGACCGAGCACCCTGTCGAATACGCGAGCCGGCTACTCAATCCCGCAGAAAAGAACTACTCCACGATTGAGCGAGAAGCGCTAGCCCTAGTCTGAGCACTTCGCAAGTTTCGGGGCTATATAGAAGGCCTCAAAGTGACCGTAGTCACCGACCACCAAGCCCTGAGATGGTTAATGACCCTCAAATCCCCAACCGGCCGCCTAGCAAGATAGGCTCTCGTAATACAGAGATGTCGCCCATACGGTCCCTTGAGAATGGTACAATGCGCTGTTAAGATTTTTCCTAGCTTAATGGGGTCAGCCGCCTAATAATGTAATGTGGTAACAATATAGCTAGGTGAACAGATACGCGCACGACTTGCATCAACTCGCTCTGATCAAGCTCGGACCTATCTGTTTAGTCATTAGTATAGGGATATTGCTCACCTTGGATAATATTCCCGCAAGGCACTGACCTCAGTCCTGCGGTATATAATCTAAGCAGCCTCTATCGACGTAGTAGCTAGAATAGGTTATTCTGTCATTACAATTCGCTGTACCAAAACTGAATACACAAGTCTCCAGTGCAACTCATCGTGTTTAATTGGCTCACCGACCTTCCTAGCACCGAACCCTACTACAGTTCTGAATTAGTGTTTTTGTTGATCGTTCAGTGAATATGTGAGTGACAAAATTAAGAAACTTTGACTAGTTATAATTCTTAAACTACTGCTTCAAATTGAATGAAATTTGAAATACACCTTGTTTAAACAATGCCTGCTTGGTTACTGAAAATTCAGGCTTCCAGTTTTATTCACAACGAAGTTATTGGGGGGTCAAAAACGGCCTGAACTACTTCGAAAAAAGATAGTACGGCAGTGCCGCTTTTTTGCTCGACTTGGCGGGGGCACCGCCGTGCACCCAGATTTTTATTTGAGCTTAAAATGTGAAAAATAATGTAGTAACATTAGTCTAGTTTTGGTTTTGAACCATAATAGTAACGAAGCTGGTGGTCTAAAATTGGCCGGTCCCAATTTAGAAATAATGATGAGACTTTACTGCATTTATGAAATTTTGCATACCTAAAACTATGTAGTATTGTGCGATTACCAAGTCACAATAGTACCGAACCGTAACTAGAGCGGTGAATTCGTGAATGCCCCAGATGCCTGAGACTTGGCTCTACGAAATGTCTAACAACTTTTTAAGTTTAAGAAGAGTTTTGAGACAGCCTCTTTTTTCCATGAAATGTTTTTTATGGGATGAGACTTACTAGCTTCTGCCCACGACTCCGTCCACGTGGAACTCGTTTATATCCTATGTCCCTTAAGAACCCTTCCACCTGCCCCTTCCACTTCCCTAATATATAATCCAGGTCAAATTCATACCCAGTTTTTTCTGTAACAGAGCAAGGTAGTAATCTTGGTCCTCTCTTATTTCTCATTCTTATGAACGAGCTGCCGGCATCCATAAAACACTCCACGTGCTTATTGTTTGCTGATGATTTAAAATTAGTTAAGCCGATCAGTGATCATCAAGACTGTTTTAAATTACATGTGGATATCAACAGTGTTTGTGCTTGGAGTACTCATAATAAATTGTTCCTTAATGAAGATAAGTGCCCAGTAATGTCTTACACTCGTGCTTATCATCAGTGGCGTGCCTAGGGTTTCGGAATAGGGCAAGCCGAGACATATGTTTTTGTAGTTTTTACGGTTATTGTGGATAAATCCATCTTCTTGCCTCATTATTGATCAATCTTCAGTTGCATATGCACTTGCTAGCGAGGCCGAGCTCACCAAAACACACTGAAGGCATGCTACTACTATATATAATTTTACCAATGAGTTTTGTACCTTGATTTATTAAACTGTCTTTTATGCGATTTACGGATTGACTACTCTGAGAAATACACAAATCAGGCGACAAAACCTGGCGAACAAATAAGTTGTTTCTTCTGTCTGAGCAAAGTTTAAAGAGTTTACCTTTCCCTCGCCAAGCAAAACTTGCACACACTTTAAATTATCACAATCACAAGGAACTACTTCCTCCATTGTAAATCCGATTAAACAGCAACACAGCAAACAAAATACTTAATGACCGCTAAAATAAATAACAAACTGATCGCTTAAATAAACAACAAACAAACAAAAGTAATTAAAATTGAAACTACAAGTCGGCCGTCATCACACTCATCAAGGCGCACGCGCGAATTTCGCATTTTACTAGACTTGTGTACAACTTCATAGGCATGCAGGGCTTAAAATCTCGTACTATTTGCTATATGAACCTATAAACACTTATGTCTCATTATTAGGCAGTCTTCATGGGTAAGAAAGAGACATAGATAGCTAGAATAGAAGCCCGCTTGCAAGCCAACGCGTGCGAGTGAGATGACTAGCCGTGTGCCTGTCTCAAGCGATTGTCGTCATCTCGTCGTCACAGTGATAGTGCTGCCAGCCAACTGCGCCGCGGCGGTGCCGGTCGAATTTTGTACCACGATGTAGGTAATAAATTTGAAAAATGCAGTGAGAGCGCGAAACAGTGCGAATGGAAATAGTTCGTGCTCTCATTACCTTTGATTTTTGATCGATAATGAGTTTTGAAAGGCAAGCCCGGCCTTTGGGCTTGTATGGCAGTACCGCCACTGCTTATCATCGCCTTCATTACAATTACTCAACTGAAAACAAGCCCCTCCAACAAGTCACAAATGCTCGTGACCTTGGCACCTGGTTCGACCCGCATCTCACTTTTAATGACCACATTGTTACTACTTGTAATGCCGCTAGAAAATCGTTGGGCTTTGTAATCCGCCAATGTAAATTTCTAGACTCGCAAAGTGCCCTTAGTATATTATACTACGCATACGTTCGTAGCCGACTTGAATCTAACGCGATAATTTGGAGCCCCCACGAACAGCAGTGCACCCTTATGTTGGAGAGGGTGCAAAAATCATTCGTACGCTTCCTTTTTCATAAACTGTATAGTTAATATCCTTATCGCTATCCCACCCTCTTTTTACTAGGAATGGTCAACTATACTTCTCTAGAGTGCGGAAGGAATTTGTCCGTCATAAAATACTTCTTTCGTTTAATACGCGGCCAAATTAGTAGCCCTGCTTTGCTATCTGTAATTTCGCTCCAAGTGCGTCCCATCCCCAGTATTCAACTCCGACCCCGTCGCCGCATTCTATTCGCTGTCCCGGCGGCACGAACTCGTGCCCTGTCACACTTACCACTGCACCATGCCCTGACTCTTCTCAGTGATATACTGGACAGCGACAGCAAACTGGATATGTTTCACAGCACGGAATCTCAATTTCTCTCATCTAGCAGGCGATACTTGGAGTCTATTACGGCTTCAAGTTCCATACTTTATTGATATCTACTGTATTGTAAATAGACCTAAGCACCTTATTGTATAATATCCTCCTGTATAATATTAACATGCATAGCCTGTCTGTTAGTGTTAATTAAGGAATAAATAAATAAATAAATATAGCCGTTCAGCGGTAAAATACCACAGCTCGGGTCGGCGAAGATAACAGATAAAAGTACATTATTGTCGAAGCAAGGGAAGTAGGCATTTGCTGGCTGAGTATTAATTTTAAATGGACGACCTTGGGAGACCCGTTTCGCCGGCAGGTGACGAACAAAACAAACAAAGTAAACTTAAGTAGTTAGCTTCCATTTTTTTGTTGAAATTTCGACTTTATCGCAAAGGCATAAAACTTAATATTGCTTTTGTATTCAACCACTTCTTTATCTATAGTTTAGTCGCTAAGACTTTTGGGTTTATCCAAAAAAAATTGCAAGACACTGATAACGCCTATACAAATGATGATCTCGTTACTCCAAATTATTTTTATCTCGTTAAACTACATCAACGATGTTTAGTACGTCCGAAATTGTAAGATAAAATCCTGTCAAAAACGCAAGCAGAAAACGACTTTTTCATGAGAGCATAAAATCGTACCGTTATCCGATATCGAAATAATTATGGTATACTTTGAATCGGTAACGTAAAATCGTTTTGTTTGAGTAGGTACCTTTATTTAAAAATGATAACGGTATACATTGAAGCAGTAGCAAAATAGTCGTAATATCGTTTTGTTCGAGTACCTTTCTTTTAAAATGATAACTGTATCCTTCCTTTAGATAGATAGGCAGAGTAATGATGCAAGTATCGTTTTGATTCAGTGCCTTTATTCGGTGCTCATATTCAACCTCGTGAGTAAAGGTACGATTTAAAAAGGTATACCACATTCAGTCCCTTATTTAGAACCATACTGGCATGTACGGTGGAGGAAAATGAAGACTTAGCAAATGTCAACTCTATTTGAATGACGTTAAGGATCAAAAGTGCTAAACATTAAATTTCCTCGACTGTACAATACAATAAGCGCTCGGTTAATATTAAAAAGTTCTCATGTACAGTCAGCCATGACAGTGGGCTACCACTTTTGGACCTTATTTTGCTTATTTTGCGTAAAGTGTCCGATTGTAATGGGAGTTGGTACTACATGGGCATTTGACATGATCTTCGTCTTATCCATGTTCATTCTTAGACCAACTCGCTCGGATGCTTTACTGAGGTCATCGAGCATCGTACTTAAGTCCTCCAATAAGCGCTCGGTTAATATTAAAAAGTTCTCATGTACAGTCAGCCATGACAGTGGGCTACCACTTTTGGACCTTATTTTGCATGCAATAAAGTACAAAAGTGGTAGACTACTTTTGTGGTTGACTGTACTTACCTACTGTTTTTGTTTAGCTATCATATCTATAAGCGGCTATTAATAAAAGTTAAACAGTTTGCGTGCCCTTTGTCGGTCCATCATTAAATAAAATACTGGGTTTATACAATATTATGACGCAATAGAGCAAACATAGGCTTCCTGCGATATTTCCTTTTGCCACATACCTAATATAAAACAACATCATACACACCAAACCCATAGAGTTGCTAATGCAAATAGAGTAAAATGAAATAAATAAATTATATTTGCCTCAACTCAAACGGCCGCGGACGGTCCGAACCCGCGTGTAATTAGAACCCGCGGGTACGTGTGTACGGGCACGGGTACCCGGGTACCCGCCCGCGGACCGGGCGGGTTCGGGCGTGTCCGTGTGGAACGGACGCTTAGCACCGCGGGCTTAAGAACACGGGTATTCGGGCGGGCGGGTTTAAACGTGTAGCGGGAGCCCTACTCCACACCGAATAGAATAAACCCTAATACGAGTACAACCTTCTTCGCGTGGAATGCAACACGACGCTCGCGCTTACCATACTGTCCACGTCGCGGCCGGGCGCGCGAGGGGGCAACAGCGCCCCCCGCGGCTCCGCGCCTCGGCCAGCCAGTGATGCATACGACACGCACCCGCGCGCACGCAACTCTGTTTGTTTACGTACAACTAACGTCTAACACTAAACGTGATTGTGTCTGTGCCTAAATAGTGCATGTATCCCGACTAAACTCTAACCTGTGTAAATGTGTTTACTGTGTGTGCCTTACTTAAACATTTACAAACATTAACTAAGAACTACTAATAAACAGCTGTTAAGTACTTACTGACTATCATTCATAGTGCCACGTAGGTAATCCCCCCCCCCCCCCCCCCCCCCGGTGGCGGTAGGTGGATTTATTTCCATGTATCTCTAATATTTTGCCCCTGGTAGGGATATATGGAATTTTTCCCATTGATCTCTACCAGATGGTTTTGTGGTAGGGATAGATGGAAACGTTTCCTTGCATCTCTACCAGATGGTTTTGTGATAGGGATAGATGGAAACTTTTCCTTGCATCTCTCCCTGATGGTTTTGTGGTAGGGATAGATGGAAACTTTTCCTTGCATCTTTCCCTGTTTTTTTTTTTTTTTATTTCTCAAAAAAAAGTATGGTACATTTAAGCTTAAATTAGTTTCGCCAAACTTACGTTTAACGGCGAAATGAGGCACTCGTTTTCAACATTAGTACCTTGATCTACATTACATGATTGACTTATATTAATGAGGTTAATACAACATTACAATTATCCACTGGGGTTAATACATAATTATAATTATATCATATCAACACAGTGTATGTGTATAATATTTACCCAACTTATTTATTCAGTCATGCGTGTAAGTACCTATTAGCAACTTCTTAATTTTTGATTTAAAGATGTTTTACTACCACATTCGTCTTCTATTAAAAAAGTATTAAATATTCGCGGTGTGATATAACCGCGCGTCCTTTTACCATAGTAGTTGCTAGCGGTTGGTTCCACGTATTTACGACGTTTTAACCCTCTTCGCGCTCGGGTATATGCTCGCGGAGTTTTAAATTCGGGATTATTAAATTGCTCAGTTGCTATTAAGTACATAACTTTATCAGTGCATGATATATTCGTAATGTTTTAATATTAACTATATTTTTTAAACAAATAATTTTACACAATATAGACCTTAATCTATTACATACTGTATCTACGTGTATTTTCCAGTTAATGTGTTTATCTATAGTTAGGCCTAGGTATTTAAATTTATCAACTACTTCTATAAGTTTACATTTAAAGTCACGCTTCTCGATATGTAAACAACCGTATGAGTGACCAATAATTTTAATAGGCTCCTGACTTGGTTTAGTATGTGGTGATTGTATGAGCAGAAATTTCGTTTTTTCGGTGTTTAATATTATACCGTTATCGTGAGACCATTTGAGAATATTTTCGAAGTCTTGCTGGATATAAGTCTGTACGTTATTAATATCTTTGTCAGCATATAGTAAGCAAGTATCATCCGCATACACATGTAGAACAGTTCCGCACAACATTAGCTACACTGTTTACATGCATTAGGTATGTACCCGAGCGGGCCATACACCGAGCCGGTCGGCACCCCGGTATGCACCTCTGCCTCGTCACCGCTTACACCGCCCACGGAGACGCGCAGGGTTCGTTTCGACAAATATGTACGGAACCATTCCAACACTGGACCACGAACCCCACATTCGTCCATCGCCTGCAGTAGTTGTTCGTGGTCCAAGGTAACGAAGGCTTTTTTAAAATCAATAAAAAGCACCCCTATGTACTTTTTGTTATTCAAATTACCGCAAACTTCATCTGAAAATTTCGCCAGAGCCGTAGACGTACTTCTTGACTGCCTAAAACCATGCTGCGCATCCGAGATAACGTTATGTTTCTCAAGGAAAGTACTTATCTGGTTCACAATTACTTTTTCCATTATTTTATTGATGACAGGTAAAATCGCTATAGGCCTATAGTTTGAGTACTCACAATGACTTCCCTGCTTATATATCGGCCTTATAATAGATTTTTTTAATTCGTCTGGATACTTTCCTTTCTGGATGCACATATTTACAAAATTTGCTAATACTGGACTAATCTCTTTCTGTACATGTTTTAATTCTTGCACTCTTATTTCATCTACGCCCGGGGTTCTTTTGCAAAGTTGGCCAATATTTTTTTCAATATATAGGTTATTAACTTTTTGATACCTGAAGCTTAAGTTACACTGTTTAATATACGCCTGACGGTCCATAAACTTGATATTACAGTTATGTTTTAATAGACTTATTTCTTCCGTAAAAGTGTTAGCATATTTTGTATATATGTTAGGCAGCGAGCTTGTTTTACCTAATTATTTTAATATGGTAGTATCAACGGTGGGTTTAGGAGCTCCTAACCAGCTATTAATAGTATGCCATATTTTTCTAGAATTATTTTCACAGTTTTTAATTTCATTTTGTTTGTATTTTTGCTTAGACATATAAATATATTTACTAGTTAAATTTCTAAATTTAGTATAGTTTAACCTATTGGTAACACTTTTAGGGCTACTTTTCCACACTCGGAACAGTTCATCCCGTCTTTCAATCATTTTTATAATAGTGTTATTCATCCACGGTTGCGTCTTTCGCTTTTGTTTACAGTATATAGTAGTTTTTGCGCGCTCGTAGATATCACTAAACAAACTAACTAACTTGTTATACAGCAATATCGGACACTTGATGCTTATAAAATCGCCCCGGTTTACTTTGTCCAACATATCACTAATTAGCCTGGAGTTAAGTACACATACCGGTTTCCTTTGTACTACTTCACTGGCCGAAAATCTGATCCCGGTCGATATGTTTACACCTATCAGATAATGATCGGTGAGTTTACAGGTTAGGATGTGTGCGGCGAGGCGCTGCGCGGGCGCACGCACACAGGCATGGTCGATACACGACGTCACCAGCCGGTCGCCCGTCACCTCCTCCCTCGTGCATTCGCTTATCATACACTGCAGGCCGTGGTCACACAGGGTGCTCTTGTATTTATCTGTTACGTTGTTATGCAGCATGATATTTATGTTCGTGTCTCCATGATCGTGACCTGATGGTTTTGTGGTAGGGATAGATGGAAACTTTTCCTTGCATCTCTACCAGATGGTTTTGTGGTAGGGATAGATGGAAACTTTTCCGTGCATCTCTCCCTGATGGTTTTGTGGTAGGGCTGAGTGGAAGAAGTTCCATATATCCCCACCAAACAGCAAGTAAATAGGGCTGAGTGGAAGAAGTTCCATATATCCCCACCAAAGAGCAAGTTAGTAAGGCTGTATGGAAGAAGTTCCTTATATCCCCACCAAAGAGCAAGTAAGTAGGGCTGAGTGGAAGAAGTTCCTTATATCCCCACCAAAGAGCAAGTAAATAGGGCTGAGTGGAAGAAGTTCCATATATCCCCATCAAAGAGCAAGTTAGTAAGGCTGTATGGAAGAAGTTCCTTATATCCCCACCAAAGAGCAAGTAAGTAGGGCTGAGTGGAAGAAGTTCCATATATCCCCACCAAAGAACAAGTAAGTAGGGCTGAGTGGAAGAAGTTCCATGTATCCCCACCAAAGAGCAAGTTAGTAGGGCTGAGTGGAAGAAGTTCCATATATCCCCACCAAAGAACAAGTAAGTAGGGCTGAGTGGAAGAAGTTCCATATATCCCCACCAAAGAGCAAGTAAGAAGGGCTGAGTGGAAGAAGTTCCATATATCCCCACCAAAGAGCAAGTTAGTAGGGCTGAGTGGAAGAAGTTCCATATATCCCCACCAAAGAACATGTAAGTAGGGCTGAGTGGAAGAAGTTCCATATATCCCCACCAAAGAGCAAGTAAATAGGGCTGAGTGGAAGAAGTTCCATGTATCCCCACCAAACAGCAAGTAAGTAGGGCTGAGTGGAAGAAGTTCCATATATCCCCACCAAACAGCAAGTAAGTATGGCTGAGTGGAAGAAGTTCCATATATCCCCACCAAACAGCAAGTAAGTAGGGCTGAGTGGAAGAAGTTCCATATATCCCCACCAAACAGCAAGTAAGTAGGGCTGAGTGGAAGAAGTTCCATGTATCCCCACCAAACATCAAGTAAGTAGGGCTGAGTGGAAGAAGTTCCATATATCCCCACCAAAGAGCAAGTAAGTATGGCTGAGTGGAAGAAGTTCCATATATCCCCACCAAAGAGCAAGTAAGTAGGGCTGAGTGGAAGAAGTTCCATATATCCCCACCAAAGAACAAGTAAGTAGGGCTGAGTGGAAGAAGTTCCATATATCCCCACCAAAGAGCAAGTAAGTATGGCTGAGTGGAAGAAGTTCCATATATCCCCACCAAAGAGCAAGTTAGTAGGGCTGAGTGGAAGAAGTTCCATATATCCCCACCAAAGAACATGTAAGTAGGGCTGAGTGGAAGAAGTTCCATATATCCCCACCAAAGAGCAAGTAAGTAGGGCTGAGTGGAAGAAGTTCCATATATCCCCACCAAAGAGCAAGTAAGTAGGGCTGAGTGGAAGAAGTTCCATATATCCCCACCAAAGAGGAAGTTAGTAGGGCTGAGTGGAAGAAGTTCCATATATCCCCACCAAAGAACATGTAAGTAGGGCTGAGTGGAAGAAGTTCCATATATCCCCACCAAAGAGAAAGTAAGTAGGGCTGAGTGGAAGAAGTTCCATATATCCCCACCAAACAGCAAGTAAGTAGGGCTGAGTGGAAGAAGTTCCATATATCCCCACCAAACAGCAAGTAAGTATGGCTGAGTGGAAGAAGTTCCATGTATCCCCACCAAACATCAAGTAAGTATGGCTGAGTGGAAGAAGTTCCATATATCCCCACCAAACAGCAAGTAAGTAGGGTTGAGTGGAAGAAGTTCCATGTATCCCCACCAAACAGCAAGTAAGTATGGCTGAGTGGAAGAAGTTCCATGTATCCCCACCAAACAGCAAGTAAGTAGGGCTGAGTGGAAGAAGTTCCATATATCCCCACCAAACAGCAAGTAAGTATGGCTGAGTGGAAGAAGTTCCATGTATCCCCACCAAACAGCAAGTAAGTAGGGCTGAGTGGAAGAAGTTCCATATATCCCCACCAAAGAGCAAGTAAGTATGGCTGAGTGGAAGAAGTTCCATATATCCCCACCAAAGAGCAAGTAAGTGGGGCTGAGTGGAAGAAGTTCCATGTATCCCCACCAAACAGCAAGTAAGTATGGCTGAGTGGAAGAAGTTCCATGTATCCCCACCAAACAGCAAGTAAGTATGGCTGAGTGGAAGAAGTTCCATATATCCACACCAAACAGCAAGTAAGTATGGCTGAGTGGAAGAAGTTCCATGTATCCCCACCAAACAGCAAGTAAGTAGGGCTGAGTGGAAGAAGTTCCATATATCCCCAACAAAGAGCAAGTAAGTATGGCTGAGTGGAAGAAGTTCCATATATCCCCACCAAAGAGCAAGTAAGTAGGGCTGAGTGGAAGAAGTTCCATATATCCCCACCAAAGAGGAAGTTAGTAGGGCTGAGTGGAAGAAGTTCCATATATCCCCACCAAAGAACATGTAAGTAGGGCTGAGTGGAAGAAGTTCCATATATCCCCACCAAAGAGAAAGTAAGTAGGGCTGAGTGGAAGAAGTTCCATATATCCCCACCAAATAGCAAGTAAGTAGGGCTGAGTGGAAGAAGTTCCATATATCCCCACCAAACAGCAAGTAAGTATGGCTGAGTGGAAGAAGTTCCATGTATCCCCACCAAACATCAAGTAAGTATGGCTGAGTGGAAGAAGTTCCATATATCCCCACCAAACAGCAAGTAAGTAGGGTTGAGTGGAAGAAGTTCCATGTATCCCCACCAAACAGCAAGTAAGTATGGCTGAGTGGAAGAAGTTCCATGTATCCCCACCAAACAGCAAGTAAGTAGGGCTGAGTGGAAGAAGTTCCATATATCCCCACCAAACAGCAAGTAAGTATGGCTGAGTGGAAGAAGTTCCATGTATCCCCACCAAACAGCAAGTAAGTAGGGCTGAGTGGAAGAAGTTCCATATATCCCCACCAAAGAGCAAGTAAGTATGGCTGAGTGGAAGAAGTTCCATATATCCCCACCAAAGAGCAAGTAAGTGGGGCTGAGTGGAAGAAGTTCCATGTATCCCCACCAAACAGCAAGTAAGTATGGCTGAGTGGAAGAAGTTCCATGTATCCCCACCAAACAGCAAGTAAGTATGGCTGAGTGGAAGAAGTTCCATATATCCACACCAAACAGCAAGTAAGTATGGCTGAGTGGAAGAAGTTCCATGTATCCCCACCAAACAGCAAGTAAGTAGGGCTGAGTGGAAGAAGTTCCATATATCCCCAACAAAGAGCAAGTAAGTATGGCTGAGTGGAAGAAGTTCCATATATCCCCACCAAAGAGCAAGTAAGTGGGGCTGAGTGGAAGAAGTTCCATGTATCCCCACCAAACAGCAAGTAAGTAGGGCTGAGTGGAAGAAGTTCCATATATCCCCACCAAAGAGCAAGTAAGTATGGCTGAGTGGAAGAAGTTCCATATATCCCCACCAAACAGCAAGTAAAGTAGGGCTGAATGGAAAAAAAACCATGTATCCCTACTAGGGAGTAAATTAGTAGGGATAGGTAAAAAAAAACCACCTATCCCTACGAGGGGGACAAAAAATAGGTATACATGAAAAAAAATCCACGTATTCCTACCAGGGGGGAAAGTAATTGGGATAAGTGGAACAAATTCCATCTTGCCCTACCATTGAAAACCGGGAGGGATAGATGGACGACTTCATTCCATGTATCCCTACCAGTAGAAATAATTGGAAAAATATTCCATGCGTCACCACTGGGGGGGATATCGCAGTAGGGATATGCGGAATAGGTGCAAATTCAGAACGCACCCGAAAGGAAAGTAAAAAAAGGTCAAATAATAAATTCATTCGCAACATTTAGATTTGTTTAGGTTATTTACGGAAATTATATAAAAAATGAGTGACTGCAGTAGCGGTGAAGATATAAATTTAACACCTGCAGAGTTGGTGGAAACTGTACATAATGCCGAATTGACTTTTCTGCCCGAAAAATCACGCGAGAAATATTTAGAGGCGTTCGACTTGTTCAATGCGTGGAGGCATTCCAAACGCGTCAAGACGTGGAGACCATTCTACTATCGTACTTTATAGAAGTATATAAGACAAGAAAATCAAGCACACTTTGGAGTATACTCGATGTTGAAAGCTACTATTAAAACAAAAAATGATATAGGTACACATCGAGAAATATCCCAAACTATTGGTGTTTTTGAATAATTTACTTTAAAAACAAAGTTTAAACCGACTTCAATTTAGTACTCCGCCAAGACACGAGAACATTTCCTATTTTCTTTTACAATTTACCACATGAACTGATTTCCGATAACAAATGCGTTGATTATACTATAGAAAAAAACCAAATCGCTGTATGTGGGCCGATAATATTTGAGGGCTTCCATCAATTCCCCAAGATCATCACCAGTGGCACTTCATTAGTTCCTATTTCAACGGAATCTTATCAGAACCTGTGACGTACTTTTGCACTTTTAAGTACAAAATTGAGGAATTCGATAAGTCATCTGTGGTCTTCATCATCAATTCCTCGCCACCAAATTTATGATTCCGGATGTAAATGACAAGAGTTATAACAGAAAATACCAAAATCACTACACGCGTGCCTAATAAAATTGAGGAGTTCCCTCAATTCATCATGGATCCCATCATATAACTGAATTTTGAAAAAAATGGTACCCACCTCGAAGTATATACATACGAACAAAAAAAAAATTCAAATAGGCTCATCAATGACGAATGCCTGAGGTAACATACATTGCAAAAAAAAACCGAATTCCTCCTTTTTTTGAAGTCCGGCCACTGGACTCACAAACCCAAAAAATCCAAGATTTTCACCGCATATAACATTGAAAAGTTCCTCAATGAAGCGCCTGACTCCGTAGACTTTGCCACCAATGTAAGTTTAATCGCATTTTTTTCAAGTACAGTCGAGTTCTCCAATATCTACACAGACAACCTTTCAATAATATCTATACAGAGACTTTATTGTTACTGACATAAGACACATGTGTAGATATTTTTGAAAGGTTGTCTGTATAGATATTGGAGAACTCGACTGTACCTACCTAATAGGTTTATTTAGAGTATTTAGTTAGGTATAAATTTAGTATCTCTTCTGTAAAACTAACCTTCTTCTTTTACCTTACAGGTTGTCCTAATTATAGGCATTAGTGGGGTGCCCCACTAACGCTTGCCGGACTAATGAGCTCACATGCCTTGCAATTAAAAACACCAACACGAAAACTAATATGGGCAGAAACTACGTTATACATGACGAATATGTGAAAATTGTCAAAAAATATCGAGCCTTGCGCCCAGACAATAATACACAAATTGATCGATTTTTTTACAATATCAACAAGGAAAGTGTGTTAGGCAACCTATGGGCAGCATTAAAGTTGGTGGCTTACCACGACAAATCGCGGCATTCTTAGGCAATAGTTGGAGGAATAACATTGAACCAGTCTTCCATGTCCATCAACATCTAAAGTGAACATATCAGAAACTCATTCGGAATCGCTCGCCATAATGATAATTGTAAAATTTTGTAAAGCTAGGCATTCACTAATTCAACGCGCTGCGCCTTTTGTCTCGACGCCAATAGGATGTATCCAAATGGATGGGCGTAACATTTTGACAAAATTTAAGAGCGTGCCATGTGCCACTTGCTCATGGGTGTGTGTTGCTTCTTCATTCACGATCGTTCTGTTTGTATGACGCGTTGGATATATTTAGACCCACCATACGATTATGTCTCAGCGCTGTTCCATTCGGCTTTTAAGAGGGGTAGCCAGTTGTACATTAAATAATAAAAAATGATAATTTTGGATATCTAGACACGTGGCAGCATATCAAGCCAAGTTTAAGCCTAGACCTGGCGAGACCGCAGGCATGTTTTAACACTAACCATTTGTAGCCACATGTGCCCCCTTGATAATTGATAATCAATTTTTTTTATGTGATAGGATGCAAACGAGCAGACGGATCACCTGATGGTAAGCGATTACCGCGGCCCATGAACACCTGCAACACCAAAGGTGTGTATTTAACATAAACACATGAAATTTGGTTTATTTATTACATCTCCCTAAATTAACAAAGAACCCCACGTTTCATAAAAACACCTCAAGCGGTTACAGATATACTCGTAGGTACTAATGTCTACAAATCGGTATTAGCACGGACTGATGTTAATCAGTCCGTGGTAAATACCATCCAATGTATGTATAATTTTATGTACCAAATGCCATCTAATGTAAGTAGAATTTTACCTGCATACACTATACTACGAAAGGCTATTTAATGTTTATTGTTCTTATCGTTCGATACCAGTTGTAGCCGATTTAGTTATGTTATGACTGGCGTTGTTAGATCAAATCAACACCCTAATCAATAGCGGCTAGTAATTTAAATTCACACCATAGCCTAAAGATGCTGTAAATAAAGTTGTCACCGTAGAGTAGCCTATGGCCGCCCTTAAATGCAATCAAAACGGGTGGCTAATATGGGCGCTGTTAATCACCAATTAACGCCGTAGCCAAAGGACGCTCTTACTTTGCTCTGACACCTTAGGCTACGTAACGAAATCTTGAGCTACAATTCACCTGAAAAAATCTATTTTATTTAAATAATTCTACTGTTCAGTAGGTATTATCTACAGAACTTGGCACCCATTTAAATAACAATTCTTTTGTCGGCGTAGTCGACTGCCGGGCATATTCTGTTGTTGAACTTGGCTCTACTTATATGTATGTATGTGAACCCTTTATTGTACACATGAAAAAGGTGAAAACACACGAACAAAATACGGGTACAAAGGCGAATTAATTCCATTCCTGTAAGGGATCTCTTCAGTTTACCTTTGAGCAATTGGGTTAAGAACAGGAAACCATAGGGGTCTATGATGATTATCTTATGTTCCCGGTTCCAAGTAAATGATTTCATTTGTGCTACTTATGAGAGCAACAGATCAGATAAGCATATAGAAGGCAGACTCAGGGCTGCAATTCGCGTATAGGAATAAGAACCAGGCGTTAACGTTGGTCTTTAGTATAGCATATAGCCTGATTCCAAGCTTCAAAACAACTAATAACAATCGCAGGCGGAGGACGGGACATGAAAAATAGACTGCCCGTAGTGCCGTGACTATAAACATATTCGGGCTATATATCTGTAGACAGGGGCTCGAGTCCAGTAAGTCACACTTCCTGGAATCGAGCCATTTTTGTGGTGTGCCTTGTATTGAAAGCCGTGTGATGACCGTATGTGAAGCCGAATATTGAATTTATTTCATTATCTAATTTGATTATCGCGCTTTCGCTTAAGCGTTGCTTGGCGAGTTCCCGAGAATGCACTGTGCTGAGACTGGGATGCCTACTTGCATTTGACGACCCCTCAAACGTTCTGGGGTACCAAGCTTCGATAGAGTACCTACGGTGTATGCTTAGCATCAGAGGGCTGTATGCTTGTTTGCCACCCTTGTATTATAAAATTATATGGAAGAAATTATTTTTCATTCAGCAATTATACATTTTTTTCACGTCACTCCTGGCTTTTTAAACCGGTATTGCGCCACTATTACGCAGTAGGTACTGCAGTTCACAAATTCAAGCTTTGCCGTGATATAAATAATAAATACGAATAGTCTCTACTACAGTTCGGGCAAATAATTTACTAGCGACCAAACCACGAAGTACAGTCAAGGAAATCGAGACACCTTACCTTTTCGCTTTAGTTACAATGACAATAAGATCGCCTGTTGTCTACCTCTACCTACATTATTGTATTGTTTCTCTTTCTAACTGCTTTGTTTGTGTGAGGTTTGCAATAAAGATGGTTGAAAACGGGTGAAGGATGATGACTGCGACTGATATTATAAAAAGGTATTTATTGACTTTCTAAGTTTTCAAGTTATTATGTGTAGGGTACGAACTCCGATTTAATTTTTTTTCACAAGAATATACAAAAGACCTTAGGGATCTATTCTGACCTTAAGGTGGTTCGGCGACCACACAAAATATTTTTTGACATTTGTAGAGGAACGGCGTGAAGTTTTAAGAAACTCATGTAATAATTTATCATAAATTGGTTTTCCATTTTCGCGCAATTCCCCATTTCCTAGAAAAAACTTGTATAAACTAGAATAATTTGAGGATAATTGTTTTCCCGAAGTATGAAGTGATTCTCAAATTATTCTAGTATTATTATTTTGTGCAAATGGATAGGCAATTCATGAAAGTGTGTTTCCTGAATTGCCTATCCATTAAAATATCACGACAAATATCTGACCTTTAAAATATCACGACGTTAGTCTGCGTATGCCAAAAAACATTTTGTATGGTCGGTGAACCACCTTAATAGCCAAACACCATACACGTTTTATTTTTCGTACCTTTTTATGGTCTTGACGTTAGTTCAAGTTTGTCGGATGTCACATTTATAAATTACATTATGTGATATACATCGGACCTCAGAAAACCTATGGTAAAAGGTAAACCTTAATAAGATTAAGTATGAAAAACGACTACCAACAACCCGTAAATAGTTTAGTCTGGGAAACTTGTCCAAAACTTATTAATATATTTTGCCCTTCTTATTCGCATTCGTAGAGTAACCGTCGCGATTACATTAAGGCCATAATTTGTTTTAATTAATACATTACCTGCAGGTATTTCAAACAAATTGGGCGTGAAACTAGCACAGATTAGGTTTACATTTCTGCATTCAGAACCTCGATAGTGATACTGGTATGTAAGCTGTACTGTATCAGTTATTTACGATATGAGTTCGGAAATTACGAAATTCCTAACGAATGGCGGTGATCAAAAACATGAGCGCTTATTGGGTTGTACGTGAGTTAGGAATTTAATTCTATGCCTATGAAGTGGCATACTTGTAAGCCTAACAAAACAACTTGTGGGCTGACTAATATGGCTTTGATTGCAATCGGCTATTCAACTTATTCAAGAATACTTACCGCCATATACTTACTAGACACATTAACGGTGTTAATTTAACACTATTTGACAGGTGAATTTTTGAAATTAAATTTTAGCGCCATTTTCGTGCCATATATATTTTTTAATCTCAGCAAAATGACTACGGATTACAAAACATCTTTTAATTTTAACTTAAATGGTACAAAAGGCACCATTTAGAAGTTGATAGTTGAGTAGCAAACAAGGGTTGAAATTTCTTGCGCCACGGAAATGACGCTCAGGACAGCGAAATGACGGTTGTGTTAGAAAAGTGTGGATTGTTAATGAGATATAATATTTATTTACCTTTGCAATTTCTAAAGGATAGGAAACACGGTACAATTTTAAATACCGGCTGTATAGAATAGTGTGAAAATCTTAATGGAGTATTATATTTATAAGTACGATTTAGGGGAGAAGTGGCATGAAAGAGCCAGGTTTTGAAAGAGCCACTTGCATTATTTCGGTAGTTTTAGAACAGATTTGGTTGGCAATATTATTTTTAGGTGGCAACACTGATTTCCCGTCACCCACAAACATTTGACAGTTCGCCGAAACCAACCGCCATCGGTGCATCGAGTCGAAGTTTTAGGCACTCAAAAATAAGTTTTTTGTTTCATTTTAGTTGTTTTTTGGTATTTTTTTGTTA
Organism: Epinotia demarniana; assembly: GCA_945867215.1. Classification (NCBI taxonomy): domain Eukaryota; kingdom Metazoa; phylum Arthropoda; class Insecta; order Lepidoptera; family Tortricidae; genus Epinotia; species Epinotia demarniana. The sequence goes on along the minus strand of OX244259.1, from coordinate 32,477,678 downwards.
ACAATTATAGGCAAATGGGTTATAGACTAAGTTGGTGCATATATTTGGCTTTGCAGTTGCATAAAAACTTATCTGCTAAAGGTCTGATATTGTTGTTCTTTTGAAGGTTATATATTTTTTTGGAACACGTCGTGAAAGAGCCGGGTCAGTGGGCATTGAAAAAGCCGGCGATTCTTTTGTTTTGGTTGGGCTCATGAGTCTTGTGGCATTAAGGGGCAATTGAATTTTTTTTTAAGAAATGTTTTTAAGTTAAAAAAACATACATTGATGTTTCTAACAGTCTGCTAATTATATTTAATAAATAGATAGATATTTAGGCTCAAAGATAGCAATATTATTTTTGAAGTTCTTGGAGATTTAATGATGTTGGTTTTGATAGAAGATTTGTTTTTATTTAGAGACTGTTATTAATAAAAAAACCGCCTATAAAATGTTAAGTTCTGTAGAACGTATATGTACCTCTGACTGATTAATATGTTAAGATCAAGAAAGCGTTAAAAACGAGTACTTAAAATGACTGATAGAATTGGTTTTTTTTTTGTTAAGAAATGTTAGCAATTACTTAAAAAATATTGCTAGAATTGTATTTAAGTTTTTTTTATGTCGCAGTTATTTTTTTTTTTATAATTTTCATGATAACGCGATTTTATACTAACCGGCTCTTTCAAAACTTATGGCAGCTCTTTCAATACCGAGCTGTGATGAAAGAGCTGAATGACACATTTTTTTGAAATGCATATTTCGTTGATTTTTATATATTATTTAAGATTTTTTGTACGAAATTACGTACTCAAATAAATAAAGAATAATTTTTAAAATAAAAAATTACTTCTTTTCATTACATGTAGTATTTTTTCATCCGTAAAGAAAACTGGCTCTTTCATGCCACTTCGCCCCTTCACTTTATTACTGCCAGCCAAGCGTCTTTAAAGCAAATCTGAGAGCCGAAGGCGCGAAGCGACCCAGCAGAGTGCACTCTCGAATATTTTAATGAAATATAAGTATCAAACAAATGAAAACAAAAGCCTCTATATAACAAAAAAATTTTTTTTTTGTAAATAATGGCAATTTTTATAATCATCGACATCATCAGAATCTTGGCTAGTCAGAGCAATGACAAAATGTTTATATACTATACACCGTAATAAAAAGATACACGATATTATCTTAACTTCATCTAGTTTTTCGTCGTTTCAGCACCATTTTGAATTAATTTTTCATATGTAGTAGTGTTGGGTTAGTTACTCGTGAGGCACCTCATTTGTCATACTTATTTCATTAAATTGTCGCATCGTTTGTTACCTCGCGCTTTATCTATCCATCATACCTCAGAAAGCCTCGCCTTTCGAGCTCCAGACTCGCCACTCCAGCCTAACTTTCCCCTATCTACAATACAATATTCTGAAGAAGGTAAGTAAGAATATTTAACACTAGCTTCTGCCCGCGACTTGAATTGACTTGATATTAAAGATTTCATGTACATAGACTGTGCGGTGTGTGTGTAGCAGTTCACTTCGAAACTAAATAAATACCCTCATAAACTTGTTCGTCAATAATATTATATATGTAGGTGCCCAAAGTATCCTTTTAGAGAGCGCTCCCCAGGTCCGAAGGCCCTAGAGCTAGCCCGACGGACACTCACTATCCTCAGGTGTCTTGCAAGCGAGACTTGAGGCCAAAGTCCCGAAGGTGAGCGGCGAAGCAAGCGAGGCCGAAGCTGTTAATTGGAATTAAAGGCCTAAAGCAATCCTTCAGAGAGCGGTGTCAATGCGAGCCTAAAGCCCGAGGCCGAGCCCACATGGATACTCGTTATTTCCGAATAACTTGCAAGCGAAATCTGTTGAGGGCCGAATTCCTGAAGGTATACGGGGCAGCAAGCGGAGCCGGGCAAGGAATGAAAGGACCTAAGCATGCTTTTAGAAAGCGGACGCTATGCGAACTCGGGGGCTGAAGGCCCACGAGTTCGTCCCTCCACGGACATTTACTGACTGCAGGTTATATAAACAGAATAAAAGCGAATATTTTTTTAAACATGATTACCAAGTGAGATAGCAATATAAATAAGTACATGATCAGTTTGTTATAAATAAAGCTTTAACCGTCATTTCCGTGGTGTGTTCGTTATTTCCGTGGAAAGGAGGACAGCGAAATGATGCCAGCGAATGACGCCGATGACCCTATTTTATTATTACGGCTAAACGATACGAGCCAGTAAAACACGATCTTAACATAAGCATAATAAGAAAACGAGCTATCAAATGTGAATTTTTTTTCTCAATTAAAGACGTTTTACGTGTTTCAATAATAATCCATGGAAATGACTTCTTAGAGGACGAAAATACATCGCTTGAGACACTACCTCGTAAACCACTTTTAGACGCGGAGCCGCACGTCCGCTCATTTCACAGCCTAAGCACAACTGACGTAGTTTTTCGTAACATTGCAAACACGGCGACAGTGCCTTCGGCCAACTAGATATAAGGAGGTATTTGCGCGAAGTCATTTACTGGCTAAATGTGTGACAAAGACAAATGGCCGTCCTTCTATTAAATAAAACATTATTTAATCTAAACAACTATACGTTGTAATGCATAATTTAATTGTATAATACTTCTAATAAGTTATTCAGAAATTATGTTGTGCTTACATTTGTTTGAAGGAATCCGCGAGTGTGACAGGCCTCACAGACTTGCGGTATAATGTAGACATTAAATTTTTTTTTTCTCGGTTTTGTTTATAATAATGTTTAAAGTTATGTCATGCCTCACTATACCTTTGTGTTTTTGACGTGTAAAAAATGTAGTATTTTGATGATTGGTTTTTTTTTATAACCGGCTTGTGACACCTAAAAAAGTTTCTTTGAAAATCCACCCTGACCGTGTTTTTGTATTTTATGCCCTGCCTTTGACTATTCAGAGTTCTCTCAAACTAAGAATTTTTGCTATTTAGACAATTTAAGAGACCCCAGTACGCCTGACTCTCCATACAAACAAAGTTTGGTTTTCATGTTAAAATGGTAAGCTGGAATAACATGAAACTTTGGATACACAATACTATTCGACATATCTAGATCGCAAACCAATTTCTGTTACTAGAATTTATAGGTAATAGACAAAAAAAAGGTGACAAGATTTTTTCATTTTTTTTTGCTTACTTTCATACTAAACTTTGGCCCCAAACGAGGGCCCGAGGGCTCCATATGTATGGAGCCGACTTGTGTCGAGCTTCCCGGGGACTCTTATGGCTATCGGCTATGTTTCTGAAGAAATAAAATAGCTTTAAGTAGACTTGTATAAATAAGTTCCGGCGCAAATTCAAACTAATACAGTTTTTCATCTTCGCTTAAAAAGTTGCATTAGGGTGACGGCACCAATCATGGACATACACCCAATCATGGACATTTTTTTCTCTAAACCAAAATATTAAGTAACTGTCACTACGTTTTCAAACTTTGAGCACTAAACCATAACCAATAGACCCTTGATCTGTCATAATGACATACGTCACAAAAATTGGCCATTTTGTTCGATGATGGCAGCAACGTGAAATACTGCTGTCGCCCGTGTTCACAAAAAATCCGTTTTTATTGCTGAAATCATTAAGGAGGTGAGTACAGGTTTGTGCATATAGTTTCCTTGTCTTGTGATATAGTGGAATGATATATTTTTTTTGTTCAAATATAATAGAATGCAAGTAAAATTAGCTAAACTGAATTTATCAATTATGCAGTCTTTTTTTTTAAGCGGGCTGTTCATGACTGGATTTGCTATCTAGTAAAATCCAGTAATGGGCATGTGTCGAAACTCATAGTTTTATTTTTTATTTTATTTTATTGATTTAAAGTATTTCTTTTGTTGATCTACATGTATGAGTTGCAATGATTTTGTGATTACTCTTTATTTACCCATAGTGGACAAAGCGTCCAAGGCTGGGTATTTTTATGTGTCCATAATTGGGTTCCTTGTTTTGTCTCAGATGGCACCAAAGAAAAATTACACCCTCGAACAAATGGGGAGAGCTTTGGATGCTGTTCGAAAGGGAGAGAAGGTGTCTACAGTACACGTCCACCATGGTTGATTTAAAGTCTAATGGTTACATGGAAAACTGATATGCTCAAAATAATGACACATTTAAATAAGTTGTGAATAACAATAATTATATGAATAAAAGTTGATTTGTGATATGACTTGCTTTTTTATTTTATTTTACAAGTATCTGGTGTCATTTACAATTCACACTGTCCACCTTAAGGGTCTCCACATTACCGGTGGTAGCGTGTCGATAACTGGATGTTCATAATTGGTAGTGTCCATGAATGGAGGTCCATTACTGGATTTTTGCTGTACATTACTGGTGTTTTAGCAAGTTTCAAAATATGTATTTTTTTTCAAATCTTCGCAGTATATACGGTCTTTGTAGTTATGTCTAAATGTGCCTCGTATATTTCGTTATCGAAAAAAAAATACACCATTTTTGTAAAGTCAAAAACGTCGTCACTATAATAAAAAAACTAAATGGGTGTACTTAAAATGTCCATAATTGGTGCCGTCACCCTACTTAACAACTAATTATGCCGCAGAAATTCAGTCACATAAACCTTTCATCCAGACAGCAATTTATACCGACATAAAATGAAATTGTTACCAGGTAAGCCTCACCATCCCGCGAATAGAAAATTGCTTCTACATGTTACGAGTATGCTATGTTTACAGGTAAAGGCAGTGTAGACTGAGACAAGTTGAAGCGGAAGCGTCAAGTACTATATATATATATAAAAGTAAATGAAGAGACTTTAAATATTAATAATCAATAATGACGACATGTTTTTTCTATGTACACAAAGTGTTTCAAAAGGTAATGCAAATTGCAACGGATGTTTTGTAGTGTACCTACAACATATATGTCGAACTAGGTGGCTTTTTAATGACTTTAAAACTGTTTTTATTTTACGAAATAGACGAATTTTAGATCTGGCTTTAGAATAATATTGTTTAAGGAATTATATTAGTTATTTCGATTATGAGGAAAAGAAAAGGGTTTATTATTCCTATTTATAAAAAATAGATGGGTCATTATTTAGAATTGGATTATTCATCTCATTCCCCCGATTTTTTTATTTCGTTCAAGTTACAATAATACATAACATTTTATTTAAATAAAAAATATTTTAATAAAATAGGTACCACTTTTGGTCAATTTGGTACAAGAGTATATATACTACAATAAAATGTTAGCGAACAGGGATAAAAAAATAAAACGATATGAATGATAAAAAAAAATCTTGTTAATGGCAGTATTTTTCTGGTATTATTAGAAAATCATATTTAAAAAGATTTTTCTAATTCCTATAAGTATTAAATTATTCCACACAATCGAGTAGGATTTTGAAGTAAATATTTGTAATTTTCAATTTAATTTAAAATGCATACATAATCTCAGTCCTGCTATCAATGGAATAAACTTGTAGGTAAATAAATGGATCCTACATATCCAATGCAAATCACAGGAAAAAGATTGTTTTTGCAAGAACACGTAAATACTATCATTACCACTTGCTGAGAAAGCCACGGAAATAAGAGCAGGAAATAATGATAAAGAGTTCTTTTTTGTCCATTATGTTGAAACAGATTTAATACAGGAGTAACTATTAAAACGGTATGTGCAGTTATTCGTGTCACTGAAAGTCAATTGTAAGAAATAAATTTTGTGACACGGTACACCAAAGCCACTGGAATTACAAATTTATTTTCATTGCTCAGAATCCCAGTGAGGAATCGCGTCCTCTCCCCATTGTGTTGGATGTGGTACCTACTGATGCTTGTTAGGTACGGTATCGGCAGATGGAACGCGTTAGATAGCTTTGCTGCGGACACACCTTTTATGTAGATTAAAAAAAACTACGTTAACAACAGGAACCTTCTTTTTTTTCTAATTTAGAACTTATATTCTAATAACTGTACTCAATGCGTTCCTTGATTTCGATCCACAACTTTTTGTTTTTGGGATACATCGTTCACAAAATGGCGAATAGACGCACCAGTTTATTTTTCGGCTATATCCACCTACCTTAAAGGTCAACGAAATCGTACCCCAGTTACGTTAAGTGGTCATGTAATGTAAAAAAAAACCTTTTAAGGTTAATCATTTTAATTCTACGGGTACTTTTTCCTTCTGGACGGTGAAAATTTAGCACTTCAAGAATCCCCCAGATTCCACAAACAAGAAAGCAATCGTCATCGGATGAAACGAATCAGAATTTCCCGCTGCTTTCGTAGCTACTTACAAGAACCACATCCTAAAACTAGATTCCCCTGTTGGCACGTGCATTATAAATGCTTTGCGGATATCGCAAAGTGGGCGGATTCGACGGAATTTTATTTCCCAATACACGAATATCGATGGACAACTCATTTCTTTTTTCTTTTTTGACACTGACGGCAAGAATAACAAGCAACGTATGCGACCCGACTACTGAGAAAAAAACTACAGAAAATAAGTGACAGAGCATATTCTCTTCCCTTGACACATAGCCTACGTGATATGGTGTAACTGCCACATGCTCGTGACGACAGCAGTTGTCTTATGGTGGTTAACATATAAAATGTTAGTCATTTGCTTACAGGTTAACAAGGTTAGTCATTTGCTTCTTATTTTCATATCTAAGTGGTGATAAGGTCTTGTGATTTAACGCCATTCTATTATTTTTTGTGGAACTATGTTAAATCATAAGCCTACGCAAACAGGCCACGCACAACTGATGCACTTAAGCTAAACATATCTCTTGCTGTTCGAGAGATAGAGCCTCAATTATGTGCAAAATTAATACAAAATTGGAAGATTTGTTTACATAGCACAATCAAACACCGTGGACGTCATTTGAGTCAATTATTATTCCTAAAGTAATGGCAAACCATGCATACTGACATAAATATAATTCATTAACAATACTAAGATCATTGTTTCATTAAATTTTAAAGATCACTGATTCTTAATGGAAGACCATGTTCTAAGCTAAATATTTATAAAATTATGTTCAAAAACAGTGATTTTAAAAATAAACTCATAATGACCGGACTTTAATTAACTGCTCTATTCATTAAATAAAATATCCACTACATATGTAAGCCAATCTAAATATTGGTAAAATATTTTAACTAACAAACTTAGTTCTAACTTTTCACACACGAATTACGTTTATTTCATTTTCTAAAGGATATGATATTTAAAATTAATTAAATTGAATTAAAACTAAGAAAAATCTAATAAAAGTAGTTCAGTGCCCCATAGCCCCCCATGTCATCATTATAACAACATTTTTTTTAATATTTCAAAAATATCTTACAAAATCTTCATGCCGATGGCTCAGGGTGAACCAAGGTAAACTGACTCTCCAGTCTGTAAGCGAGACCTCTGAACCAACTACTATTTGTACAAATATGATGAATGTTCAAATACTTTGACGTGATATCACCCATGGCTCCATGGCAACGCAGCTGTTACAACCCCGTCGTTGCCCTCTTATTGGGTATTTGGTCAACAGGCAAATTATCTGCCAGGGCATTTTAGTGTAGTACTTATGTACTTATACTTATGTGTTCGGAGGGCTATGTCGGTTACCTTGGTTCGGTTGCGGATAGCCTCATTCCTGATGCAATCACGCAGAAAAACTCCCAACTTAGCCCTCTTTATTGTCCTTTGGGTGACTTTGAGCATTCTTATGAGGCCCATACCAAGCGCCCACGTTTCAGCGCCATATGTCATCACTGGCGATACACACTTTTCAAAGACTCTAGCCTTGAGACACCGCGGAATTTTGGACGAAAAGATGTGCCGTAGCTTCCCGAATGCTGCCTGAGCTCGCTCGGAAGCTTTATTGAGGTCATCGAGCATCGTACTTAAGTCCTCCATGGTCTCAGCCAAGTCGTATATTGTCAGCAAACCGAAGGTGAGTGATGTACTCGCAGTTGATGTTGATGCCTAGCCTTCTCCAGTCCAGAGTCTTGAAAATGTGCTCCAGTGCAGCGGTGAACAGTTTTGGAGAAATAACATCTCCTTGTCCGTCTCCCCGCTACAGCGGAATAGGTTTGGAGTTCCGGTCCTGGAGTAGGACTGACATAGTGGCGTTCTCGTACAAACACTTCAGCACTTGGTTATAACGTTAGTCAACGTAAAACAACCCAGGTTTCAATCGAATCGAAGGAATAATATACTATTCTGAATAAATTGTGGAATTACAGTTACTTATCTATAATTTCTGGTAAGGCAAGTCAAAACATGTGTAATTTACTGAACCTTCTCTAATAACTAGTTTAATGTTGATTTCTTTAACTGGAAGACAAACGAAATACCATAATAGACGTACTTTTACAAAGTTATTTATAATGCTGTTCTTATAATATTAAAATGTATTTAAATTCCCTTTCATTCATGAGAGGAGGCCTGTGCCCAGCAGTGGGACGTATATAGGCTGATGATGTGTGTGTGATTTAAATTTTAGTGTTTTGGTTATTTTATATTGACGCGTAGCCTTAAATATAATATTATATACTATAGCTAACATTACTTTACCTATATCCTATGAGAAGAAAATTATTTCCAGGTTTTCCTAATTTGATTGGTCTAACATTTATTTCAAACGAATGAGGAAATGTGATTATCAAAACAATGCCAATCTTGAATTCTCGATTCTTCTTTAATAATATTTACAGAAGCCAACAAAAATCTACATTATACTAATAACATTATTCCTTTGAATGTTATTTTTGGTAGGTATACCTTCACATTTGTGCCGCTCCTCACCGTAATATACGTAACATGATGTAATGGATTAAAATATCTTTGGGTCGTACAGAAAAGACGGGTGCGCGTTCAATCAGATACAACAAACATACACTCTATTACATTGTGGTCCCATTACATCCATTGCATTATAAGTAAAGAAATAAATTTACTGTCATTTGATAATTCTTTTTAATTATTTACATCCGACAAACAAGCGTACGGACCCCTTGATGGTTGCAAAACTCCTTAATTCGTCACGGTCTTTTAAGGCGCCGCCCGACGGTGCCTGTCGCGGGCTGTACGGGCGCGCTTGCGTCCGTTGTAAAGCCGGGGACCCACGGCCTGCTTTCTCACCTCTGTCTCGCCCATAGCCTGGCGGTCTAGCTTGGCGCGATCTAATCTGTGAGAAAGCAGGCCCCGGGACCCCAGCTTAAGCACAGGCACAGGCATCCACAGGCGAGGCACGATCCGGCCTGGCCTGTAATAACACGGGCCATGGCACCCCGCGTTAAAAGGTCGGTATATAAGATAGGTTTGTTATTATTAGATTCCCAAAAAAATACTGTCTGATAAAGATGTTTTCTGTGATATGCAAAATGTGCGATAGACACATTTGTCGGTAAAATATGCTAGAACCATGCAAGAACTTTTTGTAATATCAAAGTATCTTTTTGGAATGAAAAACACGAGCGTAAGCGTGTGCGTGAAAATATGACTTTCTTTGATTAGTTGACCCTTCAAAAGTGTAGGATTCCGCAGGCGGAATGTGATCACCTATCCTAACAGGAATTTAATCCCGAATTCCCCGAAAACCTATGACACGACTGCCAACCGCCACAAAATAGATATTAGTACACCACCGCTCCCGGGACCCGGGTATGTCCTATACTACGACCAAGACCACCGGGGGATGGGCAGCAGCATCCCTGGAGTTCCGTGGAAACACTGCGATCGCCAACCCGCATGCCAAGCGTGGCGATTATGGCATTTACCCCCAATGCAGAACACAACAAAGCCACGGCCCCGAGCTTCCGGCGACCCCCGGTACCCTGGTTATGGTAGCGGCCAGGGTACTAGCGGGGTCAGGGGTGCTAAGAATCTCAGGCGAAGATCCGGCTACCACCACCGACGACTCCTGGCCCTGGCAACCTACAACACGTGCACACTGCGGACCGATGAAAAGATAGCGGAACTGGAGGAAGGATTGAGCAAGTTGCGGTGCGACGTCATAGGGTTATCTGAAGTCCCGAGAGAGGGGGAGGACCCGATAACCCTTAAATCCGGCAACTTGCTCTATTTCCGGGAGGGCGACCAACAGTCCCAGGGAGGTGTCGGGTTCATCGTCCACAAGTCCCTAGTGAACAATGTGGTGAAGATACTGAGAGGATTGTGCGTATAGGTTTTATGTGTTGGCGGGCAATTGAGACTGGCACATTAACGAACCAATAAATATTGTCTGTCAGCTATCAACCGGCCTTTCATTCATCACATTGGCGACGAGTCGATAAAATTATTTAATTATTTTGGTTAAACCGTGCATATTTGAGTGTTAAACATGCCTATAGGAAAGCTGGAAGCTTTTGACCCGGCATCCAAACAGTGGCCGGCGTACATCCGCCGAGTAAAACAGTATATCTTGTTAAACGAAGTGAAGACTGAACTAGAAGTGCCTTCGTTAATAACGGTTGTTGGGGACGTCACGTATGCGCTTATGTGCGATTTGTGCTCACCGGATCTTCCCGAAGACAAAACGTTTGAGCAACTCGTAGAATTGGTTTCCGGCCATTTGGAACCTCAACGATCTGAGATCGCTGAGCGACACGTTTTTAGGTTGCATCGGCAGCGCGTAGGCGAGCCGCTCGCCGAATACTTGCAGAGTCTAAAGCATCTAGCTAGCACTTGCAGCTTTCGGGCGACTCTCGAAGAGAATCTGCGGGACCAATTCGTGTCGGGGTTGGCAAATGAAGCCACGCGCTCACGGATATTTGCCGAAAAAAAAACATTCAATATAAGGAGGCGGTGGAGCTGGCCTTCGCTTTCGAGGCTGCGGAGAAGCACGCGGAGGTGAGCGGCGCGGCCCCGGCGTCGGCGAGCACCTCGGGCGGCTGCTGCGGCAGCGGCGGCGGCGGCGGTGCAGGCGAGGAGCTGCATCACGCGAGTGCGCGGCGCGGGGGGCGCGGCGGAGGGCGCGGGCCCGGACCTGGCGGCGCGGCGGCTGCAGCCCGGCGCGACACGGCGCGTACAGCCCCGGCGCAGTGCTGGCGGTGCGGGAAGGCGCATCGGCCGGAAAAGTGTAAATACATGCATTACAACTGTGACGTATGCAACCAACGTGGACACTTAAAGGCAATGTGTGACAAGGCGTGTCGTCCGATCGGGCGGCAGAACTACATTAATTTGAATGTGGATGGATAGGACATCGTTTGCGAAGTTGATACAGGCAGCCGCATATCGGCTATTAGTGAAGACTTTTATAGACAAAAGTTCGCAAACAAAGCGATCAAGGCGGATAATTTAATTTTGCGCTGTTACACTGGGTCACAAATTGAAACTCTTGGGTTTATATCGGTTGAGGTCGTGCTTAATGATGTAAAAGCGAATAATATGCCGTTGTACGTTATTAAAAATGGGGGGCGACCACTATTGGGTCGCGAATGGATGCGAGCTTTGCAAATCAACCAAATTACGTTCAATGAGATAATGGAAGAGGATAAATTTGTAACCCAGCTGTGTTGTGATTTTCCTGAAGTGTTCACGGATAAATTAGGTACTTGTAAAAAAAAAATCAATTACAGCTCACGGACAAAGACCCTGTTTAGGTATGTGCGTGCGAGACCCGTGCCGCTCGCGTTGCGCGTACGTGTCGAGCGTGAACTCGAACGACTCGAGCGAGACGGGACCGTGTGCCGCGTGGACCACTCCGACTACGGAACTCCAATAGTACCGGTAATGAAACAGAATGGGGATTTACGCATAAACTAGATTTGCGTCACGCTTATGAACAGTGTTTTTTAACGGAGGACTCGAAGCCCTATACGGCGATCACGACTCATGTGGGTACTTTCGTGTATCGTCGGACCCCATATGGACTTTCATGCATTCCAGAAAAGTTTCAAAAGTTGATGGAGGAAACGCTGCGCGGGATCCCTAATTGCGTTGTTTTCCAGGATGACATTTGTGTTACGGGTCCGAATAGGCAGGAGCATTTGCGAAATCTTAGAGCTGTACTTGAACGTTTGCGTAACATGGGAATGACTCTTAAATTAAGCAAATGTTATTTTTTACAAGATAGAGTCAAATATTGAGGCTTTATTATTGATAAAAGCGGTTTGCGACCAGATCCCGCTAAACTGGAGGCCATTTCTGACGCTCCGAGGCCCGAGGATGTCTCGCAACTAAAGAGTTTTCTTGGGATGTTGAATTATTATGGGAAATTTATTCCTAATCTGAGTGCGTTGCATCCGTTGCATGCTTTGTTAAGAACTGGAGTTGAATGAAAATGGGATCCAATTTGTGAACAGGCCTTTGTAGAGGCGAAACAGGCTCTGGTTGACAAACGCGTACTAGCCCATTTTGAGGAGGGGCGTGAACTCGTGCTGGCAGTGGACAGCAGCGCTAACGGGCTCGGTGCCGTGCTCGCGCACCGCTATGAAGACGGCAGCGAGCGCCCCGTCAGCTGCGCGTCGCGGACGCTCAATGTCCACGAACGGAACTATAGCCAACTAGATAAAGAGGCGTTAGCGATATTCTATGGTATCACTAAGCATCACCAGTACTTATTCGGAAGGCATTTCACGCTGCGAACGGATCACAAGCCACTAAGTTATATTTTTGGCAAAAAGAGTGGAATTCCACAGACGGCTGCCAGTCGGTTGCAAAGGTGGGCTGTGCGTTTGGCGGCTTATGACTTTTCGATTGAGTTTGTGCGTTCTGTTGACAACGGACCGGCCGATGCGTTGTCTCGACTGCCACTGCCACGCGAGGGCCGCGTCTTGGAGGCTGTAAGTTATGTTCAATTAGTTAAAGACTTGTTGCCAATTACTTTTAAAGATGTCGCTAGAGAAACGAAGAATGATACTGTGCTAAGTAGAATTTTTGGGTATGTACTGTTTGGGTGGCCATCGGCTCCGAGCTGCGAGTAAGAAAAACCTTACTTTTCTAGGAAGAGCGATTTGATAGTGGACACGGGTTGTTTGGTTTACAAATACCGTGTAGTTATACCGCCTACTGTTAGAAAACGCGTCTTAGATGAAATACACGAAGGGCATCATGGTACTGGTAAAATGATAAATATTTCCCAGAATTACGTGTATTGGCCGGATATTGGGCCGGGACATTGATGGCACGTGTCGCGCCTGCGACGCTTGTCGTGCGGTGCGCGACGCGCCGCCGCACGCGCCCTTGCATCCGTGGGAGTACCCGCTGAACCCGTGGTGCCGACTTCACGCGGATTTCGCGGATTGTGGTGGTAAACGGTATTTGATTGTTGTTGACGCACATTCAAAATGGATAGAGGCCATTTTGATGAGGAACACGGATGCCCGTTCAACCATTTTAGCATTGCGATCCATTTTTGCTCGTTTGTGATTTCCCGAGCAGCTCGTTACCGACAATTTTTTTTTTTTTTTTTGATAATTTTCTTGCAACCTGTCTCGCAGACATTCAGCAATTGGTTATGAATATATTTCTTGAGGGCGTGTGCAGGTCGCGTCCACTGACACGTCTGCTTTTCATGATAATTTATCTAATAAGTAGATCTTGTGGTATTCTTCTTTTCAATCTCCGGGGTAGAGTTAATTCACTCATTAAGTTTTTCGCCAGTGTGTTTGGATGTTGCAATATTCTTGTTTTGTATGTTTCTACACTGTCTTTGATTTCTTGCTTAACAGTGTTAATGTTGAGATCGTGATGCAGCCTATCATTTGTCATGTACCATGGTGCGTCGGTTATTATACGTAGTATTTTTGATTGAAATCGTTGTAGAATTTCTATGTTTGACTTTGCTGCGGTCCCCCACAGTTGCAGGCCATAAGTCCAGACTGGCTTTATTATACACTTATAAAGCAGCAATTTGTTTTCCAGGAAGAGCTGGGACTCTCTTCTAATCATCCAGTACATTTTGCGAACTTGTTGTCCCATTGCAAGACGTTTGGTGAATATATGTTTTCTCCATGTCAGTCGTCGATCAAGGTACATTCCCAGGTATTTCGCTTCGTCGGCTTGGGGTACTTGGACTCCATTTAGTGTGACTAGTGGGCATGTGTCTTTACGAGTAGTGAAAGTGACCTGGATAGATTTCGTTTCGTTAGCCTTAATGCGCCAGTCTTTAAGCAAGACTGAGATTGCGTTTAGGCTATTTTGTAGCTTCAGAGATGCTATCTCAGGAGATTCATCCAAGGACAGTATAGCGGTGTCATCAGCGAAGGTTCCAGTAATAACCCCTTTTATAGATGGAAGATCAGCTGTATACAGGAGTTATAATGTTGGTCCCATAACGCTACCTTGTGGGACTCCTGCATGTATTACGTACAAGGGTGTAACGTTCTCACCTTGTTTCACAAAGAAGTATCTATTTTCGAGATATGATTTGATGAATTTGTAATAATTCACTGGAAGGGTTTTTTTAATTTTGAACAGGAGGCCGTCGTGCCAAACCCGATCAAAAGCTTGTGATATGTCCAAGAAGGCGCCTGTACAGTATTGTTTCTTTTCAAAGGCAGAATTCACATTTTCAACAAGTCTATGGATTTGCTCTATAGTGCCATGTTTTTGGCGGAAACCAAACTGATGGTCGGGGATCAACTCCTTTTCCTTTATTATTGGCTGTAGTCTGCTTAGGAATAGGATCTCCATTATTTTTAATGTAATTGGCAGTAGATCAGTTACCGACAATGGCCCGCCTTTCTTTTCACATGAATTTAAGAACTTTTGTGTGGTTAACTTTGTGAAACACGTAACGTCAGCACCTTACAGGCCACAGGGAAATGGTGCCGCGGAGAACGCGGTGAAAACCGTTAAAAAAGCTATAAAAAGGGCTCTTCATGAGGGCGTGGAAGTATCGACTGCTCTAAGTAGATTCCTTTTTCAGTACCGCAATTGCGAACACGCGAAGACTGGCGTGTCTCCGGCCATGGCACTGATGAAACGGCGGCTGCGCGGGCGGCTGGACGCGCTGCGGCCAGACCGCGCAGCCGGCGTGTGGGCCAGCCAGGAGCGTCAGGTAGCGGCCGCCGGGGGCACGCCGCGCCTCGTAAACGTAGGAGATGTCGTTCTCGCGCGCGATTATAGCTTAAGGGGAGAGAAATGGTCCGAAGGGTAGGTCACGTCTCAGACCGGTCCGCTTTCCTTTAAAGTGGATATGGGTCAAGGGAACGAATGGCGTAGACACCTAGACCAAATCATACCGGTCAAAAGTAATAGATTTTCACTGTCGCGGGCAAGTATACGGCTGCCGGATAAACGGATCAGTGCTCGATCTAGGTCAGCCGAGTGTGGTGCTGACGAGGTGTTTGAGGACGCGTTGTACGATGAGATAAAAACGTCGCCAGCGGAGCAACCTCCGCTCGAGCACTCGCTGGCGGGCGCGGCAGTCACAGAGCCGCCGATAGATGCTCCGGTGGCGCCTCCGCCCAACGCGTCTGCCCGTGCGTTACGCGCTTGGAATCGGGCTCGGAGTGCAATCGTGTAAGCAATTGATGTTTTACGTATATTAGAAATTGAGTTTGTTATTTTGGGTAAGGTAAGCTTATGAGGGAGAGATGTGAGGATTGTGCGTGTAGGTTTTATGTGTTGGCGGGCAATTGAGACTGGCACATTATCAAACCAATAAATATTGTCTGTCAGCTATCAACCGGCCTTTCATTCATCACAGATACCTTATACTCAGAGTATCCGAAAGGTACTCGTTGAAGGTCATACAGGTTTACGCGCCGACCTCGACACATTCCGAGGACGAGGTGGAGGCTATGTATGAAGATATATCTAAGGCCATGCATAGCTCCAAAACCTACTTCACCGTTGTCATGGGGGTCTTCAACGCTAAACTGGGCAAGAGAGATGATAAGGAGTTAATAGTGGGGAAATTCGGAGTTGGAAGTCGGAACCACCGGGGCGAACTACTGGCTGGTTTCTTGGAGAAGGAGGGACTCTATATGATGAATTCCTTCTTCAAAAAACGCGAGCACAGTAAATGGACCTGGATGAGTCCCGATGGTGTGACTAAAAACGAGATTGACTTCATCATGTCGACGAGGAAGCATGTATTCAATGATGTCTCCGTGATCAATACGTTTAAAACCGGGAGTGATCACCGCCTGGTAAGAGGCACATTGAATATATGCGTCAAGCAAGGGCACTCTCGATTGATGAAGTCTACGCTCCGTCCAGCATCAATCCAAATTCAATACCCTGAGAGCTTCCAGCTGGAACTCCAAAACCGTTTTGATTGCCTAGGCGGCGATGTGGACGAATTGAACGACGGGTTTGTGGAAGCTGTCCATGTCACAGGGTCTGAGTTCTTCAAGGCCCAAGGGACCAACAGAACTAAAAAGCTCTCCAGCTCCACTCAGAAGCTCATCAAGGAAAGGAGTGAAGTGATTCTACAGTCTTCAGCCGATGCGACCTTATACCGGCAGCTTAATAAAGCAGTGCAGTGCAGGTGCAGTGTTTGTTTGCCCAACAGTCTCGAGATGGTTAGTGACTGTTCATATCCGGTTCGAAGGACCACTTAGCATGTTCGTTAAATAAAACACGCTAGAAACTGTTAGATGTATATTGACACCAATAATTAATTAAATGCAAATTGAACAGCTCGCTATGGCCGTGGCTGGACAAGAACGAAGAAAAAGAAAAAAGGTGTTGCCAGAATAGATTTTGGCATAGATAAAAATAAAACTTTCTGTTCATGAACAACATTTGTGAAGAAACTAATACATTTTAGATGAAATTAATACAAATAGTAATAAAAACTGCAACTGTCAGTTGTCCATTTTGTTGAATTTGACGTGAGGCGCGTATGGCAAAGACCCTCCTTCTATAGAAAAGACTTAAAAACGTTTTACATAGACACATAACTACATACTAAAACTGTAAATAATTCTGTTTAACATGTATAAGTAGTGTTTTTAAGTTTAAATTTATTTATAAATACGTTTTCAGCCATCGTATTTGATATTTATAAAACCTCTTTGCTTTGTAACTGCCACATGAGTGACAGATACAATTTAAGAAAAAAGCCATTACACCCGTGGGCGTAACATAGGCTATTGTAGCTCTATATGTCTGCGCATTCAGAAGCCCTTTTCGAGCAGGTGTGATGAAAAATGAGTAAACTGGCGAATACATAAATCGAAAAATAAGGAAACTGACGAATCAATAAACTGTTTAATGAGTTAACTGGCGGATACATAAATTGACGAATAAGGAAACATACAAAAAAAGAAACTGTCAAATGAGTTAACCGGCGAATCAGTTAAATTGACGAATAAGAAAACAGACCATTCATCTGATAAGCTAACTCTAATATTTTATTAGATAGGTGCATTCGACGGGTACTCGTATATATACATCTTTATTGACTACGCGTGGAAATGTGCCAAAAAGAAAGAAGTTTTAATACAAAAAATAATGAGTTTAATATGTTTGGTGAAAAATTGGTAGAAGACAACATAAAGGCGTTTTACAGACCCGCCATTAATCATTCCCTGTCAGCTTTAGGAGCTTTGTTTATGTCAGGGTGGGATTTTTTATGATACCTCTCAGCTTCGATAACTCAGACAAGACGACTCCAAAAGCGCCCTCCACTTTCTTAGGTGAATAACTTCTTGTGTAGATTCTTTTTTTATAAATATTATTATCGTAGTCTACAAAAGCGCGTATTACTACCCCTTGTGGAGTGCCCAAAATTAAGTTAAGTCTATATTATTACTTGATTTTCATTATTCAAGGGTATTTATACTCACATCATAATTAAATTAAGACAAAGTTATGAGACGAAGTCTTTAAATGAAATCCATGTTATTTCCCCAAGTAGCCCCTAAACTTATAATCAAATTAACACTCGGCCAGCAATAAGGGGTTAGAAGTCTTTTGACCTTGATTTAATGGGGAACACGCTGATAAAAGCAATTTTACCTACTCTTGGTACAACTTTAACCGGACTAATAAAACACAATTTTTATCTACACAGATATCAATTGCCCCCTTTATCTCGTTAAAAAACCGCAAATTACGACCAGCATTAATATAAAACTGATTTATTAAAACAAATTTCTTATTTGTAAAAAACATACAATTTCTTTGCCGATGGAACGTTCAAAATTACAGCCAAACCATTCAAGATTTTCACGTTGCACGGAGACTTAAACCCGGATACCAAATATCAAAACTTTGCGCCAATTGTTTATAGTTTGCTCCCGGACAAAAAAAGAAGAAATATACAGAAGATTATTTACCGTATTAAAGGAAGACCTAATAGGTGTCATCACTAAAAATTATAAGACCGATTTCGAACTAGCACAGTTCAATGCTATAAAAAGTGTTTATCCTGACGTACACATAACCGGTTGCTTCTCCCATTATCAGAAAGCGATAAGGAAAAAATGTAAAGCGATAAACCAAGACCAGATGCTTGTCGGTAGCAACATCGTGAAGCTCTGCTATAATTTGACTTTACTTCCCACGAATGTTCTAATGGACGGGTGGGTTGAAATAAAAACACTCGGCCAAGACTCGGCTGCTTTCCAAAAATTTTGCCACAATTTCGAAAAACAGTGGATACCATTTTGAACGACACTACGATACACGAAAACGAAAAGAACATGACATTAATTTTCACCGTCTTTTGAAGAACAAGCTGAAATTACTCAGAAAATGTCAACTGAGTGCCGTCGAGTTTCTTCGCAGTCATACATGCAAAATGTTTGTTACAAATATAATAGAAGTTTTATGTTATTCCAGCATGCCGTTTTACGTAATAAGTCATTACGCATTATATTTATCTCGCTTGGAATAAGCTAAAACGATAGTTAATAATTAATCAGGCAGTAAGTTGAGGTCGAAACTAATCTTAACCTAAACAATCCGTTTTCAATATCTACAAGTAAAAAATTACAGTTGTTAGTTTCAGCCCACGGCAGGATTAACCTCATCCTCCCTTTGTCTAACCTAAAGTGACAAGCTATGACTGATACGCCATACCTTCATGACGGTAATTATGAAATTAAACCTTATGGCAATGCACGTAGGTTGTTATTGTACCGTAGGTCCGTAGGTACACTTAGACGGATATATCCGGCGTTGGCGTAGAAAAGCATTCAGAT
Source organism: Epinotia demarniana (assembly GCA_945867215.1). Classification (NCBI taxonomy): domain Eukaryota; kingdom Metazoa; phylum Arthropoda; class Insecta; order Lepidoptera; family Tortricidae; genus Epinotia; species Epinotia demarniana. The sequence goes on along the minus strand of OX244259.1, from coordinate 32,458,578 downwards.
CTTCGTTTCCAAATTGGCCTCAATAGACAAACTGCGTAACGTTAACGTAAGTGAGCGAGGTAATGCAATGTAACCCTACCAACTGGTATTGATTTTGAGGATATGCAACGTGTTAATAAAATAACACAAAACCTGAAAACAGTTTGTTCAGAATGGACAGTAGAATGTGAAAAAAAGGAAAAAAAAATAAAGCGATTTATTTTTTACATTTGTACGGAGCAGGTCGTCCCAGTCGGCCAACGCTCCATACAAAGGTAAAAAAAACTGGTCAAATTTTTATTATTATTTTTTTCACTTTCTACTGTCGATTCTGAACAAACTGTTTTAAGGTTTTGCGTTATTTTATTAACACGTTAAGTATGTTAAGTGTAAATACCCCATAGGTAAGTTAGTTTTAGTCATTTTATTCGTTTTATTGTTGTTGTATCTTATATTTATATTCTACATTAATAAATACAAATTTACTAACTGCGTTAAGAATCTCGAAGTGGACGAACTAAGTAAAAACGTATCTCGAAATAGACGAAATGCTTAATGATGAATTTCAAAATGGACGAACTACGGCATGAAGCACGAACTGCTTGGTAGACGAATGACCAAATGCTATTTGGACGAACTGCCTGTTGGATAAACGGCTAATAAATCATTCGCATTTTGACGAGATTCCTAATGAAGTAACAAACTTAATTCAGGGATCCTGAGGAGTCGGCGGCACTCTTCAATTATTATTGGTACCCATAATATAAGTATCGTTTTTTCGGTCTTTTCTGTAGAAACCAACACGTTTGATTTGGGAATCGGTGTCATTGATACAGTGGAAAGGAAATGTGGAGAACTTAATATACCGGGTGGAAAGGCAGGACGATCCTTGCCGCAAACGGGTTTAAGGGATGGAGAATCGATTCGTAATGTTTAGGTTTTTGTTACGAACAATTAGTTAAAATATTAAATTAATTAATGTTCTTCTTAGTGACAACCCTACTATTACTACGTACTAATAATTGTATATACGTATTGATAAAGGTCACTGACCCTTGTGTTATTGTTAAAATGTTACTGAACCTAATGAGGGTTGTCACTTGCAGTATTTTGCATTATAATTTAACTGCCTATAACTTCAAAACGCTTACGAATATGATAGTTTAGCATAGTTTCTTTAGAGGAAACTAAACTCCACTAGAGGGAACTAAATCCAAACAATCCCCCTTTAGCGGAAAGGATCGTCATGCCTTTCCACCCGGTATATGGCTTGGAAAAGTCCTAACCACTATACCGAATTTGGTAAGTACCTACTTAAGTTTAATTTTCATGATGTTATGTTAATTATTGAAGTGAGATAGTTTAAATTCTGTATGACTTTTTGTTAAAATTCAAGATAACTAATGTTTGAAATTTCATATTTTAAAATGGTTTTAACGGGCTTTATTGTTTGGAGGAGTAAATCAGTTGTTAAAGGAGTGTTTATATAAGCAAGAAAGAGGCTTTCGCGCATGATATTTTGTGTAGGTATAGCGAAGCCATGTCTAATGTCACAGGGTACGGCTTAGATCTTTTTACGGAGCAAAGTTCAGAAAAAGTGTGTTAGCTTAGATTTCAGTAAAATTTAAGTAAATAAAAACACTTAAATGGCATTATAAAAATAACGTTTATCAGTTATTATTTCGAATAATATGAGATATTCGTGATGGATATTTGGTCAATGTTACGAGAGCAACAAACTATTGAGGCCGTTACCGACTATCCTACTGTCGTAAACAGTCACAAACTGACATTCGATTATGCTATTTACATAATATGATGTCACTATTTACTATCGGAGTCGAATTTTTCCTTGTTACCTTATTAATAATTGTCTAGGACTGCATGTCCAGATGGTTAGTCAAAAGTTGCTTACTCGTCTTTTTACTATTGGTTTACGGCCGTATACATGAACATCCTAAAAACCTATTTTAACCAGAACGTCGTTAAAAATCGTTTGTCTTTATCTGCCACTTTGACATTGGTGTTCGTAAAAAAGGAACAAAACACATTTGATTTAGCAGAGGCATTTTAAGTTTTATCCATTCTCCAGAAATCAAAATCCTAATCCCCAGCACTGTGCCAGCAAGAAATATGCCAATTGCTAATTTTTTTATCCAGTTTTTGTTTTTAATGTATACTGTAATAGTACATAACGTAACTAGGGCGGTAAATTCGTGAATACCCCAGATCGCAGGTGTTTGTGGCCCGAACCGAAGGTGAGGGCCATAAATATGCGCTTTGGGGCTTTACGAATTACCGCCCGTGTTGAGTACAAAATTTTACGTCTGCACCTGGCCACAGTGCGAGTTTTCCCGTACGCGCAGCGTGCAGTAAAACTCGTATTATGGCCAAGTGTGACGTTAATATTGTTTTCTCAAACATGCAATGAAATATTGACGTGTAATGGGCTTCGAAGTGTCACGTTTCGGGCGCAGCGAGACGAGTGACCCGTAATGGCATTTCATACAAAATTGGAGGCCTAGGGCGGCAAGATGGTCTTTTTTTCATATATCCATTACACAATTAATGGCACAGAATCACGGCGTTCAGCCATGAAAATTAAAGTTTGATTTCTTGGAGAGTTTTAATTTATTTCATTGCATGTTTGAGAAAAGTACTATACAAACCTCGGCGTGAAAAGGGGTTGCCAGCCTCATAACTATCCGATCTCGCTACGCTCGGCCGTCTATATGTGCTCGGCCCTTACTCACCGGCCTCTGTAGTAAATGTACTATTTTACGCCACAAAGAAGGCCAGAAAACAGGCTTCAAAGCTGGGGTTAGTTGGACATCGCACGAACAGGCCATCTATGAGTTCAAACTGTCCAACAATGTTATTGTTGGACAGTTTGGACAGCGATTCACTCATCACAGCTCCCCCGCCCCCGCCCCGACACGCGAGCGGCCGCGTTAAACTGTTTCATATTATAATCTTTAATTAAGTACTTAATTTTGACTTTACTTCATTACAATTATTTGCAATTTCCTCGCAGTAGGCATGAAAAGCTAACAATAAGTAATTAAAGTTACTAAGCATTATTTTATTGCAAAGCGGTGGGTAGTACCGTGGCAACTTGGCAAGGTTGTGGAGTGGACAAGCAAGACAGCCCAATAAGACTTTCAAAACTAAAATATGTATGTAAATCGAATTGCGATTTCCGTGTCACCTACAACGGAAGTTACGTTTGTAATTTAGGTATTACTCTTGTGGTACCATTCAAAATGTCTCGATGCGATCAAGTAGCGCTCATTATTGAGTGCATTGCGAAAACGAAGTTCGCATGGATATTGCTTATTTATTGCTTCATGTTCGTCTGTATTTAAGAAGACTATTGGCAGTAGGTATTCATAAACTTTCAAAAAACCCATGTTGTCACGTTGACTTTTGTGTTCGTATGAAAGGGACATTTATATTTAACAGAAGAAAATTATTTTTTCTGGATTTGGTAAGTATGCTACCTATATTTTTAAAAATAAAAAATAAATCATCAGCACATTCGTGGCCATACATAATATGTTGACGTGAGATCTGTCGAACTACAACTAAATTTATTTTTTAAATTCATCTGTGTTGAAATTGCTCGGTCTATAAAAATACAAAAGCAGAGTAGATATCTACTCTCCCGCGCTAGATCCGCTCAGGGCAATGATAAATCCAGAGGAGACATTTCCACCATAAATCAAGTTTACCGGCATCGCTTCACAAAGAACTGAGCACTTTATTTCTTTGAAAAACTCTAAGAGCTTCCTCTCTCGACGCTTGCATGTTGAACGAAATCTTTTGTACCTTGATGACGTTTAGGGACATCTTGAAATTATTTGAGTTATTAGTACTGCAGTAACCAAGTTTGTTTTCCTTCTAGTTTTTTTTCTATTTAATCCAAATAACGTTTAAAAAGAAAATCAACCAGAATACGTTAATTCGGATAATCATATCCCCGTCCCCTAGAAATGGCTAACGAGTCTCACCGAGGTACTTGTGTTTTTAATATGTAACTTTTGTTAATTATTACATCAGTTGGGTAAAATAATGGTAATTCTTTGAAAAATGTTGCATAAAAAGGTTATTTAGATAAACTGTTATTCGCGGGTAGGTACTGTACGTTAGTTCACCGCCTAGCTAGACCGAGAGCGGCATATATGTCATCGTACCTATTGTCTATCAGTCACAGCAAAAAGCATTTTTCTTCCTGTAAAGTCACAATAAATGCTTTCAAACCTCATAAAATATATCGTGAATTGTTAATATCTAAAAGCGTCCATATTTACAAAATTTTAAATTTCAATGATTAAAGAAACTAAACTGCTATGCTACTAAAATACATGAGAATATAATAGATCTTATGACGACTTTTGCAGCAGCGACCCAGCTCGTTAAATCAAAAGTTATTAAATTGGTCAGCAGTAAATTGTTATTTGTTCAGTCCAATAACCATGCAGTTAGTAATGTGCCAGTGGCCATCCCAATATAGTCCAACACCAGAGGAATTTAGGTTGTACTGAAAATAAACATATTTTACACTTTTGCACCTTATTCCTTTCCAGTTATGCAAAAACATTACTTAAGGCCTCCACCTACCGGACGCGTGTCGTGCGCGGCGCGTGTGCTGCGCGGCACACGCGCAAGTTGTAAAGCATTGAAAATACAATTCAAACACAGATCGAACGCGGCACACGCGCAGCACACGCGTCCGGTGGGTGGAGGTCTTTAAACAAATCTTTGACGCCTACACGATGGCAGTTAAAATTGGCACAAGGGCAGAAGTCTCTGTACGAGTTACGAGTACTCTACTCGTATTTGAAAAGCAATGATGGTGGTATATGAAATTTAAGTAAAACTATAATTATTCATATTTTTCTCAAAAATGATCGGCAAAGTTGACTTTATTGGTAAAAAACAGGACTTGAAGTGCATAGAAGTGCAGGGTTAGCCAAAAATTTAAAAATTAAAAATCTTGCCGACTCGATTTTGCTCGACAACAATATTGCATACAAATTCCATTGTTTCTCGTGGTACATACAAACTTTAAATAGGTTTCTGTCAATAATTTCATTTTTGGTACAAGCTTTTATTGCCGACTGTACTTTTCTGTATACCATCATCAACTACTCATTGAGGCGATTCTAACGAGCCCAAACTCAACGGGGTGACGTCGGTTAAGTACTGGATTCCCATGGCAGCCTTGTCTCCATCATCAGATCAGGTCGATGGTACCATAATATTCAATTGTCATCCAAACTATACTTATACCCAAAATTTCAGCTCAATCGGTCACCGGAAAGTGGATCTTTAACTTGCAAGATTTGTCCCATACTAACACGGAGTTCCTATGGCCACCTTCCAGCTCCATCATCAGATCAGCTCTACGTCATCATAATATTGCACGTCATTCCGTTAGGTTTATGAACGCATACATAATCTGTCAATCATAAAAAAAATAAGTTGGCAACACTGTGAAGTATCAAAACATAGATCTGTGGCTGCTTATCAGGAAATTTAAAATTCTAACAATTTTGTGGTGTGTGATAAACTGATAAATACATGTTCGATTTGTTCAAGCAAGATTCCGGTAAGTAGTTTTTGTTGTTTTTTCGTAGTTATGTACTATTACCAAGTTATTTACGTGTTAGCAATTTAGAATATAAAAAAAATAAGTAGACGTTACTTTCTAATAATTTTGACTTTGATGGAACCGTACACCATTACACATTGCAATAAAATAAAAAAATTGGCTCTATTTAGAATATCTATTCGCACCTATTGGAAAGACAGGTCAAGGTTGGTGGTAAATATTTTACCATTGCCCGGTACTACTGTCAAAAAAGGACGGATCGATTTTGAAATTTTATTTTCTATTTTCTGGTTTTCAGTAGAATATACACAAAGAACCGGCCAAGTGCGAGTCGGACTCGCGCACCGCGGGTTACGTGCAAAAATTCACGGTTTTCGCAATTTTTCCTTTATCTGTGCTATAAGATATTACTTCGTACCAAATTTCAAGATTCTTAGTTCACGGGAAGTACCCTGTAGGTTTTGATTCCTTTGAGAATTTCGAATTTATATCGATTTTCCGAATATGCCGAATACCGAATAATTACCGAATATTTGGCGCATCTCTAGTCATATTCAATATTCTCTTTGACACGGTTATCTTGTTTTGTTTTTTCTATTTTCTATTCAGGATAGTATCATATTTTCTATTCTTCTATTTTGAAGAACCAAGTCTTCGAGAAGGGGATTCGAGAGTGTAAAATGTAAGTCTTTTTACAAGCTTTATATTAACTTGACTTGTTCGTATGTAAGTATTAAAGTATGTAAGTAAGTTGTCCGTCAAAATTTGCAACCAATTTTTCAGGCGCTTGTCGTTATCCCATTGAGCTGAAATTTGGAATACTTATGTAAGTTTGGTGACAATGCAATATTATGGTAACTCGAGCTGATCTGATAGACAGAAGGTGGCCATGGGAATTCAGTACTTAACTGACGTAAACCCGTTGAGTTTGGGTTTGTTAGAATCGTCTCAATGAGTAGGTGATGATGGTATACAGAAAAGTACAGTCGGCAATAAAAGCTTGTAACAAAAATGATAATGCTAGAATGCTACTAATAAATTCACCGTTAAATTCACGTATTAAATGACATGACAGGCGACATGTTTCGAACTCTTCGGGAGTTCTTCTTCAGGATGAGTGTTTTCGATGTTCGTTTTGAAGCAGAACTCCCGAAGAGTTCGAATCATGTCGCCTGTCGTGACATTTAATACGTGAATTTAACCGTGGATTTATTAGTAGTATTAACGACATGTCTCACAAAAGTTTAAATTCGATTATAGCTTTGTTTTGCTTTAGGCTTTTGCTAGCCATTGTTGTGCTTAATTACAACTTTTACGTGATTAAGTAAATAAAAAACCGGCCAAGTGCGAGTCGGACTCGCGCACGAAGGGTTGCGTACCATTATCTATGAAAACAGTAAAAAAAGTTTATTTATATAAGAGCCCCCCTTAAATATTTATTTTATGTTGTTTTTAGTATTTGTTGTTATAGCGGCAACAGAAATGCATAATCTGTGAAAATTTCTACTGTCTAGTTATCATGTTTCTTGAGTTACAGCCTGGTGACAGACAGGCAGACCGACAGCGAAGTCTTTAGTAATAGGGTCCCGTTTTTACCCTTTGGGTACGGAACCCTAAATAACGGAAAGTCACATTTCAGTTATAGCTCTCGAAACTCTGACTAACTAGGTACAGATTTTGTCTTGCTTCCCACTTACTATAATAGGAACGAAAAAAAATTTATGATTTCATTTGAACCAGTTTTTGGACAGGAACAAATGTTTGTGTTGGAGGAACTACAGTTAAAGAACATAAATATCGAATATGCCGATATTTCGGCAAATTTCGGAAATTTGCGGCATAAACGGATGTATCTTTTGATTGCGTTGGCTTAGAATTTTGATTTTTTCACAGCTCTAACGGACAGTAGACTTGAGTACCTATTGGTATAAATTTTAGCTTGATACCTGTACGCGTTCCTGAAGAAAAGGGTCTTATCAGACGGATGGACGGACGGACGGACAACAAAGTGATCCTATAAGGGTTCCGTTTTTTCCTTTTGAGGTACGGAATCCTAAAAAGGAGGAATATTTGGAGTACCTGACGAAATCCGCCTAAATGCATCACCACACTATCCCGGGGACCAAAAAAATTCTCAAGGTCCCTTTTCTGCAGCACGATAAAAACAAAAATCGCGGGTACGGTGTGACGTATGCAAAGTAGCTCTATGTGCCACGCCGTGCTTTAAATCTTTCATTCTGCATCCACAGACGGTATGTCCACACTTCATCAATCTGGGGATAGTATTGCCTCAGGCAGCACGATGGGGCGGCGGTAAAATAATAGTTACCACTTCCTACATGCTATCATGAGGCAATGGTCAAATAGTTACCACCGTTATTCAGGGAAAATGTTTTAACTTAATATCAAAAAAAAAAAAATTGATATTAATTGAAATATGGCTACAATAAATGTCAAAAAAAGTTGCACAATTTGTTTTTTTCTGAAATTAATAACTTTGCCTTTTTAAGAGTTAAACTACAAATGATTTTCATCCGCCTGAGACAGAACATGGTAGGATCGGTAGGTTATCTGCTGGGCTATTTTTTTACTTTTCCTCAAGATTAGAATGTACAGATAATACAAAAACAGTAAGTAATTATTAAAACATGACATTTTCTTCTTTCAGGGTTTTAATCGTATATGCACATGAGTTCAGTGACAGTTTCTAGAACAAAACAATAAAATTTACCGTAGGAAAACTGTCCCTTGTGCGAGGATTGAATAATGGGGGAGTATTTGTCCCCGTACCTAAAAGCTTTCCTTAACTGATAAGGATGTCTTACGACATGCTCTTTAGACACGTCCGTTTACTTAAAAGTTAGACTTGAACTACAATTAACTTAAAACATCTAATGGAATTACACTACTGTTTAACGTTTATGCGTCCCAGGACAAGCCATATTTTTAAATCTTTTTTACAATAACAGCTTCCTTGTTCATCTGGGACTAATCTGATGAAGTATTCTCGACCCAATTTGCATTCCATTACGGTACATTTTTATGCAGAGCCAGACCGCTTCACATAATTTTATGAATAGGTATGTTCCTACCTAGTGAACTCTGAAAGCTTACTGCTTTTATTACTGTCGTAAGAGTTGCGAAACTAACGTTTGAGTTTCATTTATTTTAAGTATAAAAATATATGACGCTTTGAAACCCTTTTTTCCATTGGGGTGATGCTTTTACGCACCATTCGATCGGTCGAAAGGGGGGCAGAAGGCCTAGAATACCCACTAAGCGCCAAAGGTTCGCTATCTGCATTCTATACTATGGCCCTCGCGAATGTCCCGTTTTGTACGGGCATGACCAGCGAGAGCGCCCCGTGTCATTTTCGGAGTGCTTCAGTCCCGTCGACTCAGTGGGTGGCTAGCTAGGGTCTCCCGACCCTGCTCTACGACTGCGGATATCCATATATCAAGTTTTTTGCAATTGCATGATCTAAACGTGATCATTTCTGCATTAAGATTTTGATTGTCCCTAATGCTTGGCGGGTTATACGCCTTAATGAAAACTAAGTAATCAAGCGATACAAGTAAAGTATGTATTAGGTCAGAAGTCGGGTCACATCATTAAGAAAACTGTTTTGTTTCATTAACAGCACTGTTTTAAAATAAACAGTTGAAATCAACGCTATATTAGCTTAATGATTGCAACACTGGTTTATATTGAAGAATCTGAAATAATTTGAACAGATCTACTGGGATTATTTTATATCATGCCCGTTAAAAGTAACCCGCATTAGTTCGCGAATTCTCCTGTTTCGAGTTTAGCGTATCTCGCCGTCGCGAGCGCGAGTATGCGCCCGGCCCGCGACAGACATTTAATTTTCATGCGCTCATTCCAAGCACAATGACTTGAAACCGCCTTTCAAGTTTCAGCACCCGTTATACTGGAAAAACGAGAAATACCTAAAATTAATATTTTTGTAAGAATCTGCATGAAGGAATTTTAGGCTCAACTATTTTACCGCATTCATCTTGGTGAAATGAATACTTTTGTTTCATAGTAAAACCGTAACATTAATAAATCCATATAAACTGCTAATAAGCGCATATATTGTACATATAATGTATAATTAGAATGTATGCAAGTTAGATTCCTAAAACTGTCAGTTAATAATAAAACTAAAGATAAAAATAAAAATACTTATAGAAATTTGTTCAAAATTTGTAATATTCTACCGGTAAGCATAAATATTTATTAGTATTAAATAATCATGGCAGTCGTGAGCACACCCAATTACAATTACACCATATCGATGTGTGTGATACCAGGTCGATGTCGGCGGGAAAGTTTGTTGTGCCGAGGGTTGCTAATTACTACGGCGATAGGTGTCTCCGGAAACGTATACCCTAACTATATACTCAACAGCCTGCCCTCTGACGTCAGGCAGGAAGCCAATAAAGCTAATCTTGGTAAAAAGCTGCATAGTTACCTTTTTAAAAGTATTAAGTAAATAAATATTGTACCTATCATCATCATCATCATCATATCAGCCGAAAGACGTCCACTGCTGGACAAAGGCCTCAAGGTGCCAAAGTGACCGATCCCGCGCCACCCGCATCCAGCGGACTCCCGCAACCTTTACCAGGTCATCAGTCCACCTTGTCGGGGGCCTACCCACGCTGCGCCTTCCGGTACGTGGTCGCCACTCGAGAACCTTTCCGCCCCAACGGCCATCGGTTCTACGTGCTATGTGCCCCGCCCACTGCCACTTAAGTTTAGCGATCCGGAGGGTTATATCGGTTACCTTGGTTCTGCTGCGGATAGCCTCATTTCTGATGCGGTCACGCAGAGAAACTCCCAACATGGCCCTCTCCATTGCCCTTTGGGTGACTTTGAGCCTTCTTATGAGGCCCATAGTAAGCGACCACGTTTCGGTGCCATATGTCATCACTGGCAACACACACTGGTCAAAGACTTTCGTCTTGAGACACTGCGGAATATTGGACGAAAAGATTTGCCGTAGCTTCCCGAACGCTGCCCAGCCGAGTCGGATTCGACGATTGACCTCTTTCTCGAAGTTGGACCTACCTAACTGGATCGTCTGTCCTAGGTATACATAATCGTCTACAACTTCGAGCGTAAAGTGTCCGATTGTAATGGGAGTTGGTACTACATGGGCATTTGACATGATCGTCGTCTTATCCATGTTCATTCTTAGACCAACTCGCTCGGATGCTTTACTGAGGTCATCGAGCATCGTACTTAAGTCCTCCATGGTCTCAGCCAAGACTACTATTGTCACACGGCAAATCCTACCTCTACTGCCATCTGTGCGACACTCAAGGAAACGCCTCACAATTATTGAGCACATTGGAAAAAACGCCCTGTATTAACTGCATATAAACGCAAGGACCCGGAACAATCCCGAGAGCTGTCAGAGTGACACTTACTGTCAAATGTCACTTCCCATGAGAATGGAGGCTGAGGAGAAAGTGCGGAAAGACTCGAGGAGAAGAATCCGTGGCCATCGGTGGCAAGAGGCGCCCGATTGAGCCGGAAGCGTAAGGGACAGACGACAGAGGTAAAATATCATATGAACCTGAAAAGATTTAGAAGAAATAATAGAAACGAAGTGATATAACCTCTACGATTGTTTCAGGACAGCAGGCGACTTCTATAAATGTTACGTGTTTAGAAGATAAGATATTTGGCCCAGAATAAGGAAAGGAATACATCAACGTAGGTCATTCTGCTCAACCTTCGAACTAGAGAAATTTGGCGAAACCGTTCTAATGAAGTAAATGTTACAGATAGCTGCAACACGGTTGAGCTTTTGCCGACGTGTCACGGGAGGGCAGTGAGGAAAACACTGCTTATGGGTCAGTAAAGAAATCATAACGTCGACTAGACCAATCTTAGAAGCCTGGAAAAACGCCACTAATAAAGGTCTAATTTTCAGGTGGGATGCTATAATTAATTATATGATATATTATAAAGATATTTTCTTCGTGTGATGGAGAAGAGGTTATTCGTGGGCGGAGAGGTCTCCACGTACCGGCGCGCAAACACCGGTGTGTGAAGAACTCACCCCGAGACGACACCCTACTCTCGGCGGGACCCCGGGAAGCTGTGGTCGCAGATAGCCTCCTCCAGGAGAACCCAGAGGCGAAGGTGAAACTGGATCAGTTGTCCCAGGAGCCTCGGGCCTAAGGACTCCCTGCAGGAAGTACCCGCCTTTCTGGCAACCCCGTCTGAGTGAGTTTGTCATAGCTTATTAACAGCCCTTCAGGCATCGTAGGTAAATCATCACTTATCACCAACGGACTTATATAAAGCGACCCTAGAGAGAGTAGTGATGTTCCCCACATGCACTGCGCTGTTATAGAGGGTTCCGAGGACCTTATGTACCCTAAGCTAAGAGCGTAGTGATGTGAGGAAATATACCACCTGTACTAACTAGAGTCTTGTTTCATTCTTAAACCTTAGAGATTTCCTTGCTTAACCTACAGGCAAATGGTAAGCCTTTCACTGGCTTTCAGGAGAGAATAAATAGAAGTATTTCAGTGGCGCCCAAGGATGGTGATAAGTCCTGATTGTGAGATGTTTTTGTGATTAGTTGTCAATAATAGAAGTGAACATTTCACTGGCAAATAATTTACAAACATACTCATCCAGTTTAAAGTAGTTAGCTACATTCTTAGCAAGTCTTAAGTGTTATTCCTTTCCATATTGGCAAAAACCCTTAGTTATTAAGTACTAGTAGTTATAAGTAAATTGGAAAACATTCAGTTCCATATTTTCATATAATTCATTTTAGTGGCCAGGTTAGCTAAAGTGGTAACTTTAGAATTTACTTAGTGAAACATTAGCAATAATTGGCTAATTATTTAGGATTAGTAGGTTTTATTAGTGTAGTTGTCCTGTTTTAGTCCCAAAGTCGTTCTGTCCAGTGAGGAGAGTGTTTAATTAGTTGGTAGTTACACACATATAGGTGTACCCACTAAAAGAAAATATTATATCATTGTTATTTTAGGCATTGCAAATAACACTGTAATTGCATTGTTGATTTCTATAAAGTGTATTAAACACTATTTGTGGATTATTCCTTGTTGTCCAGCACATATTAGCGGACAATTTTTATAATTTTGTTGGGAGTTATTGTAGTCGCTGAGCTATTATAACTAAGATAATAAAATAATAGGTGAACCAACCTTTATTGGTTATTTCTGCATGTTTTGAAACTTTAGCAAAATATGTTAGACATTAGTACATTAATTAAGATGTGCATGAAATAAATATTTGTTGGAAATAAGTACACAAATCAAAAAGCTATACATAATTATCCGGCATCATTAGATTAATCTATGGTAAGCCTTTCACTGGCTTTCAGGAGAGAATAAATAGAAGTATTTCACTATATCGTCAGCAAACCGAAGGTGAGTGATGTACTCGCCGTTGACGCTGATGCCTAGCCTTCTCCAGTCCAGAGTCTTGAAAACGTCCTCCAGTGCAGCGGTGAACAGTTTTGGAGAAATAACATCTCCTTGCCTGACTCCCCGCTGCAGCGCAATAGGTTTCGAGTTCTGGTCCTGGAGTCGGACTGACATAGTGGCGCTCTCGTACAAACACTTCAGCACTTCGATATAGCGATAGTCAACTTGGCACCGCTGGAGAGACTGTAGTACAGCCCAGGTTTCGATCGAATCGAAGGCTTTTTCGTAGTCCACGAACGCTAAGCAGAGAGGCAGGTTATACTCCTCGGTCTTCTGTATAACCTGACGATTGTACCGAAAGATGTAGATAATATAAATAATAGAAATATAAGCGAGTAGAGACTGCTCGATCCCACAGTCAAACTGTGTAAACAGTTTTGCGGGACACTGTACATGTCTATGTTGTATTATTTTTTCTTAATAAATAAATAATATAAGTAAACATACAAAATATTATTATCTTGGTTTTTTGTTCTTTAACACAATAGGAAGGCAGTTTCTTCGCGTATAGCCGCTAGACCTACCGTAGTCGGTTACCTAGGCAGGTATGCGGCGCGGGGCGGGCGACACTTTACATTACAGTTAAATAGAAATAAAGATGAAGAAATAGAATGAAGGTATAGTGTCAAGTTGCGAATCCGTTTAGTCGATTATTGTTATGGGGCATTATAATAAAATAACTTATTTGCATTCTTAATACCTATAGATTTATAATGTCAAATATCCATGTAATACAAACTACCATTACAATCGGACACTTTATTCTCGAAGTTTTAGACGATTATGTATATAACCAGCACAAACTCCACTCTCCACCCTCCACTCCAATTTTGAGAAAGAGGTCAATTGAATAATCCAACTTCGGGAAGCTATGGCACATCTTTTCCACGGTGTCTCAAGTCGAGAGTCTTTGACCAATGTGTGTTGCCAGTGATGACTGATCACGTATGGCAACGAATCGTGGTCGCTTACTATGGGCCTCACAAGAAGGCTCATAGTCACCCAAAGGGAAGTGGAGAAGGCTATGATGGGAGTTTCATTAGAAATGAGGCTATCCGCAGCAGAACCAAGGTAACTGATATAGCCCTCGGAATGGCTAAATTAAAGACGCAGTGGGCGGTGCAAATTGCACGTAGAACCGATGGCCATTGGTGCGGAAAGGTTCTCAAGTGACGACCAGAAAACGCAGCGTGGTAAACCCCCCACAGAAAAGGTGACCTGAGGGGTTCACGTAACAATTCGAACGCGCTTTAGAACAATTTAACTGTCATATTTTCATATAAATTTGACATTTGCTTCTATTACCTAACGTACATACAATGCGTTGCGTGATCGAGCAGCTCCGTGGAGAAGTCCACTGGATGCGGGTGTCGCAGGACCGGTCACTTCGGCACTCTTTGTCGTGTGTCCAGTAGTGGACGTCTTTCGGCTGATGATGTTGATGATGGTTTAAATCTAAATCCAGCCGGTAGATGACAAATTATTCAAACAAATACTTTAATACATAGAAAACACCTAAGACTTAGGTCGTATCTATTCAAATATATGTATTTTTGGAAGCCGCATATTTATCCACCTTGAGAGAAACACAAATGAGGTTGGGAATATAAACAGAACATTACTGCAGAGGCCGTGAAGTAAGGGATTGCATGATTGAGAAAAGTATATGAATTTGTCAAGCACTACATGAAAAATTAAAATTAAAATTGTCTTTTCTCAAACATGCTCCGAAGTGTATGCGTTAATATCACGAAATGAAGACAAGAAGTTTCTTGTTTATGGCTCCCTACATGACTTCTTGGCCTTACGCCAAGAAGTAATGTATGAAAACCCTAACTAAAAACATTATTGTCCGCTACTCTAACTTTTTAAATTTGCTTACTAATATTAAACTGACCAAGGAAAAATGACATACTGCCAACCTCCACTAGACTCTGTAAGCATACTTGCGACATAAAAAAAAAACAAAATGTATGGTACTTTACTTAGGTGCGGTTAAATATGGTGATCGAACGACTTGTTCAAATGGCATGTTTAAAACATAAAAAAGGCGGCAAATTACACGATTGTTTTCTGAACTTTCGTTCCGATTGTAATTTCAACGAACTGTTATTTAATTGATTACCTTGTATTTATTTTAATTTGAATATTTCCTTACATCGTTTGACAAAAGCACTATACAATCCTCGGCCGGAACAGAGATTGCTGGACTCGTTGTATCCTCTACCCCAAGCTCGTCCAGCAATCCCTTATTTCATGGCCTCTGCAGTAAGTAGTACTATTATTGCAATGTTATGGTAGATTCACAAAGGTGAAGGTATTACAATGTTACTAGCACATATAATCTATTCTTAAAAGCATGCATAGTTTTGTTAACAATAAAATTTACCCGAAATTGTTTATTGTATTAACCGAAATAAAAACTGCTCCTGGCTTGTTTATAAAAAATGATCCAGGTTGTGGCTCCACGCCTACCCTGGCGCCCATTGCGCGACACAACTTGACAACGACTCCCTCAGATTAGCTTGTAACTAGAACTATGCCTATAGCTCTATTATGGTCTTTAATGAATGCTGAATGAAGGAATAATACAATATAATAGGGATTAATACATTAATCGTCATCATCATTGGATAAGAATCGAACTGATACGTACATCTGATTAGAATATAGTGGTGCATACTTCAACCAACGTTTTGTGCGTAACAAAACTTAATATTTCCATATTTCTGAGTAAAGGTATACGTGTTGTCGCTACGACGCTGTCGCGCACACTACGCAATGAGTAAGATTGGTTCTAATAGGGAGTAAGCACGTACGCGCACGATTGAAAACAAACCTTAAGTTAATGGTGGTAAGGTATTATTTCGTTTACGTCAAGCAAATCAAGCGAATAATGCGATTCGAGCAGATCGAGCACATCGAGTAGTTCATACTTTTTTAGTGTATATAAGAGCGGCGCGCCGAGTGGACGGATTCATTCATTCTCTAGCGAACTCTCGGATTGTCATTGACTCTGGGTCGAGCCTAAATTTGTAACGTAAACATTCGTAGATACATTATTGTTGTGGTGGGAAGTTTCAGTATTGTGCGATTGCTTTGCATAGTATTGAACTATTCCACCACTTATTAGATTCTGAGTTTCCTAAGGTTCAGTATTGTGCAATTATGTTGCATAGTAGTGAACTATTTCGCTTAGTTTTCTATTACATTTCGGGTTTATTTTAGATGATTTTATCATCATTTCGAACCAGATCAATGTCCTAGTTGCATGGTCAACTTAACGATGATGACGAAGTAATGATGGGAGTTTTGCCTACAGTAGTTCAGGGTTTAGTGGTAGGTAGGCTTAGGTATAGAGTCAAACACAGTAATAGGATAGTAGGAATACTATTCTTAGGGATGGACAGTTAGAAGGTTTACAAATCAAATAGCGTTTATTTGAAGGTTTAATAGCAATTATGAGTAACTGAATAGGAATTAGTCATTGTGTGAGGATCAGTAGTATTGGATTCCGTATATTATTACATATGAAATATTAAAGGTGTAACTATTATGTATCGCTTGTTGTCATCAAGGTATTATACTTCCAGTTATGATTAGGATATCAGAATTGTTTCAAAAAGATGAAGCGATTCTAGGCTAATGGCAAGCGGAGCAGTCCATTATGTCTAATATTAAGGTATCAAATTATCATGAGTGGAATATACTCATAGGGTAAACTTCAGGTTCAATATTTCATATTTAATGAACGGTAAACCTCGGTATTATAAATATCTTCACTAAATCAGGGATTATAGGTATCTAATGAATACATTAGTATTTATGTAATGGGTGAAATAATGCCTTAATACATAATTTTTCTTGAATGAAATAATATTCAATTATTATGTCTGATGAGTTTGTTCAGTGCTTCTTCTCATCAGAAAATAGGTACGAAGCACAGGTAAATTCAATAAGTTAGGAATACCTATTAGAAATAAAATATAATAAAATAGGTATTTAATTAGCTAGATGGCCAGTCCCACATCCAGACGGAAATGGTAGCATAGTATGGATGAAAGAGAATCTTCCATACAATAATAATAATAAACAATTAGTTAGCTAGGTTGGTCTGTTATCTACTTTGATGATATGAATATAAATTGAGGCAATGTTGGTATATAAAGAATCCAAGGGTTTGATTTGAGAAAGTATTACATGTTGAGAAAATAATGATAAAGCTAGCTACCATTACGTTAACCGGCCACGGTAGGATCTGGTTGGGGTTTTGTAACCAAAAACAAATTTTATTTATTACATGGTTATTTCCTTGAACTAGGGTGTAGTAGGAGAACGTAGGGTGAAGTAGGTAGGGAGGAGTCAAAGTCTAATTTGCTACACATAAAAGAATTTAGGTTACTAGGAACACAACGTAGACACTAGACGATCTTATTGGCCAAATCAAGTTAATTTTAATATTTAATTTCTTTAGGTTAGCTACATTTAGTCTACATGACATCTGGGTAGGTTAGTTATATATTGTATAGGTGACGCTAGATAGTTTTAGGTACATTTTGTTGCGTTACGCAGGATCTAGATATAGTTAGTTACAAGCTGTCGGCCTCCACCTGGTTTCCAACATATAGATTCCTGCCCCTCCGGCGGGGAAGTAAATCGTTTGAGCCATCACGTCCTTTCCTACCAAGAAACCGCAGGCCGCGTCGCCCGCCACGCCTGCTCGAACAACAACTGATTACAGGGGTTTAACTAGATTAGGGCAGCCAGAAAAAGGGGGCCCAAGCCTCCCGCACTAAAAACTAAGAACCGTAACAATTGTATTATGAGTAGGTTAGGTTATGGTTCACTTGTGTCCCTCGGAGCGGAAATGGACACCCCGCGAATTGGGGTGACGTCGTCACGCTGGCTGTTAGGTTAGTTTAGGTTAAAATAATTGACACAGATAATTGTGTATGCCAATTATTTTAATTTTAAATGATAATCCTTATAATAATTTGTATGTTACTTGAAACAATAAATCACAAAACGTTTTTCACGACATAATTCAACTATTTAATGAATCATCCAACAAGTAAAAATACACTATTTAAAATTACTTGTAATGACCATTCCTCGAACTGAATTTTCGACGAAAATAAAATACATGAAACGTTGACTTTGAAGCGAAATTCGACAAAATGAGTATCGACAATTTGATGATAAACCAGAATAGTGTTTCTTCAAATAGTTAATTCATACGATTTTTTTGTTTTAAATGTAAGCTCATGATACTCTGCCCATTATAGTATTTTTCAAAGTAGTTTTTGTATTCGAAACATTTCATGTAAGAAAAAATGCCGTTCAGTATTTAAAAAAACATTAGCCAAATATTGAAAAAAATGCAGGAGGTAACGTTGACACTCAATTAAATATTATATTTTTCACAAATATTATATTACATTTTTCCCATTAATTTTGACCCCTCCTGTACTAGAGTCTGTTAGTTTTCTTATTGCGTTTTCAATAAATATGTTAAAAATTATTGGCGAAAGTGGGCACCCCTGACGAACTCCTTGACGTATTTTTGCAATTCCTTTCTGTTCGTTAATTACTACTGTGGTTTGTTGTTTTCTGTACAGCTCTAATATAATTCTTCGGTCTCGATAATCTAGGCCTGCTTCTTTCAAGACTTTCATCATTTTGTTGCAATCGACTTTATCAAAAGCTTTTTCAAGGTCTATAAAAGTTATGAAAGTATCTAAATCTAACTCTAATCGGCGGTCAACTAATAGTCTCAATGCAAGTATGGCTTCTCTCGTACCCCTTTGTTCTCTAAATCCGTACTGGTCTGGTCCTAAATATGTTTCGGCTATTGGTCTAATTCTATTTTGGATGATTTTGAGTAGTATTTTGCTAGCTTGTGATATGAGGCTCAAAGTTCTGTGTTCTTCACACTTAAGCGTATTTGCTTTTTTCGGTAGTGTTACTGTTTCTGTAACCTGAAAGTCCTTTGAAATTATGCCAGTAGTATAAAATTTCTAATATCGAAAATTTCATCATGTATCGGGTCACAATTTGCGTATTTTATCATTTCGGTATACATATTGTCCAGACCAGCGGCTTTGCCATTTTGTATACTACAAAGATCTTTTTCATACTCTTTTCTCCGTATGTTTGGGCCTACGTTATCTTCCGTAACGTGTTCTTCCCTTTCCATTACAGTTTCTGCAAATCCTGGACCATCATATAATTTCTCAATTTCCTTAAACAATACAGCAATTGAGCAAGTAAAAAAGTTTAAATATCTGGACAGCATTATTACAGATGATTCTAGATGTACACCTGATATTGTTGCCAGGATAGCCATGGCCAAGTAAGCCTTAAATTCAAAAAGACCTTTGCTCACAGCTAAAATATCACGCTCAACTCGAAAGAAACTGGTTAAGGTGTACATCTGGAGCATTGCTCTCTACGGCTGCGAAACGTGGACCATGACTCAACGGAACAGGGAAAGGTTGCAAACCTTTGAGATGTGGTGTTGGCGGAGATTAGTAAAGATCAGTTGGACGGAGAAAAAGACTAATGAAGAGGTTTTGCATATAGTCAGTGAAAAAAGAACTTTATTAAAAGTTATTGAAAACTGAAGAGGAAAAATTATAGGACATCTTCTTCGTCACGATGACTTCATTAAAGTTATAATAGAGGGAAAGATAGAGGGAAGAAGAAAAAGAGGAAGACCACGAAGAGCTTACATGGAGCAGCTAAAGGAAAACATGGAAGTTGAATCTTATAGAGAGTTGAAGGAAAAAGCAGAGAATAGAACAGAATGGAAAAAACTCCACCGACAAGAGCCAATCTCTTAAATAAATGATGATGATGCATCAAGTTATCAGTATCGTCTTTTTTAATACTTTTATTTTCATCTGCAACTCTATTTTTCGTTTTTATTTTCACCTGTTTCAGGTTTGGTTTTGATTACTTTACTTAGGTCTTTCTTCTTTCTCTTTATTTACTTTTGGCTTTTGTTTTTTTTGCATTTACTTTCGTTTTCTTAGATTGGTTGCAAGACAGGCTGCCAGCCAGCATTAATTCAACAAAGGTGAAGAGGCAACAAACCTCTTTTAACAATTTACCAATCATATTTTTATAGCTTTTAAGTAACTGGCATACGTGGCTAGTATTTTAATAAAATAGTGTCGAATTACATTTCAGAAATTTGCCAACTAAATAAGTTATAGAATTTGAAATTATTATGTTGTTACACGCCGCGTTGCTATACGCCGCCCGCTTGCGGTGTGAAAATACCGATTCAACCACGCCCGACGCGCGCCGCACACGTCATGCGCCGCGCACGACAAGCGTTCGGTGGGTGGAGGACTTTACACCGTTAGCTTTTCGGTGAAGGAAAACATCGTGAGGAAACCGGTCTAATCCCAATAAGGTCTAGTTTTCCCTCAGGGTTGGAAGGTCAGATTGATGGCAGTCGCTTTCGTAAAACTAGTGCCTATTCCAAATCTTGGGATTAGGTGTCAAAGCGGACCCCGGGCTCCTTTAGGGGTATTACCGAGAATAACGCTAGGAGGAGGATGATATAGGTATTACGTCACTGCAATAACTACTTAAATACTAGTGTTATTTTATTATTATCGTATTGACGAGACACATCATTCTAATCTTGACACGTTTTATCGTTATTTACCCTTTGTTTGTGTTATTGACATTAATGTTCCTTTTTTTGTTTAGTTTTGACGCTTACAGACCGTATACATCTCTACGAACATTAGAATAATTATGAATTGTATATGGACGCTCAGAGACTTTATACATCTCTGGAATACTGAATTAATATAATTTACTTCCTCTTAATGCACAGAACTTAAATATATTGAATGGAATGGTCATAGTTTGCAATTTTGTTTTGTTTTCATTAACTTCGTGACATTTAGTTTGTTAACCATTTATGTCGGTCCTTAACTTCTTAATCTGAAAATTTTTAATTATTATTGTGTAAGATTATTATTATTTTATTGTAAGATTATTATTTTTTATTGTAAATTACCGTTTGACAAAAGTCAATTATGGGGCCACAAGGGCTTGTGGCCTATCTGCTGAATAAATAATTGATTCTGATTTTGATTCTTCACTTTTAAAATCGGAATGATAGAGACATCATGTTGGGGATATGTCAAATGTATGGAATATTAATAATATGCTCGAAGTATCAGAATAACATGGACTGTACCCAATCGCAAACAAAAGGTACGTACTTATGTGTGTGTGTATTCAGCATTTTAAGTTATCAGTTTAGTTTGCAGAGTACGAGTATCACACGATAAACAAACAAATTAGTAAAACCGTTTTAAACTTTGAAACCCAATTTGTATATTTCGAGACAATAATTGCGAGCAAATCGCCGCCATGAAGAGACTTAAGCACGTTCCGCTTAATTATCGCACTCCTTTATTATCACACGGATTAGAGCTCTACTTTCGCTGTCGTTCATGTCAATTATCTTTGTATAATTGCAAACGCAAAGTATTGTCGTGTTATTACCAAATTAAATGCCTAATTTAATTTCCTCTTTTTATGATGTATCATAGAAATAAGATTTATTCGGTAGTACATATAGTACATGTCTGCCATTAGGTTTGCTGCCTACGAAGCTGAAGGTCCTGGATTCGAATCCCGGTAAGGGCAAATATTTGTGTGATGAGCAGGATTATTTGTTTCTGAGTCTTGGATGTTTTCTATGTATTTAATTATTTATATCTATCAAATATATCGTCGTCTATTTAGTACACGTAACACAAGCCTTATTGAGCTTACTATGGGGCTAGCTCGATTTGTGTAAGATGGTCCCGTAATATTTATTTATTTATTGTTATAATTTATTTATTAGGTATAAAAAAATATTAATCATCCGCTATTGTGGTACAACTGTTTGTTTCAAATATCGATTGCCTTGTTAATACAGAGTAGAAGTGGTCAAATTAAAGTATCAATAATAAGTTTCTGTCAATAATTTCATATTTGGTACAAGCTTTTATTGCCGACTGTACTTTTCTGTATACCATCATCGACTACTCATTGAGGCGATTCTAACGAGCCCAAACTCAACGGGGTTACGACGGTTATGTACTGTATTCCCATGGCTGCCATCTGTCTCCATCATCAGATCAGCTCGATGGTACCATAATATTGAATTGTCATCCAAAATATACTTATACCCAAAATTTCAGCTCAATCGGTCACCGGGAAGTGGATCAAATTTAACTTACAAGATTTGTCCCATACTAACACGGAGTTCCTATGGCCTCCTTCCAGCTCCATCACCAGAACAGCTCCACGTCATCAGAATATTGCATGGTCACGCGATTTGCATATTCTTGCAAAATTTCAACTCAATCGGAAACCGGGAAGTGGATCAAATTTAACTTGCAAGATTGGTCCCATACTAACAGGGCAAGTTAAATAAAACCTTGTAAAAGTCGATTAGATTGATGGATGTCGGTTATCATCATTTATAATTTAGTAGTCACTGACAATGGCTTTCTTATAAAGGACCCGTTCAGGCCTGCGTCAATGGCACGTGTCGACTTTACCACCGTCAGTGCGATTGAAACCGACGGTCGAGTGTGGAATAAATATTCCACTTAATTAAGGAACAATCTTAACTTCAATGTTGGAAAACTGTTATCCCTTTACATCCAAATTGTGTCACGGTCAGTAGGTATTGCAAATGAAAATCGTACTTATATTATAAATGCGAATATTTGGATGTTTAGATACACATCTAAACATCCACACGTTACTCCATCATGAAACAGCTCAACCAATTTGGATGAAATTTTGCACAAAGATAGTTTAAAGGCTGGATTAACATAAAGGATAGTTTTTATTCCGAATCCACGCAGACGAAGTCGCGGGCGGAACCTAGTAATGTTATAATCGTAAAACAAGTATTTATTTCTATCTTGACACAGAAACAAAGTGATCCTATAAGGGTTCCTTTTTTCCTTTTGAGTTCATGGGGCACCTAGAGTGCCTGGCGAACTATCTTACTCGTACATGTTGAATATTAACAATTGAAAACGGCTTAGTGCGTGTCGGTGCACAACAAGGGTTCCGTGCCTATGAAAAAGGTCGTATCGTTACCGAAATGTTATGGCACTTATGTCGTTTTCTTTAAGGAAGGCAATTTTTAAAATAACTCGAAAACCTTTGAACCGATCTTGTTCAAAATAGTTTTCGCTAGAAGAATTTAATAAGCCCTACGTTTTTCATATTTTTAAAATACACGGTTAAAAAATTAGAGGGGAGACACACAATTTTAGTGACTTTCGGGGCGATTATCACCGATTCTATTCACTAAATTAAAAAAAAGACTAGAAACCTTATATTTATTTTGAAAGGCCTATTCGTTTCATGTGCCACACGTGGGCTTGCAATGAAAAATGTTTTTTTTTTTACTTTCGGTTTTACGTATGGAGTGTATCCCTTAAATTTTTTTATTTAGTAATTTAGTTATAAAACTATGTAGCGGCTAACAAAATACACCTATCCTCAAAATTTAATTCAAATACACCTTATGGTTGTCGAGTAAAATGCCTGTTACGTACGGACGGACAGACAAACAGACAGACATGACGAATCCATAAGGGTTCCGTTTTTTGCCATTTGGCTATGGAACCCTAAAAATTAAAATAATTGAATAAAAGAAAGTTCGGACTTATTGCGAAGGGTGGGCGGAGAAAACGAAGGATTAGAATTGAAGTTGAAGTAAAGTAAATTCAAGTTATATTTTATTAAAAATATCGTTACACTTCATCGCGTCATTGTATAATAATTACATTCGAAAATATGTTAACGTTTGCTATTAAAGATAAGATATTGAATTCCCTCAGTAAATCTTGTTTAGATTTACTGAAGGAAGGCAACAATTACAATATGTATATATCTTAGAGCCTCATTCACTCCCCTTGTGGTCTCCTGTGATGGCATTGTCGGAATGGAATATGAATCCTTTATAAAGAAAACAACTCTAAAGCTATGTGAAAAATGGTCCAAACCATACTCACAAATAATAAGCTGGAACAAAGTAAAAATACAGGTATCAATCATCAGAGCGGTCTCTATGAGAATAGGCATGATGACAGTAATTGAAAATCACTAAAATATGGTATTTTCTTATTGAAATTTTAATCGTAGAATTCGAAAATTGCTCATATTTTTTTATTAAGTAAGAGATTATTATTTATTTTGATAAAATTAAACTGAAAAATACGGACGCCCGCCATGATATGTTAAACACCAATCAGAGCGCATGACGTCACGTATGTAGAAACACATACCCATAACGGCCATTACCACAGATTACAGAGAAAACTTACGCACTGAACGAATAGTAAGACAGGGATAGAACCATGTTATCTGTCAGATCTTCATACGTCATTGACCCGCTGTCTCGCTCGCACTTGTAAACTTTTTAATTTATGTTCATTCAATGAGCAATTGAGCGATCTAGTTAGCAAACAACAAAGGTCTGCTTTCTTTTTATACAGTCGTGACGTCACTCGGGACGCCATGACACTGACAAGCGTTTTAGCGCCAATTTGAAATTTAAAAACTAACATGCATTTTTTCCCTACTTAACTGTTAAATTCTCTTGAAAAATTTTATTCGTTGTACATAATAAATGTTTCTAAACATTATAGAACAGGTTCTCAAAATGTGTCATCATGCCTATTAGAGGAACGAGAAGGAGAAAAGAAAGATTTGGATTTGGATGTGAAGACGGCTGTGGTTTGCCCATCATAGAACATTCAATTCCTCCTCTTTATATGATTTTTATTCGTAATTAATATTTATTCGTAATTATGCGGCATTATTTAACGAAATAAAGTATTTATCACATCATAATACGTATGTATGACTCTGTTGACAAGTAATCACAGCACGGGTACCTACAGTCATCACATTTGATTCTTCTTCTTTTATACCGACCGTTGCCACGTTCTGATTTCCTACTCACTTTTCTCCACATTGCACGACTCCACTAATTTAATTAAATAGTACGCAATTTGAACCTTTTCACTATAAATTTTACAATAACGTAATTAACTACAACACGCGTTGAGATAAGGTTCAAAGTGGCATACTACTCAAATTCGTTGGCCATACAACATTTCGATGGTTCCTACTAATGCAACTCCATCCTATATATTACAAGCTTTTATTTAACTTGCCCTGTTAGCATGTACGAGTATGTATATTAGTTTGGGATGAATAATGCGAGTTAAATTTGACCTACTTCCCGGTGACCGATTGAGCTGAAATTTTGGGAATAAGTATAGTTTGTGATGTATATGACTTTTTTTGATGAATTGACATTTGACCATCATGTAGAATACAATAAGTAGTAGAAGAAATATAAATTCAAAATTTTGATTAGCCAGTATTACAACATACTCCCCCGTAATCAAAATAAGATTATAAACATAAACCTATTTCTTTTACACAATTCAAAGGCTTAGTGAGGCCGGAGGGGTCCGGCCGTCTACAGAACCGGAGTTTCGGAACTAGTTCCGTATAAGGCTTTTAAAGTACTTGTATGGAACTGGTTCCGATCGCGGCTTTTAATTTACTTGTGTGGTACTGGTTCCGATCGAGGCTCTTAATGTTCTTGTATGGAACTGCTGGACCTCGTTCACCGAAAAACGCTTGAGATGACGACCGCGACTATCTTTGCTGTATTTTCTCCGTGAGAGAAACTCTTTTTGATAACTGGCCTGTTAGATGAATAAATCAAGACATCATCCGTCAAATGATCTTATGACAACTATGATATTGATATAAAGTGCAATAGGTTAATGAATGCGTGCTAATTCTTGGAAGTGTTTATTTCCGTTGCTTATAAATAATACGAGTGCTTTCTGCTTACATTCATTATTGAAATTTCTTTAAGAGATATTGAGTTTATTTCAACACGAAGAGGAGCTATTGCCCTTTTATTTGAAGGTCGCAAATATCGTCGCAAAAAGAAATACACAGATGGTGATACAATATTCCTATGTTCCAATTTCACTTATGGGTGCAAAGGGAGTATTTATTTAAACGAGAAGAACGAAGTGGTCCATGGTAAAACCAAAACACATAATGCAGACTGTATACCAAATAAAGCCCAAAATAATATACTCAAGGAACTTGACAAGGTCAACGACAAAACTGCATCAAGTTTCGATTCTATTCAAATACAATACGATACGATGGTACACAATCTAGAAAATGAGGGTGTGCATTAACTGACGGAAATACCGCCTTTTGAAAATAAAAAACAGGACTTGTTAATAACCGAAACAAAGTAATGGATGTGCCTAAAATGCGTTTTTTGTCACCTACTGAAGTAACAGTTCCAAAAAAGTTTCAGGATTTCTTGATAGCTGACTACAATAGTGAAAGCGATGGAAAAAGAATACTTATATTCTGTCGTGAAGATGTCATGGTTGGAAACTTCAGACATATCTTGTGTGATGGTACTTTCAAATCCTGCCCGAAAGCTTTTAGACAGTTATATTCAAAAAATACTATAAATATAAAGCTATAAAGTATAGTATGCTTATAAAGTGGAAACTGAATCTGTGACTCCGATATTTTTTTGTTTACTACCTGATAAAACCCAGAAAACATATGAGAACCTATTTGGACTCCTCAAATCAGTTTTTCCTGACTGGATGCTATTGAAAGTAATAACGGACTACGAAATGGCCGCAACGAAAGCAGTGGCCGAAGTATATAAAGGCATCGAAGTCAATTCCTATTTCGAAAGGCTAAAAAATTTAAAATTTCAACACCTGTTAAGCAACGGCACAATGGCACGTTTGCCACCGAAACTCACAGCGAGTGGTATCAAGTATGTAATGGGTAGATGCGCGTCTGGTACAGATATTAAAAAAAAGCATATTTTAAAACCACATGGCTAGAGAAAACTAACTTCAACAAACCTTGTTGTTGCAGCAAACAGCAACTACGAATCACAAATAATGTGGAAGGATGGCACAGCCGGGACAGTCGTTATATCGAAAAAAAAAACCCGACAATTGCAAATTTATTTGACATATTGATCAAAGAAACGAAAACTACTGATATTTTCAAAACTTAATCTAAGAAAGCGAAAATCTATCTTGAAATTGACCAAGAAATTAATAAGCTAATTTCCCCTTATGCTTTTAAATTTTGAAATCGTTTCTTCGGTACAGAGGATATTTTTAGTTAATTAGCAAACAATTTTTACTTTGTAAGACCCAAAGTTAGAACAGAAATAAAGATTTGTGTTTATTTTATAGTTGGTTGTTTTATTTATAATATGCAATAATAGAATTTTTAAGAAACTATTTATTACAACAATTAGAATGTATTTTTTACAAAATTAGTATAATTGTCTGCCAATGATTGCTTCCTTTTTTAAGAATTACAATCAGAAGGTTATGGCCAGTCAATATTTGTATAAAAATATGTATTATATTTTGGTATATTTATAACGCTATAGATATAAGTTTTAATACACCAAATTTTGTCTAAAATCCATTCGATAGTTTTATCGTGATAAAATACAACTAGTCTATTTGTCTGTACTTCATTTCCGTTCGTGGCTGATGGAATACGATAATTACTTGATCGGAACCAGTACCATACAAGTAAATTAAAGCCGCGATCGGAACCAGTTCCATACAAGTACTTTAAAAGCCTTGTACGGAACCAGTTCCGAAACTCCAGTTCTGTACACGGCCGTAGGGGTGAGAACATCAGCCCACATCTCCAAAGTAGGATTCCGGTTCATTCCAACCAAATATCATAATAACGTGTTCCTAGAATATCAAAAAGTCAAAACAGATTATTCTCATCATGTCTAAAGCTCGAAATGACTCACGCCTATTTTTTAAATTACCGTATTTTTAATATGACTATAATTAATTTAGACTCTATCGCGTTTTGATGAATTTTCAATTATACCATTTCCCAAAATGTCTAAAACTCAAATTAACTAGATACAAAAACGTCACATTGTCAAAATATCTAAAATTCTGTTGAAGTTTACAGTTTTTAAGCAATGAGTAATTAAATATATTCTGTAGAATCGAGAATTCATTAAGTAAGACTGCTTGGAGGTACGAGTACCGATATTGTTACTGGCCAGTTGAAAATGAAGTTCTTTTGAAATATAAATAGTGACAAATGCAATGTATTCCTTTCGCCTGAACAATATTACAACCGCGATATTTCATAATGTATAACAATATAGATCTGATTTTTATTAATAACCTAAAGGTCGCCCAGCTCTTGTGTACGATGGGCACAAATAAAATTTCGGTTACACCAACAAAAATAATACTACTATGTGGCGATGCATCAATCGCCCAGAATGCACCGGTGGTGGCTATTTACACAATGCATCGGTCACATTGAATTCGCATAAAGACGCAGTGCTTCGCAAAAGTGCACATATTTGCAATTCACTATAATGAGAACATTAGGGTTGTTGTGATGGATTCGTGCAAAAAAGCTGTGTGTGAACGAATGTCACCTGTAAAACAAATATTTGAGGAAGCTGTGACGAAAATTATGTAGTTTTGTTATGTGTTCCTACGAAGAAAAAAGGACTGCTTTATACAGAGAGAGGAAGAAATTCTTAAGGCAGCAGAAAACTGAATTTCTTAATTTACGGGATGTTAAAATTCCTGAAATGCTTAAAAAATATTTCTTAGCAATCGAAAACGGCACTGATGAACGGCACGGAAAATATTGATCTTTGCAACGCCTACCGGCAGACTGTATATAAACAATGCCGATGGTAACCATCAGTACTTTGGAGACGGTACCTTCAAAAGGAAACCTAAACCTTTTAAACAACTATTCTCCATACATGTTGATCTTGTTAGCAATGGAAGATCGAGTAATGTGGTGCCAATTATTTTCGCTCTGCTTCCTAACAGGACGCAAGACACTAACTATCGACTATTTACACTATTACGAGATGAATTGAACTTGAAGATAGTAATTTTAAATGTGATTTTGAAGTTGCTGTAATAAATGCATGCAAGGCTGTTTTTCCGGATTTCCGTTTAACAGGCTGTTACTATCATTATTCTCGTACCGTAAGGAAGAACGCCAAAGCGTTGAAGGCTAATTCAACAGCAGAAAGCCGTGAGATTATCGAGATGTGTGCGAATTTGTCTCTAATGCCAGAAACAGAGATAAACAATTGCTGGCTCAACATAATCGACATCGCACCAGGAACCAATGAAATGGAAAATTTTATAGGCTACATGCAGAGACAGTGGATAAGGTTAGGTCCATCAATATTGAGTTGTGCTCAAGACAAACACCGGCCGAATAACCTACAAACCCGACCTACGATAAATGAGTTATTTTCCAAACTACACGGGGGGGAACGGTTTACAAAGTTAGATTTGTCAATGGCTTATAACCAGTTTGAACTAGACCAAGAGTCTCAAAAGTTGACGTGTATTAACACTTTCAGGGGGTTATACCGTTTTACCCGGCTTGCATTCGGTCTTGCCCCCGCACCGGCCCTGTTCCAGCGCGCAATGGAGTGCTTGCTGGCGGGACTGGACGGCGTGCTCTGTCTGCTAGACGACGTGCTCATCACGGGCGCCGACGCCTCCGAGCACGTGGCTAGGTTACATGTAGTGTTGCAAAGGTTGCAAGACGCGGGATTGGTTTTGCAGCGGGATAAGTGTGAGTTTTTCAAAGACGAGATTAGCTACTTGGGCTATATTATAAACAAAGAAGGCTTAAAAAAATCACCAGAAAAAATTAGAGCTATAGTGGAAGCGCACGGGCACCAACAAATGTTAGTCAGTTACAGTCGTTTTTAGGGCTAAGTAACTATTATTGAAATTTTGTTCCGGCCGCCTCGACGATACTCAGCCCTTTGTATGACCTACTTAAGAAAAATAGCAAATGGGAGTGGTCCGAGGTGCATGATGACGCGTTTAAAAAAATTAAAAGTTATTAAGTTTCCGATCAAGTACTAACACACTTTAATCCCAAAGCAAAACTAATATTGACCGTGGATGCATCCCCTAGTGGCCTGGGGGCTATTTTATCTCAAAAAGATACGGACGGGGTCGAATGGCCGGTTTCGTTTGCCTCGCGCACTCTCAACCCCGCTGAGAAACGGTACGCACACACAAAAGGAAGCGACCGCTATTATTTATGGAGTACGGCGTTTCCATCAGTATCTGTACGGTCGGGCGGAACCGTTTGTGTTGCGAACGGACCACAAGCCACTTATTTCCATATTCGGCCCCTACAAAGGTATTCCTGAGGTATCAGCCAATCGCTTACAAAGATATGCACTATTTCTCAGTGGTTACAATTACATAATCGAATACGTACGCAGCGCGGACAATAGCGCGGATTACCTGTCCCGGGCCAGTCTGCCGGAGGGGTGCGGGGGCGCGGCTCCCGCAAGCGCCTATAGTGATAAGGCCGCTTATGTTTGTTTCGTCGCGGACGGAGATAACATGCCGATTACTATTAACGAACTGCAGGAAGAAACTAAACGGGATGCAACTTTAAATGTAGTTAGTAGGGTTATTGTCGATGATTGGCCTAATAAAACGACCGATATGCAATTGAAGCCTTATCATTTGTGCAGGACTCAATTAGCTGTAGAAAATGGGGTTATTATGCGAGGTCACAAAGTGGTGATTCCGCAATCGTTACGCAAAAAAGTTTTATCAGAATTACATACATCGCATTTAGGAATAGTCAAGACCAAAGCAGAGGCTCGTTGTCGGTTCTGGTTTCCAGGAATTGACGAGGCTTTGGAGATTTTTTTAGGTTCCTGTGAGGTGTGCCAGCAGCTGCGGCCGTCCCCGCCCCGCGCGCCGCCCGCGCCATGGCCTCGCACTACGCGTTGTTTCGAGAGATTATATATAGATTTTCTGGGGCCCCTAAACGGTCATATGTATCTTGTAGTGGTGGACGCATATAGTAAATGGGTCGAAGTGTAC
The DNA here is from genome assembly GCA_945867215.1 of Epinotia demarniana. Taxonomy (NCBI): domain Eukaryota; kingdom Metazoa; phylum Arthropoda; class Insecta; order Lepidoptera; family Tortricidae; genus Epinotia; species Epinotia demarniana. The sequence goes on along the minus strand of OX244259.1, from coordinate 32,427,487 downwards.
ACCATGAATACCACCACATCTACTGCCGTAGTTGACAAACTGTGCGAGTTTATGTCTAGGTTTGGCCTACCAAAAACAATCGTGAGTGACAATGGTACCGCGTTTTGCTCTCGAGAATTTACAAAATTTTGCAACCTTAACGACATAGAACATGTTACGTCACCAGCTTACCATCCAGCCAGTAACGGGCAGGCCGAGACTTTCGTTAAGATTACAAAAAAGGGTATTAAGTCGAGCATGTTATCAGGTAATAATGAAAGACAAAGACGGCTACTTTTGTTAAGATATTTAATGGATTATCGCAACTCCATACATTCAACCACAGGCTGCGCTCCATCGCAATTAGTATTCGGACATAAATTAAGATGTAGGTTAGATCTGGCGAGTACTCACTTGGAGTCATCGCCCTCACTATCCGTGGAACCCGTGATCAAACCTATACAATCTCAACAGTGTTCACAAGTTAAAGAACTAGAATCACGTAACTTTAAAAAAGGTGAACTGGTACTATATAAAAAGTATATAAACAAAGATAAATATAGTTGGAGTAAAGGGATTATTGATAAAAGGATCGGAAAGGTTTTATACCTAATTAAAGATTATGAGACTGGGGTGATTATAAAAAAACACAAAAATCAAATAGTTAGGTATAAGGGAACACTAAACAACGATAGCCAGGGGTATAAACAGATAAGAGACATAGATGAGTACTCACCACCGTCTGTGCCTCAGTCGCCTCTGCTGCCGCCGCCGTCGCTGCCGCGGTTGCTGTCGCCGTCACTGTCGCCGTCGCTGTCGCCATCGCTGTCGCCGTCGCCGTCGCAGATGACGCCAGCAGAGATCCGCACACCGCGCTTACCCCAGAAACCGTCCTCACCTTCGCCTACACAACCAGCACCACTACCGCCCCGGCCGCCGGTATCAGATGGAAGTGGTGACACCCCTTCAGGTCAGGTGGGTCTAAGCGCTGAGCGTTTGCCGGAGGGAGAAGGGTCAGTGCCGAGTGACTCGGAGTTTCAAGAGGCAGAATCATTCACGGATGATGTGGATGACACAGGCACAGACGAGGACATGGTTCCCACAGAGGCTGAGCAACCGGAGGATCAACGCTTACGCGAAGGTGCGCCAAGCCGGTTACGTCGTCGTTCCCAATTAAACGTAGATTTTAAGAAGTACTTTTAAGGGATTTTGTTAAAATGGGGGAGGAGTGTTACGTATGCATGCATGTGTGCGTGGCTGCGCCCACGATTCGTCTATATAATAAATCAGTGTGCTACCGACCAGCGTTCGTTTCACTCGAACCCTGTCTCATATTTACCACGGTTGAAGGTTGGCATAACCGCCTTAACGTCCGAATGCCTTTCAAACCAACATTGATTCGGTTTGTACACAGATTGAGAGTAGAGGCGAGATATCAAAACACAAGAATAATTAATTCGCTATTCTCGACCATGAGTAGAAAACGGAAAGATATTTTGTTTGACAGTCAATATCGTCTTCACCTGAAAGATTTAAACGACGGACTTCTAACTGCAGTAGAGTTCTTGAAAAATATGTGTTCAATAATTCAACGTTTTCATTAAATGTAAAAAAAAACAGTAGCAGTTTAGTAGGTTTAATTATTAAAGCTACTCGTAATTAGGTATTTATTTTGGGTTACTCGCGGACGGTCTTGAACGCAAAATGACTACATCATTTTCGTCGCTTTATCTTTACGTTAGCGATGTCGACGGAGCCCCGCTCCCGCGGGGCTCCTATTTCTGTGCTGTCTTCCTAACCTAACCTACCTATGAGTGGTCATTTTGCGTCCTAGACAGTTCGCGATGTAGACTAAAATCGATATAGGCAAAATATTACACTCGTCAATTTGCGTTCAAGACCGTCCACGAGTAACCCTTTATTTTTTAAAACTAACTGTTACCCGCGACTTCGTCCGCGTAGAACTTGAGAAAAAATTGCTATTAAATGATTTTAGGCGTAACCTTAATTAAAGCTGTCCCAAACAAACTTCTACCATCTTAAGGGATGATTTTCGAGATAAAAACTATCCTTAATCCTTCCAAGGGTCTCAAATTATTTCTATGCCTATGTTCATGTAATTCCATTCTGGGTCTAAACCCCCCTAAGCGTAAAAGGCTTCAATTGCAAAACCTTCATTGAAATGTCCGTTTATAAAAAGACCAATATACAAGTATCAGTTATCACACGTTTCTAACTACTTAAATTGTTTTTTTTCATAATGTATTAAAGGACTTTTTTATGTCTACTAAGCTACATGACCTACCATTTTTTTGCCTAAATCCGTTTAGTAGTTTTAATAACGTTAATCCGAGCTGCCTGTATAGTTTTGAAAGTAAAATTATCATATGCCAAAAGACGTAGAAATTTCCATCTCCATCCCCAGTCCAATAAATTATATTTTTCCCCAAAATTAACTTCTTACTACATTAACAAAATGATCCGCAATTTTATCTAACATTATCTTCTTCTCGGTTTGTGAGCATCGTAGTTCTAACCTAACCTACTTTTCTGGTAGCTGTTCGGTTCTGTAAGGATCCCAGTTCGCACATCTCGATCGATAGATTAAAACCAGCGTTTTTAGTTAATGCGAACGCCGACAACGACGATACGCCAGCGCGTGATAGTGTAGCAAACAAGCGTACGTACAAGAGTGCGGGGGACCGGGAATCGCCATCTGCGACACCATCACCTGCACCTGCTCCGGTAACTCGGACCACGCGCGGCGGAAGGGTTGTTAAGAGACCAGTTAGGTTTTTGATCGATGAATAAACATAAAATTCATGGTACACAGTCTCATAGCACAACAGTAGCGCAACTGATGCGTGATAGTATACTTCCGCAGGGAAGTCAGTAGTGTTTTGCGCAGAAGGTTGGTAATATAGGTCTACCAACCTAGCATGAATACCTGTCAAGGTCGTTTATAATGTAATTGTGTTTGTTAAATTGCTGTGTCGTAAGGAAAACTTAGGAAATCTTTTGAGAAATGTACTAAGTTGTCCTTACTGAATAATATTAGTGACTGTACCAGTCCAGTGTTAGTATTAAGTTACTATTGTGTTTCAATTCAACGAGTTGAAAATATGTCAGCAACATGGCACTGCGTTGCATTACTGCTGTTGTATCATACGATGCGGCCGAACCGAGATGCAATGTCAGTAATTGTAACCATCTGCTCGTGTTTTAAAAAATAATTACGAATAGCGCTATAGCTTAGGTTGCAACCTAGTAAGTTTGTAGTACTTTGGACTAAACCTACTTTTTAATGATAAGTTTTTATTGTATTTCAGTTTTGCATTATTGCCGGATGAGCAAATTTTGTAATATATAATACAGCGGTAGCGACAGTGCGTAACCAGACTCTCAGAAATCAGCGGAAACACCGCGAGTATATTTTTATTATTTAATCATTTTAAGTTGTCATTATTTGTATCGTGTGTACGATGGAGTTGGGACCGAGCAAAGACGATAGGTCCCAAAATAGTAATATCGCCATCGCCCAGGTTCAGTCACTCTCCGGGCAAGTTGAATCTAAACTTAATTACGTCGGAATAGGACTACTAGTCGTCGGGGTGATCATATTGATCACATTTTTGTACGTGTTGCGCGCCAAATGCAAGCGCCATGTCAATAGCTGGTTACGCAAGACAGTCGAATCGCTGCCACCGCCCACTGCCATCCGAGTCCACAATGTGCAACCGCAGCAAATGCAGGCTGCTCCGACAGTGTATTAGTGATAACAAGTGTGTAACTAGAATAAGTGATTTTAGTTTAAGGTAAAGGTCCCAAATGAGAGACTAATGTATTGTTTTTAATTTTTTATTAATTGTTTTTTTAAAAAAAAGGGGGGATTACTGTGGGAACACAGTAGCACAGCGTTCTCACAACGCTGCACTTTCCTTCCCCCCCGGCGCGGGACGAGGCGGGCTGTGAGCCCATCTAGCGTCCCGAGATACTTCTTGTGAGATTTTTGTAAATTGAACACATAAATATAATTTGAATTAATTGGAGTCAGAATTTCATTTGCCAGGGTCACCACTAGGATAACCTTGTAGTTGCGACCATATTCGCACAGTTGTATGCCTTTATTCCATGTTATTACCTAACTACAGCGTAAAATAAAAATAAAGTTACTGAAAATTAACAATTAACTTCCCCATTTATTATAATTTATTTTAACAAAAAATAAATTATAATATCTTATATCTCCAATTCAAATTTAGTAGTTAAGTATGTTTTTAAAATGGGATAACAAATGGACTGATAATTTCGAGACAGTGTCCGACACTAATTTTGTTTTCATTTAAAGTTTTTATCGCTAACGCCATTTCCTCATCGATCTCCTCGTACTCCTTTTTTTTTAGGCGGTTTTTGTTAAATCATAGCATGTGGCTTCAGATTCTAAAACATCGAGTAGATGTGGCAGCGTTGGATTTTTCTTACCAATAAAACTGTTGATCTTTCTATGCCAACCCTCTATGTTGTTGTTGGTTCTAAATTGTTCGGTTTCACAACAAGATTCAGAGAAGAAATCTTTTTTAATCCACTGCTTCTGGAAATATTTATTAAATATATTGATTTCCTCACCGACAGGACTTTTTGCCATTACATAACCATATCCTTCTTTTATGTATTTTTTGGTAAGCGAGCAATTCCAATACATCTCGCCACATGCCTTTTTTTAACTCTTGTTTTTATTTGTAAGGCCTTCGCCTTTTTCCATAATGCATGGTTGAAGTGATAGTAACATCCCTTAAAAAGTATATCAGGAAATATTTCTTTAAAGGCATTAATTGCCGCAATTTCAAAATCCAATGTAATTTTTTTAGGACTTCAGGTAGGAATTTGAGACTTAATTATACTTAACAAAATTGTATATGTTTTATTTCTTTTATCGGGAAGAAGTGCGAAAAATAATGGAGTTATGATATGGTTAATTTCATCATAGCCATGAATGGTATATAACTGTTTAAAGGCTTTTGGGCAACTTCTGAAAATGCCATCAGCAAAGAAATGTTTGAAATTACTCATTTTTGTTGTCACATCACGAATACAAAATACAAGGATTCTGAAATCTCCATCTTCATATTCACAAAGATATAAATGTTGGTACTTCATTGGTATTTCAACGTCCGTAGCATTAGAGAAACGCATTTTTGTGGTACCAACTACTTTGTTTCGCCCATTGTAAAGGTCACTTTTCACACTGCTGAACTTTGGTATATCGCCGAGGAAATGATGTCCATCATTTTTTAATTCGCGAACCATATTGTCGTATTGTTTAGGGATTGATTCGAAATTGCAACTATTCTTTCTCTTCAGATCATCAAATTTTTTCAAAAATATAGTTTTCGCTAAATCACTTCTGCAATAGTGTTCGTGTGCCCTTTGCATTATTATTTCATTACGCGTATTTAAAGTGATATTACCTCTGCATCCTTTTGTTACACTACATTTCCAAAATGAGTTTTCATTTACATATATTTTTTAACGGCTGTAACGTCTACCATCGTATAACATAGAAACACCTCCTCTTCTTGAACTAATGAATTCAATTTTAGATGTATTTGGGTATACCTTTGAAGTAGACATAATGATGTCTCCGGAAACGACTGATTACTGGTCTTAAATCGTACACATACTCGTACAATAAATACAGTAATTTAATGTGTATTACACATTTATTGCAATTAATCGATAACCTCGAGAGACAAATAAAGTGATAGATGTCAACTACGTCATTAAGAACAAAATATATTCCGAACATGTTGAGTCTGAAAAAAGTTTGAATTCTGTTAGCAGTTTTGGTTGAGTAACAAGAAAGTGTTTAGTTTTTCGGCAACTGGTTGCGAAACTGAAAAGGTAAAATATTATAGGTGTGTATCAAGAATCGACATTAGTTTTTGGCAACTAGTTGAGTAACAAGAATACCCAATACTTTTTAGCAACTGGTTGCCAAACTCAGTTGCCATCACGGCCGGAGGGGTTAAAACTTGCTAAACCAATTCTGATAGACTGAACATTCACATTTATAAATACGTAACACTAAAATAACTGCGTGGTTAAAATTTTAGGTATTATGAGACAGTGTCATTTTGATCTTTGGGCCTGTCAACAAAAGGCATTTTTGAATTTTGGTAATTATGAAACTAATGCATTATTACTTTCAGTCTTAATATTAATTCGGTATTTGAAGTTATTGTTCATTTTACCAACTATACATTTTGGATATCGGATGTAATGTGTAAATGTTATTACGACATTTTATTGTATTGAAAATAAGTCAATTTGAGAATTTAGGCATTTTGGAACTAAGACAATTTGAGATTTAGTAAAATATGTAAAAGGCCATTATGATATTTGGCTGAAACGAACCGGAATCCAAAGTGTGTGTGGTGTATAGACAACACTAAATGACACTGTTAGCTAACAAATCGCGAATAAAATGAAATCTTGTGTCTATATGCTTGGTTCTATTGTGGTGGACCGGATTTAATGCCAATTTTTGGGCAGACTGCGAATCATTGTAAATTGTGACAACTGTTGACTCACCTGTTAGTTCGATCAACCGCTTCAGAAACACAGCATCCTTAGGTGCACTCGCCAAGCTCACTCTCACTGGAAGATAAGGCAGTGCAAGTTTGCTTCTTACTTGCCCACGATATTGCTCCACCGGCCAGTGAGAAGTAAAATCCAAAAAAGTAAAAACCGGGGGACTTACTCAGGTAGGAGACTTAAACCACCTCAAAAATTTCTGTTCATATTTCGAGCTATCGCCGCCGTTGCCAGGTCAAAAGACACTGGCACAAAGACGGTGGCTGCATCGTCGCTATATTGCCAGTCAGTAGTGTAAGGGTTGTTTTGGTTGCTTTCAGCTTTTGTTGTAACGGTGTGACGTCAAGGGCTCCTGGTGATACACCGATGTGATCTTGGAGGCTCAGCTAATAGCTTCAAGACGCCTCTGTGGAGATTGTCCGTTATCTAGGAGCGGTCTTTTAGCGGGCCAACATTTTCTTCTGGGTATGTCAATGTTATGGAGGCACCATGTAAGTGAGGAAGCTACTGGCTTGACTCATTTGTTCGCCATCCCGGTAATTCTAACAACGAAAGGTAAAACTGTGTGACCCGGGACCATTACTATTTAAGGGCTCTCAACACCAGCGTAATAGGCTGGGTGTAATTAGGGCCAATTGCACACACCAAAACCACTTACTTCGATTCTTGAGCAGTACTTGATAAATGAGTGGTACGTTATTTTTTTCTTTTTAGATATATCTTAACTGACATTGCATAGGGTCCCATTCTTAATTTAACAAGAGTACCTACCTACCTGTTACCAGCTTATTTCTTATTAAAATTGATGAATATGAGGGGGGTTAAAAATTCAAAGTCTTGTGAATAGATCAAAATGGGGTATTATATGAAAAGGCTTGGGCTGTGTTAAGTGGGTCGTTCTTCTTTTTAACCGACAATGAATCGTTTTTTTTTCTGTTTTTTGCATTTTTCAACTATTAATAATTACAGTTTTAATGTTTGATTTTAATACACGTTGCATGTATTTTTTATTAGGACTAATTAATGATTCTTTCCGTGGCGATAATGTTTTTTTCTTTATGGTCGTTTTTCGGAAAATACTGTGACAGAGTGGTCGTTTTCTGCGGGGACCACATTTTGGATAACCACTCTGTCACGCGATTGTATGGAAAAACCACCATAAAGAAAAAACATTATCCCCACGGAAATAATAATTAATTAGTCCTAACAAAAAATACATCCAACGTTTATTAAAATCAAACATTAAAACCGTAAATTATCAATAGTTGAAAAATGCAAAAAACAGAAAAAAGACGATTCATTATCGGTTAAAAAGAAGAACGACCCAAGTATAAAATACAGCTGGAGAATACAGTGATTAAAAGAGTGACGAAGGCAGTATTTTAATAAACAGTAGGCATAAGTACGGCTAGTTTTTGGTCTGCACGTCACACAAATATCGCAATGTGCGCTCTAGTCTCTTTTTATTAGTGCTATAATCATCCAGTGTAGAATATTGAAAAAAGTGAAAAAAATATTGAAATCAGTGACACTGCTAACTGTATTTTAACAATAATACGGTACTTTCTTAATTTTCACACTCGTGTGAAACACGTAAAGATATGGATATATTAAGAATGCTCGAATCGCGGGCTTAGTGCTAACAGTAGTAAACGCGCTGAGGAATTAGAACAAGTAGTAATGAACTCAGAATCAAGTTTTCTTTCTGATTAATCACTAGATTTAGGTACCCGTACGCAAAAACTTATGATATATTTAAAATGGGAATATGTTCTTGTTCTTACAACTAAGGTGAAAAGTTGTATGTTTTTGAGTCCCTCGCTGCGCTCAAGAATCAACTAAGAATCACACGCTACTTGAAATAAACACTCGCAGCATAATGCAATTTAAATAATTATTTTGCATAATTTACTGGTAAGATAGGATCTAAGGATAGGATGACTATGATGCGGATATTGGCGATAACTTGACAACTGTCACCTGACACTTACTATACGCCATACATTGCTTGTTCTAGAAGTTCAGGTGGTTGCTGGGTAACATGTACATGTTCTGAGTCTGTATGCCTTTCTAACGTATATCGGTCTTTAGTAAGACACCTTTATCAATTTGATGGTTCTCAGGAGTATTATATTCTTTGGTTCTCAGTCTGTTTGCGTGGGCATGTGTAACATTAGTAACCCAATGTGGAATTGTGTGAGTGTATAAATGTATATTGTTACGATTTTAATAGAGCTTTTGCTAACTGACCTTTATTTAACTCGCACTATTCGTATGCAAGTATGACGAAGATTAAGGTATGTAAGTTGTCCTTCAGAATTTACAACCTATTTTCAAGCTAAATGCCAGTATCCGATTGAGCTGAAATTTGGCATACCTATGTAAGTTCGGTGACAACGTAATATTATACCACCACCGATAAACAGAGGCCGTCATATCAACTTCTAAACTACATAATGATGATTATCATCCCATGTCGGATTTGGGGTCATTTCCTAGTATGCACTGCTCTATCAGCCCTAGGGAACGCTATCAACTCAAAAACTCAAAAATAAACATTCTATCTATCTAAATAGGTCTATAAATATTTATGAATGAGAAAAATGCATTTGCTAACTAATGACACCAAATACTTAAATTAACTCCAAATACTTAAATTGAATGTATCGAGATGAAAAAGATAATATACCTAAAACAATATGAAAAAGGACATTATTTTTAAAAATTACAGTTGCAAACAACCATTAAAAACTTCACCAAGTACCGTCCCAAGCGATATTATTTGGATTTCGCCTATTACTGCAAAGAGGGGCGTAAATTTGCCCGAGATGAGAAATTTCCTCGAAATTAAACCGTAACAAAATAAAACTCGCTTCAGCGAGCACCACTCACGCCCTCTGGCCATGTGTGGAAATTGCGTTCGAATAGGGAAAACTTACATTCTCAACAACTTGCAATTTTTGACTCATCTCATTATAACACAGGAGATGTTATTCTGAAAACACTAATTCTACTCGTATAAAAAGTAACCAGTTTCACAATTATTGGCCAAGTTTATTATACTTCCACCTCTTATTTTCACCTTCCGCAAGCATTTTCGTTTCCTTGTATTCAATTTTGTAAATTAAGTTGACGGCAAAACTTTGTTTCCTGAGTTCGTAAGTTTACCCGTATGTAAAGGATTATAGCATTATTTTTCCCCTGAATTAATTTGAAAAATAATAATAACATATATTTTGTTATCATAACCCAAATTAGACACACATCATTAAGCTCCGTAAGTTAAAGGTATATAACATGACTCAAAAACAAACGTTATTTTATGTAGACCGCGACGTAATAATGTCGACTCATCGCTAATGCCAACCGTATTACTCTTCTACTCTTAGTATTGCGGCATTAGAACAACATCAACATCATAGATCTGCAAACCTGCGAGCGTAGCATAGTTGCCATTCATTATTTATAGCTGTGGATAACATCGGTCACGTTCAGACAAGTATGCGAGTGCGAGAGTGACGGATGTCTTGTCCACACCGATAAGTGATAAAATATAAACGCGGTTGTAGTTATTATTTAATCACATGTTGTGTTTCGAGTTGCTGGCCGGCCTGCCGGCGCAAATCGACGCGCGTTTGACTAAGAACCTAGGCAGAACCGCCGGAAAAAAATTAAGCCTTTAACTATCCAGAAAATCCATTCCATACACTGGTGAAAGAATGTTTCAAATCGGATAAGCGGTTCCTATGATTGCCCATTACATACAAAGTTACATTTTACAAAGCTACAATTTCACAGACTGTATTCAATTAGTAAAGATTATATTATTAGTATAGATAAAATAAGATAATGTCTTCATAAATAAGCATGGAAATAATAACGCTTACTTTTAAATTCAATTTTCAGGTTGCGGTTTTAAATTTCCCTTGGGTACCGTATGTCAAATACACTGAGATTTTGCGTCCATATCGTAGGCTCACAGCATTTTCTGGTAAAGCGGAAGCGGAAAGTGTATCATTATAATAATATTATGTATTCTGGACATGTAATTTTGCATCATTGTGTACTCGAGAATTTTTATCTTACTGTTGCAAAAACATTACGGGATTTCTTCATTGCGTACGGCGTTATTAGTGCTTACTGCTTCCTAGCCGGTATACTTTTTTGGCGAATTATGTTTCGCCAAATTTCACTTCACAACCAGTTTTTGCAGCAGTTTCATTTGGAAAACCAATCGTTGGCCTAACTTTACTTCGCACTTTTCTTATTTGGCAACATTTACTATAAAATAATAATAATAAATACGTTTATTTCGGAGTAAAGATACATCCATATTTGTTAGTTTTAGGCACATTATTAACTTAGGAGCTATGCTAGTGTAGGTATTATGTAGTAGGTATAGGTATTGGTACACAGATGCTCATTTCTCATAGCTCACCTGTGAGCCATGAGATCGCGTCCAGTGACAGACTATTGGACTGTCATGTGCTGCCGCAACTGCGCTCAGGAGGCCGTTGGTGCTGCCGCGGACACGCCGCATCAGGGACGCGACTCGCTTACGCATTATAGCATGGAAGCCGTCTGTGCGCGCCTCCGCGAACATCCCCGATGCGCTGCAGTAGCGCGGCAACCCCATCAGCATCCTGAATGCGTTGTTATAGAGGACGCGCAGGGCGCTATAGGCTGTCTTCGTACAGTTGATCCACAGGCTGCATGTGTAGAAAGACTGACAGTACGCTCTAAATAAGGTAAGTTTTACATCTGCCGTACATTTAGCAAACCTGCGGATCAACATGTTGCTTCTCACTGATAGCGCCCTGCGCTCCCGCTCCAAGTCCAGGTCATCCTTCTGCGACGCGGTGACCCAATGTCCCAGGTACTTAAATTGCGATACTAGCTTAAGCGGAACCCCACCTAGTTCCACCGGAGGTACAGTACTGTAGGTTTTTGTGCCTGCTTTGAATATAAGTAATTCGCTCTTACTAGCATTGTACCCGAGGCCGTGGGCCGCCGCGTACCGCTCACATACAGAGAGTAGCTCCCGAAGCGCACAGACCGATGGGCTCAGCAACACCATATCATCAGCGTAGCTGATGTTGTTGAAGCACTGACCCCCAACTGAACAACCGGCTCGGGTGTTGCCGAGTTCATCGATAAGCTGGTCCATACTATGAAGAAAATGATTTTCTTGGTATACTGCCTTTTCGGCGAAATATATTGCGCTAAATTTCACTTCGCAACCAACTTTTTTGCAGAAGTTTCATTTGGGAAATCAATCGTTGGCACAACTTTACTTTGCACTTTTCTTATTTGGAATCATTTTTATATTCAACCCAGAAGTTCAAAACGACCTAGGACTTAAAAATCAAAAATGGCCGAGAAATTGTATTTTATATATGCATTGGAGACACAGGTAACAAAACCGAATCGGAGCACTCCAATAATTTTCACCGAACCTTCTTAGCCGGTTACCTGTTATGCTGTCAAATACTAGTTTGTAAAGGATTAAAGGAGGAAAGGTTGCGAAAATTAGAAGTTCTGATTTGAAAAAAAGGGATCATTATGATTATAACTTTTTTAATGCCATTACTTCACGTCAACCCATAAGTTTTTATACGTGTAACGAAGGATTATTAAATTGTCTATAAGGTTCAATTTATTTCAATACGATAGCTTTATTCGTTTTTAAGATATTAAAGTAAATGATAGTGACCCGAAACTTTTGCTCTCGAGATATGGAAGAATGTCTTATGTAAAGGAATAATTGTTCAAGGATCATTACTATTTTATCGATATTTATTGGAGAACGAACTCCGCAAATAATAGTATAGAGAGTTCCATGAGTTCGGCTTGCTATGTTTTGCGAAGCGTATGAGACATATTGGATAAATACAGTCTATCATGCATTGGTTGAATCAAAACTTCGTTATAGTTCAGAGCTCTGGGGAAATTAATGCATAGAGCCTTTGTTATCCAAAAGTAAGCCCTGAGATCAGATTAAAAATGGATTAGTTATAATAATTTGAATATTTATCTTGACTAGACTAAAATGATGAATTTTAAACATCGTACCAATGAAATAACTGATTTAAATATTACTTATAATTATCATAAAGTAGAGAGGTCACTAATTCATGTAACAAACCGACGGTCCCAATTAGGTCTTAAAAACTCAAAACTTGAAAACCACATTCACAGATTTTCGTTTTTCTCAATACTTTTCGTAAAAACCAAGATAAAAAGGTCGTATCTAAGAACAGATGACATTTGAAAACGTCGAATGTGACAGTTCCGACATTTTTACGGGACACACAGTGAGTACATAGTGTCGGATATGACACATCCTACTATATTACACGGAAAAGTGTAGCGTATTTATTGTTGTGTATTTTTAGTACATTACTGCAGAGACCAGTATGTAAGCCATCCTGGACAAGTATGATTTAGCCGGCCGAGCCGAAGGCGAGGTCCGGCTATAATACGAGGCCAGGATGGCACTTATGGTCGAAGCGTGTATAGTGCTTTTCTCAAAAATAAAACAATATGTTTGAATTAAAGACAGAAGTTTATTGCTGGACAATTATGTAGGTACATATAACAAGATGAATTATTAAAAGATTTAACTTCTTTTTCTGTGGGTGATGCAGGTGAGCAGCTTATTTGCTCTATTACAAAATTATTATTATAATAATTATTTTATGTTTTCAGGCAAAATCAACGCTGATATTGCCCCCCTTTTGTTTGGTGCCAATTTGATCGCCCTCACTAAAAAAGACGGAGGGGTGAGACCCATTGCTTTGGGGTCAACTTTAAGACGTTTGGCGTCCAAAATTGCGGTGAGACACATCAAATCAAAATTACAGTCAGTTTTCGAACCTGTGCAATTAGGTTTTCGCACGAAGGGTGGGTGTGAGGCAGCCGTCCATGCCTTGAGAACCTACCTTTCGTATGATGATTGCGAAATTGTAGTCAAAATTGACGTTAAGAATGCCTTCAATTCAGTAAACAGGGATACCATGCTGACAGAGGTTAAAAACAAAATTCCGGAACCTTCTCCTTTGCTATGCAGACCCTTCAATAGTACATTATTGTCGAAGCAAGGGAAGTAGGCAATTGCTGGCTGAGTATTAATTTTAAACGGGCGACCTTGGGAGTCCGTTTAATTTAATACGAAGCCAGCAATTGCCCTTCCAGCTGAGACAAATATAGTGCTTTTCTCAAAAATTTGGAAGAAATCAAAAATGTACTTTCTGAAAATGATAAGGCATGCATTTCTTCTCGCCGCTTCAATAAATTGTCGTACGCCTTTTGATATTTGTCTTTTGGCTTTGCAACTTACACTTAACAAATAATCAATAACTAAGCTTGCAGCTTTTTTAAATCTGGAATCATTTACACGTCAATTTTCTATCTTTTCCGTAAAAACAATTAGCCACTGTATGTTAAAAAAGAATATTATTTGCATTGCCGACTTTTAATTTTTTTAATAATAAGTTGGAAGTGTATTTTTCTTTCGAAAACCCCATAGGTTATTTGAGGCAACTAAAAAGTCGCGATAAGTAACAGCTACTGATCTTCCGTTTTGGCTGTTTAGGACCTATGCCTTTTATTTCGAAGTTATACGGCGGTGGAGGTGGAGCTGCTTAGTGGTTAAGGCGTGCGGCTGTCAAGCGGCGGTCGTGGGTTCGAGTCCCGGCTCGTACTAATGAGTTTTTCTAACTTATGTACGGTATATTTACCGTTAGCTTCTCGGTGAAGGAAAACATCGTGAGGAAACCGGTCTAATCCCAATAAGGTCTAGTTTTCCCTCTGGGTTGGAAGGTCACATGGCAGTCGCTTTCGTAAAACTAGTTAAATTAAAAACTCACCTCCTCAATAGACGATGACATAAATCCAGAACTGAAACAAAAAAACATCACGATGAAAACACAAGTATACATGTATACAAATTTTAACAATAAAAATATGTAATTACAAAATTTCAGCCGTCAATTTTGTCGCTTTTGACGTGGGCAGTGCAAGCCAAAGAACCTTCGGCATTCACCCAAAATAACTGTTAAAATATTTTATGCGGCGACTAAATTGCCATCTAATATTCAAATAATCAATGAAAATATGTGCTTTCCATTTTTAAAGGATTTTGTACTTTAATTTCCAACACTACACGTGGCTTGTACGATTACAATGATCACGGTAATGATAACAATAAATACGAAGAATTCGACAAAGTTCTTTCTTCCACAGAAAGGATATAAATAAATAAATAAATATAAGGGGACAATCTTACACAAATCGACCTAGTCCCATAGTAAGCTCAGTAAAGGCTTGTGTTATGGGTACTAGACGACGCTATATATAATAGATATAAATACTTAAATACATAGAAAATATCCATGGCTCAGAAACAAATATTCATGCTCATCACATAATGTTTGCCCTTACCGGGATTCGAACCCAGGACCTCTTGCTTCGTAGGCAGGGTCACTACCAACTAGGCTAAAGCGGTCGTCAAATATTGGTTGATAAATTGAAAATAATCGTTATCGGGGTAATAGAGCTAGCTAGACCAGTGCAAGTTCTATTCACTACTGAAATTCAAGATGACATCAAGAAAATATTACCAGTGCCCTCACTGAAGACATGTATATCGGAAGTGACAATAATTTACTATTCGTGAAGGCAGGAGGCGTAACTGTTTGCGGCTACAAAATATTAGATAAATACGCAAAAGCATGTGGAGCCAAAAATTATAAGGCTTTAACATCTACGCGTCTCAGAAAACATCTGGCAACAATGACTCAATTATTCGCTATGATTGAAACAGAGCTCGATCAATTAGCTAAGTTCATGGGTCACACGTTAAGCGTTCATAAAAACAATTACAGGCTACCTAATGACGTTTACCAGACAGCAAAAATTTCTAAACTGTTACTGTTAATGGAAGACGGAAAAGCAGATATGTATCAGGGTAAAGCTGTACGCCTCGGCCACGACTTTGGTCTTAAGCGCCCTGCGGTGCGTCCGGCGGTGCGGAATTTAGAGCGGGGCGGCGAGCAGGCCACGTACTCCGCAGTAGCCGCGGCGACTTCGAGCGGATGGGACGTACTCGGGTGACTCAAAATGTCTATGGCGGAAGGGGCCCTTCAGTGCCTCGAAAGCAGCTCCTATTTCCTGGGAGACATTTTAAATATGAGAGAAGGTGTGCACGTGACAAATAGACGACGTCATACGTTGGGCGAATTCCGGACATTGTATGAAGAATACCGACAGCATCCCCAAAA
Source organism: Epinotia demarniana (assembly GCA_945867215.1). NCBI lineage: Eukaryota > Metazoa > Arthropoda > Insecta > Lepidoptera > Tortricidae > Epinotia > Epinotia demarniana. The sequence goes on along the minus strand of OX244259.1, from coordinate 32,411,633 downwards.
GTTTTATGAATACACACGAATGAGTGTGGAAACTTTTGATTACTTGTTACAACACTTGGACGAGCATATACAGAAACCCAAACTCACGTCAAAGAGAGCGGATAATACAATAAACTTTGTTCTTAAAATCACCGCCCCAGTGCCGCTAAGACCGGTCGCACCGCTCATAGTCGTGGCCGCGCGTTCGCGCGCCTTATCTTTGTTCGTTCCGCCCGCCACCCCGCTGCCCCCAGTCGCCGGTCGCTCGAGTAAATCCGCGCGCTTGGTCGCCGGTGCGGAAGTTCGTGGCATCTCTTCTTTTCCGCGCTGTTTTTGTATTATGCGCGATCCGCTAGTCGCCGCCGCCAAAGCAGGTCGCGCAAAGTCGTGGCCAGGCGGGACGAAATAGACTTGGACATGGATGAAGAAATTATGGGTGCTGAAATAGAAAATCATGAAGTTATTGACTTTTAATTAGAAGAAGAAGGTATTTCCCAAAACGAGGACGAAATTCCATCGCAAATGATTAAACAACCTCTTTTGAAGGATTTAACGAACAAGACTTCGACAAAAAAAAGCGGACACTTGTTCCTTGGACAGCTGAACAAAAAAATGTCCTGACCAAATATTTTAAAGACCACATTAAACAATTAAAACCCCCAAAACGAGCAGAATGTGATGAACTAAAAAGTAAATATCCAACACTTCTTCACAACAAAGACTGGCTTAAAATTAAAGTATACATACAAAATACTTATTCAAAACGATGATTGTTATTTGTAACCAAAAAGCAAGTGAACTTTTAAAAAACTAAACAAGGTGTGACGCAAAATAGTTAATAAATAATAATAAATAACAAAATTGGTATAAAGGTTGCCAAATTTTATTTTCTCAGTTAATTTGTGCAAATATTAAAAGAGAGCTATAGAATATTGAAAAGCTAATTATGTTGATTGCAAAAATGGTAGTCAGGCTGGTTGCTCTCCTAAATGATAATAATAATGGTCTTTATGAATAGTTTATCCTAAGACATTGTTCGTTTGGGTTTTTGTTTATGATTATGTTCTAAATGGTGAACTGAATCCCTAGTGACGTAACGTTAAGTCTCATTTTGTATGGGATTTTGAACAGCGCGACGAGCGGGACGTTTTGGAAACTCAAACTCCCTATCAAATGAAATTTACACAGGGGGCACTGACGTCCGTATTAGTGGTTTTTCCCGGGAAAATTGTATGAATTGTATACATACTTAGCCTAACCTCCTGCCTTCTTTCCTCAAATCGTGAATATTGAATACTGGTGACCTTCAATTACATCGTAACTGTTGAATTCGAAAATCCTAGTCTGTATATGTTGACATTGTACACGGACGTCAGTTCACCAAAGGTATAAGAGATATGCAAGTACAAAGACTTAACAATACCAAATAAATATTTATTTAGTCTAGTAGTATGGTAGGCTCGATTGTTTCCCTTAATGTTACTAATTGGTTATTTAGTTGTTATTCAGTCATTACTTATAGAGAAGTTCTTTACATTTGATTACTTATAGAGAAGTTCATCCAAACTTGTGAAGTTATATTTTTCACGTAATATGTACAAGAAAAGTTTGATATTCTATGCTAAAGTGTTAAATATTGGCGTTACGGCAAAATAAAATGAAATGTATAATTTAAAACTCTTGAAAACCCAATAATAAAAATAAGATAATTTTCTTACACTGTCCTCTTCGACGACATGTTGATTTTGCCATTTTGTAGTTCATTCCCGCCAGTGTTTAAATTTAAAGCGCTATCTCTTTTACCTTAGTATTGGGAGAAAGAGACAAAGTTATCGTGATTAGGGACGTTCCATATCTAAGGCTTCCCATTCACTCTTTATTCGTATTTTTAATACCAATTCAGTGCTGCCATAAAGCAATATGGCATCAGGGACTATTTTTTAGATAAATGGCAACACTCAGTGTGTCGCGGCCGTCATATGCTAGGCATGCTCTGGTTTGATAATTAAATAGATGTTATCACGACTTCGGTTTTGAAAATATATTGTCGAAACGTCTTATCTCCCCAAGTGTTACCTGATCACTAAAGTCAAACATTTCATCATCAACTAGCCGCGTTGCGCCGTGGTCGACCCCTGCCACCCTTCAACGAGACTTTGCGTTATGCGGCATACCTATAACGTAGTAGTTATAATCTCTTTGCCATTGTAATTAAAATATTATGAATAATTTAATCACTATTTCTATAAAGGGAATCGCGGATTCGGTGATGCCAGTCAGTCGCTTGCGAGATATAAGTAAGCAATTCTATTTACTTATAGGTAGAACGCTTAACTCAGTCCTCGACTGCGCGGCGCGCGGGTGCAGCGGTAGGACGATAACGGGGCGCAGGCTTCGCCTCCCGCACGTTACCCGCGCCCCGTTCTCGTCATACCGTCGCACCCACCCGGTTCCAATAACGATCTTTACAGAGATGTTCGAATGCACTTTGAATCAACTTCAAACATTATTCCATTGGTCCAAATTGCTGAAAATTCCTTTCGAGGCGATGATAGTGGTGCTGGTGCCCGTGTTCGCCCCACAAGTTCCTCGACCAATTACGTCACTTTAATAGAAAACAAGGCTATATTGCGAGGATCGTTTCACCAAGGTGACGTACGATTTAATTCGTCTCGGGGCAAACAATGTACTGGAATAGCCGCTGTTGCTTGCACAGCGTTTAATGTATTTGATCCAAACAAGTGGGCCAAGAGTGACATCGATTACATTGTAATCATTGGTGACAAATACTACAATTACTGCATCGCTGCTAGAGAGAATCCTGCGACCGGCGAAGTAAACCCGGATTACCTTGCTGTAACAGACCTTATTCCAAGTCTTATGTATAATAGACGAAATGTAGCGATTGCAGTACTCGACGAAACCAATTATAACGGTCACATAGACAACGACAACAGTTCGCATGGCTTCCCTAACTTAAAAAATGCTTTACGGTTTTTTCAGTGTTCATTCAAATGGGATTCTTACTGCAAATGCTATCTCAGTAGCTATACATCATAGAACTTTGCCTGAAAATTAATCATACTGGTTGTTTGATTCCCACGCGCGTGGTCCCAAGGGTGCTCATGAATGGTGCCGCTTGTTGTATGCGATTTAGTGACCTGGATGATTTACATACCGTATTGCGACGCAATTTATTCGTATCGACAAATAAACTGGCAAAAGCAACCTTCGGGACAATATTAATGTGTTCTCGTTGACATCATTAATTGTAACTTTCGACAACGACACACAATTGCCAAGACTTATACCACTACAAGCGGCTATAGCTAAGACAGAGAGCCCAACATACACCCCAAATAGCTACTCTCTCCAACCAACAACATCCATACCTGCACAATCCTGAATAGAAAGTTCAACATACACCCCAAATAACAACTCTCTCACAACCAACAACATCCATACCTGAACAATCCTCAATAGAAAGTCCAACATACACCCCAAATAACAACTCTGTCCAACCTGATGCCCTGAAACAAACAACGCAAATCCAAGTACCAAGAATACAATTGCCGGCCCATAATTCCCTAGATCATGTTTTTATCGAATCTACAAGCATGCTGCGAAACATTGACGACAATGTGCCTAATTTAGAAAGTGTGGTACGAATGACTTGCTGCTCTACAACTGATGACACAATACGATTAGCCGAAATTTCTAGAAAAACTGCGCCCCCCTTGAATTTGGAGCGTGAGCGTCGTATGGAGGAACTATGCTGGTATTTTCTTTTTCCCGATGGAAAAAATGGTTTTGGCGACGAAAGAGAAAATTTAGTAACCCCCCTGGATTCCTTCCAAAGCCGGGTAATGGGTAGTGACATTAGATTCAATAGAAATGACTACTTATTTTACGCTCTATCCGTAGTAGAATATTTTAGAGCCAAGTCCAGTGTTTCGGTGTCATGTAGGATGCGGCAAGGTCATGGGGAGCGAACACCACAAGGCCTTGTAGACAACATGCACCTTACCATGCGAAACATAGAGCATCAGCTTCGTACTGGCAAAAATGTTGCTCGGAATTGTTAGCGATGGTAAGAACATTGGGGGCTCCAACGTGGTTCCTAACTTTTTCATGTAATGATTTGAATTGGCCAGACATAACTTAAGCCTTGTTAAAAGCCGATGGACGTGACATCGATGCTGCTGAACGCTCACAATCCACGCCCAACATCGGCGAGGGCCGCGGTCTGGAAGCAGAATGCCTTAGGCAGGATGTCTCATCGTTGTTACGTCGAAGTAAACTGCCCAAGCCCAACACGAGTGAGCGGGAGAGACAGGCGTTGTCTGCTCTGCGCAAAAATGATGATATTCTGGTGTTGCCGGCGGATAAGGGGAATGCTTCGGTGGTCGTAGACAGGGTTGCTTATGAGGATAAGGTTACACTGTTAGTAGGTGACGCAAACACTTACGAGAAAGTATCGTACAACCCTACAGCGCGTGTAACGACTAGGTTGAATAGGATTGTTAGTGAGATCCCTGTCAAGGACCAGGCTAAAAAGCTGCATCAATTGAACCCGACTTGCCCTAAGATTTATGGGTTACCCAAGATCCATAAGACTGATTGGCCCCTGAGACCCATTGTGAGTTAAATAGATTCGCCTACATATAAGGCTTCCCGTTTCCTGGTGGATATCCTGCAGCCTTTAACAGGTAACACGACCAGCTTTGTGCGAGACTCCACACATTTTGTACACTTACTCGAAAACGTTACACTGCACGAGGATGAGTTGATGGTGAGTTTCGATGTAGCCTCTCTGTTTACGAATGTACCGGTATCGGAGACTATAGACATAATTAAACAGATGGTCATTCAGAGCGATTTACCTACCGAGTACATGGGGCTTATCGAGTTTTGCCTGACGAGTGGATACTTTGTATGGCGAGGTGAATACTATAGGCAGATTGAGGGAGTGGCAATGGGTTCTCCGATAGCACCGGTGGTGGCCAACATCTTTATGGAGGATTTCGAACGGAAAGCATTAGAGGGCTGCCCACATAGACCTAGGTTTTGGTGGCGTTATGTGGACGACGTGTTTGCTGTTGTGTCGCACAAGGATGTGGACCGGGTGCTAGACCATCTCAACGCGCGGCATGCCAAGATCAAGTTCACCATTGAGAAGGAGTGTAATGGTGCACTCCCGTTTCTTGATGTCTTGGTTCAGCGAGATCAGCGTGGGAGATTGTCTAGCAAGGTGTACCGGAAACCAACACACACAGATCGCTACTTGCAAGCTGATTCACATCACCACCTCGCACATCTGTCTTCGGTCCCACGTGCGCTTATCAACAGGGCTCTGCGGCTCTGTGACCCGCAATATGTGCAAGAGGAGCTGCAGCACGTGAGACAAGTGCTAGAGAGGAATGGGTATAGTTGGACACAGAGTCAGCGAGTAGCGAGTCGGGGCACTTTGCAGCGCGCACACACGGTGGAGAGGGCTCCTGCGTACTTGCCATATATAAGGGGGGTCACGGATAAAATTGGACGCCTATTACGCCGGAGGTTGAGCATTAGGACAATTTTCCGCCCTCATACCAAGATTAGGCAGATGTTGCGCTCTCCTAAGGACCGAGACCCGCTGGGTAGCCCGGGGGTGTACGAGATTCCCTGTGATTGTGGCAAGGCGTACGTAGGGGAAACTGGGCGGAACGTATCCACGAGATTGCTGGAACACATACGCAACGTGAAGAAGATGGATGTTAGGAACTCGGCGGTAGCAGAACATGCGTGCGATACAGGCGCGTCTCATTTCATTCGCTTCGACATGGCGAGATTGCTGGAACGGGAGAAAGGTTATGTGCCACGCAAGATTCGTGAGGCGATTGAGATTGGGCGCCGCCCAAATTTTAATCGTGATGGGGGCTGGATGTTACCGCCAGCTTGGAAAACTATCATTCCTAAATTGAAGTGGACAGCGTGTAGTGACAATCCCGTGGACACAGTGAGTTCAGTGTGCGTATCGTCTCTCGGAGGAGATGACCTCCTGCCGCAATCTCACATAACTGCTCCAGCGCTCGACGCTCCCCCTCCCCCTGCCCTGTCGGCGCGTGCGACACGCGCCGCTCGACGTGAGGAGCGAGCGCGGGCAGTGTTACGAGCGACACCGCCGCGAGAACACTCATCCTGAAGAAGAACTCCCGAAGAGTTCGAAACATGTCGCCCGGAGTGACATTGAATACGTGAGTTGAACCGTGTGATTAGAAGTTTTATTTTAACATGTCTCACGAAAGTTTAAATTCGATTATTGCAAACCTGTACGGTGAGGTAGTGCAAACGCGAGTGAAAAGATTTGCGGCTTTAAGAATTAAACGTAACAAACTCGAATGTGGTTTTCGATATGTAGTGCATTCGGGATTACGAAACGTTCTTTAAAACAACTAATGAGAAATTCTTAGTGAGGGTAATCCGAGAATACCGTCGAAATATCTCCGTTGTAAACAATGAACTGTTTACTCTTCATCTAGAGTTGTCTCAGTGTTTACGACTGGATCTTTGGGGGAAACTTGATGCAATGACGTTCAGCAGGGCGGAGAACATTGAAGCGAACACAATAGGTAAACACGCCAGTAAATTCAAGCGCCTGATAAACACGCAAAGCAACGCGCGCGGCGGGAGTGTGCCGCAAACGAATGACCCTAGCAGCAGGAGTGTGGTAAATCTTTCGCAGCAGCCGTTATCGGTCGACATGTGTAGCGTGTTGTCGAAGGGTTTAAATTATGCTTTGACTCCCTCTTTTCTCCCTGTTGAGTCTATTGTGACGAGTATAGAGGATACGATTGTGCGCAACAGAGTGCCGCATAAGGAAGCAGAATGCCTTAGGCAGGATGTCTCATCGTTGTTACGTCGAAGTAAACTGCCCAAGCCCAACACGAGTGAGCGGGAGAGAAAGGCGTTGTCTGCTCTGCGCAAAAATGATGATATTCTGGTGTTGCCGGCGGATAAGGGGAATGCTTCGGTGGTCGTAGACAGGGTTGCTTATGAGGATAAGGTTACACTGTTAGTAGGTGACGCAAACACTTACGAGAAAGTATCGTACAACCCTACAGCGCGTGTAACGACTAGGTTGAATAGGATTGTTAGTGAGATCCCTGTCAAGGACCAGGCTAAAAAGCTGCGTCAATTGAACCCGACTTGCCCTAAGATTTATGGGTTACCCAAGATCCATAAGACTGATTGGCCCCTGAGACCCATTGTGAGTCAAATAGATTCGCCTACATATAAGGCTTCCCGTTTCCTGGTGGATATCCTGCAGCCTTTAACAGGTAACACGACCAGCTTTGTGCGAGACTCCACACATTTCCACGACGAACACGCGCCGCTCGACGTGAGGAGCGAGCGCGGGCAGTGTTACGAGCGACACCGCCGCGAGAACACTCATCCTGAAGAAGAACTCCCGAAGAGTTCGAAACATGTCGCCCGGAGTGACATTGAATACGTGAGTTGAACCGTGTGATTAGAAGTTTTATGGTAAAATATAGTCTGCATTTATTAAATTATATAGTTTATTTTATCTTGTACTGTAATTAATAATGAAACATTAAAAAAGTATATTATATTAAGGGTAATTTCACGAGATTAATAAAAAAGTCGTGTACTTAGCTGGTTTTACCTGTAGAAATATTTTTAGTTAATTACACTCAGAAAAATCATTATACGCCAGGGTTTCCGATAGATTGAGCTTTATTTTAGATAAACGATGCAAATAAGACACAAAATGGAAAAAAAATGTAATTAATTTTCAAGTTATTATCAAATTCAATGAAAATTGCCAACGACATAAGTGGTTTTACCTGTAAGAAATATTGAAGTATATGGTTTAAGGTCTCTTAACTTCTAATAATTTAAATCAATAGCTCAAACCATGTCTTTAAATATGTTTTAATCTGGTTTAAATGTATTTCTAGTAATTATATAATTACAAAAAACTTATTCGAGGTGTTTATAATAATAATCAAAGCAAAATTTCCAAGTTATGAATTTATTAAGAAAAAGCCTATTACATTAATCATCTTCCTCTACTAGATTCGCATGTGGCAACATCCGGTACACGATCTATTATGTTTGCATCACAATTAAGTGACCTAAATCATCCGTGATACTCTTCGGGTATAATCCCTTTATCGCAAAGACCAATTAAATCTTTCTTCTTGGCTGCTGATATTGCCAAGGGCTTGTCGTATAATTGGCGCAATTGAAGACAGGGTAATGCATATTCAGGGGTTGGTTGCGGTTCTACTGAATTGGGGTTTGACTTATCACGTTGCTTCCCTTTCCTGGTACTGTATCTAGAGCCGGATTGAGGTGTCACTGTCTTGCGAGATTTCAGTGCGGCGCTGGTATCAAAATTTAAATACACTTCAGATACATCATAATTAAAGTCATAATAATATTTCAATAATAATACAATTCGTCGATAATAACGACAATTATGGTACATCATAAATACTAAATAAAAAATAATGAAACAAAAAAATTAAAACTTATTACAAAATAAAATAGACCGTCCAAAAGTTCTGCCTGCGGCATGGACCCCATGACGCTGGCGGCATTTCCCCTTTGGACCGCAAGGGCGATCCTTTGTGAAAGGTACGCGCCAGCTCTGGGGTCCCCTGAGGCGTGGACCAGCCGCGACGACAGGGTCCTCATGAAGGCCTTCATGTCGGCTGACCAGGGTCCCATCGTTTCTACTGCAAGCGCCGCAAACTCGTAGTTCTGAAATAGAGAAGAGTATTTGCGGCGCTTAAGTAATTGGGCCTGATCAGCCGCAGCGCCGGCCTGAGACCGTGTTGCCTGTATGTGGGACAGTGCGAACGTATCGACGCATGTTGCGTCCCACACCAGGGCCCTACCGAGTTTCCACGGTACCAAAGTTACTCCGTCCGGGCGCTTGCCATCGTCTCTCGTCATACCAGGAGGCTCTAGTGACGAAGGTATGGAGGCAGTGGCGAGCGCCCGACGCAGCAGGTCGTTTATAGTACCATGGCGGAACATGCGGCCGGCGCTTCTGTTACATGATAGGCCATGTCTACCCAGCCGGTCCACACCTTTGCCGCAGACACAAGTATGGGGAACACATATGTTGGATCCCAACCTTAAACAGATAGCTTTTCTTAGCGTAAAATAAAGTAAAGTAATAATTAAAGTATATTTTTGGATCACCTTTCACGTACTTCATTTTCTTAATTTTTAGCCAAAGAACTTTGTTTCCGTTGCAGTCTTTAGTTTTATTTTTCAGTGTATCTTCAGCCAGCTGTTTAAGATCAAAAAATTCGTGGTATTTAAGTTCCTTTACGTGGTAAGGATCCTTTTTTACCTTTTTATTATTGGCTCTATAAACACCTTTTGACCTAGCACTTTTAAAAATGTTTGCCCAGTCCGTCATAGAGAAGATGTCTTTGTTCCTTTTCGCATTTTCAATGCTACTATGCATGGAGTCTGCTTCCATGTAGGAATGCCCAGACTCCAGAAAGTTCTGTTCAATGACTTGCAGATGGTCTATATTGTTATCGGCCCAAAGTAAAACAGCTGTAACATTCTGGTTTCGATTTTGGCCACCGCACGTATCGAAAATAACGAGACACTAGTCACATCAGTAGAAATACAATTAGACAGATAGTGATATAGAATGGAGCCTATCTCTGCGCTGCCTTTTTTGCCATGAATCTCAGACCAATTAAAACAAAAAGCATTATTGGGTAAAGCACTTTCGTATATAGTCAAATTGTATACGGTCAGTTTCTGTACATAATACAACAAGCCAACTTTTGAGCATGGTATTTGCAATATTGCCTGTAAGTCAAAGGACACTGATAGAAAGGTACTATCAGCCGCTGCTTTTGATTTGTGTTTTTGTTTGTCAGCCTCGCAAGCAACTTTCCTCTCTATATGTGCAATGTAAGACGCTTCTAGATTAGCTTTTTCATTTTCTTTCGCTAAAGTATACTTGTTGCATACTTGACACTGATCTTTTTTCGGGACAAAGAAACTCAAATTGAACTGAGTCGACAAAATTCGGCGGTAAGTTATTTCAGAAACAGGATCGTCTTTTTCATATTGTTCCAGGTAAAGGCCGTACATTTTGTTGATGGAAAGTGTGCCCTCTAAATATTTACGTTTAGATTGATTACGCACGTAATGACCCTCCATTTGAGGAAAGGAAGAAATATGATCGACCACTTCTTGCACTTTTTCAGGGCTTGTTTTATTAGGTGGAGTTTGATGCCCACGTCCATCTTGACCAGCATAAAATCCCAGTTCATCTCTGTGCTTAATTGCGTCATTAATTACTGAAGGCGAGATGACCAAAATAGAGCAAAAGAATTTCTGACACACTTGTCGCTTGTCTGATTCTGAATCAAAGTAGCACTTGGTACTGTACTGCCTTGCTGGGCGTTTTCTCTCCACTACGACTCTCTTCAAAGGATGGACCGTAACTCTGGCCAGTAAAAAGTTTTTTTTACCTGAATAATCCAAATTTCAGTACATGCGGCAAATTTTAGCACGGTCTTGCTCAGTGAATACATCTGTACACTTAAATAAGCATTTATTACAGTCAATCGTCTTTGGAATTTTTGGAGGTCTTATTAGATTGTTAGTTATATACGAAGACCCTTCAGCTCGTCTTTTTTTTGCTATATTTTTTTTCCAGCCATCTGGATTAATAGAACGCCAACGGCTTGTAGTTTTAACCTGACCCCAAACTAAATCTAACATGTCTGATAATATTAGAGTAGAGATCTCGGAGGCTGTGTCTGTGTCGTTGTTATCAATTTCTTCATACAGTCGACTTGTACTAGGTTGTGGAGAAGTACTAATAGGTGGCATACATTGTTCATGCTGGCGACTTGTACCAGGTTGTGGAGAAGAAGTAATAGATGGCATTGAGTTTTCATACTGGCGACTTGTAAAAGGTTTCGGGAAAGGAATAAGAGCTGGCACGCTTTCATGGTCTTTAGAGCCTAACAAGTCATGCGAAGTAACTAAGTCACCATCAGTAGAGTGCTCCAAGTCTATGTTATTATTCATCTTGTTAGTAATACCAGGTTGTGGTGAAATGATAGACGGAGTATTTCGATTGATCTTAACACCCAACAAGTCTTGCAAAGTAATTAAATCATCATTATTGCTACTGCAGCAGCTGTTAGAGGAGTTTTGCTCTTCCACTGGATGATAAGTAAGGCCGTTGTCTGAGAAATCACCGCCAGCAAATAACGACTCGGACTCTGAAGATGTTTCAGAGACTCGCTTCGCTCTAAGACTCGGTATTGGTAAGATAATGGGCGATTGCTCTTCATCCGAGTCCGTATTAAAAATATTACTCATTATTTGCTTCATGTCCTCGGCGATACGTTCCTGAGATTCGTCAAGGTCGGAGACCTGATGATGTTCCGTATCCCGCTGATATTCATCTAAATCCATTAGAGGCCTCTGTCCAGCAGTGGACGTCTTTTGGCTGACATGATGATGACCTAAAAATATAAAAAACATCCATGACTTAGATACAACATTCTTGTGATCATCACCTAAATAAACTTCCGTACCAACAGGCAGTTTGTTCTTATTGCATAATGTTTGACATGAATGTGTTTTCTTCAAAAAAAACAGACAAAAGACTTCCTATTGTATAGATATATATAGACCTTAATTATTTAATTGTGCCTTGAGAGGTGTTTAATCAATAATCATTGAGCAACCCAGGATTCACGTAATGTCACTTACAAATCTAACTTAAAAACCGACTTATGAATACTCGATTCACTTATTATAAAGACAGAATAAGAATATTAGACTACTTATTATATTAACTTACTAATGTGGGTAGCCAGACACACTACAAAAGTAAAAATAACAATAAACGCACTTGCGGACCTTGACCTTGACTTCGTGCATTAAAAGCGACACAATAAATACATACAACCATCACAATTGCATTCATTGTAACACTGTGTAAATCTATTTCTATTGATGCATAACTCTAAGGTTTAATGTAACTTTTATGTGCCTAAATGCCGCGTAATCTGCACTAAACCATAAAAATACTAACCTCAAATTTGAACTGCGAGTATTATCAACAAAATAAAATTACTTACAGTCTGCATCCTGCATGAGCGAAGCGAATGGTTCAAAAGTACAATCCTGAGCATAGCGAGGCTTTCAAGGCACGAGACGCCAAACAATTTTGCTGCCGAGCGAAACACACAACTTTTCAGCTCACCACAGCTAGGAAAATTGTAGGTAAGTAAATGTAATAGCAGTAATTTGGACCATATACCCATTTTCAATAAAGGTTTGTTTACATCTCATCAAGATCTAGCATTTTATAATTATTAAATGTAACATAAATATTTTTGGATCTTTAAATAACCTCACGCTTACCTACACTAAAAAAGTCAAAGTATTGTTGGGTACTCAGGGTTTAAACTAAGGCTCAAATACGCTTATTTCACTTTTTCCGCTAACTTAGCAGATATCAAAATTCGTGTATCTATATCTGCTGCACTAAAATCTATAAATAACCACCATTATTTTGGTTTACCGTCTGTGGCTTTATAACAAAACAAAATTAAACGTATATGAGTTTTTTCTTAAGGCGCCGTAGGTTCATGGTCTTCTCTCCCTCTCACTGAGCATAAGCGTGAGTGAGATGGAAGTGCGTGCTCGGAAGCGCGCAAATCATGTTTTTTAATTTTAACTTTTTGGCCGTTTAAATAAATAAAAAAGTAAACACTGATTTCCCTCAAACATGATATTGCCGATTTTTAGAAGCCATTTTAATATTTTTAACTTTTGTTCGTTATTTGTAACAAATATTTTAAGTGTATTTTAGACCCTTTTAGACCTATGTTCGTGATTTTTTTCTATAGAGCGAAAAATGCTTAATCATGTTTCTAAACACTGATTTCCCTGCAGAAAAGCCTCAAGATTACTATTCGTATTTTTTTTAAACCATATTATTATAAACAGACGTATTATATTGTTTCAAAAACACTGTTCGCTTAACTTCGCTGAACCTACGGCGCCTTAAATTAACATTTCAAACGGTGCGTTCCAAATTTGGAAGAAGCGAAATTTTTAGAAAAATAAAACGACATTTTAACAATATTTTATCGTATTTTATCCTTATAAGACAGTCATAATATTAATATTTCGTATGTACTTACCTACTTAATTAAGAATTAATAAGTATTATTAATTTTATTTTATCAAAATAATAACAATTTATTATTGGCATAACACCATCAGTTTCTTCATTTAGGCACGCGGACGGGCTCACGGGGGTCTCCTTTACTGACCTGAATGCGGACTCCGGTGTGGTGGGTGAATTTGAGCGCAGCTTCGCCCACAAGCCTATCAACAGTACGGGTGCGACTGCTCCCCCCTCTCCTCCCCCGCTATCTCCTTCGCTTCTCTACAGGCCCTCTTTGACGAGGCGCTTTTTTGGCTCCGGCAACGTCCGCCACTTCACCCTTCGTCCTTCAATTTCCGTTGTAAATAATACTACTTAATTGATAATTTTGTTCCTCTGTCTATTGTATATTTTACTTATGTTTAGTTATTTTTGCCTGTTTGCTTTTTTTTCCCGCACGAAAAAGACGCAAGCGGGCGGCACGTGGCGAGTGTTTGCGGATAGGGTGTTTTTCTATGTTTTTATGATTTAGTATTTGAGTTTAGTTTAGTTCCCCACCCGTCTCTCGGTGTTGGGCCGTTAGGTTTTTGTAATTGTATATATGTTATTAGTTTTCTGTTTTAGTCATACTCTTGTAAGTGTCATTGGCAAAAAAAAAACATCAGTTTCTGAACGCACCTCTCATTCTGTATAGAAAAAAGTTGGACCTCGCGATTGACCGTCACTAGATCACTAGATCAGACAGTAGGGTAAAGGCACCATTGGTCAGCCTCATAACGGCTTTTTGAAGTTTGAATGGTCGGCATTTCCACAGGTTTAATGGGATAAACAAACGCATTACGTGGTTTGATTAAACGTTTATTAAAGATTCAAAATAAGACATAACAAAAAACAACAATCTTCTTTGTTGTATTTATAATTAAGTGAAAAGTAAAAATGGCACTTTTTCCCAGTAGTCAGCCTCCAAAATCCAGTATTCAGCCTTGGTGTACCCAGTACTCGCCCTTTTAAAACTATTTAGTACAATGAGATCAAAATCACATATATTTATATCAACATCAACGATATATATATTAAACCTGATAATTATGTATTGCCTTATCTATTTTACATAAAGACTAGTACTCTTACGACACGAAATTGCCTTGACTTATTATAAAATATCTACTCTTGCAGACACCAGGTTAGTCTGAATTATATAGGGACCCATCCGGAACTAACCAGAACCAGGTTAGTCTGAATTATATAGGGACCCCTCCGGATCTAACCAAACATCAGGTTAGTCTGAATTATATAGTTACCCATCCGGGTCTAAGCAGACACCAGGTTAGTCTGAATTATATAGGGACCCCTCCGGATCTAACCAGACACCAGGTTAGTCTGAATTATATAGTTACCCATCCGGATCTAAGCAGACACCAGGTTAGTCTGAATTATATAGGGACCCCTCCGGATCTAACCAGAGACCAGGTTAGTCTGAATTATATAGTTACCCATCCGGATCTAAGCAGACACCAGGTTAGTCTGAATTATATAGGGACCCCTCCGGATCTAACCAGACACCAGGTTAGTCTGAATTATATGGGGACCCGTCCGGATCTAACCAGACACCAGGTTAGTCAGAATTATATAGGGACCCGTCCGGATCTAACCAGACACCAGGTTAGTCTGAATTATATAGGGACCCCTCCGGATCTAACCAGACACCAGGTTAGTTTGAATTATATAGGGACACATCCGGATCTAACCAGACACCAGGTTAGTCTGAATTATATAGGTACCCATCCGGATCTAACCAGACACCAAGTTAGTCTGAATTATATAGGGACCCATCCGGATCTAACCAGACACCAGCTGCCCCTAGGGTTGTCAATCCGAGTGTGTGATATATTTCAAATTTCTTATTTAGTAGTATTGGTCATTCAACCCTCGACGCACAAAGGGGGTCTTATAAGTTTGATTGCTATGTGTGTATGTCTGTATGTTGTCTGTGGCACCGTAGCTCTTAAACGGGTGAACTGATTGGAGTTTCTTTTATTAATATTATTATGTTTAAAATAATATTTGTTTACATTTGTGTAGGTCGGTATATATATATCTGTATTTATTTGTTTTTCTACTCCTGTACCGTTATCTGTCACTTGTATACGCTTTAGCTCAAATACAATGACACCGATAATAAGTCGTCGACAAACTCTATGCTCTATGGCCCATAAACGCACTCTTAAGTGTACTTTTATGGTTCATACATTTTCCATAAAAGCACTGTTTACTCGGATGTCAAATCATCTAACTTTTTTTTATCAGCGGCTATATTGCAGTGGTACCAACTTCATAAGAATTTTTTTCGTAATAGAGTTTTTATTTACTATCAAATATTTGTAAAACACAAATTATTTAATAAAATAAAAATAAATTATCATGTATTGTGTGTACATATTTGTGTAATATACATATTTTACCAATTTTTGGTATTATTTATAAATATAAACCGATCCGATTCGGTTCGGATCCGGATTCAGTTTGGTTCGGATGGCAAGTGCGAGGAAATTAAAAACAAAACAGACCATAAACAAGAGATGTCACTGTGTCATATTTCTAATTTCCCACCAAAGTGCCAGTTCAAAATTAAAAGATGAAATATGATTACTATTCGTGTTTGTGAAGTGAAGAAAAATGTTTACGTTCCTTTTAAAATGGACGAAGTAGAAAATAACTGCACCGCTGAAGAAATGGCGTGAGTAGTAATAGAACTAACGGAAAACTTACTGCTGAAAAGTCAAATGCTATTTATTTAAAGTTAGTCGTAGAAAAAGTATTGTATGCAACGGTGTATAACTTGGTCTTAAAACGTTCGTGCCGTCTTTAATTGCGATGCTCGCCAAGGCTCGCATCGCAACTCACGACACTCGCGTTTTAAGACCCTACTTATACAACAGTTGCATAAAATACTATTATGTTTATTTAGTTTAGAGTAGATAATTTACAAGAATTATATATTATGACTTGTATGAAATACTTGCCGTAAGTACCTACATGGTGCTCGATCTCGTTTGCCTGTCTTTATCATGTTTTTCACTCTATTGCTCAAAGGTTAACTGCAAGAGATCCCATATTTTTATTTTATCATTAGGTAAGTAGGTACCTACGGATATTTTTTTTCGTCGTCGTACATACATGGACCTGTATATAATTATATAATAATTGTTACAGGACTTTAGCGTTCGTAATAATGGCAAACCAAAAGGATTCAGGAAAGAAACGGAAAAAACGGCATTATACCTCCAATCATTCAACTGATTTAATAGACATAGCATTAGAGCATAGCATAGGCAGAAAAAGTCTTCGGAATTCCTCGTCGAACTCTGTTGGACAAGCTCCATAATAAAACTCCCAAAAAAGCAGGAGGTCCAACTAGGCTAAGCGATGAGGAGGAATCCAATATAATAAAAGTTATAGTTGCAGCCGCTGAGTACGGCAGTCCATTAACTCTCCTTGATTTGCGAGCGGTAGTATATAGGTAATGTTTAGATTTATATTGATCACATTCCTTCATTATTTATGTTTTTCTTAACATTGACTACCTATAGGATACTGGTATCCAAGTGATAGAATTTTTACCTTTTCTGATACCTGTATGATTGTTCGTAACTAGTATTCAGTAAGGAATAAATAATACTCTTATGAAACCATAAGTGATCCGGACCCATGCTTTACCTAGGACCTACCATATTATTTTTTAGTAATTGAAGTCAAGTGACGAATTTCGTGGTGAGAAAAGAGTGAAAAGTACCAGGGCAACAGAAAGTATTAGGAGTTAGTCTACGCTTAGTTCATTATATTTAAGTTGCAAAGTTATGCCCGAAGAACAGTAGGCAGCACAGTACTGCTACAACCTGAACGCACAACCGGAGACATAATTACAGTTCTGTCTCAGCTTGCGCGTTTGTAGAGTTTGAACGTAATGCCACGGACACGAATTCGCGTCTTACCTATGATTTATGAGCGGTTCTACAACTGTATACCTACTATTCCTAAATATTTTTGTAAATAATATTTTGACTTGATCCCCTTTTGCAAAAATAAATAAAAACACTTTATAGCGAATAATAATTTATTCCAATGCTGATGAAGTTGTCAACTGCACCAACAGTAGAACACTTTTATAAATATTTACTATATCAGCAGCATGGGATTGATTAAAATCCATTACGGCAGTATCGGAATCAACCACATTGCTCCAGTCCTCAGCATCCACATGCTCCCTGCAAACCCGTGCATGAAAAGGTAGGTAAAAGTTAAAGTTCGACAGTAGCATTGCCTTTTGAAGATAAGGTATTGGGCGTAAGTCCATCGTGGAGCACGTTGGGAATATGCATTCATTGGTGTTGCATACCGCTCATTTTAAAGGGCGACAACTGAAATTATTACCGCGATCGAATTCAAAATAACTCGACATCGTTATTAATTTTATTATTCAGTTAAATTACAATGCATGAAGAATGAATGACGTCTCTCCGTCATAATCATGACATAAAAATAATCAACACACATTTACTTTTTATCAGATTGCTAGTAATCAGTATGTCTTAGGCAGCTATTACACTATCACAGAAAAATGATTATTCCTTAGTATCTAGAAATGTATTTGACGTTAATTTCGGTACTTTACAAGTGGTCCCCGTGCCAGTAAACTTTCAACGTATGTAATATAATACCATCGTAATGTAAATAATCTGGTTATTGCCGACACCAAATCAGGTAATTTTAGTAAGTACCTATGACCAGATGGTCATTCGCGTTTCTGGTACTTTGCGTCTAAACGCACCGATCCGTAGTGAAATAAATCAAAACAACTAGGAATTAGAAAATTGCCAACTGTTTATTAAAATCTGAAAGAATATGGTGATATTAATTCAATGCAATGACCAACAGTTATTTCGTTTTGATTAAGTTCCGATATTGCGTCATTGATCTCTTCGTCAATTTCTTTGTATTCTCGGCACAGTTTTGATTTTCTCTTGTGGATATTAATCGTTGTTTCTTTTTGTAGTATATCCAGCAGATGATCCAATGTCGGTCTTTTTCGTCCGATATATCGGTTCAGGCGCCTATGCCAGCCTTCGATGTTGTTTGTTGTTCGTAATTTAGCTGAAGAGCAACAGCAGATTTTTTTGAAGTTTGTCTTTGCCATCCATTGTTTACGAAAATTTTTGTTGAACTTAATTACGTCTTCTCCAGGCGGACTTTTCTTCATGATATATTCGTACCCCTTTTTAATGTAGACTTTGGGTAAACGTGCAAGGCCAGCACACTTTGCAACATGTCTTTTTTTAACACGTTTGTTTAATTTTAGCGACTTTGCTTTTGCAAACAAACACCTATTTAGGTGATAATAACAGCCCTTAATATCGATGGCAGGGAAAACTTTCCGAACAGCGTTCATAGGTGTAAACTCGTAATCAACAGTTATTTTTTTGGCTGCCAATATTTAAATTGGGATCTTATTAGCCAGAAAAGTGTGTCTATGCTGTTTCTTGTCAGGCAGTAAGCTAAAAATTAAGGGTACAATAGCCGATGTAGTTTCGTCGACCCCATGTATTGTCTATAATTGTTTAAATTCAGACGGGCACGAACTAAAAGTACCATCAGCTAGAATATGCTTGTAGGTACTTTACAATCGATGCTGGGTTTTTCCAACAAAATAGTAAAGTCTTCTTTCCGTCATCAGTGTCATCACAATATTCCGCCAACAAGAACTTTCTAAATTTTTCTGGTATTACGGCTTCCACGGACGATTTAGACCTCAACCTTGGTGCTCCTAAAACTTTATTTCGTTCGTTGTTCAAACCACTCTTAACATTTTGAAAATGGGGGATTTTTTGGACAATATCGAACCCCTCATCTTCGAGGCTACGAGTATGAACCATGCTGTCATATTGTTTTTGTATGCTCTCGAAATTTTGACTACATTGTTCCTTCAACTTGTTTAACTCTCTCAGAATTCTATTATTCGCAAAGTTTTGTTTGCAGGTTTCGTTATGCGTCTTCACCTTTACTACCTCATTTCTAACGTTAAGAGTGATACTGCCGTTACAACCCTTATTAATATTGTGACAAAGCCAAAAGGTTGAATCATTGGAATAAGTTTTTTTCCTATGGTAGTTACGACCATCGCTCAATAGTGCTCTCCCTCCTCTCTTAGTAGAGATAAATTCAATTTCAGTCATTTGGGACATTACGGAACTGAAATTATTTTCTGTACTTAATAGAAAATAAAAATCATGAACCACTATTTTTTATCCACTGACATTGACATTGCCGCCTAGGTGTTATGAAAACGTCAGTTATATAAAGAATTTTGAGTGCCATGATATCAAAAGAGGTCGATAATACCATACCTACCCATCTTTCAAGCAGTTACCTACGAGGAATATAAAGTACTTTCTCGTAATCGTTAGTGAAGAATATTTGCTGATAGGCCAGGGAAACCCAGGATATGAGGAGGTCACAGAAAACACGTCCGTTCCATATTGCGTTTAATCAAGCGACAAAGGTATAAAAAGCTACCCTCAATGATCCAAATCATAAGTCTACCCACATACGTTACAGTTAGGAAGTTTTCCTAGGTTGTAAAAGGTAAAAATTCTATCACTTGGATACCAGTATCCTATGAGGATCTTTTTTTATTTTTATGTTACTGGTTACAAAACTCCAGTTACATACGCGGCCGAAGGGATTCACAATAAATAACCAGTCAACATTTTGTCAACGAAAAGATGTGATTTGTCGTGATCAGTTTAGTTTGGCAAATCAGCTCGGCTTCAAGAAAAAAGCGTAATTTTAATCCCATTTATACCATAAGCCATGACCCAAATACATGCACGTCGGCATGAGTAAATTATGGGTACTAAACCAAACAAATAGGTGCTTTAGAGCTACTTTGTCACAGTCTCGTCGTAAACTCGCTGTAACTCCGCCGAGCCAATAAAATACCTGGGAAATAAAACTTTGCATGTATGTAGGTACCTCCATGTGGATAGTCAACATGACATTGCCTAAAGTTACATCGCTACAATTTGGTTCTTCCAAGCAATCCTGCGTAGTTTAAAGAGACGGATATTGCGAGAAAAATCGAGAGAGCTCCCGCGCCGTCGCATGATAGCCGTGCAGACTGTAATACAAAAAACTGATAGATATCAGGCCTATCTCGCTGTCGTTTTGACGCGAAGCGATGCTTATCTATGTTAGGGGCGTTTCACACTGTGATTTCGTTGCGCCTCTACAAGTACATGCCGGCCGGCCGTCTTAAAACGGTCTAGTAGTGGTTGCCACGCGCTGCTACATAACGCACGCGTTCGTGATTGGCATCGTCATTTACTTCGTACTATCGACAACACAGCTAACTGACCATCCGTGCACTTTATGTGCATTGTAATAAGGTTGTATATAAATACAGGATGGTCACTTGATGGTTCACTGTGTTGGCGTTGTACATATGCCTAAACCCAAAAACCTAATACATACAGTATCGCCACAGGTTGTAAGAATATCGACAAAAAACATTTTAATATCTCATGCTCTGAAAGTGGGTCATTGCTGTTCTAAAAAGTGTGCTGAAAGTGATACGTTTCTGCTCTAGTGCAGAAAATTAGTGTACTCCAATTAGTACTGGCCTTAAGCGGGAACTGATTCTAATAAATATTAATACTAATCCCGCCACTGACAAAGGGAAATAGTTTTATTCTTACTAGAACATGGAATTTATTTTATTAAATATAAAATATGTTTATCTTGTAAATTCATTAATTTTATTTTAGCTAAAATATTCACTAGGCTCTATGAGGTGGTGACAAATGGAATACACACGAAACCTTTTTTTTAAACTTATAGTTGTGCATGTGAGCTAAGGCAGAAACGCATACAGCCACTTTTCAACTAATAATATATACAAATACATAGTATGAAAATATTTGAATAAGCTATTTTCGTCTATGACACTTAAATTATGAAGGTATGTTATTTATATAGTTTTGACTTAAGGATACACGAATATATTTGGTTGTAAAAACGTGAGCAATATTTTTAATTTTAAAATCGTAATATTTGCTGTATATCACGTGACCGAATTAAACCATATAGCCATAAGTGCGAGCGAGACAGATATTTACCTCTTTCTTGAGGACAGATGAGATAGGACTATTCTTTCGGCTCGGATGACGTCACTATAATGGCGGCTGCCGTTTTCGAATTGTATTCTTTGAAGAAACATATTGTTTAAATTTCCGTCTTGGTATTTTTACTTTCCTCGTATTCGATATGAAAAATCAGTGTTTAAGTCCAGTAAGTCAGTAAGTCATCCATTTCTGACTCGAACCATTGGCGCTCTCACTTTGTTCGAGCGCCAAAATATCTCGTCAGAAATGGGTGCCTTTCACCCCTTGGTTAACAATCTACTATTTCTTGCTTCTGTCGGGATAGGAAGGATACAGAAAGGTAAAGAAAGTCTGATTCCGTACGGCTATTGCAGATACCTACCTACTTGATACCTATATATCTCATATACCCAAAAGAGCTAGGTAAATTACTACCTACTTGAAGAAGGGCGGAACGTTTCTATATTTAACATACTTACAAGGATTTTAACAGCTAGGTATGAAAATGGATTATTCGTTTATATATATTTATATATTTATTAAAAACTAAAATTAGACATGAACATAAGTACATTGCTCCACAAAAATACATTGATAGTTTGACTGTGGAGTAAAAATACATACATACATACATACATACAATCACGCCTTTATCCCTAAAAGGGGTAGGCAGAGCACATGAAACTTATGTTCCAGTACCGCTTTTAGCATAAATGTGGGTATAAAGGATCGACAAAATGTGATATCGCAGTGACAGGTTGCTAGCCCATCGCCCGCAACACACTTCAACCCTGTTCCTTTAGTCGGCTCTTACGACACCCACAGGAAGAAAGGGGGAGGTGCTATTCTAGCCCGATACCACACGGGATAAAATTACAGTCACATTTCTTTTAAATATTAGAAGTGTCTTAAATATCTACAATACATTGTTTGTTATACTAAGGAGATTTCTAGAGGGCATCGAAAAGGTATTTTTTTAATTTATTCTTGAATCTAGCTTTTTTATGTTCATGAACAATATCCGCGGGCAGAGTGTTTAGTATATATGGTATGCGTTTCTTTAGTGTCCTATCACCATAGTAATTGGACACTCTAGGTACTTCATACTTGCCCGCGGTCATTGTCCTTGTGTTATGTTTGTGTTTAACCAGGTGTAAGTATTTCAGGTTGACATGGTTATTTACTGCTAACAGCTATTTCAGTTTAGAGCTTACCGGTAGGATTTTACATATTTTAAACAGTTTTTGGTAGTTAGTTTTACAGTTATCATTTGTCTTTTTGTTTACAAGTAATTTCAAAAAAACGGATTTGTAACATTTCTAATTTTTCAATATTAGTTTTGAAAGTTATAACATAGCTATCAAGGGCATAGAATAGGATGGATTCTACTAATGACTTATATAAACATTTTAAGGTACTGGTAGGAATTCTGTAACTTAAGTGATAAAATTTTACTAAGAGTATTCTTAATTTGCAACAAATAAAATCAATGTGTGGTGTCCAAAAGAAGTTTTCATCAATTTTTAAACCAAGATATGTAACGGAACTAACTTTTTCTATTGGCTTGCATGTACAGTTGATTACACTAATATTGTTGTGGAGGCATGTGAAGCTGTGAGTAACTATGGATGGGCATTTATTCTTAGGAATCAAATATGGAGACTGAAAAATCATCAATTTGGTCTTATCCGCGTTCAGCACGATCCCGTTGTCGTGAGACCATTTCACGACCGCGTCCACATCCTCCTGCACAAGTCGACACGTCAGCACGAGGTCGGTTCCAGCGCGCAGCACGCACAGGTGGTCCGGAAACATGTGCGCCGAGCAGTGGCGCAGCGTGCCGCACAGGCTGTTCACGTGCATCAGGTACCTAGCAGAGGGGCCCACAGCCCGAGCCCTGCGGCACGCCGCACCGGACGACCTGCTCGTCGCTGAGCCCCGCGCCGACCTTCACGCGGAAAGACCGCGCGGTGAGGTAGTCGCGGAACCATTGGTTCAGCGGCCTCCCCACGCCGCACTCCTTCATAGCTCTCAGGAGCGTCCTAGTCTCGAGCGTGTCGAACGCTTTCTTTAGTATATATGTCTGAGCGAAGAATTCCCTTTCTTCAAAAAGTACTTGTTGCCTAACCCCTTTTTACCTCCAACCTTCGAGGAAGAATATAAAAAAAAGCAGTAATTTGTTTTCTAGTCCTTGACCGAAGTTACAGTTCCCTTATTTTTAATATTATCTTGTTCCCCGTATAAATTTCCAACTCCCATTAGCCCTTTAGGGGTGAATCTCGTTTAACACCCAGTATTTTTACCCCAGACGCAAAAAGCGGGGTGTTATAACTGTTATAAGTTTAACGTGTCTGTCTGAGTATCTGTGTAGCTGTATATCTATCTATGGTATCGTAGCTCCCTAACTTCTTAGCCTTGTTTCATGAAAATCCGTTCAGCCGTTTTTGAGATATTGGAATTTGAAATGAAAATGTCGGGGGTTTTTCAACTTTTCTAAGTGTTCAAAGAAACAGTCTAAAATCGAAGTTACAAATCTCTTACTTTAAAAATGTCTTGCTCTCTATACAAACTTCGAAGCCCCTTTTAACCCTCTTAGGGTAAGATACAACTTACACATCTCTTACTTTAAAATTTTCTTGCCCTCCATACAAACTTTTCACCCCTTTTTATCCCCCTTAGGGGTGAATTTTTCCAAAGTGCTTAAAGTGCTTTTTTGTATTCAAATAACTCATATGTCTACAAAGTTTCAAATGTTTAGCTCAAAAGGAAAAGTTTCCTACTTAACCCCCCTAGGGGTAGAATTTTGTAAAACGCTGACAGTGCTTTTTTTGTATCCTAATAAGTAGGTTTTTTACAAAGTATCAAGTTTCTAGCTCAAGAAATAAAGTTCCCTTATTACAAATTTTGCACCCCTTAGGGGTGGAATTTTCTAAAACGCAGAATGTACTTTTTTGTATTCTAATAAGTAATCTTTCTACAAAAATTCTACAAGTCTCTAGTTCAAAAAAAAATTTTTCCCCATACAAACATTGCACCCCTGGTTAACCCGCTTAGGGGAGGGTTTTTTCAATACCCTGAAATTACTTTTTCTCTCGTAAGCAGTCCATACACAGAGTTTCAAGTCTCTCACTTAAAATAGGTAATAACAGGTTTGTACGGAACCCTCGGTGCGCGAGTCAGTCTCGCACTTTGACGGTTTTTTTGTATTCTAATAAGTAATCTTTCTACAAAGTTTCAAGTCTCTAGTTCAAAAAATTATGTCTCCCCATACAAACATTGCACCCCTAGTTAACCCGCTTAGGGGTGGGTTTTTTCAAAACCCTTAAATTGCTTTTTTGTATTGTGATAAGGAGTCTATACACAAAGTTTCAAGTCTCTCACTTAAAATTTTACTCCATCTCGATACAAACTTTCAACTCCCTTTTTACCCCCTTAAAAGTGAAATTTTCAAAAATCCGTTCTTAGTAGGTACTTTCGTTATATAACCCACCTGTTGCGAAAAAATCAGCTTTCTAGGTTCAGCAACAACAAGCTATCCAACGAGAAAAAAATACATCACCAATTTACATGTAGGGGAGGTGTACCCTAAAAAAAATTTTTTTCAGGATTTTATTCTACTGTTTTGTCGGCGTGATTAGTTTATATGTATACCCACGCCGAATTGCAGTTTTCTAGTTGTAAGGGTTACTGAGCTAAGCCGAAGACGGACAGACAGACAGACAGACGGACGGACATGGCGAAACTATAAGGGTTCCTTGTTGAATACGGAATCCTAAAAATTGCTGTTACAAACTGATCATTTATAGTTTCGCGTCTAATCGGATCTACAGTTCCTGTGAAGTCACTCATGTGTGTCACTCGCCATATTTGTTTGTTCGTGTTTCATAGAGTCGCCTTAGTTTAGACTTTTGGTATATTTTTATTAATAAACAAATCAAAGCACGAATAAAATGCATAAAATACAAAGTATCACTGCGATTCGTACAGTCGACCACAAAGAGATCGATACGGCCAAAGTTAAAAAATTATCTATAGACGACTGCATTGCCTTGACATTAAATTCGTGTATAACATATGTTTGTATCTTTGGCCCTATCGATATCTTTGTAGTCGACTGTAATACAAACCGTAGTAGTCCTGTTATTTC
Organism: Epinotia demarniana; assembly: GCA_945867215.1. NCBI lineage: Eukaryota > Metazoa > Arthropoda > Insecta > Lepidoptera > Tortricidae > Epinotia > Epinotia demarniana. The sequence goes on along the minus strand of OX244259.1, from coordinate 32,386,168 downwards.
TACGCTTGAATACTCCGCGCTTTCAACAAATGGTATCAAAATTATGCTCGCTAGATGGTGCTATCATTATATAATTTAATCTTTAAGCATTAAAAATGATTCTTTTTCATTGAATTTGTGACCATTACCATGAACTTTTTTATTTTTGATATCCGTTGTAAAAAAGATCTGAAAGTGCGTTAGTTTTAACACGTTCAAAGGCACCGGCGCGTTTCACCGCGGCGTAAGTCCGACTCGATCTTGTCCAGTTTTATCCCTTATTTAATAACTAGCTTCCGCCCGCGACTTCGTTTGCGTGCACCCGGGATAAAGCTATCCTATATTTTAATCCAGGCACTAGACTATATTCCTGTAAAAATGATCGGTTGAGCCGTTTAAGCGCCATTGAGCAACAAACATCTAAATATCTAAACATCCAAATATACAACCATCCAAACTTTCGCTTTTATAATATTATAGTAGGATTATCCTTTACATTATATTTTTTCAATTAAAGTTTCACTTTGTTGCTAAACTTCAGTACAATTCTATCACAGTAGCAAAAATCGTGAATAAAGCTCACTCATTAAATTTTAAATGCATGCTAGAGTCTGTCAAGCGAGTCGCGTGTCGCTGGAAATTTTGCAAATCTTACTAATATTATGAATGCTAAAGTTTGGACCTCAATCACGCAAAAAAGGCTTTTTAATTTTAAATTAGTAGAAACTAAAGTAAAACCGTTTCAGTGGCTATTATTTTATGCTTTTTTACACTTTGGTCACATAATAATGGTAAATATTACAGCTACTCCTTGCCTTTTGTGATGAAACACATTGTATGTAACACGGATGGTAAGTTCCTTTAACCTCGTGGCACAATGTACTATTAATTTGCAAGCTGAAGAATGTGAATCGTACTACGCACGCGGAATGGTTTCGTAACAAAAGAAACCCATGTCACTTGCGGAGGGTGGATTTTCGGCCACAACGTACCGCGTTAGGACGGCCTCTGTTGCGTCGACAGAGTGAATATCGATATGCCTAGAGCAGAGGCGTTCGTCACTCGACAGACACAATGATAAATTCCAGAGACACGGCTGCGGACGTGTTAACCGCGCCCCCTTCGTGCTTTGAGATTTATCGGAACGCTGCGCACAGGTAAGACCCAGGACAGTATCCCGATAGGCTACTTGATACCTGCGGCAGCTTGTGATAGCTCGCGGATACGACTCCGGGTTGTAAGCTTGGGGCCTACTTGATATACGTCTTAATACCTGTTACCTACTTGTATTACTGGAGACGTGATGATAAAAACAAACTGTGACTCTTTAAATAAATATATATTTAATCTTTTCTACAACATTTCTTTATACTTAGTTATTTATACTTCTTACTCATTCACAATTAGTTGTTCTCTCTCAAAAGGACTCAGCTAACACACTTTGCACTAAAATTTGACCCGTTTATATAAAAAAAAATGGCATACATATTTGTGGGATCGGTATCGAGCGTAATCGGGATTTCCGGGTTCATGATTGATTAAAATGTTTACATCTTTGATTGGCTGTTACCAGATTCTATGCCCACTGTCTATTAAAAATGTTCAGTTTGAATTAATCTCCAGTAGATTAATCTTGTTAGTTTTAATTATAATTTACATTCATTCCCTGTACTCGGGTAGACGTTTTTAAAACAACATTGAGTCTGACAACATTGCGTCTGATAACATACACTGAGGCTACGGTCGTACTGCACACGCCGCACGCAGCCGACAACGTCCCGTCGCACTGATGGAAGACGCTGGACGCAGCCGACAGCGGGTGTTTGGTCGTTTTGAGACCGTAGCCGCAGCGGCCAGTCGCGGCAGTTTCCGAGGGTTATTGTAGCGAACGGATGTGTGTGTGTAGTATTACGATGGACAAAACTTTAGCGTATTTACTGCTTAAGGAGGAAGATGATGAGGACATTTTATTCATAATATCAAGGAAGCAAAAGAAAAAGAAGAACAATATATTTAAAGCTAGACAAACGGAGGGTGCCTACAATATTTTGGTGACTAGGCATTTTTGAAGTTTTTGTCACGTGTATCAAAAAGTGTACAAAATACTATTCGACTTTACTAACTCGATCAAAAACTCGTCTTTTTCTTTCGTAAATTTCTCCATTTCGAGCCAGCGTCCAGCCGCAGCAATGCTCCAAAATGACTAAAGACGCAACGGCCAGCGGGCGGCTGCAGCGGGCGGCGGGGGGACGCCGCACGCAGCGGGCGAAAACGACCACTCCCGAGCATTCTCGAACACACCATTCAGACGCTGCGTGCGACGGGACGTTGTCGGCTGCGTGCGGCGTGTGCAGTACGACCAAGGCCTGACTCGAAACATCACACATGATAAGTGGGTCTCTTTATTTTAGAGCTTCACGGGGTTCGACGACCATACAAATCTTCTTTTGACAATCGCAGGCTAATGGCGTGATATTTTAAGAAAGTTACGGTCTTTCATAAATTGGCTTTCCATTTACTCAGTTATTTTAAGTTTAACCATACAATTCTATTAGTTTGACATAATTAGGTTTTTTATACATCAAATACCTTTCATGACCTTTCCGACGACTTATAAACTTTGGCTGTGGCATACATATTACAAAATGGTTACTCTGATAGCGTTAAATGATAAGCAATTATTATATTTAACATAAAGTTTATATCACGAATTTGTATGAAGATATTAATAACCGATAAGAGAGAAGCAGTAGTTTTCGTTTTGGTAGTTTGAGTGTGTACCCTGGGTGTCTCGGCCAATCGCAGCGCAGCGGGACTCACATGCATACGGTCGTCACTACGGTCAAGTTAGCGAGATATACTCGACAATTGGCTTCGCTTACAAATGTACAATGAAGTCTAATTCGAAAACCGTTTCAAGGGATAGAGCTTAACAACAAGTATTTCTAATTGTGGTTCAAAAATACATTCTTGTTAGCTATATTTTAACAAAATGTTTGTTTGACCTTAGTTTGAACTTATAGACACTATGGTACTGGCATTGAAGTCTTTATAACTTCTGTCAAAAACGAAATAAAGTAGAAAGTCTACATTGTCTTTGACATGGGCCTGTCAGTCAAACAGTGTCAAGTGTCAACCACCGTATTCAAGATCAGCCATCTAACATTTAAAACTTTTTTTTCTATATTGAGCGTGTGGTATACATAGATTCAGCCGCTACATGTAATTAACGAGAAGTCGTATCTCATATTTTTAATAAATTATAAAAAAAAACGAAGCGATGAATTGCTAAAATATTAAAATTAGTTTCTTGAATATATTTTCGAATACTCTATATTTTCGAAAAATGAAATATAAATGGGGGTTAAAAAATGAACAATATGATTAAGGATTCTAAAATATTTCCTGACTGGCCTATATACCTACTTTAGGTATTTACTCAATTTAAGTTACTGGTTCGAACTATCGTGGGATTGCTCTCCTACCAACTGCCTACAAGGTCCTATCTTATGTGCTGCTGAAAAGACTGGAACCGTACGCGGAACAAATCCTAAGTGATTATCAGTGCGGGTTCCGTCGCAACCGCAGCACCATAGATCACATATTCCGTCTTAAACAACTTATGGCAAAAATATGGGAATACGCTCAGAGCATCCACGTTCTGTTTGTGGATTTCAAGAAAGCTTACGACAGCATTGACCGTTGCGCACTGTATATAATACTCAGGAACTTTAACATCCCCAAAAAACTAGTAGACTTGATCGAGGTGGCCACCAAAGAGAGTCAAATGAGGGTAAAGGTTGATAACGAGCTAACGGACGAGTTTGCAGTAGTCACGGGATTGAAGCATGGCGACGCCCTGTCGCCTATGCTTTTTAATTTGGTGCTAAAATATGCCCTTAGGAAAGTGCTTGCACTAGAAGTCGAGCTGCAACTGAACGGAAAGCATAAGGTGATAGGGTACGCCGACGATCTAGCCCTTCTCGGGGAAACCAAGGAAGAGGTTGCAGTATCCGCAGCAGTCCTGGAAAGCGAAGCTAAGAGGGTGGGCCTAAGTGTTAGCCATGAAAAATCCGAATATCTCCACATGAAACGCTACAAAAACATACGCGTTAAAAGAAAAGACCTTCATGTGGGGGATATCACTTACAAAGGCGTGTCCAAATTTAGGTACTTAGGCTGCACAGTCACTGACACTAATACACGGGAGGAGGATATAAACATCCGCATCCAAAGCACCTTGCGGCGCAGTGCCGCCCTTCATAAAGTGTTATCGTCCAAGCTCCTCAGTAGAAACACCAAACTCCGCATATATAAAACGGTCATAAGGCCAATACTCATGTATGGATGTGAGACTTGGACGCTAACACTTAAAGAAGAAAATAAGCTCCTAGTGGCGGAGAGAAAAATTCTCCGAAAAATTTTAGGTCCGGTGAGGAGAGATGACGGAAACTTCAGAGTCCGGAAGAATCTCGAAATTGAGCATCTTGTGGCTACGCCCAATATTATTGGAGAAACAAAAGCTCACCGTCTCCGCTGGCTGGGTCATGTTGAAAGGATGGAGGAAGATCGGGGTGCCAAACGGGCATATTTGGGACGTCCATTCTTTTCAGCAGCACATAAGATAGGACCTTGTAGGCAGTTGGTAGGAGAGCAATCCCACGATAGTTCGAACCAGTAACTTAAATTGAGTAAATACCTAAAGTAGGTATATAGGCCAGTCAGGAAATATTTTAGAATCCTTAATCATATTGTTCATTTTTTAACCCCCATTTATATTTCATTTTTCGAAAATATAGAGTATTCGAAAATATATTCAAGAAACTAATTTTAATATTTAAGCAATTCATCGCTTCGTTTTTTTTATAATTTATTAAAAATATGAGATACGACTTCTCGTTAATTACATGTAGCGGCTGAATCTATGTATACCACACGCTCAATATAGAAAAAAAAGTTTTAAATGTTAGATGGCTGATCTTGAATACGGTGGTTGACACTTGACACTGTTTGACTGACAGGCCCATGTCAAAGACAATGTAGACTTTCTACTTTATTTCGTTTTTGACAGAAGTTATAAAGACTTCAATGCCAGTACCATAGTGTCTATAAGTTCAAACTAAGGTCAAACAAACATTTTGTTAAAATATAGCTAACAAGAATGTATTTTTGAACCACAATTAGAAATACTTGTTGTTAAGCTCTATCCCTTGAAACGGTTTTCGAATTAGACTTCATTGTACATTTGTAAGCGAAGCCAATTGTCGAGTATATCTCGCGGGCGACGATCCCTCGGACGTCCCAGGTATCGCTGGAACGACGTTGTCGAATTAGACCTGCGCGACCTTAAAGCCATGAACTGGAAGGAGATGGCGCAGGATCGGGTCAAATGGCGACAACTTGTGTCGGAGGCCAAGACCCATTTTGGGTCGGTGAGCCAATGAAGATAGATAGATAGAAGTTACTGGGGTGCTAACTATGGGATCTATACTATTTAATATACAATCTAGGTTCGTTTAGGCTATACACGGTGTTCCCGGGAATTTCCGTTAACTTCGGCAAATTCACAGAAACAAATTAGCATAGTAATTTCGGTATCCGATCATTTCATAAAAAACGTTTAACAAATATTCATTTTATAAACAACGTTTGGCAAACTAACGATTCACAAATTAGTCGTTTCATAAAATATTGTTTTACAAAGAGTTCATTAGACAAATCATGTAATTGAAAAAACTTTATATTATAAATCATTATTTGACAAATTACTCATTTATTATTCGTGACAATTGGCAAAGTAACGTTTGGTAAAATAACGTTTAAGAAAATGCATTGTTTGGTAAATATCTTATTTAATAAATCATTGATCGTCTTCATAAAATTGCAAACCACAAGTAGTATAATTCTATACAGGGTTACAATCGACAAGCGCTAACGCCAATAGAAAATAAATATGTATGGCAATGACAGATGCCGACGAAACACTTTTCATGTACATCTGTCATTTCCATACATTTTATTAGTTTTCTATTGGTATTATCGCTTGTCAATTGTAACCTTGTCTAGGCTAGACGGGTAAGTCTAAAAGTGTTTAGCAAGTAAGTTATCATTCCTAGCCTAAAAAAATGACTTTTAGGTCTGAAATTGTACTGACATAACAGGTGGATTACCTATCTATTGTACTTTAAGGCATGTCAGTGTAGGTACGACGACGAGCGAAGCGAGGAGGAGTGTTAGGAAATACCGTGACCCTACAGTGCGCGAGCCAAAGCGAACGTGCCGCGGCAGCGGCCGGCGAAGCGCCGAACCCGATTTATGTTTAAATACTATACTTTTTTATGAATTTAGTACAGGAATGTTTCTCGACCAGTCCGCTAGATACCGTGATATGACAGATATTTACTTTTATGAAACAATAATTTATCAATCGACGATTTGTAAAATAACTTTGGTAAATGATCATTTTTAAAATGCCAATTTAACATTCAATGTTTTTTTAAAGTGTAACATTTGCTAAATGAATATTTGTGAAATAATTATTTATAGTATAAGCATTTTGAGGAATGATAGGTTTGTGAAATGAATAGTGTGAATCGTTGTTTACGAAATGATCATTTATTAAACGTTTTTTATGAAATGATGGTGAACCGTAATTTCTCTATATATGCCTAGTCTCTGATTTAACCTATGCCCCCTTGCAATTAACGGAAATTGCCAAAAACACGTTGTATATTAACTTTTCTATGTATTTCATTCCTTTCCTTTTATTTCAAACGGGCTCACAAAAGAAGACGCCCAGGATCGTGCAAAGTGGAGGAAAGCGAGTAGGAAAGCAGACCCTGGCAAAGGCCGGTATAACGCTAGGTAGACGAAGAAGATATACTTATTTCATTCCTTGGTACGAGTTTAAAAGGTGCCGTTCATAACAATATACTTAAATTTAAGTAAATGATGACCATATCTAGAAAGATATGGTCTTATACAATCTAAGCTTGTGTATGCTTTAGCATACAAACGTGTTGTGGACAAACAGTCGTATTTTACTTTCAAAACTGTTTCCATTTTCGGTCCTCTATTGTTCGAGAAGGGATAGTTTCTATTTTGATAATTTTTAATGACGATCAAAGATACTTTCATGGTCAACTTTTTATGAAAGAAGTGTAATGCAGTATTTTCAGTGATTGTGTTCTGCTGATAAACGATGTCTGGCCTTAAACTTTTAGAAATTGTTATTTTATGATAGTAAGATACCACAGCAGAATTATAGTGGCGCGCGGCCAACCAGATTTGCTTAAACCAATCAGATCACACACTAGCTCATAACTCCCTAGAGTGTTATGAAAATCCATAAAGCCCGTAGGCACAATTTAGGCCATTGTCCTTCTCTATACAGGATAATAGGCATAGAATAACACCATTAACGAGCAAATGTGCTGAAATAGTACATTGTCATACAAGTGAGGTATGTTGATAATTACATCAGAGGCGAAATTGTTCACGCGAACCGCAGGTGAGCGTGATAAGGAAGCCGAGGATGTAATTATCAAAGCTCACGCGTATCATACGACGTTTTTCAACACATTTTGCGAGGAAAATATCATTTTCATAAGATGAAAATGTTTTACGCCTGCCAAATTATTTTCTTTACATTGAGTAAATCATTAAGATGACAACAGGTTTTTACTCACAATTGCACATCGCCAAGAATTTCCAGTGGCGTCCATTCTATTTATCACTTTTCTAGTCACCACGAGTCAACATTGTTGATAATAACCAAACACGCATAAACAAATCACAAATGTTTGTGAAATAACCCATAATGGCGGCAACAGTTTTTTTTTCGTGAAGTTTGCTCAGTGCGGGCACAGAAATCTCTAAACAGCCAATACAAAATAAAATAATATTTTGGTTTTATAATGTTATAATGTAAAATGTTACTAAAAGTGAATAGTTTTACTGAAGTAAACGTTTCTATATAATATGCAAAAAGAAATAGCCAATTAATTAACAAAAAGGATTTAATTTGTTTAGTCGAGTAAGTATCCATTTGCCGAGAATTAAAAAAAAAGCTATACAGTCTGTACAACCCGGTTAATTTAAGAATGCACCATGTTCATGCATATATCATGCTGCAAGGTGCCAACGTGACTTCATCGGGATATAACCATAACACACAAGTGTTGTAATGTTATGAAACACGCGTGTTTAATATCCAGGATTATGAGCCCAAAAGCGACACAATAAGAGGTACGTTACGAGCAATTGTGTTGAAAAATTATTTAACTATTCATTTGCGCTGACTCGTTGTTACAAACCGTCGATAATCGTAGCGTTTAAATATGATCGAAGCAGTCGTAGCTGCTAACGCCATATACGTTTACCGGTTTATATGTGGTTAATATGTGGTCTATGTAACTCGTCCCAAGTCATGTTGTATAATTAGGAAAAATAGAGAATTACCTAATAATTTGGTGAGTTTTTGTAAATATTGTGCTGCAATTAGTTAAAGGTAAAACATTTGAGAACTGTTTTTAAATTTCTACCCTTTACATAACTTTTCATTGCTCGTTAGGTACAAACACAGTGTGTGTAAGGAATAGGGTGTTACAGAAATCGGGGTAACCAGAGTCGGCTGGTTGTCGAGGACTCCTGCATACTTTACACTGTAGATGCGGCGTGAATAAATCATTTGCTACCGCTATCTTATAACATGCAAAAATATTGCCAGCGGCGAAGGAATGTAATCTGCACAGGAATAAATATTATTATGTTTCTATAGCGATGAATGCACACACTGAACAGTTTTCCGTTATGCTATGCATATAATCAGTTTTGTTTTCATTAATTTTCGATTAGTGTTGTTCATCGTATCTCGTTACTTTGCCTTAATTTTCTTTCCTTCTGTGCACACATGTTTAGAGTTATAGTTCATATTTGAACATTTATGCTAATATTGTTTTTCAGTATTTTTTTTTCACTTTAAAATACCATTTATTTATTACTCACAAAGAACAAAACAGTAATTTCAGTAATTGTCTGTAACTTGTTTTGAGAGTCAAATAAATAAATAATTACTGGTACGTGATTACGTCTCATATTCTGATATTGTCCGAAATGATTCCATACCTACTTACTCCGCCAGATATTTCATCATCATCATCATCATCAGCCGCAAGACGTCCATTGCTGGACCTTTACCAAGTCATCAGTCCACCTCGTGGGGGGCCTACCCACGCTGCGCATTCCGGTACGTGGTCGCCACTCAAAATCCTTTCGGCCCCAACGGCCATCGGTTCTACGTGCAACGTGCCCGCCCACTGCCACTTAAGTTAAGCGATTCGGAGGGCTATATCGGTTACCTTGGTTCTGCTGCGGATAGCCTCATTTCTGATGCCAGACTAAGATGAAAACTCTGAACAGCCAATACAAAATAAAAAATATATTTTCGTGTTAAAATGTTATCTTTATTAATTCATGTAAAATGTTATCAAAAGTGAATAGTTTTACTAAATTAAACGTTTGTATATATATCATATCCAAAAATAAATAGTCAATTAATTAACAAAAAGGATTTAATTTGTTTAGTCGAGCAAGAATCCATTTGCCGATTATTATAAAAAAGCTGTACATTCTGTAGAACCCAATTAGTTTAAGAATGCACCGTGTTCATGCATTTATCTAGCTGCAAGATGCCAACGTGACTTAATCGGGATGTAACATGAGTGTCGTAATGTTATAAAACACGCGTATTTAATCAGGATTATGAGCCTGTAAGCGACACAATAAGAGGTACGTTACGAGTAGTTATTTGCGAAAATCGCGAAAGGTCTGGTTGACGTAACTGGTGCACATCAGTATTGCAATTCAGCGAGGAATTGCCGCCAGCATCCTCGGTACAATGCCTCGAGGGCCTTTTTTAGATTTTAATTAGTTTTAATTTAATTAAGTTAACGTTAGTTATCATCTTGTATATACTGTAGTAAAAACTCCTTTAGGGGCATTACCAGGAATAACGCTAGGAGGATGATGATATACTGTAGAAAAGAAATATTTAATTAGTTATGCCTCCTTTTAATAATTATATTTTATTCAATGCTTCCTTGTTTGTATCATTTATTCATTTTCATTTTAATTGTAATTCTAAATTCTTTATTGTAATGTTTTGCTGAAAAACCATGATTTGTACGCCTGCATGCAAGCCTCCAAGCCTCAAGTTGTCCGCGCAGGCTCGCGTGAAGAGCGCGCTCTGAAGGGACGCTTCAGACCTGCGGCCCTACGCAGCGCTCGGCCTGCCTCCTCGCGTGCATGCCTTCGGCCCTCAGGTTCGCTTGTAACACATTCAGGAGTAGAGTATCCGGGAGCGCACGCACTCTGGATGGTCGCTTCCGGCCTTTGGTCCTCCGACTCACGTAGAGAGCGCGTTCGGGCCTTGCTCTTAGATTCGCTGGTAAGACACTTAGGAGTAACAAAGTGTCCGCGTAGGTGGGCCCGCCTTTCAGGCCATTAGCCCTCTGGCTTGCGTGGAGAGCCCGCTCTGAAGGAACGCTTCGGGCCTTCGACCCCACGCAGAGCTCGGCCTGCCGCCTCGTGTGCCATGCTACTTTTTCGGACCTTCGGCTCTCAGGTTTGCTTGTAGGACACATAGGAGTACTAAAGAGTCCACGTGGACCCGCCCTTTGGGCCTTTGGCCCTTTGGCTTGCATCGAGAGCCCACTCTGAAGGAACGATTCGGGCTTTCGGTCCTACGCAGAGCCTGGCCTGCCGCTTCGCGTGCCATGCTGCTCTCCTTCGGGCCTTCGGCCCTCAAGTTTGCTTGTAGGTCACTTAGGAGTAGTAAAGTGTCCACGTAGGCCCGCCCTTAAGGCCTTTGGCCCTCTGGCTTGCGTGGACAGCCCGCTTTGGAGGTACGCTTCGGTCCTTCGGCCCTCAGGTTTGTTTGGAATGCATTTAGGAGTAGTAAAATGTCTGCGTGAGCTCGCCCTTCGGGGTCCTTTGGCCTTAGTACTCGCGTGACGATCACGCTCTTGAGGGATGCTCCGGGCCAATGGAGCTCCATAGTTCGCAACACATATCAGTCGACAAGCTATATATAAAAATATCTATACGCATCTCTAGAGAAAAAATGTGTTTACATATAGCTGTTGCTAGAAAGGTAATGTAACGAATCACCACGTGCAAATGTCTTCCAATTTAACCGCAACTTGCACTCAAATGAAATGAAGTATGCGCGGGCGTGGGGTACGGCAAGAGCGGCCTTGTTCCGAGTTTGGCTCCTAGTCCTCGGGCTGGATTTTGGCGAAAGCTTGCGGCCTACAGTCAAAGAAGTTATGAATTTAAAATGCCTCTTTATTGAAACATATTTATGTGTCTAGGGGTCTATACGACACACAGTAACTGAAACACAGTATTTATTAATTCGACTACAGGAAAACACAGGAAGGCGTGGCGAGAGCTTATGAAGGCCTCAAGGGGATGCCTTGATTTGAGTCGTACACGCCCCCTAGACAGAGACACACTGATGCCTTCCACCCACGATAAAAAGATATGTAACAATTTTCGGTAATCGCTGTTGTGGACTCAATAAATATCTAAGTTGGTGAAGTTTTATTAGAATTTCATATAGTGAGATTTTAGATGAGATAAAATACTATAGTATTAACTTGATTGTGTCGTAAAATAATGCATCGTTTGAGTAGGCTGAGTAAAAAAAGGAAAATACAGAACAAACTTTGTTTTTTTTTTTTTCTATCGAGGAAATTTTAAGCAATCATGCATCGATAAAATCAGATGAACAATCATATAGTCAAGAATCATATATCTGAAAACCCCTTATTGTTTCTTAATCTAGTCAGAACGGCGTTTCAAAGCACCCGATAATTTCTAATGAACCGCCTTAAGCACCACGGGGATGCTCTAGGGCAACAACAACAACAGCAACACCAATAGAAACAACAGTACCTTTCATTTGGGAACACCAAAATAGAACTCTCATAGTATTTCAATCATCGATGCGTATGCCAGTTCCCGCGGACTTGCGTTACGGAATTGGCCATAAATGACAGGTTTATTATTTAACGACAACAAATTGCATATTATTGGAAAGCTAATAAAATGTTTGATATTTTTTATGATGACATTTATCACGCTAAAGTATCTCTTTCTCAAATTATGATGGTAAGAAAGCAGAACGTCTAAGGTAAAAAAATCTATTTTTGAATTATTTCCCAAACGGTTGAATGTACGTTACAGATCTCGATGAATGAATTATAGAACATTTACAAATGACACCTCACATGAACCGATCAGAAAACTAGAACCCGAGATCTGAACAAAAATCGATGACCGTCGGCCGCCATCTTTATGACGTCACAGCTATGTCCGTCCCCCTCTCATTTAACTAAAACCGGTAGATTCGTACTCTGCAGACAACAAGGAACACATCCATACCAGTTTTAGGTATAGAAGAAGAACGAACTGGAAAATATTATACTCCATCTTTAAACTGTATTTAGGAAATTTAACCATTTTTCCCCCGGAAGGGATAAACACGAATATTTCAAGTCCAGCTTTCGCTTTTTCCCAAGTAATTTGTCCAACGAGGTGCCTATACTCGTATCCTACATTTTGACCATCTTAACTGGCAACACTGGCGTGACATCACTACCACCACCACTCCAGCAACGTGCGCCGGCTAGCTGTTTGTTCAGTACCTGTATATGGTATGTATATGTACCTGCATGGCATTTAAATTAAGGTTATAGTTAGGTTAATAAAAACTGATATTTAGGACACTAAATATCAGTTTTTATCCCTTACGGGGAAAAACGGTGATAATTATTTAGACGTCTGAGCCCTCGCTTGACCCACCATGAGATGTGTTTGGTATCTGCCGGCATATTGAACAAGCAGCTATAGTCCGTTTTTAGGGTTCCGTACCAAAAATGTTAAAAAAGGAACCCTTATGGTGCGACTCCGTCCGTCTGTCTGTCTAACACAAAGTGAAATATCTCACGAACTACTTAAGCTATCAATTTGAAATTTGGAACGATTATAAATGAGAGTTATCCCCGTGCATAGAAAATGAAAAATTTGAATATTCATTTAAGGCGCCGTAGGTTCAGCGAAGTTAAGCGAACAGTGTTTTTGAAACAATATAATTTGTCTGTTTATAATAATATGGTTTTAAAAAAATACGAATAGTAATCTTGAGGCTTTTCTTCAGGGAAATCAGTGTTTAGGAAAATGATTTAGCATTTTTCGCTCGATAGAAAAAAATCACGAACATAGGTCTAAAAGGGTCTAAAATACATTTAAAATATTTGTTACAAATAACGAACAAAAGCTAAAAATATTAAAATGGCTTCTAAAAATCGGCAATATCATGTTTGAGGGAAATCAGTGTTTACTTTTTGGTGGATACCAGAAGGGCAAAAATGATAGGAGGAAATAAATGATTTGAGTACCTTGGTCAGTCAGGTGTAAGTTTAAAGGTACTTGCGTGTCCCACGTTGGCGGCGCCGCTCTCTTGATAGTAAATAAAACACCTGCTTGTCTGTCTTGTCACACTACGTAAGGTTGAGTACTAGAATTGAGAATGCTGAAGGCAGACGGGATCCACTGACTCTAATTGGAAGGTTTATTAAAGTTTTTGAGGACGCGTGAGCGCGTCACGTCAGACACATTTTTTTTTTTTACGAGAGAAGAGAGAATGAAAGTCTAAAAGTGACCGAATGTAATTGTTGATTAAGGATATGGAAATGAACTAAAGATGAAGGGTTGCTCCTTAATGTTGCTAGATTAAAACAATGTAATTCCTAAACATACTGCCCGGGAAGAAATCTTCAGGATTTCTTAGAACACTTACAACTAATTGTCTACAATAGTGCAAAATAAACTATATTATTACTAAATATGCTTAAAACTACGTGAACCTCTACATTTAATCATTGCTGATGAGGGAGAGGGCACAGCTTCAAAACAGGTCGCACCAAGTGGTTGCCTGTAGCAGTTTTCAAGGTAGCAACTCGCACTACACCGTCACGTCCTGGTGATAACGAAATTATACGAGCCAGTGTCCAACAATAAGGCGAGGTGTTCTCATTTATTATGAGTACCATATCATTAACCTTTATATTATCTGTGCCCTTAAACCACTTGTTCCGGCTTTGCAGATGGTGCAAATACTCCAGGTTCCAACGACGCCAAAAACTTTGAGTTAAGCTTTGAAGAAGTTGCCAACGAGATAGCCTATTCAATTTCTCAGTCTGAAGATCGTACTCAGGAAGAGACACCATGTTATCTCCTAAAAGAAAATGAGCTGGGGTCAATGCATCAATTTCATCAACGTCGTCTGAAATGGGACATAGAGGTCTCGAGTTCAAAATTGCTTCAATCTTGGAAAATATGGTACTTAGTTCTTCGAAAGTCAGAACGGTTTCTCCTATTATACGTTTCAAGATTACCTTTGATGATTTAACTGCAGTCTCCCATAGTCCTCCCATGCTTGGAGCAGACGGGGGATTAAAATGCCATTTAAGCTGATGCTTGAGGAAGTAATTTTGCACGTCAGTGTTCGTTGTGCACCTCTTGAGGAAGGAGTAGAGTTCCTTTAAGTGATTATTTGCTCCAACAAAGTTGGTACCACAATCAGAAAAGATGTCCGAGCACCAACCACGTCTACTAATAAAACGGGTGAGACACGCCAAGAAACAGTCGGTGGAGAGATCTGACACCAATTCAAGGTGGCAAGCCTTTGTGACCATGCAAACGAATATACACAGGTACGCCTTTGCAATAGGTGCACGTTTCAGTTTGGACGTTTTTATCAAAAACGGTCCGGCATAGTCAACTCCAACTCTTGCAAAGGGTCTACACGGAGTGACTCTTGATGGAGGCAGATCTGCCATCAAATAGCCAACTGGTTTCGGGTTAGCCTTAAAGCACTTAAGGCATTTTCTAATTTGCTGTTTAATAACCGTACGAGCCGATAGGATCCAAAATTGTTTTCGCAACAATGAAAGCAATATGGGGGCACCCACATGCAAGTACAATTCATGATAATAGTTTATCAACAAAATTGTTAGGTGGTGCGATTTTGGAAGAATAACTGGATGTTTACGTTGCGTGGAGAGATGCGTATATCTTAATCTCCCTAATACACGCAGGAGCCCTTCAGTATCAATGAAGGGAACTAATTTACGAAGGTTAGTTTGGTGTGGTAAACCGCGTTCAACTAGTTTCATCTCAGTGGCAAACACAGAATTCTGGACAAGTTTTATTAAGGAATATAAGGCGTTACGCCACTCCGAACATGTCAATGGACCATTAATTTTTGCGGTTGGGTTTTTCAGATTGTAAATAAATCTCAGGCAGTATCCATGTACCTTAACGAGGGTGTGAAGTGAGCTATATCTAGACATAAACTCCGTCGGATCGACGTCACAAGTGATCTTGTTCACTTGGACAATGGACTCTGCATCGTCATCAGGTTCAAAAGGTAGCGTCTCACGTATGATGGGACCGGCAGACGGCCAAGTGTCTGGCGACATTTTAAGCCATGGCGGAGACCACCAGAGAGAATGGGAGCTAAGCTCCGAAGGCATCAATCCTCGTGATGCAGCATCTGCAGGATTCATCAAGGAAGGCACATGCCTCCATTGAGACGGGGATGTGTTCGCCAGAATCTGTGAGACTGTTCCCTTCGAACATCTTGAGTTGATGAACCGGCGTGCGTATCCATGAAAGAGCAATGCTCGAATCACACCAGATCACAGTTTCATGGGATACGTTTATCAGTGTGGAACAGTGTTTGACCAATTTTGACGCTAGAAATGCACCACAAAGCTCGAGTCGTGGTACCGTCATCTTCGGTTTTATTGGTGCAACCTTGGACTTGGAAAGTAACAGGTGAACCTCAACCTCATTATTTGCTCTTTCAACACGAAGATAAACTACAGCGGCGTATCCCTTGAGCGACGCATCACAAAAGGTGTGAATTTGAAAGTTTGTGCCATCAGCAGGCAGGATAAACCGATTCAGTTTAATCTCTGATAGATTTGTGAACTCTTCTATGAACGAGAGCCACTCTGACTGCTCCTCATCAGGCAAAGGGTCATCCCAGCCAAGCCTAAGAAGCCACAGCCGTTGCATGAATGCCTTTGCAGTAAATATGACTGGCATCAGCCAGCCACACGGATCATATATGCACGCTATGTTTGCGAGCACGGCACGTTTCGTCAGTCCCGTATTTAAAATTTTACTATGATACGTAAAAGCATCAGTCACAGGATTCCATTTAACACCCAGTACCTTCACGGATCCTTCATTTTCAGGCTCAAATGACAACGACCCTTCACGGACGTTGTCAGGCAAGTCAGATAAAAACTCACGATTGTTGCTTGACCACTTGCGCAACTCGAAGCAACCTTGTCTAAGCAGATCAATTAACTCGGCTCTTTGCTTCCGAGCAGAGTCGAGGTCGGAGGCTCCCGTCACTATGTCATCAACGAAAATTTGATTCAACAAAATTTGACTAGCTTCAGGATGTGATGCCTTCCTCCGCCAGTTGCAAAATGCACCTCATGGCCAGGAATGGGCTCGCCGAAATGCCGAAACTGACAGTTGTCAAACGAAATTCTTCGATGGGATCATCAGAGTGCTGACGCCAGAGAATTCTTTGATAGTCACGGTCGGCCGGATGCACCAGCACTTGTCTGTACATAGCTTTGATGTCACAAGTGAATGCGACAGGCTTAAGACGAAAACGTAGAAGTACGTCTACTATATTACGCTGAAGTTTAGGACCCGCGTGCAAAACGTTGTTTAAAGATATACCCGTGGATGAAGGCATAGAAGCATCGAAAACCACTCTTAATTTATTGGTAGAAGAATCTTCTTTTGTCACAAAATGATGAGCAAGGTAATATTTTCCACTAACAGATTGGTCGGGAACAGGTTCCATATGTTTCTCGTCCATGTATTCCTTCAACACCTTGGAATACTCCATCTTCAATGCGGGATCCCTTTTGAATCTTCTTTCTAGACTTAAAAGTCTTCTGGTTGCCGATTCGCGGCTATCTCCCAACTCAGATTGATTCCCTTTGAAGGGAAGACGTACAACAAAACGTTGCTCATCGTCACGTGTGACATTATTCAAGAAATGATCCTCGATAATCTCATCTTGGGGATCAGGAAATATAGTTTCTGGGACCTGTTCAATTTCCCAAAACCTAGTCAAACAATCATCTAACGCCACGTGATGTGACGTCAACTCAGGAACAGATTTGGTGAACCTTGAGGCATCACCAATTATTATCCAACCAAAAACAGTTAGATAAGCCGCTGGTACATTGTGGGAAGGCCATACCTTCTCGCCACAAGAAATGTCATTATACATGTCACTGCCCAAGAGTATGTCTATGGGCCGAGACAGATTAAAATTATCATCAGCCAATTGTAGATGCTGATAATTTGACTTAATATCTGCAGCCAGGGAGACAGATGGTAGATTACCAGTCACTTTCTTTAAAATGATAGCCGAAACAGTCAGTAACGGCGTGTCAGAAGTCAACGGTTTTAAAAACAAAGTTGTCACTCCATGTGAGCGATGAGGCATGCCGGCACCCACACCACTTATTGCCACTGGCTGATGGTTGTGCTTAAGTTGGAGACGTTGAACGCATTCCTCTGACACAATCGAAAACTGGGAACCAGGGTCCACAAACAAACGAACAGGTTGGAAATGGCCATCACCATTACCTGCTAGACACATCGCCGTACCCAACAAGACATTGTGCAATTTAGGTTTAGTACCCATCACAGGAGAAGATATCAACATTGCACTGTTGACCTTTGGCACATCAGGGACATCCATTTCTTCTTCACCTACACACGGTGAGGAGACAACAGTAAAATCAGCCGTGACAGCAGCTGAATGTACAACAGATGAAGCAGCATCCCCATTTGCTGAAGATGGACAAATCAATGTGCGATGCTTTGCCCGGCAGATCTTGCATTTATGTAATGAAGTACATTCATGGTATTTGTGAAGACCAAAACAATTGAAGCACAGATTCTTTGATTTCAGAAATTCTCGACGTTGCTCAATACTTAATGCCCTGAATTTACTACACATATACATGTAATGATCTAAGTTTCAATACCGACAACTTATTTCTTTGCTTTCTTTGCCTCGTTCCTGAACATGCATGACTGTTTTAATGTTGCGGTTAAATTGAGGCTTAACAGGCAGCGATTTAGACAAAGTGCTACATGATTGCTTTACAGGGACAGACATCTCCAATGCCATGCAATGATTTTCCAGGAAGACTATAAGTTCAGTATATTTAGGTATGTCTCCACCTGTCAAACTCAATTCAAATTTGCTACGCACATCAGTAGGTATCCGCTTAAGTAGAATGTGTAACAGGATAAATGACCATTCATCAGGGTTGAACTTTAACGCTTTAAGAGCTGCAATATGTTCATTAAATGTGTTTAAGAATGGCCTTAAGTCTGACTTAACGTTAACAATTGTCGGCAGGGCCATTATGTGCCCAAGATGAGTATCTGCAATTAGACGTATGTTAGAGAACCTCTTCTCTAAAAGTGTTAAGGCAACACTATAATTTTCATCAGTCAATGGCAAATGTTTCACTAAATCATGAGCCTCTTTTGACAGACATGACAACAAATAATGTAATTTTCTCACAGGCCTCATGGATCCATTTTCATCAATTAAATTTTTGAAAATATTGATGAAATTGGTCCACCCAGTTATGTCCCCAGCAAACGACGGCAAAGAAATGCGAGGTAAAGGCAAGTCTTGCCCTTGACATTGGGAGTTGACATCGGAAACCACGTTCGCGGATGGTGACGAACCACTCGGGACTAATCGACAATATATCGCACTCACCTGAGTCAACTTTGAATCATATTCCATGTACTCTTGTAAATGCTTATCCGCGTCAAAACCGGCGCGTTTAGATGCCTCGACCGAAATATAACTATCCGTAAACTCCTTTTTGATTTGCGGAAACTCTTGATACCTTGCTTTAAATTCTAACCACTTTGATTCGTCATCAACCGCACTATTTGCCGCATTCCACAGTAAATCTATTTGTAATTTTACCACTTTGTATCGTATTTCGACCGTCATATTCGCTAAAACTCACGATTTTCCTTGCAATAATAACAACATCTTTCACAAATAACGTTTCACGAAACTATGGAATAATTGACACTTGACAGTTCAGTTCAGTTCGTTACGTTCAGTCACTGCGTTTCGTTTCACTATC
Organism: Epinotia demarniana; assembly: GCA_945867215.1. NCBI lineage: Eukaryota > Metazoa > Arthropoda > Insecta > Lepidoptera > Tortricidae > Epinotia > Epinotia demarniana. Next base: position 32,366,894 of record OX244259.1, on the reverse strand, counting down.
ACCACAGACAAAATATGTTCCCATTGCCTAAGATTCGAATGGAAACTCCATGAAATGCTCCAACGAAAACAGACTTGGGTGACTACCTTTACCAACCAGCAATGACGAAACGTAATATACGTGAATATCTACCTACACTTTTAGGTTAGATAGTGAAATTCACTTTATGCACAATGCAGACAATTAGACGTATGACTTTATGCACAATGCAGACAATTAGACGTATGACTTTATGCACAATGCAGACAATTAGACGTATGACTTAATTTTGTACGTTCTAGACACGATAAATCGGGAGCACATAAATAAACAATTACTTTCGTAAGACCGATGCAATTCATGCAGACACTTTCGACTTATATGCACTAAGTGCAGGAAATTAATTACTTTTGTAAGACTAATGCACAACTTGCTGACACTTTTCAACGTAATGCACTGCGGCAGAATACTTCTAAATTAGTTTAAAGAAGTTGGGTTGGACAAACTACGCAACAATATGGCCGACAACGTGAAACTTTACTTTGAAAATCGGCGTTTTCAATACAAATGTTGAGAGATCCGGTTCTAAAGGACCAAATTTTATGGTGGATACCAGAAGGGCAAAAATGATAGGAGGAAATAAATGATTTGAGTACCTTGGTCAGTCAGGTGTAAGTTTAAAGGTACTTGCGTGTCCCACGTTGGCGGCGCCGCTCTCTTGATAGTAAATAAAACACCTGCTTGTCTGTCTTGTCACACTACGTAAGGTTGAGTACTAGAATTGAGAATGCTGAAGGCAGACGGGATCCACTGACTCTAATTGGAAGGTTTATTAAAGTTTTTGAGGACGCGTGAGCGCGTCACGTCAGACACATTTTTTTTTTTTTACGAGAGAAGAGAGAATGAAAGTCTAAAAGTGACCGAATGTAATTGTTGATTAAGGATATGGAAATGAACTAAAGATGAAGGGTTGCTCCTTAATGTTGCTAGATTAAAACAATGTAATTCCTAAACACTTTTTTATTTATTTAAACGGCCAAAAAATTTAAATTAAAAAACATGTGTTCCGCGCTTCCGAGCACGCACTTCCATCTCGCTCACGCTTATGCTCAGTGAGAGGGAGGGAAGACCATGAACCAACGGCGCCTTAAATTTACTATGAAAAACGAATTTGAGGAGGGGGCAAAAAAAATTCAACTGGTAGGTCAAGTGGGGTATCATTTAAAAGGGCTTGAGTTGCACTTTTCGAAGCAGTTTTTCTTTTTTTCTACGTTGGTTAAATTTCGATTTATGAAGGAAAATGTAAAAAAAATACCATCCCCCCCGCCCTTATCTCCGAATTTATCAAAGCGAAAAGTTTGAAATAATTACTTGTGATAAAGATAAACATAAATATTACTGGAAAAGTATTTTTTTTCTGTATCCTAGCATATTTTTTGTTTTATTTGCAAAAATCATTTCCTAGTTAAGTTTGCAATTTAATCAACTTTATAAGTATTTTTTCGTTTTGAAATTATTATTCCTATAAGACTATAATAGAAATACTCTCTTTCAAATAAAACAAAAATAATAAAGATCGGTTCACGTGATAAACAATAATAGCTAAAAGACCAACATACATAAACCGGTTGCCCTTGCACGTTAGTACCAAATGGGGCCGATAGATGGCGCTGACCCCATTCGCGCTGTTAAGATTTTTCTAGAATTAATGGGGTTGGGATTGGGACGTGGTTTCAATGGTAGGTCAAAAAAAGATCGCGATTCAATTGTCTTGGTGTAAAAGTTACTCGTTGTTTGAAATTGAATTCTATTGTGTTGGGTTAAAATAAGTAATTTAACAAATATTGGGACATTTACTTTACCTTGAGTTAATTGTTAGTTTGTACGGAACCCTCGGTGCGCGAATCAGACTCGCGCTTGACTGGTTTTTAGGATTAGAAATACTAGTACCGTATTTCTAATCCTAAATAATTTACTTTAAAAACAAAGTTTTAACCGACTTCAATTTAGTACTCCGCCAAGCCACGCGAGCATTTCCTATTATTTTTTACAATTTACCACATGAACTGATTTCCGATAGCAAATGCGTTGATTACTATAGAAAAAAACCAAGATCCTCACCAATGGCACTTCATTTGTTCCTATTTCAACGGAATCTTATCAGAACATGTGACGTACTTTTGCACTTTTAATTACATAATTGAGGAATCATCAATTCTCTCGCCACCAAATTTATGACTCCGGATGTAAATACACGAGTTATATAGAACCAAGACCAAACAGAAAATACCAAAATCACTACACGCGTGCCTAATAAAATTGAGGAGTATCTTCAATTCCTCATGAATCCCATCATCTAACTAAATTTTGAAAAAAATTGGGACCCACCTGGAATTATATACATACGAAAATAAAAAAATTCGAATCGGCTCATCAATGACTAAGTTCTGAGGTAACAAACATTGGAAAAAAAAAATACAACCGAATTGAGAATCTCCTCCTTTTTTTGAAGTCGGTTAACAAAGCAGCAGTCGTGAACCTTTTCTGCTTGGGACGAATATTAGATGTTGCGACGAAGTAGTTAAAATTGGCTATTTTGTATTTTTCCTCTGTAATAAATAATAATTGCGTATTTCCACATTAATTTATTATGTAAATAAAACTATGTGAGTACACCTACTATAAATTAAAACATGTTTTAATTTTAATAGCCTTAATGAGCCTACTTATCGCAGAGCTGTGCTTGTAAATGTTAATCACCATGCGTTTCTCATTCGTTGTTAATGGACTCTGTTTCCGTATCTTTGCTTTTGGTGAAGGCAAAACGTTCGGGGACGAGTCGTCTTTTTTGGTTGGTCCATGTTAGTCCGCGCGCCACCACACACATCGAAAAATAAAATCTTAATATTAATTAACAAATGTATACTCGTGTAATAATCTCGTAAACTGAATTCAACAATTTCTTGATTACCAAGAAAACAAGACAAATAACGTGAAGATTGTCAATTTTGACAATGTCGACAGCGAAAAAAACGAACCGATCGTTTTAAACCTCCCCTTTAAGTTTTTCATTATGCAGTCTTTCCAGAACTGAATAACGAAATTTAAAATAACATAGTCAAAAAATAAATACTTTCAAAAGAAATATAGTGTCGTAAGTATTATTTAGGCATAAATAATGAAAACACTTCTATCCAATGATATCGAAAGTAAAGATACGCCTGTCCGAACAATAGTCGCTTGACATACTGTGACACACTGTGACAGCTGAAGACTAAGGCCGGTGGCCCGCGATTGCCCGTGGGCCACCGCATTGGACGAATTACTCGTGGGCGTTGGGCCTATCTTTACGAAGTAATATATATATCTATGCTTCTATCATATTTATTAGGGTCGATAACGATAGTCTTTTTTAATGGCTGTTTGAGATACTTTGACAATAGGGATGACGACTTCGATTTTTTTATGATGTCATTCGAACCAGTTTTTGGAGAGGAACAAATGTTTGTATGGGAGTAACTACAATTAAAGAACATAAATACCCGAAAAAATGAGACAAAGATTTACCTCGCTGGCGGTAGCGAAAAACGCTCCATACTAATAGACAGCTAATTGTGACGTCACAATATTGTTAGTACAAAGTATCGTAGTATGGAAAATCAGGTAAATTGTTGTTTCGGTCGCGAAATACTGCGTTTAAGTACATAGTTGTCATACAATTTTGTTTCTATAAAAGCGCAAGGATTCTATTGGTAACTTTAAACTTACTCTTGGAAAAAAAAATCATATTTTTTCTTAACTTTCAAGGTTCATATCTTTTACGATTTTAATCATATTTTATAATGTATACTTAATTACGATAATTCGATGATTTACTATACATTCGAACATGAGTCGTCATGCCTATTGTGTGGCATAAAGTGTCTTAAATAAAAGACCTCTTATTATATTATAAAGAAGATCGTAATCTCAAGGTGGGTCAAGCGAAGGCTCGGACCTCTAAAGAAACGATTTGTATTTGTAAAAAAATGCACTTTGTTATTTTGATATCGTTTGGTACGAGTATGATTTCCGGAATCATACCACGAGAAATTATGCATATTGCTTTTATGGCGACTAAATATGAGTGTCAGATATAATTTGATCACTATCCTCGTGGGCGTATTATAGTTTTAGTAGCTCTGTATGCTAGCGCATTATGATACCCTTTACGAGCAAGTGTGATGAATAATCGATTTACATGTTAAAATCCTACAGTCCTAATTACCTACTCGTTTCCCAATTTCACCGTATGGCAAGGCCGTAGTAATAGTAGGTAGCGCGTCACGTTTTCTTGAAAAGTTTTTAGTTACTAGAAAATTGCATTTGCCGTTTCCGACAAAGTCGAGTGTTTTTATGTCTTCTCTTGGCTTAGGAGAACGAATAGTAAAGTACATTCTGGGTACAATGTTAGACTATGCAACACGAAGATGTTGAGCGACTTGCAAGTTTATTTTAGCTTCCACGTCATAAATGGACACATGTATACGTCCCTAAAACGACATTTAAATTAATATTCTTCGTAATCTTTGCCACAAGATTTATTATAAACAATTTCATCAGCTACACTAACATAAACATAAGTTAAATAAAAACCAACGAATTGTTTACTTTACAAAGTACATAATTAGCTGTAGCATAATGTAGCTACGGTAGCCTAATGGTTCAGGCATGCGGCTGTCAAGCGGCGGTCGTGGGTTCGAATCCCGGCTCGTACCAATGATTTTTTCGGAACATGTGCGGAATATTTACCGTTAACTTTTCGGTGAAGGAAAACATCGTGAGGAAACCGGTCTAATCCCAATAAGGTCTGGTTTTCCCTCTGGGTTGGAAGGTCAGATGGCAGTCGCTTTCGTAAAACTAGTGCCAATGCCAAATCTTGGGATTAGGTGTCAAAGCGGACCCCGGGCTCCTTTAGGGGGCACTACCGGGAATAACGCTAGGAGAGTGATGACAAAGGACAGAATTAATCGCTGCAACTCAGCTGAATCTTCGAACTTCTGAGACCCTCAAGTTAGTAGATTCGTTTAGAAAATAATTTCATTATGTGTCCATTGATTCCACTGCGTTCCATTGTAGTGAAAAGTTAAACCCATGGTGTATCGTTGGATAGCTTGTTCAAAAATATTATGAATTTCTCAATAACATTTATCAACTTAGTGGTCTATTTTTGTTAGTCTTGTGTCCCTGTCGGGTAATGACCGCTACTGGAAATGTAAAAATATTCGTGGTAGTAATCGTATATAATTTAATTAGTTTAAAACGAAATCTATCACGGCCAAGTACACATTAATAGTACACGACCAACTTAAAATTTTCTTGATAAGACCAAATTTCGTACAAATTACGCACCATTTACTTGGCGCTTGTACCTTCGGCCGTCTACGAAACCAGAGTTTCGAAACTGGCTTCGATCGAGGCTTTTGTAGTACTTGTACGTAACTGGCTTCGATCGAGGCTTTTGCTGTGCTTGTATGTAACCGACTGCGATTACTTCATAAAGTAATTTGTAGGTAACTGATTCCGATTACTTTATATTTATACCTACATATCTTACTTATTGAAATCGCAACAAAGGCGATGATTTTGTCGGTACAATTTGTCCTTTGTTCCACCCAGACAACCAAGTCTGATAACTGGTTAACTAGATGCACTATTTCTTCTTCTGAGGCCGACCAAGACCCAAACAAGCAATAGCAATTAATTACTGCTTTGTGGCTACAAGGAACAAAATGTCTGGGAACAATTCAAATTTACCAACAATAATGCGGACACCTGAAACGGACTTTTGTATATTCCCAGGATGACCTCGAACATGGGGGAAGTTCCTAAAATAGTAAAAATTAACTTTTTAGTTAAGTTTAATTTCCTCATATCAAGCGAGACGCGTGTTTGCCGTCAATACTACATGGCTGGTGAAGAAGAGTGGACAACTGTCCTGGAGTCCCCCAACAACCGATCAGATTTAGACACCAGCCATGCACAGAGCATCGCAGACCTCCTCAGGTTTTCGCTGGAGATGGTGAATGCTGTAGTGTCACAAATGCTGTCAAATGTTCTATAATGATTTCAAAATAAAAATGTACTTATCGAACCTACTCACAAAATTTTTATGCAAAAGAAAATCGTAAATTATCATTTAGAACATTTGGTAAGGTATTGTTGACATTTTTATACTTAGAAAAGAGCTATCAGGATAATGGCCAAAAAATTACACAGTGGGTTTCTTGCAGAGACCATTTCAAGAATTTTGCAATTCTCACTGTTCGCAGCCTTTATGTCCTAGTAGTGCTCAAAGAGCTAGTGAAACATATACAAAAAATGGAAATGCCAGTAGAAAGAGACATACGAATAGCTAGTAGACGAAAGGATCTCCCACAGACCACTGTGGCGCGACTCCGGGTAGTCAGGCACTCGGAAGACTACCAGGGAATCGGTCTATACAACAAACTGCCGTGCGAATTGAAGTTACTCACAAATGCAAACATGTTTTTACGTTCGGAAATAATTATATTGAGGTCTATATTTTCCTAAACACGCTTCGCAGTCAGCGTAATTATGCAATAGACAACAAAAGCAGTCAGCGTCATCTCTGCGGAGACCGCAGCCCGGGCCCGAGAGGAGCAGCTGTTTGCGACCGCCGATCATGACAGAAGTCATCGGGTTCAAAATACGAGAAAAATAACAACAATGCAATATTTTTGCTAAAAGATCTCCAAATATTTATAAAGTTAATGGTGTATGCCGTCCAGAAGTGAACGTTCCGTGTCTTTTGTGCAGTGGTGTCCTGGTGTCTCCTATTTTGTACCCTTTTTTACTTTCTATCTATGTATTGTAGTCGTAAGTTTTGTTTTATATTTGCAGTGTTTTATCATTGTCCGTCGTGGAGATAGTGAATGCTCCCTAGCCCAAGTCGCAGACTCCGTCTACTTCCACCCCTGTAAGTCAGGCCAGCGGCAACGTCACCGGAGGTTTTATACAGTGTCCACAGTGCTCTCAACCCCGTTTCTTTAGAGGAAGTAAGGGTTTGAATATCCATAATGGCCGCGTTCATAAAATCCAGACCCAACTAATCCAACGCGTAAGTGTAGTCCGACTAATAACCGGACTGACTTAAACACAACACACAATCTGGTAGCTTGGCTAGGCTCACAAAAACAGGCAACACTCATCGTTAAAAGGATCCCCAGAGGAACTCGCTTTTCCGTGGCCAATGCTCTGAACCAAACAATATAAAAAGTAGTTACTGAAAATTCACTTGACAGTTGGACTCAGCTTTTTTCCTTCGCGTATAGAATCCTCCACACTAGCAATGACAAAACTACGTCTTTTACTAAAAAAAATAAGTCGAACTGTCTCCACCCATCAAACCCATCCCCCTGTCAGCCACAGCACGGTCTAAGAGAAGACACAACTATATACAGAAAATTAGAGCAAAAAATCATAGACGACGATATTAAGGGGGCCGCCCAATTTCTCTTCTCCAGTGACGTTGTTGCACTCGACTGCCTAAACGCTGTCTCCGCTTTACTGTCCAAACATCCCCTTCCGGCTGCATCTCTCCGCCCTCCCATTCCACCTGATCCTGATGCACCACACTTAATTTCATCTAAAAAAGACGTGCTAGCTGCAGTGATGTCGTTCAAGAATGGCTCCGCTGTTGGTCTTGATGGCCTCTCCCCGCAGCATCTTAAAGATCTACTTGGAGGTCCTACCGGAGATACTGGTTCACAACTTTTGGACGGCATCACTGAGCTCGTAAACCTTATGCTGTCTGGAAAAGTTTGTTGTGACGTGTTAGAGATATTATACGGAGCAAATATCTGCACCTTAAAAATAAAGATGGGGGAATTAGGCCTATCGCGGTGGGCTTTACGCTTAGACGGATCTGTTCAAAAATTTGCTGTAAACAGGTATTTCCTTCTTTGACCAAAAAGTTCCAGCCGTCACAACTTGGTTTCGGCAGCAAAGGTGGTTGCGAAGCTGCTGTACACGCTGCGCGCGCGTTTGTGCACGACGACTCCTGCGAGGTTCTGCTGAAGGTGGATGTTAAGAATGCGTTCAACTCTGTGGATAGAGGCGCCCTGCTGGCACAAGTTCAAGATGCCACACCTTTAATTTATAAATACTTATGGCAATGCTACCAGCAGCCTACACACCTCCTCTTCAAAAATCATCGCCTATCATCGGCAGTTGGTTGTCAGCAGGGTGATCCGCTTGGACCCGCTATCTTCAGCCTCGCCATCCATCCAGTAATCTCAACACTAAATTCGAAATTGAATTCATGGTATCTCGACGACGGCACTTTAGGGGGGGACTGGAAAATTGTTTTGGAGGACCTAAGAAGTCTGTGCGATGGTTTTAGCGAAATAGGTTTAGAATTAAATTTCTCCAAGTGTGAATTGTTTATAAATAATTCGCTTCCTCCGACTGACGTACATGGTATTATCTCTTCTTCAATTCTTTAGCCCCTAACATCAAAATTATAGATAAATCTTCCCTCAGACTATTAGGGGCTCCCGTTTTTCAGGAATCCATACCATCGCTCATCAACGAACATCTCATTATTCACGAAACTTATTCGGATCGCCTTCTAAAAGTCAGTGCACACATGGCATTAGTCATCATAAAATTTTGTCTCTTTTTCCCCAAATTTACATATATTTTAAGGTGTAGCCCCATTTGGAAATTCCCTCATATTATTGAACCCCTCGACGCCGTCCTTAAAACCACCCTCACATCCATCCTGAACGTCCATTTGGACAGTCGCGCCTGGACCCAGGCTTCTTTGCCAATCCTGCACGGCGGTCTGGGAATCCGACAGGTTGTCAGTGTAGCCCTCCCAGCGTTCTTGGCCTCGTTCCACAGCACGCAGGAACTCGCCAGCAAAATTTTTAGCCCAGCTGGCAACAATGCCGCGATTGCCTGTTCGAGCGAGGCAATATGCGCGTGGGAGCAGGCCTGCCCAGATGATTCGCTTCCGGTTTCCCCGAAATCCCAAAAGCCGTGAGACGAGCCCCTCTGTCTATCTACTCTTAAAGATCTCATCACCACCGCCCAAAACACAGCAGAGCGTGCTCTTCTTCTTGCTGTAGCGGAGCCGGAGGCGGGGCTCTGGCTTCACAGTTTGCAGTCTCCAAACCTTGGCACTCTCCTCAACAAACCAACTTTAGCTTTGGCAACCTGTCTGCGACTTGGCTCCAAAACTAATGAGCCGCACCGCTGCCGCTGTGGCGCCCACGTAGACTCCTTAGGTCACCACGGCCTGTCCTACCAGAAGAGTGCTGGCCGCATCTCCCGCCACGCCTCTTTGAATGACGTCATCCGTAGGGCTCTTGCCTCCGTTAGCGTGCCGGCCATTTTAAAGCCGAACGGTATCGCACGTGACGATGACAAGCACCCTGACGGCATGACGCTCATTCCATGGAAGCAGGGGAGGACTCTTGTGTGGGACGCTACCTGCGTCGATACGCTAGCCCCGTCCCATCTCCAAGCGACCTCCTCTAAAGCCGGAGCTGCGGCGACAACGGCAGAGCAACACAAACGGCGCAAATATGCTGTCCTCGGTGAGGGTTACATGTTTGCGCCGTTTGGAGTGAAAACTCTGGGGCCGTGGGGACCGGGCGCGAAAGCCCTATATAAGGAACTTTCGGAGCGGCTCGTCCAAACATCCGGCGACCAGAGGGCTGGCTGCGATTTTGGCCAAAGGATTAGCCTAGCAATCCAAAGAGGCATCGCTGTCAGCCTTCTGGGCACCATAACCAATGACGGGGACCTGGGGGGCATTTACTTTTTATAGGTTTAGTTTATACTATAGGCTTAGTTTAGTTATAAATATTTCCATAATACTATTCAATAAATAAAATTACGTTGTATTTATATATTGTAACTATAAATTGTTTGCTAACAAACTTAAAATAATTTTGTTGGAACAATGCCTGTATTCGGTTGAAGATTTTATGAAAAAGGTGTAACTAAACTGTTCATTGGGACTGCGATACGCTAGTGGAATACTTTCAAAATGACATCGAACTGTTTATTGAACTTGTATTATAAATATTTAAATTGTAATTTTAATTTTAGTAGTAGTTTAGTATTTGACTGATAAAGTTTTAATTTATTTGACTGATTGTGTTTTAATGTGTTTTAACTTATTTTACTAATTTTAATTTATTTTATTGTTATGTATTATGATTTTTCTTGTTAGGTTTTAGTTTTAGTCTTAAGTTCAAACACAATATTGTATTGTTAATGAATAAATAAATGAAAAAATGAAATAGACGTTCCGGATCATAATCTTGCCAAAATAATATGTTTACATGTTTAAATATCGGCATTTCTATACTTACATTTTCTGGGTTATAGACATTTTTTAATATCGTTATTTCTACATCTCGGTATAAACAGCCTTCGACAATTTAATTTTGTAAATACGACATTTTTATACCTAGTAAATTTTCCTGATAGACCTAAGTCGCCAAAATGGGTCGTTCTCTCATTTCGTGCAAATCAAGGCATATTCTTTCAAGTTTTTTTAATTTTTTAAAATTTAATAGATTAGTGATCAAGTGTAGAAGTAACAAACCAACTTAATACCAGTCACCGAGGGTGCTTATCAAGGCTTGGTGTTAAGCCGTAGGTACCTGTTTAGCTTTGTACTAGAATCTAGCTACTCAGTGTCACAGGAGGGGAGGCACAGAACAAAGGGTTTTGTACATTTATATTAGCTGAAGGTGTCGCAGTAGCTACTTAGAGGCGAGAAGATCTACAAAGTGTATTGCTTATGTAGGGCATGCAAACCGAGATCCCGGGATCCCGAAATCCCGGAATTCCGACATGATTTTTCCGATATTTTAATATCGATATTGCAATATAAGCTCTGCTAAGTGCTAAGTTTGTAAATACTTTCCAACTACGGTTTCGTAGGCGGCCAAAGAAAATGTGACAATTACTTGATCGAAACGAATTACGTACATAGTAAAAAAAAAATACTTGATCGAAGCCAGTTACGTACAAGTACTACAAAAGCCTCGATCGAAGCCAGTTTCGAAACTCCGGTTTCGTAGACGGCCGATAGGGTGAACCCAAATACAGACAGGCAACTATGGAACCCTACACTGCGCGCAGCCCAGACACGCACTTGGCCGATTTTAAAAACACATTTACAACATTTTGAAGTATTACTCCGTCCATTACCAAAATCACTTTTTTTTTACAATGTTGAGTGTCGCCGTATTTACGGAAAAAAGTTATATATCTTGTTAGTTTTGCCAGGATTTCCTCCTAGACGTTCCACTCACGTGCGCTTCATTCCCTCTCTCAATATATCAGGATTTCGGCAGCGATTGCGGGCTCGTGTCAATAAAAATAAATGACTTTACAAAAAAAACGGAAAAACAGATATACAGGTCGGAGTAGCAGAATATGCGGTGTATATTATTATGTGGGCAATCAATTTTAATACACTAACGTGACTCTGCTGGTAGGGGTAGCAAAATAACCCAAATAGGTATTACTATCGACTTCATACCCGGCTCTTGCAGTGCTCTCTCGAGTTTACGGTTGACTGTGACTGCATTGTAAAAACTGAAATAACCTCTTTAATATTTCCATAATTGGACTAGTCATCCACCTACTAGCCTAGACTAGCCTAGCCTAGCTAGGCTAGTAAGTATCCAACTACTGTAATAGATATATATCATCTAATACGAACTTAGGAAACAAAATATACAATAGTGGTAACGGCATGCTACTAAATGAAATATCAAGTAAATAAATTACATAAAACCCACAAAGACAAAAAGTAAAACAAATTAATAAATCCACACCAAAATTTCGCAATCCATCAGGCACACATTGCGGAACGTTTCGTGGTTGCGGATTCGATTACCGTTATTCTTAATACGCGCGTAACATTTTCCCTGCAGAGTCAAATGTCACAGCCTAAAAAACTTTCAAGTATTATTTTTATGAGGCGCTTGAACTGGGCTGGCAAAACTATGATTTATTTCCAGGTAATGTTTTTCTATGCGATGTTGAGGTTCAATATCCAACAACCACGATAAGTTTGCAGCCCCAGCTGGCATTTGTTCGCAAACTAATATGATTAACTGAATGAGAGATGAAACTCGTGCAGTGCGTTTGCTCTCTGTACAGTGTTAAAATATTTATCCTAGGTAAACGAGAAATAATATTATTATTTACGTTACACGGTGAAGTGTTCACTTTTGTTTACTAGTATATTATTACAAAGGCCAGAAGGCGTAACCCGGTTGCCATTTTAGCACTTATCGTTGTGGATAAGAGATGCGTCACTCTCGCACTCGCATACTTGTCAGAACGTGACGGACGTCTTATCCACAACGATAGCGATAAGTGATAAAATGGCAACCATGATACGCCTTCAGGAGATAGTAGATTCTATGACAAGGGTCTAAAATAACATACGAAAATAGTAACTGGTGAATTTTTGAAATCAAATTTTTGCATTATTTCCGTGGTATTTTTTTTTAATTTAAGCTAAATGACTACGGATTACGAAACATCTTTTAATTTTAACTTTAAAGGTACATAAGGCATCATTTAGAAGTTAATAGTTGAGTAGTAAACAAGGGTTGAAATTTCTTGCGCCACGGAAATGACGCTCAGGACAGCAAAATGATGGTTGTGTTAGAAAAGTGTGAATTTTTAATGAAATATAATATCAACATATACGATATTCATGGAATACAAAACATTTGAATTCGAATTTGAGAGGTACATATGGCACCGGTTAAAAGTTAGTAGTTTTATTGAAATAGGAACTGAAATTGCGCCACCGAAACGACACTTAGGCCAGCGAATTAATGGCTGTCTAGAAAAGAGTGAATATTTTAATGGAATATTATATTTATAAGTACGATTTGTTTATAAACCCACCACCTACACATACATATTGAGACAGTCATTATCTTTATAGAAATTATCTACTGTACTTGACATTATAAAAGTTCCTATGAAATGCGTCAGATGACACTGACTTTAAAATCATCCCTGTTTCATCCAGTGTGGCTGTACAACAATATTTGTTAATGTAGAAGAAGAATTGGGACTCTTAATTAATTCATATTTCAAATATTTATCCTTCCTGCAATACTAAAATTTTGATTTTTTTTGTACATAAATAATGCATTATATTTATGACAATGACAGCTATGTTGGGTGGCAACATATTCAATTGTCTTGTCACATGTTTTTCAAGTTCCGCCAAATCCCAATCCATGAGAATCCGTGTGCGAAAATTATTTCCATGTTTTCTCGTTTAACTGTACTAATATAATTTGGTTTTGGAGTTTATTATGGCTCCAAGACGCTGTTCTGTGCCTTCTGACACAGTGATACAAGGAGACGGTGAAATTTCTTATGAATCAGATAAGTACCTACCTACTGCCGATAAAGACAGGATCCGAAAAAATCCCGAAAAAAAACCGGCCAAGTGCGAGTCGGACTCGCGCACGAAGGGTTCCGTACCATTATCTATAAAAACAGTTGAAAAAAAATAGTTGCATGGGAGCCCCCCTTAAATATTTATTTTATTTTGTTTTCAGTATTTGTTGTTATAGCTGCAGTAGAAATACATCATCTGTGAGAATTTCAACTGTCTAGCTATCGCGGTTCTTGAGATACAGCCTGATGACAGACAGACAGACGGACAGCGAAGTCTTAGTGATAGGGTACCCTTTGGGTACGGAACCCTTTTTTTTGTTTTTTTTAACGTTGGGGAAATGCTTTTACGCATCCCGCCCGCCACGGGGAGAAGGCAGGGCGGGTATGACGGACTAACCGCGGCAGAAGCCTTGGACTACCGTCTAAAAACCCAACTCGGATGAGGTATCTTGGTCTTACTTTAGATGGACGGTGGCACTTCGGAGCACATTTTATCAACCTCGCTCCGAAACTTATGTCCACTGCTGCCGCCCTTAGTCGGTTGCTGCCCAACGTGGGGGAACCCAATGCCACGTGGACGCATCTGTATTGCGGAGTTATACGAAGCATGGCCCTATAAAGGGCACCTATATGGGTCGACGGTCTCTCCGCAGCCAACAAGACACTACTCCGTAGGCCGTAGAGGGCGATTTCGCTAAGGGCGGTTCGTGGATACCGGACGGTGTCTTATACAGCTGCGACGACGTTAGCTGCGGACCTCCCCTGGGACCTGGCAGCGCAGGTGCTAGCTGGGGTCCACCAATACAAGGCTGGGAAAAGAATAGTAGGGGAATTCCCTGACTGGGAAGGGTTGAAGCGCGCCCGGGCTTCGGCATTGGCCGAATTGCTACGCCTGTGGAAGGAGGAGCTGGCAACAGCAGAATTTGGCCTTTCGACAGTGGGAGCAATACTGCCTTATATGGAGCGCTGGATCGACAGGCGACACGGAACGTTGACGTTCCACATGGTGCAGATACTTACTGACCATGGATGCTTTGGTAAGTATCTGCATCGCATAGGGAGAGAGAAAATCCCCTTTTGTCACGAGTGTGGCGCGCCTGTCGACACAGCGCTTCACACTCTGGAAGAGTGTACCGTCTGGGGGCCTCAGCGGACCACTTTACAGGAGGTAATAGGGGCAAACCTCTCGCTATCGAGTGTCGTCAACGCCATGCTCGACACCGAGGAGGCATGGAGAGCAATGGCCTGCTTCTGTGACGACGTAATGTCACAGAAAGAGGCTGCGGAGCGGGTTCGCGAAAATGTTACAAGTGGCATAAATAAAAGCGTACGACAATTCTTATAATTTCTTTATTAATCGGGTAAGTGATTTTATAACCACAATCTATGCCCAGATTTCCCTTAGCAAGTGTTCAGTATCAAAAATCAACTTGGAATGAGCTCCCGGCCCCTTTTATGCATTTAAACCCCACCAAATGTCGGCTGGCAGGGGCAGGTCTACTGGTGGGGCAGGCTGGCATGACGTGGCAGGTCATTATTGGCTGGCTTGGCTGGCTGGCTGCCATTGGCTGAGGCATAGTGTAACATTCGGCCTTCCTGAAACAATGATTGCTCCCGCAATGGGGAGATGGACATATTAGCTCTCTAGCAAATCAATTAGGTCTTCGGTCTCAAGCTGTTCATCGGAACTGCTGGCACTGTCAGATACAGGAACCGTGCTTGTATATGGTCTCTAACGAGTCTGCTGCAACCAAACCTGTAAACGACTTATATCCTCTCACACCTTTGATACTCCGGATCCTGTATCTGTCATTACCAACCACCTTGATTATGACATAGGGACCAGAATATATGTCATCCAGCTTAGTGTTTACTTTGGCCGCACTGCTCGTAGGGGCCTGTCTCCATAGAACCAAATCCCCCTTTTTGTAGATCCGACTATGCTTGCGCTTCCTATCAAAATTACGCTTCATCTTTTCCCCCGCTGCCTTTAACTTTGAACTGGCTGTCCTACGCCTTACTTCAACAGATTCAGTCTCATGGTCTTGGGTGGCTATGTCACAACGTGGCCTGGAAGCTCTAGCAAACATAAGGTCATAAGGTTTATAAGTTGTACTTGCATTAGCTGTGTTATTTATTCCCCATAACACATCAGGTAAACAATTAGCCCAATTATTGGCAGACTCACTTGGATCAGTAGCACGCAGTGCGTTCAATATGGTTTGGTTAGTCCGTTCCACTTGGCCATTGGCCCTAGGGCATGCAATAGAGGTTAATATGTGCTTAAACTGTTTATCATTGGAAAATTGCTTAAAATTCCTACTGGTGAATGCCTTTCCGTGGTCACTCACAACTTTGTCTGGGTAACCGAATAGACTAAATATCCTTTTGAGCACCCTAACACTTTTGTACTACTAGCGAAGCAATCACTGTAATTTGACAATAAACTGATTAAGTTATTATGGTCGGTTTTATTCAACGGTCCTGTCTCTATATCCCTAATGTTTACACCCCCAATAGTACTGATACTGGCTAAGCTGGTGTGCAAAACGGAGGACACAATATTAGTCTGGCTGGCTTTGGCTGTGGCTGTGGCCATGGCGACCAATGCATACGGCAAGGTAGAATTAGCGTGTTTACTGACCTGAACATTGCAAGCCGGCGGAGCTGTGCAGCTATCCGCTCTGGTCAGCACCTCTCCTTCGCGCCAGATGATGTGCTGGGGCCCGGCGTTCACAACCTTGATGTATCCGGCGGCACCCCGTAGCATTGTAGCCGGAATGGAGTAGGAAACGCCGCCAAGGTCAAAATGCTGTAGGCTGGTGACCACATCATTTCCGTCATTGTTGTCTACTATGTTGACCTTGATAATAGAGCAACCGGGTGGTAGACACTCGTTGTTAGCAGTGACCACCTTGAATCGAATGCGTTCATCTATCACATGTATCTGCTTCGTGAAGTCTTCTTGCTGTAAAGTGGCTATGCCGTTACTGACAGTCATAGTCATACCGTCACTATTTATGATCGGCTGGCCAATCAATAGATGTATGCCTCCCATGTCAACATCTGTAAGATGGGCCTTGCATTGAATCAGTATAGAATCGATTTCGAGCTGGAATGCTACTTCCCCGCGGCTGTGCAAGTGATTTCCCGAGAACCCCTTCATGATAGTATCAGTGGGCGTTACTTCGAGGTTAAGCAGCTGTGAAACTTGTACTGAAAGTACGTTAATTTGACTTCCCGTGTCGAGATAAGATTTTACATGTACACCGTTGATTTTCGCGACTTTCTCGTAGATGTGATTGTAGTTTTGTAGGAGCTTCACTTCTTTGATGTTGTCGTCTGATCGCGGGTTAGACTTAGTGATAGTGACGGGAGTTGCAGTACAACGTGGAGCGATATGGCCTTGTTTACCGCACTTGAAGCAAGTCCGCAGATCCGGCTGTGGGCAGTTTCGAAGAGTATGGCCCGTCTTTCTACAACGCGGACAGGGGTCTACGTCCGGGTTAACTATCTTCCTTTCGCTTAGCTGTCGTGTGTTGTCTTTATTTGTTGGGCGAGTGGTTGACGGTTGATGATTGCCGGAGGGTGGCTGATAATCATCTAGTGCACACAGGAAACCTTCGTACAAGTCTTCTGGACGGTCGCACTGATACGCTCTTGCGTTGGCTTGGAGTGTTGAAGGTAAACCACGAATGATGCAGGATACCGTAGCTGAATCCGAAAGTTTGCACCGAAAGCACATGGCGACTTTGTCCTGGTAGTACTTGGTCATAGACTCAGATGGTAGTTTCTTCCGGTTCATCATCTCGTCTAGCATATTACCATAATCACGATGTCGAGGAAAAGCGCGCGTTAGCATCTGCTTCCAATCGGTCCATGAGTAATCGTAATCATCGAGTCTGTTAAACCATCGCCGTGCCTGACCTCGCAATTTATCCTGGAGGTGAAATGCCTTCGTCGTGTCGTTCCAACCATGGATTTCACCGAGTTGATCGATCTTTTTCAACCACGCTGTTACAGTAGTGCATTCTTCACTGTCGGGATCAAACTCGGGAATAAGTGATGCTGCACGATGAACCTTTGTCTTCACGATTGGTAACTCTTCATTTAGTTCACGCATAGCTTTTTGTACTTCGTCTTCCAATAATCGTTTTAGAAGTTTTCGTGCTGGTGGTGGGTCGTCGTTATCGCGAGTTTCAGAGTCACCGTTATGAGAATCACGTGGCGCTGATGATTTATCCCAACCGGGCGGTCGGACTAAGCGGCCGGTCACATCATCGAGGGTACGTTTCATATTCGTTGAGTTTTATTTATCCTACTTCTGAATATGTTACAAGTGGCATAAATAAAAGCGTACGACAATTCTTATAATTTCTTTATTAATCGGGTAAGTGATTTTATAACCACAATCGGGCATAGATTTCCCTTAGCAAGTGTTCAGTATCAAAAATCAACTTGGAATGAGCTCCCGGCCCCTTTTATGCATTTAAACCCCACCAAATGTCGGCTGGCAGGGGCAGGTCTACTGGTGGGGCAGGCTGGCATGACGTGGCAGGTCATTATTGGCTGGCTTGGCTGGCTGGCTGCCATTGGCTGAGGCATAGTGTAACAAAAACGATCCTCTCGCGGATCCGCTTCGCCGACGACGGCCTGGAGGCAGAGCCAGGCGCTATGCGCATCTATTGCCTCCGCCGTAGTAAAACTATGCAGGAAGTCGCGGCAAGCCCTGCTAACAAAGGTTTCACAGGACTGGAGGCGCTCGCCTAGCTGACGCCTCGAAATGTCTGCGGCCTGCTACTGTGGGCCGCCCGCCGGGACGTACGCAGTTGAATCGCCAAGAGCGATCCTGCGATGCCGGATGTCGTTGGAGGTTTAAGACGGTAGTCCAGCTTCGGTTAGTCCGTCATACGCGTCCTACCTCCCCGGATAGGACATGATGCGTAAACGAATTTCCCCAACGTAAAAAAAAAGCAGCGTCCTAGGCTAACCGGTCGCGATTGCGGACGATAGACCGCAATAGACTAGCTTTTGTTGTTGTAATGTCAGTATTAAATTCCTTAACAAAGTCTACACCGCTGCAGGTGATTTTTGTACCATAACAGGGTAGGGTTTTGTAAAGGTTTTGCGTAGACAAAAGCTAGCCCATTTCAGTTCTCACTATGACTGTAACGGTATAGGTTAAGTAAATTCGTAACCGGTCGTCAAAAATAATCTGTATAATAGTCTCAAATTACAGACTCAATACAAATATACATACATACATACATTCACGCCTTTATTCCCAAAAAGGGTAGGCAGAGCACATGAAACGTATGTTCCAGCGCCACTTTTAGCATAAATGTGGGTATAAAAGATCGACTAAATGTGATATTGCAGTGATAGTTTGCTAGTCCATCGCCCACAACACACTTCAACCCTGGTCCCTTAGTCGACTTTTACGACACCCACGGGAAGAAAGGTGGTGGTGAAATTCTAACCCGACACCAAACGGGTACAATACAAATATCTAATTTAAAAACTTCTAAAGAGTCTGTACAGATGTAAAGTGTCTTTGATGAAGGACTCTATTAACGCTAAAATGGAGTCGATACAGAGATATAGACTTCAATTCGTGTAATCGATATACATACATTTTGACATCTCTTGCCTTATACTTACTACCGATTTATAAGTGTGTCGTGTACGGTCCCCATAATAAATTTCTCTCTCCTAATCTCTATCGTTTACAACAGTTTCCTTTTCTCTATATGCCTCCTCTTCTCAGTACTTCTTTATTCGTGTTTTTTTCGTCCAGCTGATTTTGTAAATTTTTAAGAATAAATTAAATTATATACCTACTAGCGGCTGCCCGCGACTTCGTCCGCGTAGATTTTTGATGATGACAAAGATATAAAATAGGTAAGTGAATTTTATTCTCAGTTCAAATGGTCTAGACATATTACATTTCAAACAGTGGCAGACACTGATATGCGATTGTTAAAGAATTAATTTTAAGATTTTCCAATCAGATTACGGGAATTGTTTGCAGAATGCTTAATACTTATTCCGTCAGTTACCTGATGCTTCAATCATTGGCAAAAATGACTCTGCAAGATATAGAGCGACGCATGGATTTGGAGCTAGAAAATGGGGATCTTAGTTATTATGAGTGAGATTTCAAAAAAAAGTTAAATATCATAAGGCTGTTAAAACAATCTTAAACTCAGCACTGGAAATTGATAAAATCATTTATGAAGAAGAACTGTGAAGAGGTTAATGAAGAGTACATCTCTTTAAAAAATCCAGTGTTCGCCGTACAAAACTTTTAACCTTTTTTTAACTCCCATTGGGATAGAATTTTCTTAAACGCTGAAATTACTTTTTTTGTATTTTAATAAGTTAACTTTCTACAAAATTTCAAGTCTCTAGTTCAAAAAATAATATTTCCCCCATACAACATTGCACCCCCCATTTCACCCCCTTAGGGGTAGAATTTTCTAAAACACTGAAATTACTTTTTTGTATCTTATGAAATGAAATTTGTTTATTTGCTTTAAATTATGTACGTATAAAGATGGTATGGTAAATGGTAAATAATGACCATATAATGCCAATACCTTATAAAAGTAGGCATGCTAATCTATTTATTATAATGTACATGCATGGCAAGGGGAGGATATTACGCCTTTTAAAAACAGGCTTACATGACTCTCTAGATCTCTCAGCTCAGCTCTGACTCTCTCAGCTGAAATACCACTTAATGCCCTTATGCATTTTTTTTGAGCTTTGAATGCTCTTTCAATTTCTCGTAACCTTAATAAGTAATCTTTCTACACAGTTTCAAGTTTCTAGCTCAATAGGAAAAGTTTCCCTTATACAAACTTTGCTCCCCTATTTAACCCCCTTCGAGGTAGAATTTTTTAAAACGCTGCCTGCCGTTTTTTTTGTATTCTAATAAGTAATCTATCTACAAAGTTTCAAGTTTCTAGCTCAAAAAATAAAGTTCCCTCTTTGCACCCCTATTTAACCCTCTTAAGGGTATAATTTTCTTAAATGCAGAAATTACTTTTTTGTATTGAGTAATCTTTCTACAGAGTTTCAAGTCTCTAGTTCAAAAAATAATGTTTCCCCCATACAAACATTGCACCCCCATTTAACCCCCTTAGGGGCGGAATTTTCTAAAACGCTGAAACAGCTTTTTTTAATCTTTATAAGTAATCTTTATA
This sequence comes from Epinotia demarniana, assembly GCA_945867215.1. NCBI lineage: Eukaryota > Metazoa > Arthropoda > Insecta > Lepidoptera > Tortricidae > Epinotia > Epinotia demarniana. The sequence continues at coordinate 32,346,243 of OX244259.1, read as the reverse complement.
CAAAGTTTTAAGGCTCTAGTTTACAAAATAATGTTTCCCCCATACAAATTGCACCTTCATTTAACGCCCTTAGGGGTAGAATTTTTTAAAACGAAGTATTTACTTTTTTGTATCTTAATAAGTAATCTTTCTACAAAGTTTCAAGTCTTTAGTTAAAAAATTATGATTCCCCTATACAAACTTTGCACCCCCATTTAACCCCCTTAGGGATGGAATTTCTAAAAATCCCGTCTTATCCGTTGTCTACGTCATAAAAGAAAGTCCTGGTGTAAATTTCAAGTTTCTAGTCCCAGTAATTTCGGCTGTCCGTTGATGAGTTAGTCAGTCAGGACATAGGCATTTATATGTATAGATGTATCTTTCAACATCTTCAGGTATTAATGAACACATCTCTGAAGCGTCAATATCCAGAGCTTCAGCACCTTTGGCACCTGCTACTGCTACAATGCATAGTTTAGGGCTGAAACCTTCTAGTAAGTATTAAATATACATACATACATTCACGCCTTTATTCCCAAAAGGGATAGGCATAGCACATGAAACGTATGTTCCAGCGCCATTTTTAGCATAAATGTGGGTATAAAAGATCGACAAAATGTGATATTGCAGTGATAGGTTGCTGGCTCATCGCCCACAACACACTTCAACCCCTAGTCCCTGAAATTCTAACCCGACACCACACGGGGGAAATTAAATTATATACCTATGTATCTTTCACCATCTTCAGGTATAAATGAAGACATCTCTGAAGCGTCAATATCCAGAGCTTCAGCACCTTCGGCATCTGCTGGCCCTACTCGCCCCACACAAGGTGAAAATTTAAAAAACCTTGATTTGGTTACAGTATGTACCTAAAATGCATAGTTTAGGGCTGAAATCTTCTAGTAAGTATTAACCATCAAAAACATTCTGTAAAAAACTAGCCAAGTCTCGATGGAGCTGCTTGTTTATCTCTAAAAAGTAATGAAATCTAGACAAAGTCGTGCCTAGTCTAAGGTTCCTTACTGCGATTTCTTTATTATTTATAGTTAATGTTGTGTTGTGTAGAGGGTACAAGTCAACGGCCAAGTCACACAACATTAACTATAAATAATAAAGAAATCGCAGTAAGGAACCTTAGACTTGGCACGACTTTGTCTAGATTTCATTACTTATTATTTGAGCTTATTGAATTTATATGTAAATATCAATAGAATTAAAAGCAGTGACAGAATTATTTGCTTTCGGAAATAATGGCGGGGTATCATCATCATATCAGCCGAAAGACGTCCACTGCTGGACATACGCCTCCCCCAAAGTGTGCCAAAGTGACCGGTCCTACGCCACCCGCATCACGCGGGCTCCCGCGACCTTTACCAGGTCATCAGTCCACCTTGTGGGGGGCCTACCCACGCCGCGCCTTGCGGTACGTGGTCGCCACTCGAGAACCTTTCCGCCCCAACTGCCATCGGTTGTAAAAGTTGTTGTTTAAAGCACAAAAAGGAGGCCTAACTAAATAGTATATACCTAAGTTGCATTATTTTTGAAATCCGATAGGCGGTTCCGGATATTAACCAAAACATACAAACTTACAATCGCATAGACTTTTCCACTTTATAATATCAGCATAGATACTTTGGGTTTCTTTCTTTTTTAAATATTTAACTATCCGTTTTATTAAAAACCTTGTTTTATGCCAAATTTAGCCAATTTACTTCGTTATCTCGTTCACAAGGCATGATGTTTTTATAGCTTGTATATAATTATGTAGGAATGTACATATATTTATATTCACATAGTTCAGTTTACAACTCTAATATTAATATTGCTGGCTACCCAAAGGTAGTCTGGAAGAGATTGGTTTAAAGTGCGCGATCCTCTGTCGATGCCACGTTTGTAAAGTATCTTGCTAAAATGGCGAACTGTTGTGCGTTGTATGTGGATGCATATCGTCCCACAAAGACGGAAATATAACTTTTTGTCACTCTCTTACATACAAAAATATGTATATATTATAGTTAAATAACTAGGTATGAACGAAGGCAATTAATTGGCTCCATATTTATATTATACTCGCACAAGTTCTGGAATATTATTTAATTGTCGACAAAAATGGTCCGTCATTGGATGTCAAGTACTGTGCCATGTAAAAATATCTCAGTAAGAAGTAATAATGTAGTATTCTACTCAGACGCTAGACTCAGTGATACATCTTCCAGCTGGCAGTATAAGCGGGAATAGATATGTCGGGCTCTGGTAAGGTAAGTTCGCGAGAAGAATACGGGTGCTTTGACTGCAGGGAAGCAAGAGTTTCGGGACTCGACATACATTTCTCGATGAGATTGATCAATCTGCCTGCTGCCAAGTTGCGTGCGCCCTTCGGGATGTGACGCAACACAAGCACAAATTGTTTCAGGGTATGGTTCCAGGTCAACCAAACCTGGACAACGGTGGATATCCGGTTGAAATTGGTGTGTCGTCAGTTGTGGAGGTGGACTCAAGGCCCCCCAGCGCAGCGGGACACATTTTTGTGAATACGACCTATATATACTTTAAGACAGTGAGCACTGAAGGTGCGTGATGAATTAGGGCAGTGAATATGCAATTTGTTTTCTTTATATTCCTTCACGGAATAGAACGGTTTTGCATAATAAAAGTTCCATCAGCCGGTGCCCAAATTGTATCGTCCGAGATTTCATTTTTGAGAGCATAAGTAAGTAGTTCCTGATATATGAATATTTTAATATTAATGCAAAATGACATAAATATACTCATATATTTAAGAGTGATTTTGGAAAGTACTATCCATACCATATTTCTAAAATTGCTATTCGTTGCATCTGTAGTTAGTACTTACCCTACATGTGACATATAGCGTTCTCAAATAACAATTACCCAGATTTAAATCGTAAAATCCGTGCGGCGTAGGCACTTCTCAGGCACTAACGGTATACAAACTTCGAATGTTCCTCCTCTCGTAGGGTTAAAAAAATCCAGAACGAAGCAGGCGAACATCGCTAGTAAATTCAAGTCACGCGTTCACCTCGAGTTCTTATCTGGAACTTACGCCATGAGAAGCCAGCCATTCACAACCTACGTTGAAACTTTTGCAGTTTACGACTTCAGTAGTGAACTACATAATTGTCACTTGAAAAAGAAAACCGTTACCTGCTTGTTTTAATTTTGTGTGGCTAATCTAAATTATATTTTTGTTTTTTTTTTAATATAATTTGAGATTTTAAGAGTACTATTTCTTGGCTTAATGTACATCACAGCGGCAATTGCCCTCACAAGTTTTGACTTACCGCAATAAAAAGCTTACTGAAGTTAATCTATAGCCATTTAATTTTATATTATATAAACTCTTTGCCTTTTAATTTGTGATGGAGAGCAGGGGCGGGGCGGAGGGCGCAGGATTGAGTCTCAAAAATTAAAACTTAATATAGCGAACGTTCTGGTGACGGCAAGCTTCACTTGTGCACGTTGTGTTATCAACAAAAATGTCCCTTATTGTTGGTTCTAGCTTCCGAGATATTGCAGATTATATAATTTAACAAATTAATTTTGATACTTCGTTAGGTTTAATACTAAGTAAATCATTGTCATTACTTGAATTCCTAGCGACAGAACTAGTGGCCTAGTTAACATTAACTGCTGCCAAGGTTATAAAAAGAGTTAAGTAATTGTTTTAACACTACGACGACAAACAAGCATAAGGTCGGCCTGGTGGCAAGTAGGCACCGTAGCCTATGGAAGCTTGCGATGTCAAAAGAATCACTAGCGCGTTGCCGATACTTTATTTATTTTAAGATTCGTGTTCATAGTTAGAGACGAACTCCCGTACTCTCAAAACAAAATCATAAAAAAAATTCTTCCGGTGCACAGAGGTGTCCCACAGGGTTCCGTATTGGGCCCTGTGTTGTTTATACTATACAGTAGTGACATTACAAAAGTTATAAAACATTGCCACTATCATCTTTACGCTGACGACTTACAATTGTACATCCCGTGTAGCGTGAACCACATAGCCTCAGAGGTGAACAAACTTAACGACGACCTCGGACGTATTGCTGCATGGTCACACCTAAACGCAATTGCTTTAAATCCTATCAAATCAAAATACATGATACTGGGCACCAAGCAGCAAATAGTTAAATTATGCAGAAGTCATTTTGAAGTGCGATTAGAAAGCGAGTCGTTGGAGCGCGTTCAAGAGGCCAAGAACCTTGGCCTCCTAATGGACGGAGAACTTAACTTCGAAAATCATGTACTCAATGTCGTTAGGAATTGCTTTTATAGACTTAAGGTACTTTATAAAATACGTGATTTTCTCAGTGTGGAACTTAGGGTGAGGTTATGCGATGCACTTGTACTCTCGCGGTGATACAGTATACGGACCGTGTCTCCTGGCACGGACGCAGAGGTTGTTCCAGAGAGTACAAAATGCTTGCATGCGGTATTGTTTCAACATCCCCCGACGTGCTCATGTGACGCCTTACCTAAATCAAAATCGCGTTATGAAAATGTCATTCCGCCAAAAACTACATTTAGCATCTCTTTTATTTGGTGTAGTTAACCGACAGTTGCCCTCGTACCTTTACAATAAGCTGACATGGGCGCATAACGCAAGGTCTTTGGAAGTTAGATCAGCCAGGTATCTTCAACTAGTTTGTCCTGGGCACCAGTCAGCGGCATTTCGTGGTAGTTTTCGTTACGCTGCCACGAAGTGCTGGAATGATCTTCCTCCACCAATCCGTGCCGTAGGGACAATTTCTACATTTAAGACGAAGTGCATATTTTTTGGGGATACAAATCCAATCATAGCATTTATTTGATAATAATTAATTTCTTTCTTTTTCTTACCTTCTGCGTGCCCTCATAGGCTTAAGTAATCACGTAGGTAATCCTATTATATTCTTATTAGTTATTTTTTATTTAAATTTTTGTTAAGTACTTATTTTGATTGTTTCGGTTTTTTTTATTGTGTTTTCTTTCTTTAGTTAATACCAGTTGTAGGCGTTTGTGCCGTCACTAATAATAATAGTTTTAAGTTAGGTCCCCACCGAAAATCAGCGCCTCTGCTTGACGTGTCTTGCAGTGGCTTTATGCTGAGTGGGGATCCTGTTTAACTTCCTCGTATTTAAGGCCCACCGTTTACTTTATTTTTATTTTTATTGTGTGCCTAAGCTGTGACTTTAAATAAATGTATTTTCTTTCTTTCTTTCTTTCTTTCTAAAATAAGCTTATTTAGGTGAATGTTGATTTTTGCATCTTAAAGAGCAATCAATAGCGACATACTTATAATATTTTTGTTTTTATGTACCAAATGAGTGTTAAATATTACATCCGAGTAGAATGTCTATTTTATGACTTGTTTCATAGTAATGCATGATAATGATAAAAAATATTTACCTGCTTAAACTTGTTTTTATAAACCCGCACGACAAATATATTAAACAATGTTACATGATTTTGAAAAGTAATCATATAAATCTTAATTTACAAACGCCATGTCATGTTTCATTATCCTTACAATCATGATCAAAATAATACTAAGAGAGTAAATATTCATAATATTGCTCATGCCAGACGGCATGTGCATTATGTATACGCTATCATAAACATATGGATTCACGCGATCAATCTGATCAATACATTCTCGCTAAATTCTTTACTCTTGATATTGAGGATATATATTATAGTGTAATGTGATAAACCGTTCTGATGCTGTCCGTGGACGGCTACCATTTACCTTTGTGTGATGGAGACTTGACGCACTCGACGAGGCGTCCACACTTGATCTCGTGCTCCGTACTAGTCAGTCCAGTAGATATCTCACAGAGGTGGGTGCGCTTTGGGTTACACGGTTATGAGTGTGTGCTGATGTAGAAGCGCGCCATGCATTTATAATTTATACTCCTAAATGCAAAGGAGATTAGATAGGAAACAGTAGTCAGAAATGTGAACAAAGATTATTTGACAAGTAGGTTTATTGCCATCAAAGCACGTATATATTTGACGACCGCTTTAGCCTAGTTGGTAGTGACCCTGCCTACGAAGCAAGAGGTCCTGGGTTCGAATCCCGGTAAGGGCAAATATTTGAGTGATGAGCATGAATATTTGTTTCTGAGTCATGGATGTTTTCTATGTATTTAAGTATTTATATCTATTATATATATCGTCGTCTAGTACCCATAACACAAGCCTTACTGAGCTTACTATGGGACTAGGTCGATTTGTGTAAGATTGTCCCCTTATATTTATTTATTTATATATATATATGTATATATATAAATATAATAAACACTTGATCGCTTCACTATGCGTAAGTCTTAACTAAAGCTTAATGCTAAGGGCGTGGCTTTCTCTTAAGGAGATTTAATTTCTAGTTTATCTGACCGGGACGAAATCTTGATTTTAAAGATTATTTAACTGCAGAGTAGGCATAATTTGAGATGCGTAGTTATGTGTGAGGCTATGACCTTAGTGTTAAAATTGCAATCTAGTAGCAAACTCGTGGCATTGTACCACCAAAGAAGTCCATAAAAACCGGAAAGAAGTCACCTCCTAGGACGCGATGCACACGCGTCACAGCGCCGCCGTAGTTCACTGCATCTACCCAGGATCTCAGAAAAGACCCTGTTCGTGACGGCTTCCGCAAGTGAAGAACCGTCGACACATGTGACCCGGGTACAGCTTCCGGCGCCCGACTCGAGATTGCCTATGCGAAGCGGCCTCCACGAAGCGGCCTCCGCGAAGCGTCCAGCACGCAGTCGCTGTAAACCACATCAAAATTCAAGATACAAACGAACAAACGATTTTAATTCTTCTTACACTGTGAAAAAAAACACCAGAATTATATTTACCTGGCAAGAGTACAAAGCTAAACTTATATGACTTTCCGCAAAGCGGTATTCCTGCTCTTTAGAGCAGCGTTATAAGTTTATCTGTAACAAAGAGCGTTATATCTGTAAAACCGATTTACAAAATGGCCCTCGGCCGAGACGAATCCTCTTTTCACGTGCTATCTTGTTCACGTCATCCTTCGTAAAAAGAACAAGTCCCTGGCTTTGACAGCCGAAGAAAAAGAAGAAACCTTACCACAGACAATCCTCGCACCGACTTCCAGTACCACAAAGATCATGCAAATCTACAACAAATTTAGACTTTACAAATTAACGGAATTCCATGAACACAAACGTAAAAAATACCTGCACATGGAAAAATTCTATGTGTCGCTGAACAGTCAGTGTCGAGTTGAATTATTTGTAACTATTTCAAAAAAAGAGGTTTTACATTCGACTGTATCTATTTTTTTCGTATAAAATTTTAAAAAAATTAGGTTTGTCTACATTTTTTTTATGTTAAGGATTGGATATATACATAATATGAATAACCGGTGTAAGGCTTTCTTTGTCAGTTTAGTGTTAGCAACTGCGTGTCTTGATAATCATTGTCATCGTTATCACTTTATATATCATAACAACGTATTTATTAAGCACTGGTGAGTAGGATAACTACTTGACAAAAGTGCTGATTTAATATATTGTATAGAATTATATACAGCATGTGACATCCATACGAACAAAAATTTTAAGTAACGATAGCTTTAAGTGCTGTGAACCGTTTTATAAAAAAATATAACGGTTACCTTTTCTAATAGCGAGTTATTAAGTTTTAAAATTTTCTCAAGCAGCAATGTAATGCAATCATGTATTTGACGTTTCATAGGGGCAGGGCAACTTTGACTGTCAGTTGTTAGCTTATTACCGATACATTGCGTGCCGAATTAATTTTTATGGAAAAATATAGCAGTTTTTTAACTAGATATACGAGTTTACGTTCATTAGGGCTCATACTTTCAGCTACTTAAAATATAGGTTCTAATGGATGTCACACACTGTATACGGCGTTAATGCTGTTGCAGGCGTAATTCATACTCTTTGTATTCTTTCCTCTGCGATAAGTCTGGCTTTTATTTTCATATATTGCTCATTCTTAATTTAAACTTCACATATCATACAATATGTGAGCTGTCGTATTGTGTTTTTTATTAAAGATAAAATAAAATGTTGAAGTTGCAAATTACAAAGTAAAGATAATCACGATGTCATACAATATCCACATTCAAGAACATGATCGCCATAAGATTATTTTACTCAAAGAGCAAGGCGTAACCATATCTGAAATCGCATTAAAAATGGGAATTTCACGAACCACCGCATATCCGTGGATCAGCCGCTGGGCAGCTGTGGGTAATGTCCATGGAGTTAAAAAATCTGGAAGACCTAGAAAAACGTCACGTCACCAAGACTCGAATATCGTAGACAATTTTATGCGGAATGGATTTACGCGGAAACGACGAATAATATTTCAATGACGACGCTTAGAAGACGTCTATATGAAGCAGGGATTCATTGCAGAGCACCAGCAAGAATAATCAAATTGACAGCCAGACATAAATTAGAAAGATTAGAAATCGCAGAAAGATACTTAAATTATGATTTCTGAAAAGTAATCTTTTCAGATGAGAGAACATTTAAATCATCCGAAAATGGACGGATCACCTTGTGGAGGCTTACTAAAACTCGATACGATGAAAATCACATAATTGAGAATAGATCAAGTGGTAGTAGCCCAAGCACTTTATTTTCATTAGTATGGAAAAAAATGTAAATTTGGAAATAATTCATAACAGCAGCTTTTTCGTGTGTAACTGATATATTATCATCTTAGTAATTACGTAGACTCAAAATCCACCAAAACATTAGTCATCAAAAAAACGATATTTTACCAATTCCTGAAAAAAGAGGAAAAATATTAATAGATATTTAAATTTTTGTTGTGGTTAATTTACAGGAGCTCTTCAAGAATAATAACTAAATCACACAAAAAACATAATGGATGTGTCATTTATTTTTATATTATATTTACTTCCCGATGGAAATTTTGGTGGATTCTTGGATAAGGCATATAAGAATAAGATTTGAAAATAATACAAACAAAAAAAACGCTGTTATAAATTAATGTTTAAAAAAAACGTAATTTTCCTGGGGTATAGGATTTCTGTGGGGGTCTGGGCCTGGATGTGCAGTAGCGGCCCTGGTGAACTGATTGACATAGGATCACGGCTTAATAGTGTTGGTTACAAAGAAATACTCAATGACGTATTACTGCCGACAGCACGAATTATGATGCCAGAAGAAAGACCAGAGTTTATACACGACAATTGCTCCTCCATCCACAAGGCACGTCTATGTAGAACATGGTTTGCAGAAAACGTTGAACAAATTAACGAACTTGATTTTCCAGCAAAAAGCCCAGATCTTAACGTTATTGAAAATTTATGGGGGCTTATGGTCCAAGCTTGGGACCTCGATAGTCCTCGCACTAAGCAGAATATATTAAACCATGTTACGGAGTGCTGTGAGATGTTCAGAGGTAGTCAAACTTGCGAGAACATGGTAAATTCAATGCACGAGCGATTGCAAGCAGTTACAGACGCGAGAAGCGGGCATACGCGTTTTTAATTTAAGTTTAAGAATGGTGTATAATAATAATATTTCGTTGGTTAAGCTAAGCAATAGGTATTTAAGTTGATTTCTTTTTTATTATTATTGATAAAAATAAACGTAGTTAATTTTCAGCTTTATTGTTTGTAAAAGAACTACTGCAGTCCTATGAGTTATAGAAAACCCACTAATAAGCCTTGTCTCAAGTTAGTTACATTAATAGACAGATGACAAAAAGTAACTTCAAATCTATCTAACTGATAATGTGACAAGGTTCCATAGTGGCCTATGAATCAAATTGATGTCTTTCTTTCCCTGGATTATGTAAAATATTTAGTAAAAAAGTGTAAGAAGCGAGTGGTTTGCACAAACAAATGACATGTCAATGATGTCACGACTAAAATGACAAAGACATCTGTATCATATGACAGTGCTGTACTATTTTCGGTGATTGTCATCAATGCATCATTCTAAATTCAAAAACTTTTGGATGTATACTGTCCTGCAACTTTTGGAAGGTTACAGTCTAGCCACTTTCGGAAATAAAATGTCCGGCCTCATTTGGAAATACACTGTTCAGCTACTTTTGGAAAACTTTGATGTAAATGGAATTTTGTTTATACATTGTTTATACATACATAGTAACTTATGTACCTACAATTAATGTGTCTAGTATCTTTTGAACCGTTTTGTGTTCGGCAACTTTTGATGCTTACTGTACAAGTTTATTAAAGCGAAGATAATTGATCTGTAAAATATTTAAGTTTGTAAATGACATGTAAAATATTCAAGTTAAATTTCTTAGGAATTAGCTAGGAAATATAATCTACTTACCAATTTTTATTTCAACCAGGAATTGCGACTTAGTAAAATATAAAGTGACTTTGGCAAGTGAAGATGTCAAGATGAGATGACATGTCACGGCCAATGCCAATAGACAAGTCTTTGCTCGCAACTCTTTGGTTTAAGAAAGAAAGTCAGGTTAGTGACATCTGGTATAAAAATACGAGGGCGGTTTGATAAGTCAGTGACTTTGAGCAGAAAAAAAAACTTATGGCATAATAACTTTTTTTTTCTCATTCTTAACTCTTTGGTAGCTGGCTGGTACGATATTTTTTTTAAAGGCGGGAAAAGAAAAATGTTATTGTGTCATATGTTGGGTGCGATCGGAAAATTGTTGGAAAATGGAGAAAATTGAATTTCGTGTGTTGATTAAGCATTACTTTTTACGTGGTAAAAGTATGAAAGAGACTGAAGATCGGCTAAAAAAACATTATGGTGAATCTGCTCCATCTCATGGAATGGTACACAAATGGTTTACTGTGTTTCGTACTGGACGTATCACCACTAATGACGCAAAACGCTCTGGAAGGCCGATTGAAGTGACCACCGATGATATCGTGAATAAAGTCCACGATATTGTTTTAGATGACCGTCGAGTCAAGATACGGGAAATAGCTGAGTCTGTACACATTTCGTCTGAGCGAGTTTTTCATATCTTGCATCATATTTTACATATGAAAAAGCTTGCCGCGAGATGGGTGCCGCGTTTGCTAACAGCTGATCAAATGCGACATCGTGTAAAAACTTCCGAAGAATGCTTAGCGAAATTTAAGCGTAATCCTAGCGAATTTTTACGTCGATTCGTGACGGTGGACGAGACGTGGATACATCACTATACGCCAGAAATGAAAAGTCAGTCAAAACAGTGGACTTCTAGTGGTGAACGGGCCCCGAAGAAAGCAAAAACCATTCATTCGGCGGGAAAGGTAATGGCCACCGTCTTTTGGGACAGCCAAGGGGTTATTTATATCGATTTTTTGGAGAAAGGTAGAACAATAATATGCTACCTTATTATGCTACCTTGTTAGAAAACTTTAACGCAGAAGTTGTGAAAAAACGGCCACATCTGGCAAAGAAGAAAATTTTTTTTCATCACGATAATGCCCCTGCACACTCGTCCGCAGTAGCAACAGCCAAATTACATGCTTTGCGTTATGAAATACTGCCGCACCCACCCTATTCTCCAGATTTGGCACCATGTGATTATTTTTTATTCCCAAATATGAAGAAATGGCTCGGTGGGAAAAGATTTTCATCGAATGACGAAGTCATAGCTGAAACTGAGGCCTATTTTTCAGGGTTCGACAATAAATATTTTTTGGAGGGGTTGCAAAAGCTGGAACACCGTTGGATGAAATGCATTAAGTTGAAAGGAGATTATGTAGAAAAGTAAATAAACAAATTAGAAAAAAGTTTGTTTTTTTACTCAAAGTCACTGACTTATCAAACCACCCTCGTACTTATGGCAGGTATTATTTGTAGGGATGTCAGAATAAAGGCGTCACTGCATAATCTGACATTTCTACGCAGTAGGATAAAGGCAGTTTCAGACCGCTGCTAATAAGTAGTTTGAGACATACGTCATAGGCGTCTATGTCATATGTCTATGTCTAGTCATAGCGTTATGACTCAGACATTCAGTATAAATGGTGTTCAGCCGATAACGTAAATCAATTAACTTATAAAGCTTGATAATCTTTAAAGAATTATTCATGTCATGCCCTAGACTTCAGACTTTTATAGAGATTGGAAGGTGCCTTGATTTTTTTGACGAGGTTTTTGTGAAGTCAGAGTCGGCCAACATGTAGTCAGTTTACGTAAAAAGGCCATAGGCTAGTAAACGTATCGTAGCGTATAATGATTTGATAGTAGACTAGCGTTTCCCGTCCTCCCCGAGGCGGCGGGAAATGTGAAGGATGTAGTCCTTCACTCGGGCATTACTGTACTGACGGCTAATATAAAAATAATAGATTTAAATTTAGAAAAGGGAGCAGCTGTCATCCTTCCTTGTTCTAGTTTTAAACAGTCTTAGCTTGGCGGTGTACGAATAAACATGTCTATAGTTGCTCACCTTAATTATTTAATATTTGATCCTCACAGTAGTATGACTGGAAGAATGTTTAAGTATAAAATATTCCTTTTTCACTTGTCGTGCTCGTTAAGTTTGTTTTATGTTGGTTGAGGTGAGGGCTGCATAATAGTATTTACACTTCTCATGCTCTAAAAGTGCCTATTTATGCTGTGTGTAGGGCCTACACACAGCATAAATAGGCACACTGTGCCTACACTGTAGGCGACAGAAAGTCGCTTTTTATGGTCTAGTGCCTCAAGTAAAATCTTCGTCGAAGACCAAGGCAAATCGGTCCAACAGCCACACGAGCAACTTAAACTTTATAGAATATTTTATTTATTTATTTATTTTTATGTTTCGTTAGTATTCTAAGACCAAGGCCAGGATACCAATAGCCAAGTACACAATAAAACTTCATGAAATAAACTTATAGTTTTCATTTCCTCGCAATTGAAGTGAAAAATAGAGTGTACATTTCGTCCATAAAACCCACGTTTAGACCACGCTTGCTGAGTGGCCTAATTTAAGGTACGAGACTTATAAAGCTCATTACATAACTATCGTATACAATACTTTTTCTACGAGTAAACTGAACGAATTAAACACACTTGGTATCTATTGAAAATCTAAGCTACGAAGAAGCGAATCATCTAAAAAACGAAGTGCAGCCAACGACTTCTTCTTTTTCGTGCATTAATATCTTTTAATTTTGACGACTTCCTATTTATTGGTCGGATACATTTTAGTTCAGTAAAGGCGCCACGTGATTGGTCGAAATCTTTTTAATTGTCTAAACAGTTGTTGTATAATGTTGAGTTGGGACCTCCATAGTAAAAAGTATGTGATTTTAGTTTGGTGTACGAAGTCTTAGCTCAAACATTAAAGTCGACGAGTATAAAAAAAATCTTTTTATGCTATATTGCACTTAGTACCACAGGAGAACCAGTCGCACGAGGTAATATTTGGTATCAGTACTTCTAGCAGAATATATATTTCCAATTTACTAATATGCAATGAATGAAATGGGACAGCGTCCTGTAATGTATAACGCGACCAATCCATTTATAGTAGTTAAAAATTTACGGCGCTGACAGAGCTCTGCTCAGTCCCCGGAGAAATAAGCGTGAGTGCCGATACTGCGTGCAGAGATCGACATCTGTCAAGTTTATGATATTAACTGTTGGAACAAAAACCTACTTCATAACAAAAAAAATTTAGAGTTACCTATTTATGATTCGCAAAGCAACAGATAATTATTGTCGGGTAAATTCAAATTCAAAGCAACTACTTACCGTATTATTCAATATCTTATTCAACATCTTCGTCAAGGAATAAATGTATTTAAAACTAAAGCGTACTACTAATAAGGTTGTTATTAGATATATTGGCAAGCAGGGGAGAGAGGGGGGAGGAAGGGATTTTTTTTTTCCAAAATTAAAATTATTCAAGTTTTCACTTCTGCCGGCATTCCCGGAGTGCAACCTGGTCTTTTTAGGGTTCCGTACCTCAAAAGGAATAAACGGAACCCTTAAAGGATCACTTTGTTGTCCGTCTGTTTGTCAAGACCATTCATTTATTCACTTTTACTTGACGACGTAGAGGAATCAGATTCAGAATTTACATTTATAATAAATCTATCGTTGACATTGTCAATAAGGTGGTCGAGTCGGTGCATTTCGTCTTCTACTTTAATTACGTAGAAGTTGGTAGTAAGTATTTAGTGAACTGCAGCAGAGTCACTACGTCTTTGAGGCGTCGCCATTTGCAAACCTAAAGACCAATATTTTCCTTGAGGCCAATTTTTGTACACATATTCATAGGTATTCATCACCATAAGTTTCTCATTAACGGACTTAGAACTGCGTGGCCTTTTCTTCGGCGGTAAAAGATTGTCCTTTATATTTGAAGGGCCTGGCTGAGGTTCCATAGTGATTTCAAAAGAACACGCACAAAATAGAAAATGTACCTACAACAAAATAAAACCAAAACGTAAAACTCTTAACAGCGGAACACATGAGCACAAACGAAAAGGAGGACATTCGCTCTACAAATGTCAGACAGAAAAGAAACTAAAATAAAGTGGCTGCTATGCACAGATAACCTCCTATAGATAGAGCCTATAAGCGATTTAGTTCTATGCAAAGGTCACCACAGTTGGCGGTAAGTACGGGTTGCGGGGAGGTCGGCAACGGCGCTGCGATTGGCTGTTTCGAAAATAGCGCGCTTTGTCACGTCATGGCGCCCGAAGCGTAGTGATGGGGTGCGTTGGTCGTTAACGGTTTTTAGCGGTGCCGCAAATAATTGTAAGTAGAATATTTTACACGGCGTAGGTTCCTGTTGCCAAGGTTAAAATTTTTGAACGGCTGTCACTTTTACATTATTATCATGTTTCGTTCGTCGATTATTTAGATCACCAATAACATAAAAAAGTGTGTTAATCATATCGAGTTTAGTCATATAGAATAATTATTTCTAGGTATTTTACAACATTTACTGCATTATCGTGTTTATACAGGACAAGAAGCCTTCGTTCCGTTTGTATTTATATACTTACTAGGAAAGGACGAGTGCGAATGTGCTAGCTAGGCTGATGTATGATATTTTGAGATTGGTATAGCTTGAAAAGGAAGACAAATAAAAACGATGTCATAAAAAAGAACATATATTTATTCAATGTGATAAAATTATTTGGTTGATATTATGTGATGATGTGAATCCTCATCACTATTAGAAAAAACCCAAATGCCATGGCTCCATTACTAACCACCTCCAAGATCCCTCACACGTCGTCGAAGTCCAGCATGAAGTCCATCTCGTAACAGTAGTCCTCACCTAATTGCTCTCGAAGACGATTCGAAAAACCCAAATGCCATGACTCCATCACTAACCACCTCCAAGATCCCTCACGCGTCGTCGAAGTCCAGCATAAGGTCCACCTCGTAACACTAATCCTAACCTAATTGCTCTCGAACCACCTCCAAGATCCCTCACACGTCGTCGAAGTCCAGCATGAGGTCCATCTCGTAACACTAGTCCTAACCTAATTGCTCTCGACCAATGTTTGACGACCGCTTTAGCCTAGTTGGTAGTGACCCTGCCTACGAAGCAAGAGGTCCTGGGTTCGAATCCCGGTAAGGGCAAAAATTTGTGTGATGAGCACGAATATTTGTTTCTGAGTCATGGATATTTTCTATGTATTGAAGTATTTATATCTATTATATATATCGTCGTCTAGTACCCATAACACAAGCCTTACTGAGCTTACTATGGGACTAGGTCGATATTGTGTAAGATTGTCCCCTTATAATTATTTATTAAAAAAAAAAATGTATTCATTATTAAATTCTAATTCATTCTACTTTTTTAGCAATAGCTAAACTTCGACACTACATACTCGCATTATTCTACAATACTCTAAATTACCCAATAAATAAAATAAAACTACTTAAACCAACAAAGAAATTCCAGCACGGCTATCATGCGACGGCGAGCTTTCTCGAATTTTCTCGCACTATCCGTCTCTTTCTTATTAGAACACTTAGAACAAGAGGTGCGAGAAAAATCGGGAGTATGTCGCAGCCGCATGATAGACGTGCTGTATGTACTACAATTATATATTCCGTTTATTAGGAAGTTCGCTCTATTTTATAGCTTCCAGAGAAGAAGTCTATGGAAGCTATAAAATAGCGCGAGATAGTAATATACTACGTCTCCCTCTACCTCATAGCTTGTAAGATGGTTGCTGCCTTCTTGGTGCAGTTTAAACCTCTTTAGTACATCGTATACATTATCTATGATTTCTAACAAAATAATTTTGACAATGGATATACATATAATTTTAGTGAAATTTCATATTAAACAATCGTGTTTCCTTAAATGAATCTGAATCGGTAAAATTCACTTTTGCTTATTGTATTTAATGATTGATAGTTTATAATGTGTCATATTAATCATTGTCAATTAGATAAACATTTATAATCAATATAATAATAAGTGGCCTGCCTCTAGTAACTATAAAGACAATACCTACTTAAGGTTGTTTTAGAGAAGTTGATACTGGTTGAATATATAATGACGTATCCCATAGTATTGACGTAGTGTTGTATTCTCTTTGGTAGTTAGTTAAATATAAATAACAACAACAGTCGTCAACGTCAAAAGTTGGTGCGAATATAATATAGTCGGCATATATTTATGGGTTTGCTCAATGTCTTATTTCGAAATGAATGGCGAACAAGTGGTATCAACCCAGCAGTATGAAGACAGTGACAATTCAAATGAGACTTTAGGGCTAACTAGAACGCCTGAAAGCCACAACATGTGCATATTTGGTGGTTACCCCATGTCACCAATACCAATTCCCGATAGACTAAGGGTGCTACTTTTAACTAAATTAAATGTATATATTTCTCCGGGAACACGAGCGTGTAGCTATCATCTTCGCTCCGGGCAAAATTGGGAAGAAATAGCAGAGGCCCCTGATAATTTAGTGAATTTCGACAGGAGACACGTCGAAGATATAATCAAACTAATGAAACTAGCTATGGCACCTATTGCCGAGGCAATTGCGAATATAATGTTATAAACCAGGTAGGTAATAGTCATTAAAAGGTTTTCACTTAATAAAATTGGTAATAAAATTGATAAAAAGAAATTAGTTGTTTAATTGGAATGCAATTTAATAACAAAAATATTCGTGTTAAGAGCTCCACGAGGTTGGCCATAAGTCTATCTATGCCTTCCTCCCGGATCAAAAAAAAGGAAACATACATTACACTATTGCAACTAATAAAAAGCCAAATACATGCCTGGAACCCTATGCAATTTAATACAGACTATGAGGAGGGCATGGTAAAGGCTATTTTCCCGCAAGTACACACGTATTTTTAATGCATCAGTGTAAGAATTTAAGGTAGTGTTGTTGTATTGTTTTAGTATGGGTGCGTAGTAACGAGAGAGACTTTTATACTTGTGTGCAATTTGTTTACATGTGTGATACCTCGTCCTCCTCAGAAAATGGCAGAATTTTTTGTACGGACAGATGCGACCATGCCCCCTCCATATCTAAAACTTAATGTTAGTAGGTACTTACGGTGAGCTGAACAGTTTTATACCTTGTCGCATTAAGCGTCATGTTAACTGTACCATACGAATTTGTTTTAATGAGTGAAAGCGACACGGTAGTAAAGCGAACAAGCGACAAGGTAATAAACATGAATATACGCGATTAAGTCCCGTTTTCTTAAAATCAGGTAGTAAAGTGTTCACCTACTTATGAGGTTGTGTAGTGTATACTAGATATAGATATGTACGTAGCTTATAGGACGCTTATATATATTATAGAACTACTACACATGTATAATCGCAGTAATAAAGCATAATTTGTCTTGAACACTCGTTTCAACTCATCTCCGAACTCCACACCTTACATGGCGACCTTGCCTTATACGGTGCCGCGCGTGCCGTCGGTCAATGAGTGTAATTGAAGGACATGATAATTAATTGAATAATAAACATGGTGCAAGTGAACAATGATCGGGTAATACAGAAATTGGAGCAATCTCTTCGCGAGTTCGCGATAATTTTTATAACTGTATGTGCAATTTCGGTCATCGTCCTGGTGATGGTCTGCAAATGTGTTTGCCGTGGCAGGTCCACATAATTATCATGGGCGCTACAAAATCAAAGGAGGAGGTCATCATCGCGCAGACTGCGGCCGGAGGTGACAATAAGGCTACAGCGGGCACCGGCGAACTTAAATAGCATGCCAGTACCACCAACATCATTCTGGGGGTAATGCTCATCATACTTGTCCTTGGAGGCAGTTACGCGGTATACAGGAGGTGCAAGAAAACTCAGAAAAAATGGATGCGTCAGGAGATCACCTTGCGTGACCTGCAGCGTGCGGCTCGAGAGACTCCGATGAGTGTTTAAGTGTTAACGGAGTTAAATATCGCGGTTCGGTATCGTGTGATAGTGTATTTACGCATTGGCAAGAGACTAATACAAATGGCAAAATTGGTACTATTGTGAAGAAAAGTGGGACAATAATGAGTAAGTGTAACATAACCATTAAGGCTAAATAAGTAGACAGGTAGGTAATATAGTTGTGTAATGGCAGTTGAGTTATTGCAATGTTACGAAGAGTTAGTTGCCATAAAGAAGTACTTAATTAAAAAGGGAAAATCTAGATTTGAAGGTAACATTACTAAAAATCAGCTGTCAAAAGTTAGTGATATTATAAATAGATGTGATGAATTTATTGCGAAACTTGCCTTATTGAAAAATATACAACCTCAACTCATAGAGGAGGCTAATAATTTGTATGACAAAATTAAGTGTTTGCATAATGACATATTAGAGTTATGCACAAAGCCTGAAGTAGAAGAAAATTTTAGGGCTGATACCAAATTTTGTAAAATTGACAACATGGAGTTCGATTTAAAATCAGCCTGTAGCTTGATTCCTCTTATGGATGGTACCGAGAGCACAACAAAACGATTAATCGATGCTATTGACATGTACTCGGGTATGTTAGATGAGCCGGGTAAAAAGTCATTAATTATTTTTGTACTAAAAGGAAGGTTGACCGAAAGTGCGAAGTTGCGTATGTCAGCAACTTATTCGTCTGTAGAGCTACTTATAAGGGATTTGCGTAACACTCTGCTGCCTAAGAAATCCTTTACAGCTATCCATTCCCGACTTCAAAATATAAGCCAGGGCTGGCGTAGCATAGATCAGTATGGGTCAGAGATAGAGAAACTTTTCTCCGAATTAACAATAGCGCAGGCGGACGGTAATTCGGCGAGTTACGACGTTTTAAAGCCGTTAAACGAAAAAATGTGCATTAAGAAGTTCGCAGATGGTTTGAAGGACCCAAGGCTTAGCACCATCATTGCAGCTCGGAACTTCGGCAGCCTAAAGGACGCGATCCAGGCTGCGCAGGATGAGAACGTATCGAGGCCATCAACGTCCAGTCAAGCAGAGGTCATGGGTATGTACCGCTCACCAAACTCTTATAACAGGTACTTCAGAGGCGCTAGCAACCAGTACAGAGGTTATCGTCAGCGTCTTCAGAAGGGACCGCGACAGTTTTCGTACAATCGCTACCCTCATCATCATCAAGGGAACACGCGTCGAGGGGGCCGTGGTAACAGATCACGGAGCAGGCCATATAGGGATAGTTCGCATGCTGTGTCCCGTGGCCGTGGGGTCAGTGCCCGTGGCAATATGAACGTGATATCCCCCGCCGAACATGATTCTGTCGGTCAATACACCGATGTGCCTAATACGGAATCGCTGAATCATTTTTTTCGAGCCTGACTATATTTACGCGTGCAATGATTTAAATAGAGTAGCCATAAATATAGGCAAGAAAACATATAGCTGGCTACTTGACACCGGAGCTTCTATATCGGCAATAAAGTATGAAGTTATTAGAAGTTGGAACATACCTATCCATAAAAAGACGTTATGTGTTAGGGGTATAGGTGGTCAGGTAACATCAACTGGATATGTATTTTTAAAGTTAAATTTTGACGACTACGAATTCGAGCATACGTTTTTTGTATTTGAAAATCTATCTTGCAGCGCGGATGGTATCCTAGGGCAAGATTTCCTCAAACGTCATGGAGCGATTATTAACTTCGAAACAAACACTTTACAATTAATGACACAAAAGGGAGAACCATCTGAGATCAGCTTTACCTGTTCATCAGCAACAAATAATAAATATTTGACAATTCCAGCTCGTAGCGAGTACATACACTATATGGATACTAGCATTGCGGAAGACTGCGTTGTTAGCAGTCAGGAATTATGCGAAGGAATATATGTTGCAAACGCGATAGTAAAACCGAGTCAAGGTAAAATACCCATTAGGATATTAAATACGAGGGACAGCGACGTGGTTTTAAGTCGTTTTACGGTAAATAAAAGTAAATTGAGTGATTTCTTCATTTGTGAGTTAGTTATTTTCTGCATTAGATTTTAGTAAATTAAATGAAGAGGAACAGAAGTCTATTGAGAACATTTGCGCAAAATATCCAGACGTTTTTTTCCTACCAGGAGATAAACTAACCACTACTAGGCTGTACGAACAATCGATAGAATTAAAACCGGGTAGCTCTCCAGTTTACGTTAAACCGTACCGGTTACCACACTCTCAAAAGTCTGAAATTGATAGGCAGATTCAAGGAATGCTTGATGATGGGATAATTGAAGAAGCAAGAAGTGCATGGTCGAGTCCATTATTATTAGTTCCAAAAAAGTTAGATTCCTCGAAACAAAAGAAATGGCGTGTCGTAATTGATTATAGAAAATTAAACAATCAAATAAAAGATGATAAATTTCCCCTTCCAAACATTACAGAAGTCCAGTCTTTATCAGGTGCTATCTACTTTTCACATTTAGATTTATATCAGGGTTTTTATCAAATTAATTTAGACAAATCAAGCCGACCGCTTACCGCTTTCCAAACTAGTAAAAATCAGTTCCAAATGACAAGATTACCGATGGGGTGTAAGACATCCCCAAATGCTTTTTCAAGAATGATGACTGTAGCTATGTCAGGGTTAAATTATGAGCAATGTTTAGTATATCAAGACGATTTAGTCGTATTTGGAAGAAATTTAGCAATTCACAATCAAAATCTATTAGACGTTTTCGCTAGGCTAAGGAAGGTCAATTTAAAGCTCAACCCTGTCAAATGTCAATTCCTACAAAAACAAATATTATATCTCGGTCATGTAGTGTCAGAAAATGGAATTTTACCCGATCCCGAAAAGACTAGAGTGCTAGATAATTATCCGACACCGCAAAACGCCGACGAAGTCAAACGATTCGTAGCGTTTGCTAGCTACTATCGTAAATTTATTGAAAAATTTGCCGACAAAGCGTACCCACTAAATAAACTAGGCTGTAAAGACGTGCCATTTATATGGACACAAGAATGTGACCAAGCTTTTAAAGTGTTAAAATCAGCTTTAGTTGAGCCACCGGTTCTTCAATATCCAAATTTTTCAGAGAAAAACCAGTTCATATTACAATGTGATGCTTCCGGAAAAGCACTGGGCTCAGTGTTGTGTAACGGCGATGGTCGACCTGTCGCTTACGCCAGTCGAAGTCTAAATAAGGCTGAATTGAACTAACCAACAATTGAAAAAGAGCTTTTATCTTTAGTGTGGAGTGTGAAGTATTTTAGACCTTATTTATATGGCAGACAGTTTAAGATACAGACCGACCACCGCCCACTAGTGTATTTGTTTGGTATGAAAGACCCAACCAGCAGATTACTTAAATTTCGATTACAATTAGAGGAGTACAATTTTATAGTCGAGTATTTGAAAGGTTCTAAGAACTCAGCGGCAGACGCGCTGTCTCGCATTATCATTACGTCAGAGGATTTGAAACATATGAACGAACAAGTTATGAATGTGCTGACGCGAGCGCAAAGACGAAAGCAAGAGAGTATGCAAGGTACAGACAGTACAAATTCTTCGGTTGTTAATATGCCCACTAACTCGAGGCCTGATCACCCAAGAGTCGTGGAAATAATTAAAAAACCGGAAAATTTTACTGAATTATGTATTACCACATGTAGAGATTTTGAGAAAGTCATGAAAGATAATTTTGTAAAGGAGGCGTCTAAGTATTTTAATTACATGCCCAGCAAATCGTGTATTTATCTCAATCCAACTTCTCAATCGCTATTATCGCGAGCCGAACTAGCGAGAGATTTGGATTCAATATGTAAGAAGATAAATGTTAGAGAATTATGCATAATCAGAAGTGAATTCAATAAAGAATTTATTGCGGGCTTGATACAGGAAATAAATAGTAATAGCAGTTGGGCCGGCCCACGGATATGTGTGTTAAGTGATGTACAAAGAATAAACAACTTGCATGATAGACGCGTTATAATTAATGACTTTCACCTACTCCCCACAAGTGGCCACGCGGGGACTAGGCGGATGACCAACAATATAAAGAAATACTACTTTTGGCCTAGTATGGAAAAGGACATTAGAGATTTTGTGTCTAAATGTGCTCAATGCCAAAAACAAAAATATAGTGTTGCTACTAAACAACCTATGGAAATAACAACCACAGCCAATTCAGCCTTAGAAAAAGTGTATTTGGACACTGTGGGACCTCTCCCAAAAGATGAACACGGTTATTGTTATGTGCTGACCCTACAGTGCGAACTAACGAAATTTGTGGAAGCGTATCCCCTGCGCTCTAAGGATACGGCCACTATAGCTCGATCCTTTGTAGAGAACTTTGTATTGCGTTATGGCATCCCACTCGAGATAGCCACTGATCGAGGTACCGAGTTCATCAGCAGCAAAATGAAAGAGGTATGTAATTTACTTAAAATAACTCATTTGCCATCCACAGCATATCACCATGAGTCCATCGGTGCTCTAGAGAATTCGCATAAAACTATGGGAGCTTATTTGAGAATACAATGCGAAAATAAAACGGATTCTTGGAGCACTTGGTTGCCTTACTGGTGCTTTACGTACAACAACACGGTGCACACGGAGACGAAGTACACACCTCACGAGTTAGTTTTTGGTAAGCTATGCACGCTCCCTAGTAATCTAAAAAGTGGTAACGTTAATCCCTTATATAATTATAACAGTTATCCATTAGAGTTAAAATATAGATTAGAGCTAGCACAGGCAGACGCCCGTAACAACTTAATAAACAGTAAGTTGAAACGCAAAGAGAAATATGACTCTAATACGCGGCCTGTCTGCTATAGTAACAATAGTTATTTATGGTTGAGAAATACGGCTGACAATAAGATGCAGAGCATTTATTTAGGACCGTATTTAGTATTAGAAGATTTAGGATGTAATGTTAGAATACTTAAAAATGGAAAGGAAGATGTCGTCCACAAAAATCGCACTAAACCTTGTATCTTATAATTTTAATTTCGTTAATTGTATTTGGATCTTTCTTCGTAAGATATTGTTACTTTAAGTTTAATATGTACTGCGCTGAATAGGTACCTATGTAAGAAAAATAAAAATAATCCTTATGTTTATTTTTTTAAAATCACGATAGGTGGTGTAGTGTATACTAGATATAGATATGTACGTAGCTTATAGGACGCTTATATATATTATAGAACTACTACACATGTATAATCGCAGTAATAAAGCATAATTTGTCTTGAACACTCGTTTCAACTCATCTCCGAACTCCACACCTTACAGTTGACTGTACCATTAACCCTTTGGACGCCATGAGCCACTAAATTGGTCGAGTGCTATCGTGCCCACCACGCCAACAACCTATAAAGTCAGATAAGATTCATATCAGGGACTGCATAATCGAAAAATACCGGTATTATTCATAACCGATATGACGTCATATCGGTTTTGAAATAGCGGTTTCGGTAGCGGAACCTTTATATTTCGCTATCGATCGACGGTAACCTTCAATTTTTTCGGTACCTTAACCGATTTTTAAAGGTTACCGATATTTAGATTTTGGCGTCGTTGCCAAACCGCCGGCGCTGCCGTTTTGTCTTTCTTTCCGCGACATCGTCGCATCGTCAGTAGGAACATTACATTCAGTACATTGGCACAGCAACATAGCGTGAGGTGCGGGTGTGCGGGCGGGGACTCGGAGAGTGCGGAGCTATGATGACAGATGTACAGCCGGATACCTAACAGGATGATGTTTTCGCTTCATTATCAAAAGAAAAGAAAGCGTTCACGGCGTTCTTTCGTTTTCTTAACATTGTAGATTTTAATTTTTATATTGTAATCGAATCGAATAGCTCGCGTTTGCACGGTCAAGTGTCGTTGTCGGTGAGCATCAAAGAAGCGTATGATATGCCGCTGCCGTTTTGCCCGCGCCGGCGTCGACGCCCCCCCCCCCCGCACGCCTCTACTACAGTTCGCTCCCCGTCCCCCGTTCCTCACTGTACGCCGCGGCCCGCGCCATTCCGTTTATCATGCCGCGGACCCGCCCCACCCCGCACGCCTCTACTACCGCTCGCTCCCCGTCCCCCGTTCGTCACTGTGCGCCGCGGCCCGCGCCATTCCGTTTATCATGCCGCGGACCCGCCCCCCCCCCGCACGCCACTACTACCGCTCGCTCCCCATCCCCCGTTCGTCACTGTGCGCCGCGGCCCGCGCCATTTCGTTTATCATGCCGCGGACCCCCCCCCCCCACGCCTCTACTACCGCTCGCTCCGACTACGAATAATAGTACATTACGCGCGCACACCAGCGGAGCAGAAAGGGAATCGAACCCCTAATCAATCAATTAATTTGCCATATAAATTACGAAGTATAATAATGATTCCATTTTAAATTATCTTTATCACATGAAGTGATTATCGCTAATAGCGGTAACCGATATTTCAAAACGGTTACCTGTAATAACGGTACCGTAATGGAATACAGGTTTCATACCGGTAAAACCGTAACCGAAATCAGTCCCTGATTCATATTCGCTGTTTAGCGGGCATGATGTTGGCGTGTGCGTCAAATTTTGACACGAAAGTAAAAGCGGTCAAAAGGTTAACTATCGAAAGCATTATCTAATGAATCGTGACTTAGACAATATCATAGTTTGGCAAAGCCTACCTTTGACCAAAAACAACTTTGATGAATCGCGTCTTTGACAAAATCCACATTTGACCAAACGAGCCTTTGACAAAAACGTTTTGACGAAATGCGACTTTGGCATATCGCTTGTTTGACCAAACGAGCCTTTGACAAAAAGCGTATTTTGACTAATCACTCGTTTGACCACAGGCGGATAACCCACTTACGCAAACCTTGTGTTTGGCATATTCATGTTTAGCAATATCTCGTTTACCACCTGGTACTTTGACCAAATTTCATTCAGTCAAATATGTTAGTTGGCATAATATGTTTTAACCAAAACAAAATAAGGCAAATGATTTGTATCGTCAATATTTAATTGACCGTTTCTATTCCGTCGTTTAATCAGCAGAGGAACTATTCAATGACAAATCATTTGCATCTTTATTTCAATGGTGTATAAGATACACAAAAAAATAACAACTTTTTTTGTGATGTGGGTAGGGAAAATTAATTTGTGTAGAGGTCGCAATTCTAACATAACCGCCAGCATGTCAACGTCACCCCGCTTCGCGGGGTGCCTATTTCCGCTCTAAGGGACACAAGCTAACCCTAACCTAACCTACCAAATAATACTATTGCTACGATTGTTTGTTTTTTACTAGCCCCCCCTTTTTGGCTGCCCTAACCTAATTTAATGCCTTTGCCTACCGACCTACTTAACCGTGCATTTTTTTATTTCAGGGACCGTGCCGTTTTATTAATAGTATTTTGGTAAAATGTCATAACCCAAACAATTGTGATTTTTGTCTATGTATAGTTTGCCATAACATTAACTTGACGAATTGTTTATTGTATAATGTTTTTGCCTCATTAAATTTGCTAAAAGACCACATGCCATAATGAAATTTTTCGTAATAATAATTTGCTGAATGAAAATTTGACGTAATGAAAATATTCGTATTAAAATTGTGCCAAAGTTTGCATTGTCAAACAAAATAGTTGCTAAAATTTGTTTGGGAAATGAAATTTGACCAAAATAAATTTGGTAAAACAACAGGATCCCGAGCTAAATGTCAAAGAGCTCATCGAACAAGAAAATTGTCGATTTCAATAAATACTTCTAGACTCATTGGCTTAAGAAAGCAAACTTTCCAGTATTAAAAAGGCAAAGTAGAATTAACCGGTACATCGGACGAACTAATCCTTCACTAAGGTCAACTCTTAGAAGTTTTGAGCAAAGAAACCAAAGTTGTAGACATTTTCAAAAGTAAAGCTCACAGAAAGAAATCGGAGAAGTGGAGACATGTAAGTATTACTGAATATTAGACATGGAGATCGCAGATGAAATTAAAAATTCACTCAATGACTCGAATGCGGGGCATGCGGGAAAAATCACTGTCGGACGTTGTTTGTAAATTATTTGTCCTTATTTTTTTCATTTATAATTTTAAATAACGTACACCGTGTGTACTTACATTGAAAGTTAGCAGTTATAATGAGTTTAGTTTTAGCAGTGGTAAATATTGATAATATGAATAAAAGTAAGTATAATGAAACGCTGATATCATTTTATTTTCTGCTAAGTACTAGACTTTGCTGCTACCGAAATTTAGTACAACTGATAAACATGATCGTTAGGATGATGGATGCACCTCACGCCTTTCAAGGATATATTTATAGGGTAAATTCACCAGTAGTCAGCGATGAACATTTTTGCTGATTCGAGTATAACAAATTTAGAGGAATGTTAATTTAAAGTTAGTAACTACTGATGTAAGTTAGTAACTTATTTATCCTAGATACGTTTAAAAATATTATTCAAACTGCTCAGTACAAAATACATATATTATGGTTAATTACTTAGTGCGAAACAAAGATAGTGACAGTAGTTGTGTTAGAAACTGGTTTCGTAGCAAGAAAATTATTTCTTCCCACGTAACTAGTTACGTAGCATTGGTGTCGTAGGCTGTCAAACGTAACAAATTTCGTAGCAAGAAAAACAATCCTTCACACGTAATCGGTTACGTAGCATGGTTTCGTCGGCGGCAGAAGGGCATCATTTATGTATCTACACGACTAAAAGCAATAACAATAGCAAGTTTTACTAAATTCGCATTGTTAAATTGTGTTTCGTTCCAGAAAATCATTTTTCCAACGAGGATTTCTCGTAAAGCGAGTGATAAAGATATAAAAGTCGATGCAATTAAGTTTTTATGGCGATAGAACTCTCTAATGAAATACTGTAGCTTAAATGGTACAGCTAGCCTTAAATTCCAGAAAAAGCCAATGAATTACAGAATACAACTAAGAACACATAATGAAACGAATACGATATTGATAAAAGCTTATAATACGCGCATTTTTCATTCAGTTAAGGTATTAAGATTTAGGAACGAAAAATCACATAACAACATAATAAATAAACGAAGAAACTACTACTTACAGTTGTTGAAAAGCCCCCGACATTTTCATTTCAAAGTTCAATATCTCAAAAACGCCTAAACAGATTTTGATAAAACATGGCTAAGAACACTCGGGATAAATTCTATGACACAAAAGAAACCGCATTCAAATCGGTCCATCCATTTGGGAGCTACGATACCACAGACAGATACACCGACATACAAGTTAAACTTATAACACCCCTCTTTTTTCGTCGTCATAAATTAACCTCACTAAGCTAACCCAGTCATAGAAAGAAAACCCCGTCCAGCACTTTTGTCTGCGGAATGGAGCCCATAACGCTGGCGACGTTACCTCTCTGTATTGCTTTTGAAATTCGTTGCGAGAGGTAAGCGCCCAGCCCTATAGTCCCCTGAAGAGTCGACAAATCGTTAGTCATTTCATTGCCTTCATTAATGATTTCATGTCAACTGACCAGAGAAGCAATGTGCATACCGCAAGCGCCGCAAATTCGTATTCTTTACATAAAGGCGAGTATTTGTGGCGCTTGCGCGAGTATTCATCTGGTCTAGAATCTGCCAGGAGAAGCCTCAAACGCCCACCCCCTAAATCTTATTGGGTGAACCGCTTGAGTCAAAGGTCTGGTGCTGGAATCTAAATTCGTGTTGCGAATTTCGGAAAGTGTTGTCTAAAGGGAGTAGTCAAACGATGTCAAAATAGTAGGGAATTTCCAAATGAGGCAACTGCGTAATAAATACATACATTTTAGGGGTGAATGAGCAAAAGCTAATAATGAAAAGGGCCTTATGAGGATGGGAAAAAGTAGGTCGGATGTATCCTTGGAAAAGTTTAATTTACAATTAATGATTTGTTTGATGAATGAAAACGGTTGATTGTTTATTCTTCTACCTTTTTTTTCAAGTTGGGCTCCGAAAAGGCCCTGACCAATAACTACAATGCAAATTGCATGGCCCAAGCAGCCAATGCACGCGCGGAATAAAGCCTAAACTTAAACAAACTTACTACCTAAAAATACATTAAATTTAACAAAGCCCTTAGATTTATTGAGAAAAATCAAAATATAACAGGCACAAACATAATAGTGTTAATAGTAGATTGTTAACCAAGTGACTCATTTCACCCGAGATATTTCTTCAATAGTTCGAGGGTGAAGTGGGTAATTTGTGAGAAAAGTAGAATACTGCACGTTCATTTTTACTTAAGAAAAGTTTAAAAACATATCTAATAGTTTCAAGTTAACTTTTTCGATTATTAATTCTGTAACTAAATGAACAGAATTTAATCTTATTATGGACTTGAAATAAAGAAGTGATTAAATACTCGTATACCTAAAGAAATAAATTATTAGATATAGCTAAATAAAATAACTACACATATACGAGTATCCAACCTCCAAGCTTTTCGCACTGGCCACTTGCCACGCCCTACTAGATTGTAATCGAGTAGGCCGCGACGCGACTAATATAGAGAGAACTGACAGCGTTCAGACAAGCCCCGAAGTGCGCGATACTATAATAGACAATGCTGATAATGAATGTCCTGTCCAACACACAAGCCTTCAAAGACCAACCACATCTGATGAAGAGATTATTGATTACCAGGATATTCTTCGAAATTTCCCGATTATGCCTGACGAGTAAGTGGATGTTAAATTATACCAAATACAAAGGTATTAGATACCTAATCATTTATAGAAATATAGGTAAACAAATTAGTGGTAGTATTTTGACTTGAAAGGGGCCACGGCCTAATTGCAGAATAAAAAATAATTCAGTCATTTAGTGTTTAGTATGAACTCTGTATAAAACGGGTATTCTATATGCTTACCTACTCCGCGTCACTCCTTAATTGTATATAGTATGCTAAGTATCAACAAAGTTATTATTCAGACACTTGATTACACCTGAGGATCTGGGATTTGACAAAAAGAGGACAAAATAGTAACTATTAACACAGTGTAATTTTTTACTACTGTTTGCTGAGATTATCATCATGATTTTATAATTTGTACTGTGTATTTCAGTTTACCTTATATCTACTTTTATTTCATTTTCAGCAGTAGTGATGTCAGCAGCGTTATTGATGACAGTTGCGCGGATCCAGATTCCATAGATTCAGATTCACAAAACCAAAGAGAGACGACAATTATTAAAATACCAATATTAACTGAAAAAGAAAAGGTTAAAAGAAATAAACAAAAATATCGTATTTTACTAGTTTCTTGCAAATCTTGTGAAATAATACTAAAAACAAGTGTCACACAATAGATAACACCAAACGCAAATTATATGGGAGAACTGTTGGAACTGTAAATATGCTACCCGCAGACATTGGCTTTCTAAGTGTGTTTTGACCAAATCAGTGCAAATAATTTCAACTCCATTTCAACAGCCATTCATTTTTTTTACACTTTGTGATATTCATCTGTTGCAGTTACATATAACAAGTCTGATGAAAGCAATACAAAGCAAACCATGGGATGTTGGGGTGGCGGAAAACAGGGGACAGTATAAAAGGAAACCTGTGCAAAAAGATACAATACTTGATCATATATATAAACCTACGTCAAATTCCTACCTCATAGCCTTACACTAAAAAGTATGTATAACAATTATGTTGAACAAAACCCTGAATCGCACCATAGTAGTATAACACTTAAAGCTAGATTTGAGAGAGATTATTTGTATGTAGGTACTAACTATGTATTTAATTTTACTAAAAATTTCGAGTACCTACGATAAGATACTCTGCCTTAGATATTCTTTACAATCAAACGTCTTGTTTACACGATTAAGTAAAACAGTTGGATCTTCTCCGTGGAAGTGGTTCTCTTGTTATCTACTCCGAAGTTTCTGTTTCTGCAGAAGTTTGCGTCGCGCGGTACTTCAAAGATATAATTATTTCACATGTAAATTCTTGCTACGTCACTGTAACTAAAACCATCAAAAACCTCGTAAGAGAGGTTTTGTAATTTTAATGTAAGTATTACTGAATTAAATATTAGACCACAAAAGATATTTTGATATTTGGGGAAACATTCTAGTTCTAGTTTTTATTTCCAAAAATTACCTTTCGCGTACCTGCGTTAAAATTATCGTTGTGCACTGGTACAAATCGACGTTTAAAATAATACATAAAATAAATTTGCTCGAAATCATAATAAATATTAAAAATTCCTTTTTAATTAGTTCAGTATAGAGCATTAGGTTTTTAGCTAGTAAATGACTAAACTAATATTGAAAAAGAAAGAAATCTGATGATAGCAACTAGTTGGATTACTAATGCTAAAAGTTAATAGTAATTGACCAATAGTAAAAAAAGTATAGGAATCACAAAAGAATTATTCATACAATACGCAAAAAAAGCACGGTCTGTTGGGAAAACTTTTCTCAAAAATGGCCAAATGACCCGAAAGTTGGGAGGATTCTACGGCTTGTCAAAATTTCGATGGATATTGTGTCAATATAACACCAATTTTTCTGTACCATCCCCTCCCCAAGGAAACCTATGGTTCAGAAGATATCCAAGGTTAAAGTTTCGAAGTAAGATAGAAAAGCTCTGAGTACTTAGTGTCAATAGTGACTTCCCGTCACAGCAGCCCTTCCGCCCTTGCGTGACGAAGCACAGTCATTTCGCTCGCTCGTCTCAGCCGCTCGCCTCACTCGGTCCCGCACTTCGTCGCGGCGGGCGAGGGTTGCTGTCCCTCGGCGCCTCCGTTTTCTTTTACAAACACTCTAGGTACTAGGGCAGACAAAACCACGGATGGTGGGGTGCACCGATTCGGTTTTGGGTCATATTTGGATTCGAAATTGCTACATCGAGGTCAAAAATCTCGGCCATATTTGATTTTAGAGAAAAGTTTTTTCTACAAAACTTTGTGATTATGTTTATGTATGTATCTGATGGTGGACTTGGGCAGCGTGGTGACGAGGAACGAAGTAATAAAAGACACTTGAATACAAGCAATATGCGTTTATGTAGCAGTAAACTATTTATTGTGTTACTGCTAAACACTTAATGTGGCCTATTGCCATACTACACCTCCCCCGAAAGTACCCATCAACCGCGGGGTGGCAGAAAAAAAATGAATTAAACGCATGTTACTTGCTAACAATGTTGTTGAAAATAAAAATGATTATGAGACTTGAAGATTATATTACTCATATTAAGTTTTTTGTCATAAAAAAAGTCAATAAAAGAAGTGTGTTGCGAAATATTTCCTTGTGTCACTGTTGCAATTTTTAAATAATATGTTGTATTGTAGTTATTTAAAAAGTAATTATTATTCATTTCATATATCATTATTAAGTTATTCTTTTATGATACAATTTTATATTTTACAATTATATTATTTTATCTACCCAATTTTAGAGGGATGGTGTACTGTACAGGGGAATGCCCAAATACTATTGAAATCCGTCAAGAATATCAAAGAGTAAAAGATACAGGAAATTGTAGAAGATGAACTAAATGACACTCAAATAATCTATTTTATATTTGAGTTTAAACAGAGCATAGTCAAACGTAGATGTTAATTTTAATAAATTCTTACAATACCTACACATGTTTCATTTTCACGCGAAACGCTTTCTTATACAGGCATTTATTTTAGTCAAATATATATAAAAAAACAAAGGAATAAATATATTATATTATATAATGTCTTATAACTGCGTCCCGTAGATTGGAAAATCATACATACGGCCGTGAAATTATCGGCCTGAACAAAAGTGGCTTTAAATTATTGCCCCGAAACATTTCTAGAAATTTATACGAGTTTACGCTTAGTAGGTGGGAAATAGGGTACATTTCAATTTATTCGGCTTCGAAATTGTGAGTATGGCCAAGTATTTAGATCAAATTAAAAGGCTAATCGGAATTTTTCCTACGTCTTAAAATAAATATGAGTAAAAAAATTGATGGATTAAAAAGGAGATTCGGATTTTTTAGACAAGTAAAACAATGATTCGTATTTTTTTCTACTTGTAAAGTTATACATCAGTAAAAGTTACGATGTAATAAAAAGGCTATTCGGATTTTTTTCTGACGACTAATAATACGAGTACACATCAGTAAATATAACGCTTAGACAAGAACTCGAACGGATAATTTTCTGCAAGAATAATCATCAAGTATCTATGTCCTCCAATGTCCAAGAGAAAGAATACATCTAATCCCACGCAAACGAAGTCACGGGTACTGTTAGTTTATACTATAAATGTAACTAGGTATTTTTTTGTAATAAGATATTGCAAGAGCCCATAATACATCAATAAGTATCTCAATGCAACAAACTCTTCAGAAATAATCAATATGAGACGGAATCCAAATATTTCACTTCTGGCTCGTTTATGAACCAATCAAAAACTGCGTTTATAGGTAGGTGGAACATTTAATTTACTTATTGATCGAATTTTTCATCTAAATCTCATGAACCGCACTTTAGAACTTGAGCATCAAGTATTTTAATTATCTGAATTCTGGCAGAAAACTTCTCGACCGCTTAAGAACTTGGTGCCTGGTACAAGTAACAAGTTTCTGTTTCCGAAGCAAGTAGCCCAACTCTACAACGGCTAGCGGAAGCACGCGGGTTTTAAAATTTTAAATGTTGTCACTGTTTCGCTATAACCATGTTTATAGTATCCTGTAATAAAAACCACTCCGGAAGCGTGGTCCCACGGTGATGTCTCCTGCATATTGACATCCCATTATTTTCAGATCCATTTTCGATAAAGCGTGCATTGCCGCCTTTTCAAAGTCCAGTGTCACCACCTTAGGTTGTCAATGTGGCACCTGGGACTTTATCAAACTGAAAAGTATCGGGTATGCTCCTTTTGTTTGATGCGTCATGAACGCAAAAGCTAAAGGCACTATGTTCGTATTATTCGAGCTGCTCCCGATTTCACCGTGGATGGTGTAAATTTGTCTGAAAGGTGAGGGGCACGATTTGTAGGTTCCATCCATAAATATGTGTTTTGCTTGTATTAAACATTCACATTTCATTACTAGTTGTAAACATTCCCGTGCCTCACGCAAACTACATATCATGATTCTCATGCCTTCAAGATTGTAATCAGCTAATGGGAAATCCTTATACTGATTAGGTAATTCTATTTTTTCGGCATCACTACGGCATGTTTTATTAACACCGGCAATTTTGTTTTTTTGACGATATCGACACCTGCAGACTCAAAGGGCGTAAACGCCAAATCGCTACTTTTCAGGAAAGCAAAAAAACTATTAAAAAAAAATATATATTATAACTTTGTGGTTTTTAGACGTGTAAAGTTCATATTTGGTCATGTTTTTTAGATTTTGAAAATGCATAGTTTTATAAGTAAATATGTAAAATAACATTATAAACAAGAAAAATTGATGTCCTTTACAATCCACAAATTTTGAAAAAAATGGCTTATACGACCCTAAAATTGGCTGTTTCTATGAAATACTTAGGGCGTAAGAGTCACCCCAAGCAGTTTTTATGTTAAATAGGGGCGTATATGATGGTCTCTTGAGAGGTAATCAGCTATTGATTAAAATATAATATGTCTTTTCAATTGATAATTTGTATCTATTTCGTGCGCTAGTTGTTACAGATAAACTACCTGTATAGAATTATACAAATTCTTTACATTACGGTACAAATAACACCTTAAAGAGATTATGAACTTATCACATGAAAGAAATAAACAAAAAACAAATACAAATATTCTTTATTGCACACCAGACATAGTAATATATATATATATATATATATAAAAAAAAAATAGGTAAGTTAAACATAAACAATGGTAGACAACAGGCGGTCTTATCGCTAAAAAGCGATCGCTTCCAGACAACCTTTGGGTGCTGGAGACGATGCAAGAAAAGATAAGATTTGAGTAGGTGAAAACAGAATATAAGAACAACTTAACTATAAGAAAGACTATACACTTACATAAATACATATATATATAAACCTACATACACATACATTAACTAATTGTCAAAGAAACAGTATCACTTACAGCCGAAAACAAACAGCACACACCAAGTAGGAATGACTAGTTACGGAAGAGATAAATAGTAATCCTTAAGTCGAGTTTTAAAAATGGGAAGAGACTTAGCACGTTTAATCTCAATAGGCAAAAAATTCCACAAAAAAACAGTTCGTTTTCTTAGAAAAATCTTTATTGGCACTTATAATCATCAAATTCACACACTCCCCTGGTCACATCAAGCACACATTTTTCGCTTTCAGGAATGGCATTTAACTCATCGGTGAGACTGGAAAACTTAGATGGCCCATGTAGATGTAGGTTTTCAGTATACATTTGTATCTCATTATTGGCAATCAAATTCAACTTTCTTGGTGGCGAACATAGTATAGGAGCACGGGTTGATATATTCGACATTGCAGAATTAACTGGTGTTTCCGCAGTAGTGGCAGGTGCTGGTATAATATCTTCAGAACTTATACTGTTATCAAGTTTACTGTTTGTCGACTGGCAGTTAGTACTTCCGTTTAGTTTCACTGAACTTCTGAAGAATGCATGTGTCAAAGGTAAACAAAACGTCGAAGTATTGCAGCTATCATTACTTTCATTGCTCGACTCGATAATAAGGTTTTTACTACCGATTGGGTGACAGTCGTTCTCGTCACTTTCCTCTATGATGTCACTGCTGCTGTTGTCTATAGGAGCTTGATTGCCATCCATAACATTTATTGTACTTGATGGCTTGGGTGTAGATGAGCTGAAAATAAATAATTCTAATTAATTACAATTATATTATTCAATAAAAATTTAATTAAATTAACCCATGTTGCCCGATTACCGCCATGAGTACCTAATAATAAAGTTAATGATCGACTTCTTAGAGCTTCGAATTATGGGGTATATGCCACACTGTCTACATTGTAAACGCCAGAATTGAGTTTTAGCATTCACAAAAGGCAAGCGTAAACACCACCAATTTAAGTGTGGTGTGGCGTATAAGCCAAAATCAAACTCGAGGTGGGGCGTATAAGCCAAAATCAAACGCTACAACGGGGTGAATAAACCAAAAATCATTGATATTAGTTAATCATTTGGCTTTTAACACCTAAATATATGTAACATAACACATACAAAAGCATTACATAATAGTGGACTTTCCAATACGTTTCACACATTATTCGAATGTAGGTATCTCAAGCATAAGTACTTAATGTCACTGGTATAGAAATACAGCTGAGCACATCTCTGGTGGATGCACACCCTTACATTATAAACGAAATTAAAAAGTACCTAGGAATACCTAGGTAGGTACTTGCTGTATTAAATATTTGTGCACGTTTAATACAGCTCTTACACGCGATTTTATTCTCTTATGTTAGCTCCCACTGCCGTCCCATCTCCTCGATTAATGGATTATGATAATGAATGAATGAATGTTATTTGTAGGATAAAAAATATTCCATACTATTTCTGCCCGAGTCTCCATCCGCGTGGAACTCGTTTATATCGTAGCTCCATACAAAATTTCACCTCCCGTTTCATCCCTAAGGGGATGATTTCCGGGATAAAAACTATCCTATGTCGTTCCCCGGGACTGAAACTATCCCTGTACCAAATTTCATCTAAATCGGTTCAGCGGTTTAACGTGAAAAGGTAACAGACAGACAGACAGACAAGACACTTTCGCATTTATAATATTATATTAGGATAGTATGTTTTAAAACCGTTTTAAAATTTAAAACACTGTTGTAGTGAATAAATATGAAATAAACACAATTAGGTAAGTACTTACGTAATTGCACAACACAATTCAATGACTTAATTACATTAAACAAAGTAGTCTAATTAGGTACGTGAAGTTTTTTCTTTGTTTATTGTTGATAGGTAGTTAACTAGGTACTTTTTACTCACCGTACTGTACTTAAACGGCGATGGGCAGCCAACGAACCTCGCGGCGCCGTTTTAAGGCATCCAGCATATTTTTTTTAGTGTCTGTTTCCATAATTTCACCATTTATGCACAAACTCAATCACTCTCACTTTCGTCACGTCGCCTGTTTACAAACAACTAAATGGTGGGGCACCCCGAAACTCCCGAAATCCTCGAACGGCGAAATTTAGGCATTAACTTTCCTCGCGGGTCTATGTTATCTTGCTCGCACGGATCGGCGGCCGTCCCGAGTAAGAAAGAAATAGCATTAAATACCGTCATTGAGAGCGCTCGATCGCTGCGCTAGCGCCGCGTTCCGTTCCACAAACATTTCTTCAGCGTAGGTATGGCAGGAGTAGATACTAATTCGCAACATAATTATAATAAAACTTGTAAAATTGCAGGTTGTATGACGATAAAAGGTAACATTAGTGCCTAGAGTATAGTGGCATGTATGCTTTTTGTAACAAACTGTGTAAGGTCGTATGAGTCAATTGAAGTTTTATACCCAGATAATGTTGGGTCGTATAAGTCAACTGAAATTATGCCGAGTTGTGTGTTAGGTCGTATGAGTCAACTAAATTGTTAGTACCCAAAACATCAGGGTCGTATGCGTCATTTTAGATCGAGATTCACGATACTACCTTAAAGTTTTGTAATTATTGTATATACTACCTCATGCAATAATTAAGAAAATCAACGCAACAAATACGACCAAATTTTCTCTGAAATCGTGTTTGGAGGTAAAAAAAAGTTAAGTCGTATTAACCTTTTTTTTGCAAATTTCTCAGTTTCAACTACACAGATCGATAGAGAAAAAAAAACTGAATAAGATGGCATCACTAACTCATTTTTGGCAAAATGGCATTTACGCCCTTTGAGTCTGCAGGTGTCGATATATGGACGATTTTTTTTCATTGAACGTAGGAACAGGCTTATTTGTTGCCAAGTGCCAGCCTTTTTCAGTTATTGTTGTTATGGCCTTTTTATAAACACGGGGAGCCGGTTCTTTACCCATAGCAGCTTCAGCACAATGGACATTAATAGTGGCCTCTTAATAGTTCTTAACTTAATAGTTATACGTTGCATCAGGAACGCATTGTTCACAGTGATGTTTTCGTATTAAAACTTCCGATTCATTCTAAAACAAACAATGATACGAAAAAAATTTGTATAAAATGACGTTTTTTATTTCACCACAATTAAATTAACCCTTAATTTGGCGGAGGAAAAAAAATCTAAAATTATATATTGCTGTGTTTGCTCGCCTTTAAAGCGGTCCAATACATCATGGGAAAAATGTGAAATAAAAACTTTTTCCTGTATTTTTAGGAAAACAGCATGTATGACAGAGCATACATTGCCAAAAGAAGGAAACAACTTTTACAAAAAGTTTTTGTGTGAAACTGTAAGATTGTATCGCATCAAAAAAATTCTGTAAAAAACTAGCCAAACAAGCACCTCCATCGAAACTTGGCTAGTTTTTTACAGAATGTTTGATGGGATTTGTCTTCTTATTGTAGTAACGTGGGCTTATTAAGGAATAATAAGAATGCCTGAGAGTTGGCACGACTTTGTCTAATAGTTTGGTTGGGCTCATGTGTTTTCTAATCAGGGGCACCAGGTACTCCAGATCTTCGATTATCCTAGTTTTTATAGTTTTCCCTTTATGTGGCCATTAAACCCTAACTCTGTACCAAATTTCAGCTCTCTGAGTTTATGGGAAGTACTAGTTCTATTTTTATGATCATGAGTGAGTGAGTGTCATAAATGCGAAACTTTGCTTTCGCTTAACTTCGGAACTAAATGACCTACAACTTGAAATTTTGGATTTTAAGCATGTGATTATAGCTTACTGGATGACGAAAATTTCTGGCATCAAATTGCACAAAACAAATGACCTCCTGACATCCCATTTGGCAGTAATGTGGGAGCAAAGGGGAAAAGTATTATCTTGTGATCCCAGCAGCGGCGGTTTAGGAGCCAAGGGGAAAAGTATTATTCTGAGATCCCATTTCGCAGTGACGTGGGAGCAAAGGGGAAAAGTACTATCCTTGGATCCCAAACAGCGGCGGTTTAGGAGCCAAGGGGAAAAGTATTATCCTGAGATTCCATTTGGCAGTGATGTGGGAGCATGGAGGATAAGTATTATCCTTGGATCCCAAACAGCGGCGGTTTGGGAATCAAGAGGAAAAGTATTATCTTGAGATCCCAAATAGCAGCAGTTTAAGAGCCAAGGGGAAAAGTCTTATCCTGAGATCCCATTTGGGAGTAACGTGGCAGTAAAGGGCAAAAGTATTATCATTGTATCCCAAACAACAGGGGTACAGTCAGCATTAAAAGTAGCCGGGCAATCGAAGACGTCAAAAGCTCTTATTCCCTTTTAATAAAGACTTTTGAGGTCTTCGTTTGCGCAGTTACTTTTGATGCTGACTGTACGCTCTTTGTTTCGCGGTTGCACTCCTGTAATGGGCGTTAGAGGGTACTACGGTAATGATTGCAGTTGTTGTACTGCACACGCAGAGCATTTTTACGCCCGCTGTATAAAAGGAAGCTACGTTTTGTGTGTATGTAATTAAATAAATGTTTAATTATTTAGGAACCTCCGTGTGCAAAAATATTTTTGAAAGCCTTTCAGAATCCTCGTAGGATAGAAGTTGCATGTTTGAAAACTGTAAATAAACTTGAATCGATCGAACCAAGAGACTTTGGAAATCCTTTGTAATGGCTTTGTAAAAACAATTTTTATTTTTCCTGGTGGTACGACCGATACTTTCATGGTTAATTTTGTGTTCTACTCATATGTGGTTTGTTTCGATACTTAAATAGCATATCGTAAGTGCGATGGAACACCACTAGTTGTCTGCAATAACAGTCATGCTATGTAACGAAATATTGGTAAAGACAAATCAAATAAACATTCGGTGGAAATACATATTTAGTAACACATTTCGGAATAAGGCAAGTTAGGATTGTCAAATAAAATACAATTTCGTTGAGTACATGTATTACCCTAAAGTCTGCCATACATGATCAGTTTTGCCTTCAGTTCTAACTGACCATACCTCGCATCAGGCCGCCGGAGGGACTGAACGAATTTTAAAAGATTTGCCTGACCGGATGGACTGATCTGACCGTGTGTAGGCGCAATCCGGCCGATCGTTTAGTCTAAGCTTTCTCATTTCAATGACTCCACAATCACAGATGGTGAACAATGAACAGACCCTGAGCGCAAGTGGCACGTGAGCATGCAACGTATAACATTGATCGCAAAATATCCGGCTTTATGTGTACTACCACTTTTTTTAATGTTGAATCTTGGCTTTCATGTATTGTAACAGCTTCAGCTGGCACCAATGGAAATTGACTTCGACGAACTTTCAAGTTTGAAGATTTATATCTTTTTACAGTGTACGTGACTGGATCTATAGGAGCCCAATAATGTTTAAACCGTGTTTTGTAACGAAAGAATCACGTTGAGCTCTGTATTCTTTTTAATTTGCCTATATTTATGTCATCAAAATGTATCCAAATACGTAACGGTCTCCTCTCGCCGGTAGTCTTATTGACTGCAAAATCAATTGCAGTCAGTTTCCCCGTTGTTCCATTTACTAGTCCGTCTGATGTGTTAATGTTGACAGTCATCATGTATTTTTCCCAAACTTTTAATGTAATATTTTTAGGTAGCCCATAGGTTTGTTGAGTGGGCAACGTGGCCACTGCATTTAAATCTTTGGTTTTCATGGCAGAACTAATTTCACCACTCACACTATCCACAGCCCGAGATACCGCACCTTCAGTAGTCATCGTTGACAGAACTCTATTATCATCTACTTCACGGTTACTGCTGTATAGGTGTACTGCACCCTCACTTATGTTTGGAAGCGATGAATTTCTGAAGCATCGACTTTCTATTAAATTGACATCTTGAGGTGTCATTGACCCACTAGCCATATTATTTAATGCCGTCGCAAAAGCAGCCTGATCCTTTTGGCGCATTATTTCATGAAGATCGGTCAAAACAAATAAATCCCAAAGTGGCGTGCCTGCTATGTCAGCTAATGGATTTCGAGAGTTGGCTTGAATCACCCAGTTATCGCAAACAAGCGGTAACTGTCTCAAGTCTTCAACCACTATAACAGAAATTCCAGCAAAAAAAACTGAAAAATTAAAAATTTGCTGAAGTCTACGATCGATTTGATTGAATGTTCGTGATCCTAGCATGGAAATTTCATCTATTACAATTAAACAGAGTTTTGAAAGTTTTGTAGGAAGAGTGTTGGCCACACTTGGCGACAGCTCTGGTAAAATATTGCCTGCTAGAGACACTGGAAGTCCAAGAGCGCTATGTATAGTTTGTCCTCCAATACCGATCGCCGCTTTACCTGTAAAAGCAGTTAAAAGAATCTTTACTTCATCTGGATTACTTCCAGATTCTTTATTGAATGATATAGTTAGACATTGATAAATTGCTATTATCAAAACACTTTTACCGACACCAGCCCCACCACTATAAATAAATACAATGAAGATGACGAGGTGAAGGAAACGTGTTGATAGAAATGAAGTAACGTCTCTCTTTAAGCATTATAAAATTTTCTAGCATGAGCTAAAATATCGTCTTCTGACAACGGAGGTGGTTGCGCGATATAAGTAGAGGGGTCTCCACACAACTGAGGTCCTGGGTTTCCTCCGGGGATCAGATGGAAACCCAGGTGGATACTCATCCGTCAAATAAATAAATAAATATTAGGGGACAAATTTACTCAAATCAAACTAGCCTTTCCCAAGATACACTTGCTGCGAAATTGTTTTACCATTTGATTTGTCAAGAGTCTGTACCCTCGAAATCATTTTTGAAGATAAATAAGGAAACAACATTACTGCGTAAAAACACCCTGTTAATGAGATAGTTAACAATTTTACCGCGAATCATTGACGTGTGTCACACACGGCGATGTTCACTTGACAGCAAGTGTTAAACACATTGTCAGTTAAATACATAATAGATGCTAAGCTTAATATGACGCACTTTTTGAGCATAATGTGAATGAAAATACTGATTGTTTGCCAGTATGTTATTTATTCTAGGGGTCTATAATAAACTTCTAGTATCATTTGGGACGATTTTCTGTCTTCCCTTCTTAATATGCCCGAATTGCGAATATTCTCAATGAATCTCAGCATGGGACGCCGAATGTTCTGAAAGTATCTATCTCACTATGAAATTCTGGATGCTTTGAATTATAATTAATATCGTGGTGATACTGGTGATCACTGCTGTACGATGGGCACACATGAGCACTATTCATTACACTTAAATCAGTCACTGAGTTGTTTTTCGAGATTTTACTGCGTTTTCGATAATATGCTGAGGAATGGCAAAATTCGGTGATTCATTTTTAGGGTTCCGTAGTCAACAAGGAACCCAAATTTTTGTACGAGTCATCTATGTAAGTAAAGCGAAACAAGTATGCTTCCCTTGCATCGGGCTATATTTTTGTACCCAAAAACTGCAAATTGCTGGAAATTGAACGGGAAGTCATAGACGCCGTTGGCTCAGGCAAAAGGGTGAGGAGCCCCCGCTCCGACTGCTTCGAGTCGTGTCTGGTGCAAAGGTTATCTTTATCCATTCAACAGGGAAATGTAGCAAGTTTTATGGGCTATTGGGCTTTACCTTTGCACCCGAGGCGACCAGGGGCGTTTTATTTGACTAGATTTTATATACGTGTATGTAATAAATAATCAATTGTAGGTAAGTTTTTATTTTAATAGGTTCTTTTTAATGTTATATAATGTTATCGTATTCATGAAATAAATAATGAATAATAATGATAGATAGTTTCCAAGCTTTTTCAGGGCGCCGAATTTAAAATTAAAAATTTTTGGATTTTTAACCAACTTCAAAAAAAAGGAGGAGGTTCTCAATTCGGTTGTATGTTTTTTAAAATGTTTGTTACCTCATTACTCCGCGTCATTGGTGAGCCGCATTGTAAAAAAAATCTTTGTATGTAAGTTGGTCCCATTTTTTTAGAATTCAGTTGTATGATGGGATCCATGAGGAATTGAGGAAACTCCCCAATTATATAAGGGCACACTTGTAGTGTTTTTTTTTGTATTTTCTTTTATAACTCGTGTATTTACATCCGGAAATAATAAATTTGGTGGAGTGGAATTGATGATGAAGACCAAGGTTGACTTATGAAACTCCTCAATTATATTCTTATAAGTACAGAAGTACGTCACCGATTCTGATAAGATTCCGTTGAAACAGCATTTAATGAAATAGCAAAAATACTTGTGGAATCGACGGAAGTCCTCAAATATTATCGGGCCACATTCAGCGATTCGGTTTTATTCTCTAATAATCAACGCAGTTAATATCGGAAATCAGTTCATGTGGTACATTCCAGAAGAAATGTGGAAATGTTCTCGTGGCTTGGCGGAGTACTAAATTGAAGTCGTTTAAAACTTTGTTTTTAATAGTACATTGTTAAACGAGGGGCGTAATTTGAATATTGCGAACACCGACGCCGAAGCTCTGTATGTCTGCGCATTATGAAGCCCTTTTCGAGCAAGTGTGATGAAAAGTAAATTATAAGATAGTCGCTATGAACTTTTTCCAATAATTCGACATGTTTTCACTTCATGAGTTATGGCCAGAGCAAAATGAATTTCATGGAAAGTGATGTCGATGATGATATTGCTATAGGTAATGAAAATCGCCTTGATATTTAAAAAAGAAAACTGATTCTTATAATTATGGAGTTCAATATGGCAGGCAGAAGTGAAAACTCAGACCAACCTTAAAAGGTCAATATCACTAGTTATAAGTAGAGGAGTCTTACATTACATGCAATGCAATCCATTCTGTGTGTATTTTAACGAAACAATGTTAATGTTTGCACACGAAATAGTTCAAAGAATGTTTTGACTTAGCGCACTACAATTAAGGTTCAGTTTCTTAACTCTGTTGATGTCCGTCGCAGGTCGCGCACAGTAAATGGCCGTGACAAAAAGGTCCTAAGCGCCACGCAGATTAATGCACTTACGCGTCTCGAGCAACGACTGTCTCGAATCTCACGTCTTACGAATCTTCTTAAAATGTTATCATCACTTCAAAAAAACATAAAAGTTGTGGAAAAATTGTGATTACGAAATACTATTTAAACACTTGCTTCTCCCTGCGACGATAACTCCATACATACTTCTAAAAATATCCTATGTTCTTCGGGATTCAAACTATCTTAAGTCAGCGGCATAAATTGTGAAAAAGTAACAGACAGACACACTTTTCAGACTTTTTCAGATATAATATTGGAATGGATTAGCGTACAGTTCACTTATTAGACATAGACAGACATATTTATTCAGTAAACAATACAAGATTGTGTTTCAATTCCTTACAGCTAACCATATAATATCTTATATCTAATTACGAATAACTACGCTCTAATCCTACTAATATTATAAATGCGAAAGTTGAGATGTTTGGATGTTTGGATGTTTGTAACTCAAACACGTTTAAACGGCTGAACCAATTTGAATGAAATTTAGCATGAATTTAGTTTATAGATTGTTTTAAAATAAAGAATAGTTTTTATCCCGGGTCCACGCAGACGAAGTCGCGGGCGGAAGCTAGTATCTAATAACTACA
Source organism: Epinotia demarniana (assembly GCA_945867215.1). Classification (NCBI taxonomy): domain Eukaryota; kingdom Metazoa; phylum Arthropoda; class Insecta; order Lepidoptera; family Tortricidae; genus Epinotia; species Epinotia demarniana. Next base: position 32,302,279 of record OX244259.1, on the reverse strand, counting down.
CACTCTACTTACTCTCTATCAAATATTTCGTCAACACTATAAAATGACCCTCTTAATAAAAATTGCTTTAATTGCATGAGAGCATTCTCTACGAATTGTTACCGTCGTACCTACTGCGTGTGATTTACTCGTACCTACATAGATACTGATAATTTACAACTGAATGGTCCAGTGCAGCATTCGACCGATCGAGATTTATTAATGAAAACTGACAGATGACTTCCAATTCAGTGTTATCTACAAATGAAAACGTCACCCGCAATGGTTGCGCGCGTGCCTCTGTTAGTCTGCGAATGATTTAAATTCCATCCAAATGCTATAGAAAAGAAAAAACCGGTCAAGTGCTAGTCTGACTCGCGCATCGAAGGTTCCGTACAAGCTGTCAAAAGGCTGTCAATTAACTCAAGGTAAAGTAAATGTCCCAATATTTGACACCTTCATTCTAATATAGAACTAGGTTTAGTATAGAAATACTTGAAATGGCTCCATGTTGCTTTTTAAGAGGGAAAGGCAATGGATTCGGCTGGGTCCGTCAATGATAAGCTGTGCTAGCGATAGACATCGCACAAACAATCCTGTGGAGGGCTTTCATAGGCGTTTAAATGTTCGAATGCCCCATAAGCCAACTTTAATTCGATTCTTGTTCAAACTGAAATCTGAAGCAAGATGGCAAGATTACCGTATACGTAACTCACTTTTTACAATGAATAGTCGAAAACGAAATGATATATATTTTGATAACGGGTACAAACACAAAAAAAGGAATTAAATGAAGGGGTCATCACGGCTATTGAATTTCTAAAAAATGTTCGTGAATTGCGAAGACGCCAGCACTAAAAATACCTGAGTAGTCTAAGTTGCAATTGAGGTCTAAGGTTGATTTATAAAGTAAAGAGTAAAATGAAATAAAGCTAATTGTTTTTAAAACGTATTTATTCAAGTATTTTAATTTAACATCCTATTGCTATTGTTGTCTTCCATGCTTAATATTCCAGTGTAGGTACCATCGGCCACACAGTTTGACCATTGACAGACCCTTGTATAAATGCCAGTTAACTGTGCGGCCAACTGTACCAGCGCAAAAATAATTTTAAACAACTTGTTACTGTAGCTAGCTCCATAGACTGCAAAAATTTAGGAATTTTGAAACTATGAGATTTTGATGTTCTGGAGTTTTCAGCTTAGGTTCTTTTAAAAATTTGTCGTATCTGTGATTCGGTATATGAAATAAATGTACATTTTAATATTTAGGTATTATGGTCATGAGACGTTTTAGTTCAAAGTTATTATGAAATTTGTTCATTGTAGCAATTAAGACAATTGGATATTTAGGTATTATGAACCTACGGAAATTTGAACTTTAGTGTAATTAGTGTATTAGGCGTTATGGAAATTAGGTGGAATGAGCCCAACCCTCAATGAGTATATTTTGTTTTAGTTTTTTCCTAGCCGATCCGCTTAAAATTTTCCCATTACTGAACAAAGGCCAACGAATACAACGACAAATAGACCGCAGTAATTTTCGCCTGTTATGTGTTAATTCGTGGATGAGTTGATTTTGTCGGATGAAGCAAAGCTGAATACGACAATAGAGACGAATCCACGATCTGCCGTTCCCGCCAAGGCAGATATAGTGCTTTTCTCCAAAAATGTGAGGAAATCAAAATAATATTTACAATAATCTTAAAATAGCGCGTATGTCCAATAACCTATCAAGTTCCCACCTTCTTATTTTTTTAAAGTATGTATACGGCATGACCCATAGTGCCAGTTTCAATTGGCACACATAAAAAAAATCCATTAGAATCGGTCACAATTTGATATGTTTTATGCAATTTTTATAATTATTAAAGTTTAAACGGGATTGCAATCTAAATGCATTTGAGTTCGTTGTGAGTTTTATTTCGATAAATATTTTTATTTTTTCATTGAAAACTATTTGAGACAATTTTAAAAACGTCACTTCGGTCACTTTCAAAAGTAAGCGTTTGTCTATGACCATTAAAAAAAAGAAAACTCGAGAAAACTTTCAGCAGGCTACGAACGGGTGTAATTTGTCACAGCAACTTGGAATAGTTGGAAATAGATAGCCATACACTACTAACCAGCACGTCTATCATGAGACGGCTTCGCGACATACTCTCGATTTTTCTCGCACTATACCTCTTTTTCTAAGTGTTCTAATAAGACAGAGACGGATAGTGCAATAAAAATCGAGTGTATGTCGCGGCCGTCTCATGTTAGACGTGCTATCTAACTCTAGCAAGTTGTTGTGACAAATTGCAAGGTTTCAAAACATACGAGCACTTGGCTGTTTGTAGTGATTTGTCTTAGTCCAAGCATATAGTTATAAGGTAAAAAAGTATACAGTAAAGGAATTACATACACTTTCCTGGCCGCTAAAACTGTACAGTAATTTTAACTTTTTAAATTTGCGTTTGACAGTAACGAGGAACTTCACGTACTATTTTTGCTGAGAGTATGGGAGTGCATCCTTCCCCAACTATTAAACGAATTACCATTAACAATTGCAGAAAAACTAGAAAAAAAAAATAGTAAACAACTAAAAAGCCTCATCAAAAGATATTTCATGAAAGATATTTATGAAAGGAAAGAGACGGATGGCGCACCCAGTCATAATAGTAACTAAAATATAATAATTATAATTATACTAATGTAATGTAATATAACATCGATCGTAAACAATTAAGGCTTGAGCAACTCAGTCTTTCCAACCGAGACCACGTATAATCTTTAATATTAAGATTAAGGTCTAGGTTAAGTAGAATTAAGTTATGTATAATTGATTTGAAATAAACAGATTAAATTAAAAAAAATTTTTTTTTTAGCTACAGTTAGGCGAACATTTCCGAGCATATTCGAGAAAAATAACTTATTTTAAGCCAACACAACAGGATTCAATTTCAAAATTTTCGAACAACGAATAACTTTTACACCAAGACAATTGAATCACTATTTTTTTGACCTGCTATTGAAATATACCCGTCCCAACCCCATTCATTCATTTTAGAAAAATCTTAACAGCGCGAAGTAGAAATGGGGTCAGCGCCATCTATCAGCCCCATTTGGTACTAAACTAACGTGCAACGGCAATCAGCTTAGTATGTATGTTGCTGTTTTAGCGATTATTGTGTATCACATGAACCGATCTCGATTATTTATTTATTTTATTTGAAAGAGAGTACTTTTATTATAGTTTTATAGGAATTTCAGAACAAAAAAATAATTATTAAGTTGATTAAATTGCAAACTTAACTAGGAAATGATTTTTAAAAATAAAACAAAAATACGCTAAACAGAAAAAGTTATACTTTTCCGGTAATATTTATGTTTATCTTAATTCATGATTCATATTATTTATTGCACTCAGGTAAGTATACATATAAGATCTTAAATAAATTGTACAGATCAACATGAACCCAGTAAGGGCAAGTAATTTAATATATTATATTACAGATTAGCATTAAGTTTAACATTATTGTACATTTTATTTACACAGACATAAATTATCAATTGTTCACATATATATATTCTCTAACCTAAATTATTCAAAAAAATATTTCGCCGTCCAGTCTAGGGTCTTATCATTAAAAAACTCATCTAATGTATAAAAGGCATTCCTCATGAGGTATGATTTTATTGTGTTTTTTTTATCATTAATGTTTTTAATCGTATTGGGGATTTTATTATAAATTTTTATTGACATGCCATAAGGGCTTGTGTGTACCATTGTAAGTGTTGAACTAGGCCTAGCCAGTTTGGTTTTGGGTCGCAAGTTTTGAGAGCGGGAATATTGAGGAAAAAGACTGGTTACTTTTGTGAAAAAAGGAAATTTCTAAAATATATATAGATACTAAAGTCAACATTTTTAGTTTTACTTAATAAGATTTACAACTCACCATGGAATTTACATTTACTGAATATTCTTATGCAACGTTTCTGTAATCGAATCAGATTAATAATATTTCTAATTCTTACTAATTCGTCCGCACATTGCCTGATTAAGTGGGGGGGCATTTCGTCATAACCAAAGCTATACTTGTTTTTTAAGTGCTTGATCAGGTTTTTTACTTCTGCTTCTGATACAGGCCGCAGGTATAGTGAGTTTTCAATTAAGGGGGGGGGGGGCTTGATGTCCTGATGTTGGAGTTATTGGCTTTCCTACCGTTGAAAAATATTTATTAAATTTATTTGCTATAGTTTTTAGACCTTCCGATTTTTTATTTTCTACATTTACAGTTCTGAAATTTCCTGTCTCAGGCATCTATTTTCCGAATATAATTCATTAATGCGATCTGTGTTTTTAGTGATCATAGTTATAAAACTCCATGTTTTGTTTGGAGAAGTGTATATTTATTGTTAAGGCTGTCACACAGAACACCTCCACTAGAAGCCTAATGTTTGTAATTTTGTTCCCGACGCGAGTCACCAAAGCATGAGGAAGAGGTGAGGGGAAGGGCGGGTGCTAACAGCGTGGCGATTGGGCGATGCGCTCGCGCGCGGAATGCGTAGTGATGGGACATGTTCACGTACAAGCATCCTAATTTTTTAGGAACATTTTAAAGTAAAGTAAGTAACTACTTACTATACTTTTATCTTTAAGTTAAGGTAAAGTATAGATAGTTTTGTTACCATTTTAATACACAGTAAGTTAGGAATCCTAACTGGTACCGTAATTTTTTGCTGATAAATCATGGTAGGTACTTACTGTACATATTAAAATGGTAATTAAACTATCTATACTTAAAAGTGTGCTAAAAAATACTGACCATTTAGTATTTTTGGTTCTAAAGATTAAACTACAAATACTTCAGTATTTTTTATGGAAAGTTTCGGAGCAGTTTAATAATAAGTAAAGTCTCATTATTCAAACAACGAACAAACGAACAAACAAAACACGAAAAAGGCATTCGGCTGTTTAGGATGGAGACGTATCTCACACCAACTCCGAGTTCCCTCGCACTTTCTCGAAGTTCATCATCAGGCCCATTTTGTGGCACTGGACCCAACTGCTCACTGAGAGGATTCTAAGAAACCCGCACAACGTATATCTATCTCACACCAACTCCGAGTTCCCTCGCACTTTCTTGAAATTCATCATCAAGCCCATTTTGTGACACTGGGCCCAACTGCTCACTGAGAGGATTCTTAGAAGCCCGCACAACGTATATCTAACTCACACCAACTCCGAGTTCCCTCGCACTTTCTCGAAGTTCATCATCAGGCCCATCTTGTGACACTGGACACAACTGCTCACTGAGAGGATTCTAAGAAGCCCGCACAACGTATATCTATCTCACACCAACTCCGAGTTCCCTCGCACTTTCTCGAAATTCATCATCAGGCCCATCTTGTGACACTGGGCACAACTGCTCACTGAGAGGATTCTAAGAAGCCCGCACAACGTATATCTATCTCACACCAACTCCGAGTTCCCTCGCACTTTCTCGAAGTTCATCATCAGGCCCATCTTGTGACACTGGGCCCAACTGCTCACTGAGAGGATTCTTAGAAGCCCGCACAATGTATATCTATCTCACACCAACTCCGAGTTCCCTCGCACTTTCTCGAAGTTCATAATCAGGCCCATCTTGTGACACTGGACACAACTGCTCACTGAGAGGATTTTAAGAAGCCCGCACAACGTATATCTATCTCACACCAACTCCGAGTTCCCTCGCACTTTCTCGAAGTTCATCATCAGGCCCATCTTGTGACACTGGGCACAACTGCTCACTGAGAGGATTCTAAGAAGCCCGCACAACGTATATCTATCTCACACCAACTCCGAGTTCCCTCGCACTTTCTCGAAGTTCATCATCAGGCCCATCTTGTGACACTGGGCCCAACTGCTCACTGAGAGGATTCTTAGAAGCCCGCACAATGTATATCTATCTCACACCAACTCCGAGTTCCCTCGCACTTTCTCGAAGTTCATAATCAGGTCCATCTTGTGACACTGGGCCCAACTGCTCACTGAGAGGATTCTTAGAAGCACGCACAACGTATATCTAAAAAAAAAAAAATTAAAAAATATTAGGGGACAATCTTACACAAATCGACCTAGTCCCAAACTAAGCAAAGCTTGTACTATGGGTACTAGACGACGATAAACATACTTATATAGATAAATAAATACTTAAATACATAGAAAACATCCATGACTCAGGAACAAATTTTCGTGCTCATCACACAAATAAATGCCCTTACCGGGATTCGAACCCAGGACCTCTTGCTTCGTAGGCAGGGTCACTACCAACTAGGATAAAGCGGTCGTCTAACTCACACCAACTCCGAGTTCCCTCGCACTTTCTCGAAGTTCATCATCAGGCCCATTTTGTGGCACTGGACCCAACTGCTCACTGAGAGGATTCTAAGAAACCCGCACAACGTATATCTATCTCACACCAACTCCGAGTTCCCTCGCACTTTCTTGAAATTCATCATCAAGCCCATTTTGTGACACTGGGCCCAACTGCTCACTGAGAGGATTCTAAGAAGCCCGCACAAAGTATATCTATCTCACACCAACTCCGAGTTCCCTCGCACTTTCTCGAAGTTCATCATCAGGCCCATCTTGTGACATTGGACCCAACTGCTCACTGAGAGGATTCTAAGAAGCCCGCACAACGTATATCTATCTCACACCAACTCCGAGTTCCCTCGCACTTTCTCGAAGTTCATCATCAGGCTCATCTTGTGGCACTGGACCCAACTGCTCACCGAGACGATTCTAAAAAGCCTGCACAACCTATATCTATCTCAAACCAACTACGAGTACCCTCGCACTTTCCCAAAGTTTATCATCAGGCCCATCCTGAAACCTAGACGCAACTGTTCACCAAGAGCATTCTAAAAAGTTACTAAAACAGTAAAGTAACTACTACTACTAGTACTACTAATACTTATTATATATTACACTATTTACTTTAAATAACGAACAATAAATAAAACTAAATTTAAGTTCTAATCTACAGAATAACTACTCAAACCAAAATAAACGAGAAATCTGTATTTTTGTTACATTTCTTCAAATCGGTAGGAACGAAAGCACGTGGTTTGTCGATTGACCATCATAGCATCATCGGGACATAACTAGTCGTGACGTGTTTTCGTAAGAAAGGAATAGCATATTGCATTTTCAAAGTGATGAAAAGTGACAGACATAGTGTGTCTGTACCCCAGTATTCGCACCGGCCAGTATAAAATGGCCTCCGCTGGCTATAAATATTTTCAATGAAATATTGAATTTGACTCAACTGTGGAATGAAATTCCATCTTTTTTGTAATTAGAAGTCTTTGACGACTTTCCGCACCACCTCACACAACAAAAGCCCATAATTAGCCGCGAAAATCCTATTATTTTGTTTTTTTTTGTGAGAGTCATGCACACTCCGCACAGGTCGTTAACATGGACGCAACTGAACGGAAAGGCGGGCGACCGCGGATTAAATAAGCGCAACAACACCAACGCTTGGTGACTCGAGTCGCGAACAAACTGAGAAACATTAGGCTTCTAGTGGAGGTGTTCTATGGGCTGTCAATTCCCAGCTGCATTAATTTTAACGACTCTGTGAGAACATCTCGCGATGCACAAATAGTGGTATTTCAATTTGCATTTCGAGCAACATAGCATTTCTCCTCAATTTATCGTAGTATTACACCCGTGGCATTTCATCTTCGCAAGGTTATATTCGTGTGTAGACTCATGTACGTGTGTAGTTCATAAAAAAGTACACAAAAAACCGCGCAGATATCGCGGCTCTATGACTTCGCGCCGTGCTCTTAATAATTAGACCGTTCGTCGCTTCAGCGGTCAAGCGCTGCAGCGCTGCAGCGGGTGCAAACGGTGACCGTTAGATCCGCTGCTTACCGGCTCACGCGTCGGCGATAAACACTAACGTTATGATATTATTTTTAATGTCGTTAGTGATATCTTCAAAACTAATGCTTATTTTTGAAAACTGTTTTTTACACTGCATTTCTCAGTTCAATAGCTACGCAACGTTATCTCTCACAACTACACCGAGAGCAGAAGTTTCGGGTCACTAGCATTTACTTCAATATCGTGAAAAAGAATAAAGCTATCGTATTGAAATAAATTGAACCTTATAGACAATTTAATAATCCTTCGTTACGCGTATAAAAACTTATGGGTTGCCGTGAAGTAATGGCCTTAAAAAAGTTATAATCATAATGATCCCTTTTTTTCAAATCAGAACTTCTAATTTTCGCAACTGTTTTTGCTTTTGTTTTGTTCTGTCATAAAATGTATTTATAAGAAGTCTTCCAGGTATCCAATAGTCATTATTAAAGTAGTAATTATGTCACTCAAACCTGAGGAATGTACGAGAATCCTCACGATCCTGGAAAATGGGAGCAGTCAGCGAGAAACAGCAAGAATAGTCGGTGTATCGTTGTCTACAGTTCAGCGTGTTCCTACGCAGACCAACAACAGGCAGACCCAGGTGTACGACGACACTGGAAAATCGATATCTAGTCAACTCTATGCTGCGAAATCGGTTTCTTACGGGAACAGCACTCACTCATCATTTTTTAGGGCTTGGTAGAAGCAACCCTTCTGCTTGGACTGTAAGATGGCGACTTGCTGAAGGTAATTTGAAACTATTTAGACCCGCAAATGGTCCGAAACTCGAGAGGCACCATCGTATAGCAAGACGAATTTATGCACGCGAACGATTGAAAATTGGTGAAATGTCGGGTTCTCGGACGAATCAAAATTTATGCTGTATACACAAGACGGAAGGGCAAAGGTGTACAGAAGACCAGGAGAAAGATTTATGCAAGCCTGTATTGAAGAAAAGGTGGCATATGGTAGTGGTTCGGTACTCGTGTGGGCTGGAATTTCTGCGGAAAGCCGAACAGAGCTTGTAGGGATCGAAAACGGTACTCTTAATGGCGTAAGATACGTGGATGAAATCCTCAACGAGCACGTCGGTCCATTTATGGCAAGACTTGGTAAGAATGCCATCTTTATGCACGATAACGCCCGTCCCCACACTGCTCGTGTAGTGCAAGACTACCTTGATGAGGTGAATATTCGTCCCATGGTGTGGCCAGCACGTAGCCTCGACCTCAACCCGATCGAGCACGCCTGGGACGAGCTCGGACGACGTGTAAGACAACGAGATCCTCCATTAATTACGCTTCGTGACTTGAAACATGCATTGGTAGAGGAATGGGAGAACATTCCCCAACAGTGTTTCAGAAACTTGGTGTACAGCATGCCGAATCGCATTGCAGCAGTCCAGACAGCACGTGGGGGTAATACAAAGTACTAAACTGTGTTAAAACTACATGTAAATATAAAAAGTTCAATATTTTCAGTTTTGGTTTTGCAAGCAAAATGACGCCATTTTTAATTTGTCGTTTTAAACATAATAAAATAAATGGTCAGTAGTAAATGTAATGTATTTCATTTTAGTAATATTAAATTGTCTATAAGGTTCAATTTATTTCAATACGATAGCTTTATTCGTTTTCAAGATATTGAAGTGAATGCTAGTGACCCGAAACTTTTGCTCTCGAGTGTATAAACAATCACTTTTCTTAATCACAAGTAATAATTTCAAATTATTTGCTTGCATTACACTTCGGAGATAAAGGGAGGGAATTAGTATTGTTATTACAGTACAGATTTTTGTATCGTTATGAGTTTAAATTTGGAACAGCTGTCAAAACTCAATCGGGTATCTATTCTAGTATCTATAGATATTGAAACAGTTATCGATACGAAACGTCGATTCCGTATGTTTTTTTAATATAAACCGCACGACATTTGATCTCTCTGATAGGAACTTCATTGGTTTGTCTATGATTAAAAAAATACCATTCATCATGACAAATTGCCACCATTGCTGTTTTTTCTTGGTTTTCTGCTGTTACTTACCTACGTATGATATGTTTCTAGATAAAGTTGTCTATGCAACTGTACATAATTAGGCCTTAAAACACTCGTGTGGTCCTATTATGAAACTGGCTGACGCTCGTTTCATAAAACCACACTCGTATTTTAAGGCGTCTCATTATAGATCAGTCGCATAAACTAATATTATTACATTTTCCTTCATAGATTAATAATTTTACCAATGTAGAAAAACAAGAAAAGCAAAAAGTGCAACTCAAGCCCTTTCATATGATTTCTTTCATGCATTTCTTTTTGCCCAACTCATATAAAATTTCTAATGTTTCATGTACGTGGATTCCAAAACCAAACCATTCCAAATTTGAAATTGATAGCGTAAGTAGTTTGTAAGATATTTCACTTTGTGACAGACGGACCGAGCCACACCATAAGGGTTACTTTTTTCCCTTTTTTGGTTTGGTCTGGCTTATCACAATTGCTATTGCACGGTGTCATTATAGGCACGCAATAGAAATGACATCTATTAATACTAATAATATTAATAATGTTCACTTGTTCCGTAAAACGTAATTTGTTCGGCATTTTTAACGAATCAAGGTGACCTCCGAAGAAAATAGCTGATGTTGCAACCATACTAAAAACGCTGAGAGAGTTCCGGAAACGAAATATTTATATCTCTTAATATTAGTTAACAGGTGAATGTTAAATATTATTATGTCGTTATACATCCCCGGGGAAATCCCCAAGTTCTGTTCTATTTAGGTATGAGTTTAGATTATTAAGCCTTATACATATTTAACTAACAAGGGACGATAGTTTTGCTTTCATAAAAGGCAGATAATTCTTAACATTACTTTATTGTCTATGTGTTGTACTGTACTGTTATTGCCGTGATGTTTCTGGTTCGTAATATTCCTGCTCAACATTCATCTCATCAGCTCGGCGTAACATAATAGGGAGGTGAACAACTAAACTTACGAGTAGTTTAGTTATTCACCGAGTCAATATCTAGTGCAATGTGAATGTGATAGGATCAGCTTATGGCGAGCTCGAATTTCATTACGTTACTACTTAAACTAGTTTAGCTTCGCAATCAGGCATGTATTTACGGTGATCAACAGCGTGGATGGATATCGTTAACTTAGTTTAGTGAAGCAATTATTTTGGACGTTAATCTAAAGTGGACTTAACATAATACCTATGTCTAAATACCATTTTTTTACTTTCTTGCTTTGAAACTTTATAGCTTGTCAATGAATGCAATAGTCACATGTCGTAATCGTTTGGTTAGTAGGGCGAATTAAGGTAACCTGGTAAATTAAGGCGCCGTAGGTTCAGTGAAGTTAAGCGAACAGTGTTTTTGAAACAATATAATTCGTGTGTTTATAATAATACCTATGGTTCAAAAAAAATACGAATAGTAATCTTGAGGCTTTTCTTCAGGGAAATCAGTGTTTAGAAACATGATTTAGGATTTTTCGCTCGATAGAAAAAATCACGAACATAGGTCTAAAAGGGTCTAAAATACATTTAAAATATTTGTTACATATTACGAACAAAAGCTAAAAATATTAAAATGGCTTCTAAAAATCGGCAATATCATGTTTGAGGGAAATCAGTGTTTACTTTTTTATTTATTTAAATGGCCAAAAAATTAAAATTAAAAAACATGATTTCCGCGCTTCCGAGCACGCACTTCCATCTCGCTCACGCTTATGCTCAGTGAGAGGGAGAGAAGACCATGAACCTACGGCGCCTTAAGTGAAGTATACAGGCAAACTTCTTCATTTATTTCATCTGTAAACGTGAGTACTCTTAAACGCATCAAATAAAACTAGTGGCTCTGTGAGCTGTAGACCTCGCGGGTTTGTTTCAAAACGGTTGAATTTAGTAATTTTTTATACCTTATTAACCCATGGGCCAATTGAAATCGTGGCCATTATCATAAAAACGGCCCTGATTCTGGTTAAACGATCAAATTTAAAGGGTTCCAGAATTAAGTCTGGTCAGTCTTTGAACCCGTGAAATTGCAACATATGAGCAACCCACAGCAAGTTCTCTTGGTCCTAGGTCAACTACTACCCTTGGTAACTTCAAGCCCTGCGACTTGTGAATGGTGACTGCCCATGCTAATATAAGCAGAAACTGAGTTCTAGAACATGTGAGCTCCTTGGAACGCCAAGTTCTCGTGACAGCGAGCGGCGATAGGCACTGATCCCATCATGGTTGGGCCATTGTAGTTGTCAAATCTGACCATTACTACCAAAGGGCGATCAGCGGGTGCTGCACGATTAGGTGGATACACCAAATCGGTTACGGTGCCAACGGAACCATTTACTAAACCTTTCTTAACCCTTTTTCTCGCCAAGGCTCGCATCGCAACTCACGACACTCGCGTTTTAAGACCCTACTTATACAACAGTTGCATAAAATTCTATTTATTAGTGTTCTTAATTCCCCCAGGTGAATTAACTCTGGTGCATTAAGTTAACTCCAGGATATATTCGGCGAGAAATGTGTCGCGATTGGATTCTTCCCCTTGACATCCAAGGGATACAATCTATGTATTGGCATTCGAACTCATTTGGGTTCCGATATATGTATTTCCAACAAATAAGTTCCGTTTTTTGCATGGTTTAGATTTTGAACTTTTCTTCCAATCATACTAACATAAATGTTTAACGCAGTTCCTGCTAAAGGTACCATTTCAGACTGTTATTTAGTCTATGAATTGGGTCGGATTTTGACCTGTGTGGTGTCGGGTAAGGTAAACGTCCGAGTGCTCGTCGCTATACTAGTATATGGCATGGGCACTCTATGTCAAAGCAATATGAGCACAAAGTATTACATGGTTTTACAATATATGTTTATTTTGAATAGATCTATCATAATTTACCAATTTAATGAGTGGCCGCTCACCTAAAAAATTACAACACTTTTACCCAAACCCCCTTTATTTGTCATTTTAGAGATTATTTATTTGAATTTCGAACATTGGAAACCATCATTATATTCGATGCTTTAGTTTACACTCGTACTAATTTCAATTTTTCAACCTCAGATTTTGTGCACTTAGGTATTAATTGCAACGACTTTTCCGAAAATTTAGTACGAGTGTGCTCTAAGGCATCGAAATCGGAGTTCAAGATACAGTGGACGGAACATAAAATTTGTACCAAGTCAGTACTCAACGCTGACCCCTTTCTTGTAATTTTTTGCGTTTTCAACCCATAACTCCGCCATATTTCAAAATATCGAAAAACTGACTCGACAAAAAAATTCTGTATACATACCGAACCTACTCACAAAACTTCATGAGAATCGGTTGAGTAATGTTAGCTCTAGGCGAGAACAGCGGGAAATCCAAACATCGGCATGAGCAAAACGATTTTTCGTCCAGGCTGAAGCACAGACGCTTCGCTCGCTTTCGCCCGCTCGGTCGATAATCAATAATGTTGACTTTTCTCGAAAAAGGATTAAAAATATAGTTACATGGAGAAAAAAGTAACAAATAATCACAAAGTCATAAAAGGGGGTATACTCTTCCCGCAAACCGCACCTTCACATGAAACGACTGTCATCGTCGAATCCGACTCGGCTGGGCAGCGTTTGGGAAGCTACGGCACATCTTTTCGTCCAAAGACGAGAGTCTTTAAATGATATTACGAGTTTGGCACTGGAACGTGGTCGTTTACTACGGGAGTCCGCTGGATGCGGGTGGCGCAGCACCGGTCATATTGGCACTCTTTGGGGGGGGGGGGGGGGGGGCGGCTATGTACAGCAGTGGTAGTCTTACGGCTGATATGATGATGATGATAATGATAAAATAATTGACACATTGCGATATTAGCAAGTGATATTATTGTGCACGTCATAATGAAGTAGTTCGTAAACCCTCGACCAAGGCCACTTGGACTGCAATTACGGATAACATAATGATTGCATGTTTGCGCTACACAGCTGCTTGGTAAATTAAATAAAAAATATTACGGTCTCTTATTTCACAGTTATTCAAAAAATCCTTTTGTTTAACGATTTACACTAATTAACCCTATATCTGGTTTACATTATTGCTCGTATTGAGCTGTAGTTTAGCTAAAGGTATCTCATAAGTTTATTCCTAACACAGGTTTTAGAACGATGAATAAAAGTCAAGGGAGCCTTGCCCTTATCCGGCCCAGTTGCGCCCAGACCCTCATCAACATAGCCGTTCTTTATGGAAGTGACGGACAAACGTAACTACAAAGGTCTTTTTTTTACTAAACTGTCAGCACAATATACGATTGTGGGGTATTTTGTACTATTTGGCTTGACATTATTTCTTATGAGTAACAATTTGTTTGTGTAAGAAATGAATATCAGAAGTAAGTAAAGAGGCCTCGGTAGTATGTACATCTTTGTACTCTTTGACGTCGAGACCCTCGGTCCGTGGGGTCTCAATGCGCACAAGTTATTTGCGGAAATCACGAAACTTCTGGTTTAAGCAACTGGTGCCCGAAGAGCTGGCGGCTTTATCGCACAACCCATCAGCATTGAGTCGAATAACGTCGGTACAGTCACAAGCATAAACATATGACTATGGGCAGCGCTGTAAAAATATATGATTATCAATTGAAGGTTTAATTATGTGATGATACCTAGCGGGTAAAAATATGTGATGTTGTACAGCCGGCAGAATAATCGTTTGCCTGTAACATCATAAGTATCGGATCGGACCGAGTAAAAGTATCTGATAATACAAGAAATCAAAATTATGTGACATATCATCAGCATAAATATCATTCTACTGTAAACGTATTATAATCGGATCACATATAGACTGCATTAATATCTGACACTTCTGGTCGATCTGTAAAAATTCCGAGTAGTCTTGAGAGTAGCTTTGTCAATTCCTCGTCCGTCTTCTCGAAATAATTTGAACCCGAAATTTGTAACTAACAACCATGTGAAATTTAAGGACAGACTAACATTGTTGGTAGGTGCCTTAAACGAGTCGTCCGTCAGTGTTATGATAACATAATGATTGCATGTTTGCGCTACACAGCTGCTTGGTAAATTAAATAAAAAATATTACGGTCTCTTATTTCACAGTTATTCAAAAAATCCTTTTGTTTAACGATTTACACTAATTAACCCTATATCTAGTTTACATTATTGCTCGTATTGAGCTGTAGTTAGCTAAAGGTATCTCATAAGTTTATTCCTAACACAGGTTTTAGAACGATGAATAAAAGTCAAGGGAGCCTTGCCCTTATCCGGCCCAGTTGCGCCCAGACCCTCATCAACATAGCCGTTCTTTATGGAAGTGACGGACAAACGTAACTACAAAGGTCTTTTTTTACTAAACTGTCAGCACAATATACGATTGTGGGGTATTTTGTACTATTTGGCTTGAAATTATTTCTTATGAGTAACAATTTGTTTGTGTAAGAAATGAATATCAGAAGTAAGTAAAGAGGCCTCGGTAGTATGTACATCTTTGTACTCTTTGACGTCGAGACCCTCGGTCCGTGGGGTCTCAATGCGCACAAGTTATTTGCGGAAATCACGAAACTTCTGGTTTAAGCAACTGGTGCCCGAAGAGCTGGCGGCTTTATCGCACAACCCATCAGCATTGAGTCGAATAACGTCGGTACAGTCACAAGCATAAACATATGACTATGGGCAGCGCTGTAAAAATATATGATTATCAATTGAAGGTTTAATTATGTGATGATACCTAGCGGGTAAAAATATGTGATGTTGTACAGCCGGTAGAATAATCGTTTGCCTGTAACATCATAAGTATCGGATCGGACCGAGTAAAAGTATCTGATAATACAAGAAATCAAAATTATGTGACATATCATCAGCATAAATATCATTCTACTGTAAACGTATTATAATCGGATCACATATAGACTGCATTAATATCTGACACTTCTGGTCGATCTGTAAAAATTCCGAGTAGTCTTGAGAGTAGCTTTGTCAATTCCTCGTCCGTCTTCTCGAAATAATTTGAACCCGAAATTTGTAACTAACAACCATGTGAAATTTAAGGACAGACTAACATTGTTGGTAGGTGCCTTAAACGAGTCGTCCGTCAGTGTTATGATTATTTGCCTAAGATTAGACTGCGTAGTAAACTGGTGATATCAAAGTGTATCAAATCATTCACATTGTAACGGTGTATAATGATATTAAAAACGATGATATAAATCAAAATCATTCACATTTATTTATACTATTAACATACAAACAAAATAAATTCTTGTAAACTTAATATTCTATTCAGTATTGACACTAAACTACGTCTTCAAAAAACCAAATTTAACTTATTGTTAATATTAAGTATAACCGCCCTAAGCATGTCTAACGTCCTCCAGCCTATTCCGCTTTGACATAACCATATTGTTACAAAATGGTCTAATCCCCCTATGGAATCCCAGATATCAAAGCAATGCTGGATCAGCGTTGCTTTGGTTCTGGCTTCAGTTGGGGCCTGTTGTAGTGCCATCAACCCCCACAAGTTTCAATGGGAGTTCAGGAGCTCAATCTTCTTTTGCTGGTCTATCCAGTGTCTCACAATACGACTGTTACTCACTTCCTGATACATTTTAGCAATAGTTCTGGCGTTTTTACCACAAAAGACAATCTTGTGTATTTCAAACAATTGATATGCTAACTTCACGTACCTAGCATACCATTTTCCTCCGAAACGACTAAAAATTAATACCCTACCTTTTCAAAGCATTCCCAAGAGTTCCTGATACTTTAAATACAGCTAGCAGAACTATTTAGCATAAAAACTTAAAAATATACCTTACTTTAATTCAATGATATGCCAACTTCACACATGATCTGCTGATAGTTTAAGAAGAGTTCTAGGCTTGTGTTTGGTCTTAAATGATAGCTCTAGCCATGTAAAACGTAGAACTTTGGAGTTCCAGGCTCCAGTGCTACATCTTATACCTAAAGAAAATTTATGAAAACTGAAAATTTTGACATGCAAGTGCTATACGATTACATTACATTTAAATGGCTCTGGCTTGTTTGCTAGGCAATGAAACAGATTTGCCAATAGAAAATAAAAAATCTTCAAACCTAAGCTAAACAACTTACTTTAAAGGACGAAAATTATTTTCATTGTCTTAGGATTCAGACAGATTATATGCAAACTTCACACGTGCTCTGCTGATAGTTTTTGAGGAGTTTTAGGCTTGTGTTTGGTTTTACATGATAGCCCTAGATATGTAAAAAATAGAACTCTGGAGTGCCAGGCTCTAGTGCTACATCTTATACCCAAAGAAAATTTATGAAAACTGTAAGTTTTGACATGCAAGTGCTATAGACAGATTATAAACAAACTTCACACGTGATCTGCTGACAGTTTTTGAGGAGGTCTAGGATTGTATTTGGTCTTAAATGAATAGCTCTTTCCACCACGGGCCTAGAACTTCGGACTTCCACTCTAGTGTTACATCTTATACCTAAAGAAAATTTGACAAAAATGGAAATTTGGACATGCTAGTGCTCTAGGATGAAAACTTAATTTCAAAGGATTCGGGCTTGTTTGTTAGATAATGAAACAGATTAGCCAATAGAAAATAAAAAATTCTTCAAACCTAAGCTGAAAAACTTACTTTGAAGGACGAAAATAATTTTCATTGTCTAAGGATTCAGTCAGATTATATTATGCAAACTTCCCTCTCCTCCTAAACTTAGCTCTATCCAAGTGGAGCCTAGAACTCTGGAGTTCCAGGCTCTAGTGTTACATCTTATACCTAAAGAAAATTTTACAATATGACAACGGAGGAGTTGGTTCCTATCAAAAACATAAAGCTATGGACCTAACAAGTACTGAAAAAATTTGGTGCTATTGTCCAGCGTGTCCACAATTTCACCTGAAACTGCCCTACTATTTACTATTCTTTCAGGCGGTTTCATATTAGGAGCTCAAATAATTTGCTCTGCTTTTTGCAGGCAGAACACTGTTAATGACGTTTTCTGCTTCCATTATAACAAAATCCTGTGTTAACGTATAATTTTAACTTGAACTGGATGAATTCATAATTCTAAATTGAAAATATTAGTATAGGAACTGCTTTTACGTGCCTGTCACTATCAAGTAACGACAGTTTTTTATTAAGAAAATACTTAATTACTTAGGTATGTTTCACGGGCTTTTTGTTCCATTAATTACTATTCAAAAGCTAACTACTAACGACAACTTTATTACTACTACACGAAGAAAAAAGCGCGGTATTTAAAAAAGGTATTGACCTTACTGTAATTGTACAGTGCCTCAGAATCATGTTTTTAAAGCTTTCGTCTCTATATGGTCTATGACAAGCGTATTGAATTATGCTCCCTAGGGCAAAAAAACTATAATGAAAAAAAAATGCAGAAGGATCAAAGCAAGTTTTTCTCCCTATAAACGGGCTAGAAAATACTATTTTTTTCGAATAGAAGGAGTGAAAAATAATATGGTAAGCTAAGCGCGCGCGAGCCGCGAACCGTAGCGCAGTATGTATCGCGGTGGATAAGTGAGTGTATCTCGGGTGCGGGCGGGGAGCGGGCGCGGCGAACCGACGGCAATCAAAGAAGCTTGCGCTTTCAGAACTAGATTTTTGTGTTGTGCTAACTGCACCACCAAATACGTAGGGCGAATACCCGGCAATCATAGAAGAATACTGCGAATATCGGATTGTGTATACGTATACACAATCCGATATTGATAGATGAACTGGTATTCAGAAAGTTAAACCATAGAGCTTAAATTGTCGATTGACTGTGAAGAATAAGACAATGGCATTTCTCCACTATACGAGTGGGTAGTACTCAACTCACAAGGCGATATACCTCATTGAAAAATACTTCAGGGTTCAAAAGGGAACCTTCCCATCTAGACGAGTCCCGCGATTTATCGTCCAAACACTCTCGAGTAATGAGATAACAGAGATTTATTTGTTTGTAATTTCGCTCAGCTGCTGCGTTAATGTAGATTAGAATTAGGAGAAATGGGTCAGTTTATTTGTAAGTGCCTGTTTTCTTCTTTTTTACTTCTTTTTAGCCGTGTTAATTGCACTTAAGAGATGAGAGAGGTTACCTGATAAGGCTACGTAATTAACTGGCGTGTTTTTGGTTCTCTTTATAACCAAAGCTACTAGGTACGTTTGAAGTGATTAAAAGTCCTTAATGAAATTCTCCTTACGAGTTATTCAGTTATCAATATTGAGCGGTGTTATTAGGTTTTAACTAAGTAAAATAACGAGTAGGTAAATTTTTACTGACAAAAATAGCCCTATTTATCGTATGAACATTAGCATTTACATGACAAAGTGTCAGGATCAAACAAGGTGATATAATCAATACATTTCTAACGTTAACAAAATAATTTACCCAACCCTGAATACCTAAATCCATTGTAACTAACTAATCACAATGGCCACCATTCCAAATAATAAGCGAAAAATACCTCCTTACACTTTAATTCTCAAGAACATACCAATAATTACATATTGATAGTTCAACGAATTCAAAATGAAATGTATTTTTTGCGGCAAATAAATGATATTTATTAAATAAATGAATTTTTCTCAAACATGTTCTGGAATGTATGCGGTAATATCACGCAATGAAGACAAGAAGTTTCTTGTTTATGGCTCCCTACATTACTTCTTGGCTTTAGGCAAAGAAGTAGTGTATGAAAACCCTAACTAAAAACATTATTGTCCGCTACTCTAACTTTTTAAATTTGCTTACTAATATCAAACTGACAAAAAGGAAAAATTACATACTGCCAACCATCACTAGACTCTGTAAGCAGACTTGCAACATAAAAAAAAAAAATATGGTACTATACTTATGTGCGGCTAAACATGGTGCTTGAACGGCTTGTTGAAATAGCATGTTTAAAAAATAAAAAAGGCGGCAAATTACACAAATGTTTTCTGAACTTTCGTTCCGATTGTAATTTCAACGAACTACATATAGTATTAAATTGATTACCTTGTAGGTATTTATTTTAATTTTAATATTTCCTCACATCGTTTGAGAAAAGCACTATACAATCCTCGGCCGGAACAGGGATTGCTGGAGTCGTTGTATCCGGCCTTGTCTAAGACTCGGCCGTCTACCCCTAAGCTCGTCCAGCAATCCCTTACTTCACGGCCTCTGCAGTAATGTACTATTTTTCTGCAAGTAGGCCGTAATGACACTTTTACTAATCAAAATTCTACCAGCGTTGTTTTGATAGGAACCAACTCCTCCATCGGCCGTCTTTAATTTTATGGCGGTCATTTTGAATAACACGTATATTATTAATATCTCGAGTTCTAAATAACGAAGAATCACAAACTTAGTGTCTATATATGTTAACGATTGAAGTAGATTTGTCTCCAACGACGCCGGTGGATCGTCCGCTATGTTGGATACTGATTAGTTGTCAGTGCGCACGTGCTGCGCAGGCGACGTTCAGGCAAGAAGTGAGAACCCCATGAACTATTCGCACTGCTGACAGACTGGTATGAAGTAGCTGCAAACCATTATAACTACATTCACATCAAACTACACCGCCATCTAGCAGCGCCACATAAACATCACCAGTAGTTTAGTTTGACTTACCGTCCGCAAACGCCATAGAATATTGACGAGCGCGCCATCTATTGGTGAGGAATTACAACACTCAGTACAACCACAACCAGTCAGAATCTAGCTCGTTTTACATATTCTCCGACATATATACATATTTGGGGTTAAGGAATTCAACTAAATATTTTTTTAGAATTGGCTAGTCGGTGTAGTGATAACATTTCCTAAAAGTTTACGTGCCAAAATCTAAGGACTTTCAAAGAAATAAAAGAGAACTCCCATGCCGCATCAGCTGTTCTAATCCGTGAGCAAATATTTATTATCACTCCGAGAATTTACTTAGCGTTAAGGTTGGTGCACACTATTTTGAACCAACGTAAAAATGTGACTTCGTTATAAAATATTTTGTAGTAAAAGGGCATTTTCGCGAGAAGAGATGCATCGTTAGTTACGTCACCGAGTATAAGTTAAAAATGTTCAATTTTGTAACCAAAATTAACCATACAATTTGTATGACAAATAAAAGTTACAAAATGGAACACTTTTAACTTATACTCGGTGACGTCACTAACGATGCATCTCTTCTCGCGAAAATGCCCAAAAGCAACCAATGTTATGTCGTTAATGCTAATTTACAAACGATATTGATGTAAACAAAATATCAAATAAATTAGAAAGAAAAAACTAAGTTTGGTCAGCCACTATACACAAAAACATATTCCACAGGTGTGACGCATCTAGTGGTAAAATAATTGTCAATTATGAAGTAGGATATCCAACTGAGAAAATCCATTTATCTTAAACATTAACGTGTCACTCAATATCGTGAATCAGCATTCTGCCTGTGACTACTGACACTTTAGGCTGCGCAAATATAAGTAGGTAAGTATTTTTCACATACTCAAACAGTTCGGCAAATGAGACCGAAACTGTGCTGGTTGTAAACTGTTGAAACTTCAATGTTAACGTGGAAATAAAGTAAAAACCTTTTTCGTGAAACAATGCGCCGCGCCGCTTGTGTACTAAGCATTAGACTTGGTTTTTTCTATTCTTTTTATAATCGATATCTCTGGAACACAGCAGCTGTGCCGTCTAAACGCGATGCGGCGTCTAACAGTACTTTTTGTTCATTTTAGCGAGCGTGTGACAGCCGTGAGTATTTTAGGAATGGCTGGTGACCCTTCAGTAGCAGATTGCAAATGTTTCATTTACATTCCTTTTGTGTAGTAGACAAGATACGAATCTCACCAAGCAAACGGAAAGGAACAAAGTAAATCAGTTCTATGCACTCAAACAAAGTTACTCGACGAGCTAAATTATTATTATTTCGCTCGTATGGCATAAGAGCTAAATGTAAACGGAGGACATGAGGTAAAGTGTCACGTTACGTATACAAACAGTATTTACATACAAAGTGACGTACACAGTGTCGAAAGACCAGCATGTTTTCCTGAATAGGTACATGTACTTATCCTGCTGCTGACTATAAATGTATCAGGTGCCGTCAATCATCAACCTCCTTACTGACACGCTACTAATAAGCGCTGACAGGTTGAGCGGTTCGTTATATTGGTAATATTACTATGATGTCCCAAAATAGCTAGCTCTGGTGTTAAGAAAATGTCATTGTAATTACTATAAAGATTGCAAGTCTAACTCTTCTGAAGTCATAAGCTCAAAATAACTTCGCTTTGCAGTATTTGACATCTAATCTTAACAATTGGTGTCATTAAGGTAACTATAAAATGCTATAACATTAAAGAATATTGTTCATAATCATTAACCTACTTTTACTAATTTCCGAGGCAAATCTTTAATTGACAATATTTTATCATTCAAAGCGACCCTTACTTGCGGTCATTGATAGCACGCTCTTGCGCTAGTATACTAATAGTTGAGAGTTCGTATCATTTTGAAATCAATTATTTAGTTTCAATAGGAGGCCTTGTTCCTCGTTATCGGGACTGACTGGACCTATTCATGATTTCAAAGTAGCAAAATATTCAAAAACTTAAAATATTTACTCCGACCTCTCAAACAGTTTTTCCACAAACGTGGCGTAAAGTAAGGAGAATTTGATTTTGTATGGTAATAAGTATTTTAACTTTCTCCTAGCGCATCTTCGGCGGAAATATTCTGGATTGGCGAGGATATGGAACACGAGAATGTTATTATTTCTTGATGGAATATTGAATTGTATATCTAACAGACACTATGACTCGGATGTATGTAGACTTTTCTTGAGACGGGAGTGGTAAATTGCGCGACCTGGCAATGATTATCTTTTGTGTCATAAATATTATAAAGAAATTAAGTTGATGAATTAGTACGAGTAGCTTAATAATATTTACCTTTCTACGAAAGTTGGCGTTTCTTAGTACATTTATGTTGGCCGACTATTACTCTGTTGCTAGTTATGCCTACTTGATACCGTGATCGTTTTCCTTTTAAATTCATTATATTATGTACTACTGCCACGATTTTTTTCACATTCCCATATCTCGCAAACGAATCTCTAATTTGAAAAATCATTTGAAGAAACCCGTAATATTTTTGAACAAGCTAGGAGAAGCTTTTGGACCGAAAAAAAATGCATCCCCACCTTAAAAGTCAAGGAGGTACTACCACAAAAAAAAAACAATATTCTATACTTCTGTTTTGTCGGCGTGATTGATTTAGATACTCATGCCAAATTACAGTTTTCTAATAGTAATGGTTACTGAGGTAAGGCGGACGGACAGACGGACGGACGGCCAGACGGACATGGCGAATTCATGCATAGCTAGGGTTTGCAATTCGAATATCCGAATATTCATATTATTCTAATATTCGTCATAAATATTATTCGAATAATACAACACGAACTATTCGAATTATTCGAATATTATGTACACTATAAAAAAATATATAATTACTGTTACACTTAATAAAACCGTAGGAATATGTTTTTGCAGGTGAATGTTACACTAGATTTATAAGGAATTGATATAAAACACAAATATGAAAGACCCAAAATTAAAAAATTTCTCCTTATCTGGAAGTACTCGTAATGATACTGGGAAAGTCGGCAACTCGACGTGTTACAATTTCAATGCATATGCGAGAATCCCGGGACCCTTTTTCTATCTGCTAAACATTTAGTATTACTTTAAGTCTATCTTCTTTTTCTACCTAGCGTTATCCCGGCCTTTGCCAGGGTCCACTTTCCTACTCGCTTTCCTCGACTTCTTCTTTTGTGAGCCCGTTTTCGCTCATATCGGCCTTCACGACATCCAGTCATCGGTCTGCCGCGGGGTCGAGGGCCGTCGAGAACTAGGCCATGGCATTTGTTCCCTACGTAGTCCGACGGCCTGCGAGAGACGTGACCGAACCAACGAAGGCGACATTCCTGGAGCTTATCCGCAACGTCACGAAAACCGAGGATCCCATCGATGTACTCGTTACGAATGCGATCCGCACGCGTAACGCCGCACATCCACCGCAACGTCTTCATTTCAGTAACGCGAGTAAGCTCCTGAATGTGCCTTCCAAGAACTGGCCACGTCTCACTGCCATATAACAGGACTGGTCGTATGACGCACTTGTACACTAGCCCTTTGAGTCGAAGTGGTATTCTGCGATCGCAGATGACTCCTGTGACCTCTCGCCATTTAGACCACGCCGCGCTGATTCGGGCTCGGATGTTGTGATCAATGGTCCCGGACTAGGGTGTGCATTATTCGTCCGTTTTTAGTATTCGAATAATATGAATAGTAAAATTTTCATTATTCGAATATTCGAATATTTCGAATAATACGAATATTTGAGAAAATAAAACAAAATTTTCGATTTGAAGTCATGTAATATCAATTATAAAGTTAGATTTAAAAAAGTTGTCCATTTAAGACCATTATACAAATTAACATTACTGAAATTGTACTATTAGGTATCAAATTTCAATAGTTACAAAGTTTTTTTCTTTATTAGAAGTTTTATATTCGGTGAAGTCACTATTGTCCTCCATTTGAAGCCTTTCTTGCTCAACATGAGGAAAGGAACTCGATCTGCTAAAGAAAAAACGAATAAGTAAGAATATTTTTCACTGATTAATTTTGAATTTTTCTAAATAGTTTTCGTATCGCTGAATTTGTGAATAATGTATAGGATTATTTTGATCATGATATTCATGATCATTCCTGAATAAATACGTGTAATATAATATATGTAATACTGTTTTTATTTAACTGATGCAATAAAAGTATTAATAAAGTTTTCAGACGTGATACCTTTTATCGCATGTTACTGCCCTAGCTAGCTAGAATACAAATTGAATATGTAGTAATGTAAAATCATACTAGATCATAATTTGCACGTAAAATAGGTATCAGTTTAATGTCTAATTATTTTCACCACAGTACTTAATGCATACAAGAAAACAATTTACTTACATCACCCAGGCCAGCAGTAGCGTGTGTGCTAAACACATGCACTTTAATTATTAAAAACACAATGTTAATAGGTCCCTTCTACGCACGGCACGATAATGACAATAACAACTAACTCCCAGAACTGCTAAGTACTGCTTATATAACCGTGATGGGATTAGCAGAGCCATAAACTTAAAGTAATATCTGACCGAAGCTTACAGGGAGAAACAAAAGCCACTTTACATGGCATTTCTTGACCTGCAAAAGGCTTTCGATTGCATCCCACGTCAGATGATCTGGTGGGCACTGAAGGTGAAGAACGTGCCACAGTTCTATATTGACATCATCCGAGATATGTCATATGTACCGCAACTCAGTTTCTCTAGTGAGGACCGCCGTTGGCGACACAAAACACTTCCCTATTGCAGTGGGTGTACACCAAGGCTCGGCCCTAAGCCATTTCTGTTTAGTGTGGTGCTTGACGTCGTCACGTCGGAAATACAAGGTCCGCCGCCGTGGTTGCTCATGTATGCAGATGACATCGCGTTAACAGACGAGGATAAACAGGCATTAGAGCATAATATTCAATGGAAGGGCTCGCTAGAGAACGGCGGTCTAACACGAAATGTCGCAAAAACCGAATACATGGTCTGCGGAAGTACGGATCCCGAAATCCCGATCCTATTAAGATAGGTGACGAATTTGACACGAACAATGGCAAATTTATGTACCTAGGATCAGTACTGCATTAGTCCGGGAAGTCCTAACCTAACCTACCTGATCGTTAAAACTGTGCAACTCGTTCGTGTTTTGTTTCTAGTATGTTTCTAGTATCGAATCTAAAATAGGTATCGAATCTAGCTATATTACAACAGATCGTATTCTACCACGTGCACTTCCTTATGCATTTTAAATTCTGGTTTGATATTTTTTTTAATTTAAACGGGTACCTACCTATAGAACCCTTGCCCTTATTTGTGGCCGTGTTTACGTATGTCCTGGTGCCATCCGGATGTTTACCATGCATGTGCTAGGCTTCTGCCTAAAATATCCCAGCGATCGGCTGCGACTGAGCTCAATAATTTATGACGCAAACGCAACGGACGGCAATGGTCGGAGGACAAGCTTATGGGTTTTGTAAAATACCTATCAATATAACTCATTTCAAATTAAATCGGTTACGATAACTATCACAATCAACAACAACCTAACATAAATGCTTCTCACACAAACAACATTTTCAAAAGTATAATTACCTATATATCTAATAATTAATACGATGCACTAAATATTGATGGTAAGGTATTGTCGAGTGGACAAATACGTTTCATTAAATTCTTGGAAATTTGTTTGATTATTTAAGCCAACTGTACTGTACTCGTACTTAACTAAACACTGAATTTACTATTTGACGATATTTCCGCTTCTTTCGCACTATCTGAATTTAGACTACTTTTTCGTGATGAAAATATCCCAGAAATGTTATCCCCTCTGCACCGCATTCTGTTGTATTTTGGTATTAGAGTCGCGCGGGGACAGTTTGGATGCGATCCAGTCGTGCGCCTCGCTCACGCCGCGAGCACACAGACAAACAAGTTATCGGAAACTGATTATTGCGTTTCAGCTAAAAACTGTTTTATTAAGGTACATTTAATAATAATATTAACTGCATAAAGTGTATTTCGTTATTTTTGTGATGTGTGGTGATTACGAATCTTGTGATAATACGTTATACAGGATTTTTTTATATTAGTGTTTTTTTTTTTTCAATTAAACCAAAGTGTGTTTAATCAGAATACAAATAATTAAAACATGAACTAAGAAACTCCAGACAAAATAATATAGTGCATCGACACGCAAACAAATAATAAAACTATAAGTACTACTATTTTAAGCCTCGTAAAACGAGCAAACTGAAGCACATAAACAAGATGGCTTCTAACCGGCACGCGACTTCAATTATAAATCACAATACGTTTATTTGTGTTTGTATCTCTCTCTTGCTTCCAACTGCGCCCGAGAGTGCGGCGAGGACTTTTGATGATCACCGGCATGTTCCCATTGAAGATGGAGGGCGAAGGCTGACTAGGGAGTACGATTTGAGGCAAGGTGCACTCAGAGGCTTGATTGTAAAACCAAGCCGTCAATATGATTTGCAGAGTGTTGAAATGTTTCTGGGTATACCTTATGCTGCACCACCTATCGGCAACTTTCGTTTTATGCCACCAGGTAAGAAAAGTATTAGTGTGTAAATACTAGTTGCTGAATTATGAAAATACTTCAATTTTACTTAGTGAAGTTTAAAAATTTACAGCAAGTGCACCATCGTGGTCCAGCGTCAAGATGGCAACGCGGTTTCGTCCTGTCTGCCCTCAGACGCTTCCGCCGAAAAAAAAAGATGATCCGCAGTCTTTGGGTCGTCAGCGATACATAGAGCGGCTGGAACCGTTTTTAGCACACGAGTCTGAAGACTGTTTATACCTAAACATCTACGTTCCTTACAGAGGTAAAATATATAATATCTTTGTTACTCCTGCTCTTTTTCAAACGTAATCAAAGCACACTAAGAACTTTTTTACTCGGTACATTCAACATACAGAGTCACTGGTATTCGATACATGCTAAAACCATATATATTTATTCTAGTGATAGTTCTTTGCCTTTATAGTTAAAAACTTGCACGCAGATTATGAACTCAATCCGTTATCATATCGCAAGTTTTTTGGTCGATATAGTCGAGGAATGAACAAGTTCGTCTCTTTATCAACTTTATACTACTATATATTATGTAGGTTGGGATGGGACCTCAGTGAAATGCCTCGTTGTTTTAACAATTATTTAGTACTCGGAACTACGTTAACGCTTTTATACGGTAACCTGGCGGTCTTGCTATTCTATCTCTATCTCACTCTTTCTGTCCCTTTCACTCACTTACGTTCCGTTTCCCACATATATTTATTTATATTTTTTTATTTATACATTCCCGGACTGTACAAGAAACATTCTACAAATAAGAATGTTAAAACGACCCATCTCCTTATTCCTACAAAATAAGTAGTATATTAATAAAATGTTTTCGTTACGAGTTCAAAAATAGAGTATAAATTTTACACGGGATGAAAGTGGGTCTAGGTTCAAGTAAAAGTGCTTTGGGAGTTTGGTCGATACATAGTCGTGTTTTTTTGCTTTCGAATTCAAATGTTTTTACTTTAAAAAACATAATTCAAAAGCAGTTTGTCATGCACAGAATCCTAATTTAAAATCTTTTTTTTATCACTAATAATATTGCAAAATATTCACTTGAACATTAGCAATACACTAAAACAAAATAAAAGCACTTTATTAAAGTGTAGTCTTCACTAAAAAACCGACCACATTGATATAATCCAGTAACCCTGTCGTCTGAAAGTAAGGGGAAAGATGCGTCAAACCCGGTAAGTTCTGATTTTTTGCAGACTAGTTTATGATGTTGGTCCAATGAATAATCTAAGTTCGTGATTCTGAGCGCCGAACGCAACTTTGGTAAAAAATCGAAAATATTTTCATAAATATTAAAAATATTTTTAATGTATAAGCATAAGTCCATGTTTATTTTAATGTTATGATTCGTGGTTTTTAAAGATAATGGGGGAGGAAGCTCGTGCGCTGTTATTTCGACCTACATTGAAAACAAAATACAGATTACATGTGTAGAATAACCCCTACAAAATTGTTTGGCGTTTAATTGACAAAACGATGTAGCGGCTTATAAAATACCCCTAAATGTAATTAATAACCATACCTAGTTTTCGAGTAAAATATCTGCGACATGTGAACAGTTCGACCGGCAAAACTATAAAATATCATGTTAACGCGAATTTCCAACATCATCCTATGTTGTCTTGAAGTGATTAGATAGTAATAGCCACGTCAAAGGTAATTGCTTTGGCGGGAGTGATGATTAAACTTGCGTCAATATTCATTACCAATTACTAATCAGATTATTCATAAAATAGACAACAAATTAAATTTGAGAAATTATTCCAATAATATTTTATGCATGAGCTAATACAAGTCTGTATATTGGGCTGTCATTGTTACGTGACAATATTTATCAATCGGTGAACACTTAGAATTGCATTTTTGAATCATACAGGTATTGAGAAAATTATTCGACTCCATTTAAGACATAATGATAATCATAATAAAGCATTTAATTAATGAAAATAGAATGATTAAGGTCCATAAGATATCCGCAACGCAGGCTTCGTCAATTGCGTACGAACAAACATACATCCCCATAGGCATTTAACTAACCACGATAGAATCCGCAACAGGCTTCGTCAAATAATGATAATTCGTAATGATAATTACTACTGTAGATCTTATTAGGCTTGTTGCCCCTAGAAGCGAAACGTGCTCCACTTAAAAGTATCACAAACGCTAGTCGTATAATCGAAGAGCTTTTCCATATCTTTGACATTTATTCACAAATGATAAGGGTAGATGAGGTGAATCTCTGGCGGTTTGAAATGGTCGGGTCTAAAGTAGGGCTCCCGCTACACGTGTAAACCCGCCCGCCCGAATACCCGTGTTCTTAAGCCCGCGGTGCTAAGCGTCCGTTCCACACGGACACGCCCGAACCCGCCCGGACCGCGGGCGGGTACCCGGGTACCCGTGTACCCGTACACACGTACCCGCGGGTTCTAATTACACGCGGGTTCGGACCGTCCGCGGCTGTACGAGTTGAGGAAAATATAATATAATTATTTCATTTTACTCTTTTTGCATTAGCAACTCTATGGGTTTGGTGTGTATGATGTTGTTTTATATTAGGTATGTGGCAAAAGGAAACAGGAAGCCTATTTTTGCTCTATTGCGTCATAATATTGTATAAACTTAGTATTTTATTTAATAATTGCCCGACATAGGGCACGCAAACAGTTTAACTTTTATTTATAGCCGCTTATAGATATGATAGCTAAACAAAAACAGTAGGTAAGTACAGTCAGCCAAGAAAGTGGTCTACTTCTTTTGTACTTTATTGCATGCAAAATAAGGTACATAAGGCCCACTTTCTTGGCTGACTGTAAATGATAACTATTTCATATTAACCGAGCGCTTGTTGTATTGTACAGACGAGGAAATTTTATGTTTAGCACTTTTCCTTCCTTAGCGTCCTTCAAATAGAGTTGACATTTGCCAAATTCCCCTTCATTTTCGTCGACCGTACATGCCATTATGGTTCTAAATAAGGGACTGAATGTGGTGTAGAAATTAAGGGTTTTAACGTTACTTAATAAAGGTATTGCAAGGTCTCGTTTTTTTGGATAACCTGAAAGTCTTAGCGAGTAAACTATTGAAAAACAAGACCTTGAATTCCATAGCAATATTAAGTTTTATGCCTTTGCGATAAATTAAAAATTTCAACAAAAAAAAATGGAAGCTAATTACTTTCGTCTTAAGATTCCTAATTTTCTTTTGTTTGTTTTATTCGCCGTGTTTATATCATTACTTGGCATACTACAAGTAGAGCAAATAGAAACGAACTTCATCGGTCTAAAGCAGGTATAGTCTGTCCGGCTGCGTTAGAGTAAAGAGCCATAAAGATAAGCTAATTAGGTAACTATTGAAAAAAGAGCGTAAGTGATTCCTTCCGTGAAGAAAAAACTAACTTAAACGTTTGTACTAAGGTTCAATGTCAAATGACATCACTAAAATTGCAAATGCAATAACAAACATTCGAGGGTAGGGTTGCAACAAAAGGGAATTTTCAACTAGCATTCCGTTGGAACTGATTAATTCAAACAAAGAACACGAGGCAACAATACTCAAACACAACTGAATTCGAGAGTGGTCGACTTGATCCGCGAGGAGGCAATGAAAATTACAGAAAATATTTAGGCCGCCTGTTTTAGGCATGTTGAGGATATTGAAGACACTTTTTTTAGTCGAGATCAGAAACAATTTATTATTAAGGCGCTGTAAGTTCAGCGAAATTAAGCGAACAGATTTTGAAACAATATACGTCTGTTTATAATAATATGGTTTCAAAAAATACGATTAGTAATCTTGAGGCTTTTCTGCAGGGAGATCAAAGATTCGAAACATGATTAAGAAACTTTTGCTTGCTAGAAACAAATCACGAACATTGGTCTAAAAGGGTCTAAAATACACTTAAAACATTCGTAACAATTTATGCACAAAAGCTAAAAACATTAAAATGCCCTCTAAAAATCGGGAATATCATGTTTGAGAGATATCAGTGATTACATTTTTATTTATTAGAATGGCCAGAAAATTAAAGTCAAAAAACATGATATCTGCGCTTCCGAGCACGCACTTCCATCTCGCACACGCTTATGCTCAATGAGAGGGAGAGAAGACCATGAACATACGGCGCCTAAATGTAACAGAGAGCTCTGAAAGTGAATAGAAAGTTTTTTTTTCACTAATAATATATCATTGAATTATTTATGTTGTATTATTTTACTCACTTATTCATAATAAACACAATTAAACAAATATTTATATTACAGTTTTGACAACCCTATGCATCTGTGAAGATATCTTTTGTTGGTTGAAACACGAAAGGCATTTTAGGCTTTAATAGAAACTGTTTTTAGGTTGAAACTCGCTCATTTGTATTACGACTTGTCACTTTTCAAAATAAAAATGCTTTTTACAAGTTTTATTGCTCTTTACTCTACCGCCGCCGGACAGACATAACAATCCTATTGTCGAAAATCATCGGCAAAGTTGACTTTATTGGTAAAAAATCAGGACGTGAGGTGCCTAGTTTATAGTAAGTCAAAATTAAAAAATAAAAAGCCTTGCCGGCTCGATTTTGCTCGACTACAATGTTGCATACAAATCCCATTATTTGTCGTGGTACAATCTTTTTAAAAAGTTAAAACGGCTATGGTGGCACTACACTTGGCAATGCGTGTTCGCGTTGCGTCGTTGCCTCTCTTTCATTTGCCGTAGGAAGAAAAAGATGCAACACGAATATTTGGGCAAATACCGCCAAGTGTAGTGCGACCATAATTATGTCAATAAAAGACAGCCAATAGCCAAAACGGAAGATCAGTAGCTGTGATTTATCGCGACTTTTTAGTTTTCTCAAATAACTTATGGCGTTTTCGGAATAAAAATACACTTCCAACTTATTATTTAAAAAAATAAAAGGCGGCGATGCAAAATTTGTTGTGTAGTTACATACAGCGGCTAAATGTTTTTTTTTTAAATATGGAAAATTTGTGAAGTGAAAGTTGCAAAGCCAAAAGACAGATATCGAAAGGCGTAGTACAATTTCATGAAGCGGTGCGAAGAAATGCATGCCTTATCATTTTTTTAGTTAATTTTTGTTTTCTTGCACAATTTTTGAGAAAAGCACTATATTTGTCTCAGCCGGAAAGATAATTGCCTACTTCCCTTGCTTAGACAATTAAATAATGTACTATCTATCCGTTATCTTCGCCGACCTGAGGGGCTACCGGGAAGTGAAAACGAACTTCGTTCGAGTGTCTCCCTCCCTGTCGCTCAAACTAGCAAGTGCAACAGAGACGGAGATACACGAAAGAAATTCGTTTTCGTTTCGCGGTAGGGCCTCTGAGCTGTGGTATTTTATCACTTAACGGCTATATTAGGGAAGTAAAGGGAGAGGTGGAAGGGGTCTTAAAGGACATAGGATATAAACGAGTTCCACGAGGACGGAGTCGTGGGAAGAAGCTAGTAAGTTTTATCCCATAAAAAACATTTCACGGAAAAAAGAGGCCAAGTCTCAAAACTCTTCTAACTTAAAAAGTTGTTAGATTTTTCGTAGAGCCAAGTCTCAGGCATTCGTATTAATCTTTATTTACTTGCAATTTTTTTTTTTGTGATTTGGTAATCACACAATACTACATAGTTTTGGGTATGCAAAATTTCATAAATGCATTAAAGTCTCATCATTATTTCTAAATTGGGACCGGCCAATTTTAGACAACCAGCTTCGTTACTATTATGGTTCAAAACCAAAACTAGATTAATGCTATATTATAGTACCTTATTTTTCATATTTTAAGCTCAAATAAAAATCTGGGGGCACGGCGGTGCCTAGTCAAAGTTTCTTAATTTTGTCACTCACATACTCACTGACCGATCAACAAAAACACAAATTTAGAACATAATTAGTGTTTTGTGTTTGAATCAAGGTAAAACTAAAATAATTTGCAAATTTCGGTTCAGATTTTTAGATACGCATGAAAAACTTTGTAATCCCATATAAATATAAAGGATTACAAAAGTTACATTTGCAGTGAAAAAAAATTTAAAAGCAAGAATGAGACTGAATTCGTAATTTTTATGTATTGATAATACAATAATCTACAAAAAGAAGTGAGATCCCATAAAAAACATTCCATGTAAAAAAGAAGCCAAGTCTCGAAACTCTTCCACCGTAAAAAGTTGTGAGATATTTCGTAGTACCAAGTCTCAGGTATTCTTATTATTCTTTATTTGCTAGCTAAATAGAACTATGTGACTTGGCAATCACACAATACTATACTACATAGTTTTAGGTGTGCAAGAATTTTATTTAGCTAGCAAATAAAGTAAGTATAATGAGAATGCCTGAGACTTGGTACTACGAAATATCTCACAACTTTTTGAGGTGGAAGAGTTTCGAGATTCGGCTTCTTTTTTACATGGAATGTTTTTTATGGGATAATACTTACTAGCTTCTGCCCACGACTACGTCTGCATGGAACTCGTTCATATTCTATGTCCCTCACCCAGACTCAAATCTCTTTACCAAATTTTATCTAAATCAGTTCAGCG
Organism: Epinotia demarniana; assembly: GCA_945867215.1. Lineage (NCBI taxonomy): Eukaryota > Metazoa > Arthropoda > Insecta > Lepidoptera > Tortricidae > Epinotia > Epinotia demarniana. Next base: position 32,268,595 of record OX244259.1, on the reverse strand, counting down.
GTTTATGTGTGAAGGCAGAAGAAAGGCAGGCAGACAGACCACTTTCACATTTGTAACATGAGCATGTATTCGTACTTATTTTTTAAAATCTGAATTTGAGAAGGCGAACTGAACGTACTTTGTTATAATTTGTTACGTTTATTAATATGGTATTGTTATTCATAAAAAAGATGTTATAATTGCAAAGCTGCGAACACTTATTTAGTACTTGTATGTACATTCTTAGAACAACAGGATAGTTCCTAGCTTCACACTGCACCTCAAGGACGGGCAGTACTACCCACGTGTAATTAGCGCACATGCGCTAATTACACGGATCCGTTCGGACCGGTTGCTAAACCCGCGGGCGGGTTACACGGACACGGGTACCCGACACGCATACACGAAACCCGGACACGACCGCGAGCCCCAGTCTAAAGTAATTATCAATTAGAATTGATAAAATATTGTGTTTTTTTGAACGCTGTTTCTACCAGAATAGGAAATAAAAAGGATTTTTCCAGATAAATGATTTTTGACTTATTAGATAGATATATAAATAAAGGGAATACATACCAGGGTTTTAACTCAATCAAGAATCTGGATGCATAAGACGAGCAGTACCGCATTACTGAACGAAAATGGTAGAACTATTCTCGACAACAAGGACGCTGTAGAACGGAGGCAACGATTATATTGAGGGAAAATATGAAGGGAAAGGTCTGACTAAAGAAAACCTAAAGGAAGAAAGCGACGTTAAAGAATACAACTTGAGACCAGGCCTACTGGGAGACGAATTTGACCTAGGTCTATGAAATATTAAGAACGGAAAAGCCGCAGGAATAGATGGCATTTATATAGAATTAATAAAACACGCAAAAATTTAACATTTGTGAAAATAGGTTTTCGATAATGTGAATTGATCTAGTTCTGACTACATTCATTGAATTAGAGACGACATGGGATAAAGTGAATTGGAAGCTACTGATGAATATTCTCTAAAAAAACAGATTTGACCGAAAAAAGGGAAATCGTAAATATTCCGATTAAGAGCTACAACAAAACTACTGATTTTCCATACAAACGTAGGATTTGTTAGCTGGCCGTCCAATACGCAGTTCGTCCAAATCGCGTTTGGCCGATCGTCTACTACGCAGTTAGTCCATGATATGATTGGTCCATTACGCTGTTCGCCCATTTCGCAATTGGTCTATTACGCTGTTCGCTCATTTCGCGATTCTTCCATTATGTAGTTAATCCGATACGCCGCCATTAAACTGTAATTATTAATCGTCTAAATAAGAGTGATTCTCTGGCGTTTCAACCACCCATCAGTCCCTAATACAATATGCCAATTATTTGTATGAAAAATTGAAAAATAACCTAACTTACCTATGAAAAAATGCATGAATAAAACACCAAATAAAGTTATCGAATGTATTACCAAAACTTAAACAGCTTAACCAGTAAGCAAAGAAAAAATGATGTCCTTCAAATAAACTAAACCTAAGCAACTAGTTCACCTTGAAATCCGTCCGTTTATGGACCGATTCGTTTATTGGGTTTAATTTTTTTTTTTGATTTAATAACTTTTTGAAGAAATTCTATGGCGCTTATTTCACACTTTCTTAGCAATATTAGTTTTTTGCGTAAGAATTCGTTGAATTTCAAATCTGGCAATCGTTTCTTTCGACTCATAGGCATTTTCCTTCTGATCAATATATCGAAGTGTCCCTTCTTTCTTAAGTATGTCGACCAGCAAGAGTAAATTTGGCTTGACAGGAATTTTCTTGTTTATTCGACTGTGCCCTTCAATCGCGTTCGTTGTCCGGTGATTCACATCGGCTACGCTTAGCGTTCCAAAAAAAGGGGCCCACTGCTTTTCAAAATAGTTACAAAATTCTTCGAAAGCTGCGGAGTCCTGGCATATTTGACCAACTGACTTTATATCAATCCAAGCGTCCATAAGAAAGTTGGTGGGCAATAGTGTCAAATAAGAAGCCAGCTTCATGACGTTTCTGCCCGCAAGAGTCTGGTCCAGGTTTAATGATGTGCACTTTTTTATAATGGCCTGCTGATAGTGAAAAAAGCAGCCGCTGATATTCACATTAGGATACACGCTTTTCAATGCATTGAATTGTGCTAATTAAAAATCGGCCTTGTAATTTTTAATAATTATACCCAGTTCGTCCTTCAACACCGTAAACAATCTTTGATATGTCTGTTGTTTTTTATCTGGCAGCGGACAGTAGATATCCGGTATAATATTTTGGTATTTTGTATTAGATGGTTTTAAATCTAGATGCAAAGTGAATATCTGTCTAAATGGTTTAGCCGTCCTTTTAAAGGTGCCGTCAGCATAAAAGTGAAATTGTTTCTGTGTTAACTTTTCAAGCAGTTTTCGAGATTCATTAATTAGTACAAAACACTAATATCTTATCATCATCTCCGAATTCCTTCACTAAAAAGTCCTTAGCCAGTATTTCGGGTATGTGGACGTCTCTTAGGCGGTTGAAAGACAAACTCGTTATTTCGAGACTCTTTTTTTTCGCCCTATAAAGTGCGTCTCGTTTGGAATGAAACGATGGGATTTCATCCGGCTCCACTACGCCACTGTCTTCTAGTTGTTGAAATGTAACTTCATATATATGTTGGACGGAGCCGAAATCCATTGCAACTTTGGTCTTACAAGCGTCGAACGCAATATCTATGGCATTTCTAGAGTAATCAGGTTCGCACGTATGTTCGCTTTCCCGTAAAACTTGATCACGGGCTCCGTTTAACGTGACGGACGCACTGCACTCATAGCGATTGCTGCACCGCCACAATGAAGTATTATGTTTTTCGCATTTTTATTTATTTCGTGGGTTTAAGTTACACCTATATCCATTTCTTAATAGCACATCAGCTCCTTTTTTACTTTTTACAAAAGTTATGTCGAAATTATTATTCATGTTGTTTCGATCATAGGAAGCAATTTGTTGCACTTTTCAGTAATGTCACTCGTGATAAAATCTATTTGATAATATATCTCTTTTGTAAGTTGCCAGTCTCAAGTGGGTACCTAACTGTAATAATACCAATATGTCTTAATTTATCAAAAGAGAATGTATTAAAGAATAAAGATAAATTAGGTGTGCAAAAATATGCATGTACTAGCTGTGCCCACGACTCCGTTCACGTGGTACCGTCAACCAGGTATAATTAACCTGGGGTTTCTTTTTACGCGGGAGACTAGTTTAACGAAATGCGAGTTTGACGATATGCGAGTTTGACGAAATGCGAGTTTGACGAAATGCGAGTTGGACGAAACGCGAGTTGGACGAAACGCGAGTTGGACGAAACGCGAGTTGGACGAAACGCGAGTTGGACGAAACGCGAGTTGGACGAAACGCGAGTTGGACGAAACGCGAGTTGGACGAAACGCGAGTTGGACGAAACGCGAGTTGGACGAAACGCGAGTTGGACGAAACGCGAGTTAGACGAAACGTGAGGTAGACGTTTCAGACCAAATGCGTGCTGTACGAAATGCGACTTGGACGAAATAAGTGTTGGACGAAATGAGTGTTGAAATCCAATTTGGACGAACTGCGTTTGGGACAGCCTGCTAACAAATCTTGACTTGATCCTATGTTTTCCTTTTTTTTATAAATTAATTCTTAAAAAAAGAGATATTAACCTTCAAAAAACTGAAAAAAATGGCAATGTTCGAGCTGCCGCGCGCGGAAACCCCGTCTCCACTCGCGCGGCCGCCGCGCGATCCAATATTCGAGTGATTGCCGCGCATAATCTGTACGCGGCTTTAGCCGACGATTGTTTACGACGAATGTTAATTAATGCTTAAACAAAAATATAATTAAATCAAAACAGCATTTCAAACACATCCCGATTTTATGCGTAAACATTTAACCCATCCTTCATTTAGAGAATCTATTTCAGTCAACTAAAAGTGTTGAATGTAGTTCACTTGCCACTGTTGCGCGACGATTAGACTACTCAATGAATAAAAATGAGGACCGCGACTATTCGAAAGAATTTAACCGTGGGTAAAACTTGAATTATATCACTATATTCTTAATAGAATAGGCCAAAAATTACAACAGACGATATTATCAAATTACTTACTGCATAGTTTTGTAAAAATTTCGTTTCAACCGCCTGACTTTTTGGACACATTTTCGTAGGAGTGCAGGAGGTACCTATAGGTTTGTGGTTATATATCTACGTTTACGTTTTTTAATATTCAAAAACGGCATCAAAATCTATTTCCAACCCTTCAAAATTGTGTCCACGACAGTCAGGCGGGTTGATACGCTGCTGTTGGCCCACTTACTTCTTTTTGAGTCGAAGCTGAATAATGTTTTATCCCAGTAAATAAACGTAACTATCATTTTTATTAACACTTAGTAAGTGTTACGTCATTACAAATCCGATTTACATTTAACAATTTCTAAACGCTGGGCAAAGTCATGTCTTTGAGTACGCAACTTGATTTAAATATATGTACAAGTGTTTTAATCTTATTTTAATTTTCGTCTTTCGTGAAGTAGGTAACAGGTACCATATTGACAAAACATTACAAACAGCGACAGAACTCGCAGGGTGTATCTGACAATACGAGTATAGCCTGGCTTTCGGGAGCGCTGAAAAGGCAATCTAACTTTAAAATGGCTCCCCAATCTATTTACTCAACTTTAACTTGATGTAGCATTCCACAGTATGAGCTTGCATCCCGGAACGAGACCGTCGTAATCATATTATTATTATTATATCTACTACCCTGTTCCCTTAGTGTGTTGTGTGTGTGTGTTGTGGGCGATGGGCTAGCAACCTGTCACTGCAATGTCACATTTTGTCGATCTTTTATACCCATATTTATGCTAAAAGTGGCACTGGAACAAAAGTTTCATGTGCTCTGCCTAACCCTTTTAGGGATAAAGGCGTGATTATATGTATGTTATATGTATATCTACTACCGTCATGATTGCAAAAGTGTTTACACTCTACAACATAGTAAACGGGTGTGCTGTACCCGTGTTCACTGCACTTATTACAATTAAAACATTATCGTACAAACTTTCACACACACACATAACCTAGAAGAACCGTCATCTATCGGTCAAAACTAATAACTTGCAATATTGTGAGTTAATTTTGCATCGATAATTTCTGTATCACGTGAAGGTACTTTCAGAACTACTTTAATTAGACAAATAAATTGTAATTTTAATTTAGAAATGATGTTTAATGATCATAAATAAAATGCTAGAATCTAGATAGAAGTTAAGATATATCTTCCTGTAATAATACATTGTGATACAAGTAAGGTATGTTGATAATTACATCAGAGGCGGAATTGTTGCCGCAGGTGAGCGTGATAAGAGAGCCAAGGATGTAATTATCAAAGCTCACGTGTTTCATACGACGTTTTTCAACACATTTTGCGAGGAAAAAACCTTTTCATAAGATGAAAATTTTATAGGTCTGCTATCTTATTTTATTTGTTTAATGCCAACAGGTTTTTACTCACATATTGTACACCGCCACGAATTTCCAGTGACGTCCATTCTATTTATCACTTTTCTAGTCACCACGAGTCAACATTTTTGATACAAAGCAAACATGCATTAACAATGCTTACAAATATTTCTGAAATAACCTAAAACGGCGCGCAATAGTTTTTTTTATTGAAGTTTGCGCAGTGTGCGCGCGTGTCTTGACCCAGACTTAGATGAAATCTCTAAACAACCAATTTAAAATAAAATAAATATATTTGTTTTTAAATGTTATCTTTATTAATTCATGTAAAATGTTATCTTTATTAATTCATGTAAAATGTTATCGAAACTTAACAATAAAAAGGATTTAATTTGTTTAGTCGAGTAAGAAACCATTTGCCGAGAATTAAAAAAAATGTACATTCTGTACAACCCGTTTGATTTAAGAATGCACCGTGTTCATGCAATGCAGGTGCCAACGTGACTTAATCGGTATATAACCATAACACACAAGTGTTGTAATGTTATAAAACACGCGTGTTTAATATCTAGGATTATGAGCCTAAAAGCGACACAGTAAGAGGTACGTTACGAGCAATTGTGTTGAAAAATAAATTACATTACTCTTTATTATATGTAGTGGTTTTAAATTGTTCGCTTTGTTACTTACTGAGCTTACTATGGGACTAGGTCGATTTGTGTAAGTTTGTCGCCTTATATTTATTTATTTATTTATTAAGAAATAGGCAATGAAGAAAAAGACAACACTATAAAAACAAATATATACTCTATAAATGTAAGACATGACAAATATATACACGGTGATTTTTAATCCGTGATCAGCAGTCGAAAAATATTAGTAACCAGCCAAACAGCGTCATTACTTGAAGTTAAGTACATAGAAGCGTCCAATTTCAGCGTTTTGGCTGGAAATTTCACGGGTTTGACATCAATTAACTAAATCTTATCATGCACGTATACATTCTTTATTATTTATGGTTAATGTTGTGTGACTTGGCCGTTGATTTGTACCCACTAACGGTTAAAGAATGTTCAAATTATATTCTCAACGAACATTCATACTACGTTATCCTCTGTGTGCAAATGTGTTGAACATTCACCTTTATATTTGTGAGATATTTTGTAGTACCAAGTCTCAGGCATTCTTATTATTCTTTATTTGCTAACTAAATAAAATTTTGTGACTTGGCAATTACACAATACTACATAGTTTTAGCCAAGACTAGACTAGACTAGCTAGTAGTCTTGGCTGAGACCATGGAGGATTTAATTACGATGCTCGATGACCTCAGTAAAGCTTCCGAGCGAGTTGGTCTAAGAATGAACATGGATAAGACGAAGATCATGTCAAATGCCCATGTCGTACCAGCTCCCATTACAATCGGACACTTAACGCTCGAAGTTGTAGACGATTATGTATACCTAGGACAGACTATCCAGTTAGGTAGGTCCAACTTCGAGAAAGAGGTCAATCGTCGAATCCGACTCAGCTGGGCAGCGTTCGGGTAGCTACGGCACATCTTTTCGGCCAATATTCCGCAGTGTCTCTCGTCTTGAGACATTGTCTTTGACCAGTGTGTGTTGCCAGTGATGACATATGGCACTGAAACGTGGTCACTTACTATGGGCCTGATAATAAAGCTCAAAATCACCGAAAGGGCAATGGAGAGTGCCATGTTGGGAGTTTCTCTGCGTGATCGCATCAGAAATGAGGCTATCCGCAGCAGAACCAAGGTAACCGATATAGCCCTCCGAATCGCTAAACTTAAGTGGCAGTGGGCAGGGCACATAGCACGTAGAAACCGATGGCCGTTGGGGCGGAAAGGTTCTCGAGTGGCGACCGCGTACCGGAAGGCGCGGCGTAGGTAGGCCCCCCACAAAGTGGACTGATGACCTGGTAAAGGTTGCGGGAGTCCACTGGATGCGGGTGGCGCAGGACCGGTCACTTTGGCACTCTTTGGGGGAGGCCTATGTCCAGCAGTGGACGTCTTTCGGCTGATATGATGATGATGATGATGACATAGTTTTAGGTATCCATAAATGCAACAATAATAATAATATCCGGCAAGTGAACGGCCAAGTCACACAACATTAACTATAAGTAATAAAGAAAGCTCAGTAAGGAACCTTAGACTTGGCACGACTTTGTCGATGATACTTGTCATGCACGTGACAATTGACAGATTGTTACTCTTTTTCTTCTTCTTCAACTTAAGAGCTCTGCTCTTGTCGGTGGAGTAACCGCCATTCAGCTCTACGCTCTGCCAATGCTTTGAGCCCCTGATACGACACTACATTGACCTTCTCCTTGACCTGGTCCATAAAAGCACGTCGCGGCCTTCCTCTGCCTCTTCTTCTTCTTCTTCAAAGATTGTTACTCATAATTTAATAATTGAACACAAGGATTTTTAGTTTGTTATAACTATGAACCCAATGTTTCATTTAGTATAGACAGTATGACAATGATATTTAATTAATAGGTAAGGGAAAAAAATACGTTTGTGTTGGGTAAATATTTACGAGTAAACCCCCTTAGGCATAGATTACTGACTTAGAAAAATTGGTTTCTGATTGCGAATTAAAAATCACCGTGTATTACAATTTGTCGAGCGGGGCTAGTAGAATTTAGGCTGTGTGGAGAACTTTAATTTAAATATACTTACGTATTGTTTGTGGTGGGATCTCATTTCTTTTTGTGGAGTGATATGATACTTTACTTTTATTCTAGGCATATTTTTCATATCCCGCTTTAAATGCGGTACTTAGCGGGTTAACACTTTCTCTGCTAGGAATCCGCCTAGCGGACGCATACGCCGCAGGCTCTTTCCGCTACTTAGCGGGATTACCGCGGGATTGGCTGCAAGGGTAGCGCGATGCTTGGCAGTGAATGTGTTAATTGGTGTATGGTTTGTTGTTCGCCAATACTACCCAGCTAAGGAAATGTCGGCTTCCTGGGACATCAGAAATTATCTGAACCACCTACCCAAATTAATGTACGTACCTACAACTGTGCCCCCTTTATCTTAGGTTGTTTTTTTATTGTTATTTTAGTTATGTGACAGTGCTAGTCTGTGTATCACATTTCCACACTTTAGGACGTCCGATAGTTCATAGTACCTAAAAGTTATTGATGCTGACCAGTCAGTGAGTGAGCGACGAAATCAACCTATTATGTATCAATACAATTTAAAGTTTAGAGCTAGACAAACAAAGCTGCTAAAGTTAAGTAGTTCGCTAAGTTGCTAAAGTTACCTTATCCAGAGTGATGCTATGTGGGATCAAGAATTCGACGAAACGCATCGAGGAAAGGCAGATATGGGTTGAGATCCGGAAATTTATGAATACATTTACTTCTTTTTGTTCCTATGTAATTCTTATTTATAACGTTTTGTTGTATTTATTCAATTAATTAAGAAAAAACTAAATTTGAAATCTGGTTGACCTGTACTGTGTTTTAAAGCATTTTAAAGAATGTATATTATTCCTGGATATTGATATACCATATGATGTGGTAACGTTTTTTAAGTCATTCTATAATAAAATTACCGATTTGATAAACAACCGCCTCCGGGTGCTAATAAGTCGTCAGCCTAACCTTTCCAAAGATTATTGATAATTATTTGTAAAAAAACATTAGTTGTATGTTTTTTTATCCTCTCTTACACTCGTTAATATTTAAATATGACTTACCTATTGACAATTATAATAATACATTGATTATCGATAGTATCGATTCGCGCTGCACTGGTCGTTGGACCCATTATATTTAGTTTTAAAGGTTCTGGCGGAAGATCAGCGCTGCGGACTCCGCAGCAGTAACGCTGAGTCAGCACCTATTCTACACCACAACAGACAACCCTCGACTAAATTTACTTTTCTGAATGCCTTAGGTTATAAATGTGTTTGATAATATATGTTTTTTCTAAATGTTTGTACCACTATACTAGTTTGTTGTGGCTGAATAAAGTTATTATCTATCTATCTATCCTCATAACTTATTTAGATAAGCGTATGCGAATATTGTGTTTGGGCAATAATGTCTATAGCGCTACCTATTGCTAAACGAAAACACGAGGTAAAGTAAAGTTCATCATCCCAGTTAATTTCAGCAAAATTTATTGTCATAAATACCTAAATGCCACCCACGCCGAGTACCTAATTATTCAGAAATTCAGACTCCATTCATTGCACTGCTTGTTTTAAAATTAAATTCATAGAAGTTGTTTTGTGTTAGACATTCATTAATGCTTTGCGAGTATTTATCATTAAAGATTTAAGCTTTTTTAAATGCGCCAGCGAATTGAGTTTGTATTCAATTAATTTAGATATAAATTACGAGTATGAGAATGTTTTTAAGTTAAATACAAGAATGATTCAATTTAGGTATTAAATTGAACTGAAACTTAATTTAGTAGATGTTTACGGTAGACCAAGTCGAAATCTGTTGGTCTAGCTAATTGGAGAGAAATAGTAGCGGACTGTACGATAAGAATATGTATTTAATAAATCGATCATTACAACGATGGAATTGTGGGATGCGCGAGCCGCCGTCGTATGTCGCGGTGGAGGAGTGAGTGTCTGTCACGGGTACGCCGATAGCAATCTAATATGCTTGCTCTTTCAGCAATTAAGGTTTTGTGTTGGCTGCACCACCATATTCTCCCGGCGTTGAAAATCTTCAAAATTGTGTACAGGAGAGGGCATATTGTGTTAAAGGCTCGACGTATGATCCCCTTTTAAGTTTTTATGTTGGCTACTCTATTGGTACTACGTTTACAATGCGACCCATCGACCACATGAGAAGAGGATGCTTATTCTCTGTGATGATAACCATAATCACTCAATACAGGATCCGTTTCCATTGATTCAGGGGGCAAAAATACTCATTAGGAAACTGCGTAAGTAATCGGGCATTTACTCAAAGAAATGTTACTATTTTTAAGTTGCCACTAAGCATTTGATAGGCCATCGTATAGACTCTATACTATAGAGCAACGTTCGGCCTGCATTCGTCTCAGCTGTTACGTGTGACATGTAATTAAAGGTATTAAAGTCGCCCCGAGTTGTAGATCAGTTGACTAGAAACTATCCAAAGCTTACGATTATTATTGCAAGCTTCAGCCAACAATTAACTATGATTTGTGCATTGTCGACCGCTCCTACAAGTCGATTGGAGCGGCGCGGCGCCACGCTAAAATCGGCCCAGGAATGTCAAAACTGTAGCGTTAAAGTCCTACAACATGGCTGGTGTAACCCGTTTGATATCCAAACGGATAGGTAGCCACAGCAAAGTGGTACCGCGGCATCCTAATCGAATGGAATGGTCGCAAATGTCAAAATTCAATTTTTTTAATATCACGATAAGCCAATTGAAACATCCATTTGCCGCGGAGACAAATGGTGCGATAGTCAATGTTTAAATACATATGAAAAAGTGACAGCTGACGGGGCGTACCCGTAAATGTAGACAATTCGTCCATTTGGATGCATCTATTTGTCAGCTAGACAAATGGCACGGCTCCCGGGTGAATGTCCAGCTTTAAACCAGGTTCATCCCATTTATTGCTGTCTGCCGCTTCAATACGGCATAACGATCCTGCGTGGTGGTAATTAATATTCCTTTGTCGTTATATCTTGTAGTTAGCAGTTCCCTACCTCTTCATTATGGACACTTTCTCGGAAGTTATTAATACTATGTTTAAAATCATGTTATTAAGAGTCCGCAGTAAGCTCGATTCCTCATACAAACGTAGTTACGCTCTCATTTTAAAATTACGCTTTGGATTGTAACGAAACTTTGCATGTACAATGACATGCGGTATATCTATGTCTGTAATTAGCTTATGTAGCTTCAGATACCATAGTAAAAAAAATACAGCGACTTTAAGTTTATCATACAACACTAGTTTTTGATGTATTTCGTTTGTTTTATAAACTGGAACCATATAAACTAATTACAGACGTAGATATACCTCATGTCATTGTATATGCAAAGTTTCGTCACAATCCAACACGTAGTTCAAAAATGAGAGCGTAACTACGTTTGTATGGGAAGGTGCAATTCGGCCGAGCTTACTGCGGCCTCTTAACGATTTCAACAACAAAAGTTTATATAAAGAAACGGAAACGCATCAAAGACAAAAAGCGCTTCGCCGTTCCGATGATTACGAGCAGAACCGGATGTCGGCGCCGGCGCGCCTGTTTGCTCATTTCCGTTTGCGTTATTCATAGAGATTTTTTTCATAAACGTGCAAAAGACTTAAACGTACTTATCATTTACGTCGCATAGTAATATTGTTATAATTGTGGGATTTATTAGTTCTTTTTTTAATTCAATCCTTTGGCCGTATGGACCGTGATAGGAGAGTCCATACAAATATTATAAACAAGAAACGTCGGTGAGGTTGAAGTTATGTAAAATGTATGTTTTTATGTAATTGACTGTTTTCTGAATTTCTGATTCGACCGTTTATCCGATTACATTTTTTTCCAAATTAAAGTCCCTTCTACACTCAGGGTGTACAACTGTCCCAACTGGGAGGAGCGATTTTTCTTTATTTTTTAAATTATAATACGTGATAGTAATTAGAAGTTGCGTGATTGTATACCGAAGACCCTGAATTTAGACCAATAAAGACCCGTAGACACATGTCTGTGTTGGTCTATTAAAATTCAAAATTTCTGATTTTTAAGCGAGTTACACTTGTGTTGTGGGCGATGGCCTAGCAACCTACCACTGCAATATCACATTTTGTCGATATTTTATACCCACATTTATGCTAAAAGTGGCGCTGGAACATACTTTTCATGTGCTCTGCCTACCCCTTTTGAGAATAAAGGCGTGAATGTATGTATATGTATACACTTATGGATTTCCACTGTAAAATGACGCATGAGGCAGGAAAAAGTCACTGATATTGTACAGAAAGTGTAAACAAGCAACTGTCAATAAAATTTAGATATTCGTTGAGTTTGAAGCTTTTATTTAATGAAGTTATAATAGATGCTAAAAACTCACTTAATGAAATATATATATAAAACAAATTCAGATTGGTTTTAATAATAATAGCAGGTAAAGGGTACTAACATGTAGAAAAACAATTAAGGCGCCGTAGGTTCATGGTCTTCTCTCCCTCTCACTGAGCATAAGCGTGAGCGAGATGGAAGTGCGTGCTCGGAAGCACAGAAATCATGTTTTTTAATTTAATTTTTTTGGCCGTTTAAATAAATAAAAAAGTAAACACTGATTTCCCTCAAACATGATATTGCCGATTTTTAGAAGCCATTTTAATATTTCTAGTTTTTATTCGTAATTTGTAACAAATATTTTAAGTGTATTTTAGACCCTTTTAGACCTATGTTCGTGATTTTTTTCTATCGAGCGAAAAATGCTTAATCATGTTTCTAAACACTGATTTCCCTGCAGAAAAGCCTCAAGATTACTATTCGTATTTTTTTACCATATTATTATAAACAGACGCATTATATTGTTTCAAAAACACTGTTCGCTTAACTTCGCTGAACCTACGGCGCCTTAAATAACCGTTCGTGTGGCAGCCGCCATATAGCACTTTCTCCACTTATGGCAAATTCCCGTTGCTGCCAGCAAAAAAAAACGCCACATCTGGCAGTCTCCCGCTGCGGGACAATGCTTAGGTACTCTGTTTCGACGTGAATTTGAGTGCTTAAAACTGGTTTTGCACTGCTCTAACATATTAACAATGCGAGATCATAGAACAAAGACAGGCTACAGTTGCTCAGTATCGTCAAAACAGTTTTAGGTATTTTCATAGAAACTTCATTCTTCCGTGTGCACTGGCGCGGTGCTGTTTACTTGCGCAAAACAACTGTGTTTTTAATTAGTTTTCGACTGTGTAATGGTTTTTTGTCTATTTTTTGAAATAGTGTATATTATTGTAAATAAAATGCAAATTGTGTTTTTTTTTAAATTCTGGAAGTGTTTATAGCGAAAATTGGGAAAATTTCTTTATCTCTATGTTTGACGTGGAATTTTATTTCATTTTTACACCCTAAACATAATATCTGTATTGAATCTGGCAGTATACCGCAGTTTACCGTGATTAAAAAAATATACCATATGAGCATGGGTCTCATACAAAAAAGCAGTTTAATAGCAATTTTTATAAAAAGCATATGCTAGAACGAATTGCCCCGCCAAACCCCTGCCAGATGTGCCAAAATGGGCAAAATGGAGGCTGCCAGAAGTGGTAATTTTTTCGTTGTCCCGATGCGGGAATTTGCCACATGAAGGGTTAACGATTCAAAAACAAGATTTACCCATACACGTCCCTAAGATGTAACTTTTTTTGTTCCACTTGTTTTTTAAAGAAGTTTTACGAAAAAAGTGTACATAATATCTCGAAAATGGCCACTTTGCACAATGGAACATTAATACACAAGAATACGTGAATGAGGTACTTACCAATAACGCTGTATAATTCGCGATGTTGTTATTATGACGTCATATAGCCAATGTCAGGGCTAATGATTCGGGAGGTAGTAATTCGTAGTGCCAGTGGAATTAAGAAACTGGCATAAACAGTGAACCCTGAAAACATTACTTACACTTGTTTTTGGGCTATACATAGTTTAATATGTGTAATGGTGTAGTCATCTATAAATCACATATAAATAAATATAATACTTACCTCAAACTGAGTTTACGAAGCTATAAAATCAATGCAATTTTTTGTTAAATACCTGTTATGAAAAATACTTCATATATTACAATTATTATACCAGCCCGAATTGTTGGGTATCTGTGCAATTTAACCACCATCCTTCATTATGAATATACTTATATGAAATGCATGTTATCCTCGGAGCTTGCCTTTTTTCGTATTGATCGTCTGAAAACTGAGTTTTAAGCCATCTTTTTTGTATTTCGTGTAACTGTCTTCATCAATATGCAAAAAGTACGTACTCAATAGCGCCATCTTTGTTTACACGAGTAAATTGTTGCAACACAAAGCCCTTAGACTTGACCGCGAAAAGGAAATTGTTGTCGTTAAAATATAGTAGATGGCGCTTACCATTCGACAATTTTCGAATTTGAAAGACTTTCGTAAAGAGTGCTTTGTAAGGCGTAGCAGCGACACCTGTTAGATTACGTCTGAAACACTTCTACCGTTTTTCTTGTATTAGTAACAATATCGCCGCCTCTGACCGTAGATGGCGATTGGCGGCAGAAATTAGAAGTTGTATTTTTAATGATTGAAATATTTATATTTTACAAAATAATGAAATAACTCCAATAAAGACATATTCACACTTTTTAAGACGCAACAGCGATTCGGGAGGAAATACAAAACCGCTAAGTATCACTCGTGTATATTTACACGAACCATTTGAAGCCACTTTTGACTCCTTAATATTCTATTTAATTTTGAAATTTGGTATATATGTGTCGCTAAAACCCTATAGATAGCTGACGGATATATCAAAAATCTAACCCACTTCCAGGCGATCTAGAAAGTTGGCGTCCAGCTGGGTAATTGTGTGTATGCAAATAAAAAAAAAAGAAGGGAAATTTTAAGTAGTATTTATTATTTATGTCTTTCCCGCCCACGGGTCAATTATGTCCCGGACCTTTGGGAGGCGAGCATGGAGCTAGGTACATACAAAGTATCAACTGAGCCAACACGTAGAGTCCCTTTTGACAATTAAATGAAATGCAAGGAGTACACCGAGCGGATGCTGTCCCTGCCCGTGTCATGGGACATGGGACGCACACAGAGGCAGCACCCGCTGGGGTGTATAGGGCCTATTGATGGTTGATAGAATCTAAATGAAACGGGCTATTGGGTTAAAATGATGGAATAGTGGCTGGGCTATTGGATGAAACATCGGACGTCTGCCTAATCGGACTACGCGGACTATTTATTTTTTAGGCCACATGGTCCCACTGATCGGACGACGTGCACATTTGTATTCCGCGTAGTTCGAGTAACTAATCGGACTACGGACACTGTCGTTTTGTTAGACCACGTGGTCCCACCGAGTTCAGAGGCGTAGTCCCTGACACGGAAATTACGCGGAGGGCAAGGTTTTTATTCGCAATTTACCTGCATTTACAAAAGGGGGGAAATCATTTGATTTTTTTTCTACGTGTAAGACATACGGCTTACGGCCTGCCTTGAGGATAAGCAGAAATCGTAGCCTATATTGACGCTCAACTTCAGCGCGTTGCTGAACTTGCAACCTACTTCTGCAGTATCACATTTTCTTCACCCTTAACATATAACTCCTAGAAGTGGAAATGTATATAGCTGTCAACACAGTCAGTACTAGGTATTCTTCATCTTTTTTAAGTGTCGTTTTAGCACTTATTTAAGTACTTACTTAAATCCTGCAGTGGAGTACCTAACGATTCCTCGTAGTCCGGTTAATCGTACCAACAGGAAATAAAAAGTTAATCGTCCGATCAGTATCAGTAGCACTACGCGGAATTACAATTCCTTGTAGTCCGATTGATCGGACTACGAGGACAAATAAAGTTCATGACGTCCGATAACTCTAAACAGTAGGACCAAGTGGCATTACAATTCCGTATAGTCCGATTGATCGGACCAGCAGGAAAAAAAGTTCATGTGGTCCTATCAGTAGGACGAAGCGGTAGGACCACATGGCCGGAGGGAAAATTATAGACTAGTGGCTGGGCTATTGGATGAAAAATCGGACGCCTGCCTAATAAAACGGACTCACATTTTATCTCTCATTATTAATCAAATCAAATCAAATCAAATCAAAACATTTATTCGTGACAAACACAACATCGATTAAAAGAAATAATAATAAAAAATAAAACACATTTTTGCCACGAAATGGACCCAGCTCAGCATGTACTAGCTTTGCAGCCAGCGCTGGTCTTCCGCAGGGTCCATTTGGTGAGGACACGGAAAGTAACAAACAAAAATTAATAAAAGGAAAAATAGGAAAAATACCGTCTCAACTAAAATTAAAACATAAAACTTATAAAAAATTAAATTAAAAAATAAATAGTTGTAGTAGTAATGGTTTGTTGGCCTGCAAAAAGTTGCATCCCAACAAACCGCTACGTGCGTATGGGCCTTAATGGTAAAAGTGAACGCAGCCCATACGCGAACAGTACTACTAGCGCCAACAAACAGAAAACAGACAAACTGAAGTACACATTAAATTACGTTTGGCAACCGTATGGCAATGGATGAATTGCAGATGGGGCATAACCAACAGGTGAGGGAGTGTTAAATGCAGCTAGTTTCATGACACAGATTCTCCTGTTTATGCTGATGTTCTTGCATGAATTTTTTGAGAGTAATTCTAAATCTATTAACGTCCGGCAAGCCTCTAAGCGGCTATTATAGCTATTATAATTATTGTTGTTATTTATGTTTGTTACCATTTACAACCCGACTTGAAAAAAACATTTTATTTCTTGTAAGCAACTTCCGAGGCGATGTGACTACTGCTATCAGGTCAGGGTCAGGATCTTGTTCAGGATGATGGGTTCTGGAGAAATCTAGGGAACTCTTCAAATGTTAAAGGGACATCTTTAGAGATTTGGGTACTTCGTATAGGAACTCATCCATTTGCTTTTGAAAAGCACCATTTAGTGGAAGAAGAATTGGCATCTGGTCAGGATCTGATGATGGAGTCCTGAAGGAACCGAGAGAATCCATCAAATATTACAGGCACACCTGTAGGGCTGGTGAAGTAGAACTGATTTAGGTGAAGTACAATTGTCTTCCAGTCAGGATCTGATAATGCAGTCTTGAAGGAATCGAAGAAACTCTTCAAATTTTTTAGAAAAACTTGGACGTTGGGCTTTGACTCACTTGTATAGTAACTCTTGAATGAAAAAGAACTCTCTTGAGAAACACAATATAATTTCATAATTAACTAACTTCTAGTAGTGAATAATAAAAAAAGATGTGCAAAAAACAATGATATCCCACAAAAAACATAAATGTGAAAATGGGAGCCAAGTTCAATATTAAGAATATGCGTGGTTTGCAACTTCGCCGACAAAAGAATTGAGATCTAAATGGGTGCCAAGTTCAGTAGATAATCCTAAACCAAAATGTATTCTTAAAAACACACAATTTCTTATTTTTTCTAAGGGATACTAGTCCTAGCGGTACACCCCGAAATTCAGTTAAATGCTATTAAATGGTATCTAATGAAAGGGCTTAATAAGCCTTGTTATGAAATAAAATCATTTTCAATACATACTTACCAAGTTTGGGCTCCTCCAGATATAATACGGTTGAATCATTATTTGTAAAATATACCTAAAATGATATGTAATCCTCATATCCAACCCCAAGACAGCAATTATGAAAATATTTACATTTAGTATTTTTTTTAATAAAAAAAAATGTTAATATTAATAAATAATATTGAAAACTCTCGCATTAGTATTTATCATCCTCGGTGTCTAAAAACGAACTTTTTATCCATGTTTCAACTAATTATTGTTAACTTATCAGCTTGTAATAATTTGCAGCATATTTTTGCGTACTGCTAGGACTATAACTTCTTAAATTTTAACAGTCGAATTATTTACACAAAGCAAATCACTTCGGATAAATTGATGCTCAAGATTTGACTTGGCTTGTTATTACATACAAGAGATCTGATATTTTGGCTAATCAACTTATCGTCTTTATGTTATACGGAAGTAACTGTTTAAATATTGTAAGGTAAATATCTCTTCGATAAAATTGGCTTGCTAGTAAAAACTAGCCTTGTCAAGTCTTGAGCATCAGTTTATCCTAAGTTATCTGCTTTGTGTAAATAATCAGGGTGTTCAAATTTACGAGTAAGAAGTTATACTTTTATATAGTGAATATTGTTGTAATAGAAAAGAATAACAAATTGTGTTCTTAAAAATACATTTTATTTTTGGATTATCTACTGAACTTGGCACCCATTTACACTCGCGGGCAAAAATTTCTGGTGACAATTAAATAACCGTAATAGGTATTTTTAATATTTAACACTAGTTTTATTTACATAATATATTATTATAAAGTATTGCTAATAAGCAATATCCGGGATTCTATCATAAAAAAATTCAATATCCAAAAACTAAGATTTTGTTATATCTCTCTCCGTTTACGTTGTTTTTTCCATGGGTTTTTACGAGTCCGATTTAAACCTGGTAACGTTATTTATGTTAATAGTATTTTATGCAACTGTTGTATAAGTAGGGTCTTAAAACGCGAGTGTCGTGAGTTGCGATGCGAGCCTTGGCGAGCATCGCAATTAAAGACGCCACGAGCGTTTTAAGACCAAATTATACACCGTTGCATACAATATTTTTTCTACGACTATTTTAAATAAATAGCATAATTTGACTTTTCAGGCAGTAAGTTTTCCGTTAGTTCTATTACTACTCACGCAATTTCATCAGCGGTGCAGCTATTTTCTTCTTCGTCCATTTTAAAAGGAACGTACACATTTTTCTTCACTTCACAAACACGAATCAAATCTTAAGAAGTTATTAATAACGAATAGTTATCATATTTGACATATTTCGTCTTTTAATTTTGAACTGGAACTGGTGGGAAATTGGAAACATGACACATTGACACCTCTTGTTTATGGTCTGTTTTGTTCTTAATTCAACTTGCCAGTACTGTCATATTAAGACCAAGGTTTTTCTTAAGTTGGCAGCAATGCCGTTAGTACAATAATTTATTTGAAGTAAATACATTCAGTGGTTTGTTAAGTTGGTAGTACCTAATGTATTTTATGTTTCGGCATGGCCCTCTAGATTAGTCGCGTCGCGGCCTACTCGATCGTGTCTAGTAGGCCGTGGTACAATGTAGCACTACCCAGGTTTAGAAGCGTATGGCTGCTAAGCGTATCGTTTTGGCGACAAAACAGCACGGTTGTGCCGTACTGTTATGGGGAATAGAGTATAGACTTTTCTGCAGACTTATTTTGTATGTCTTTATTTTACTGTTCGGGACTATGTAAATGACAGATAAAAGTACAGGAGTAGAAAAATACTTTTATCGTAGTATAGATGTAAAATTAAATAATAATAATCATATTCATTGATTCATATTATTTAAAAGGTCTTTTTAGGGTAGATGTCATTTTTTTTTACAACCATGCATATTCTTAATATTGAACCTGGCTCCCATTTGCACATTTAAGTTTTTGGTGGGATACACTATATTTATACGGATCATAGCATTCTTTGTTCTGTAATTTTTATTAAATTAAATAGCGTACCTGTTATTGCGTGATGTTATCATAGGATGGTGATATCATAAATGCTATGTACCCTACCGATTGAATAAATATCGT
This sequence comes from Epinotia demarniana, assembly GCA_945867215.1. Taxonomy (NCBI): domain Eukaryota; kingdom Metazoa; phylum Arthropoda; class Insecta; order Lepidoptera; family Tortricidae; genus Epinotia; species Epinotia demarniana. The sequence continues at coordinate 32,248,775 of OX244259.1, read as the reverse complement.
TACGAGCATGCGGTATCGAATGATTTGTTGCATCAGATTAGAAATCGTGATTCTACTGAAAATTATCCTTTTTGTAACATATTTCAATTAAATATCGTGGCTAGCTTATACTTATTTCTTTTATCCCGGAATAGTTCAAAGGCAAAGAAATTAAGGCAGCGTAATTGCATTTTACTCGTATTTCGACTTAGTTTCAACTCTTTTTCTTTTATGTTGAGGCTTAAAATGGCTTGGGTTAACGTATAAATAGAAAGGTTGCCCGGTACCTTGGTCGAGGGCTAGAGCTAAACTTTACACCGTCCTGATCAAAGGATTTTTGTCGAAAGCAATATTTTCCCTATTTCTTCGAGTGAAAGTATTTTCGTCCCGGTATTTGGCCAACAATCAGTACTACCTAATGTGTGCCTAAGAATAATCATATTATCTTTTTCGAGTAAATATTAAGTCAAAGTATTCTGACTAAATATTTTTTCTTTCCATTGTTATTGGAAAAACTTCCAGAGCCTCCTGGGATTTGCGAGTAGTTGAGTCGTACATTTAATCAAAAACATTTAAATATCCACTCGTAATTCAATTTTATTTTCAATTTATTAAGGCCCATTATCCATGCGTTTTGAACAATGCACTAATCAGTTTTTCTATCAATCGATCCGCCGATCACAGGAAAAAAGTTCTGCTGTTTGCATGTTTTGGTGCCGTTCAGTGGCCTGAATGCATGTCGGAAATTCCGACTCGGAATGGTACTCGGATACGGTGGCATGTAAAGGTCCTTTCTCGTACTTGTTTTTTTTCTTTACGTCCAGTAAGATTTGATTTGACCCCTACTTAATTAATACGAGGCGCACAACGAAATGATCGGGAATGGATAACTTAGAACTTAGTTACCTGAAAAATTTCATTTATGACGTCAACATTGGACTTTTAAAACCATATTGGTATTCAAATATATATATATTTTAATTTTTTACTAAAAGACTGTTAATTTTTTTAGATTCGGTAATGATCGAGAACTTGCACGGCAAAATCACCGAGTGTTTTTTTTTCAAAACTATTAGAAATAGTACATTGTTGTAAAGGCTGGAAAGTAGGCAAAAGATGTCTGTCCGGACAGTTTGAACTCATAGTTGGCCTGTTCGTGCGATGTCCAACTAACCCCAGCTTTGAAGCCTGTTGACTGACCATCCTTTGCCACATTTTCGAGTAGTGGCGTGAAATGGTTCTTTAAAAAAATTGTCTGGTTAAGATTCTTTTTTTGATGAATTTTACTTCAATGCTATTTAATCTAATGCAGCCCAACGACAATGTCTCGCTAGCATCTCAGTATTTCCTGGCCTAGCTCTATCTTCCATAGGTCGACTGAAACAGGGGTACCTAACTCCTGAATACATCCCGGTAGTGGAAAAAAATAATTCAGCATAATCTACACTTAGTATACCAAGACATTTAGTTATCTTAAAGTATTCGAATGACTCTACAAAGTCACACAGACAGACAGACAGTCTTTCAAAGTTTACCATTTTTTGTGCTAGTATTGCTCGTGTGAAGTCACGTAAAAATAATCTTTGAAACCAGAGCTTTCCTCTTCATCCATGCCTTTAGTGGTTGTGACTAGGCATCCGGTTTCAGAAGCAAATGATGCCCATAGTCGAAAAAACCGGACGTTGAAAAGCAAGCTGCAATTTTTCTCGACACCAGCTCCACACCTGACGAGATAGCAGCAGCAGGAGAGCGAGTCATAAGTTCTCTATACGGAGGCAACCCCAACACCCATAACCTTGACGAGCTGCGGTACCAACTATTCGCCAGGGCTGCGACGAAAACCAGCTTCAATCTAGCCAGGCAATTTCCTACACGAGACTCGAATTTCTAATAAAATGATAAATTTTGAAAGACAATCTCGGAAACTATTGGGTCCACAGAGACAATTCTAGTATCATGACGGTATACGAATAAATGACACTAAGGTTATCGTATAAACTCTTAACGAGCACTTTGTTGTCAAATAACAATGCAAATATGATATCTGTAGTGGCTTTACTTGCAACACAATAACTATTGTTAAAAAAATTGTATTAAATAAATAAAAAATAAAAAAAAAACCCTAATTCTATATCCAAAAATAAACTTACAGTGAAATTTAAATCCTCCAATTTCATTTTTATGAAACCCATATACTCTCATAACATTCATACTATAATTAATTTATTAAAACACCCCCATAGTAGGTACTGGTTTCAATGGCATTTCAAACAGAAGTATCGCATATAACATCACCAGTAATCAGTTATAAAAATCTATGTATTGAAACAGGTCGTTTCCCTGAAATATTAAAGATAGCCGTACTGATACCTCTATTTAAGAAGAGTGACAAGGAAAACATGGATGAATATAGATCGGTATCAATTTTTTTGAAAATAATTGAGGGAGTTATTCACAATCCTATCCTATCATCTAGCCTTTACCAATACTTTGAGACTCAAGACTTATTTGCAACAGAAAAATGATAATTTTCGATCTTGTACAATAAGTTTTGACGACCGGTTAGCCTAGTGGGAGTGACGCTGCCTACGAAGCTGAAGGTCCTGGGTTCGAATCCTGGTAAGGGCAAATGTTTGTGTGATGAGCATGAATATTTGTTTCTGAGTCATGAATGTTTTCTACGTATTTAAGCATTTATATCTACTATATATATCGTCGTCTAGTACCCGTAACACAAGCTTTATTGAGCTTACTATGGGACTAGCTCGATTTGTGTAAGATTGTTCCCTTATATTTATTTATTTATTTTATTTTATTTTTATTTAAGTTATGAAGTTATCTAACTGACAAAAGATCCGCTCTTGCTTTATATGTGGATATGTCGAAGGCTTTCGACTTTGTTGATAATAATATATTGTTAAATAAATTATAAAATTATAGCGTACGCGGGTTATATCCCCGGACGAAAGCAAATGGTTACAATTAATACAATTTGTACTAAATCGAAAAATAAATATGTATCTGTTTTAAATGAATTTAAAGAAATAAAATACAAGGTGCCCTATAAGCTAGTGTATTAGGGCCTTTGATTTTGCTTATCTATATTAATGTTTTTCCTTTGACTATTACCACAGAATAGATAATAGTACAAGCACAGAAGGGAAACTCCTTTGATCTTTACAAAAGCCGCTTTTTTCTCAACCAAAACATTATGATTTATGGTTCTCTGACATCGTCAACTCCAGCGCTAGCCAAACGGGACGTTAAGGCTGTGTACGAACGGTGAAAATGAATTGGCTCAATCGCTGCGTCGCTGATAGTGAGGGCTGATAACGGCTATAAATATAAAATAATAATGTAATGCCCATTTAATTCTTGCATTCTATATAGAGAGAAATAAATGTATATTCTTCATACATTGATATACATTATTTCATTATTGAACTATAAAATAATACATCTCACAATTTGGACGAATTGAATACATCAAGACCGTCGCCTTGAACATCCCTTGGATTGTGAGCTCGCCCTCAGCGGAAGCTCGAAGCTTGGAATTTGTTGAAATCAAAGTCACATTCTTAAGCTTTTGGAAATGATGTTCGCCGATCGCGGTGACATCTGCACCCGAATCAATCTTGAAGTTAATTTCGTTATCTTCGACCCGGAGACCGACACGCCAGGGGTCGCTGTTTTCAGCGTAAATGTACTGGTCATCAACATCAGCATCGTTTCCTACCGTTCCCAAAAATAAGTCTTTGGTTAGGCCCTGGTCATGTTGCGTCTCTTCCATTTCATTTACGGATCTCCCAAATCGACCTCGCTGCGCCCAGTGGCCGCGCCGCCTGTTCGCCTGCATCTTGTGTAATTATTAATTGAGGATAAAACAATTTTTAATAAAATACTGTATTGTAATAGGAGGGTTTAAAACGGTCATACACAATCTCGACATCCTGTATACTAAATCGTAGTAAAAAATTAAATAAATAAATGCCCTAACTGGGTTACAACTTATTAAACTAAAAAAATTATACAGTAGTCGCTTAATAGTACATTACGTAACTAGGGCGGTGAATTTGTGAATGCCCCAGATCGCAGGTGTTTGTGGCCCGAACCGAAGGTGAGGGCCATAAATATGCGCTCTGGGGCTTTACGAATTACCGCCCGTGTTGCGTACAAAATTTTACGTCTTCACCTGGCCACAATGCGAGTTTTCCCGTACGCGCAGCGTGCAGTAATACTCGCATTATGGCCAGGTGTGACGTAAATTCAGAACATGTTTATTTGCAATTTCTAGTTTTTGCAAAGAATGATGGCAAAAAATTAAATATAGCTCATCACCAACGCCACTAGACCAGCACAACGATAAGATGGAACCGTTTCGTGGCAATGTTGTTTTTTTTGTATGATGATTTATGTTCATGTACAGAGTGCACTAAAATATGGGGTGTAAACCGATCAAGGGCTTAACAGGTTGATCGGTTCCCACCCAATTTTTGAAAATTCTACTCTCAAAGGGGAAAGTTTGTATGGCGATGGAGCAACATTTCAAGTGAGACTTGAATCTTTGTGTATGGACTCCTTATTACAACACAAGAAAAGCAATTTTAGGGTTTAAGAAAAACCTACCCCTAAGTGGGTCAAATAAGGCTGCACAGTTTTTATAGGGGATTTTTTTTATTGAGCTACAAAATTAATACTTTATGCAAAGATTCCTTATCAGAATACCAAAAAAAGTAAGCGTTTTGGAAAAATATACCCTTAAGCCCCCTTAAAATATAATATAATATTATTATTTTTATTTATATTATCAAGGTTTACCAACAAATGTTTACACCAGTGCTTAAAATAGTATACATGATAATGTGTTAAAGAGTAGCGTAACATTTACTTCAAGGTAGTAAGTACCACGTGCAAAACTTGTGAAGATTACTAATCTAAACTAAACTATATTATGAATGTGAAAGTGTGTCTGTTTGTCTGAACCCGTTTAGATTTGGTATAACACTTGGTATAAAGATAGTTTGAATGCCTAGGAAGGACATAGGATAGTTGTAATCCCAGAAATCATCCCCTGAGGGGATGTGATGAGAGATGAAAGTTTGTATGGAGCTACGATATAAATGAGTTCCACGCGGACAGAAGCTACAATACAACCGCACAAACATTACTTCTTTATACACGAAACATAGTAAGTATCAGTACAGATAACTTTTAATTTTTCAGATCAAAAACCAAAAAAGTTTCCTGTATTAGTATTTATACATGGGGATTCCTTTGAATGGAGCACAGGAAATGCATACGACGGCAGGATCTTGGCTGCGTATGGCAATATCATGGTTATAACAGTAAATTATCGTTTAGGTATACTCGGTAAGTTAATTGATTGTTCAATAAATTAAGTTGTAGTTTATATAAAGACTAACTGTCCTCGTGGCGTCGCCCGTGTATTGCACAAAACGCAGGCAATCTGTGAGATACTTCTTTCATTTTACAAGAAAATTGTTATAGGTGATATTTTATAAAAGCCTTGTTTGTATGGCAAAACTGCCTTTGACGAGAAAATTGTTTTCCTTTTGTTCGGATAATTATCTTTATATATACGTTGTAATTTCACCAAATATCAGGCCCAAAATCGTCGTGATTTTTGAGATAATAAAAAAAGGAAAATCGTTTTTATTTATTATCTACTAAAGAAATATCATTTATTAGAAAATAACATTAGAATAATAATAACAAACATAACAAAACTTAATCTACAGGTAAAAAATTTGGCATAAATCGCCGTCAACGGGCAAGGTGCCCAGAAGGCTGGCCGTATTTCTTCGCTGTATAGCGATACTAATACGCTGTGCGAAATAGTGGCCAGCCCTCTGGTCGCCCGAGGCTTCTATTAAGCGCGTCGCCAAATCTTTGTATAGCCGACGCGCACTTGGCCCCCCCGGCCCCAAGGTTTCAACGCCAAACGCCGCAAACATGTAGCTATTGCGGCGCTTGAGGCTTTCGGCCGAGGATGCTGCAGCGCCAGCGGCGAAGCTGGTGCTTGGAACATGGGACGGTGCCAGGGTATCAACGCAAGTAGCGTCCCAAACTAGCGGCTGACCCATGCTCCAAGGCACCAGCGTCATTCCGTCAGGCCTCTTGCCGTCGTCCCTAGCCAGCCCGCTGGGCTCGAGGACTGCCGGCACTCTCGCACTGACAAGGGCCCGGCGGATGACATCATTGATACAGGCGTGGCGGGATATCCTACCAGCGCTCCGGACACAAGAGAAGCCATGGTGGCCCAGTATGTCTACCATGGCGCCGCATTGACAGCGATGTGGCTGCTTTGTTGATGCCCCCAAACGCAAGCTAGCTGCCAGGCAGAAGGTGGTGTTATCTAGAAAAGTACCTATGTTTGGAGAGGGTAGCGCCTGCAGCCACAGACCCGACTCCCACTCCGCAGTTGCAAGGAGGCGAGCAGGGTCTGCCGAACTAGTTGACGTATTTAAAAGGTTTTTCGGTACTAGCTGACAGAGCGGCTCGTCCCATTGCCTCTGCGAGCAGGGTTTGGCAGGCGGGTCCGCGTCGGGACAGTTTATGGACCAAACGTTCTTGGCCTCGGAGCAGTGCGTGGCCTCCATAGAACCAATGGAAGCATCTAATATTTTATCTATAAGGCTTTGAGCACCATGCACCGACGACAAGAAAGCAGGTAGAGCAACACAAGAAATTTTGCGGATACCCAGGCCGCCGAAACTAATGGGTAGGCTAGCCTGGGTCCAAGATCTATCGTCAAAAGGAATATTGAATATGGATGTGAGCGTTTCTAAGACTAGTGAATCTAATTTTGAAAACAAAGTGAGGTATTTCCAAAAATGGGTTCCTCGAAGTATATATGTAAATTTTGGGACGAAAAGACAATGCTTAATGATTGAATAGGCTGAATGAAGATTAATTTTGGCCAAACGGTGTGATGTTGCTTTGAAATGTTTAATCTTTGAGTCAACGAAATTTTCAAAGGATTGATCTAAGACGGGACAACCAAGGAGGTGAAGCGATTCTTTGTTTATAATTTTGATACACGGGGCGAATTGTCTAAAACGGTCGATTGTATTTTCTTTTTCCGGACAGTAATCGGTGATAAATAGTTCGCACTTGGAGAAATTTAAGGATAGGCCAATTTTTTCCATGTCTGTGTTAGTTTTTTTTAAATCTTCGAGAATAGAAATCGCTTCTCCGCCGAGGGTTCCGTCATCTAAATACCATACGTTCAATTTTGAATTTAGGTCCTTAATGATGGGACGTATAGTGAGGCTAAATATTGCTGGGCCGAGCGGGTCGCCTTGTTGGCAACCTACAGAAGAAGCCAGAACGTCGGTTTTATGTTATAATTTGGAAGTAGTTGCCAATTTTTTTTGAAATTTGTATATATATATATATATATATATATATATATATATGTATATATAAAAGACTTTTTGTAAAGGAAAAAAACCATGAAATTTTATACTTAAATAAAAAATTAAGTATTTTTAATATTTAAAAAAAAAACTTACTGGGTGGACACCTACCAATATTAGATAATGTATGAACCATTTAATAATCTGCCACATACATTTTCTCCAAAAAATATCACTCTGATCGACAGGTTGAAAAAAGCGAATTTGTAACATTTCATGCCTGCGTAAGTAAATACATAGCTTTCCCTTTACTGCGTACGTAGGTTTCAATAACAGTAATTGAGGCAGTCTTTGTACTGATAAAAGGTTCACCCTTACTCGAACTTTCTTTCTATATTATGATGTGCAGGAACAAAAACGGTGAAAAATAACACCATTCACACTACTACTAATAGCTCCCTATTAGCCTCAAATAACAACCTAGCCCAGCGGGCGGGTAGTGACGCTGCGTGAGGGCATTTACATATTTGTGTGTTTATCACAAATATTTGTTCCTGACGAGTTAATATAATAGTAGATTGTTTAACGAGGGTCGTAAGTGCAATATTGCGAACAAGAGTCTATCAGAAGCCCGACGCCGAAGGCGGAGGCGGATGACTGAGTGATGACACGAGTTTGCAATATTTTTATGCCCGTATTATACACAATTCTTTTCATCACATTTGCGAGGACATTAAAACATTTTAGACGAAAAGAATACAAATCGTAATAAAAACATGTCAGTCGTCCATTTTGTTGAATTTACTGAATTACTGAACCGTGAGGCGCGTATGGCAAAGACCCTTCGGTATACAGCCACGATTTGAAAACACAAAAAAACATTTTACATAGACACCAAATAACTACATATTAAATCTGTATCGTTTTCAGACATCGTATTTGATATCAAACCTCTTGGCTTTGTAACTGCCGCATGAGTGAGTGACAAATACTATTTAAGAAAATAACTATTACGCCCGTGGGCGTAACACAGGCTATTGTAGCTCTGTATGTCTGCGCATTATGGAGCCATTTTCGAGAAATTGTGATGAAATAGAACATTGTGATACAAGTGAGTTATGTTGATAATTACATCAGTGGCGAAATTGTTCACGCGAACCGCAGGTGAGCGTGACAAGGAAGCCGAGGATGTAATTATCAAAGCTCACGCGTATCATACCTCGTTTTTCAACACATTTTGCGAGGAAAAAATCATTTTCATAAGATGAAAATGTTATAGGCCTGCAAATTATTTTCTTTACATTAAGTAATTCATTAAGATGACTACAGGTTTTTACTCACAATTTCACATCGTCAAGAATTTCCAGTGGCGTCCATTCTATTTATCATTGTTGATAATAACCAAACACGTATAAACAAATTACAAATATTTGTGAATAAACCTATAATGGTGCGCAACAGTTTTTTTTTTCGTGAAGTTTGGCAGTGCTGGCACAGAACACTCTCTCTCTAAACAGCCAGTAAAAAATATAATCATATTTTGGTTTTAAAATGTTATCTGTATTAATTTATGTAAAATGTTACTAAAAGTGAATAGTTTTACTAAATTAAACGTTTCTATATCATATAGAAAAAGAAATAGTCCATTAATTAACAAATAGGATTTAATTTGTTTAGTCGAATAAGAATCCATTTGCCGAGAATTAAATAAAAGCTATACATTCTGTACAACCCGGTTAATTTAAGAATGCACCGTGTTCATGCATATATCATGCTGCAAGGTGCCAACGTGACTTAATCGGGATATAATCATAACACACAAGTGTTGTAATGTTATGAAACACGCAAGTTTAATATCCAGGATTATGAGCCTAAAAGCGACACAATAAGAGGTACGTTACGAGCAATTGTCTTGAAATAGTACATTACGTAACTAGGGCGGTGAATTCGTGAATGCTCCAGATCGCAGGTGTTTATAAATATGCGCTCCGGGGGTTTACGAATTACCGCCCGTGTTGCGTAATAGTACATTGTGATACAAGTGAGGTAGGTTGATAATTACATCAGAGGCGAAATTGTTCACGCGAACCGCAGGTGAGCGTGATAAGGAAGCCGAGGATGTAATTATCAAAGCTCACGCGTATCATACGACGTTTTTCAACACATTTTGCGAGGAAAAAAACATTTTCATAAGATGAAAATGTTATAGGCCTGTCAAATTATTTACTTTACATTAAGCAAATCATTAAGATGACAACAGGCTTTTACTCGCAATTGCACATCGCCAAGAATTTCCAGATGCGTCCATTCTATTTATCACTTTTCTAGTCACCACGAGTCAACCAAACACGCATAAACAAACTTTACAAATATTTGTGAAATAAATAACCTATAATGGCCGCCAACAGTTTTTTTTTCGTGAAGTTTGTGCAGTGTGCGCACAGAAATCTCTAAACAGCCAATACAAAATAAAATTATATTTTCGTTTTAAAATGTTATCTGTATTGAATTCATGTAAAATGTTATGAAAAGTGAATAGTTTTACTAAATTAAACGTTTCCATACAAAAAGAAATAGTCAATTAATTAACAAAAAGGATTTAATTTGTTTAGTCGAGTAAGAATCCATTTGCCGAAAATTAAAAAAAAAGTTGTACATTCTGTACAACCCGGTTAATTTAAGAATGCACCGTGTTCATGCATATATCTTGCTGCAAGGTGCCAACGTAACTTAATCGGGATATAACCATAACACACAAGTGTTGTAATGTTATAAAACACGCGTTTTTAATATCCAGGATTATGAGCCTAAAAGCGACACGATAAGAGGTATGTTACGAGCAATTGTGTTGAAAAAAATTTTACGTCTTCACCTGGCCACAATGCGAGTTTTCCCGTACGCGTAGCGTGCAGTAAAACTCGCATTATGGCCAGGTGTGACGTGGTGTGACAAACACCTGCGATCTGGGACATTTACGAATTCACCGCCCTAGTTACGTAATGTACTATTTATTATCTACGCACATATCATTAGTGCTCTAAAATGCGTTCAGAAACCGTAGGAAATGACCAGTATTACTACTACCAATTTTACTATGAGAACTTTCTTGCCTGTGGTAGTAGGTAAAATCTGTACTGTAATGTTATTACAGTACAGATTTTTGTAACGTTATGAGTTTAAATTTGGAACAGCTGTCAAAACTCAAGTGAGTCTCTATTCTAGTATCCATAGATTATTAAAACAGTTATCGATACGAAACGTCAATTCAGTACGTTTTTTAGTACAAACAGCACGACATTTGATCTCGAGTGATATGAGTATAGGGACTTCATCCGTTTGTCTATGATTTAAAAAATAACATTCCTTATGACGGATGATCGAATTGCCGCCATTGCTGTTGTCATTTTATTGTTGGTTTTTTGCTGTTACTTATGATATGTGTGTAGATAAAGTAGTGTATGCAACTGTCCATAATTAAGCCTTAAAACACTCGTGTGATCCTTTTATGAAACTCGCTAACGCTCGTTTCATAAAACCACACTCGTATTTTAAGGCCTCACTATGGATCAGTCGCATAAACTACTATTACTTGTTGTATGTAGAAAATACATCCATATCTGCATACAATAAGTATGTACTATTACGTCTATTATATTAACTCATACACAAGGTTAAGGCAGGGGGTACTCTAACCTGCTATCTGTCCGGTAGTACGTAGCTGAGTGCACGGGTATGCGATCCCGCCTCCCCTGAGCTACTATAGACCACAATCCTCTTTCCCGTGGCTATAGCTAGCTATCCCGTCCCTCCTTATCCAATAATCTCTCACCATCCATCATACCACCTCCACCACCTCCCGCTTACTACAAGAAGTCTGTCCTGGCGAGGAAGGCAGCACAACTCAGATATGAAACGTGTTTGACGGACTCGGTGGGCAGCAAGGCAAGGTGGATGGCCTAGGGCGGCGGTGGAGGGCGTATAGTCACCGTCGGCCAGACACAGCATCCGACTTCTCCTTCAGTCGTAGCGGTCTTCCGTTCCACCGATCCAGGGATGGGAAGGACGAGTGTGTGCGCCTGCGTTTGCGCACCTTAAAAATATCCTGCGCATCTGACCGCTCCCGTTAATGGACTCCGGAAACCCAAAAGCCCTGTGGCGATGGGTAGAAGTAGAGAGGTCTAGTTTGATGTAAGCTAGGCTTTGTCTGATACCTGCACACAGGCGGTCCCGGGGGTGTGAGTACATACCGTGGTCGTTTCTGCGCTGCACGTTTGGGGCGACAGCGCGGGTTCGGCAGCACTCGGGATGACAAAGCAGCCCTGTTTAGGGAGGCACTGCTTTCCCCGCTCAGCCAGTGGAGGGGGCTAGAAAATGTGCCCTAAAAAAATGCTCGTCCCAACATAGCAGGTGGGAGTAACCACGGCTGCCATTGCATCACTCAAATCGTGGTCGACGCTTACGAGGAAACAAAATGAGAACAGCTTTTATGACTTTCGGCGCGTGGAACGTGAGAACGCTTCTTGATCGTGATGGTAATGCCTGCCCTGAGCGCAAGACCGCCATAGTAGCTCGGGAACTTTGTCGCTACGATGTGGATGTAGCTGCTCTCAGCGAAACCCATCTTGCCGATGAAGGAGAGCTGGTGGAAGTTGGTGGCGGCTACACTTTCTTCTGGAAAGGTACTGCTGCGTCCGAACCTCGGCGTTCAGGTGTGGGCTTTGCCATCAAGAATAACTTGGTAAAGCGACTTGAGGAGTACCCTGTACATATCTCGGACCGCGTGACCATGCTGCGCCTTCACTTGGACAAAGACAACTACCTTAATGTCATCAGTGTCTATGCTCCAACGCTAGACAAAGCTGATGACATCAAGGAAAAATTCTATGAGGAACTGTCTCTTTGCCTTATAAGCATAAACGCCAACGAGCAGATTTTATTGCTGGGCGATTTCAATGCCAGAGTTGGTCGGGACTATGAGGCTTGGCCTGGAGTTCTGGGTAGACATGGAGTCGGCAACATGAACAGCAATGGTCAGTTCCTGCTCAGTCTTTGTGCTCAATTCGGTCTGGCAATTACGAACACTATGTTTCGACTCGCCGCCAAGTACAAGACGACATGGATGCACCCGAGATCCAAGCACTGGCATCTGATTGACTATGCTATTGTACGGCAAAGAGACTTCAGTCAAGTGCAAATTACCCGCGTTATGCGGGGGGCGCACTGTTGGACTGACCACCGACTCATTGTCACAAAGCTGCGACTGCGTCTCCGCCATCCTCGTAGATCTCCAAAAAGAAAACTTGCGTCTTTGGACGTGGGGCAGCTTAAAGATCCTGAGGTGAGGGATAAATACGCCGAAGCAATATCTGAAAAGCTGTCGCCAGTTAATGGGGTGGGTGATGTTGATGCTGCCTGGGGAACTTTGTCAGTTCATATCATGGATACCGCTTCAAATGCACTAGGCAAATTAGCCGTCGCAACGAAGATTGGTTTGATGGGAATGATGAAGTGTTGCGGGCGGCACTTAACAATCACCGAAATCTCCTGCAACAGCACAGAAGGCGAAGAGGAAGCGTTGCGACGGTCAAAGCTAGTGACCTCGAATTGCGCAAGCTGTCTCGACAGTTAAAAGATAAGTGGTGGCAGGACAAAGCTAGTTACATGCAGTGGCTCGCTGATACAAACCAGCTCGGGGACTTCTACAGCGAGGTACGTAAACTAATTGGTACATCCTACCATGCAAAGGTACCTTTAAGGTCGTCAGACGGCAGGCACCTGTTGACGAGCAAGGAGGATGTACTAAAGCGCTGGGCAGAGCACTTCAACACTCTGCTGAATGTGGATCGATCAGCTGATCTACAAAGCATCGGCTTAATACCTCAAATCCCTCTTGCCTTTGAGCTGGATGACCCACTATTGCGCGATGAGGTTGTTACTGCTATCAGACAGCAACAAAACAATCGGGCGGCTGGCACCGACCTTATACCGGGAGAGCTGATCAAGTACGGCGGAGAGGAGTTGCACACGTCGATATGGGAACTGTTTGTTTTTATGTGGGAGGAAGAGCGCGTTCCGGTTATCTTTAAAGTATCGCGCATAAGTGCTCTCTACAAGAACAAGGGTGACCGATCTGACTGTAACTCCTACCGCGGTATTTCGCTCCTATCCGCCCCTGTAAAGGTCTTTGCTAGAGTTCTTCTAAACCGCCTAAAGAGTTTATCTGAAAAGATCCTGCCTGAAACCCAGTTTGGCTTCCGACCGGATCGGGGCACATGCGAAGCGATCTTCTCTGTACGTCAACTGCAAGAAAAGAGTAGAGAGCAGGGTCGTCAGCTGTACCTCTGCTTTGTTGACCTAGAGAAGGCTTTCGACAGCGTGCCTCGTGAAGCCCTATGGTTGGTGTTAGGGAAGCTCGGATGCACGGAGAAGTTTGTGAGACTTATTAGACTCCTGCATGATGACATGCATTGCTGCGTCGCCGTAGACGGTGAACAGACAGACTTCTTCCCCGTTTCCTGTGGGGTGAAGCAAGGATGCGTTTTAGCACCTACTCTGTTCGCTTTATACTATGCGGTAGTAGTTAAAGAGGTATTATAAACTGTTTCCCAAGGAGTCCGCATCCGCTTCCGCACGGATGGCAGCCTTTTCAAACCTGGTATGACTTAAGGCTCGAACCAAAGTCTCGTATACACTGATTACTGAGATCATGTATGCTGATGACTTGGGTTTCGTAGCAGAATCCCCTGACGGCCTGCAACAGCTAATGACCGTTTTTCACCAAGCCTGTTGTAAATTCGGCCTGAAGATCAGCGTCAATAAGACGGAGGTGATGTCTCTGGACTCACACGAACGCGACTCGCTGAACATACGGCTTGGTGAGGATGTGCTGAAGCAGGTGGATAAATTTCGATATTTGGGGAACACTGTAACATCTAAGTGTGACCTTGATGCCGAGATCAATAGCAGGGTCGGTGCTGCAGCTGCGGCATTCGGCAGGCTATGTTCCAAGGTCTTCCGCTCACATGACCTTAAGTTGACCACTAAAATTGCAGTGTACATGGCAATTGTGCTGCCAAACCTCCTATACTCATTTGAGACGTGGTGTGTGTACCGCCGCCACATACGCACTCTGGATTGCTTCCACCTCAAATGCCTGCGATCCATTATGAAGATCAGATGGTCCGACAGAGTGCGAAATACCGAAGTTCTGCGACGAGCCCATGTTGGTGGCATTGAGGCCTACCTAATGCGTCGGCAGCTTCGGTGGTGCGGTCACGTGTCTCGTATGGCGGAGGAGAGAGTGGCGAAACGCATCTTCTTCTCTGAAATGGAGGAGGGCAAGCGAAAGAAAGGTGGACAACTCCTCCGGTACAAGGATGTCCAAAAGCGGCATATGAAGAGATGCAAGATTGAGCCCTCTCAATGGGAGTGTTTGGCAGCACAACGGTCAGAATGGCGCAGGATGGTTAACATCCAAGTTCGCGAGTTCGAGGATCAGCGCAAAGTTGACCTTGACAATAAACGCGACCAATTGAAGGCCCGCCCACCTGCTGCCATCATATACAACTACCGGAACGGCGTACTTACGTGCCCGCAATGTGCACGGAATAATTTCGCCGCAAAGATAGGCTACATAAGCCATCTTCGAGCGCACGAGCGCGAAAACTCAGGATAGGAGTCGGAGTGGTCGCCATGGCCGAAATCGGTCGGACAGATCATCATCATCACACAAGGTTACAATCGACAAGCGCTAACGCCAATAGAAAATAATAAAATGTATGGGAATGACAGCAACACTTTTCGTTAACATGTGTCATTCCCATAAATCTTATTAGTTTTCTATTGGCGTTAGCGCTTGTCGATTGTAACCTTGTCTAGGCCCCCAGGAACAAATATTTGTGATAAACACACAAATATGTAAATGCCCTCACGCAGCGTCACTACCCGCCCGCTGGGCTAGAAGGTAGTTATTTGAGGCTAATAGGGAGCTATGAGTAGTAATGTGAATGATGTTATATTTCACCGTTTTTGTTTCTGCACATTATAATATAGAAAGAAAGTTCGAGTAAGGTTCACGGACATTTATCAGTACATGGACTACCTCAATTACTGTTATTGAAACCTACGTACGCAGTAAAGGGAAAGCTACGTATTTACTTACGCAGGCATGAGATGTTACAAATTCGCTTTTTTCAACCTGTTGATCCAAGTGATATTTTTTGGAGAAAATATATGTGGCAGAGTATTAAATGGTTCATACATTATCTAATATTGGTAGGTGTCACCACCTTGCAAGTAACAAAAAACTTTTTTTGAACTATTTAAAATCCTTTTTTTATACTTAAATATAAAATTTCATGATATATTATTCTATAAAAAGTCCTATATTAACGTCACAATACACAAATTTCAAAAACATTGGGCCACTACTTAAGTAGATAATAAATAAAATCGATTTTCCTTTTTTTTATCATCTCAAAAATCACGACGATTTTGGGGCTGATATTTTGTGAAATTACAATGTATATAAAGATAATTATCCGAATCGTATTGGTATCGTATTAATAAAGGGTATAGCCATGTTTGTATGGTGGATACCTTATACCTATGGCGATACCAATTACGATTTTGAATTCCCATTTGGAAGGTGGGTAAGTTATATTAGATATATAGTCAATACACACAAGTACAAGGTTGTCTGGAAGAGATCGCTCTTCAGCGATAAGACCGCCTGTTGTCTACCTCTACATGTTATTGTATTTTTTCTTTTTACAACTGCTTTGTTTGTGTGAGGTGTGCAATAAAGAGTATATGTATTGTCTTGTATTGTACAAGAAAAATAACCTCAGTAACACGAAATTGTATGTGTTGGCCTTCTCTATGTAGTAATAATTTAGAGAGTTTCGGAACCTCAGAAAGTCGAACTTGAACTTGACCCTTTGAATAAGATTACATGGCTCGGTTACACTCCAATAAAAAGTTCTGCAATGCCAGTTTAATTGATTGATTGAATTTGGAACCAGAAAATGCAAGGGATGGCAAAATAAACTAGAATTGTATACTGAAATTTTTATGAGCTTTTTGTTACATTGGAATCGTTCCGGTACCGGAAGGAAATTGGAGAGTACTAATTTGGACCGCCAGTATAAACTGAATCTACAAATGTGTTCATAAATATCCATGGGGTATAGAGAAATAATTGTGAGCAAGAATTCGTTATTGTCTATTATCGTCAATAATATAAGATAGCTATGTTTAACGACAGGACTCAGGATTCACTTGTACTGGTGATAGTAGACAATGAGTGAAGTTTGCAAATAGACACGCCTAATGACCCCTTCTTTTCTATATTTTTAGGTTTCCTCAAGCCAAGTATGACTGAATACGTATATAATAACAATGGGCTACTCGACCAGTTAGCTGCATTACAGTGGATCAAGGACAACATTGAAGATCTCAACGGGGATCCCAACTCCGTCACGTTAATGGGTCACGGGACTGGGGCAGCGTGCGTTAGTTTTTTGATGTTATCGCCTATATCAAATGGTAAGACTTTTCAATTTAGGGTACTGAACTATAGTTGCAGAATGGCTGTAATTTATGAACGTACCAGTACTGACGTGATATGTTCTATTTGCTTAGAGTTGCAACCTCCTTCCTTGCCAACCTCCATCTTTACTCCTGACTGCCAGCATGTCACTGTCATTCCAGATTTCTCCGTGTATTATGTCAAATAATTTTCAATTTTATGTTTATTAAAACCTGAATACTTATTACAGGTTTTCTCATTATTTCAAGTACGCTAATGTCATCTGTCTTTTGCCGTGTCAATATTTCATTTTACAACGCATGAGTTCTCATTTAAAAGTAATAAATATTTGCGAATCGTAACGTGAAACGTGTTTGCACCGAAAGCACACCACCAGATTTGAAAACAGGTCAACGTCAACTAACTGGTTTCTATTTGTAAACTTTGCACTTTATGACCGCTTTTCGTGATTTTGTTATGATAGAGAGGGAAGTTATTTGCAATGCAACTTAAATCTTGTTATTAAATGTGGGATAGGCCCCTTATTTGATAACTGCATAGTGTTTCGCATGTTAATTTTGCAAATATACTTTAAGTACCTGTTTAAGTTAGTATATAAACAAACAATTAACATAGATCCAGATTTGGGGCAAACATACAGTCGAGTGCAAAAATATGTATAGATTAAATCGTATCATAAATATCTACCGAAACCTTAATGCGCTGACATAAGAACGTTGGCACATACCTACATATTTATGAGTAAGTCGTATTCTTAACTACCCATCTTTTTGCACTTGAATACCAATTGAAAATGACTTATTGTGTCATGATACATATTTTCATTTAATGCTGTAATGATAACCAAACTTTAACTGTTAAATAAATTATTGCTTATTTTTATATATTTAACCAATAAGTAAAACCGGTAGGATTATTCATTAATTATATTTACAGGACTTTTTCATCGCGCCATTCTCATGTCTGGTTCTGCGTTATCCGACTGGGCACTGACCAGAGATCCAACGCAATACACCTTACAAGTGGCTCAGAGCTTAGGCTGTAATCCCACGTCCAAGAACTTAATGACTTGTTTGCAGAATAAGCCGTAAGTAACAAGGGAATTATTAAAGTTCAAAATTTGTGTAGTCTTCGTTAATAAACGGGACGATGACAGCGCTGTTATTAATTTAGGAGCGTATATTTGAAGTTTGGGACTCTCTTGGCTATAATTGAGGTAAAAGTACTCAATCATCGTAAGAATATCTAGCTAACATTTGATCATCCAAGCGTCTCCCAGCGACCTGCAGGCGTGCTTATTACACATTACGTACATATGGAATATGTGGCACCATTAGATTGTGACCACCGTTAGTTTATAATCTTACTCGCGATATTATAAACTGTTCACAATTTAACGCATAATTTTTCGTTAGTTTATAATCTGTCAACGTCAAATCGTCAAAACGCGAACTGAGATAAAATTAAATTAGCTTACTATGGAACGATGCAGAGGTATATTCAGTACGTTAAGTTAGACTTATCTACATGTAAGATTGTGGACACCGTCCGTTTATAATCTTACACGCGATACTATAAACTTTCGAAGAATTGAGAACGGCCAAAACTTATAGCTCCCCTCGTATTCGTCAGGGGTTAATGAAGGCTGATTAAGGAAAATTACTTGTAAATACAACTATTTTGATGTGTATGTATTCTACGTGCTAATACTATACCTACGAGCTTAGGTTGACGAACTATGAAATCAGTTTGTGAAATTCGCCAGGGATTTATATTGTCTGGTCTCCCCGCGCGTATTATACACTCGCGGTCAATGAATACAGGTCACCCTAAATTAAATAACCGTCATAGGTTTTTTAATATTGAACACTGCTTTTATTTACATAATATACTATTATTTATAACACCCAACTGTATTAGCAATATCCGGGATTCTATCATAAAAATATAAATATCCAAAAATAAGATTTTTGCTATATCTCTCTCCGTTAACGTTGTTTTTTACATGGGTTTCTGCGAGTCAAATTTAAACCTGGTAACGTTGTTTATAGAAAGTATTTTTTTTGTAGTTAAGATGTAAAATTAAATAAAAATTATCATATTCATTGATTCATATTAATTAAAAGGTCTTTTTAGGAAATGTGACGGTATTTTACCGACCCGTATTCATTGTCCGCGAGTGTATTAGTTACTATTAGTGATGTTGTTGTGATTTTATGCAAAATGTATTTATTAGGGTATAGCCCTATATGTATGGAGCATCGGCCCCACGCCAAATTGGTTGCTGTTTTGCTGTTTTATTTGACCAGCTCACAGACTTTATAATAATTCTACGCACAGATTCTCAGGTCTGAATAAAAATGCTACTTCCTCGGTAGGTAGGTTAGGTAAAAGCGGTCTTTTGCCTAGGAAACTTAACAAAGGAGCGACCTGCAACGCGCGGGTCGTTGCCCGCCTTGCGCAAAGTTGGGGTTTGACTAGGGGCACATAGTTCTAATTTGTACATTATTGTTAACAGTATAAGGTCGTAACACATTTTCCGTAAATGCAAATTCCATTTTGTTTTATTAAACTTTTATATTTTGCTGTTAGCAGATTCGACTTCATTCAAAACTGAACACTATTCGTAAAAGTATGAAGCCGTTAAACACTTCTTGCAATTGCATATTCTGCTAATAAATTTGTAATTATGTCCACGCGTCCTTTCGTCCGTTTTGGTATTGAGAAACACGGTAAAGGACGTGTGGAATAGTTCGAATTTTGACGTTATTCCTAAAGAGATAAAGCTTTGAAAAATATGTGGCAATGGCAAAAAGAAATTGGTATTTTATTTCATCGTCTCCTTCATCAATTTTACTGAGTTAAGTCGAACTATAGCGTACTACTACTAAGGTTGTTATTAGATATATTGCCACGCAGGGGGAGGGAGGGTGAGGAACGGATTTTTTTCGCAAAATTTAAATTATTCAAGTTTTCACTTCTGCCGGCGCTCCCGGAGTGCAACCCGGTATTTTTTTTCATGGTTTTTATTTTTAACCCCCGACCCAAAAAGAGGGGTGTTATAATTTTAACGTGTCTGTCTGTGGTATCGTAGCTCCGTGTCATAGATAATTTTATCCCCAGTGTTCTTAGGCATGTTTCATGAAAATCTGTTCAGCCGTTTTTGAGATATTGGACTTTGAAATGAACATGTATGGGGGTTTTTCAACTTTTCTTAGTTTTAACTATATTTTATCTAAACTGCCCAATTGATTTTTTGTAACTTAATACTTTATGTAAGTAGTTTAGATAGATGTATTATTTAAAAAAATCCCAAATATCTTTAAATACTGAAATCTTCACTTTTTTTAGGTATTTTCAACATAGCGACACCACGTATATCGCTATCTCAAAAATATAAAATAATAATAATTAAAAGTGAAAATTTCAGTTTTTAAAAGACATTAAGTAGGTACTTATTTTTTTTAATAGTACATCTAAACTTCTTGCATAATGTGTATAAGTTGCATAAACATAGATAAAATAAAATATTTTTTTTTCTATTTCTCGGAAACTTGCAGCATTTTAGGGTTCACATCACACATCACATCATCAGCCTATATACGTCCCACTGCTGGGCACAGGCCTCCTCTCATGTATGAGAGGGAAAAGGGATTTTAGGGTTCATATTTAGTGAAATAGCATCTTACCTCTGGGCAAATAAATCGGCAAAACAGCACCCAATTTGGCATATACATACAAACAGGTTCTTTAGTAAAGAGTATATCTTTATTAAAGAATACCTACTTCACACGTATCTTGCAGATTAGCAGAAATAAAGAAAATTCAAATATTGGCGAGGGAATTTGAAACTCCACTTGGACCGGTCGTAGCTGGTTCGTTCATACCTGATAAACCGTATAAAATTATGGCGTCTTACCCTAATCTGTTGAGCAAGTAAGTTTTACAAGGCACTACCGTTTACTTGATTCACACCGTAGATAGAGGATTCCACAGATGCAGTGCTAGCGAATCCCCGAAAGGGATCGAGCTAGATTGACCCCACTAAATTGAGAAGTTTCAGAAGACTTCCATCCTTGCCATCTCATGTCCTATTTACTTTATACACGTGACGTCAACGTTGAATTTCTGACAACCTGGTGGGAAACGAAAAATGTCCAGGAAATTTGATACAGTATTCCGTTCCCACTTGTGTTATTGTCTATGCTTACTTCTTTGTCATTCATGTGTGTACGTACACACACATGTGTTGACGAGGCCCTCTATACAAAATGTTCCTCTATAATTCGCGATAACCATCGACGCCTTTATTGTTTATTATTAATTAAACAAAATAATGATGTAGAAATCTTTTTTTCGGTATTTTATTATAGTATTAATGTTACGAGTATAATATTATTTAGACCCCAATACACGGGAGTTGTACTTTTTAGGTACCAACTTTTAAGCGGAGTTACAGAATATGAAACCTATCACGATTTCGGGGTAATAGAACTTGAACATGGAATACTGGAAACCCAGCGTGACGAGTTCATTACTAAATGTGTCAAGTTAATATTTGAAGGAGCGGAAGATGTTCCTGTTAAAGATATTTTGAAACAGTAAGTGCTTTTTGTGTAAGTAATTAATGTTTTATAACTGATCGCTTCGGCTAGTTTCATTAATATTAAATATTTGAGCAACATAAAGCAATTATAAAAAAGTCGCACTCGTATTTTGGCGCGATTGGTATCATTGAAATCGCGACTACTCTTCTTTAAAGGAATACGAGTATTTAGACGTTTGTTGATACTGTTGATAGAATTAAGCGAAGCCAAGACACTATAATACTTGTACTATTTTGTATGCTTTGTATGAAGACACTAGTATGGGAACTATTTTATTCTAGTTCTCCCTTAATTGTAAATTTATTTAAGAAGAAGATTACATTTTTAAGTTGTAAGTAAATTATTACGTCTGTACGGATGCTCTACATGACAGCTTTGCACTCCTTTCATTTTAAAGACGTAGTAACGACGTTATACGCGGTCTATGCCGTGTTTAACTACCACGTTTATACTTACAACGTTTAACTACCCTACAAAACTCTACTAAGGTGGAGGATAGTCCTCAATTTTTTTTTATTGAGTATGAGATTTTATCATTTGGTTTGGTAGATACGTGAACAAATTTTAAGGTACAACGTGTTTATTAAATCTTCTAAAAATATCACATTTGAAAAGTAGCTAATTCCTCCCAAAGGTCGTATGTAAATAATGACGTCATAACGGTGGCTCTTTGCACTCCTTTAATTTTGCAGACGTAGATATGACGTCACGCACGGTTTATGCCTCCTTTAAACATTTTCGCTATTTTCTTACAAGGGGTGAGTAGAAAATCAGATAATGATGAGGAATTTAAATGATCGATGAAAAGTTTAACTCACCTTTCCCCTGTACGATGCTGAAAACATCGTCCACGTACGTCTTCCACGATGTAATGAATGGATTGTCCTTATAAAAAGAAATATCTTATTAGACCCGTAAAAAGTATTTTTTTATAAATATATGTAGGTCATTATACAAAGTGTGAGAGTTTATTGTATTTTATGCAACTGTTGTATAAGTAGGGTCTTAAAACGCGAGTGTCGTGAGTTGCGATGCGAGCCTTGGCGAGCATCGCAATTAAAGACGCCACGAGCGTTTTAAGACCAAGTTATACACCGTTGCATACAATACTTTTTCTACGACTAATGTTAAATAAATAGCATTTGACTTTCCAGGCAGTAAGTTTTCCGTTAGTTCTATTACTACTCACGCAATTTCTTCAGCAGTGCAGTTATTTTCTTCTTCGTCCATTTTAAAAGGAACGTACACATTTTTCTTCACTTCGCAAAAACGAATCAAATCTTAAGAAGTTATTAATTACGAATAGTTATCACATTTCGTCTTTTAATTTTTAACTGGAACTTTGGTGGGAAATTAGAAATATGACACATTGACACCTCTTGTTTATGGTCTGTTTTGTTTTTACTTTCCTTGCACTTGGCATCCGAACCAAACTGAATCCGGATCCGAACCGAATCGGATCGGTTTATATTTATAAATAATACCAATAATTGGTAAAATATGTATTTTAACACACAATACATGATAATTTATTTTTATTTTAGTAAATAATTTATGTTTTACAAATATTTGATAGTAAATAATAACTCTTTATTTCGAAGAATTTGCTTATGAAGTTGGTACCACCGCAATATAGTGGCTGATTAAAAAAAGTTAGATGATTTGACATCGTGGTAAACAGTGCTTTTAAGGAAAATGTATGAACCAAAAAAGTACACTAAAGAGTGCGTTTATGGGCCATAGAGCATAGAGTTTTTCGACGACTTATTACCGGTGTCATTGTATTTGAGCTAATGCCTATATAAATGACAGATAACGGTACAGGAGTAGAAAAAAGTGTTGTACTTATTTCAAGAGCAAATAAAATACAGAACAGTTTTAACCGATAAATTTAAAAGTTCCTAACACAGTTTGTGCTTCCTAAGTGACTTATAGCATTTTAACTATTTCAGATATGCCACTTCGAAGTTGGATCCTCAAAGATGGAGCGTCGAAACTAACCGTGACGTAATCCTTAATCTGTTTAGCGACGCCAGGACTTTATCACCCTTAGTCAGCTTTGCCAATTATCATTCTAAAGCAAATATGCAATCGTATTTTTACGTTTTTGGCCATAATTCTGTTAGCACACACTATGCACCAGTAAGTATATTGAACTAATATTTTTAATATTATTAAAATACTAATGGCATTCCAAGTCACTATTAACTTATCGATGATAATCGTAATCGGCCTCACTAATTGCAATTCAGTTCTCCTTTAATCACGCTAATTTAAGCAGCATTTAAGCAGTTCTACTTTAAGCATTCTAATGACCAAACAGGAATCGACAATGTTATCGACTAGGTTTATTTAAGCTGTAAAATTTTTACCCTGGCGGGAAGTACCTAATCATTGTGGAAATTTAAATCGTGACATATACATATACACCGAGAGTTTAAAGTATCTGTATACGTTAGTATAGTAATAGTATGAGACAAGGGCTCAGTTTACCCCGAAAACCGGTTGAATACGTTCTATTTTGCGCAAGAGGTCTAGGAGGCCATGATAGTCTCAGATTTGAGCATCATCATCATCAGATCAGATTTCCATTGACAATTGATTCTAAAACCTTTTTCAACACAATTGCTCGTAACGTGTCGTACGACGTGTGTCGTATTGTGTCGCTTTTAGGCTCATAATCCTGGATATTAAACACGCGTGTTTCATAACATTACAACACTTGTGTGTTATGGTTATATCCCGATGAAGTCACGTTGGCACCTTACAGCTATATGCATGAACATGGTGCATTCTTAAATTAACCGGGTTGTACAGAATGTATCTTATCTTATCTTATCTAGATGAGGGCCCTTTCGGATGCACTTCGACCCAGTGGGATCTTTTGTGCATTTGCCCTCTCCTTACGTCTACTCCCAACTTCGCTCCATCATTTCCACATAGCGGATGATGCAGCTCAGCGGAAGTGCCTTGAATTCCTTTGGTTGCGGATAGCCGTTACCAAAGTAATTCATTCTTTGTCTGGCAAGGGCATGACATTCACACAGTAAGTGTTCCATAGTCTCATCCTCCTCGCCACACATTCTACAGTCTAAGCTGTCTGATAGTCCCATCTTGGCCAAGAGATCCTTGACCCCGAAGTGACCTGTGAACACCCCAGATATGATTCTGAGCTGCTTCCTACTGGATTTCCAGAGTTTGTTAGTCCAGCCCGAGTCCACTCCTTCTATGAAGAGCTTTGAGTGCCTTAAGCCCGCCTCATTCCTCTACTCGTATTGGTGTTTGGTTTTGGCGTAGGCTTTAAAGGCCGAAATTATGGTTCCCTGCGAGAGTCCCACAAATGGTTCTGGACCTACAAAGTGGTTTGTAGACCCCCCTCTAGCAAGCTCATCCGCTCTTTCGTTGCCAATGAAGCCCTCGTGCCCTGGAATCCAAACCAGTTGCACCTTATTGTACTTTCCAAGCTTGTTCAGTGCCTGGACGCCATTATAGACTAGTCTAGATTCCACTTTCGGCGCCGTAAGTGCCTTAAGCGCCGCTTGACTGTCACTGAGTATATAGATGGTCTGCCCTCTGGTTTGTCTGTCTATAGTCTCCTGTGCACAGGCAATTATGGCGTATGTCTCCGCCTGGAAGACGGTTGCCAAATTACCCATGCTTACACTACTACTGTAGTCATTCGCATAAATGCCTGCTCCCGTACAGAATGTATAGTTTTTTTTTAATTATAGGCAAATGGATTCTAACTCGACTAAACAAATTAAATCCTTTTTGTTAATTAACTTTTTTTTTGCATATGATATATAAACGTTTAATTTAGTAAAACTATTCACTTTTTGTAACATTTTACATGAATTAATACAGATAACATTTTGAAACCAAAATGTTATTTTATTTTGTATTGGCTGTTTAGAGATTTCTGTGCCCGCACTGCGCAGACTTCACGAAAAAAAAAACTGACGCCATTATAGGTTATTTCACAAATATTTGTAATTTGTTTATGCGTGTTTGGTTATTATTATCAACAATGTTGACTTGTGGTGACTAGAAAAGTGATAAATAGAATGGACGCCATTGGAAATTCTTTGCGATGTGCAATTGTGAGTAAAAACCTGTACTCATCTTAATGATTTACTTAATGTAAAGAAAATAATTTGGCAGGCCTAAAACATAATCATCTTATTATCATTTTCTCTATTTATCATTATCTCTGAATAAATTGTTTTCGCGTTGGAAAAGTTGAAGCATGATGTTTGTAAAATATTTGAAAAATAAAAATGAAGAGCTGAAAAGAAATGGGCTGAGCATATAGACAAAATACCAGAATTTTCTTTAAAAAAAAGCCTGCTAAACGCAGAATAGATATGTGTTTCAAAATTAACATATACTACTTAGACGGGAAGATATTACAGTTTCGGAAACGTTGGTCGAAAACAATTTTGTACGTGCCGTGCCGATGGAGAAAATATCAGGAAAGCTATTCACACACGCTCACATACGCTCTGTATGAATTGAAAAAAATCACTGATTTAAAAACTGCAAGTATAGTAGTAGGATAGGATTATTTTGTGGGGGAATAGCCCACATACCAGTGTTTTGTTTATCCTTCAAAAAAAGTGCGTAAGAATTTTACTGAATATATCACAATAAGAGAGCTGTAGATCACACTTTGTTAATCTAAAAATCTTAACGGTAACATCTATATATATATATATATATATATATTCGAATTATGTAAATGTCTGCTCAAGTAACAATGAAGTGTTATTTGAGCAGACCCAGGAAAACAGCACACAATCTCGCCATAGCCTCAGAAACAGAAATTAATTAACTAGTACATTTACTTAACTCCAAATTTTAAGATTACACACCACATGGCGATAAAAGTGTACAATAGTGTTCCTTAATGTATAAAGCAGGTTGAAAACAATTAGGTGTTCTTTCAAAGGTTGAAAGATTTTTTGATCGTGGAAAGTTATTATACATTAAAAGAGTATTTTAGTTATTGTACATTAAAAGAGTAGTTTAGTAATTAATAGATGCATGTAAATCTTATCCTAACCTTAATATTATTGTAAATAAATAGTGTTTTTACATTGCAGTGCCCTTACAGGGTTTATATTGGGACGTAAAATATTGTAAGACCACGTGTATTATTATTGCTTTATATGGTTAAACATATAAAGCAATAATAATACAGTGAAATTAGCTCAAAATTTGCCAAAATTAAAGGACGACTTTTATCTATCAGGATATGTAAGTTATACAGAAAAGTTTAATTTTATTTACTCTCCCCTTTCCTCCGGGGCGAGCTTCACCCCCCGCGCCCATGAAAGTGTCCCGGAGCGCGGAACTTTCCATTTTAATAGAAAACCGTACACAATAGATAAAAATTGTGTATAAAGGAAGTAATCCTTAATAAATTTACTATAAACCATTCATACGTACAAAAGCGATATCTCTTATAGTTTTAGCGCAATCTACCACCAAATACAAAAGACTTAAATAGTTTATATTTTTTTTTTTTGTAAGTTAAGTTTTCTCAAAAACTTCACAAAAACTTTACCGCTATGATTGATATGTACGACTGAAGTAAAGAATAGAATTTGTTATTTATAAAAAAGGTATAATTATTGTCTTAACACTTTCATTTACCGTTGCTGTGCTATTTTTTAAATGTAGGTAAGTCATTCGTCCATTTAGCGAAATATAAATATCGAAACTGGTCACCGTAAACGTTCTCCATAATCTGATGAGAAATATCCGAAGCTAAGTGTGAAAGTCGCCCGAAAGCAATATTATGTTTGCTTTCGGGTGACTTTACGGTATCTAAGTTAACAGTAATTCGTTTTAAAATGTCTTTCACTCATAAGCCATGAACATACTTGTGTAAAATAATAACTAAAAACTTACAACATTTTTCACTTTTCGATACAGATTTTAAACAGTACAAGAGTGCATACTGAATGTGCATAGTAAATAAGTTTGTGTTTGTCTTGGAAGTAACTTGAGGTCACAATCCAAGTGCGAAACTTGCGTAAAGATTAAGAATTAGTAAAAAACGGAGTCGCCAGTGAAGTCCAAGTCAGAGAGGTAATAAATTGATGTTATCTCAGTTACAGATGTGAAATTAAAGAGGGTCAAAAACAACTTTGTAGCGAAAGTATTACTAAAAATAAGGTCTCAATAAAAGAGGTAAAATACAGTCGAAAGGTACAGATGTAGTGAATAATCCTTTCCCATCGTGAAAACTCGGCACATACGACTACTTTTGAACGGTGCCGATGTGTCCATGAGTTATTGTATTATGAAGTGAGGTGAATGTATCAAATAAATTGAGTACTTTATTCATTAATGTCAAATGTCAAACCACCAGTTTGAAGTATATCACACTGAGATATTAAACGATCCAATCATATAAAGAATTCGTGAGATAAACAAAAATCAATTTAGCTACCGAGCATATTTTATTTCACTAAGAGCACTGATAAAAATCCCAATTTCCGGTTTGGAAGATGCTCTGACATCCAAACCGGAATGTGGATGGAGGTGGCGGATTTTTGCGAATCATGGCTGTTTCTAATGATGCTCGAAGGATATATTGTTGCTAAATAAAAAGGACTTCTCCGAAAGTCACAAATATTGTTTCCCCTCTATCTTTGGAACCGTGTAATACGAAGATATGAAAATAATTATGGACAATCTGGGGGCACGGTAGTGCCCCCGCCAAGACGAGCCAAGCGAAGCGCAACGCAATGGCACTACCTACCTTTTCTCGAAGCGGTTCGTTGTTTTTTTTGAACCCTCGTAACTTGAGTTTGGATTATACTTCTTAAACATATAAAGTTTCAGTAACAATAGCTCTTATACTTAAGATTTTATTGATATCTAATAACGCCGATTTCGTCACTGACTCACTGATGTTGATTATCAAAACCTCTAGGGTACTTCCTGGAGTCCTAGAAAGCTGAAATTTGGTATGTAAGCTAGTATTAGTACACAATCAACAAAATCATTCAAAAAATTGGAACTTCTACCTCCCAACCCCTTAAAGTAGGGGGTGGAACTTTGTATGAGACTTCCGCAAATTTTGATGCTAGGGGTCTGAAAATTTATATAGGGACTCCTTGTTGTAAATAATAAAGTACGTATTTCAGGATTTTTAGTAAATCACCCTTTAAATTAGGGGGTTGAAGTTTTTATATATTTAAGCTCTATATTTTTTTAGCCAAGATATTTCCTTACACTTCTTTAGAAATTACCTTACAAAAAGGAATGAGATCCCACCAAAAATATTACATGTAAAGCGATTGCCAAGACTCCAGCTCATATATAGCTTTCAGCGTTAAAAAGATATCAGATCATAAGTAGCGCCAAGCTTCCTATCTTACACAGCGTAACCCTACCACTACCAGCCACGCTCTACAAATTCTAAATCTTACCTAAAAAGTATAGACACGCGTGAGAGTCTATGCGGCGACCGGGATGTGCCCAACAAAGCTATATACTTTTTAGCCAAGATGTAGAATTTGTAGAGCGTGGCTGGTAGTGGTAGGGTTACGCTGTGTAAGATAGGAAGCTTGGCTTGGAAGATAGGAATACTTATGATCTGATATCTTTTTAACGCTGAAAGCTATATATGAGCAAGGGATTCTTGGCAATCACTTTACATGTAATGTTTTGATGGGATGTGATTTACAAATAGTTTCAGCTAAAAAAATACCAAAATTGGTTTATGAGTTATTGCTGAATAACTGCCGAATGTCGAGACGTCAACTGCTTCCCGCCAGGTACGGAATTAATTATAATACTGCCGTGATAAGGCAGTATTACTATTAACACCTTAAAAAGGCAGTCACCTACAAGTTAATTGTATGAACAACACTTCCGTTTGAAAAAGTACTGCAGAATAATGATGGAACACATGCAAGCACGTATTATAATACTAGTTTTAATTACAGAACTTCAATAACACTATGTCACTGTCGATTTCAGCTGAATAAAAGTGTACATGGAGAAGAGTTGCCGTACATATTGGGTGTGCCCCTCGGAGGAACGAATACTCATTTTCATTCAGAATATACTCCAAAAGAAAAACTGCTGAGTGAAGCTATGATGAGATTGTGGACAAACTTTGTTAAAATCGGGTAAGAATTCATTTAAAACTTAAAGCCTTATAGACAAACTCTAATTCGAAACAATCTTTTGTAATTTACGTTAAACACTAGTAGTACATATCTAAAAATATATGTTCAACACATTTGCTCGTCACGTAGTACTTCGCCTTTAGGCTCATTATCCTCGATACTAAACCTGCGTGTTTCATAACATTACGGCGATAGTTATTAGGGTTGCGTAGTCAATTTTTATTTTTTTATTTATCGTATGGCAAATCAGTATTTAGAACCGTGAGATCTTGGAAAAGACAGTACGGTTGCCAGGTAGTCAATGCGTAGTCAATAAGGAACCCTTAATGTTTCGCCATGTGCGTATGTCCTTCCGTCCGTCCGTCTGGCTTAGCTCAGTGATTACTAGAAATCTATAATTTAGCAGCAGTGTATAAATCAATCACGCCAACAAAATGATAGGATAAACATTGTTTTTTTATTGTACAGCTCGCCTACTACATACAATTGTTTTCAGGACACCAAATACGCAGAGTGTAAACGAATACTTTACCTTAGACCGTCGGCAGTGGGATCAATATAATGTTGAATGGCCAGAGTACAACGTTGAACATAAGTCGTATTTAAGATTAGGTGAGCATTCTCTAACAATTTTTTTGGCAATAGTCTTCAGGATAGGAATATTCAGTAATGTAATTACTAACGCCAGACAAGTGGACCAAAGGTTAATAGATAAAGATAAGACAAGTTTCAATAAAGAAAAGCAACTTTCAAACGGAAGCTTTAGCTTTAGGCTTCGCACGGTTAGTTTTCTATTTTCCCGTAGGGATGAAGCATTTTCCCGCGGTAAAAAGTAGGCTATTTCGGCTTCTAATGGTAAAACAAATTTTCAAATCGATTCAGTAGTTTCGGAGCCTATTCAATAAAACAAACAAACAATCATCATCATCATCATCATCATCATTAATTTAAGAGTTATCCTTTTATCGGTGGAGTATTTTCCATTTCTCTCTGTCTTACGCCAGCCCTTTGATTTTCTGATACGACACGACACCAGCTTTTGCCCCCGTTACGAAAAAGGGCGCATGTCACATTTTTGTCAAAATTGAGTTATATACATTGCCGTGATCAGCAAAAAAAGGCGCGTCTGCGAGTATTTTTTATTTTATCCTAGGAAGCCTAGAAACAGGGTTACCATAAGAAAAAAGGGCGCTTTTACACCCATTTCCTCACTTAAACCACCTTAAACTAAATTGAAAAGTCGTTTGTCCGAAATACAATGAAGACCTGGAATGTAAAGGCGTAAGTGCGTATATGCGCCTATTTTTTTTGTCACTTTTACAACATTTCCATAAAATAAAAGACGCGACTTATGATCTGCTGTTTTATAAAAAGTGGAAAAGACGCAAGTGATCACCTGCGTCTTTTTAAGTAAGTTTTAAGTTAAAAGCATTCTTGTTGACATTGACGCATCCGCCATTACCTCAACAGAAGAAAGGCGCTAGTGACCACAAGCGCCTTTTCAACTTCGCATATGACTTATATCATTAATTATATTTGACACATCTGCAAGCGAAACAAAATAAAAAAGGCGCTAGTGGCTCCTTGTGCCTTTTAAATTAAGTACTTTTGCAAAAGTACCAGGGCTCTTGTACCCTGTAAGTACCAACTTGCGTCTACATTTTGCTCTAAGCTTAATTTTTGTAGTATAATACTTCTTAGAAAAGGCACTAGTACGCACAAGCGTCCTTTTTTTCCATAATCTTTTTAAAAAGCAGAGTAAGTGGTAAGGAATTCTATCGATGTTCGTTCAGTTACGCCCGAAACTTTGGCACCGGGAGACCTGCGTCTGAGCAGCTCAGCGTGTAGGCAAGTTGCAAGTTATATTGTTTTTTATTCGCGAGAGATTATTTAAGTACCTATAAGATTGTCACTGTTATATTTTTATTTATTTACAGTGCCTACATGAGGGACACTATTTCGCCGTGCACGATAACAGCAGTAACTTTATTCGTAATATTATTCAATTGTTTACTTTATTTGAATAAGAATCAGAGGGGTAAGCACGTAACGTTTCGAACGAGCGGTAGGACAACTCAACTGTAATTTTTCCATACAAAAAATGACATTTTACATATACCTGACGCGCGTGCAATGCGTTACATGATCGACCAACTGGTAAACATTTGAATACATTTTTGTTAGTCTAGCTCGAGTCCACTCCTTCTATGAAGAGCTTAGATTCCTCCACTCGTGTTGGTGTTTGGTTTTGGCGTAGGCTTCAAAAGGCCGAAATTATGGTTCCCTGCGAGAGTCCTATAAATGGTTCTGGACCTACAAAGTGATTTGTAGACCCCTTTTTGGCAAGCTCATCCGCTCTTTCGTTGCCGATGTGCCCTCGTGCCCTGGTATCCAAAATAGTTGCACCCTATTGTGCTTTCCAAGCTTGTTCAGTGCCTAGACGCCATCATAGACTAGTCTAGAAGCCACTTTCGGCGCCGTAAGCGCTTTAAGGGCCGCTTGACTGTCACTGAGTATATAGATGGTCTGCCCTCGGGTGGGCCTGTCTATTATAATTATCCTGTACAGAGGCAATTATGGCGTATGTCTCCGCCTGGAAGGCGGTTGCCAAACTACATATGCTTACACTACTAGTAC
Source organism: Epinotia demarniana (assembly GCA_945867215.1). NCBI lineage: Eukaryota > Metazoa > Arthropoda > Insecta > Lepidoptera > Tortricidae > Epinotia > Epinotia demarniana. The sequence goes on along the minus strand of OX244259.1, from coordinate 32,216,476 downwards.
AGTCATTCGCATAAATGCCTGCTCCCGTACCGGATCCCATTTTTGATCCGTCCGTGTACCATATACTGTCTTCGATACCAGACCTAGGTGGTTTTAAACCTTCGGCCCATTCAGCCTGGATGGAACTTTTGTTGTGTGGTTACTAATATATAATACATACTTGGGTAGCATTTTATCGCATCCCATGTTTGTTAAGTCTAAGAAACCGTCAGTCGCCATGTTTGTGTGCTTAGTCTTTGGCTTGCTACAACTCCACAGTCCAAGGGTTCTTAATCTGTAAGTAGAGCGATTTGCGCGCCTCTGACTTAATCACCATGTGAAGTGGCTGTAGGTCCAGTAGGGACTTCTAGCGCCGCTGTAGGGGTGGTACGCCCATGTTATAGCCATGCATACCGATCTCTGCACCATCATCAGGGCATCTCTGCATGTGCTCATTAAAGTCCTTGCCACCATACCAGGCTACCGTACAATAATATGGGTCTCACCATCATGGTGTAGATCCACTTCAGTACCTTTGGGTTCAGTCCCCATGTTTTGCCATACGCTGAATTACACATTCCAAATACTTAGTACCAAATAGTTAAATGATGCTGATGACCAAATGTGTTTCTTAACGCAGTTTTACGGATCTCATTACACGTCATTTTAATATATGTAAATTTGGCAAAGTTACTTCGTACGTTATTTCATGTTTTTTTATTTTTAATATGTACTATCGAACCAACTGAATCATGACCCACCATAGAACCTTGTTACAATTAACGAACATACGTACGATCATATGAGGTTAATATGTCAGTTAATTGTAACAAGGTTCCATGGTGGGTCAGGATTCAATTTTGTCGATGGTACAGGAGTTTTCTAAAAAATAATATTTTTTGAATTGTAGCTGCAAACCGATGTTAAATTAAAACAAAACATGTAGAAGTGACTTTTATGTGAGTAAAGTCAAATCAGTCAATTATCAACTTAATCATTGAAAAGACGCTAGTGGTTACATGCGTCCGTTATTTAAGGATAAATAGGAGTAATATCTGGTAAAGACTTAATTGGGCTTAGTTAAAAGGACGTAAATGGTGACTAGTGTCTTTTTTACTAAGTATCTCGTATTTTCCAAACATTTTTTTACTAAGATGAAAAGGAAAAACGCGGAAAATAAAATAAATAAGAATAAATTATAGAATTACTAAAAACTAAAATGTGCACAAGGTATTTACCTAACGAAAGCCGTTTACAGAACGTCTCTATCTATTTTCATTTGGAAACAGCTGATTTTTTACCATTTAATTAACTTTATAATTTTTTTCTCAGTTTCGACTTCATGTGACAAGCGCCCTTCTTCGTAACGGGGGCATTTTTTTCCTTTATTTGGTCTATATAACCGCGTCGTGGCTTCCTCTGCCTCTCCTTCCTTCTTTACTTTAATAAAATACTTTTCATCTAATAAACAGATGTTTGAAGGTCGTGCCCAAGAAAACTGGAATAAATCACTGTCGGTTAATATATAAAATTTAAAGTAAACATCGAACTTATACAATTGTTTTTTTTTTAGACATTCCACCTTTAATAAGCAGTTTTTATAGAACACGTCATACTAAGTTCTGGATTGACACCTTACCAAATAATATGACAAAATACGTACGCGACCCTTTGTACGAGTTAACGCCCATACCGACTACAAAAAAACCTAATGTGGTACACAAGGCGCAAGGTGATTTTCTTGTTTTTAATTGATTAAAAGATCGTAAAATTAGGATAAACAATACGACTACTTAAATCTACAATTTGTTTCAGACAACACTCGAAGAATTTGGACACCAACCATTATTGACACGCCTCGTGTTAATTCGCCTATGTATGGAAGAGTAAACCCCTATTCTCCACCGGTGTATTCGTCGAATACTGACTCAATTTACCGAGAAATACAATCAATAAAATCGCCATCTAGAACTGTTCCACCAAATGTAATAAAAAACAATAACGCTTACTCTACAACTGCAAAGCCCACAAATCCTAATGACAATGCTCAATTGAAAACATCTGGGTCAACAATTACTCTTATTGTTTCACTAGGTATACTTTTCCTTGCCTTAAATGTTGGGATATGTGCCGTCCTTTGTTTTAAGAAGAGAAGAATTCATTTACGCGAAAATATAATACAGCCTACTCGGCACTCCCGGGCAGATGTTGGCGAAGTAGATATTATTGGTCAAAAAGGCTCAAAAGATGATAAAAATGCTTTACAGACTTTAAAAACTGGTTGTAGCGTTATAAAGTCTATGAGCCTCAATAAAATAAGGGGCAATCATAACGCAAAAAAAAAACAAGAATCATACAAAACGCCAAAATCAGATGACTCAGGTGGATTTCGTGAAAGATTCCAACTCAGAAAACATCTTTCAACTAGTACTTTAGATGCTCATACTAAAGTAAGAGATTGGATAGCGAACGAAGCCATGCATAAATGTTCACCAAATACCATACGCAAATCGAGTACTGAGTATACTATTAACAATGCTGCTGTTACAGCAAATCATTTTACACGATCCGAAGAATTATTATCTAGCAGCAAAATTTCAAAATCCAAGACCGTAAAAAATAAGCGTGATTTTGGACTTAAAGAATTGATAAGAAACAAAAGAAATGATCAAGAAGGCCCTCCGATTTCTACGTATAGTTCTAATTCATCTATTTCCAGTCACAAAAAGTCTGTTAATTCTAGCATAAAATATAATGGTAAATCATCCGACTCTTTAAGAAGTAAAGAAACTGGAAGTTTAACTTCTAAAAAAGTTTCGGTAGCAATAGATGCAACACCATCCGCCCGTACCAATTCTATTCTTCAACAAGAACCAATAGAGCTTACAAAATCATTTGACGAACAAAAACATTCCGAACACGAACATAAAGATAATAACATTAAATTTAGTAACGAAGTAAGAATGTCCATAAAAAAAGAAGCGATTCCTTTAAAAATATCTCATAAACATTCCATTTCGGACCCAGTCACAGATATAAACTACAGCAATAATTGTAAAAACCAACTTAAGTCAGATAAAGAGTTGGAAGATATATTGCCCCCTGCTTTTTTTCGAAATGATATCAATGTTACTTCAATAAATGACAATATTAAAGCAGAGCCTCTTACTGCTTCGGAAGCCTTACTGACTATAAAGAGGAGAAATTTTCCTAAAGTTTTGCCGGATTTACCTCATTTGCAAAAGAGGTTTTCTTTGCAGCCTACAGCTCTTCAAACTTTCCGTAATTATGTCAGTAGTATAGAAAGTGAGTCAGATTTCTTCAAGGTCCCACCGCAACCTCCTCCAAGAACAACAACTTTAGACCGTCGCCTTGCTTACAAATATGTGAAACCCTTATCTTCGTTTGAAACACCCAAAGAAGAAACAACTATAAAATATGAAACATCTCCGATGAACTACGAAAATATTCAACAGTTTTCAACGCGCAAAGCGAACACCCATAGAAATGACAAAAGTAATGTAACTCAGGAAAACAGAGAATATCCAAGAGTAATTATAGCTTCATGTGATAAAGTTAATGTTTCAGAGTCAGATTTAAGTAAGACGTTGCCCAGCTTGGTGGGTATGTCGAGCAACGTACCTAGAGTAAGGTTGCCAGATAATTTTCATAATTATAATGATAACTCAGTTGCATCATTCTCATCAATGTATTCTGACGATGACATAGATATTTTAGAATGTGATTTCACAGACGATCTGGCTGAAGACCAGCTGATTCAAGAACTAGTAGGTGGAGTAGACACCGGGGCGGAATCGGAGGATACATTAGATTCAAAAGGACCAGCAACAATATTTGAGAAAAAAATGGAAATAATACCAGTGAAAGTCAATACTACTTACACGGCTCCAAAACTAAAAGAAAATTACGTATGCGTAACAGATCTGCAATTACCAGATAATTCTACATTTGAAAAAACAGCCCAAATTAAACCCAACTACGGCATTAATAAATTACAGCATAGAAGTGGAAGTATTCATAGGCCCCCTGAAAAAGCAGTAAAAATGAATCACAAGGGCTTTATGAAACCCTCTGGCATACTAAACCGAACTTTAAAAAAACATGTTATTGATAGTGATGACAAGCCTAAAACTGATGTAAAGACATTAAAACATTCAAATTCTGGTTCCTCTAACGATACAGAAGCTAGTACAGATACTGTAAAGAAAATAGAAGTGGTAAAAAAGAGTAAATGAAACATGTGTTACTGATTCAAAAGCAATTTAGTAAATGAACTAATAAGAGTAAATTAGTTCATAACTTTCTTATTAAATCATCTAGTGCCATATTTGTCACCCTTTTCAGATACCCTTGTTTGTGATGCTAGTAACGTTATGTTTTGGTAATAAAAACAAATAAATGAATTGCCATATAATTTAGTTACATAACAAAAAATATATAAGTAATTATATATTAGAAACAAGACAAGAACATCGATAGATGCTTTTGCGCATAAAAGCGAGGACGCAGAGCAATTCGAAAATTGTCAGAGCCTAAGCTGAAACCTGATTACAGAGAAACGCAATTTAAAACAGCGATAGTTAATTATTTTTTTGGTTAAAAAATATAACAATAAACCTTTCAGAAATATATTTCGTTTTGAGATTGCTTTATGCATTAGAAACATTAATGTATTATAATATTTAGTACTTACAGAGAGTTTGCAGTGGCCAAGAAGTTCTCAATATATTTACGAGTAAGGATACTTGTCGAATGCAGTTAGAAAATATACTTTTATGATATTTTTTTGTTTCATTATGTTTAGTATATATCCTGGTGTTTGACATGCAAATTACGAGGAGTCTATTATATTAGAGACGGTTATGTTTAATATGTATGCATATGCTCATGAACTATCTAATATGTGCGCCAGGTACGTTACAATGCGTACGTTACAATACGTTACTAACCGACAGACAGTTCGCTTACAGAAAATCTAAATCCAATACACAAGCCGCCTATGACATGATCAACAGCATTACGACAGGCTTAGATGACAAGCAGCCGTATTACGGCTCCGAGCCAAAAATACTGCTTCCGGTCCTGACGGAGTTCCCGGAAGAGCCTGGGTTTTGGCCCTGGGCCCACTAAAGGCACGACTGAGTGCGCTATTCAGCGCATGCCTGGCGCAGGGACAGTTTCCCCGTGCGTGGAAAGCCGGTAAACTGGTCCTTCTGCGTAAGGAGGGGCGACCCGCAGACTCGCCCTCGGCCTACAGGCCTATAGTGCTGTTGGACGAGGCCAGCAAACTGCTCGAACGCGTGGTGGCCGCTCGCCTGAACGGAAGGGATAGGGCCGGACCTCAGCGACCACCAGTTCGGATTTCGCCGGGGCAGGTCCACCATTGACGCCATAGCGCGCGTGAGGACCCTGGCGGAGGAAGCAGTGGCCCAGGGAGAGGTAGTATTGGCGGTATCCCTTGACATCGCCAACGCGTTCAACTCCCTCCCCTGGGCCTGCATCACGGCGGCACTGAGGCACCATGCCGTGCCCGAGTACCTCCGGAAGACGGTAGAGGACTATCTCTCCGATAGAGCCGTCAGGTACCCTACGCGCGAGGAGTGGCAGGAGAAGAGGCTGTCGTGCGGTGTTCCACAAGGGTCGGTCCTTGGCCCGCTCCTGTGGAACATCGGGTACGACTGGGTGCTGAGAGGACGCAATTTGCCAGGTGTCAAGGTGACGTGCTACGCCGATGACACCTTGGTGACGGCACGCGGGAGCACGTTCCAGGAGGCATCGATCCGGGCCACGGCAGGCGTGGCAACGGTGGTGGCCCGCATCAGAAGGCTGGGGCTAGAGGTGGCTCTGAATAAATCCGAGGCGCTGTGCTTTCATGGGCCCCGGAAGGCTCCTCCGGCGGGTTCCAGCCTGGCGGTGGGAGGAACGTCCATCGCTGTCAAGTCGACAATGCGGTACCTGGGCATAATCCTTGACAGTCGTTGGACGTTCACGGAGCACTTTAGGTGCCTTGCTCCGAAACTGATGGGGACGGCGTCAGCACTCAGCCGACTGTTACCCAATTTGGACGGGCCAAACGCGAGCTGCCGGAGACTGTACGCAGGAGTGGTGCGGTCGGTGGCTCTGTACGGGGCACCCATCTGGGCCGGATCCCTGAACACCAAGAACCAGGCCCAACTGCGAAGGCCGCAGAGGGTCATGGCGGTCAGGATGGCGAGGGCATACCGCACCGTTTCCTACGAGGCGGCCTGCGTGTTAGCGGGGACCCCACCCTGGGACCTCGACGCTTCAGTACTGGCCGATGTATATTGGCGTGTCACCGAGGCGCGGGCTAGGGGGGACCAACCACTTCTGGAGGAGATCAGGCGGTGGAGGCTCGACTCCCGCAGTGTCCTCATCCAGAAGTGGAAGGAAAGGCTGGAGACGCCGAGTGCTGGCCACTTGACCATCGGAGCTATCCGGCCCGTCCTTGAGAGATGGGTCGGAAGAAACGGGGGGTTTCTCTCCTTCCACCTTGTGCAGATCCTGTCAGGGCACGGCTGCTTTGGGAGATATCTGTGCAGGGTGGCGGGACGGGAACCGACAATGGAATGCCACGCGTGCGGTGATGCCGAGGATACGGCCCAACACACGCTGGCAGTGTGCCCAACTTGGGCGGAACAGCGGGCCGCTCTCGTGGCTGTAGTGGGGCACGACCTGTCCCTGCCTGCCGTGGTCGAAGCCATGGTTGGCGGCGACAGGTCATGGAAAGCGGTGGCCTCCTTCTGTGAGGATGTGATGGCACAGAAGGAGGCGGCGGAGCGTGGAAGGGAGGAGGATCCGGCCTCCCAACCAATGCGCCGCAAACGTGTGGGGCGACGGCGGTTGGCCTACGACCGCCGAATTCCCCCTTAAGGGCACCCGTGGGCGGTAGGCACGGGGACGCTTGTCGCCTACATGAAGGTTCCCCGAGTCGCGGGCATGCCATTGGCACGCCCTTTGAGAAGAAGCGGGAGGTATAAAGTCCACCCAGAGACGAGTCCGGAGCTCCGGACAGCCGCTGGCGAGGTTGTGGTAGAGTACTTGAGTTCCCACGACCTCGCCTTACAGCGTGGAGGCGGCAGATAGAGGGGTTTTTAGTGGGTAAACCGCAGGTCTTATTAGCCGACAAGGGAGTCCCACATAACCACCAGGGTCCGTCCCCGCACCCTGGTGGTATGCGTAATGCATTTTCCCCTCTTATAGCCGGCATATTTTGCAATCTACGTCATAAACCACGACTTGCTAATAAAAAAGCTAAAGCGTTACGGCCTGCTAGGAGGTGCTAGTTACCTAATGAAATCTTTCCTGGAAAACCGAACCCAAGCCGTTGAGGTGATGCTAGGCAGTAAACGGATGAGATCAGGGAGCGGCAGCGTGACGGTCGGGATTCCACAGGGATCAGCGCTGGGAAATACTGTAACATGGCAGAATTTTGATTGACACTTCTTGTTTTAGATAGTGTACTAAGTCATTGGCTGAACTAATGCATTGCTTAGATATATTTTCTAGGTACAACATTAATGCATAGTGCTGGCAATAATTAAGTAATTAGCAAATATATTAAAAAGAATCATAGCCAATAGGATTAGTTAATCATTATTCAGAGTTGCCAGCAAGATGAGAGATTTTGAAATTTCAGGGAAATAAAGTAGGGTTTTTAAGGAATAAGAAATAATGAAACAATTAATTTAAATTGATAATTGTATAAAAAGAAGAACAATAAATTAATTTAATAATAATGACATAATATCTGTATTCATAATCTAATGTTATTCCTTAATAAATACAAAAGTGGTTAGTTGATATCTTCTGCGCTGGTAATTCCAATATCAGGTCTTGAAGGCTGAGAGGTTAACTGGATTTCTGTTGAGAACTGAAATGGAGGCTCTGAGGAGATATTCATTTTAAACTGCGGTCTCAGCACCGACTAGCGGAGATTTTGTGAGCCTTTTCTGGTGGCAGTGCAAGTAGAGATGGTGTAAAGACTGTATTTTCTATATCGGCCAAATGTAAGTAGTTATTCTTCAAAATTTGCATAACCAGCAAGGTACATTTTGTTTTCCTCTGTTTTTGACCATACGGTGCTCTTTCCAGCAAGATGCAGCCTCAGGTACATGTGGAAGGGCGGGTTCGGCAGCCTGAACTAAAGTAATCCATTTTTTGGAGCGTTTAGCTGGTAAGATAGAATTTCTAAACATTTCATCCAGTGTTGGTTATTGTTCCACATGGATCCATACTAATGAAACCAATTTGTTTCTTTTCAGTCGATAAGGGAATGTATTAGAATGAAATTAAAAGGTTAGTATTGAAATTGAAAAGGAAAGAATAGGATTGGAAAATTTATTTGCTTTGATTTAGATCAGTTCTTAGCACTGATTATGAAGGGAGTCTTTGTTCAGAAATGATTTCCTCTCCTACATCGTTTGCTTGTCCATAAGGGATTAGTTTAACCATTTAATTGAGGCTTCGATGGAGCTCAATTTTCTTCAATTCAACATCGGGTCCAGGTTCCTTCTCATGTAATCACCGAGGAGAGAAAGGATGCCCAGCCGCTGACAACATCTGCAAGGTTCAGAGCAGTATGACTTCAGTGTGAAGGTCGGTGTTAAGCATTTATTACCAATAGGGAATTAGGATTTCAGTATTTACTTAATGATGGCATAAACACATAGGGACTAATATTTATTTCAGTAGGCACACGGAATTGTAAATCACTCTCGAACAATAATTACACGACAGCTCTACCGATTGTAGCAATACTTAAGGTGTATTAAGGATTTTGTACCTGAAGCCCTTTGATTTCGTATTCCAATTTGCTGTATGCTGTACGATCCAAATAAACCAGTTGTAAGAAAACTAACCATTTTAAATTTCACTCCCAATTCTTGTTACCCATAACTGCAGATGAGCAAGTTTTCCATACACCATTTTTTTATATTTTGTTTTAATTTATTTTAATTGTCTCAAAAACTACTGAATTTCAGTCGAGCCAGTAGGGCTCCGTTGCAATACCCTATTTCTCGCATACATAAATGATTTACCATCTGCCATTACTGAGGGTCGAATCACTATTTGCCGACGACGCAACAGTGGTAGTTAAAGCACGCACATACGAACTACTTTCTGAAAAAATCTCTAATGTGTGTGATCAACTAAAGAGATGATTTTCGGCGAATGGATTGATATTGAACGTCAGCAAATCCAACATCATGGTGTTCTTTGGTAGGTGTGCTCCGAGCGTAAGTATCCAGTGCCCGATACCCATGAGCGATAAGTGCAAGTTCTTAGGCTTTACGGTAGACCCCACATTAAATTGGAAACAGCACGTGGACTTGCTGTGTAATAGACTAGGCGGCGCAGTATTTGCATTGCGCAAATTAAAGCCGTTGATTTCCCGTGATGCGCAGAGACAAGTATACTTTTCTCACTTCCACTAGCTGATGACGTATGGCGTAGTCCTATGGGGCAACTCGACCGACGCTGGGAGGGTGATGCGCATGCAAAAACGAGCTCTGCGTACCATGCTTGGCCTCAATCAGAGGCAGTCCTGTAAGACTCTGTTTACCGAGCACCGAATCATGACGCATTACTCCCAGTATCTCTTCGAGGTCATTATGTACACAAAAAGGCACCTGCCTCAGTTCAAGCGAGTGGAAGTGACGGGTAAGTGCTTTCGCAGCACGGGAACACTTCGAACAGTACCGCTTCGCACAGCACTTCACGCCAAAAACGCACGGGTTATCGGGCCGAAATACTACGAGCACGTTCCCTCTGATATAAAGAGTGAAACATGTGAAGTGACAGAGGTGACATTTAAACGCAGACTGAAGAACCTTTTGTTGGATAAGTCACTTTACTCTGTAGACGAGTACATCAAAATTTTTAAATAAATCGAAAACCAACTCGAACTAGTCTTCACTGATTTTAATTTTGATTTGTCTGTATTATTACTTGTTATTTGTATTCAATTGTTTGTTATTATTTGTTTGATTTGACATCATTATAAATTTATATACTTGATAGGTACTTCATGGGTACCACATTTTTATTTTTTATTTTCGATTATTACTTTGTGGCATGTTATGATTGGTACCTGCACTCAGGTACAACATTGTTGGTTTTAATTTTTATGTTCTTTTTAATTAGTTGTGACTTTTTATTCCTGTGTACACATGACATTGGAACATCTATTAATAGTAGTTTAGACGACTGATCCATAATGAGAGGCCTTAAAATGCGAGTGTGGTTTTATGAAACGAGTGTGGTTATCAAATGGCGTATGGTTTGTATTAAAAACGTACTGAATTGACGTTTCGTATCGATAACTGTTTTAATATCTATGGATACTAGAATAGAGATCCACTTGAGTTTTGACAGCTGTTCCAAATTTAAACTCATAACGATACAAATTTATCAAAAATCTGTACTGTAATGACATTACAGTACAGATTTTACCTACTACCACAGACAAGAAAGTTCTCATAGTAAAATCGGCTGTAGTAATGCTGGTCATTTCCTACGGCTTCTGAACGCATTTTAGAGCACTAAAGTCTATTTCTTTATTCCGTATACTAAAATGACAACCACAAATGTCAAACGTAGAAATAATGTGACCAGCTATATACAAACAGTGCTGATTTTTGATATCGGTTTGTGAATAACCGATAAAATCTTGAATTATTTTAGATTGAAAATAAACAATTAATAAAATCTACTCACAAAACGATACGAAATAAACAATAAATGAAATTTTCTCACTACTAATGTACTCAAACATTTAAAATGACATTGACATATCGCCGACCTGACGCGACGCCATTTTGGTTTACGTATTTGGCATTCGTTATTTTACTCGTACAGTGATGGGATGTTTTCAGTGCATGTTCTCTCATTTTTAGCACGTCACGGATTATCCATTAATTGTAATATAATGGACTGGTTAAAATATCATTCGGTGTGGAAAACGACTATGAATTTATTTAAACCCCGAGAGCTTCCAGCTGGAACTCCAAAACCGTTTTGATTGCCTAGGCGGCGATGTGGACGAATTGAACGACGGCTTTGTGGAAGCTGTCCGTGTCACTGGGTCTAAGTTCTTCAAGGCCCAAGGCACCAACGGAATTAAAAGGCTATCTAGCTCCACTCAGACGCTCATGGAGGAAAGGAGTGAAATGATTCTACAGTCTTCAGCCGACGCGACCTTATACCGGCAGCTCAATAAACAGATCTCAAAGTCCCTTACCCGCGATCTGCGCCAATTCAATACAAATCGTATTGAAGAGGCCATCCAGCGTAATAAGGGCTCTAAAGTATTCTCGAGAGATCTGTCTATAGGGCAGAGCCAGCTCGCGAAGTTAAAAACTGAAGATGGTAGAATCGTTTCCTCTAAACCTGAGATTCTGGGTGAGATAGAGCGCTTTTACGGACAGCTATACACATCAACGCGCAGACCCGAAGTTAGTCAGGCGGAAGACCCTAGAGCTAGACTAACCCGATACTATACCGACGACATCCCGGACATCAGCCTGTACGAGATTGTAATGGCTCTTAAACAGCTCAAGAACAACAAAGCACCCGGTGAAGACGGAATAACAGCCGAACTTCTGAAGGCGGGTAAAAACCGCTCCTTACGGCCCTTCAGAAGTTGTACGATTCCGTCTTACTGGAAGGAAGAACTCTAAAGGCATGGAACAGAGGTGTGGTGGTGCTGTTCTTCAAAAAGGGTGTTCTTCAACAACACTCTGCTGAAGAACTACAGACCCATCTCACTTCTGAGCCATGTCTATAAGCTGTTTTCGAGGGTCATTACAAACCGCCTCGTACGCAGGCTAGATGACTTCCAGCCTCCCGAACAAGCCGGTTTCCGAAGAGGCTTTAGTACCGTAGACCACATCCACACTCTTCGTCAGGTTATACAGAAGACCGAGGAGTATAACCTGCCTCTCTGCTTAGCGTTCGTGGACTACGAAAAAGCCTTCGATTCGATCGAAACCTGGGCTGTACTACAGTCTCTCCAGCGGTGCCAAGTTGACTATCGCTATATCGAAGTGCTGAAGTGTTTGTACGAGAACGCAACTCAGTCCGACTCCAGGACCATAACTCGAAACCTGTTCCGCTGCAGCAGGGAGTCAGGCAAGGAGATGTTATTTCTCCAAAACTGTTCACCGCTGCACTGGAGGACGTTTTCAAGACTCTGCACTGGAGAAGGCTAGGCATCAGCATCAACGGCGAGTACATCACTCACCTTCGGTTTGCTGACGATATACTAGTCTTGGCTGAGAGCATGGAGGACTTAAGTACGATGCTCGATGACCTCAGTAAAGCATCCGAGCGAGTTGGTCTAAGAATGAACATGGATAAGACGAAGATCATGTCAAATGCCCATGTAGTACCAACTCCCATTACAATCGGACACTTCACGCTCGAAGTTGTAGACGATTATGTATACCTAGGACAGACGATCCAGTTAGGTAGGTCCAACTTCGAGAAAGAGGTCAATCGTCGAATCCGACTCGGCTGGGCAGCGTTCGGGAAGCTACGGCAAATTTTTTCGTCCAATATTCCGGTCTCAAGACGAAAGTCTTTGACCAGTGTGTGTTGCCAGTGATGACATGGCACTGAAATGTGGTCGCTTATTATGGGCCTCATAAGAAGGCTCAAAGTCACACAAAGGGCAATGGAGAGGGCAATGTTGGGAGTTTCTCTGCGTGACCGCATCAGAAATGAGGCTATCCGCAGCAGAACCAAGGTAACCGATATAGCCCTCCGAATCGCTAAACTTAAGTGGCAGTGGGCAGGGCACATATCACGTAGAATCGATGGCCGTTGGGGCGGAAAGGTTCTCGAGTGGCGACCACGTACCGGAAGGCGCAGCGTGGGTAGGCCCCCGACAAGGTGGACTGATGACCTGGTAAGGTTGCGGGAGTCCGCTGGATGCGGGTGGCGCGGGATCGGTCACTTTGGCACTCTTTGGGGGAGGCCTATGTCCAGCAGTGGACGTCTTTCGGCTGATATGATGATGATGATGATGATGATCTAAAATAAAATACATCCTGTATTTAATCTTCATCGCTGTTTTCATTTATTACAGTCATATTATCTACAAAACAATCAAATATATTTGTAAGAATTTCTGCTGGTTTAATAATCCTCGATATATATCTAGCATTCGATAGATAGTAAATCGCTTCAGCAATATGTGAGCAACAACCTGCTGTTCGGTTTCCATTCGGGCAAGTACAGTAGGTCGGTGATACTTGTGTAACTGTTCTGATTGGCAATGTAACGAATAAAAATATGATGTCTTTTTATTTATATGACGCGATTTGATATGAATTCTTAGAACTTCATTTCCCCTTAAATATTCTATATTAATTGACCCGTCTGGATTTTGTAGTTCCGTTAAGTAACACATTGATTGTTTTAATTGATATGAACCTCCGAAGAGTATATGTAAATCATCCTGTGTCAACACAGGAAAGTTCAATAAGTCATTGCTTGATATGTTTTTAAAGATGGTTTTCTTTCTTATCCATCCATTTGCCTCAACTAACTGTGCCATGTTATTAACTGTCATGTCAGATTTAGTTTTTAAATGTGTTATTATTGCATCAGTGTTATTTGTATCACTTAGCAATCTCCTTACATATTTGTTATTTAAGAAACAAGCAATTCTACATAATGAGCTGATATTAGGTAATATTTCATTATCGACTTTATGATCCAGTAAATGATATTTTTGTTTTATTATTCCGTGAACAGATTCCACTACCCATCTTACTTTAGTTACGACCCGCGATTTGTTAGCTTCAGTAGTGTCAAGCTGTGTTCTGTTTCCTTTTAAGGCTGGCATTAATACGTTCAGTCCCTTACCCTCCAAATCACTTACTACATCTCGGAAACCGCGGTCGACTACAACTATATCACCGGGTTTCAATAGCTTGGATAAACCGTTTTTATCAGACATTATTTTTTTCTTTATCGATGCATCGTTCAAGTTAGCATTGAAAGGTGTTGGTGCTGTGTAAAAGGTTTACACAGGGGAGTTTTTTTCTGTCCGGAATAAGATTTTTCTGTTATATATTTTTTCTGATGTCGAATGTAAGTGCCATCACATATAATAATAAGCTGGTCATTACTAGCATCGAGTATTTTTTTGCTACCTCACTAGTTCGAGACTGTATTATTTCTCTTGTGGTTGAATATATTCCGAAATGTGCCGGCAGCACTTTTTTTTCAAAGGTTTTTTTAACTGAAGTCACATACTCAGAGAATAAGTGATGATACTCTAATCCAAGAATGGAGGCCAATAGTTCGTCACTATTTCCCGTCCTAAGTTTCATTAAAAATACTATTAGCCTAGCCTGTATTGATGTTCTATTTTTATGACTTTCATTAACCTAATATCTCATCTAATTCGTAAATATTCGGCCATGTTAAACCTGTAAAGGCAATAAATTGTTGGTCTGTAAAACATTATGTATCCATCGTCTAGCAAATATATCTAATAATATAATAGTTTGGTGCTGAATCAAGCAACGAGTTTATGAAGTGCAAAGTTTGAATAAGCGGGGACTTTCTGCGAGACAACGTTCGCGCTGCCGGCGCCGCTAGTAAATGTTGACAATGATGTCGATAATTATATATATATGTTACGAAGTACTAAATTTAACTGCGTAAAGAGCATTGGGACATACTTTTTTTGTATTTTAATGCACCTATATTTTTACACTTGACCGTACCAGACTACAAAATCTTAAAACTTTAAATGGGCTGAGTCGACCCTATAGCGATAGACTGTGATCGATTAAGCCCGCGGGCTGAGTTGAACCTATAACGATAGACAGTGGTTAATTGACCCCGCGGGCTGAGTTCACTCTATTGCGATAAACAGTGGTTAATTGAGCCCGGGGGCTAAGTTAACCCTATTGCGTTAGTGGCTAATTGAGTCAGCGGGCTGAGTTCACCCTATTGCGACAGACAGTGGTTAATTGAGCCCGCGGGCTGAGTTGATCCTATAGCGATAGACCGTGGTTAATAGAGCCCTTGGGCTGAGTTGACCGAGTCGTTCGAGTCGCCCCCCGAAGGGGTGTAGAGTATATTCTTTAATATATTTTTTTAATTCAAGAATTGAATTTATTTCTGGTTATAAAAAAATCAAGATTTACTAAACACTATTAATTGAGTCGGCTGAATGTATTCATTACGCCATCCAATATAAATAATATAGGTACCTATTAATTTAATGTCAGATATATACTCGCTCATCTATAACTAAATGTAAGAAAACTCTCCGAGATGCCCTTCAAAAAATGTCGTACGAATACACAGAGAACCTATATATTGTTCTAAAATGAATCTTGATTTATGTAAATAAACTTTGTATAGTTATTAAGTTTTGTACTGTATTTAAACGTAGATTTTTATGGTTTGCAAGTATGTTTAAAATAATTATACTGATCTTTCCTAATGCCTGGAACATAGGGTATCCTAGCTCAATTCTGTAAAATACGTTTTTAATAATAAATGAATATGAATATGTTATGTTAATAGGTATCTTACATAGTTTACTAACGAATCGGGAGCGGAGGGTCAGCACTTGAAAAAAAATGAAAAGTTTGGGCTTTATAGCCCAATATCACATAAACAGATCACTGAGTAAAAAAATAATAAAAAAATCCATACTTCTTTTGAATAGCATGAATGTGACATGCTATCACATCCTCACTTACGTGAAGGGGATTTTCGTGTATTTTTGTCGTTATGTGTTTTACCAGACCTTGTGCGTTTTTGGCTCGTCGCTGTCAGCTTTAGACTTAAGCAACGATGGTTAAAGTCAGTATTAAACTCCGTTATCAAAGGATGCAAGTTTGTAACTGTAATTTTGAAGTCATGATCTTCAATGAAAGAGCTTTGTTTCATGATAACTCATGCCAATTAGGACTGCCATCTTGAACTTAAATGGCATGAACTCCAAAAACTTGTGTCGTTACGAATTTGAGATTTGCAGCAGAAGTTTTCAATTGTTTTCTTTACGAGTGGCAGCGTCAAAATGTCATTTGCGTAACCGTACGTACCGTTTATAGTGTAAGATACCACTAGGTGACAATCTTTCGTTGTGTTTTTTCTTTCATATATATGTACTATTAACTATTTTCTCTTTTTACTGTCCCATCTAATGTGGAACTCGTTAGATGCAGTCGTTCCTGGGTGAGGACCAAATTCTTGGCCAGTAGTTAGCCTGGTTAATCGGTAGGAGCTAAAAAGGTCCGTTGTGACACAAAAAATAGCCATTCAATTCTATGGTTAATTTTTGTTTCACAACTGATTTTTTTTACTACTACCGATTAACCAGGCTACCTATTAAACAAAAATATAGTCCTCACCCCGACTAACCACATTTCTGCCTCTATCCTTGTAGTAAACTTAGTTATAACGCGCGGCTGCGCCCGCGCCGATTAGTGAATAAATAGCTGTCACATAGTGCATACGTGTGTTTGACTCTACCACCCCGTTTAAAGTTACAACAGCCCTCAATTAATCACAAAGTCCCTGAATGAACGAGTTCAGCACGAGGTAGAACAGAGAAAACGTTTTATCCCAAATATGAGACCTAGTTGAATCAATTTTCCATAAACGAAAGAACATAATAAAAAGAAGGCAATGGTTCGGTTTAATTGATTTTTGAAGACGTTGAGTCGCTGCTGAAGACGGAATTATGCCGTGAAAAATTAAGAGGCATGATTTATAACGACTATAAAGTGGATTGACACACGGAGTATTTCTGTTTTTATTAGTAATTAACTACCTTCCACCGGGGTAAACTGCTTCTTATACCTCTTGACAATTTAAATTCGTGTATTGCGCACCTTAGTTGATAACACGTAGGCGCCCACGTGTCACTCGCAGATAAAATAAACCGAATAGGTAATAAAGCTGCCGCTACTGAGTTAATTAAGAGGAGCATGTCACTGCGAGCGAGTTGAATTAAAATATATTAGCCCGTGCTTATAGCCTATTTTGGGATTAGCTCTTAAAGAAAGGGAGATATTAATGTTGACGTTATGTAGGATCATTTTGTTTAAAAGTGACTTTATTAATCTTCACACCTAAGTACGCGCCGTTTTCACATCGCTTTTCGTTGCAAATCGTTTTCAGTATCTGTTTGTCATAGTTTTTACAGTAGTTTCCTTAGTGTTGTTGGTACATAAAAATAACCGTTCAAGTGCGAGACTAACTCGCGCACCGAGGGTTCCGTACTCACTTGTATATAACATACTCACCCGCTTTTCCCCGTCCATTAATTCTGGAAAAAGGCTAACAATGCATACTAGAAGTTTTTGTTACGGCTATAGCTTCATTTATATCCGACCATTCTTTGTAACATAACTCTAACTTGCGCTACCCAGGAACTGTTGGTTTTTCAGCAATAATTATTTATGATGTATTCCGTATTTTTTTGCTTTATTTCAAAGAAGATGCTTTAAAAATATTCTAGCAGGTATTTTAAAGATAACATTAACTACAATCGTGATTAAATTACAACCCTAGTCTAGAAATGAAGATTTAAACAATAATAACTTAGAAAGACATAGTGCATACTGCTGGTATAAGGAAGACCTCACGTGTATTTTTCTACAGTGAACGAAAGTAAGAAAAATATCTACCACACGAGTAGATACTTTTTCTCGGTTTCGTTAAACATAAATCTTTACTTAGATTGTTGAGTGCTTAAATAATTGTTGTGTTTTCGGAATATTATATGCGATATTCCTCACGACATCGTTCTCCATCGTGCAATCCGCTAATGGCCTGCACGTTCTGAAGCCTCAAGTTCACGATGGAAGGAGCTTTGCTCCATTTCTACACCGAGTCTTGAGGCATTTAAAAAGCTGGCATTTGTCTGAGCCTGAAGAATCAACTAGCTGGGAGAGTGTGCGCTCAATGTTATTTACTTACTTACTTCCGTTAGTGCTACCACCCTTTGTGGGCCTTTGCCTCCTCCACAGTCTTCCTCCATATGTCACGGTGCCTGGCGACCTTCTTCCAGTTCTTTTGTGTTGCGGCGTCCACCTTGCCATTACTTTGGCTGCCCTATAATCTGTCATCCTTATTAAGGTGTCCCGCCCATCTGAGCCGCTGCGACTTACAAAACCTGACGATGTTCTCGTGTTTGATGAGTGCATCTAACTCGTGGTTCATGCGTTGACAATATATACCATAACGCTCTTTTATGGGGCCATAGATCTTTCTGAGCATTTTTCTTTCGAACACTGCTAGTTTAAGTTCGTCTTTCTGAGTTAGGGTCCAGGTTACGCAGGCGTACGTCTCGACTGGTCTGATGGTCGTGCGATAAATAAATAATTTTGATCTTAAGCTAAGTAGTTTATATCCCAAAAGTTTGCCACACGCCTAAAAACATTTGTGCCCAGTAGCTATTCGCACCCTTATCTCCTCATCGGTTCTATTTTGAGAGGTAATTGGCGATCCTAGATACTTGAAGCTGCTAACACCTTCAATACGAGTACTGTGATTGTCGACAAAGATGCTCTGTAGTGGTTCAGGCTGCCTTGATTTCGCAAGGTACTCAGTCTTGGATACGTTTACACGCAATACAAACGTAGCGGCTTCTGTCTGCAGCTTTAGGCAGTGATCGGCCATTCTGTTTCTCGACCTACTTGGTGATAACAATATCATCGGCGTATGCAGCAAGTTGGGTGGTGTTGTAGTCGATCAAGCCATTGATGTTCAATATGGCATATATTCCAGCGCAAAAAAAATGTACAACTAATTTAGTTTTAAACAACCATATCTTATTGTCTATTCCTCAAAATAGGAATAGACAATCACGTTGGCATATTAATCGATACTAAGTATAATAAAGTAATGTAATCTTACTGTAACACCTATAATTATACAATAAATGAAATCTTATCTTATCTTATAAATATATCATCACAAGCATAACTGTTAGATAGAAAAATAAACAAGATTTACTATAAGTGTACAATTTATCTTACAATTAGGTCAAATGAAAAAAAATGCGTGAGGTTTACGAGGGGAGGAAGGGGTGGCCAAGAACCTCACCTAATATTACCAAGGGCGAGGGGGTAGGGTCAAAAAGTAGCCGAAAATACCTCGCGTGATTTGTGCACAAGCCCCCTCGAGTAACAAGGCTCTAATTGCACGTCGTAAAACATACCATCATAAGTGCTCTCATAGTGGCACACAACACCGGTGACTCCTTGTTTACCTCCATACTAAACATTATATTTCGAAGCTTCATTCTTCAGATATAACACACATGTAGTCCTTTAATCTACCAGGCAACATTTCGCAAGTTTAAAGTACGCAGTAAAAACCATAGCTCAAACAGTTTTATCCCCACCTTTACCCCTACCCTACTTAGGGACCTCGGCTTGCCACCATTTCTCATTCTTTATTCTTGCGAGGCAACGAACGCACGAACTAATTCTATTAAAAAATAATTCAAAATATTTAATCATGCCTAAACGCAGTGCACAGGAAAAAATAGAGTATTATTCTGCTAATATACGGAAATTGCAACAAAAAACTATAAACGAGTTATGACAGTGCGGTGCTATCTGATTCATCAGGTTCCGAAGATAAATCAGGTAAGCGCAATTAGTTTCAATAAATAGTTCTACATTGTGGTGCCTCTAATAAATGCATTTAATACCGCACGGGCCGTGAGCCCACGCCTTGTAATTCTAAACCTGGGGGGCGACCGAGAGTCGTCACGAAGGTATCTCATGCTTGGGGGTTGTCCGTGAGTCAACACGATATCAATTTCTAACAATATTAATCGCTAAGAAATGCATTTCATACCGCGCGGGCCGTGAGCCCAAGCCTGGTAATTCTAAACCTGGGGGGCGACCGAGAGTCGTCACGAAGGTATCTCATGCTTGGGGGTTGTCCGTGAGTCAACACGATAGCAATTTCTAACAATATTAATCGCTAAGAAATGCATTTCATACCGCGCGGGCCGTGAGCCCACGCCTGGTAATTCTAAACCTGGGGGGCGACCGAGAGTCGTCACGAAGGTATCTCATGCTTGGGGGTTGACCGTGAGTCAACACGATAGCAATTTCTTACAATATTAATCGCAGGCCCACGTCTTGTAACTAAACCTGGGAGGCGACCGAGAGTCGTCACGAAGGTATCTCGTGCTTGGCGGTTGACCGTGAGTCAACACGATAGCAATTTCTACAACCATTAATCGAGATTAGTATATCCCGTGTTCGCGATGCGGGGCACTAGATACATATATGCATTAAAATTCCTGACGAGTGGTTTTACAATGCATTTCATATCTACCCTCAATTAGAAAAATCAAAATATTATATTTTAATTTATAAACCACGAACAAGTGTATGAGGCAGTGGAAACTTCACTCCCACGTTCAAATGAAGAAAATGCACCTCCCGTGGAGGCCTGTGATGACAAAACGACCCCTGTAATAGATGCCAAGTTACTAACCTCTCTAGGGGACGCCACTGATGATGTCCCAAAATATGGGGAGAAAATTCATCCCAATTTAGCGCAAAGGTGGCTACCTATATTACACAAAGGTATTGATAAAAAGAGTAAAGATAAACTCTTATAAGAGTACCTGTAAATTGCAAATTATTATGGGCGCCGTCCTTAAACGCCGTAATTTCGGCGGCAGTTACAGACATCCAAAGAGGCCGTGACAAGAAAATCGAATCATCTCAACAGCAATTGGGAGTCGGTATAGGTACTAACGATAAAAATCCTATCTAATTGAAGTCGGATTTTAGATAAAACTAGTCATTCCTGGATTAGACGAAGTATTCCTTAAGTCATACAATACGTTGAGAGAGATGATACTCTCTTTGGAAGCAAACTCTCAGAGAAAATTAAAGCTTCCAAATCTACTGAAAAGTAGGCCGACAGCGTCGACCATCATACGGCCGCGAGCAGCCTACAACAAGCCACTTGCGACGCCGCGGCAGTAACGCAGGTACATGCCGGTCGCCTTAAAGCTTTTTATAAGTGTTGGCTTAATGTAACGAATAATCGTACTTTATTTATTAGACTGTATACAGAATGGCTTTCCAATTCCTTTTTAGGACATGTTACGCAATCTGTCAAACCTGTAAATACTTTCACATGCCAAGAGCATGATGAAACGAGCTTAGCTGTACAGAACTTAATTAACCTAGGCATTCAGTGAAAGCATCACTGGATGCCAACAGACTAATGATCAGTTTCTATCAAAGATTTTCTGACTCCTAAATCGAATGGTGGCTATAGATTCATACTGAATCTGAAAGGGCTCAATAAATTTGTAACTAAGTCCCATTTTAAAATGGAAGACTAGAACTGCTTCTAAATTAATCCCTAAAAACGGGTTTATGGCTACCATTGACAAGATTCGAGCATAATAATGTTACTTACGAGTTTTGTTCCCTATTAGTCTATGGACTTTCCGTGGCGCCTAGAACCTTCACCAAAATTATGAAAGAAGTCGTAACTTACCTAAAAACAAGGCCTAACTTCTATTATATACCGGGGTGGCATTTTGTGTATTGGAAGGGACCTTAACGAATGTAAACATAATGGGAGGGAGACTCTCCGGTTTCTCGAGTGCCTACGATTTGTGGTAAACTATACCAAAAGCTCGATACAATCCCAAAATTACCAACAATGCTGTAAATTCTTAGGTTTTGTTTACAATTCAATTATCATGTCTATATCCCTTCTTATGCAGGGTATGCGCACTTTTTAAGAGTTCTTACCACTGCATGCCCGACAGCTAGATACAGCTGGTTGTACACGAAGTTGTTAGAAAGATATAAATTCCGAGCTATTCAGGAATACGATGTCTATGATCAAAAGTAAAACTTCCTCGCGAAATTTTACCTGACTTATTTTGGTGGACTAATAATATTATTTGTAACGTCTTGTCATTTTGGAATCACGAAATTCGTTGCAGAAATATCTATAGATCCGTCCCGATCAGGAGGTACAGTTTGTGACGGAGTGTGTGCAAACGGAGCATGGGAAGAGCAAGAATTAGCATTCCATATTAATTACTTAGAGCTTGCTCGCTCTACTTAGAGCTTGCTCGCTCTTAGGATTAAAATGTTTTGCGCGAAATAAATCAAACTGTGCTCTGTTGTTCCGCATCGACAACACTACCGCGATAAGCTATATTAATCGAATGGGAGACATCCAGTTTCCCCACTTAAATAGCTTACCTAGATCTATTTGGCAGTGGTGTGAAGAATGAGACATATGGTTATTCGATTCGTACATTAACACTAAGAATAATGTAGAAGCAGACAGAGAATCCAGAAGGCTAAATCCTGATATTTAATGAAATTTAAGTATTGCAGCCTTTGAAAGAATAAGTAAACACTTTGGTGTGCCCGAAATTGACCTCTTTGCTTCTCGTACCTCTGCCAAATGTGAAATATATATTTCGTGGAAGCCAGACTCGGACGCTCTTACCGTCGTCGCATTCACTATTAGCTGGTATTTATAATAAATATTTTTAAGCGTTTCCACCACTCGCACTCGTACTAAAGTGTTTACATAAGATTATAAATGACAACGCCACAGGAATTGTAGTATTTCACTAATGGCCATCCCAACCGTGGTTTCCGCTTTTGTTGAGATTAGTAAAAGTATCTAATCTCATGTTAGCGTCAATTTCATACAACACTTTACAACAGTACAACGTGTGTTAAATACAAGTTGTGCTGGAAATTTAGCATAGATAATATAGATATTCAATTTCTATGAGGGCTTCATTTCTGCTGTTATTTTATTTCTAACGCACGAATTTAATAAAGGATCGTCGTATGGCTCATTAAATAATCATAGGTCAGCACCCTCGGTCAAGATCTTAACGAAACGTAGAAGTACCCTCGATATTTATGATATCTCAGTAAACATAATGTTATCTATCTGGCCGATACTTTCGGAGATGTTGGTTACTCTAATCAATGAGGTGTTTTCAACTGGTGTTTACCCTGACATACTCAAGTATACGAGAGTATGCCCGGTGTACAAGAGTAAAGGTGAAAAAACATCAGTTGATAACTATAGACCCATATCGATAGTACCTAGCATCTCCAAAATTATCGAGTCTATTTTGTCGCAGTTGTTAATGAAACACTTAGAGAATGACTTAGTAACTGACAGACAGTTCGCTGTTCGCCAATAATCTGTTATGCAGTTTGGCGTAAATTTAACTGTGAATTATGCAGTGTAACGCTTGTTTTGGTACAATAAAAAAAAACTCGTGGCCACGTGCGATCAACGCCAGCTCGTACAAAGTGCGTCTTGCGCACTTTTTGCCCATCATGTGAAAGTATGTTTGAATTTATATCACGTTAATAATATTATTCCACTTGCATAATTATACTAAAAGTACTAATAGACCCAACATTATTTATTAACAGCAACTGAAGACGTTTCATTACCAATTTTTTGTATTTTCCTTCATAATTTTACAAATGACGAAAAAAAAAACGGTTTCAGAATGTGCAACTTTCACACCCGTTGCCTAATCAAAGGAATCAAATAAACTCCTATCAGACCGTCAGTATGGCTTCCGCCAAGGTAAGTCAACTGAGGAGGCTGTCATGTTTGTGACAGATGCCGTCGCGTCCCATCTCGACAATGAGCGTTGCTGTGTCGGTGTCTTTCTGGATTTAGCAAAGGCATTTGACACCGTATCGATTCCCATCCTTATCACATTGGAACGACTTGGAATTCGTGGTTTGGCCGTTGACTGGTTTTCAAGCTACCTACAAAACAGAAACCAACAGGTAAAAGTAAATGAGCTTTTTAGTGACCTTAAATCTGTCTCTTTTGGAGTACCACAGGGTAGCATCCTAGGCCCTACGCTATTTACGATTTACATTAACGAGATTATGTCTCTTGGACTTAGTGAGCGTGAAATCCTTTAATACCCAGATGACACGGCAGTACTGTTTTATGGCAGCTCGTGGATGGATGCAAAAGCAGCAGCAGAAACGGGCATGCGAAGGATTGGCTCTTGGCTGGAACGTAACCTCCTGACTTTAAACGCAGACAAAACCCAGTTTTTGTGCTTCCATAAAACTGCTCGGTCACGTCCTCCTGTCCTCACTAACAGCCTAAATATTCAGGTTTCAAACTGTGTTGATCCCCAGAGTTATAACAATTCCAAATTTGTACTTGTGTCTGCATACAAAGAGTAGCCTGCATTAAATATCTCGGCGTCAACTTGGATGAAAATCTGAATTTCAAAAAGCACATTGCAGCAGCTGCTGCCAGAGTCCGTAAACTGATCTACACAATGAGATTCCTGCGCGATGTCTCTGACAAACATTTACTTAAATTGGTTTACTTAGCTTGGTGTCAGCCAGTACTTAAGTATTGCATCCTGGCGTGGGGAGGTTGCTGTAAGTCTACTCTAATCTCCTTAGAAATAGCACAAAGAGCTGTGTTAAAAGTCTTCTTGCGCAGACCAAGAAGGTTCTCTACTGACAGTTTGTTTAGAGAGGCAGGTGTTTTTAGCGTTCGAAGACTATTTATCTGGCGGGTCGCAGTCTACATGCATAAACTGGCAATAAATTCTACTTCCTACCCACACATGCTACAGCAACGCGTGTTCAGAGCTCCTGTTCCTCGAGTCCGCAGTAAGTTCGCGAGACGCTTTAAGCCGTTTATTTTTCCACATGTGTATAATGCTGTGCTCAAAGTTTGTGATGTAAAGCGCTATCACCTCGCTAAGGCTAAGTGTCAAATACGTAAGTTTTTATTGCCATTTTACCTCCAACGAATCTGAGGATATTCTTTCCTAAAATCGTGGTTGAAGCTTCGTTTCCAAAGTAGCTGTCCAAAAGCGGCTTCACGCCCGGCCAAATTTTTCCAATGTCTACTATCACTTCTACATCGACATGTCCCACACTCACATCATAACACTCACACACTCCACACCAAATCATTTACACACACTTACAGGCAATGAAATATAGTTTTTAATGAACACTTGTATTTACATTTATTTGTAACTGTCATGTAATTGCGCATCTTTTAATTGTAAATCGTTATTATAATATTTTATAGTAAAAAAAAATGCACACTGGTTCTTAAGCCGCTATGTTTATTTTACGGTGACCATAAATGTCTCTGATTCCCACGATAAGGTAAGCCTTACGGCGGTAAGCCTTACGGCGACTCCCACACTAGGCTAAGGCCTAGTGTGGGAGTCGCCGATAAAAACTGTTAAACGTATACATATTAATTTTTGGTAAATAAATATTTTTTCATTTTTTACTTTTTTAATAACTAGTTTTTTTTGCCAACCATATCAGTCACTTTACATAGAAAATAAAAATAGATACACATCTACATTATTCCCCATATACGTGGATTAGCTTTATTTATAACTATGTATTCCGATTTCAAATTGATCACATTAGAAGTCCCTGGGATATTTAACTTTGTTACGGACAGAGTCGTACCATATAATAGTATATTATTGTCGAAGCAAGGGAAGTAGGCAATTGCTGGCTGAGTATTCTTTTTAAACGGACGACCTTGGGAGTCCGTTTAATTTAATACGAAGCCAGCAATTGCCCTTCCGGCTAAGACAAATATAGAGCTTTTCTCAAAAATTGTGCAAGAAAACAAAAATGTACTTTCTGAAAATGATAAATGATAAGGCATGCATTTCTTCTCGCCGCTTTATGAAATTGTAGTACGCCTTTCGATATTTGTCTTTTGGCTTTGCAACTTACACTTAACAAATAATCAATACAGTTATTGGCTAATTGTTTTTACGGAAAATATAGAAAATTGACGTGAAAATCATTCGAGATTTAAAAGAAGCTGCAAGGTCAGTACCTTAACAATCAGTCAAAATGGAATATGTTTTGAATATGTTTATAATAAGTTGGAAGTGTATTTTTGTTCCGAAAACGCCATAAGTTATTTGAGACAACTTAAAAGTCGCGATAAGTCACAGCTACTGATCTTCCGTTGTGGCTGTTTAGGACCTATGCCTTTTATTTATATGGCCGTTTTAACTTTTTAAAAAGTTTGTATACCACGACAAATAATGGAATTTGTATGCAACATTGTAGTTTTTTATTTTTTAAATTTTGACTAACCATAAACTATGCACTTCACGTCCTGATTTTTTTACCAATAAAGTCAACTTTGCCAATGATTTTTGAGAAAATGTTTTTTATTCCATTGTGGCACGGGACCCTAAAATATGAGTGAGGAGAGCGGTGTTATATAGTGTTTACCTTAAAGTTATCATATCAGTTATGGTTGTTTTGATTCTTTCTGATTATTAAATGAGGCATATCCCAATTCATCGTCAATCATAACTTAAAAACAACAAGAAAACATCCACCAAATGTTATAATATGAAAATATGACAAATGGACAACCAAGAATAGGTATCCTAGACTCTGGAAATTTTGAAACGGATAGCGCTTATAAAAAAAACTCAATTTAAGAAGTCGGTAGTTCAGAGTACCTAATATTATCTCTCACTTATAATAAATCTCTAAATTAAAAAAAGAATCAGCCAGTATCAAACTAACCATTTTTGTGTCCCCCGATGAATTCAGATTCCCATGAACGGAAAAATATGTAACTTTTTTCATAAGCACATTATTAAGCTAGCTTCCGTTTAGGATAGTTTTTATCCGACTGCGACGATTAATTAATTTTCGGAAACATTTGAACTCATTAAATTATTAATTGCTTCTGCTTGAAATCGTAGCCGCCATATTTGTCAAGTGTCAGTGAAGTCAAAATGGCGGGCTTGCCATAACTAGCGAATATTTATAATTTCGATCCGGTGTTGTGATGATAGACCTTCACAAAACGCATATTAAATTCTAAAGCGTAAAAAATAATTGATTCTGATATGGAAACTTATATGCGATAAATTCGTATTGAGGCGTAATTTCAATAAATGTATCAACAAATTTCAACAAAATAACGTCAAACGTCAAAAGTCAGTCTCTTCCTTTTTTTTTAATGGAATGGCGATAGCGCTGTTCTTGCGTTCAGCCAAACTCTATTTGAGTTTCTGCAAGATTGAGACGCTGAGTATTTAATTGTCACGATACTGCACGGCTATCACAAGACGGCGCGCGAGCTCTCTCGATTTTTCTCGCACTATATGTCTCTTTCTAAGTTATCTGATAAGAGAGAGACGGATAGTTGGAGAAAAATCGAGAGAGCTCGCGCGCCGTTTTGTGATAGCTGCGCTGGTTTGTCAGTATTTATATTTATCAGCAATAAACAGTATGTATGAAATCAGTATAGAACGGGCCTTTTATAAACATTAATTATGAAGCGCGTCAGTATTAAGCCTGCATCACACAGGCGCGGCCTGGCCGCGGCGGACAATAGTAAACTTCTCCGCCGCTGTCAAATTTAATATTGTCCGCCACCGCAGGCTGCGCCAGTGTGGCTGTGCCTTAAAGCGGCTTCAAGTTGACATTCAGCCAATATAGAGACCACAATAGAGACACAGAAATTGGCCAACATACAGGAAAATACTTTTATCATAAAGCCTGCAACACACATTATTATGTTGGCAAGGGCGGGAACATACACAAGATTTGCCAGAATGTGATAGTGCAATCTGAAACATTGCAATATGAAAAAAATAAACATATTGCTTTAACATTTTTAATAATTTCCTTTATTAGAAAGGGACTCGGACTCGCGTTATAGTTGTAGAACTTACCTAGTGGTTAGGTATAGTTTGGAAAATATAAATTGGCCGTCTGTTGTCAAATTAAAAAGAGATCTTTTGTTCCACGTAAACACTTACCGGTCAATGGGTACTCGAAAGGATTATCTATTATTAATTCCTAAACACATCTTTACCTGAGAGTCGGACTAACTCAAGAACTC
The DNA here is from genome assembly GCA_945867215.1 of Epinotia demarniana. Lineage (NCBI taxonomy): Eukaryota > Metazoa > Arthropoda > Insecta > Lepidoptera > Tortricidae > Epinotia > Epinotia demarniana. Next base: position 32,188,531 of record OX244259.1, on the reverse strand, counting down.
AAGATCAATTTCAGTCATCTATCACGTTTTTATAATATAACATAACACAGTGTTAAAAATATGTAGAAAAGAAGATCAATAAACATTTTTTCTACTCCTGTACTTTTATCTGTCATTTACATAGTCCCGAACACTAATATAAAGACATACAAAATAAGTCTGCAGAAAAGTCTATACTCTATTCCCCATAACAGTACGGCACAACCGTGCTGTTTTGTCGCCAAAACGATACGCTTAGCAGCCATACGCTTCTAAACCTGGGTGTGTGCTACATTGTGCCACGGCCTACTAGACACGATCGACTAGGCCGCGACGCGACTAATCTAGAGGGCCATGCCGAAACATAAAATACATTAGGTACTACCAACTTAACAAACCACTGAATGTATTTACTTCAAATAAATTATTGTACTAACGGCATTGCTGCCAACTTAAGAAAAACCTTGGTCTTAATATGACAGTACTGGCAAGTTGAATTAAGAGCAAAACAGACCATAAACAAGAGGTGTCAATGTGTCATGTTTCAAATTTCCCACCAAAGTTCCAGTTCAAAATTAAAAGACGAAATATGTCAAATATGATAACTATTCGTTATTAATAACTTCTTAGGATTTTATTCGTGTTTGTGAAGTGAAGAAAAATGTGTACGTTCCTTTTAAAATGGACGAAGAAGAAAATAACTGCACCACTGATGAAATTGCGTGAGTAGTAATAGAACTAACGGAAAACTTACTGCCTGAAAAGTCAAATTATGCTATTTATTTGAAATAGTCGTAGAAAAAATATTGTATGGAACGGTGTATAACTTGGTCTTAAAACGCTCGTGGCGTCTTTAATTGCGATGCTCGCCAAGGCTCGCATCGCAACTCACGACACTCGCGTTTTAAGACCCTACTTAACTATACAACAGTTGCATAAAATACTGTAATACTGCAGCGTGTGTCCTACCTGTTAGATCTATTGCCACAGACATCTACTAAACTTCTACCCCATTATTCATAAAACTTACGTTTTGTCCCTTTCTCAATAATTTAAATATCAGAGTGACAGGTTTTAACGTCATCTTAACTAAAATATATAGGTTTATTGAAAGTTTTACATGATAGGTTAAAATCATCTGAATAGTTTATTCGTTGAAAATAGAAAGATTAAGGTCCATAAGATATCCGCAACGCAGGCTTCGTCAATTGCGTACAAACAAACATACATCCCCCTAGGCACTTAACTAACAACGAAAGAATCCGCAACAGGCTTCGTCAATTTAAATTGGTTAAAATTAGAACTGCATGTGTCCTATTTCCAAGAGAAGAAATGCGTTAACTCCTACATTAACATGGAAACGAAGTCGCAGGTACAGCTGGTCAATAATAAATATAGCAGCAATACAAGTAGCTAATTTATGCTTGCAATGAACCTTCTTTCCTCTTTAGTTTGTAGCTACTGAGCAATACGATCGACCATCCTGCCGATGTGCCTTCAGCGAGACTATATAGCAGCAATTTCTCAGGATAAGCGTCCGTCTATCCCAGCCGACATTGACAGATGACACTTCGCCATTTTGGATTATTGAAGAAAAGCTGTTTATTGACGGTTCGCGTCTTGGATTTGCGTTTTAACTAAAGAGCGTTACCTTCCAAACTTAAAGCATCTTAATTTGTTGATCCAAGTGGATAACTTTAAACTAATAAAACGGTCGTCTTTGCCGCAAGAAACGTATAATACGACACCTTCAGGGGAATCATAATTTATAGGGAACTTTCGGTTGACCTAGAACTATTTAATCGGGCAAGTAATATCTTCTTGTAATATTTACTTTTTCGATTCTTTTATAGGTATAATGATAGGATATATAATAAGTTTGGTGAATCTATTTAGTATCTAAAAGTTTTGCACTGTTATGCGTTCCTATTTTCTTACGGTTCCGTACCTCAAAAGGAAAAGACGGAATCCTTATAGTGGGATCTCGAAATACTTTTAGTGCTTTTCGAATGGACACTGCTTCATTTGAATTAAATGTATTAATTATTTCCTTAATTTGGTCAAAGTTCGTGTCATAATAGGCCACAGCATCTAGCCAAGTTCCCCATCTAGTTAGTACTGGTTTCGGCGGTAGGGGCATATTCGGTAGCGTTTCCTTAAAATTTGCAATCCTTTTAGGTGCTTTGTTAAATATATTTTTTACGTTATCAATTAAAGTATTTATTTTTGGATATAAATTTCTCACTTTTTCTGCGACTCTGTTTAACCCATGTGCAAGACATGTCACATGTGTTAAGTTACTAAACATTTGTCCGAGAATTTTTCCAGCTTTAAGCATGTAAGAACCAGCGTCCTTAACAAAACATAAAAAAATATCCTTATTTTTCTGATAATTTGTTCCCCATAAGTCTTTTAGTGTATCCACGACTAGATTTACAATAGAAGCGTGATACGTTGCGTCTAAAACTTTTGATGCAAGCAGGTCTGATTTCGACTCCTCGGATTGCGATAATTTTCCTATAAGGACATTAGCAACATGTTTTCCCATACCATCTTGTGTTTCGTCGACCATTAGATAAATGAAAGAATCTTTCAACTCTTCTCTTATAATTTTTGTTTCTCCTCGTTTATTTTATTTAAGTAATTATTCCTTAAATTTGATTCACTTGGCAAAATAGTTTCCTTTGAATATTTGCCATTGATAAAATTAGTCAGAAAATCTCGGAATTTAGGATTTTGAAGCTGATTCCAGGGAATGTTGGAATGGACTAAAAAAGCTGTTAGATCCTTGTTGAATTCGAACTGATTTTGTTTTGAAACATTACGATGTTTATCCGACGCCAAATGATGATCAATGTGATATCTTTTTTGTAAAATGTAAGTATTACATGAAATACAGTAAATTTTGTTATCTTTTACCTGTAATCCTGGTTTATCTTGTAAAAGAAAATTTAAATGTGAAGAGTGAGAGTGAGTGTGTGTGGCTTCTACTAGCCAAATGTTTGACAACGTTGTCTTTCTTTGATTTTATATTTCTTGCACATACGATACAAGAAATATTTAGTTCGTTTTTTTCTAGTACACCAATATTTTCAAGTAATAAAGATTCTCTAATGTATTAATTCCAGAAAATGCGTGCTCTTATGAATAAAATAACATACACATTCAAACGCATTTAACATTGATGACATTGACATATTAATAATCTATTTTCTTTGATAGAAAATCAAACAAGGTTTTATCTAAAGAGGGTCAGTAAGGTTATTTTTTCTTATTCTATCATTATTAGTACTTATCAATCATACGTGCAGTATGCAGTAAAGTAAATAAATTATTCATCGTGATCGCCAACCCTGACATCAAACTGTCAAATGCTATGGTTTTGCTACATCCGTTACGAGGTATGCTTATATCGGCTTGAAATTTGAAGGCTACATAATAGTCATACTTTGTAATAGTCAGGCTAGACTCAGTGGTAAGAAATAGACCTAAGTTGTCTCAAGGCATGGTACTAGATCTCCCTCGGAGGTAAGCAATTGTCAAAATGTATAATAAGTATACGAGTAGAGCGCCAGACAATTACCAATACTCAAGCTGAATGGACATACTTAAATAAAACCAGTTTTTTTATAATAACAACAGTATATTTAACACACTTTTTATAAGGGCACTGTTACACTCAAGTCTAGGAAAGTCTTGCTTTTTCACTACATTTCACCATACGTGTCTTAGACGCCATAGCGTTTAACGTTCAGGAACTAAAAGTATCAATACATTACCAGTAATTACAGCTTATCTTATCTTATCTTATCTAGATGAGGGCCCTTTCGGATGCCTTTCGACCCAGTTGGATCTTTCGTGCATTTGCCCTCTCCTTATGTCTACTCCCAACCTTGCTCCATCATTTCCACAAAGCGGATGATGCAGCTCAGCGGGAGTACCTTGAATACCTTTGGTTGCGGATATCCGTTACCAAAGTAACTCATTCTTTGTCTGGCAAGGGCATGACATTCACACAATAAAGTGTTCCATAGTCTCATCCTCCTCGCCACACATTCTACAGTCTAAGCTGTCTGATAGTCCCATCTTGGCCAAGAGATCCTTGACCCCGAAGTGACCTGTGAACACCCCAGATATGATTCTGAGCTGCTTCCTACTGGATTTCCAGAGTTTGTTAGTCCAGCCCGAGTCCACTCCTTCTATGAAGAGCTTTGAGTGCCTTAAGCCCGCCTCATTCCTCCACTCGTATTGGTGTTTGGTTTTGGCATAGGCTTTAAAGGCCGAAATTATGGTTCCCTGCGAGAGTCCCACAAATGGTTCTGGACCTACAAAGTGGTTTGTAGACCCCCCTCTAGCAAGCTCATCCGCTCTTTCGTTGCCAATGAAGCCCTCGTGCCCTGGAATCCAAACCAGTTGCACCTTATTGTACTTTCCAAGCTTGTTCAGTGCCTGGACGCCATTATAGACTAGTCTAGATTCCACTTTCGGCGCCGTAAGTGCCTTAAGCGCCGCTTGACTGTCACTGAGTATATAGATGGTCTGCCCTCTGGTTTGTCTGTCTATATTCTCCTGTGCACAGGCAATTATGGCGTATGTCTCCGCCTGGAAGACGGTTGCCAAGTTACCCATGCTTACACTACTACTGTAGTCATTCGCATAAATGCCTGCTCCCGTACCGGATCCCATTTTTGATCCGTCCGTGTACCATATACTGTCTTCGATACCAGACCTCGGTGGTTCTAGACCTTCGGCCCATTCAGCCCTGGATGGAACTTTTGTTGTGTAGTTCCTATGGAATACAAACTTGGGTAGCATTTTGTCGCTTCCCATGCTTGTTATTCTGTCTAAGAAACCATCAGTCTCCATGTTTGTGTGCTTAGTCTTTGGCTTACTGTCGCTCCACAGTTCAAGGGTTCTTAATCTGTGGAGCGATTTGCGTGCCTCTGACTTAATCACCAAGTGAAGTGGCGGTAGGTCCAGTAGGACTTCTAGCGCCGCTGTGGGCGTGGTGCGAAACGCCCCTGTTATAGCCATGCATGCCGATCTCTGTACCTTCATCAGAGCATCTCTGCATGTGCTCTTTAAAGTCCTTGGCCACCATACCAGGCTACCGTACAATAATATGGGTCTCACCATCATAGTGTAGATCCATCTAAGTACCTTTGGGTTCAAACCCCATGCTTTTCCATACGCTGATCTACACATTCCAAATACCCTCAGTGCCTTTGTAATGGTAAGATCTGTATGCTTCTTCCAATTCAGTTCTTTATCTAGTGTGACACCTAGATATTTCACATAATTAGACAGTTCTAGTACCCTCCCGTACAGTTTTAGCTGCTGTACGCCTCGAAGGGTCCTTTTCCTAGTAAAGGGTATTACTACAGTTTTGCCTGGATTAATGGATAATTGGTGTCGGTCGCACCATCTCTCCACTGTCTGCAGTGCCTTGTTCATGATTCCCGATACCGTGCCTGGAAACTTCCCATTAACCAGTATCACTAAATCATCAGCATATCCTACCGTGTGGATGGGACCTTTATTGAGTTCTACCAGGAGTGAGTTCACCACCAGACTCCAAAGAGTTGGTGAGAGAACCCCACCCTGTGGACATCCCTTTGTGGCCGTGGCCGTTATCTCATCCCCCAAGAGTGATGACTTTATTAGTCTGCCATTTAGCATATTGCCTATCCATTTACATATGGTGGGCTCTACACCATGATTAACAGCTGCTTCGCTGATAGCTTTATACGTGGTACGATCGAACGCTCCTTCCACGTCTAAGAAAGCTGCAAGACATAGTTCTTTATTCTCTATAGCCTGTTCAGCCCTGGTTGTCACCAGGTGAAGTGCGGTTTCCGTTGACTTTCCTGGCTGGTATGCACATTGTAGTTCGTGCAGCGGATGCCTTCTTAATGGGCCATCCCTTATGTGTCTATCTACCAGTTCCTCCAGTGTTTTGAGGAAAAACGACGATAACTTATCGGCCTATACGATTTGGCTTCACTGTAATCCGCCTTACCCGGTTTGGGTAGATAGGTTAATTTTACCATCCTCCACACACGCGGTACGTGTGCGAAGGCCAGGCACGCCCTGTACAATCTGCTAAGATGTGGGATTAGTACATTAGCGCCTTCTTGTAGTAGAATGGGGTAGATGCCGTCTGGCCCCGGGGCTTTGTATGGTTGGAATGTTGAAAGTGCCCACTTTATCTTTTTATGATCTACTACCTTTTTGGACGTGTCCCAATTGTGTCTCGTTGTACTTGTGGTCTGTTCCAACGCACTAATTGCTCCATCGTCTGTTACGCTGTCGTGTATTACTGAGCCTGGGAAGTGCATTTTACACATTACCTTAAGGGTCTCCAGCCCCGTTTTCGTCATTCTACCGTCATTGTCCCTGATGGATGTGAGCGGGGCCGACTTTGTGGTTGCTAGTGCCTTTGTTAGTCTCATACCTTCTGGTATTGACTCAATCTGATCGCAGTGGTTCCTCCACGCTCTCCTCTTGGCTTTCCTCACAGCCTTGCTGAGTTCTGTGAGTTTTTGTGCATAGTACCCAAAGTCATTAGATGCCTTTGCGTCATTGAATATTGCCCTAGTTTCCCTCCTGAGCTTTACTATCTCTGGGGTCCACCATGGTAACTTTTTATCTACTTCCAGATTTATATCATTGCGAATAATTTAGATATTCTTCCAATAAGGCTTTATGGTTATTTAATAAATATAATATTAATTGAGGATTAATCGTGTCTTACAAAGACTGGATTTTTATTCCCACGCACACCGCTCTAGGCGTATCTGTCAATTCTGACATCACATTATTTAAATATTAGGCGAATTATTGTTTTCCTTATTTATTAGATTTATTGTTAATATTTGGATAATCCAACTGATATATAATGATAAGTTACTAATTGAAAGTGCAGTGAAATGATCACTTTGTAGTAACAAGAAGATGCAATCAGGTTTGTGTTCTTTTTCTCCTATAAACGATTCTAAGTGCAAAAAAGGATCACAATCGATCGTGTGAAATTCTATGTACATTTATAGTTATTGATATCTCAGTGGGCTGCTATTGCTGCCAGACTCTGTAACTTAAACTTTGAAACTACGCTTGGTGACGCTCAAATGTTACAGTTTAATGAAACGATTGAACCTGAATTCTACTAAGTTTTCACGCTCCGATTTGCTAGTGAAAGTCAGATCCAACTGTAGATAGTTTGCAAAATTCATTGTATATTCATTATCTACATACCCATAAGTCGCGGCTGTGAGCCGCGTCCATCAGCCGCATCCGAGAATTTGTTCCCAGCTTTAGTGACTCGTGGTACCGATTGGATTTTTACTGCTGTAGTTGTATAGATTCTCTACACTAATAATTTACGCAGTCGCTTGCGACTTAAGTAATCGTAAATCACTGCAAACTCAGACTAAGGGCTCGCAGAACCACTTTGTGAACGCGGAACGCCTTAAGATGGTACGATCGCCATACAATACTACGTCTTTTGACATTCGCAGGCTAACGGTGTGATATTTTAAGAAACTTATGTAACAATCTTTCATAAATTGGCTTCCCATTTGCGCGACATTCCCCCTTTCCTAGAATAAACTTGTATAAACCAGAATAATTTGAGAAATTAGTTTGTCAGCTGATAAGTTGCGTAAACGATTATTCTCAATTTATTCTGGTTTTTACAAGTTCATTCGAACGAATGGGGAATTTCGCGCAAATGGGAAGCCAATCTATGAAAGATTGTTACATACGTTTCTTAAAATATCACGCCGTTAGCCTGTGAATGTCAAAACATGTTTTGTATGGCGATCAAAAACTCGTAGCTTTTAAAAAAATGTGCAGATTTTTAGTAGACTCTTTGAAACATAAAAATTACCTGACAGATTAAAATGCAATAAAAGCGATAGCTACACGGCAAAGACGCCATCATCAATACTTTCGTCATTATGTTTTAAACTTGTTAAGAATACTGTTGTTCTAATAAAGTTAGCAAACACGAGAACTTTCGGAATTAAGAATCTTAATTATACAACTTAAAGAAATTCGTGACCAGGTTGTTTAAATAAATAAAATATTTAATCTTTCATTGTTTCCTAGTAAGTATTGATTGTATATTACCTGTTTTTACTGCATATTAGGGTCTGAAGCCGGCTTTAATTATGTACTCGTAGTAAAATTTTCCATAACCTACAATAGTATTTTATGCAACTGTTGTATAAGTAAAGTCTCAAAACGCGAGTGTCGTGAGTTGCGATGCGAGCCTTGGCGAGCATCGCAATTAAAGACGCCACGAGCGTTTTAAGACCAAGTTATACACAGTTCCATACAATACTTTTTCTGCGACTCATTTTAAATAAATAGCATTTAACTTTTCAGGCAGTAAGTTTTCCGTTAGTTCAGTTACTACTCACGCAATTTCTTCAGCGGTGCAGTTATTTTCTTCTTCGTACATTTTAAAAGGAACGTACACATTTTTCTTCACTTCACAAACACAAATCAAATCTTAAGAAGTTATTAATAACGAATAGTAATTATATTTCTTCTTTTAATTTTGAACTGGAACTTTGGTGGGAAATTAGAAATATGACACATTGACACCTCTTGTTTATGGGCTGTTTTTTTTTTAATTTCCTTGCACTTGCCATCTGAACCAAACTGAATCCGGATCCGAACCGAATCGGATCAGTTTATATTCATAAATAATACCAATAATTGGTAAAATATGTATATTAACACAATCATTTATTTTTATTTTAGTAAATAATTGATGTTCTACAAATGTTTCATAGTAAAAAAAAACTTTTTATTTCGAAAAATTGGCTTATGAAGTTGGTACCACTGCAATACAGCGGCTGATTAAAAAAATCGAGATCGTGGTAAACATTGCCTTTATTTTTTTACAGTACACTAAACAGTGCGTTTATGGGCCATAGAGCACTATACTATCGGTGTTATTGTATTTGAGCTAAAGCCTATATAAATGACAGATCACGGTACAAGAGTAGAAAAAAGTACTAAATGAACAATCGCGTTCGTTCCATTTCTTTTCTATAAAAGATAACTTATATCCTAGAAAAGTTGTAAGTAAATATAACAAACTTTGTCGTACACTTGGCCGTAAACAGAATCATAAAATTGCTCGTTTTTTCCGGTCAGTTGGTTGATATGTTTATTTCGTACTTTATGAGAAACTTCTCGACTCAGTAAGCATACTACATAATCAATGGTGGTAAGGATTTTTTGTATACTACATCAGCATTCTTTAGTGAAGGGCCAAAAGTATTTAACAGAATGCCCGTGAATGTAAAATGCGCATGTAACTCAATTTTTTTCTCTTTTACTTAATAACATCAAAGATTTTTATGAGCTACTAAAATAAGAATAGTTGTTCACATACCTAATATATACTTTTAATTGAATTTAAGAATGACGAACGATGAAATATGTATAATAAGTATATTATTAATAAATTACTTATGACTAATGCACTCGTCGATCTAAGAAGAAAATTAATCCCCAGTAAATTATTGCGTAAAGGTAATTGTTATCGTGTATTTCTGTCCGTTACTAACTAACGTAAATTATAATAAAAAGTTTCCTCTTGGGCGATAAGTTTCAAAGTTTTCAGTGCCCAGCACGTCTATCATGAGACGGCCGCGAGATACTCTCGATTTTTCTTGCACTATACCTCTTGTTCTAAATGTTCTAATAAGAGAAAGACGGATAGTGCAAGAAAAATCGAGAGAGCTCGCGCGCCGTCTTGTGATAGCCGTGCTGGCACTCCGCTAGGTGAGCGTTCTACTCGTGAGCGCTTTCCCCTACCTAGCGGCAAAACCAAGGCTTCGGTCGAAAAGCTACTAAATGTTGGCACTGAATGTAATGTAATGTGTGAAAAAACCCCAACATATCAAAATATTACAAAACTAGCTCGATCTGAGTCATTCATACATTTCAGAAAAGAGAAGATTTGATTAGGTTCTCATAGTAGCGAACTGTTTGGCCGACCGAAAAGAAAACCAATGTCGATTATGTTTTTTTTTTATCTCTTTAATCTTAACATTGGTTACACTCTAGAAACTTGTTAAGGTTTTCGTAAAACGCCAAGCTGAACATCAGGATTACTTGAAAATGGATATAGTCTTTCAAATTCACAATATTCAGATACAATTTTTTTATCGTGATTTAAGCATATTTGATAAATGCCCTGACTGTTTTTGTCCACTAAAGTTTGTATATTTTTGTTTGATAGCACCTCATGCATTATTGTCGAATGGTCCAGGTCCTTTTACGTCTAATGTTTATTTGCACGAAAACGGGGTATTTATTTAAATTAGTAGATTCCACTTATTTACTAATATCCAGTAGGTCACTTTAATCATTAGTTGTTGTAAGTCAATGTAATATTAAGGTTGGCAATACTGATTGCAGCCGCCATTGCGATTTTTAAAAAAAAGACTAAGAGATAGTTGGTTGTGTTATACGTTCAGTACTTAATATAGTTTATTTCTTTCTAAAACCTCTTGTTTTACTTATATTTCATATCAGGTCATGGACCCAGTCACGTAATCCTGTTAATAAAAGTAAAATAATTGGGTCGGATACTGTTTGTCAGAAAATACTGTCGATACCGGCGCGGCACAATGGATGCCGCTTTTTGAGGTTAAGCGACGGGAAGAAAATACTTGTTCAGCAAGGACGGGACGAGCAGGAAAGGAAACTAACTAAATAAACACAATGGAAGATTACAAAATGCCAGGCACACACATCAAACTGGAGGGAGCATCAAATTGGAATGTATGGAAATTCCAATCCATGATTTTGCTGCGAAGTCAAGACCTACTAAAAGTGGTACAAGGGACTTGTGTGAAACCAGGGGAAGCACCTGAAAAATGGGAAAAACTGGATGCTAAGGCTCAAACTTGGCTTGTAACAAGAATGTCAGAAAATGCGATGATGCACATTATAACTTGTACTACGGCCGCGGAAATGTGGAGAAAACTTTGTAGTGTTTACGAACAAAAGTCGGAAATAAGTATCCACATCATACAACAAAGGTTCTTTCAATACAAGTATGAAGAGGGAACGGAGATGGCTACGTTTTTATCAAAAATAGAACAGTTGAAAAACCAGCTAAAGCAGTTGGGAGAAGATATTTCAGAAAAATTCGTTATAACGAAAGTACTGATGTCACTTCCAGATTATTACAAGCACTTTGTATCCGCGTGGGAATCGGCACCGGATGAAAAGCAAACCTATGATAATCTTGTCGCTAGATTATTGATAGAAGAAGAGCGATTGAAAGATAAAAGGGACGTGACGACCTCTGTAGCCTAGTTGGTAGTGACCCTGCCTACGAAGCCGGAGGTCCCGGGTTCGAATCCCGGTAAGGGCATTTATGTGTGTGATGAGCATGAATATTTGTTCCTGAGTCATGGATGTGTTCTATGTATTTAAGTATTTATTTATCTATTTAAGTATGTATATCGTCGTCTAGTACCCATAGTACAAGCTTGGCTTAGTTTGGGACTAGATCGATTTGTGTAAGATTGTCCCCAAATAAAAAAAAAAAAAAAAAAAAAAAAAAAAAAAAAAAAAAAAAAAAAAAAAAGAAGAAGAGCGATTGAAAGATAAAAGGGACGTGCTTCAACCGTCATCAGCTTTTGTTGCAAAGAAAATAGATAAGAAAAATGCAAAGTGTTATAAATGCAACAAACAGGGTCATTTTCAAAGCGAGTGTCGTAGTAATCGAAATTACAGTTCGGACAGTGACACTAAACCGGGTAAAAAGTGTTATTACTGCAAAAAGTCGGGACATTTGAAAAGCGAGTGTTGGTTCAAGAAAAATAAGGACAAAGACGGTAACGCATTTGTGGTCGGAAGTTCAAGTGGACATTTGCTGCAATCACAGTGGCTTGTAGATACAGGTGCAAGCCAGCACATGTCTCGTGATCGTGATTTATTCACATCATAGTCTCCATTATCAAATAAGACTGTGATTGTCGGCAATGGTAGTGCAATTAGTGCGGAAGGTTGTGGACAGGTGGCGGTACAGGTCTATGACGGCAAAAAGTGGATAGACACGACCATAGACAATGTTTTATACGTGCCGGAATTAAAAACAAACTTGTTTTCTGTCAATTGCGTGACAGACAGAGGTTATGTTATGATTACAAACAATAACGAGTGTAAGTTTTTTAAACAGGACAAAGTGTGCGCGGTAGCTAATCGTAACGGAGATATGTACTTTATGGACGTGCGTTACAAGTGCCAACAAGCAAACGTGACTCAAGTACAATCTAGCCTAAAGCAGTGGCACGAAAGACTAGCTCACCAAAACTTGCAATACGTCAAGGATGTGCTTAAAAATAAAAACATTTCAGTGAAAGATGATACGGACGTAAAGTGTGAGGGTTGTTTAAAGGGCAAGATACACCGTTTGCCTTTCAGTGCTAGTAAAACGAAGACTACGAGGCCGTGTGAACTTATACACGCTGACACATGCGGGCCTATGGAGGTACCGTCTGTGGGCGGTTCAAAGTATTTCGTTGTACTGAAAGATGATTACTCCAACTTCAGATCTGTATATTTTGTTAAAGGGAAGGATGAAGTTAAGGCATGCATTGAGAACTTCATTAACAAAGCGGAGAATGCTACCAACAACAAGATACTGTACTTCAGGTCTGATCAGGTTTCGGAATTTGTGAATAAGGAAGTGCAAAATCTATTTGCCAAACATGGTATTGTACATCAAACTACAGTCGGATATGCTCCTGAGCAGAATGGAAAAGTCAAACGAGAAAATCGGACGCTGACTGAGGCAGCTAGAACAATGCTGTGTGCTAAAGGTTTACCCAAGAAGTTATGGGCTGAAGCTGTTAATACTGCAGCATATGTTTTAAACAGAAGTAGTAAGAGCAATGAACTTGGAAAAACCCCCTATCAGACATGGGCTAATAAGGATTTTGACATAAATGAGTTGAAAGTATTCGGTACCCCCGTCTTCGTCCATATCCCAAAGGAAAAGCGAAGAAAATGGGATCCTAAAGGAGAAAGAGGAATCATGGTTGGTTATGGACAAGATGTTAAGGGCTATAGAGTGTTTTTCCCAGACATCAATAAGGTGGAGACGAAAAGGGATGTTGTATTCCTAGAGCGAGGTCAGGAAGAAGAGGAACAACCGGTCTTGCTGAACTATGACACAAATACACCAGAGATGACTAGAAAGACTCAATTGTCTGGAGAAGAGAAGCCTAAAGAAGGAGAATCACCATCTAGTGGAGAGGAACAGCAGATTAAACCCAGTGAAGTTACACAGCAGGATGACGCTATAGAAAGTGATGAAAGTTTATACATACCATGTACTAGTGACGAAGGCTCCAGCGATAGAGAAGATGGACACAACGGAGAATTACCACAACGTCAGAGAAGTACTCGGGTCAGAAAACAGACCTCATTCTATACATGTAATCATGCCTTTATTGAGGAAAGTGAACCTAGAACATACCGTGAAGCTATGCAACGTAAAGAAGCTAATAAATGGCAAGAAGCTATCAACAGAGAACTAAATACCTTGAAGGAGAATAATACCTGGGAGTTTTGTGAGAAACCTGTTGGCGTAAAGACTGTAAGTAGTAAATGGGTTTTCAAAATTAAAAATTCTAATGGCGTTGTACAGTATAAAGCTAGGTTAGTGGCTAGAGGCTTTGAGCAAAATGATATATTGGATTTAAGTGAAATATATGCACCTGTAGCAAACTTGTCGACTTTCAGGTTATTTGTGTCAGTAGCTACAAAGTTAAACTTACCGATTTACCAGATGGATGTGACAGGAGCTTTCTTATATGGGAATATTGATGAAGTAGTGTACTTGGAATTACCAGAAGGTGCATATAGTAGTGATAAAAAAATTGTGAGACTAAACAAATCTCTGTATGGTTTAAAAAAATCACCTAAATACTGGAATGATAAATTTAACTCCGTTATAATGAAACAAGGTTTTGTAAGGTCTCAAAGTGATTCTCGTCTGTACACAAAATGTGGTGGTGATGCAAAAACATATGTTTTGTTATATGTTGATGATTTACTCATTTTTGGAAATAATGCCAGTGAAATTTGTGATCTTAAATCAACGCTGAATGAAGAATTTAAGATGAAAGATTTGGGTCTAGTGTCAACGTTTCTAGGGATACATGTGACACAAGATCTATGTAATGGTGTGACCAAATTGAATCAAAAAGAATATTTAGAAAATGTTCTGAGAAAATTTGATATGCAAAACTGTAAAGGAATGTCTACCCCTATGGACCCAAATTTTAATTCTAAGATATTAGAAGGCAATGATGATTGTATAATTGATACAAATGTTGAAAAGAAATGCAGGAAGATCATAGGTTGTTTGTCATATGCAGCATTAGGTACAAGGGCTGATTTGTGTATCGCTGTGTCAATTTTAAGCAGATATCAGAATAGTGCAAATAATACCTTGCTATCAGCTCTGAAAAGATTATTGAGATATATTAAACAAACTATTAATTACAGTCTGGTGTATAAATGTAACAGTGATATGTTGGTAGGATATTGTGATGCTGACTGGGGAGGTGATTTGAAGGATAGGAAGTCAACAACTGACTATTGTTTTATGTTTGCCAATTGTTTAATTACTTGGTGCTCCAAGAAACAAGCCAGTGTTAGTCTGTCTTCTACACAGTCAGAGTATGTAGCAATCAGTATGGCTGCAAGTGATGCTTGCTGGCTTATAAATCTACTTAAAGATTTTAACATTGAGAATGTGTGCCCTGTGCTGATGCTTAGCGACAGCCAGAGTGCCATAATGGCTGCTAGAACTGATAGTGTTAAACGGCTGAAACATATAGATATAAGATTTCATTATATCAAAGATTTGATTAAAGAGGGTAAATTGATGTTGAAATACATTAAAACTGAAGACCAGACAGCTGACATGTTCACCAAGGCACTTAATAAGAATTTGTTGTCAAAACTCATAAATAAGTGTTGTTTGTATGAACAGTAACTTTATAGTTGTTATTAGGAGTATGTAGGTATAACATTGAGGGGGGGTGTTGTAAGTCAATGTAATATTAAGGTTGGCAATACTGATTGCAGCCGCCATTGCGATTTTAAAAAAAAACACTAAGAGATAGTTGGTTGTGTTATACGTTCAGTACTTAATATAGTTTATTACTTTCTAAAACCTCTTGTTTTACTTATATTTCATATCATTAGTACCGTAAAAGCATGATTCTCCTGACTCGCGTTCTCAGTGGTGAAAAAACCCCGTTATAACGTATGCGGAGTGAAATTTAGACAACGTTTGGCTATGTAAAATGTGAAAAATAAATTAAAACAAAAATTATGTATAACTGTCATTGTAACGTCTATATATCTGTCAATCACTTTGGTAAGTTTCGTGAGGATTGGTTCATTAATTTTGTAACTATGGTTAGTCGACAAGAACGACGTCGTGAAACTGTATGTAATTTCTACAGTTCACATCCCCTATGGCCGAAATCGAAGGTGGTGGAACATTTTGTAGAGATGGGTGAGAGTCGAAGCACAATTTATAATATTCTTTCGTCCTTTTCCTTGCGGAAAACCACTATTAGAAAGCACGGTTCTGGAAACCGTAGCAGTTTGAGCAAGTTTTCTGAGCGAGCTCGACTACAGAAAATGACGGCCGGCCGAGTCGCTAAATCGTATAGAGAGCTCGGAAGGAAATTTAGATGTGACGGTAAAACGGTTAAAAAATATCTTAAAGACATGGGCATTGATAAACGTTCCAGAAAAGTTAAGCCAACCGTGTCCGAAAGTCAAAAAACGACTCAGAAAAAGCGACTACGTAAATTGGTTAATGAAATATTTTACGCTGAAAATAACGTCACATGCGTTATGGACGACGAGTCCTATTTCACGTTAGATGGAAATGAGTAGCAAGGCAATTACTATTTTGAAAACACCAATGGTCCAACTGAAGAAAACGTAAAATACGTCGAGCATACTAAGTTCCCTAAAAAAGTTTTACTATGGCTTGCCATCAGTCCTCGCGGTATGTCTAAGCCCGTGTTCTTTGAATCTGCTTTAGCTGTGAACGCTGATCGTTACATAGAGCGTTGCTTGCCTATAGTGCGGGATTTTATAAAAACAAGTCATAGAGGAGAAAATGTAGTATTTTGGCCGGACTTAGCCTCAAGCCATTATGCGAAAAAAACTCTAACCAAAATGGCGGAGCTAAAGATCCCGTTTGTGCCGAAGACATCAAATCCGCCTAATGTTCCACAGCTTCGCCCTATTGAAGATTTTTGGGCAAATTTAAAAAGGCGAGTGTATTGCAATAATTTTCATCCAAAAAATGTACAAAGTTTGATTCGAAAAATAAAAACAGCAAAATGCCAGAATCTGTATTTTCGACAGCGATGGACAAAGTACCACAGAACTGCCGTAAAGCATCTCGCATGGGCGTGAACTTTTTTTTACATTAAACTTTGTTAAATAAATTATTATAAAAGCATTTGTAATTCTAGAAATAACTGGTTTTTATTTATTTATTACGACGTTGAACTTTGTCCAAATTTCACTCCGCATACGTTATTCAAAATATCTAAACACCCATGAAGCATGGAACAACAAGATCACGTTTAGTATTAACGAAATCAATGTATATCTTATAAACACATAGATTGTTTAAGTAAATAAATAATTTTCACGAAATACCCCACTTTACATAGCCTTAAATACATGAAAAGATGTAAATCTATAATAGAGAAATAAATGAATAAATATAAATACAAATTGTATGAATAAATAAATAAAGGTCGTGGCTATCACCCCAGTAAATATTATAGGTATATGCTTAGGGCATATAAGCCAAATCATGTTTTAGAAAACCTTATTTTAGATTGTATCAGACAGGCTTTACCATAACGTTAGCCTCGTTGAAATCGGGTATATCAGCCACCTTGACCATGTAGAAAGCCCCTCCGGCCGCGATGGCAACCGAGTTTGGTAACCAGTTGCCAAAAAGTATTGAATATTCTAGTTAGACAACCAGTTGCCAAGGACGAATGACTGTTCTTGTTACATAACTGTTATCTTTCCCCCTTGTAGTTTCGCAACCAGTTGCCGGAAAAGAAAAAAAATCTTGTTACTCAACCAAAGTTGCTAAAGGATTCAACACATATCTAACCTTTTTGGGCTAGATGATTGTATTCGCCGTTTTACGTTTTCTTTCTGACATCATTGACATTTATCAATTTATTTGTCCTATTGCTAGAGGTTATCGATTAATTGCAGTATTATGCCTATTGCAAACTAGATTACAATACACATGATAAATAAGTCGTTTCCGAAGCAGTCAACATGTTGACTTCAAATATATACCCAAATAGCGCAGCGTTACTGCTTAAAAAAACAAATATTAATATACCCAAATACATCAGCAATATAATTTATTAGTTTAAGAAGAGGTGGTGTTTCAACGTTGTACAATGGTAGGCGTTACAGCCGTAAAAAAATATATGTAAATCAAAACTCATTTTGGAAATGTGGTGCCACAAAAGTATGCCGCGGAAATATCATAGTTGATGATGTGAAAACAAAAATGAGTAATTACAAACATTTCTTTGCTGATGGCACTTTTAGAAGTTGCCCAAAACCTTTCAAACAGTTATATACCATTCATGGGTATGATGAAGAGAACTATATAATAACACCATTATTTTTTGCACTTCTCCCTAACAAAAAAAACGAACGTATTAAATTTTATTAAAAAGTTTAATTTTCACAAGAAATTTATCGTTGTAATGTTCGGTACTGCCCTGAAATCCGTTCGGGAACAGCCTGGAAAAATACATACGCCTTCGTTTTCTGCCGTTCGCAGCAATTGGTTTGAATTGTCGATCATAGCATTATGCATAACTCCGTTTATTACGAATGACGACATTTTGATTATATTTCTATGTAGCAGTGACAGCCAAATAACAGCGATAAAGTAATTCTATTTTTTTTATTAAATACGTGCTTACCACAGTATATGTAATTGGGATAAAGGTTGGAACATGATTTCTAAAAATTATAAAAAAAACATATGTAAACTCCATGGAACCTCAAAAACTAAGCTGCGTTTATATCTCGGGATAACCTCCTAAGTTTGTAAATACTTTCCAACTACGGTTACGTCGGCGGCCGGCGTAAACATGACAATTACTTGATCGAAACTAGTTACGTACAAGTGAAACAAAATGGTTGAACGAAACCAGTTACGTACAAGTACAATAAAAGCCTCTATCAAAGCCAGTTTCGAAGCCCCGGTTTCGTAGGCGGCCGAAAGGGGGTACTGTGTGTATGTAGTTATAGCGAAACTTTCGCTGTCTTATATTTATTCCACGTTAGAAAAAAAACCTTCCGCAGTAATGACATAAGTATTTTTTCAACACAATTGCTCGTAACGTACCTCTTATTGTGTCGCTTTTAGGCTCATAATCCTGGATATTAAAAACGCGTGTTTTATAACATTACAACACTTGTGTGTTATGGTTATATCCCGATTAAGTCACGTTGGCACCTTGCAGCAAGATATATGCATGAACACGGTGCATTCTTAAATTAACTGGGTTGTACAGAATGTACAGCAATTTTTTTAATTTTCGGCAAATGGATTCTTACTCGACTAAACAAATTAAATCCTTTTTGTTAATTAATTGACTATTTCTTTTTGTATATGATATGGAAACGTTTAATTTAGTAAAACTATTCTCTTTTCATAACATTTTACATGAATTAAATACAGATAACATTTTAAATCGAAAATACAATTTTTTTTTTGTATTGGCTGTTTAGAGATTTCTGTGCCCACACTGCGCAAACTTCACGAAAAAAAACACTGTTGGGCGCCCTTATAGGTTATTTATTTCACAAATATTTGTAATAGTACATTGTGATACAAGTGAGGTAGGTTGATAATTACATCAGAGGCGAAATTGTTCACGCGAACCGCAGGTGAGCGTGATAAGGAAGCCGAGGATGTAATTATCAAAGCTCACGCGTATCATACGACGTTTTTCAACACATTTTGGGAGGAAAAAATCATTTTCATAAGATGAAAATGTTATAGGCCTGCCAAATTATTTACTTTACATTAAGCAAATCATTACGATGACAACAGGTTTTTACTCACAATTGCACATCGCCAAGAATTTCCAGTGGCGTCCAATCTATTTATCACTTTTCTAGTCACCACGAGTCAACATTTTTGATAATAACCAAACACGTTCATACAAATTTTACAAATATTTGTGAAATAAATAACCTATCAAAATATAACCTATATTGGCACCCAACAGTTTTTTTTTCGTGAAGTTTGCGCAGTGTGGGCACAGAAATCTCTAAACAGCCAATACAAAATAAAATTATATTTTCATTTTAATATGTTATCTGTATTTAATTCATGTAGAATGTTATGAAAAGTGAATAGTTTTACTAAATTAAACGTTTCCATATCATATACAAAAAGAAATAGTCAATTAATTAACAAAAAGGATTTAATTTGTTTAGTCGAGTAAGAATCCATTTGCCGAAAATTAAAAAAAAAGCTGTACATTCTGTACAACCTGGTTAATTTAAGAATGCACCGTGTTCATGCATATATCTTGCTGCAAGGTGCCAACGTGACTTAATCGGGATATAACCATAACACACAAGTGTTGTAAAGTTATAAAACACGCGTTTTTAATATCCAGGATTATGAGCATAAAAGCGACACAATAAGAGGTACGTTACGAGCAATTGTGTTGAAAAATTTGTTTATGCGTGTTTGGTTATTAATTTATTATCAAAAATGTTGACTCGTGGTGACTAGAAAAGTGATAAATAGAATGGACGCCACTGGAAATTCTTGGCGATGTGCAATTGTGAGTAAAAACCTGTTGTCATCTTAATGATTTGCTTAATGTTAAGTAAATCATTTGGCAGGCCTATAACATTTTCATCTTATGAAAATTATTTTTTCCTCGCAAAATGTGTTGAAAAACGTCGTATGATACGCGTGAGCTTTGATAATTACATCCTCGGCTTCCTTACGGTTCGCGTGAACAATTTCGCCTCTCATGTAATTATCAACCTACCTCACTTGTATCACAATGTACTATTTAACAACATTATGATTCCTAGTTATGAAACGAGAATGATAATTCCTATTGAGTAACTATACTTGAAAAATTCCTAGTTGGCAACTATAGTTATGCTTATGTAACAAGAACAGTCATTCGTCTTTTTGCAACAGGTTGTCTAACAAGAATATTCAATACTTTTTGGCAACTGGTTACCAAACTCGGTTGCCATTGCGGCAGGAGGATAGAAAGCACCCAACAAGCTCCGCCCGCCGGGTGCTGATTGGCTGTTAAGATTTAATAGAAAACCACGATTACGGATTGTATTACGTAATTTTAGCTTATCAAGTAAGTTTATCAACGCGACCATTTTGTAACTATTTATAGTATAATCAAGATTCATTTGTCATTAGAGAGTCCTTACTGTCAAAGAGAACTTAATAGAACTTAATATCGATATTATAACTGATTTGTATTGACCGATTGTAATGGGAGTTGGTACTACATGGGCATTTGACATGATCTTCGTCTTATCCATGTTCATTCTTAGATAAACTCGCTCGAAAGCTTTACTGAGGTCATCGAGCATAGTACTTAAGTCCTCCATTGTCTCAGCCAAGACTGCTATATCGTCAGCAAACCGAAGGTGAGTGATGTACTCGCCGTTGATGTTGATGCCTAGCCTTCTCCAGTCCAGAGTCTTGAAAACGTCCTCTAGTGCAGCGGTGAACAGTTTTGGAGAAATAACATCTCCTTGCCTGACTCCCCGCTGCAGCGGAATAGGTTTCGAGTTCTGGTCCTGGAGTCGGACTGGCATAGTGGCGATCTCGTACAAACACTTCAGCACTTCGATATAGCGATAGTCAACTTGGCATCGCTGGAGAGACTGTAGTACAGCCCAGGTTTCAATCGAATCGAAGGCTTTCTCGTAGTCCACGAACGCTAAGCAGAGAGGCTTTTGTAACATTGAAAATGTTATAAATCGCTTCAGTATAGCCCCCAATTTCAGCGAAAGTGAGACATCGCCCTGGTCACGTGAGTTTTCGGGCTACGTGGATGATAGAGATGTCAAACGATGCCCCATGGCAAGACGTACAAAATAAAAAAAAAAAAAAAATTAATATAGCTTTTTGTAAAATCGCAAAAATGTCGAAAAATTACGCATTTTTTTGGGGTCTTGTCGTACAAAATCGGCAATATCTTGAAAACGACAAGCAATATCGAAAAAATCAAAAAACCCTAGGGGTATAGACTTTGCCTACATTATGAAAAAAAAACCTTTGTATCCTCTTACGGTCTAGGCAGAAATCGAACTTGCGTTATGGCCAGGTGTGACCAAAAGGATATTTTTGTTGATTTCCCCGTTGTTGAATGTCTGATTTGACTCTTGGAAGGAAGTGAATGTGCAGATATTCTTTATAATCTAATTCTTAAATATCGTAATGTTATCAAATGTATATATTTTTTTTATTCTTCCATTAAATATCTGAAAATGAAAATGAAAATATATTTATTCATAAATGTAACAGACAAATTATAGCCTTTCCTCCCTTAATATCATTGCGTTTTTACCCGACTGCCCGAAGGAGAAGAGGGTTATGTTTTTCGAGCGTATGTATGTATGTACGAGTATGTATGTGGCTTATTCTTTGGCACGCCCTGCAGCCTTAAACCGTTTGACGTATTTCGACATATGCGGTGTCGTTGGCTTCCTCTTAATTGTGGGAGTGACATAAGTTGTAACATTTTAAAAAAGCAGTTGGGTTTTTTGAAAAATCTTTTGAATTCATTTAACATTGAAAATGTTATTAATATCGCTTCAGTTTAGCCCGTAAAGCACCCAATTACAGCGAAAGTGAGACATCGCTCTGACCCTGTATCATGGTCGGCCTTATCACGCGATAAGTGACAAGATAGAGCGTCCGTCACTGGCTGACACCGTTCCATGGAACGAGACGGACGCTCTATCTTGTCACTTATCCCGTGATAAGGCCGACCATGATACGGGGCCTGGTCTCCTGAGTTTAAGGGCTTCGTGGATGATTGAGATGTCAATTTTTTTTGTGATTATAATTATTAATATATTTATTTAATAATGTATAAATAGTAACATTAATTTGAATATCGATGAAAATGATTCTTATAGTAGTGTTTATTTGAGGTATCTGTATTTATTTGTGATTAATTTACAAAACGGCAGAGACCAGAAAGGAAGCCATACTGACCGAGTATGAATTAGACAGACCGAGCCACAGGCGAGGTCCGGCTACAATACGAGGCTAGTATGGCTATAACGGTCGAAAGAAGTGTTCTTTACTCAAAAATTAAACAAGGAAATAAGTTAAAAATATATTTAAGAAACATTAACGGTACCTACCATTCATAATCGTCATACCTCGAACAAATCATGCGGATGACGTCAAACCACTCATAGGATGATTTCAAAAAGTATTTTCATAAACAATTACTACTTGTCAATTATCAACCTCTTTAATAAAACGATATCGCCACTTGACATGAGCCGAGTAGGTACATAACATCTTTGACTGACATTGTCATTCAGTTGAACAATAAAGTGACTTCGTAATTATTTAGATTTATCTTTTCAATTTTTTCTAAAGACGCAAAAGAATGTCGCGTTTACAAGAATATTGTAATTTTCCGTTTTTGGAGATACGTGATAAAAACGTGTATTGCTCGTGCTGTGATCAAAACATAGCACCGAAAATAATGTTGTTGTTGCAATACAGACATCATCCTGTGTGCAAAATTAGGTACGTCATTTTTACGTCACCCGCATGATTTGTTCGAGGTATGATATTCGTGTATTTGTTAATAGTTATTTGTTATGCAAGGCTGCAAAGTTGTTGTTTGGCGCAAGTGCTTGTATTGAAAGCCGAGCTAGCGAAGGATTGTAAAATTGAACCATGAGCGAAGCGAATGGTTCAAAAGTACAATCCTGAGCATAGCGAGGCTTTCAAGGCACGAGACGCCAAACAATTTTGCTGCCGAGCGCAACACACAACTTTTCACCTCACCACCGCGAGGAAAATTGTAAGTAGGTAAATGTAGGTAATGGAAGTAATTTGGGCCTTATACTCATTTTCAATAAAGGTTTGTTTACATCTCATCAAGATCTAGCATTTTATAATTATTAAATGTAACATATATGTTTTTGCATCTTTAAATAAACCCCACGCTTACCTACACTAAAAAAGTCAAAGTATTGTTGGGTACTCACGGGTAAACTAAGGCTCAAATTCGCTTATGCTTTTAGCTATTAGCTAATAGCTGTATATCTTCTGCACTAAAATCTATAAATAACCACCATTATTTTGGTTTTACTGTCTGTGGCTTTAGAATAAAACAAAATTAAATGTAGGTTGAGTTTTTTCTTAAAGTAACTATTCAAACGGTGCTTTCTAAATTTGGAAGAATCGAAATTTTTTGAAACATAAAACTACATTTAAAAATTATTTATTCGTATTTTATCCTTATAAATCAGTCTAAATATTAATATTTTGTATGTACCTACTTAATTAAGAAAGAATAAGTATTATTAATTTTATTTTATCAAAATAATAACAATTAATTATTGGCATAACACCATCAGTTTCTGAACGCACCACTCATTCTGTATAGAAAAAAGTTGGATCTCGAGATTGACCGTCACGTTCCAAATTCAAAAACTCTTTCCACGCTAGCGGATAAAATAGACTTTTGGGCGCGGATTTTGAGCGATAAAGCAAGCCTTTTCGAGCCGGTGAGGTGAAAAGGATATTTTTGTTGATTTCTCGGGAACATTTTTTGTTTGTTGAATGTCTGAATTGGTCTCTTATATAGGAGGAAGTAAATGCACAGACATTCTTTATAATCTAATTCTTAAATAAAGTAATGTTATATAATACTGGCAGCATTTATTTACATTCATCGCTGCTGAATATTTGTGATTTCTTTCCTTTGTAGCCATCCGATTGTCTCTTTAACCATGTCATTAAATTTGTATAATTCTTTATTTTAACGTTCGCTTTGTTGAAACAAGCCAGAATCACATTCTCAATAATTAGCTTTATTTTCTTTCTTCCATTTACTGAATAACTCGCATCCTTTAAAAAATCACAAACAAATTAAAGCCTTTCCCCCCTTAATATCATTGCGTTTTTTTTGTTATAAATACTGCGTTTAATAATTTGTACTGACTTTTTTGCACGGCTGACTGTTTTGGTAAGACGTGTCTTACTAAAACAGTCAAAAAAATTAAATTGTTCAATGGTAAATATTATTTATTGATATCTGTTTTATAACTACTGTTCATACTTTTAATTTGGACTCGGACGTTTATAGATAAACAACACATTAAAACACCAGAATATCAACAATATACGTAGGTAATTAGATACTTACTACTGGACAAATATTGATTCCAAGTTTAAAATCTCGCGTTTTACTGGACACTGGACTGAGTCTTCGGTATGTTCGACTTACTGGTTTCTGTTTTTATTTGTGTTTATATTAGTCATAAATCAATAGTAAGTACATTATTAAAATAATTTGAGACCATGAAAAAAATGGGACTTTATTGTTCATAGGGTCGCTTACGAACAATATTACAAATAATGATCTATGAAAAGGGTGGCACAGAGGCTCATATTTTCTTCATAACTTAATCGACAGTGAGTAAATTTTGTTTTGATGAATTCATCAAATTCATTTTCAATGAATCAGAAGGTCGTGAACGGCATGAGATCTGTGAATTTTTTATTTAAGGACGTATTTGAGGTATTAGAGGTTTCTGTTTTTATTTGTGATTATAATATATGTCGACGCGCGAACAATTGGTATTTAAAACCAATACTGAAATACGTATTATACTGTAATATGTGTTATGTATAGGGACGTTGGTACTTTGGCAAAAACTAAAGGAATGTTAGAGACCATAAGTGTGGTGTTTTGGACAAATAGTTTGTGTCAAGTGGTTGTTTATGGCGACGGATACACTTGATACGATAGTGAAGCGAGCGGTAGAGACTCGTATATTGCATGATAATTGTTAAGGTCTCAAAAGGATATTAGTCATAAATCAGTAGTAAGTATATTGTTAAAATAAGTTGAGACCATGAAAAAGAAGGGACTTTATTGTTCATAGGGTCGGTCACGAACAATATTACAAATAATGATCTATGAAAAGGGTGGCACAGAGGCTAATATTTTCTTCATAACTCAATCGACTTTCGATCGAATCGATTTTATTTTGTTGAATTCATTAAAAATCATTATCAATGTATCAGAAGGTCATGAAAGGCACGAGATCTATGATTTTTTTACATAATCATATAATTTAAGCGAAAATTCTTAAAGTCTATCGTTCCTAATAAATATTCAGAAGAGTTGTAAAAATTATAAACTGTTCCAAGATAGGGCTTAGTTTTTACAAGATAAGGCTGCTGGTGCCATAATAATGTAATCATAATAATTGTGGATTAATTTCACTTGTCACTACAAATATTTATAGTCGAGGAATGTTTAATATAGCGGTAGTGGCTCCCGGCGGTTACCCAAGTTTGTAAGATTAAAGATGCCAGAGACGGGTGGGTCAAGAACGTCTTACAAACCTCGGAGGACTACACTAATATTGATAATTTATAAGTTGTTTCAATGTTCATGGAAGTCAATATAAGTACTGAAAATTATGAAATACATAAAAAGATAGTTAGTTAGTTTTAGTTAGTAGTTAGTTTTCAAAGATGCCTTAAGAGTTACCTGCAAGCTCCACACAAAACAACTCCCCATACAAACGAAGTCCTTAATTTAAAACCCTACTACTACCTTTGTATACACAATGGGATCCGTCATATCTAGGCTATATCTTATTTTAATCCAGGCTATAGACTATTTTCGTGCAAAATTTCATCCAAAGGGCGGTGTATTGAACGTAGCGCGGGATGCTACAATAGAATCCTGAGCGTAGCGAGGGATTTGAACGTAGGATCCTAAGCGTAGTGAGGGATACAAGTGTTAAATTCCGAGACGAAGATATTTTTGCTACCGATAGCTAAAAATACTATGCCTAATAGTATTTTTCACAGCGACTTTAAAGAAATTTTAAAAGATGTTTTTAGAATAGGTAACAAGTTTTAACAAATTTTACGTCACACCTGGCCATAATGCCAGTTTTACTGCACGCTGCGTGTACGGGAAAACTCGCATTGTGGCCAGGTGAAGACGTAAAATTTTGTACTCAACACGGGCGGTAATTCGTAAAGCCCCAGAGCACATATTTATGGCCCTCACCTTCGGTTCGGGCACAAACACCTGCGATCTGGGGCATTCACGAATTCACCGCCCTAGTTACGCAATGTACTATTCTTAATTTTTATTACTTTACTGTAATTTTCATACATCCAACGTTGGTAAAGTTAAAACTTGAAATATGTTCGTTTTTAATCGATTACGATAAAAATAGTCGATACTGTATGAAAGATAAAATGCTAAGAGTAAGCGCAAACTAATAAAAGACACAATATTAAAAACATTAAGTATAGAAATAATGAAATCAATACATGATAAGAAGCTATTGACCTCCCAATAAAAAGAGGATAACATGTTATTTATTTATATTATTTAGGGCCGATTTTTCAATCTCTAGGTAAAGTTATCCGTCAGTTAATTTTTTTTAAGTCATATGAAAGAAAAGGACAGTGCCAGGCGCAGGACACTCCGCGATTTACGTTTATCGCTGCAAGTAAATGCTCCGGGCTCAATGTTGATCCCTATTCAGTGGCTGCCACGCTGTGCATCGGACCGCACGCGCATGCTGCTTCGCGCGCACACGCTTGCGTAAATAAATCGCAAGTGAACGTGCCACATTCGTCTGTTTCTGTTTGTGTGTAGCATTGTTTCTATCGAAATGAATAAAAAGACAGCAAAGATATTGTATTGCGGCGGGTTGCAGAAATAATGATAAAAATATGAATCACGCGTTTTTCTCTCTCCCGGCACGCCCGAAGGATGCCGAAAGGTAAGAAAATGATCATAATAGATAATAATTGGTTACTGAATAGTAATAAAAGAGATGTTATAGGTGTATCTACTTCCATGTATAAAACTGTATGAATCAAGTAAAATCAAATAAAAATTGTTTTGAGTGTTACTTGATTCATACAGTTTTATATATGGAAGTAGATACACCTATAACATCTCTTTTATTACTATTCAGTAACCAATTATTATCTATTATGATCATTATTATTTGATTATTTGTTGATATATGTAAATCTAAATAATAGTTTTGTAAAGTACCTATACTTACTAAATCATCAACTTCGTAGGTACGCCTATAAAGGGTAGGTACGTCATAGTCACCTTTTGTAAAATTACCAGTGTTCAGTATTTCAACGTTACTAGCACAAAACACAACGTGTTATTAATTAATTTCGAAATCTATGGATATTAAATCATATAGCTAGTTTGACGGAGACGAAACCAAACGCTTTTCTGTAAGCTAGCAACACTGAGCCTCTTATGGCAATCTCCGCTTTACCGCGCTTCGTTACAGCTCGCAATGAGTTTGCTGGAGCTTTAAAAACCCTATAAATGAATGAATTCGAGGTGAGTCTCCCGAACACTAGCTATCTATTTTATCGAAGGAACTACTTAAAATACGCTACAACCAGTGATGAATTTTTATTCATCACTTCAACTTTAACCACAACGTTTAATTTTTTAAATGATTGATTGATTGATAGTATATAAAATATATAAATTAATTAATAACCCAAATCAAAATGGTGTAATTCATTAAAGAAATAAAACTGGAGTGTAAATTTACCGACGCAGTTTTCAGAGTTGGGTATTTTATTTTATTAAACATATTAAAATGTTTAAAAATTCAGCAACAAGATTTTGCTTTACTGTGGGTTTCAGCAAAGCCAATAAAATGTGGTTTGGTGGTCTTGATGTATTCAATTAGTCCAAATTGTGAGATTTATTATTATAGAATAACATAATGAAATAATGTATATCAATGTATGAACACATTTATTTCGCTCTATATTGAATGCAAGAAATAATTGGGCAATACATTATTATTTTATTTTTAGTCGTCAGCCCTCACTATCCGCGACGGCGACGCGGTGAGTGAGCCAATTCATTTTCACCGTTCGTACGCAGCCCTAACGTTCCGATTGGCTTGCGCTGGAGTCGACGATGTCAGAGAGTCATAAATCATAATGTGTTGGCTAGGAAAAAAGCGGCTTTGGTAAAGATCAATGGCGTGTCCCTTCTGTACTTATACCATTATCTATTCTGTGACAGAGCTAACATTTATCTGACAGATAGTTTTATCTGGGAATTGAAAAATCGGTCCTTGGAATCAATGAAGTTAAATATAACAAACATATACTGACCTGCTAGCTCCTTTTTACCGCCAACTATTCACTTAAAACTTATCAAAGTGCAATTTTTTGCCCAAGTGACAAAGAACCATAAAAACATTATACCATAATAACAAATTCTTAATAAGGACCTCTCTACGCATATTGACCAATACGCAGAATAAACAGAGTACATACTACGCAAAATGACATACGTAAATTGACCAATACTCTTTATGACCCATACGTATTTTGATATATACGCGAAATGACTACGCAATTTCTACCAATTTCCTATCGCGTCTAAATGTAGCCTACACGCCAATATCTAGACTAATGAATAACAATTATAAAACTTATATAACAGCAGGATAATTGATTGCTTTGACAGCGTCCGCCATAACCTCTAAAGAGTCGTTGGCGTGGTAGGCACGACAATGCATGACTTCTTTATGGGTTCTTGACGTTCAAAGAGTTCTGTCTGAGTCTGTTTATGAGGTATGGGATCGGTACGGGGGTGTGATTACAGGACCTCAAACGACGCGTAGCTTGTAAATTTTATAGCGAGACACGTCATGTCAAGTAACTTGTCACCCCTCCTTGTGCTCATTTTGGCAGGAACAAATGTTTTTTTGTATACCTATTTATTGATTTAGAATTTTAAGTAGTGTGAAATTCCTTTACAGTTCAGTACAGCCCGAAATGTGATACTTCGAAGCCTGTTATTACGCACGTAACGACGACATTTCATTGCATTTTTGAGAAATAGTACATTAATGCAACCGCCGGGAAAGAAGGGCTTGCCGGGTGAGTAGGTATAGACGGCCGACCGTAGAGAGGCGGGATAGTGATACGAAGCCGGCAAGCCCTTTTCACGCCTAGGCATGTATAGTGCTTTCCTCAAACAAGTATGCAATGAAATAAGAAATATCACCACTCAAAAAACCAACCTGAATTCCGGCGGAGAACAATTAGTTTCTTCGTCGCTGTTATCAACGGAACTCATTTTGAAATTTTAGTTATAAATATCAACCACAACAACAAGACTTTTGATTTTCCCTCCAATCCCTCCATAATGTTTTTTTACGGAAGTCGTCCGTATTACGCGTGTGTAGTGTTCGAATAGATCCTATTAGGGCCATTATACACAAACTGATTATGAGAATCTTAATTTCTGTAACAATTAAAATAGATGCAGAGGATATAAATAGAGGATTTTAAATTTTGTCTATGGTCTCTGGTGACTTACAAATGGACAATATTTTAAATTTATTCATCAACACATTGAATCAGACAAAATTCTATTCTAAAATCAGTTCGTGTGTAATAGGCATTAACGCGGATATTTTTGGTCCGATTTCGAATTCAGCTGTTTAGCCTGTTCATGAACACAGATGCCATATTTAGTTTAGAATTTAAAAAATAACTTGCCGGCCTAGGCCTTAAATTTTGTATGAAATTCCTTAACAATTCTCTGCCCTAAATGTGATACTTCGAAGCCTGATATGACGCACGTAACGACGACATTTCATTGCATGTTTGAGAAATTGTTATTTCTTTAAAATTAGTCGTAGAAAAAGTATGGTATGCAACGGTGTATAACTTGGTCTTAAAACGCTCGTGGCGTCTTTAATTGCGATGCTCGCCCACGCTCGCATCGCAACTCACGACACTCGCGTTTTAAGACCCTACTTATACAACAGTTGCATAAAATACTATAAAAACAGTGTTGGCACTCAAATATCTGTACTACCATATTCCAATTTTATTTTAACAATGACTTATGTTGTTTTATCAAAATAAAGAGTTTATGAAGATACAGTTAGGGTCATCATAACATTGAATATTAAATCTAAATAAATAAAATTATGCTTGCCTAAAATATAAATACATTGTACTGATTGATTTTTAGGGTTCCGTAGTCAACAAGGAACCCTTA
Organism: Epinotia demarniana; assembly: GCA_945867215.1. NCBI lineage: Eukaryota > Metazoa > Arthropoda > Insecta > Lepidoptera > Tortricidae > Epinotia > Epinotia demarniana. The sequence continues at coordinate 32,158,109 of OX244259.1, read as the reverse complement.
CAGTTTCGCCATGTCCGTCCGTCTGTCTGTCTGTCCGTCTTTGGCTTAGCTCAGTAACCCTTAATACTAGAAAACTGCAATTCGGCGTGGGTGTCACGCCGACAAAATAGTAGTATAAAATCCTGAAAAAAAAATTTTTTTTAGGGTACCTCCCCGCTATGTTAATTGGTGATGTATTTTTTTTTTTCTCGTTAAACCTATAGTGTCCTAGCTTGTTCAAAAATAGTATGGGTTTTTAAAAGTATTTTTCAACTAAGTTATGCGTTTACGAGATAATGGGATTTAAAACCCTAATTTTTGTTTGATGTGTCCCCCCCCTTTCGGCTAAATAACTACTACTGACGTGACTACTACGTGACGTGAAAAAATTCGTGGCAGTAGTACATGTAATGAATTTAAAAGGAAGGCTATCACAGTTAAGTAGACATAACTAGTTAACGAGAAGTAGACATAACTAGTTAACTGGTAAGAAATGCACTTAATTTCGGGTGCATATAGGTGCATTGTCATTGGAATTTGAACCTTTTACCGTGGACGGTAGAGTTGCTTTTTCACGGCACGTTATCTTCAATAGAAAAAACTTTGTCCGGTGGTCGCTAACCGAAGGCAGTCGCGTAACCCTATACATTGGTGTGTTATAAAAATAATCATATTTACGATTATTTACGAGGGTAAGCTATAATAAAAACCCCAAAAGCCCCTTTTACGTCCACATTCTGTGACGGACGGGCAACTAAGGAACCCTACCCTGCACGTGGCCCGACACGCACTTGGCCGCTTTTTATTATTGATAGACATTGAACTGAGAAAAAATTAATAAATGGAAATTAAAAGACACGTATTCGATTTTCAGGTTGAATATACCAACAGTATTACATACGTTTATTACTTTGTATAGATTTATTATAATATTCTTATACGAGTATAAGTACCTTTGTTGTACTAAAAATTCCACTGATCACTGAATAATTTGAAGGATAGTCCGCAAAAATATGGTGAAACTTGCCCTAGCCTTTCCTGCATCGAAACGTACTCGTGGTTAACGACGATCGAAACAGATCTTAAGAACCTCATTTGGATAAGGACGTCGCACAAAATATTGCTAAATTGAAAATGCGGACAAGGAGGACCGACCTCAAGGAGATCGGACAGGTCCAGAAGGAAGAGAAGAAGAGTCCGAATATTAGACCTACAAAATCACGAGTTCTTCCAACTTACACACTTTTTTCCTATTCTGATGTAAAAAGGTAGTCAAGAATAGTAGGTATATAATAGTACATTACGTAACTAGTACCTCACCTTCGGTTTGGGCCACAAACACCTGCGATCTGGAGCATTCACGAATTAACCGCCCGTGTTGAGTACAAAATTTTCGTCTTCACCTGGCCACAATGCGAGTTTACCCGTAGGGGAGCGGGGGGCATGTATTAACGAATTCAATTATATTTTTCAAAGTATTACACATAGCGTCTAAAGTTGTACTCTTTATGTTATTATTTTTGTACCTACATGCCGAAAATGTATTCATCTTTCATATCCTAAACCTAAATGCTGTCTGAATAGCTTGGTCTAGAAGAACGAGCACTTTAAAAACAAAACCGGCTGTTAATACTTGCCCCATGTTGGGGGCAAATATTAACAATGAAGGGGTAAGAATTAACGTGAGGTTTGTTGTTTAAAAAACGATTTTTGTTAAAAATAAAACATAATTCATCTTTATAATGATTAGTTATTTTATTATTGACATCGAAAACAAACAAAACGACATCTTCTCTTAACTAAAAAAAATGCAAATGAAAATGAGGTGCATCGACTCAAACTGGATTGCGTTTCATAAACGATTTAAACCAATCAATGCCCGCTTTCTTGTTATTTTGCCAGGTCTCCGAGATCGGAATACTGAGATGGACAGCTGCTTCGTATGCTAAAGACCTTAGTTGTTCAGGCAGTAGTCCGAAGTATATAGCTGCACTCTTCTTTAGACATTTGGCAATAGAACGTTCTTGTTCATGTTTGAAAATCATCCTGGGTTTTGAAAACCCCACATTATATTCCAACCCCGCTTTTGCCTTTTTAACGTAGTTAAAAAGTGTGACGTGGCAAATATTAAACTCTGTCGCAATATCCCTATATTTTCTATTAGAATTTAGTGCCTCCTGTACAGCTAGGTCATACACCTCTTTCGAAGTACATCCCCGCGTGGTTATACGTTTGTAGGTCCTCATTCTGCAATAATAAAAACCAAGTGGTTTTATTATTGAAGAATGAGGATTTGGAAGTCTTGGAAGGAGGAAGATTTGGAAGTCTTGCACCACACACCTTACTCGGGGGCAAATATTAACATGTTAATACTTACCTCATTCATATGGTTAAAACTAGCCCCAAAGGTTCTTTTAAAACATAAATAATTATAGAAAAATTGTTATGCATAAACTTAATAAAATAACATACAGACGTAATAGTCCACGAAATAATCATTGGTCGTACACGAATCCATTATCAACAAAGTCACTATTTAAAGCTAAAATTAAAAAAAAAACACCAAATAAAAATGTTCGCTCACCTGTATTTATTTATTTATTTATTTATTTGAGTCAGGCAACAAGGCCCATATTTACAAATACCTTACAGACTAACATACATAACAATATACAAATTATCGGACGGACGGAACGGACGGACGGAAATTATTAGTATTATCGGACCCATGCGACACAACTTTGTCACGCGATGGTCGGCGGGCAACTAGCGTACCGTGACTTGTGCGTGAGCGTCGCCCGAAGTTATAACCTTGAAATTGGTACTTTGTCGTTTATAGTTTTGTAGCTAGAGGCTTGTTAATACCTACCCCCGTTAAAACTAGTCCCCCGCTCCCGCGCAGTTCTCTCTCAGAATTGTTCCGCCCGAAATGTGATACTTCGAAGCCTGTTATGACGCACGTAACGACGACATTTCATTGCATGTTTGAGAATAGTACATTACGTAACTAGGGCGGTGAATTCGTGAATGCCCCAGATCGCAGGTGTTTGTGGCCCGAACCGAAGGTGAGGGCCATAAATATTCGCTCTGGGGCTTTACGAATTACCGCCCGTGTTGAGTACAAAATTTCACGTCTTCATCTGGCCACAATGCGAGTTATCCCGTACCCGTACATCTTCAAAAAATCGTTTAGGCTATAATAACATTTTTGGGTGAAGAATATTTTTAATTGGTTATAGAATATATTTACTGTTAACGGTGTAGGTGTTCCACAATAAAAGCACTGATTTAGAGACACGAAAATAGTATAATTTCGAAAAAATAACCGACACCACGTGATACAATTAAGAGAGCAGTAGGTACGTGTGTCGCGCGCGGATAGACAGGGGACGACTGGTGGCGTCTAAGTAAGACCGTTAGGACTATGTCGCTGCGTCACACGTATATCTACCTTAAATTTTGTCTTAAAAACTAACAGTGTTCAGATTTCCAACAAGTACCTTACAAAATACAAAAGTAGAACAGTTTCAAAGAAACCCATTTTGAGCACGTCGCTAACACGCCCCACCCCAGTGCTGGCTCAGCACTCATCAATCAGAGGGATTCTAGCGACGCGCGCCGCTGACCGTCTCAGAACGCCGGATTTAGTTCTGACCTCCACCAGCCTGATCCGCCCATCCTTACCTGGGAATATCTGCTGCACCACCGCTTTCAGCCAGACGTTACGCGGTGCTCCCGGGTCTACAACTAGGACTAGGTCTCCTACCTGAAGTGGTGTCTGCTCTCGGTTCCACTTTCTCCTAGGAAGCAATTCGGGCAGGTACTCCTTAACCCACCTTTGCCAATACATATCAGCTAGCCGTTGACTCTTCCGCCATTGCTTCCGAAGAAACAAGTCGGAATCGTCAAAGGCCCCTAAAGCGGGTGAGTTAGGAGACGAGTGGAGAAGAAAATGGTTTGGAGTTAAAGCTTCGTCACTCCCCGGCTCAACTGACACGTGCGTCAAAGGGCGACTATTTACAATGTTCTCCACCTCTGCCATGAGGGTGTTAAGAACTTCGTCCTTCGGTGCACGCTCTTTTAAAATAGCGCCAAGACTCTTCTTAATGCTGCGGATCAAACGCTCCCAAGCCCCACCCCAATGGGGACTTGCGGGGGGAATGAACTTCCACCCTGATCCATTATTCATAGCGACATCACTAATCGCTTTGTTATGAAGTTGCTCTACAGACCTTCTCAACTCTGTATCAGCTCCCCGTAGATTGGTACCATTATCCGAATAGAAACAGTCCGGCCATCCTCGTCGCGCCGTCATGCGACGTAATGCCATAATAAGCGAATCGGTAGTGAGGGAATGTACGATCTCCAGATGGATCGCCCTTACTGTCAGGCAGGTAAATATGACCCCGTACCTCTTCTGGCGCCCTCTTCCTACCACCACCTCCATAGGCCCGAACAGATCCAAGCCGCAGTGCGTAAACGGCCTCTGATGATGCGCCATTCGACCATGGGGTAGCTCACCCATGATAGGGACATTCGGTTTCGCTTTGCGTATTTTGCAAAACATACATCTCGTCGCTACATGTTTAACTGTTGGTCTTATCCTAGTGATTGCATACTTTTGCTTAAGATTGTTAACCACAGTCTCCTGGTTATCATGAGCCGCCTTGACGTGGTAATGTCTCACGAGCAATCTGGTCACATGGTGCCGCCCGTCTAAAATAATCGGGTTTTTCATACCAACTGGAACACCACGCGCAGCATTAATACGACCTCCGCAGCGAAGAACTCCGTGCTCATCCAGGTAAGGCGACCAGGTAAGTATTCGACTGTTTCGATCAATACCTACAGCTTTTCTAATTGCAGCTAATTCCGCGCCAAAGCATTCTTCTTGTACGAGTCGAATCAGGAGAAGCTCGGCCCGCCGCATCAGCTCGGAGTCCCCTTGTGTTCGTTTTCGGCATATGTGTACGAACTTTAGCACATAAAATGTGCTCCTCAACAGCCGCAACCACGAAGAAAAACGTTCAGGATCCGGGATAGGTAAACATGTAGCAGGTAAGTCATCGATAACGTGTATAAATTCTGACCTTTCAGCTGGGACATCAGTCACCGAACTAATAACAGTACGTGGCCAGGATGACTCATCACCTCGTAAAAATACAGGACTCCTTAACCACTCATTTTCAAAAAGAGCGTTATCATAACTATCACGCGTCGCAATGTCCGCAACGTTCAATGCAGTAGGTACGTACCGCCATTCATTACTGCGAGTCAGCTCATCGATCTCTCCCAACCGGTTTGCTACGAATGTTTTATAATTACGCGCATCATTGTAAATCCAGTGCAGGACAGTCGTAGAATCGCTCCAAAAGTAACGGCGCTGTGCCACTAACCTGTGTTCCTTCTCTAAACTGTTTGCCAGCCGCGCTGCTAGAAGCGCTGACTGTAATTCTGCCCGAGGTACAGTTAACACAGGTTTAACTGGCGTGACCCTGCACTTACTTGCTATGAAGGCGATACATATTTTATTGTTGCAAATCCAACGCCAATAAGCCACTGCGCACATCGCTTTCAATGACGAGTCGCAGAAAATATGCATCTGTAAATCATTATAGGTATTCGTAGCAGATCCCGGCGTCACTGTCGTAGCACTAACTGGCGGCGTAGCCGTAGCAGTTGGCGCGGGAGCCGATGCAGGTGCGAGGCGCGCGGGAGCGGGTTCATCCGCTACGCTCGTAGCACTGCTAACCGCTGTTTGGCCGTCCGTCTTGCTCGCACCTATGGAACTCAGATAACACCTAGGTATACGTACACGACGCATTTGTTTTAAAAGAATAAGCCACTCGGCCCACTTATCGAAAATATTGTTTGGAATATTTTCGTCCCACCCAATAGATAATTGCCAAAGAGATTGTAACATTATTTTACCTTGTATGGTAAATGGTGACAGGAAGCCGAACACGTCGAATATCGACATGATCACTTGAAGCATAGTCCTTTTCGTCGGTACTTGTTTACCACTTACTATATCGTTAGATATGCGCTTGAGTGACAAGTCAAACCCAAACTCGTCTGCAGCCGGGTACCATATAAGACCGAGAGTTCGCTCACCTTCGTACTGTCGGTCTAATTTGAACCTCAAGGCCACCGGCCCTAAGGCTTCTTTTGGCACGCTGTCCAAGATCGCCTCACTGTTACTTGTCCAGTTGCACATTTCGAAGCCGCCCTCCTTGTGAATAAAAGTAATATCTTTTACCATTTGAATAGCTGCCGCTTCGTCCGGCAAACTATCCAAATAGTCATCCATGTAGTGTTGCTCGCAGATAGCGGCCACCGCGGTGAACATTGTGGACACGAAACGGTGTGCGTTTTTATTTTTTATATATCGGGCCACGAAAGGGGCACAATTTGCACCGAAGACCAGTGACGTCATAGCATAAGTGTTAACTGGCTGCTTACAGTCAGTCCTCCATAAAAACCTCAGTGCGTCCTGGTCCTCGGGTCTTATTTTGACCCTAAGAAACATGTCACGAATGTCCCCGGCCACAGCGTATCTGTTCTCCCTAAATCGTACCAAAATGCCGAACAGAGACGCGAGTAGGTCGGGACCTTGAAGTAAGTAATGGTTCAAGGACGCGCCATTACTTATTGATGAACAGTCGAAAACAAGGCGCAACTTTCTCTTGTTTGGATTATTTACGCCAAAATGCGCTAAATAATAGGTGCGCTGAGAAGTAGATAGCGGGTCACTGACTTCCTTTGCGAAACCATTTTGGAACAAATGATTTACTCGATCCGCGTACCTCTTAGCGTACTCACCGTCCGCCGCCATCTTCTTTTCGACTCCCCTTAACCTTTTCAAGGCGTTTGGATAACTGTCAGGCAGCACGCTGTTCTCGTCTCGCCATGGCAGACCCACTTGCCACCTGCCGTCAGCAAAGGTTGCCGTGCGGTCCAACTGGGCTATGGCGCGAACATCCTCACTGTTTTGACGAGGCTTGCTACACACACCTAGGGAGTCAATTAAAAAGAAACGTCTTACTTCCTCGTGAAGGTCACGAAGCGCGTCGTCGTGAGCGCTCGGGTGCGGGTCCGCCGCCAGGAGCAGGCTGGTGTGGGCAGCCCGAGCGCGGCCGCCACCGGGAGCGCGAACAACACCGTGCACGCACCAACCTAGGGGGGATCGCGTAGCAGACGGCTCATTGGGTTTACCTACACATATTTCTAGTGGCACAAGTAAATTATAATTATCCTGCCCAATTAATACTTCAGGGGTACATGAACTCGCATTTAACATTAATTTATCCTTTAACTTTTGCAAATGCGCGTATTTACTACAATCGATTGACCTTGAGTTTTGTTCGGGAAGTTTCAAATTATCTACAGCTCGCACATTAATATTAAAAACGTTACTATCGTTATAGTCGGACACATTAATAGACATAACCATAGAAGTACATACAATATCGCTGTCGCTCCACGCGCCGCTTACGCGCATGGTCTCAGTGCGCCCGCGCAGGCCGGCGCGTTCGGCGAGTGATCTACTAATTAGGCTAACACTCGATCCGTCATCCAAAAGTGCTGTTGACGTAATAATACCGTTAGGTCCATGTATTCTTATCGGAACTACCTTTAGCAATACTTTATGTGCACTTAAGTTTATATGCGTCACTGTTTCCGCGGAGGGAGAAGGGCTCGACTCGACTACTTCCCGCGCGTCAGGAGATCCCGGAGTAGTATCCTTATCAACATTGCGATTTTGTAGGTAATGCAGTAACCGATGGTGGGCCTCGCCGCACCCGTCCTTATCGCAGGCCGGCGCGGAGCAGGTTTCACGGTCATGGCGCGACACTAGGCGCTTGAAGCAAACTCCGTGGCGCTTGACATGCCGCCAGCGGTCCTTACGCAACGCTTTTTTAAACGACTTGCACTCAGTTAGCATATGATTTGCCCCGTGGCAAAAAAAACACTTATTGTCACTGCGCGCCGATTGCACTAAAACTGTCTGTTGGCGGTTAGTGTTATTATTATCACTCTTGCTTCGCGGGTAATGCTGATAACCGTTGCGCGGATCCGTGGCGTGAATGTTTGCTGTTGTTGTGATTTTCACTGCTTCATTATTCAAAAAGTCGCCGAGTATTTCTAGACGTGATTTCTTGCCTTCAGTTATTATAGGAAAACTATAATCAGACCATTTTGATATTATGACTGCTGGTAGTTTAGATAAAATAATATTGGCCATGTTTATATCGTGTAGGTATTCTTGGCGGCCAACTGCATGTACAGCTGCGATGAAGTTCTGCACCTTTACTGAAAATGACACTATGTCTTTGCTGTACTCATTTGGCATAGGTGGAAGTCTTCGTAATCCTTGCATGAGCCGGTTCAAGATGCTTTCAGCGTTGCCACATACTAGTTCTAGGGTTTTCATCACTATGTCAGGAGATGTGGCACTAACCATTAGAGCTGACACTGCTTCTCTTGCCGGTCCGTAGAGACACTTCCTCAGTCTCCATAAGTTCTCCTTCGGGCTGAATCCACACACCTCGGTGGACTCCTCGTAAGCCTGCTTAAATTGGAGCCAGTCCAACGGGTCACCAGAGTAGTTTGGCAAGTCTCTGGGAGTACATAATCGGCTAAGCAGGCTTTTCTCGGTCCTGTGATTAGTAGAACTTGCGGTTAGATTTTGAAGTGCACTCGCGAGCATTTGAACTGTTCCATTACAGGTGCCGGGGTCGACGACCGCCGGCGGGCACGGCAAGCCCAGCTGACTACCATGATCGGGGGCTTGCTGTACGGCGGGTTCTAGCTCACGCTGGCTACGTTCCAACCATTTCTCTACTTCACTGTGTTTGTCGGTGTGGGCGTCTTCATGTGGACTGTATTCCTCTTGTTCCTCTTCCAAGTTGGCTAAATCAGCCTCAAGCTTCTTGTCGATGAGGGCCATTTGGATACGCGCTTTTTCTTGAGCCGCTTCTAGTTCCAGCTGTTTCCTTCGAGCCAGCACAGATGATGAGGAGGACTTGGACTTTGCCCCCGTTAGCGAAGCGGGCGCACGTGGCTGGCGGTGTTCCGACTTTACGCTACTACCCGATATCTTAAACGCGGGGATAATTATTTGCGTTTTATCCTTGGTCTCATTGTTCTGTGTATTTCCATGAGTTGACTGAGAAGGTCCTGGTTGCTGCACTTGTCTATCCTGTATTTCTTTGTTCTCGCGCTCCCTGCGCGTGGTGCTGCGTGTGTTCACCATATTTTTCGGTGTGTGGAACATAAGATCCGGCTCGAAGTGACCACTTTGTTAACGGTGTAGGTGTTCCACAATAAAAGCACTGATTTAGAGACACGAAAATAGTATAATTTCGAAAAAATAACCGACACCACGTGATACAATTAAGAGAGCAGTAGGTACGTGTGTCGCGCGCGGATAGACAGGGGACGACTGGTGGCGTCTAAGTAAGACCGTTAGGACTATGTCGCTGCGTCACACGTATATCTACCTTAAATTTTGTCTTAAAAACTAACAGTGTTCAGATTTCCAACAAGTACCTTACAAAATACAAAAGTAGAACAGTTTCAAAGAAACCCATTTTGAGCACGTCGCTAACATTTACTTTACTCAAAAAAATTACGAATTTGGTAGATTAGATTAGATTAGAATTCTAATTGTCATGTGATGAGGCTATGCAGTTTTTTTTATAGCCTATATTGTGTCCCACTGCTGGGCAAAGGCCTCCCCTCCTTTCCGCCACTCGTCTCGGTCCTGTGCCAGTGTTCGCCAATCTGCACAAAACGTATCAAGGTCGTCCCGCCATCTCCTTTTCGGTCTACCTCTACCCTCTAAAGATTGCGGTTATTTCTTCTATTATTTATTAACGTTAAATACAGGTCAGGATGTTTCCTCACAAACTGGTATGTCTCAAAAATGTACATGGAGGCAAGGGAGAGTACACAGTATTTGATAAAATATTGCCTGCATGAGTCCATTGGGTCAATATTTGCAAGTATCCTTATTCATTTTTTTGTAGAATAAATACTGTATCTTTATCGGTACGATTCCCCCATAGAACAAGACCGTAAGAGAGTCTAGAGTATGCATATGCATTACACGCAGTGAGGGCTGTCTTAAAGTCTGTTATGCGCTGGAGATGCTGAAGGGCGTAGATGAAGGAAGATAGTTTTTTGAGAGGTTTTGAATATGTGACTTCCATTTTTAACTTGTGTCCAAATTTACTCCCAATAACGTTGCATCGTGTACGTTTGCTTATTTAGTGTTTTTGTAGTGGTAATCTATTGGCAATGTGACTTTCAGATAGGGCTTAAATTGAATTAATTTAGTTTTGCTGAGCTTAAGCTGTAAGTTGTGAGTTTGTAACCAGTTTACAATTGTATTTAGGGTTAGAGTTAATATTTACCACATGATAATAACAAAGAAATGTCATCCGCGAAGAGAGTACAGTAGTCTTCCAAAACGTGTGGGAGATCGTTTATGTGCACAAGAAATACACACACATCCCAGGACACTACCTTGCGGAATAGAGCCAATCACAGGGACTCTATCAGATCGAATATTTTGTATTATTCCTGTTTCGAAGTCCACGTTTTCAGTTTCCACGTACTGAAAGCAATTAGTAGAATATGAATATAACCAGTCTAGAGCCTCTTATTCCCATATTAAATATACAACTTGCCCAACAATATATCATGACACACTCTATCGTAGGCTTTACTCATATCGAGTAAAAGGCCTATAGCGTACTTTTTATCGTTAATTACCTTGAGAATCTGTTGGACATATTTGTAGATTGCTAATGTCGTGGTGCGATTTTTCCTAAAGCCGTTTTGGTTATCATTCAGTACTTAAAACTGTCATAAAAATGCTATGCTGTTTCATATATTTTTATACATGATTTGCATTGCCACTTTTCTTTTTTGGGGGTTTCCATTAATCTGTAGACCGGGTATCTGTCGCAGTCGATATGATATGTCATTTTACAACATGACCATAAAAAGCACTTTTCCTCGAGTCAATCGTTTGTTTACATTTGTAACAACAGATTCAGTGACCGGTTGTTGGTGTTACTCGCATCTTAAATGTATTCAGTTTAATGAGTATCCCCGGAAGGAAAGCTTTCAACATCTAGATTATTCCAATTTTAACGTGGATTAATTTAAAGCAAGGACTCTTTGGACTGTCACGGACCGAACACACATGCAAATGATATATTTTGTAATACTAGGTACGACAGTGGCATATCCATATAAAGTGAACGGATGGTTAGTTGACTGTATTGGCGATGGTACCTTGTGAGTCTACGCCAACGGCTCCAGAATAGTGAAAAGGGGTTTGCAACCTTTATTAATTTTAGGAATATAAATGTGTCGACAGCGACAAATGTACTACGACATATTCGTTTAATGTGACAATGTGTGTAAATGGACATAACACAGTCATTATATTTTCCACCCATGTAGGTACAAGTAAAATCTTTCACACTTGTAACAAGGCATCCTACGTAAAGCATGTTTACTTAACTTGCCACGTTTTCTTTTATTATAGTTATAATATAAAAAGAGGAAAAGTTTGTAAGCTTGTAGCTTTGTAAGTTTATTAGTTTGTATGTAATAGGTAATCTCCGGAACTACTCATCCGACCGAGGACAAATCGTATTTTATTATACCTCGCCAAAGCTCCAGTCTGAATAAGTGCGAGTTAAGTCAATGTTCCGGTTGCTAGAAATGTATGCCTAATTTTAGTACACACACGCCTTTAGATTTTCTATTTTTGCCCAAAGATAAGTTACTAAGGTGAGGGAAAACGTGAAATTCTCTTGTGACAAATGGATTATCTTTGTAATGAATATCGCTTTGAATATCCATTGTGTTCATTATGTGAAGTTAGATAATGTATCTGCAATAAACAAAGGTAAAATAAAATGTTGTAAAATATACGCTATTAAAGACCATGTTGTAATTTTGTACTAAATTTCTCCATCGCCTCACGTACCATTAATAAATCACTTGGTTTCCGTCACGCACAGTTCTGTTGTTCTATTGTACTTTACAGTGAGTTACGTGAAAGGGTGGAACCACAGCAATCTAAAAACATGCCATTTACCTTGGTAGCGTATTATTACACTGTTCAGCATCTTTCAACCTTGGTCTATTCATTTTAATTAGTGAACCTTGTTTACTTCATAATATATACATGTAAGTTCATATTGTGATGTATAAATACGTTAAATGTATTGCATAATTGAAAACTTTAATATTGCGATCTAAGTTGCAAAATAAAAATAATTGAATATGGTGGAACAAACATAGGGTTAAAAGCCAACCTGCATTACGAAAATATGCAATGTGTAAGAGCGAAGTTTGTAGATATTTTAGTATAGTACTTTTTGCCGCCTAAAACTTAATATGTCTGCGTCTCGTTTTGTCTAATCTACACACGTGGTAGCGTATCAAGCCAAATTCAAGCCTAGAACTGACGAGGACGTATTCTTGTGTTATATTACAGGATTCATTTGTAGCCACATTTGCCCCCTGAATAAAACATACTCTATTTAACATAAGCACATGAAATTTGGTTCATTTATTTACCCCCTCGATTGAACCGAAACCTATATTTCATCAGGCGTGCCCTGAGCAAACTTTACTACCCGTTGAGGTGCCCGCGCGGTTTTTTTTTGTACTGAATGATATGAAACAATAAAAAAAGTTTTTTATCATTTTGCTGAAGAACCTTATAGGTACTTGAATTTGGACACTGATTAACATGTCGCCCTGTATACTATGGCTCTGTGAGCTGTAGACCTCGCGGGTTTGTTCCAAAATGGTTGAATTTAGTAATTTTCTTATCTTTTTAACCCATGGGGGTTGAATTGAAATCGTGGCCATTATTAAAAAAAACGTCGAAACGTCGAGGTAAATAAATAAACACCTTTTTGAACGCGATTAAGTACGATTTTGTTATAATAATGTGTGAAAATCGTAGCCATTTGAAAAATACCGAAAATTGATGTGACAAAAAGAAATAATCTATATATATAAAAGAAGGATACCTGATCTACCATCAACGCACAGCCGAAACTACTGGGACTAGAAACTTGAAATTTACACCAAGACTTCATTTTATGACGTAGGCACCTGATAAGACGGGATTTTTGGAAATTCCATCCCTAAGGGGGTTAAATGGGGGTGCAAAGTTTGTATGGGGGAAACTTTATATTATGAACTAGAGACTTAAAACTTTGTAGAAAGATTACTTATTAAGATACAAAAAAAGCAATTTCAGCGTTTAAGAAAATTCCACCCCTAAGGGGGTTAAATAGGGGTGCAATGTTTGTATGGGGGAAACATTATTTTTTGTACTAGAGACTTGAAGCTTTATACGAATATTACTTATCAAGATACAGAGAAAGATTTTTCAGCATTTAAGAAAATTCTACCCCTAAGGGGGTTAAATAGGGGTGCAATGTTTGTATGGGGGAAACATTATTCTTTGAACTAGAGTCTTTAAACTTTGTAGGATGATTACTTATTAGGATAAAAAAAAAACTTACAGCGTTTTATACAACTCCACTCTTAAGGGGGTTAAATAGGGGTGCAAAGTTTGTACTCAAAACTACTGGGACTAGAAACTTGAAATTTACACCAGCACTTCCTTTTATGACGTAGGCAAGGGATATGACGGGATTTTTGGAAATTCTATCCTTAAGGGGGTTAAACAGGGGTGCAATGTTTATATGGGGGAAACATTATTTATTGAAGTAGAGACATGAAATTTGTAGGAAGATAGCTTATTAGGATAAAAAAAAGTGGCTTCAGCGTTTCATAAAATTCCACCCCTAAGGGGCTAAATAGGGGTGCAAAGTTTGTATTCAAAACTACTGGGACTAGAAACTTGAAATTTACACCAGAACTTCCTTTTATGACGTAGGCAAGGGATAAGACGGGATTTTTGGAAAATCTATCCCTAAGGGGGTTAAATAGGAGTGCAAAGTTTGTATGGGAGAAACATTATTTTTTGTACTAGAGACTTGAAACTTTGTAGAAAGATTACTTATCTATATATATATATAAATGCCTTTGTCCTGACTGACTCACTCATCAACGCACAGCCGAAACTACTGGGACTAGAAACTTGAAATTTACACCAGGACTTCCTTTTATGACGTAGGCAACCGATAAGACGGGATTTTTGGAAATTCCATCCCTAAGGGGGTTAAATGGGGGTGCAAAGTTTGTATGGGGGAAACTTTATATTATGAACTAGAGACTTAAAACTTTGTAGAAAGATTACTTATTAAGATACAAAATAAGCAATTTCAGCGTTTAAGTAAGTTTTAGTACATTGCACCCTAAATGGGGTTAAATAGGGGTGCAAAGTTTGTATGATGGAAACTTTTCCTTTTGGGCTAGAAACATTAAACTTTGTAGACAGATTACTTATTTGTATACAAAAAAAGAATTTAAGCGTTTTGGAAAAATCCACCCCTAAGGGGTTTTAAAAAGGGTGACATGTTTGTATGGGGAAAACTTTTTTAGGTAGAGTAAAAATTTTGTAGAAAAATTACTTATTCAAATATAGAAAAAGTCGTTTCAGTGACTTGGAAAACTCCACCCCTAAGGGAGTGACATTGGGGTTTAGAGTGAATATGGGGGAAACTTAGTTTTTGAGCTAGAGAGTTAAAACTTTGTGCAAATATTACTTATTAGATTACAAAAAAAAGGACTTTTTGCGTTTTAGACTATTCCACCCCGAAGGGGGTTAAAAGGCAAGGGTTGTATGGGAAACGCTTTTATTTAGTAAGATACTTGAAACGTTGTAGAAAGATTACTTATCAAATAAAAAAGTACTTCCAGCGTTTAAGAATATCTATCCCTAAGGGGGTTAAAAGGGGGTGCAAGGTTTGGATTAGCAAAACTCTTTATTGAGCTGGAGACTTAAAACGTTGTATAAACAATTATTATCAGAATAAAAAAGATCTTTCAGCGTGTTGGAAAAAATCCTCCCCTAAAGGGTTTAAAACGGCATTCAAGGGATGGAGACCAAGAAAATATTATAGTAAGAGATTTGTAACTTCGGTCTTATAGCCTTTATCTTAAAAGACCACAAAACTGATTATTTTGAAATTCATCCCCTATGGGGGCAACATAATTTAGACTGCTTGAAATGGATTCCATAAGGAGGTTATAAACACTCATCCCCAAAATTAGCTAAAAGGAGTTGGATGTTTGTACAGGGATCAAGACAATTTTTAATTAAGGGATCTGGAACTTCGCTAAAAGACTAGGTAACTAATTACAACATTTTTTGAAATTCATCCTGTAAGGAGGTTAAAAAGGGTTGGAAGTATGTATGAGGAATAAGTATTTTTTGAAGTAAGGGAATTCATAGGTCTTTTATACTAATTATATGGTAAGCCAAAATAAATAATCCGACTGGTAGCAGAGAAGTAGGCAAGGATAAATTAGAACCACGACCCTTACAGAACCGAACAGCTTCCAGTTCCCATAACCGAAAAGAAGGTAATGTTTCATTTAAACTGCGGATTATTTTGTTAATTTATAAAGTTTATTTTAGATAATCAAAATCATGTATGCTCTAACAACACCGTTAAATGGGGACATCAGATGGAGATGGAAAGTTCTACGTCTTTTAGCATTAGATAGGTTTTCATAACTATACAGGTAGCTCGGACTAACGTGAACTACTGAACGGATTTAGGCAAACATTTCCAGTAATGTAGCTTTCTTTAATACATTATAAAAAAATATACAATTTTAGCAGAAATGTCTGTTGATGATACAGATATTTATATTTCTAAAAACGGAGTTTTCAATTTAAATTTAGCAATTTAAACTAATGAACTCATTTCACTGTTACCTTTTACGCTTAATCCCTGAACGGATTTAGATGAAATTTTCCGTACGCTGAATTTGACACCCTTGGAAGGATATAGGATAGTTTTTATCTCTGAAATAATCCCATAAGATGGTAGAACTTTGTTTGGGTCGGCGATAATTAAGGTTCCACCTACAATAATTTAATACCAATCATTTTTCTAAGATACAAGTTCTACGCGGACGAAGTCGCGGGCAACAGCTAGTTGTACCTATAAATTATTGCACCTGCTTACAAAATTTCACGAAAATCGGAGAACTGCAGCCTGTAGGCGAGAACTGCGGAACATTCGTACATCCAAACATACGAAAGATGGATTTAGGGGCAAGCTGGAACGGACCGGCTTCGGTCAATAGTCTCGATTGGTTTGTTCCGCCAATCTGCTTAGTCTCTTTCCCTGATTCTGGTTAAACGATCAAAAATAAAGGGTTACAGATTTAAGTCTGTCAGTCTTTGAACCCGTGAAAGTGCAACATATGAGCAACCCACAGCAAGTTCTCTAGACCCAAAGTCAACCACTACCCTTGGTAACGTCAAGCCCTGCGACTTATGAATGGTGACTGCCTATGCTAATATAAGCGGAAACTGAGTTCTAGAAAATGTGAGCTCCTTGGAACGCCAAGTTCTCGTGACAGCGGCGATAGGCACTGATCCCATTATGGTTGGGCCATTGTAGTTGTCAAATCTGACCATTACTACCAAAGGGCAATCAGTGGGTGGTGCACGATAAGGTGAATACACCAAATCGGTTACAGTGCCAACGGAACCATTTAATAAACCTTTCTTAACCCACAAATTTGTTTTAAGCATGACCCGGCTGCCAACACAAAGGTAGAGAGTTTTTTCTAACCCTTATGCTTGTTGATCTGCACATGCCTAGAATCTGCACTTCTTTGTTATTGTGATCAGCTGTCTCCTTAGCCGTGAGTCTTCGAAGGTCTTTTAGTTTGGCAATATTATACGAACTATTCCTATTTTCCGGGTGCAGCCTCATTGCATCGGAATAAAGCCGTTTGTACCATGTCAGAAGTCAACACTGACCCCTTTACGTATTCAACCCATAACCGCTGCCATTTTTCAAAATTTCGAAAAACTGACTACAAAAAAGTTCTATATACTTACCGAACCTACTCACAAAATTTCATGAAAATCGGTTAAGAAATGTGAGCTCTAGGCGAGAACAGCAGGAAATTCAAACATCCGGACATGGGGAAAAACTACTTTTCGTCCAAGCTGAAGCATAGACGCTTCGCTCGCTCGGTCGATAAATATAAGCAGACTTCGTGACAGATTTCATCAACAGAATCAGCATGGCCCATATTTTATACAATCAACGATTTACTCGTGTGAATAAGTATTAAGTACATGTTAATGCTTGGCTTGTATAAGTTGTAGTAGTCGTGGACAAAAAGTTATTTTTGTTAACATTGCTGGGATTTAGTCTGCATCTTTAAGTACATGTCCAGCGACCGAAATAAAACTCGCTCGCTTGGAGTATTCGTGCTGGGAATTCACATGATGGCTATGACAAGTGCATTAAGCCAAGGATAGCTATTCTGTTTTTCCCGCCAATAGCGACGAAGATCACCATCAGATAAATCGTTCAGATCACATCCTCCGAGGTACTACCAACTGTAATTTACTGTAATATCAACGTTACTGATACTATCAGCAGTAACGGCAGCTGTATGTTTTCGGGATATGGCCAAAATAGCATGTTTGATGAGATTAGAAGCTTGATCCAGCATCATTTGAATTGTTCTCGGATTATCTATTGTTCCACATGTGTTTTGGGAGATCACTTTCTATTATATAGTCCCTTACAGCCGTGGCCCGCTAATTAAGAACAAATATATTATATACTACTAGACAGAGAAAAGTCAGTTATTATTCGCACAATGTAGAAAAATTATGGAAACCGCTTTTAACAAATGATTTATCATGAATCTAGAGACTAGTAGAATGACTATTCACACACACTTTAGTTCGCAAACATAAATAACTGACAAGAATACAAACTTGTTACATTATCAATACTGGCACTCTAATTAGGAACACTGTGTTTGAATCCTCTTATCTTCCAAAACAATTGAATAGAACCCACGAGTCAACTGATTTTGAAGTCTCGCATATTCTGTTATTATAACGTGCTTGAAAATTTTTGTCAAAATGGGTAAAAACCGGAGTTCTGATGACATCATCTTTTTATATTATTTTAAACTCTGAGCAGACCCGACCTACATCTAGATAAATAAGATAGGTTCAATAGTTGCCTTTTGCCCCTCAGAGCAGAAATAGGGGCCCCGCGAAGCGGGGCTCCGTCGAC
The DNA here is from genome assembly GCA_945867215.1 of Epinotia demarniana. NCBI lineage: Eukaryota > Metazoa > Arthropoda > Insecta > Lepidoptera > Tortricidae > Epinotia > Epinotia demarniana. The sequence continues at coordinate 32,139,891 of OX244259.1, read as the reverse complement.
ACGAAGGCGGGTCATAGGTTATTCAAGTATTAGGCAATTCTTAGCTGAGGCAACCTTCATTTAGATCAATTAGATAGGTTCGTTAGTTAGCTTTTGTCCCTCAGAGCAGAAATAGGGGCCCCGCGAAGCAGGGCTCCGTCGACATGAGGGTGGGTCATATCGGCATCTGTCATTTCCATACATTTTATTATTTTCTATTGGCGTTAGCGCTTGTCGATTGTAACCTTGTCCACGGCCCCTGTCCTGTAATCAATTCTTATACTCAGAATCCTTTCGTAACCCTGCCATAAGTTCTTAAAGTACGTACTTAAATAGGAAAGATTAGGTAACCACAAATAAAACATTTATTTTTATATTTATAGTATAATCAAGATCATGTTTACAGTAATAGTACATTATTGTCGAAGCAAGGAAAGTAGGCAATTGCTGGCTGAGTATTAATTTTAAACGGACGACCTTGGGAGTCCGTTTAATTTAATACGAAGCCAGTAAATGCCCTTCCAGCTGAGACAAATGTAGTGCTTTTCTCAAAAATTGTGCAAGAAAACAAAAATGTATTTTCTGAAAATGATAAGGCATGCATTTCTTCTCGCCGCTTCAAGAAATTGTCGTATACGCCTTCCGATATCTGTCTTTTGGCTTTGCAAATTACCAATAAATTACACTTAAACAAATAATCAATAACTGAGCTTGCAGCTTCTTTTAAATCTGGAATAATTTACACGTCAATTTTCTATATTTTCCGTAAAAGGAATTAGACACTGTATGTTAAAACAGAATATTTTTTGCATTGCCGCCTTTTAATTTTTTTAATAATTAGTAGGGAGTGTATTTTTCTTCCGAAAGCGCCATAAGTTATTTGAGACAACTAAAAAGTCGCGATGAGTCACAGCTATTGATTGATCTTGCGTTTTGGCTGTTTAGGACCTATGCCTTTTATTTATATGGCGGTGTCAACTTTTTATAAAGTTTGTACCACGACAAATAAGGGAATTTGTATGCAACATTGTAGTCGAGCAAAATCGAGCCGGCAAGGTTTTTTATTTTTCAAATGTTGACTAACCATAAACTATGCACTTCACGTCCTGATTTTTTACCAATAAAGTCAACATTGCCGATGATTTTTGAGAAAAGTAATGTTATTGGCTATTGCCGTCAAATAATCGACTTTGTTATTGTACGTGCTTTTATTTAACAACACATTCTTCGTTCGATCACTTGTCGCAGTTATTTACGTTTTTTAGCTGGTGGCGTAGCTCCCAATACTAATTTTTGAATTTCGGCGCGTATGAATTTCAATCAATCAATTGATTTGTTAAACGATAGAATTCCACGTGATGATTGCCCAGTAATATTGGAATCCTATTATGCCACGATTCTGCACTGTTTTGAGTTCTGGGTATATTATTAACGTTCAACTCGTGTGTGCTCCAAAAACTTGCATCATACTTTGCAGGTGAAGTGCTTGATTCCCAGACGTAATTGACATTAAACCAATCAGCTATTACTTTTGCCTCCGGTGATATACTGGTATTGCTCACATACTCGTCAAAATACAATGGAATTTCATCGGGTGGGAGATATGCCAATGCGAGTAAGCATTTTATTTCTGATTCGAATTTTACAGTTTTCCCGTACAGCGTTTGATAGCCAGCTTTTTGCACTTGGCGGAATAAAATTTGACCCAGGTGAAAATAACAACCTTTCATCACAACATGTTCAAAATATTTCTTCGCTGATATATTGGGTGCTTTTTCGAAGTCCATAATTATGAACATGGGTGATAAAGCAATACCGATGGATTCACAATAGTTTATTACAAACTTTAACGCTGCATCATAAGTCAATACATCTTTATTTGTACACAGCATGAACACCATCGGAAATGTATTTGTTCCGTTAATGCAACCATGTATTGTATACAATTGTTGAAATATTTTAGGAACAATTTTGAATGTTCCGTCCATAAGCCAGAATTTTGAGTTGCTCAAATAACGCATCAACTCATCACTCTTTTATTTTTGATTTTTATATCCTTAATTATGTATTCTTCAGAATCATCCAGCTTGAAGTAATCCATATTCAGTTGAAACTTTATATCCTTGTGGTTCTACAACTTTTGCTTGTTTACGTTTAATTCTATATATAATTTGCCTGAAGTTGTGACTTTGAGGTAAATGTGCTAATACTAATGACGAATTTACTGCAACACAAGTATTAATAATATGACAGGGCTTTTTCTCCGAATTTTTCTTTGCGTCTTCTTTCATATTATTTATTATTTTTGGTACGACTTTAGAATCGTTGTCATCGAGTTCATGGCTCATTTTTTTTATAGATTCTACTCATTAAAAGATGATTCCTCACCAAATTTCAAGTTGTGAAAACTCATAGTTTTTGAGAAAAAAAATATTGAAGTTTCCATATAAATTTCCATGGATGGCGTCATTACGTGTGTATTTTGACGAGATTTAGACACACTTTTTTTTAACCCCGATCTTCCAAATACGTGAATTACCAAATCTTTATTACGCGTAATACCTAAGACAGGTCGGTGTAGGTACAACTAGGTGAAATAACACATTTTCGGTTCTGGCGCTTCGCCGGCCGCTGCCGCGGCACGCTCGCTTTGCTCGCTCGGCTCGCGCGCTAGGGTCACGGTACACCTAACACTCCTCCTCGCTTCGCTCGTCGTCGTACCTACACGCACCAGCCTTAGAGTATGTCGAATTAGCCTTTTGCGTTTTTGGTCATATGCGTCGGGACGAAAACAACTAACAGATACCTACATTTATTATATTATATTAAATATTATCCGTAATTGATTAAAAACTTACCTAAAGAACATCTACCAATATCAACACGTAAAAAGGAACGCGCACAAGTGTCATTGTCAGTCAATGACCAACTTAGAGCATTACACCAACCGGAGTGGCCATTGACAGGCGTTCCCCTCTCCCAAAAGTATATGACCAGAGAAGCTACCGCGAAGTGAAAACGAACTTCGTTCGAATATCTCCCTCTCTGTTGCACTTGCTAGTTCGAGCGACAGAGTCGGAGATAATCGAACGAAGTTCGTTTTCACCTCGCGGTAGCCCCTCAGTGGTCATACACATTGTATGGACTGACGTTTATCTGACGTAGCTATTTTCACGTTACGCATACATTTGACGTTCCCCTCCCCCGCAAAAATCGGCAGACTTTTTATGTATAGAAAATGACTCATGGCCACTTCGGTTGGTTTAATAAAGGCTCTAAGATTACCAATATCAACACGTAAAAAGGAACGCGCACAAGTGTCATTGTCAGTCAAAATCTCCTCGAAATACACAGTAATGGAAATTTATATGGAAACTATAGTTTTAGGTGACAGCGGTGTGGTGTTTTAATGAAAATCATTCGTACTTTAAGTTATTGTATTAGATAAACAATAGCGAACACAAATTATGCACTTTTCATAAGGAATTAGCTTTAGTTTTACACTACGAAAAAGAAACGTTGGCGGCGAGTCACGAGCGGTGGAGCGGACTGCCGGCGGCGCGGGAGCGTCGAGCGAGCGAGACGCGACCAGGAAGAAAAGAGACGACTATCTGTTAGTGCGCCTAAGATTTGCGCGCTAACGGATTTGAAAATTAACGTTATGGTTTTTGGCGCGGATGTGTCCTATAAAACTTTAATATTTTTTTTCTCAAAAACTATGGATTTTCAAAACTTGAAACTTGGTGAGGAATCATCTTTTAATGAGTAGAATCTATATAAAAAAAATGAGCCATGAACTCGATGACAACGATTCTAAAGCTGAGCCTTATTTTTTTATTTCATATTATTTAATTATCATTCGTAACATCCAACTTCACAGGACACGGGTCATGGTTGTGCTCAAACTTTGGTTGAGATATAATCAAATGCTAACCAGTTTCAACACAAATAACAGTTATTACTCTTGCCTTGCACAAATACTTTTTGTTCCTTCTTTGTTCACACGCCCAATAAGTTTTTTCGCCAACTATCCGATTTCTTTTAAATATAAAACCTTCCATATTCAATTTTTCACCTCCTTTAGAAGTTTTTAAACATTAAAGCAATTCTTACACATGTTCAAAAGTTTCACTTTAACTCATTAAAATGCTAACGAATAACCTTGTTCCACAACGTAAGTGATATGTTTTTTTATTTCACATACCTACCCACATTGTAAAGTATTTGTAATACACACACAAATTCACTCCGACTCATGATTTTGCTATTGTGTTTCTTCAAGGCGTTAAGTTTCAACGTTTCATACAATAAATATTTAGGAAGATCGATATATATGCATAACAAAATGCATGCACAACATTTGCAGTACATTATAGTAGTTTATGCGACTGATCCAGAATGAGAGGCCTTAAAATACGAGTGTGGTTTTATGAAACGAGCGTCAGCGAGTTTCATAATAGGATCACACGAGTGTTTTAAGGCCTAATTATGTTCAGTTGCATATACTACTTTATCTACACACATATCATAATAACCATATCTTAATACTGTCTTTAAGATTCTTATTCGATTTAGCCTGTGTGCCTACACCATCCTGCGTTCTCAATTCTGCTCTTGCTTGCAGCTACCATTCCCACTCGTGAGTTTTGGTTTGAAACATGACAATAGGACGCTGAAACACAAGAGAATTACATTATTATTATTTAAGCCTTTTTTCTTCCTTAACTAGCTTTGCATAATAAAAGTTTTCAAGTAATGTTGTTTTTCAATTTTACTAAATTAAGGACCCCTGTCGGGTATAGGCTTCCTCCATTTCCTTCCACCTTTCTCGGCCTTTGGCCTTGATTAGCCAATTTTCTCCAGCTGTGGCTATGATGTCCTTGTACCATCTTGTTATTGGTTACGCGTAGAGAATTACATTATTCAAAGTACATAGCATGGCTAATCCAATGGTAAATCTTGCTGAGCAGCATGTTTATCATGAAACGGCTGCAACATACTCTCGATTTTTCTCGCACTTGTTCTAATAAGAGAGAGACAGATAGTACGAGAAAAATCGAGAGTATGTCGCGAACGTCCCATGATAGACGTGCAGGGTCCACTTTGTGACCAGGTAATAGCTACTTTTGTTGACGACTGTACTATGGGCTACGGTAGCCTAGTGGTTCAGGGATGCGGCTGTCAAGCGGCGGTCGTACGTTCGAATCCCGGCTCGTACCAATGAGTTTTTCGGAACTTATGTACGGAATATTTACCGTTAGCTTTTCGGTGAAGGAAAACATCGTGAGGAAACCGGTCTAATCCCAATAAGGTCTAGTTTTCCCTCTGGGTTGGAAAATCAGATGGCAGTCGCTTTCGTAAAACTAGTGCCTATGCCAAATCTTGGGATTAGGTGTCAAAGCGGACCCTGGTCTCCTTTAGGGGCACAACCGGGAATAACGCTAGGAGAGTGATGATGTACTATGGGTACTAGATGACGATATACAAACTTAAAAGCTGGTATTGTTTGTGGAGACTTCAATATAAATATACTAGATGATTCAAACACGTCCTCCTGTTTATTACATTTGTTTAGATCTTTCAATTTGGTAAATCTTTTCTGTGAACCTACAAGAATTACAGAAACTTCGGCAACGTGTATAGATAATATTTTTTGTACTAAAAACCCAGTAGAAAAGAATATTTTTAACAAATTAGGCTCCGACCATTGCGGTCAAATCGCATCTTTCAGTGTTGAGGTGAATAAGTTACCTTCTGACATCGTTTTCCGACCAGTCACAGAAAGGAGGCTAAAATATTTTAACAATAATGTCCAATGTAAACTCGATTTTTTAAGAGTACCAATTGAGGACCCCAATGATTTTTACACTAAATTATTTGTCTGCATTGAAAATGAGTTTAACGCATGTTTTAAAGTAAAAAAAGTAGTAAGAAAGAACAGGGCGAGGTCCAGTGATTGGGCTACGCCTGGGATTCACAAATCTAGAAATAAATTGTATGAGTTATACGCATTAAGAGCATCACACTGGGATGTTGATCTTAGCGAGTATGTAAAATCCTACAGTAAACTATTTAAGCAAATATGTATCTTAGCCAAATCCAAGCACTTTGCACGTAAAATTAGAGACTCAAAAGACAAAATTAAGACCGTTTGGAAAATTATCGGCAGTGAAACTGGTAAGGTAAAGTCACGTGACCCTAAATTTAGTATGTGATAAGGTGATTGACTCTGACTTAGAAGTTGAAAATGAATTTGAACGCTTTTTTAGAAATATCCCCCTTGAAACAACCAGATCACTGAATTCCTCTCCTCCTATGGCTGAGTCACTGTTGAAAACAAATGTGCCTGAATGTTCAAAGATTTTTTGTTTTAAATACGTGACCCCTCAAATGGTTACGAAGGCGTTCAGGTCTTTACATTTAAAAAAGACTGAAGATCTTTGGGGCTTATCTGTGAAGGTTTTGCAGTCTATTATGGATCCTATTGCACCGCATTTAGGTTCATTGTTCAATAGATGTGTCGATGCAGGGGTTTTCCCTGATTTAATTAAGCACAGTCGCGTCATTCCTTTGTTTAAGTCCGGGTCAAAATCAGACCACACAAATTTTCGACCAGTCTCCATTTTGCCTGCCATAAGCAAAGTATTTGAAAAAATTATCCTCGATCAACTACAATCCCATTTTAATATTAATAATTTGCTTCATGGAGATCAATTCGGGTTCACGAGGGGCAGGTCTACTATTGATGCAGGCACGACCTTAATTAAACATATTTACAAAGCATGGGAGCAATCACTTGATGCAATAGGCGTGTTCTGTGATCTGTCTAAAGCCTTCGATTGCGTGGATCACGACACTCTAATTCGAAAGCTGAACCATTATGGCATGAAAGGCAAAGCACTTGATCTCATCCGATCGTATTTGAAGGACAGAACTCAAAGAGTGGACATAAATAAAACCAAATCAGCTGGGTCTCTTATTTCTATGGGGATCCCGCAGGGATCCATTCTGGGACCATTCTTGTTTCTTGCCTATATAAACGATTTGCCTTATGTACTGAACGGAAAACATAAATTGGTTCTTTTTGCTGACGATACATCGATAATATTTAAAGTCAAAAGAAACCAAGACAGTTTTAGTGAAATAAATAATGTACTGTCGTCTATTGTTAACTGGTTTACCTTAAATAATTTACTGCTTAATGAAAAGAAAACAAAGTGTATTCGATTCTCATTGCCTAATGTACATCATAAAAATAACTCACAGATTATTCTAAAAGACGAAGTTATTGAATTGGAGAATAAAACTGTTTTTCTTGGCATAACCTTGGATTCAAAATTGCAATGGAGTCCACACATTTCTACTCTGGCAGGGAGACTTAGTTCAGCTGCTTACGCAGTTAAAAGGATTCGCCAACTTGCAGACGTTGAGACGGCAAGATTGGTATATTTTGCCTATTTTCACAGTATCATGACCTACGGTATTCTATTGTGGGGCAAAGCTGCTGACATTAATTCAATTTTTATTTTACAAAAACGGGCTATACGCACTATTTATAATTTAGGGTCACGCGTTTCTCTGAAGGATAGGTTTAAAGAAATCAATGTCCTCACCGTTGCCTCACAATATATCTATGAAAATATAATGTATATTCGTAAAAATCTTGACATGTATAAGTTAAATAGTGATGTTCATAAATATAATACTAGAAATAAGAGTAAATTAGTCATTCCCGGATACCGGCTGAGCAAAGTGAATATGTCGTTTATGGGCAACTGTGTACGATTTTACAATAAGTTACCTTCTGATATTCTGGAATTGTCAATAGATTTAAGTCCAGCGTTAAACGCCATCTTATAGAGAAATCTTATTATACTATAAAAGAATTTATAGATGACAAAGAAGCATTTATCTAAAATAGCTTAGTTAAGTAGGTAGTTAAGTTACATAGTAACATGACGTGTAAAAGAGACTATTTACAAAATAAATATTTTGATTTTGATTTTTGATTTTGACTTATATCTTAATATACTTTTTATACTCGTCGACCTTAATGTTTGAATTAAGACTTCGTACACCAAACTTAAATCACATACTTTTTACTATGGAGCTACCAACTCAACATTTCATAACTGTTGAGAGAACTGTAATGAAATTGACCAATCACGTGGCGCCTTTACTGAACTATAATGGATTTGACCAATATGACGCCGTCATGAGAAAGTCAAAAGGTAAATAGACATCAACGCACAAAAATGAAAAAGTCGTTGGTTGCACTTCGTTTTCAATAGATACCAGGTTTGTTTATAATTAGTTCAGTTGACTCGTAGAAAAAGTACTCTTCACAATAGTGTCATAATCAAGCTTTTTAATCTCGTACCTTACTTAGGCCACTCAGCAAGCTTCGTGGCCTAAACACGGTACTCGACTAAAAAGCTCTCTATTATAACACGATTGTGAAAAATACTATTTTATACTCGTCGACCTTAATGTTTGAATTAAGACTTCGTACACCAAACTTAAACCACATACATTTTACTATGGAGCTACCAACTCAACATTTCATAACTGTTGAGACAACTGTAATGAAATTGACCAATCACGTGGCGCCTTTACTGAACTATAATGGATTTGACCAATAGGACGCCGTCCTGAGAAAGGCAAAAGGTAAATAGACATCAACGCACAAAAATGAAAAAGTCGTTGGTTGCACTTCGTTTTCAATAGATACCAAGGTTGATTAATTAGTTCAGTAGACTCTTAGAAAAAGTATTGTTCACAATAGTGTCATAATCAAGCTTTTTAATCTCGTACCTTACTTAGGCCACTCAGCAAGCTTCGTGGCCTAAACACGGTACTCGACTAAAAAGCTCTCTATTATAACACGATTGTGAAAAATACTATTTCAACACAATTGCTCGTAACGTACCTCTTATTGTGTCGCTTTTAGGCTCATAATCCTGGATATTAAAAACGCGTGTTTTATATCATTACAACCCTTGTGTGTTCTGGTTGTATCCCGATTAAGTCACGTTGGCACCTTGCAGCAAGATATATATGCATGAACACGGTGCATTCTTGAATTAACCGGGTTGTACAGAATGTACAGCTTTTTTTTTAATTTTCGGCAAATGGATTCTTATAAATTTTTAAATGAAAGGAAAAATTGAAAAATTTAATGCTCCGAGCCGATTTTTCAATTTTTCCTTTCATTTAAAAATTTATAATTTTCTTTAGCAGCGTTACTGCTTAAAAACAAATATTAAATGGATTCTTACTCGACTGAACAAATTAAATTCTTTTTGTTAATTAATTGTCTATTTCTTTTTGTATATGATATGAAAACGTTTAATTTAGTAAAACTATTCACTTTTCATAACATTTGACATGAATTAAATACAGATAACATTTTAAAACGAAAATATAATTTTATTTTGTAATGGCTGTTTAGAGATTTCTGTGCCCACACTGTGCAAACTTCACAAAAGAAAAAACTGTTGGGCGCCAATATAGGTTATATTTTTATAGGTTATTTATTTTACAAATATTTGTAAAATTTGTTTATGCGTGTTTGGTTATTATCAAAAATGTTGACTCGTGGTGACTAGAAAAGTGATAAATAGAATGGAACTGGAAATTCTTGGCGATGTGCAATTGTGAGTAAAAACCAGCTTTGTCATCTTAATGATTTGCTTACTGTAAAGTAAATAATTTGGCAGGCCTATAACATTTTCATCTTATGAAAATGATTTTTTTCCTCGCAAAATGTGTTAAACAACGTCGTATGATACGCGTGAGCTTTGAGAATTACATCCTCGGCTTCCTTATCACGCTCACCTGCGGTTCGCGTGAACAATTTCGCCTCTGATGTAATTATCAACCTACCTCACTTGTATCACAATGTACTATTCGTCACACCTGGCCATAATGCGCGTTTTACTGCACGCTGCGCGTATGGGAAAACTCGCCCTAGATACGTAATGTACTATAAATACATAGAAAACATCGATGACTCACAAACAAATATTCAAGTTCATCACACAAATGGCCTTACTGGGGTTCGAGCCTTGGACCTCGGGCTTCGTAGGCACGCGTCTGGGAGATCTTCCGTAAAGTGGCGAGTAAGTGGAGCTCTAAGGGTCGCTCGCGTCTGTTGGAGGATTCCCGTAGAAGTCTTCAATTTCAGCGAGTATCTGACTACTTTCTTATGTCTTCGTAAAGAATTTCGACCCCCGATTTCGCTCAATCACCTCTTGTAAACAGCATAGTAAAGTCACTAAAGTCAAAGAGTAAAGTAAGTATTAAGGAGTACTGAAGTCGTAGACGTACGATAAGTTATTTCACATGTCATGTCATGTGTCAGCTCAGCTCGGCTGTCAATGTCAACTCATTTTTTTTCGCGGCATACCAGCGCAAGCGCATTAATTAATATCTCGAGAACCTTATAAATTCTTGCTTAATTAGGAAAAACTGAGGAATAACCCCTTATATTGACCGTTATATTCATTTGAGATATTAATTAACATAAATTAAAATATGACATTGATAAATTAGGAGGAAAACTGACCTGTTCTCAATCCAGCTTTGACATAAGGGTCCCTCCACATTCACGAGCGAACAATATGTGTGAATGATGGACCTGATCGCATATTTTTCGCGGTTATTGGCCCACAAGAAGAGCCTGTTAACGCGAACAATTGTGAAAACTGCGAATGTGGAGCCAAGAAAGAGTTGACGCGCAATTCGCATCGCAAATCTCGCGAAAAATATGCGCGAACGCGTGAAGGAGCCACAGTGCGGCAAAGAGGAGTCGGCTCATATCACGCGTTCGCGCATAATTTGCTCGCCAATGTGGAGGAGCCTTTAGAACTGTCAAACAAATCTCATAGGCGGCCAACACACGGTGATTAAATTGTTTATCGCGTCAGCATTAAAGGGTGGCCAGACGGTAGTTTTGCTTCTTCCATATTCCCATCTCGCTCTATCTTATAACAGGGTACAGTGCGTACCGCTCATACCATCCACCAAGCAGAATCGTGTGGTGTGCCTTTAGTCGCTCATAGATTATTTCTTATCTGCGGGTGGATTTCATAATTTCCAGATATGTCTGCAGTATATTGACCGTGATCCGGACCGTGACCTTGGTCTGCTCCGTACAATATTCGATGGTGTGTACTGTGGTCCGCCGGACATTATTATTATTATTGACGGTTCGCTCTGTCCGAAGGTTTTGCCCTCCGGATTTGGTTCGGCCCGGACCAAGTTCGAACGTGTGGACGGATCTGACATAGAAATATCGTCGGAGCAGACCAAGGTCACAGTGCGAGCGCACCATATTCGAACGTCTGTTCATGTGTCACATGACACGGTTCGGTGGTGTAGCGCATCGAGCGCACCGAACATGTCCGTCGGTTCGGTCGTACCATATTCGAAAGTCTGTTAATAATATTAGGTCGGTTAGGTTAGGGTTCACTTGTGTCCCTCAGACCACTAATAGACACCCCACGCAGGGTGGCGTCGGCTCGCTGGAAATTATCAGTCCACACAGTTAATGTACAGCCCGATAATCCGAAGCCACAGGGACTCGGATTATTGGGCCGTGCATTATCACCTCGTACAAAATTGGCTTCCAATAATTGCCCCGGACCAAGTTTGCTCAGGGCGATAATGTACGGCCCAATAATGTACAGTCTGATAATCCATGTAATCCAATATTTTCTTTTTACAGACATTAACACATTAACAGTCCATAAACATTTATACACCATAATGTACGGTATGGACGCGGATTATTGGGCTGTACATTATTTTGGCCGTGCATTATCATGGCTGTACGTTAACCGGCACCGTCTGGGTGTCCCTTAAAGAGTACGTAAAAAGGGACCTAGTTTTTTTAAATCAAAACTGCAAATATCATGAACCATGAACGCTACAATATCTCAGCCATTCTTGATTCATAGAGATTTTTATATTCAAATGAAACGTGGTTGTTTTGTGTCCGTAGAAGTCTGAATTGGATCATAGTTACATTTCAATAGCAAGTAAAATATTTTTTAATGTTTTTTGTGTTCCAACTTCAGACAATGTATAACAAAGAAAGAAATAAAAAGGTTACTATGAAATCCATGGTTTTACTTGCCATAATCGCCACTTGCTCTGAGTTGGTTTTGCTCGGAAGCTGTAAACTTTTCAGGATTGTTAAAACACTAACCTAACCTACAAGGCTATACAAAGTTTATTTAAATTATCCTGAAAATGTTACGGTTTCAGAGGAAGTTACTTTTATAGCCCGTGTTACTTGATCTATTGATGGGATCTAAAAAAAACCATACTACAATGCCATGTTGTTTAATTAATGACAAATAATTTTTATACACACATTTGTTATAGCCTTATAGCAGACTCCTCCAGGTCATGCACATTAACAAATATTAATCCTGAGGATACTTTCATATCTTTGAAAGTATAGAACAGACAATAAAATTGCAGGCCTTGCTAGTGGCAAGTGGTGCAATAAAGCTGACCCTGTATGGGCATAATAAGTAAAGAAAGATACATTTATTCACAAACACACGGGACCCACGAATTAAACAATAAAATAATCAAAAAAACAGACAAAGCATGAAACAAGTGTCTCTGCAGCAGTGAACAAGACACTGGCTTAGGATTATGCTGAGGTATCAGACACCTACAGCGCTGATTTTCAGGCAGCACCATTGGCGGCCAGAAATTTGATTATAGAATATCTCTGAGTTCAGTTTGCCGTACGGAATATATTATAAACTACCTAAATTATTGGGACAGGCGAAAGATAAATAAACATAAATACAAAGTGAGATAATACATGTACACACTAGGTGGCTTAAAAAAAGGAGATATTTACAGTACACATTAAATTCAAAAACTAGATCAAGGTGTCATTTTTAGGGTTCCGTAGTCAACAAGGAACCCTTGTAGTTTCGCCATGTCCGTCCGTCTGTCTGTCCGTCTTCGGCTTAGCTCAGTAACCCTTACAACTAGAAAACTGCAAATCGGCGTGGGTATATAAACCAATAGTAGTATAAAATCGTGAAATTTTTTTTTTAGGTTACCTTCCGTACATGTAAATTGGTGATGTATTTTTTTCCCGTATCTTTCCGTGGGTTACCAGTTACCACTCACGTGCACTGGTTTGGTAGCGATAATTTTCACCACTATTGTCTTTTTTCCATCCTGGTGCTATGAATTAATGTATAAAATGTGGCGGCAGTTATCCTGCATGATCACAATTCATGCAATTTAGCAGAGGTATCTTGCGAGGTATAAATCTTTTAGTTATTTTTTCTTCTGCAGCCTCCAAAGTATAACCCAATAGGAATATATATTAATAGGAGTATAGAAATGATCCCATTCTATCCCATGAGGTATATCCCCATAAACTATGATCAAATTCCTCCCATAATCATTATAGTTATCCATTAATTATGTCTTCTTTTTTTAGGGGTTCAAAGTTGCATGATTTCAATCTCTTGCTGAATAATTTTTGTGTAGCAGAGGCTGATATTTTTAATACCTTTTAGACTTGTCAAATCACATCATGAGCTGTTGAGTTTATAATTGATGTAATAATTATGTAACTTTTATTCACAATATCACATGCAGCCAACAATAGTACCGTAACACACTTGTAGCGTGCCTCTGTGCCAGGCCCTGAAACACACTCAGAGTAGCACTCTTCTATTGAACGTTCTTGAGACACTTTCACATCCAAGGTTAGGTTCTTAATGCTAGCTTTGCACTATCCTCGTTGGCCTTTTGGGTGAATGTTGAATCTGCAAAAAGAGCATTAGAGCATATTGTAAACAAAAAAGAATGAACCAAATGTTATTATTATTCGTTTATTTCTTGAAAAGGACACATGAAATGGTTACATAACAAATGTACTGCCTAACTGCATGACATTGTTGGCAGTTTATGCTGCTCCTGATACATGTAGGTATGTGTCACCAGTCATGACCGCTGTATCAATGCAAGGCATTCATTTTCACATAATATATCCAATTCTACTAACTTTTAAAATTCTATACCCAAAGCAATAGAGTTTCAATTAAAGATCCCTACAAAAACACTTGGTTTCATTTCTCTTGTATGTAGTTTTCTGAAAGGCATTTTTTTTACATATTTCTTAAAAATGCTAACTGTCATATCCTCGGCAAACAATTTACAAGGCAAAGTGTTATATATTCTGAGCACCAAGTATTCAAAGGTATGTTCACCATAATTCAAATCCAAATTCAGTATATTTTTCAGTGTATAATTTAGATTTTCTTCTGTTTATCATCTTGTAATTTACATAGATATCACAACTAATAATTTGAATTGTTCATGAACAGGTAGGATATTTATTATATATCTTGAATAATTTATCATATTCTTTATGACAAGCATGTTTTTGTTTTGAGTTTACTAACAACTTTAAATACCTAATCTGCAACATTTTAATTAAAGTGCATTCATCCTTACTTGTCTTATTTGGTAAACAACATTCTAACCTCAAAATGCATATTTTTAGGAAAGAATAGCAATTTTGTGAGTATTAGATCATGCCGAGACGACTTTTCGGACATCACTTCACGATTTTTTTGTCTAGCAACGCTTTTTTTAAGATAAAATAGCTGCTATAGTCTAAAAACATACATTTTGAGGTTAGAATGTTGTTTACCAAATAAGACAAATCCATCCCGTTGTGTTTTAAATGTACCCCCATATGCAACCAACCCATAATTCAATGTGATTCTAGTAAGGCACAGTACCTAAAGAATTCGTAGGGTTAGTTGAATTTATGAAATGTATTTACAAACATACCTTTGAAAATATTCTTGCTCATGCCTGCTGATGCTGGGTAAATTCAGCGTTAAAATCTCTGTAAGTGTCAATGGTGGGCACACGTACTAGCGGTCTTGATCATCCAGTGTGGTGCCAATCTGGCACCATGCTGGATAATCGAAACCAAATCTTTGGCTTGGCACTGCCAAAGATTTAACTTCGATGATTTGATGAGCCTCCAACCTAAAAAAAAACACACTGGAGCATCGAAAATGTTTTTTTGTTTTGATTATAGATAATCACCTTAAATCAGTATCAAGTGTGCATCCCAATAGAGTAATACATTGTAAAGTAATCAAAGCACCAGCTGTGTTGCACATATTTTCCAAATCCACTACACAGATTGATTGACCCATTTTATTTTATCTTCGACGCACCTGTCATTAATTAGTGTCATTTTCCTCCCGCTTGATCTCAAAGCACGTTCCGATATAAAAACTATCAATAGGAGACGCTACACGGGTTGATATCTGCGAACGGCCAAGCAAGGTCACAGAAACTCTAGTTTTGAGTGGCCTTAATTTGGCCGGCCGCCGTGTTTTGGGGTATATACATTCCACGATTTGGCAGCCCCAATTCATCAGAAGCTGATGGGCAATCCACATTACGTGATTTGTCAGCCCCAATTCATCAGAATCTGACTAATTTCTATCATGTGGATCACGTGTGGATGCATGTTCCAACCTGAGTTGTCCGGACTAATTGCATGAAAATCACAATTTGGACCATGGAATTTGCATGATCTGCCAAGTTTTTTTTTCTCACACATTTCATTCAAATAAATTCAAAAGAAAATTAAAAAATATATGCTAAAGAACATTGTATCAATATTTTACACTGTAATTTTGAATTTTTTTTAAACCGGTGTTTTGCAAATACAATTTCATTCAGTGTGGCCAGTTAACAGTAAGAAAGCGAAAATTGCCGCATTCAAACGGTCCTGCGAAGCGGACTGCAAGATTGTTACTAACCGATTAGATAGGGCGAGACAGCACGTCTAAAATGAGACGGCCGCGACATACTCTACTTATCTGTTAAATTATCTTGAAAAATCTTATTCGTTGTACATAATAAATGTTTATAAACATTATAGAACAGTTTTTCAAAATGTGTCATCATGCCTATTCTGACTTCAATATGTTGTCCTGACAAATTGGGGTAAAATCACTTAATGTGGATTGCCCATTACTCATTGCTATCGTCTGAGGGGCTACCGCGAAGTGGAAACGAACTACGTTCGAGTATCTCCCTCTCTGTCGCTTTGAGCGGGATCGCCACAGCTGGCTAGCCGCCATCTTCTAAACCATCTTCAGCTAAACGCGGCTGCGTCGGTGCCAACATCCGCCTAACGCGGTTCTCCCCCGCTTCCTCGGCGGGGTTGAGAACGGGAGCAGGCAAGCCGGCACGGTTGCACATGTTGTGCAGGACGCAGCACGCGATTATTATTTGGCTGGCTGTTATTGGGTCGTACTGCAGGGTTCGCTGGAGCAGCAGGCACCGAAATCGTCCCTTTAGTACCCCCAGAGTTCGCTCGACACTGTTTCGCGCCGTACCGTTCATTATAATTTTCTTCGGAACTGCCGGGCTCTGGGTCGCGAGACGGTGTCATCAAGTAGGATCTCTGGGGGTATCCGGAGTCGCCTGAAAATATCAATATAGGTACTTATGATTTTTGAACTTGTTAAATCGATTCAGAGGTAGGTACGTAACCTACCTAGCAATCCCACCACTTCCCCACTTTGGTTTAACTCCTCCAAGTGACGTTTGATGGGGCAGTTATTGAACACGTAACTGTCGTGTGTTGCCCCCCCAAATGTCGCGTCCACGTGCAGAATGTTTAGGTCAGCATCGGAAATCTAAAACAAATGGTACCTAAATAGGTAAATTGAATTCAACCTTTTAACCACAATTGCATCCAATTTATTAAGATTTTTGACATTTTGTAACATCACGACCGATTTTGGACGACCAGTTAGCCTAGTGGGTAGTGACGCTGCCTACGAAGCTGAAGGTCCTGGGTTCGAATCCCGGTAAGGGCAAATATTTGTGTGATGAGCACGAATATTTGTTTTTGAGTCATGGATGTTTACTATGTATTTAAGTATTTATATCCATTATATATATCGTCGTCTAGTACCCATAACACAAGCCTTACTGAGCTTACTATGGGACTAGCTCGATTTTTGTAAGATTGTCCCCTAATATTAGTTTGTGTGTGTGTGTGTGTCACTTGTCAGAGTAATACTCTGTTGATAAGAGGCGTAAATAATGTTCGCAAACCTGGTAAAAACAGCAAAAAAGTTGAGAAAACTGGTGATAAAAATGGCACTATCACGGTCCTGTGAGAAGAATCTTCCGGACATACTTTGGTGAGCACATTTCTGGTAAAATACACCTAAATAGAGTGAAGAAGATAACCGTATTTATTGACAGTACACGCACACAAAGAAAACTTTAAATTAACTGCTAATATTTCACTTAAAATATACTTTAAAACAAGGTGACGAAATAAATCAGCTGGTGTCTGGTTGACGGAGATTGACGTTTGTTCTTTGGCATGACATTGCCTGAAAATAATAATTTTTAATGTTATTTGGAAAAATATTGTGATCAGTCCTGATCAGTCCGGCAGTGGAGCCTCAGTTATGTAGTGTGTCGAAAACCCTACTAGTGACCGCCGCGGCCAGGCCGCGCCGGTCTGTGAGAGGCCTTAGGCCTGAATCCAATTGGCTTTTACCGTTAGCTAATCAGTGGAGCGGTCAAGCCTTTGATTCCTGAGGCAACGGTGTGGTGTGATTTCTGTAACAACGTGTGGTGCGCGCGCTGGTATTTTCTCGAAAAGGCTGTTGTGCGATAAGACGCTTTTTCTTCGATAGAGACGATTCTGTTATTATGTATAGTAGTTAGCATAGTTTAGGGCTTAGGATATATAAGGTAAGGTTGTTGTTCAAATATGACGGAGGAAAAATTTCAATTCTTTATTGACCGATTGGAGGACGATGGGTTTAGGCGTTCTTTGTTTGCTTTGGCCCTCAGCCAGGGCAGCTTGTTCTCCGAGGAGCCGTCGCCCCCCATAACTCCCAATGTTTGTCCCCGGACTCCGCCCTTGGTGTTAAATAGCCCGCCCGCCTCGCCGGCTTGCGCGCCGGAGGTGCGGCATATTCCACTGTCGGCAAATAGTTTTAGTCCGCTTTGTGAGGA
The DNA here is from genome assembly GCA_945867215.1 of Epinotia demarniana. Taxonomy (NCBI): domain Eukaryota; kingdom Metazoa; phylum Arthropoda; class Insecta; order Lepidoptera; family Tortricidae; genus Epinotia; species Epinotia demarniana. Next base: position 32,121,846 of record OX244259.1, on the reverse strand, counting down.
TGATGACGGGTCTCAGGCCCTTCAGCTGGTGTTGTCGCCGGACGCAGTGGCCGAGGAGGGTGGCCTGCAGGTGCCTGCGGGCAAGCGTCAAGCGTCAAGCCCCCTAGTCAAAAGCGTCGTAGGGCAGAGGCGAATATCTCGCCCCTCGCGTCGCCCAACGGAAGTGCCAAGGATAAACCGTGTCCACTATGCGCTGTTTGCAGACGACACGGCTATATACACGTCCTCGACCCATCCAGATAGGTTGCGAGTTGCGAGCTCTTCTCCAGCGCGCAATCGACTCTCTCGGGAGTTGGTGCCGCGCCTGGAGAGTGGAGTTAAATCCGGAGAAGAGTGCCGCGGTGGTCTTCTCTCAGAGGTTAGGATACGATGCTCTGACCGCACGGCATGGGGTGCTGTCCCTGTCCGGGAGGGTCATACCGTGGGTTACCCACGTACGGTACCTCGGGGTTCTCCTGGACAGGCAACTGACTTTCGCCAAACACCTTAGTGTCGTGCGGGACAGGGCGTCCTTTTATCTAAGCAGATTGTTCCACCTCCTTAGGCCGTCCAGCAGCTTGTCTGTAAGGAACAAACTACTGATCTATAAGGCGTGTATCAGGCCAGTTTTGTGCTACGCGACGCGAGTGTAGCGTTCGCGCATTGCGCTAAAACGCACTTGGGACGTTTGCAGACCCTGCAAAATAAGTTTTTGCGGCTGACTGTAAACGCCCTGTTTTATGTGCGTAACATAAGGTTACACGCGGACTTATTTATGCCTTCGGTGGCGGATCACATGAAGCGGATTTCCACTAAGTACTTTGAAAAGGCGGCACTTAGTGGAAATCCGCTCATCAAAAGGGCGATTGACTATGCGCCTGGGCTGGACCCCAAGCGCCGGGACCGCCGGCCCAGACACGTCCTCGGCGACCCGGACGATGCTATCACCCTAGAGCGGAAGGCTGAACTTGATTACGACATAGAATTCCGCGCCCGGGAACGGCAGCAGAGGCGCCGCGGGGCGGCCCGCGCGGACGGGCTCACGGGCTTATCCCTTGTCGACCTCAATATGGACGATGACGTGGTGGGTGAGTTTTCTCGCAGCTTCACCCACCCACCTGACGACGACACTCTCCCTCTTTCTCTTTCCCTATCTTCGACTGTCCCTTCTGTTCCTTACAGGCCTTCCTTGACGAGGCGCTACTTCTAATCACGTAGCGTCCGTCACTTTACTCGTCCTCCTTCCGGTTCTACTTCTACTTAATGTAAGCTTTGTTCCTTTTTTGCAACTTTTTATGGCTGTATATACTTTGTAAATGATTATTTTGTAGAGTAATTTTTGCATGTTTTCTCGTATATTTCTGTCAAATCTTGCATGTGTGCATGGCAAATTTTATGTTTGTATTAGTGATGTTTTGTAAGTTTTAAGGTATATAGTTTTTAGTTTTAAGTTTGTCCTTTTTATGGTTTTCTGTTTCTTGTACATATTGTTTTTATTTTTGGTGTGTATTTTATACTACCTGTGTCATCGGCAATTAGTTGAGGGCCCCTTCGGAGCCCAACTGAGGAAGGAAAGGACAAAAAAAAAATAAAAAAAATGTCTGGTTGACAAGTGACAGTGACAGATAAGCTACGACGTTTGACGCAAAGTGCTCGTTCAGAAATCTCGAGAGCGTTTATGAAGCTAGTTCTACACAAACAAAACGTACCACATACCAACAACGTAAAAACACCAACTTATAAAAGTCAAACGTATATTCGAGGATTATTTGTACATTAATAAGTAAGTACATTTTAATTTACCCTCCGCCATCATGACTACGAACAAAAATAAAGAATCTCGGAGAAGGACATTGCTGAGGCTTAGGAAAAATACAGAATCGGCTCAAATCGTTCATAGCGACGAAGAAGGCCTACATGACCACCAATTATGTATGAAATTTTTTTGCGAAAGCGACAAGACGATCCGCAGATTACAGCAAGAAATTAAGCAATACTCTGAAACGAATAGTGAGAACAAGTTATTAAAATAACTAACTAGCGGATAAAGAACGCCAGTGTATTAGCCTAGAATCTAAAATTAATTTCTAAAGACATGTTGAATAGTTCCAATCCCTGTGTGGGGTATATCGATACGGACGAGATGGAAATACTCACACCACTCAAGCATAAAATTGCTAAGAAAGAAAAGGAGAATCTGTCTCTAGCTATGAGAATAGATGAACTAGAGAACAAAAATAGGACTTTATGTCATATGATTCAAACCAATGAAATATCATCACCAACATCCTATGACCACGTTAAGTCTAGTTTAAATAGAATCAAGGAGCTTGAACAAAACTCTAACGAATTTAGACGTCGAATCAGATTTCTGACCAATAAATTACGGAATATTATAAAAAAGCATGCAACTTTAAATAAGCAATACTACGAAATTAAAAACAAAGAGTCTGCTCTAAGCACGCAATCAATAAAATGTCTAAAGAAGAATATAGATAAGTTACGAGATCTTGTAAATTACGCTCCACATTCGATTAACGAAGCCTCTACAAATAAGAGTGTAGTACAGCGCCACACACCGGCGGGAGAAAAATCACATGATGACTCCGGGATAACTTACATAGAACCTAAATCTAAGGAACATCGAAGACCAAAGCCAAGTCTTCTTCTACTGTCGGACGTACATGGGACAGAAGTCATCTCAATGTTATCCCGTATACGCCGTGGAGACTACGACTCCACTGCAGACATAATCAACAATGGCACCACGGAACGTGTTTTACTCGGCATTGCTGAAAAGACGGAGCAGTTCACAAAAAAACTGGTGCTTACTTTTAGAGTGACTTTAGGGACATCCTATTTTAACATTTTGAACACCATTACTCACATACAAAAGGTGTTTGAGTCATGGTAATGGGATCCATATTATCCATATCTAGGTCGACTTCTTTTGGAATAACTATACAGGGTGTTTGGTCCATCGTTTGCCAAAAAAAATGGCGGATTGCTGGGGTCATTTTCTATCACCTTACGCCCTCTAAAAAATTCTTGGGCCCACGTATATATTTTTTTCGTTTTTCTTGTAATTTATGAACAATCTTCAGGGCCGAAGTGCTTAAACTTCATAAAAAAAAGTAAGTGGTAGAGAGATGCAATTTTTACTGCATCGTGATCTGTAACGTTGCACGACTCGAATAAGTCAAAGTTACTGACACGTAACGTCTAATTTTTTTCTTTATTGGCCCTCAAATTTTTTACGTGTAAAAATTTAGTCAAATGTCAACTTTGATTTGCAATGAAAAAAATTTTTAAAGAGACAGCGGTCTTGAAACTGTTTAAAAAAAACTGTGTTTTGTGTTCTTTCTAACGATGTACAAGAATCTCAATAAAACCTTTCATAAACTTCATTTTTTTACGATTGCGGGTTGGTAAGCGTCTATTAGGGAATCGTTACTGGTAGATTCTTTGTGCTGCTCGTGCTACACCATCAGCTTTACCGTACGCCATCAAAATGTCCGCATACTCTTCATTCGTAAAGGCAGCCATTTTTGAACGGTCAAAACTCAACAAAACAGAGATTAACAAAAACAACAGAAAACTGTCTGAAGTCCAAATTTACGAAAGATAAGTTTTAAATCTTTACAACCTGTAGACCAACCTGTGTGTGGAAAAAAAATGGGGACTTTAAAGCTGACAGCAAAAGGGAACAGTGTCAATGTTTGAATCTCGATAACTTGACCGTTGCGTTCGTTACTAAATCGTGACAAAAATGAAGTTTATGAATACGTGGGCCCAAGAATTTTTTAGAGGGCGTAAGGTGATAGAAAATGGCCCCAGCAATCCGCCATTTTTTTTTGGCAAACGATGGACCAAACACCGTGTATACATAATAGAATACTAAATAAAGTGCTATAGCTACTCTAGCATCCTCAACATCTTCGACATCTTTAAACTGGTCTCGTAAACTGGGATCAGAACATTCTCGTAGGAAAACTGTAGTTTTTTCGGACAAGATAGGTGTAGGTATTGGACCAATGATGAAAGAGTTCCTACACCAGGAAACAATTAATATGTGTTACCCGGGGTTATCATTTGGTGGACTTATCGATAAAATTAAACTGACTGACCATGATGAACTCACGACTATCGTAGTGATGGCTGGCAATCATGCGAATTTCACGAAGAAGTCGCTCGACGAAAACATCCAATCCCTAATCGACATACAAAATAAACAACATTGTAAAATAATATTATGTACCTTCCCATATTGTTCGAACATGAGCGAAAGACACAATCAATGTATATATAGAATTAATTCGTTTATGCACAATGCAACATATCAATTTAGTGATACGATCAAATTGTTTGACGTCAACAAATTTATTAAAAAATTCATATTAACAAAAGATTCCATGTATCTGACGAAAACGACAAAACGTCGTTTAACAAATCTAATTACATACAATATTTCTGACCCAGAACATACGATACATAATACTAATGTACAAAATGAAATGATTACCAAAAATTCTTTTTTAAATTAAGGTATCCGACAAAGGGAAAGGATGTCACAATTAACAAACATTCCTTTCCCGGCATAAAAAATGACAATTAAATGTCATTTAAAGTAATTCACCAAAATATACAAGGTTTTCTATGTAAGGAACTCGAAATAGGTCTGTTTTTGGAGAAGAACAAGATTCAAGTAATGTGCATTACTGAACACTGGTTAAAGGAAAATAAATTCACTATCAACTTCATTCATTTTGATCTGGTGAGCTACTTTTCTAGAATAAATTCAATTCGTGGAGGATCTCTAATATTAGTCAACAACGAATTGAAATCCAAGGAGCGCAAAGATGTTGCGAAATTATCAATAGAGCAAATAATAGAAGTATCTTGCGTTGAGCTGGAAAAATATCTTATAATATGTGTTTATAGACCGCCATCTGCTAATTACTGCAAGTTTGAATCTACGATGGATAATGTACTGAGTATTGCCTCAAAAAGTAAAAAGCATATATTAGTCTCTGGGGATTTTAATATCAACCTGTTGGAAGCATCAACGCAAACTGTAAGATTTATGAGTCTGTTTCAGTCTTATAATTTGAAAAACCTATTTCTGGAACCAACTAGGATTGGAGAAACTAGTGCCACTTGCTTGGATAATATTTTTTGTAATTGCCAGTGTTTAGAAAAAGAAGTCTTTCAGTGTTTTAACTCTGACCATCACGGGCAAAGTGCGACGTTTCAGAGCTATATGGAAAACAAACCAGAGACCATAACCTACAGACCGATTACAAGCAACCGAATTAGGACATTCAAACATGAAATACAAAATCATTTATCTTTGACATGCTTTCATCATAATGATCCTAACTATGCATTTAATACTTTTTTTGACATAATTATTGCACAATTTAATTCTATATTTAAACACAAAACCATCTCTAAATGTATGAGTAAAAAGAAATTCAGTGACTGGGCTACGATGGGAATCTTTAAGAGCAGGGACCGGCTCTATGAACTATATGGCATGAAAGAATATAACAGAGATAGTATTTTTCTAGACTATGTCAAGAATTATTCGCGAATATTCAAAAACGTATGTGTTGCTGCCAAATCTCTCTATATCAGCTCAAAGGTAAAGGCTTCTGATAATAAAATAAAAACTGTCTGGAAAATTATTAGACAAGAAGGTTCTTCTCAAAAACCCCGTGATTGTCAATTTAACATAAGACGTGAGAATAAAATAATTAATTCAGACATAGAAGTAGCGGCAGCATTTCAAGACTTTTTCTCGAATATAGCAAGTGATACCACTAAAGACCTTGAGTCATCTACAGTGCAAGCTGAACTGCTACTACGTTCTTCAATTAGTAAATGTGTAAACCTCTTTGAATTTAGTTCTATAGAACCACAAACCATATGCAAGGCATTCAAGTCATTAAAGAATAAATGTACTGAAGATTTATGGGGAACCTCAGTAAGATCTATAAGCTATATAATTGATACAATTGCTCCTCATCTATCTAGTATCTTTAATTGTTGTTTAAGCAAGGGTATATTTCCAAACCTAATGAAGTTTAGCAAAGTTTTACCTTTATTTAAGTCTGGTGACAAAGGTGATCTAGCAAACTTCCGGCCAATTTCTATTCTGCCGGTTCTGAGTAAAATTTTTGAAAAAATCATGTTGAATCAGTTGCTGGCTCACTTCGCAAAAAATAAACTATTTCGTGAACAGCAGTACGGCTTTACAAGGGGACGCTCTACTACTGATGCTGCCTCCATGCTCATTAAGCATATTTATAAAATTTGGGAAGACTCTTGTGATGCACTGGGAATATTCTGTGACTTGTCAAAAGCTTTTGACTGCGTTGAACATGACATTATAATAATTAAATGAAGACATTATGGATTATCTGAAATCGCCCTAAACCTTATCTCGGATTATCTCATCCACAGAACGCAAACCGTAGTTATTAATAAAATTCAGTCGGAAAAGGCTCCTATTAGACTAGGAGTACCTCAGGGATCCATTTTAGGACCTTTCCTTTTCTTAGTCTATATAAACGACTTACCAAGTATTGTAAAAGACGCTTGTGAAATTGTATTATTCGCAGATGACACATCCTTAATTTTTAAAGTCAATCGACATTCTGATAATTATAATGACATAAACAATACCCTTGACAAAATTTTGAATTGGTTTACTGTGAATAATCTGTTACTGAATTCTAAAAAAACAAAATGTGTTAGATTTACTCTACCCAATGTAAAGCCGGTTAGTGGTAACATTTATATTAATGAGGAATGTTTAGAAATAGTAGACAAAACTTTATTTTTAGGTTTAACTCTTGATAAATATTTGCAATGGAGTCCACATATATCTACTCTAGCAAATAGACTTAGCTCAGCAGCTTATGCAATCAGAAGGATTAGACAACTGACTAACGTAGAAACTGCCCGAATAGTGTATTTCAGCTACTTCAAAAGTGTAATGGCATACGGAATTTTACTTTGGGGCAAAGCTGCTGATATACAAACCATCTTCGTTTTGCAAAAACGAGCAATACGGTCTATATACAATATGGGCTCACGTGTATCACTGAGAGAACATTTCAAAAACATACATATATTAACAATGGCATCACAGTACATTTATGATGCCATTATGTATGCTTCAAAATGTAGACACGTTCCGTAAAATGCATAGTGTGAGACATAAACACAAAATTGCAATAACCAAGTTTCGAGTTAGGAAAGTCAGTAAATCCTTTTTTGGTCAATGCATTCATTTCTATAATAAACTACCAAAGGAAGCACTAAAGTTACCCTTTCCTAGGTTAAAAACATATTTAAAGACTTTTCTACTGAAAAAGGCATACTATACCGTTGAAGAGTTTTTAAATGATAAAGATGACTGGCCTCTTATAGGACTACGTAAAGACCATGATAACAATTGAAACAGACATACATTGACATTGAATTACTTAGAATTAGGTGACATGTTAATTATTTTAATTTATGTGTGTTTGTATAGTAGAATGGTAATATTCGGTGATAAAACGGATAGATATTGACGATGCAAAAGTGATTATGAAATCCTACTTGAATAAATGATTTTTTATCTTTATCTTTTATCTTTATCTTACATTAATTCTTTTTAGCATGAAGAGAAGGGTTAATCTCGCATTTTCACTTCTTTTTATTATAGTTTTAAGTTAGTCACGGTTTATGTACAATAAAGCAAAACATACACTACTTATAGATATTTTAATTTAAATAAAACAAAACTATTTTGATGACCTTGACAGAAAATGGGAACCAAATTATGTTTTTATGGAGAGTCAGGCATGCTGGGGAATATTTAAACAATAATTTATTGATTGCAAATAGTGCAGGACAACTACCAGATATACATACTTAAAAAACAGCATGTAAAAATAACCGGGAAAGTTTTGGGTGGTTGTGTGTTCAATTGTATAATGACTGTGGAGACTTCAGTCATGTATGGTTACAGTACATGAAACAAAAATTTGCCTTTACCAAATCATTGTTTCACAGGCAGACTCACTTCCCACTAAGCTTAAGAGATCATGAAAAGGCAAAGGTTTTAGACAATATTATTGTTGTTGAATAGACAAGACTTACTTACTGCTCTAACGCAACAACCCAAAGTGGATCTTGGCCTCCGACACTAAAGACAGCCAGGCATCCCTGTCCAATCAACAGCCCGGAGTTTGTTCAGGTCTTTTAGCAAGGTGTTCAGGAAAAACTTGCCACAATGAGAGACATCATTGTCATCAACACAAACATCTACAAGAGAGCCAGAACATAATTATTGTAGATTATTAGAGAGAAAATCATAGCAAGATTAAGGTCACAAGAATTGAGGAAATGACGCAAAGAAGATTGAATACAATCAATTTAATACGCTTTCAATAATTAAATTTAAGTATGTGACTTAATCAGAATGTCAGTCCATGGCCAGCAGATTTACCACACTTTCTTCAGATACATATTTATCTATAAAGATGATTTGATGATGAAGAGAAGATCCTAAATGATTCTCTTTTTCTCGCACTATACCTCTTTCTAAGTTTTGCAACAAGAGAAATGCTGCATTTTAGTACCTAAGTGAAAGATGAAGGTACTTACTAGGAATACATGACCTTCTCTGCTACATGGATTTTGCACCGTCACGTATACAATCGTCCGACCCTCGACTTGGCCATATTCTGATCACTACCTAACGTGTAGGATTCAGATTGACGTGAAAGTAGTTGAATATTATCATTTTTGCAAATCCGTTTACAGCAACGATTGCGACAGATGCATTTTCTTACAACCGTATTAAATAACGGTTCCTGTCCTAGGCTTAATTTTATTAATCTGCGCCTTTCATTCATCTGCCTCCACTGCGTCATATTTTGAGGTTATACTGCCCGTTCGCTCTTATCCATGAGAGGAGGCCTGTGCCCAGCAGTGCGACGTATATAGGCTGATTTATTTATTATTATTATTTGAAAAAATGGCTGAAGTATAGACACAAAGTTTCATAATTTTCAGCACTTAGTAAATTTTTACCTAAAGTGGTGTCATTAATTCATTATAACACCTATTTTAAATCATTGTAACAAATAGAACACATCAAAACTTTTCTCTAAATAAGTTATTTTCTGTCCTTTTATAAAAAAAATAACCAAGAAGACACCCCTAACCTAACCGTCACCCGAGTCGGACTTGCCCTGACAAGTTTTTTTAATTAACTTCAATATAGAGCATAGGATATAGAGCAAGGAGTCTGTAATTTTCGTCTAAGCTCATAATATGCACTCATTTTTCACTTGATGGATTTTCCTTATGTTCAAAATACTCCTTTCCATCGCGCATTGTCCTTATTTTGGTCAAAACCAAAGTCTTTACCGTGTGACTCCAGGTGTGACTTCATTCTCTCAGGATCCTGGATAAGAGTGCAAGGGGCGACGTTGAACGATAAGTTCCATCGTTTGGACCTCTTCACCGCATTCACACAAAGCGGAGGCCTTCCACCCACACTTGTGCAGGAAGTAGTTGCAGCGGCCGTGGCCAGTCCTTAGCCTATTTAAGCGGCACCATTGTTTTCGAGGTAGGCCCGACCCTGGAAGTTGGCGAGTGGGGTCTATCGTCTCCGTACAGAGGTTAGCAGGGATCCATTCTGAGAGAGAGAAGTTCTGCTGCACCTTACACCCGACGCAGCTGCAGCTTTTTTGCTAGTAGAGGCGAGCAGTACCTACGATGTCGCCCGCAAACCTCAGATGGCTTAGGCGCTTGTCCTTAATTATTATGCCTTCTTGCTGCCTTACTGATGTCGTAAACACAGTCGTAAATATACAAATCAAGGTCCAGGTGAGAAAACGCCAGGTCCAACTAATTAAAGTAGAGGCAAATTCAATACACAGATTAAGCACTAATTTACGATTTCAGTCACGTCACAGTGACATGACAGATGACAGTTTGCGTTCCATTTCATTTAAAATTCTGTAACCGGAATTTCAAAGTTCAGTTTTAATCATTATTGTTTATAAACAGTGTGTGTTTTTAGCCGAATCAATTGTATAATTATTATACTAACGTGTAAATATAGTCTCAGATATAAGCAAATTACGTAAAATGGAGAGACCATGATGGCGACGCTTCAAATTGTCAATTTTATCGAGATTTCATTACGTGATTGTAGAATAAATACGCAACGGAACCGGAAGCCTTTATGCTCTTGATAAGTTAATATCCAGAGAATTTATTCGTGAATTTATATCTCGTGTTACTTGCGTTGTTTTTAAGAAACGTGACGCCAAACATCGTGTTTTTTGTAAGGCGCTATCTCGCTCGTTCCTTTGTGTTATATCCCGTTCTGATTTTCCGATTTTATATATTACATTATCACAATCCTGTGATACCTACACGTCTATAATATGCATGTGATCCGGATTGTGATATGATAGCCCGTTGTGCAATTGAGCAAATAATATTTGTTAAGCTGACGCCAAAAACGTCCAAGCGCAGCGGACGGCACGAGGCGTGTGAGTGAAGTTATAAGACAGAGCGAGATAGGGATCAAATTTTGCAGTACGCCGTGCTTCTAGCACGTATCCAAACAGTAGTACAATATTCTTTAGCATATATATTTTTTATTTTCGTTTCAATTTATTTAAATGAAATTTGTGAAAAAAAAACACTTGGCAGATCATGCCAATTTCATGGTCCAATTTGTGATTTTCATGCAATTAGTAAGGAAAATTCGTTTGACGGTTGGATCAGCAGCGCAACATGCATCCAGACGATAGCAATTAGTTAGCTTCTGATGAATTGGGGCTGACAAATCATGTAATGTATATGCCCCCGAGACTGAGTGCGATAGAGATGGGTATACCCGAACTTCGAATTTCGGAGTTTGTGATTATAGCTATGAGGGCCTACCGCGAAACGAAAACGAAATTCGTTTGTGTATCTCCATCTCTGTCGCACTTGCTAGTTCGAGTGACAGAGACAAAGATACACAAACGAAGTTCGTTTTCATTTCCCGGTAGCCCCTCTGAGGCCCTACCGCGAAACGATAACGAAATGCGTTCGTGTATCTCCCTCTCTGTTGCACTTGCTAGTTCGAGCGACAGAGATAGAGACACCCGAACGAAGTTCGTTTTCACTTCTCGGTAGCACTGATTTCGTTCGTGCAGCGGCACCATAAGTGCAGCAGGCAATCCATTAATAAATATAATTTTAATATCATTTATTTGCCAGAATACAGTTTTGTAAAGTAGATATCAGTACGATTTAACTTCACAGTGTATTAAGCCCAGATACAGGAATGCAAATATCTTAAGAGTATTTCATTACATGACATCCAACGATCACTAACAAAAAGTCAAAATTACGACGTACACAATTACAATAGATGATAAGTAGTCCATTATATTGAAAATTTGCAAATTCTGAATCCATTAATACAATGTCAAAAATAAATCACAATATCCTACTGTTAAAAAATTAACTTGACACTATAAACAAATCACACACAACACTATACCTAACAACATCTTTTCGGAATCTAGTTGCATTATATATTACTAGCTTCTGCCCGCGACTCCGTCCGCGTGGAATTCGTTTATATCGCAGCTCCATACAAACTTTCACCCCCTTAGGGGATTATTTTGGGGATGTTAACTACCCTATGTCCTTCCCCGGGACTAACTATCTCTATACCAAATTTCACCTAAATCGGTTCAGTGGTTTAAGCGTGACAGGTAACAGACAGACATACTGACAAACTTCCGCATTTATAATATTAGTATGGAATGGATTACGTTACATATTCTTTTTTATTTTAGTCACTGGTTAAGCATCAAGGGTTACTTCCCTGCCTATGAAGCTGAAAGTTCTGGTTTTTAATCCCGGTAAGGGCAAATATTTGTGTAATGAGCATGAGTAGTTCTTTAGGAGTATTGGACATTTTCTATGTATTTAGGTTACAATATCTATTCAATATATTAAATACTAGCCTCTGCTCGCGACTCCGTCCGCGTGGAACTCGTTTATATCACAGCTCCATACAAACTTTCACTTCCCCATTTCACCCCCTTAGGCAATGATTTCGGGGATAAAAACTATCACAGCTCGCGCGCCGTCTTGTGAAAACCGTGCTCTTAAAAGAAACTTAAGAAGAAGAAAACATAATAACTGTGATCGACCTCAGCAACGAGATGGCTGCGAAAAGAAGAGAGGACCATAAGAATAACATAAATAACATACTCACATTGTTATGTTCCTCACAGACGTATAAGTTCCTTTTTCGGCAATTCTTCCGCAAAGATTGGCACTAATAGTTGATTGTAAATACTTTGGGATGCTCAAATACGCCGAAAAAGTTTTCCAAGAAGCAATTCCAAAGTAGCCATAACACTAATAAGTAATAATAACAAAATCGCGAACAATTGCGCAATTCCGTGTTTGACAGAGACAACAGTCAAGTGACAGTCATTCGCACAGACTAATAAGCGATACTGTCTTCCGTAATGGCATCTCATTTCGATCTCCCAAAAGATATTCCCAAAAGAATTTAGTAAATTAAATAAAAGAGCACTTTCTCAATCTTTAAGATGTGGATTGTCGAAATCGTCTCGAATCTCGTCAAAAAACTATATCTGGCCAAATAATACTTATTATCGATAAAATATTTACACATGCGGGAAAGTCAATCCCTAGCTCGCCTGTTGGCCGGGCGTCTTCACGGGACGCTGTCAAAGTGACGTTTGAGTTAGTGAATAAGGGTTTTTATTCACGACATCCTGACGGGGTGATGTCAAGGGGCGCCGGCCTATAAAGTAGCGTCCGTCGGTTAGACGAACGTTGGTTGATTCGCCTATAGTAGACAAATTACGCAATTATTTTGGATAAAATGGATATCATGAGGTTCTGTACAAAATGTTTGCTTGGGTTAATGCCATTCCAGCAGTTAAATCCGTTGCTTCGGCGAGATAAAAGAGAAAACCTTAGTGAATGCCGATATACCGTCCAAGCTAACGTCGCCACAGGTAAGAACGCGTTTTCTTCTACGTCTCGAGATAAACGCTGCTTAAAGAATAGCTATGCAGAGCCCTAGTGGAGTCCATGCCAAAAAGGTGTCAAGCGGTGGAACAGAACATGGGGTTTCCTTCCTATTAATGTAACCAAAGAATTTTCTAATGTAATTTTGTACTTTTAGGTTGTGTTCTTAATTACTGTGCCAGTTTATTTATGTATGTCTGGAGACATGTTATGTTCACTCGTTTTTATTTAATTACAAATAAACCTTTTGCAGCTAATACTTGTTTAAATTTATTTTAAAAACAATCAAGTAAAATAATAACTAGTATTCTCATAAATAGCAATCCACATAAATGATAAATGTAGGTGTTTTATGACTTATGACATATTTATATAATACAGTGGCTGTTCTTAATTAGTGGGCCACGACTGTATGTAAGCTGATGAAAACATAACCCTGGTTTCACTAAACCGCCAATCCAGCAACGATGCTGCGATAAGCATTGAATTTTTGTATGGGAAATGAGTGGGAGATGAGTTGCTTAACATATTTATTTTGATACTAACCAAAAAAAGACATTCATCATCACTAACTAATCTGGTTCAAAGTATGTCACATAAATGCCACGTTAGTTTTTGTCAAATAAGATTAATATTAAATTTATGTGTATCAAAATTGAATTATGAATGGGATTTCTATTTGCATGGTGCATATAGTCTCTAGCATAATTACAATGCTATGCCATCGTGACGCAATGTCAGTCTTAAGAGATGGAATGTGCTGATTTGCATGGTCTCCTGTCATCACCTTGTCCGACTCAGACTCATAAACACGCTGCGCGCGCGCATAATCCACGCTAGAATGACCAGTGACCGGCGCCGTACGCCACGCCGATCCGCGCACACGTCTATCACAGACTAGGCTTTGGGATCCGCAACGTCAAGGAGTTCCGTAACGTTGGAGCTACAAAACTTGTTAACAGTACGTTGGTGAGAAGTAAGCTCAGCCTCATCAATCATTTGGAATACCTATTAGTACACATACGCCTTGCTTTTCACAGAAGGACCAAAATACTTTTCTAAGATACCAATTTCGAGGTTGTACTTGGAGCTCTAAGATAAAACTCGTTGGAATTAAGGTTTAACAACAACTTACTGATCAGAGCCTGGCGCATACTCGCATTGCGCGGTCACGTAATATATTTTTCTCCAATATGCTCGGAAATGTGCGCCTTACTGTAGCAAAAGTAGTACGTGAAGTTCCTCGTTACTGACGAACGCAAATTTAAAAAGTTAAAAGTCATTACTGTGCAGTTTTAGCGGCCAGGAAAATGTATGAAATTCCTTTACTGTATACTTTTTTTACCTTTTAACTATATGCTTTGTCTAAGACAAATCACTACAAACAGCCAAGTGCTCGTACGTTTAAAGATCTTGCAATTTGTCATAACAACTTGCTATAGTTACGGTAGCCTAGTGGTTCAGGCATGCGGCTGTCAAGCGGTGGTCGTGGGCTCGAATACCGGCTCGTACCAATGAATTTTTCGGAACTTATGTACGGAATATTTACCGTTAGCTTTTCGATGAAGGAAAACATCGTGAGGAAACCGGTCTAATCTCAATACGGTCTAGTTTTCCCTTTGGGTTGCAAGGTCAGATGGCAGTCGCTTTCGTAAAACTAGTGCCTATGCCAAATCTTGGGATTTGGTGTCAAAGTGGACCCCGGGCTCCTTTAGGGGCGCTACACGGGAATAACGCTAGGAGGATGATGAACTTGCTTTAGTTAGATTTGTTAGTAGTGTATGTCTGTCTCTTTCCTACTTTGCAAGTTGCTGTTTAAAATTACGTCCGTTTGTAGCCAGCCAGCACGTCTATCATGGGACGGCCGCGACATACTCTCGATTTTTCTCGCAATGTACCTCTTGTTCTAAGTGTTCTAATAAGAGAGAGACGGATAGTGCGTGATATTCGTGCTGCTTAAAGTTTTCTCGAGTTTTTTTAATGGTCATAGAACAAACGCTTACTATTTAAATTGATCAAAGTGACGTTTTTAAAAATGTCTCAAATAGTTTTAAATGAAGAAATCAAAATATTTATCGATATAAAACCCACAACGAACTGAAATTCATTTCGATTGCAATGCCGTTTAATCTTTAGTAATTTTAATTGCGTAAAACGTTTAAAATTGTGACCGATTCTATGGTCGTGCCGTGTACGTACTTTAAAAATTAAGTTGGGCGGCAACTGGATAGGTTATTGACATACTCGCTATTTTAAGATTATTGAAAATATTATTTGGTTTCCTCACATTTTTGGAGAAAAGCACTATATTATTTCTCGCCAGCTATTATATAAACCTACCAAGGTTTCCAATAGTGGCTTAGGAAAGAAGATCTTGTAAAATTAAACATATTGATTTAATAAATAAAAAAATAAAAAAAAATATCTGCCTTGGCGGGAACGGCAATTCGTGGATTCGTCTCTTTTGTCGGATTCAGCTTTGCTTCATCCGACAAACTCCACTCATCCACGAATTGCTACATCACGGCCGCTGCAATAATGTACTATTGTTGTTCTTCGTATATTTATCTTGTATTGTCATACATATTTTGTTTTTTTGGTGTATTACATTTAAGAAGTGAACTGCCGCTTTAGCTACATATACTTATACCGAATTATTGAGTGTCAGTGCCAGCTCATTCAAGAAATATTGACGTTCTTAAATGCGGTAAAATGTTAACAAAACTCTCTGCAAAGTATGATGAGAAACCGTCAGCGAAATAAAGTATTGACTTACAATGAAAATTTCGAAAGCAATTTGGTATTCGAAGCACGTCGCCTGTACAACGTGTTAATCTTTTTAGGGAAATGAGAAAACTTTGACTTCGCTTAATAATTCTCTTGCTCATTAAACGTGCCCAGTGGTTTTTTTATTAAATTTTTGTGAAATATAAAATTAACAATATTATATTCTGAAAAGTCAGCACATTATACTGCTCTATCGAATCCTAAATTAACCTTTTAAAACATTGGAAAGCTACTAAATTGAAGTACATATATTTTATATCAACTTTCCAGAATAATATCGGATAAACGTACTTAATTACCTCGGGATTCTAAATGGTCGCGTTTATAAAGGCACTCGTTGTAAAAATATATTATACCTATAGGTCTCTATTCCCATTATACACATATTCGTATCTAAACTTTCCCGAGAACTTGGTAATACGAGTATGTATAAGAAATAACGTTTGAGCTTGCGTAAATATTGTCGTCTTGTATATTTGTAAATAAACAAGACAGGAATGAAGATAAACATAAAAATGCAAATTAAGTTTCTTCCTCCTCCATAAAAATTCCTTTCCCACAGAAAAAGTTATTATTTTCGCACTATCCTGCAAAACTACATCGCACTACCACAAACAAAAGTAAAACCAATTACTACTTCAAAATAAAATATAATTAACCCGACATATAAATATGCGACGATGACGGTAAGAGCTAAAATGTATTTTAAGACATACAATTTGGTTTGAGCCAGGTAAGAAATTAAATCTGCCTAACCTAGCCTAACCTAACCTAACTGAGGAATTTAATCATTGCGAATTTAATATGTGACTCATATTAAATTCGTAATTATTAAATTCCTCAGTTATAAAATTCGTTATTTTTCCTAACTTATTTAGGTAAGGAATCTTCTTCGTACTTACAGGACCATCCACACTCAGGTTATTTATTTATACATGAAAAGATTACTTTCCGAACAAAAGAAAAGAGAAGTAAGTTTTAACAAACTTTGTAAGTTCCACACAATAAATTATCAAGTAATGAAATGTTCCCACCCCTTTTCCGTACTAGTAAATAAGGCTATTTGGAGTCATTTATAAAACCGGTTTCGCACAGCTTTTATAGTGAAACGTTTTAATACCAGCGTTTTAATTAGTCTCTGTTTTTGTCGCACTAATGGAGTATGTCGCGGACGTCTCATGATAGACGTGCAGTTAAGTTAATCCTCTCACAGGAGGTTTTTTTTATACTCAAGGTCTTTAAAATTTCTTCAACTAAATTGTCCATTAGCTTTATACATTTTTTTCCACTACTTTGACTGTTATAACCATTTCAACGTTAAGCTGTCTATATTATGTCAAAATAATGCCTGTAACAGACAGACGATGTGCATACATCAAAGTAATTTGCCAAATTAGGTACGGGCACACTAAACCGATGTAACACAATCGAATCCTAGCATCATTGTTTTATAGAAGCTGTTTTCATTAATAACAAATTAAAAGCTCGAGTCATGACACAAATAAATGTAGGCAAGGCTTTCATTTTCCCCAATAAGTATTTATGGCTATTAAATTATCAACGTTGTAACAGGTGAGTATAAGATCCGAAATCGTCGTTTAAACTGTGTTTTTCGACTACGAACGACGCCGATGTTGGCAAAAACAGAACCAAAACTCGTCGACTAAACAGCACCACTGCCAGTAAACATGTTTTTCTCGTCTACGTTTTAATAGTACATTATTGCAGCGGCCGGGAAGTAGCAATTCGTGGATAAGTTGATTTTGTCGGATGAAGCAAAGCTGAATCCGACAATAGAGACGAATCCACGAATTGCCGTTCCCGCCAAGGCAGATATAGTGCTTTTCTCCAAAAATGTGAGGAAAACAAATAATATTTTCAATAATCTTAAAATAGCGAGTATGTAAATAACCTATCAAGTTCCCGCCCAACTTATTATTATTTAAAAGTATGTATACGGCACGCCTCATAGTGCCAGTTTCAATTGGCATACATACGAATTTTAAAATTATTAGAAGCGGTTACAATTTTAAATGTTTTATGTAATTAAAATTATTAAAGATTAAACGGTATTGCAATCTAAATGCATTTCAGTTCGTTGTGAGTTTTATTTAGATGAATACTTTTATTTCTTCATTGAACACTATTTGAGAAATATTTAAAAACGTCACTTTGATCACTTTCAAAAGTACGCGTTTCGTCTATGACCATTAAAAGAAAATAAAATTTAAAGCAGGCTATAAACGGGCGTGATTTGTCACAACAACTTGCAATCGTTCGAAAGAGACAGCCATACACTACTAAGCAATGTTACGAGAGTGTTACCATCACAAGTTGTTGTGACAAATTGCAAGGTCTTTAAACATACGAGCACTTGGCTGTTTGTAGTGATTTGTCTTAGTCAAAGTATATAGTTAAAAGGTAAAAAAGTATACAGTAAAGGAATTTCATACACTTTCCTGGCCGCTAAAACTGTACAGTAATGACTTTTAACTTTTTAAATCGGCATTTGTCAGTAATGAGGAACTTCACGTACTATTTTTGCTACAGTAAGGCAAACATTTCCGAGCATATTGGAGAAAACATGTTTACAATGCACTTGCTCTGAAAGTGCGCCTTTACATGGGTCAACATGAACACGGGAAGCCCTCCATGCCGGCACGGCGCGGCGCGAATTACCAACTTTCCGCACTTGTATCATAAATAACTATTTCTCCAATATGCTCGGAAATGTTCGCCTTACTGTAGCAAAAATAGTACGTGAAGTTCCTCGTTACTGACAAACTCAGATTTAAAAAGTAAAAAGTCATTACTGTACAGTTTTAGCGGCCAGGAAAGTGTATGAAATTCCTTTACTGTATACTTTTTTACCTTTTAACTATATACTTTGACTAAGACAAATCACTACAAACAGCCAAGTGCTCGTATGTTTAAAGACCTTGCAATTTGTCACAACAACTTGCGATAGTTACACTGGTTAGTAGTGTATGGCTGTCTCTTTCGAACGATTGCAAGTTGCTGTGACAAATCACGCCCGTTTGTAGCCTGCTTTAAGTTTTCTTTTTTTAATGGTCATAGACAAAACGCGTACTTTTGAAAGTGATCGAAAAGACGTTTTTAAATATTTCTCAAATAGTTTTCAATGAAGAAATAAAAATATTTATCGAAATATAACTCACAACGGACTGAAATGCATTTAGATTGCAATCCCGTTTAATCTTTGATAATTTTAATTGCATAAAACATTTAAAATTGTAACCGATTCTAATAATTTTAAAATTTGTATGTATGCCAATTGAAACTGGCACTATGAGTCGTGCCGTATACATACTTTTTAAAAATAAGTCGGGCGGGAACTTGATAGGTTATTTACATACTCGCTATTTTAAGATTATTGTAAATATTATTTGATTTCCTCACATTTTTGGAGAAAAGCACTATATCTGCCTTGGCGGGAACGGCAATTCGTGGATTCGTCTCTATTGTCGGATTCAGCTTCGCTTCATCCGACAAAATCAACTTATCCACGAATTGCTACTTCCCGGCCGCTGCAATAATGTACTATTATTGGTTTGCGTGCGTTTATTTTTATATTTACGTGCATACATACATACATTCCAGCCTTTATCCCTAAAAGGGGTAGGCAGAGCACATGAAACTTATGTTCCAGCGCCAGTTTTAGCATAAATGTGGGTATAAAAGATCGACAAAATACCGATCGATCGAGATATTTACGTATATCGCGAAATCAATAATACTGACCACATGGATTCAAAAACGCCAGTTAGCATTGTCCATCTTCTATGGAGTATCACTATTTTCATGTTGTGCAGCATATTTATTTTTTGAAAGCTTCAGAAATAGCGGGCGGAAGCTAGTTTACTCGTACACTGTACTCATTCGTTCATTCACATAATGCAAAAAGCGGCCAAGTGCGTTTCGGACCACGCACAAGGGTTCCGTGCCTATTAAAAAGTTCGTATAGTTACTGAAATCTTATGGCACTTACGTCCTTTTCTTTAATGAGGGCGGTTTTTGAGAAATATCTCGAAAACCTTTGAACCGATCTTGTTCAAAACAATTTTCGCTGATAGAATTTAATAAGCCCTATTTGCATGTTTTCTTTTTTAAAGTACACGATTCAAAAATTAGAGGGGGGGGGACACAATTTTAGTGATTTTCAGGGCAATTATCTCCGACTCTATTCACTAAATCAAAAAAATTGCTGACAAACCTTATATGTATTTTCAAAGGCCTATCGATTGATGTGGGCATGCAATGAATTTTTTTAATTTGACTTTCAGTTTTATGTATGGAGTGCACCCCTAAAAAAATGTTTTTCTTGTAATTTCATTGCATAACTATGTAGTGGTTAACAAAATACACCTATCCTCAAAATTTTATTCAAATACACCTTATAGTTTTCGAGTAAAATGCCTGTGACATACGGACGGACAGACAGATAGACAGATAGACAGATAGACAGACAGACAGACATACAGACAGACAGACAGACATGACGAATCTATAAGGGTTCCGTTTTTTGCCATTTGGCTACGGAACCCTAAGAAAGAGAGTTGAGGATAATGCTTACTCACATAATAAGTAAGCATCCACCGCAAATCTCCTGCCGATACCTATAGTTAATACACCGTTACCTACTCGTACGCTTGTACAGACAGCCCCCGCTTCGCTTCAGATTTTTTAGGTTCTAATGACTTTCATTGACTATTGTCCAGAAGGCGAAGTATTAGAATTCGTTCTACGTATTTGAATGTATCAAATATTTATTTATTATGAACGTAATTTGTAATTACCAGTGATCGTATATTCAGTACAGCATGGTTGTGTTAATGAAGATGTTATAATAGTAATTTTTATACTCATCGACCTTAATGTTTGAATTAAGACTTCGTATAACTTAAATCACATACTTTTTACTATGCTGCCGTGATTCTTAAAAAGGCAGTTATCTGACAATTGACCAATTTTGAGTTATGTATTGTGCCGTGATCAGCAAAAAAAGACGCGTTGACCAATCTTACCCGTTTTTCTCTATTGTATTTAGTTTTTGAGATATTTTTTCAATAAAAAGCAGTCAAGTGCATTCTCACCTGTGCCAAGTTCATTAAAACGCAGTTATCTAACATTCATCCATAAAAAACAGTTAAAGTCCTTTGACTTCGTAATATCTTGGAAAATTTTAGGCAAACACTTATTTAAAAGGCAGTTTATGTACCAAACTGCCTATTGCTAATTATAGTTCATAGAATTTACTTCACAATAATTCATTAAAGAGCCGCTTTTGAGGAAAAATTCCTTAAAAGGCAGTCATGTGACATTGGCTGCCTTCTTAATAATTATTTGGATGATATTACTTACTCCATACTTCAAAGTTTACGTCGCTAAAAAAATTATAGGTTTACTACTTTTTGGGATCCATCGGATACTACAACGCAGTTTTCTCGCAATAATTCATTTAAAGGCAGCAATGTTTTGCCGCGCACGTATATTTTTGGGTGGATTTTAAGTTTGTTAGGTACCACAGTGAGAGATGTGAATTTTCGTATAACGAGTTTAAGTGTTAAATATCGGTCAATTTCGGGTCAGGCCACGCGCAGTGTAGGGTTCCGTGGTTGTTACCTGTCTTTCTTAGTTACATAGACACGCAGCAGGTGCATTTATATATTAGTTATATTACTGGTAACTAGTTATGCCAACTGAGCCGTGATAGTTTTCCTTTTAAATGCATTAGGTATATATTGATTTAAACTTTCACGATTCTCACACATTATTTATACTAAACGGGACTTAATCGCGTATTAACTTATTTATTTACCTCACTGAGGTCTCCCGACGTTTCGGATGTGTTGTGTGTGCGATTAAGTCCCGTTTAGTATAAATAATGCATTAGGTATACCTACATGTATGTAATCCTTAAGTGTAGCCAGGCAATTATTCCGTAAATATAACAGATAACAGAAAATTTTAAACTGATATCGAAAGTACGTAAGTAATCTACTTATTCAGTTAAATCACATCAATACCTTTTTAAAAATAAAACTAGACATATCCAAGATATTAAGTTTAAACGCTCCCATACATTTAGTACGACGTTCGTTAAGAGGCTGTAATTTCACTAATTTCCCTATTGTAAAAGATACGAATATTTAAGATTCACTAATTACACAATTAGATTATAATAAAGGAATAAAACTATCCTTTCAAAAAATAAAAATATTAAAGTAAATTTTCCCATTTTATATAACAGGAAGTTTTTTTGTTTGCAGCTGTTGCTTTAAGGGCGGGTTGCACAAACTTACGATTACAGACCGATCAACGTTAAATATGGCGCTGACAGCTGTCAGCCCATAGAAACTTGTCAAACGTTCCATACATTCAGATTTTAACGAACACCGCTTACGATTACAGACGGTTTGGTGCAACTCACCCAAAGTGACGCCCTTGTAGTGCGATACATTGACGGGCCTTCATTGTTTCTAAATGCACTTTTCTTACAATTTACGGCGTAATTAAAGCAATGGCTTGGCGTACACGATTCTTTAGCTCTTCTCAGGTTGTGAATCAGCTTATCGTACATGTACCTAATCTTTTATGAACCCCCAAAAGAAAAAATCACGGAGTGAGATATTAAATGTATGGAAACGTTTCAACTTAATGTTATGGAGATTTTTAGTTTTATTTAAAAAAGTTATTCATGTTGTGTACCAATGTACACCCAATGGTAATGTACTTTCGACATCAGTTTCAAGTTTTCTGATATCTGTTATATATATTTACGAAATAATCGCCTGGCCACAGTTAAAGATGTGGGTACTATTGCCACGACTATTTTCACATTCCCAGTAGCAGCCATTTAGCCGGCCAGGGGGTTGGGGACCCATAACTAGAACAAAAATTTCGGCTTTAAATTTCTCAAACGAATCAATAATTTAAGAAACCCAAAATATTTTTGAACGAGCTTTCCAACGATACCCCGCACCTGAGTTTAAGGCGCCGTAGGTTCATGGTCTTCTCTCCCTCTCACTGAGCATAAGCGTGAGCGAGATGGAAGTGCGTGCTCGGAAGCGCAGAAATCATGTTTTTTAATTTTAATTTTTTGGCCGTTTAAATAAATAAAAAAGTAAACACTGATTTCCCTCAAACATGATATTGCCGATTTTTAGAAGCCATTTTAATATTTCTAGTTTTTATTCGTAATTTGTAACAAATATTTTAAGTGTATTTTAGACCCTTTTAGACCTATGTTCGTGATTTTTTTCTATCGAGCGAAAAATGCTTAACCGTGTTTCTAAACACTGATTTCCCTGCAGAAAAGCCTCAAGATTACTATTCGTATTTTTTTAAACCATATTATTATAAACAGACGCATTATATTGTTTCAAAAACACTATTCGCTTAACTTCGCTGAACCTACGGCGCCTTAACGACAAAAAAATTACGTCCCTACCCCCCTAGGTGTAGGAGAGATACCCAAAAAAATGTTTTTAATATTTTATTCTTTTGTTTTGTCGGCGTTGATTTATATTATACCCATGCCGAGTTACAGTTTTTAGGAATGGTTACTGAGCTAAACAGGCCGACGGCCGTCTGGCCGTGGACATGACGAAACTTAGGGTTCCTTGATTACGGAACCCAAAAAATGTCTTATTAGAACAAATGTACAGTGCCATTACAATAATTTTATAGTTCGTAATAAGTATGGCATTTTAATAAATCTGTTAATTTGATTGTTTTCTTTAATTTCAATTCACTTGACTATTGGTTATCCAAGTTTAAGAAATACATAAAAGAACAAAATTCCTTAAAAAGCAGTTTCATGCATTTGAGCATTTAAGGCTGCTTTGTAGTGAATTACTCAGTGAATATATTCTATCTATATTTGGCTTTAAATAAGTAGTTAGGTGTTATAATTCATTTGAAGGCAGTTATAGGACTTTTACTTCTTTGTTAATAATTGCACTTAAAGGATTTATAGTCAAGAAACTTTACAAGAAGGCAGCTAACTAAAAACACTGCCTTTTAAAGAATTACGAGCATACAATTGAAAGGCCTTTTAATTTTCAATGGTTAAATTGTTAGTCATAATTCACTAAAACGCAGCTTCAGGACTTTAGCTGCCTTTTAGTGAATTATTATACATTGTAGATAAGCTCTCATAATGCAGACCACAACTATTGCTTGATATAATTAAATTAAATAGGTAAACATATAACAAATAACAATGACAAATGATAGAACAGGCGCCTTTTTACTACTTGGAGACGTCATTGCGTCAAATTTTCTTACATAGCCTAATTAAAGTAAAAAAATCGAATTACAGACTGCTTTCGCTTTTTTCTCAAAAGTAGGTGTTGTCAGAAGACTGCCTTTTTAAAAATGACGCCAGTATGGAGCTCCCAACTCAACATTTCATAACTGTTGAGACACCTAAATGAAATTGACCAATCACGTGGCGCCTTTACTGAACTATAATGTATTTGACCAATAGTACGCCGTCATGAGAAAGTCAAAAGGTAAATAAATTGAATTGAATTGAAATAGACATCAACGCACAAAAAAGAAAAAGTCGTTGGTTGCACTTCGTTTTCAATAGATACCAAGTTTGTTTAATCAGTTCAGTTGACTCGTAGAAAAAGTATTGTATACAATAGTTATATAACTAGCTATTTTGATTGTATAAAATACTATTGTGCAACTGTTGTATAAGTAGGGTCTTAAAACGCGAGTGGCGCGAGTTGCGAGGCGACCCTTGGCGAGCATCGCAATTAAAGACGGCACATGCGTTTTAAGACCAAGTTATACACCGTTGCATACAATACTTTTTCTACGACTAATTTTAAATAAATAGCATTTGACTTTTCAGCAGTAAGTTTTCCGTTAGTTCTATTACTACTCACGCAATTTCTTCAGCGGTGCAGTTATTTTCTTCTTCGTCCTTTTTAAAAGGAACGTACACATTTTTCTTCATTTCAAAAACACGAATCAAATCTTAAGAGGTTATTAATAACTAATAGTAATTATATTTCGTCTTTTAATTTTGAACTGGAACTTTAGTGGGAAATTAGAAATATGACACATTGACACCTCATGTTTATGGTCTGTTTTGTTTTTAATTTCCTTGCACTTGCCATCCGAACCAAACTGAATCCGGATCCGAACCGAAATCAATATCTGAGAATTCGCATGAACCTTAAATAGGACTTTGTCATCAAATCTGACACACATTTCTGAGATAAATTGCATCCACACAGTGCATCCTTGGAAACGATAAAGTATAAAAAAAATTACAAATACCAAAAGTAGGTGATTAAATCATTAAGTAGTTTTTTTACTACGAGGTACGAGTTTAGCACGAGTGTATTATTAAATCACGCTATGGCCATATAATTGAATCCGAACTCAGAAGATTGTCGCACCTACTGCACGTTCATATACATAGGTACTCTTTGATCTCCCAAGATGGCGGCCTGATTGGAAGACGTCAAGAAAAATGTTCTGGGTTGCCAGACTATACGTAGTAATAGTAAGTCAATGTCAAACAACGAATAACTTTTACACCAAGACCATCGAACTACCAAGACAATTGAATCGCGATCTTTTTTTGACCTGCTATTGAAATATACCCTTTCTAACCCCATTTTTCTCGAAAAATCTTAACAACGCGAACTAGGAATGGGGTCAGCGCCATCTATCGGCCCCATTTGGTACTAATGTGCAAGGGCAATCAGCTTATTCTGTATGTTGGTGTTTTAGCGATTATTGTTTATCACGTAAACCGATTTCGATTATTATTATATATTAACTCGATGATTAATAAAAAAAATACTTATAACGTTGATTAAATTGCAATTTTAAGTAGGTAGTAAATGGTTTTTGATAATAAAACACAAAATACGCTTGATACAGAAAAAGTTATAATTTTCCAGTAATATTCATGTTTATCTTCAATCGGTATCCTGCCGTTTCGGCAAAGTATTTTTCACCAAATTTCAGTTTCCACAAAACTTATGGCAGAAGATTCATTTCCCTAACGAACATACAGCACATTTTTGTTTCGCATTTTGTTCATTTGGTCAAAATATCATCTAGCATTTACTCGAAAACTATAAGGCGTATTGGAAAAAAATGTTGAGGATGGGTGTGGAGGCGTATTTTGCCGCTACATAGTTTTGTAACCAAATTACTAAAAAAAAATTTTTTAGCGGTGCTCTCCATACATAAAACTAATTGATAGTCAAAAAAAAATTTTCATTGCAAGGCCACATGTGGCACATCAATGGATAGGCCTTTCAAAATAAATTAAAGGTTTCTCAGCAATTTTTCTGATTAAGTGAATAGAATCGGCCGGAATGTCACTAAAATTGTGTCCCCCCCCTCTAATTTTTGAACCGTGTATTTTAAAAATATGAAAAAAATCATGGACATAGGACTTATTAATTTCTTGCAGCGAAAATTGTTTCGAACAAGATCGGTTCAAAGGTTTTAGAGATATTTCTAAATAACTGCCTTCCTTAAAGAAAACGACGTAAGTGCCGTAAGAATTTAGTAACGATACGCTCTTTTGGTACCCAAATTATGGTATGTGTAACGATGCGTGTATCGGAACGTTACACACCAACCTACTGGCTACTTTTATAATCAATAATATTCAAATTTTCAAATTTAAAATCAGTATTCGAAATTCCACAGTCATTGCGCAGGTTTTCTTGACAAGACACTTTGATCCAAAATATTGATCTAGACACATCTCCTCACAAGACAGTTTAAAAGTTATAAAATAAGATTAATATCTTATAGATTTTACTACAACAGTTATCCAGTATCTAATAGTGTTTTTTTGTGTTTTAATCCAGTGCACAAAAGTTAAATAAGTGTCATCTTATCCATCAGTTCCCGTTTAAAGGCACAATAGATTGTTATTGTAAGTTATAGTGTTTTAAGTTACTTACCTAATCTAAATTCGTTGTAAATCATAGCCTTAGCATTACCTGTTTGTTACAGGTGCCTTTCCTTTTTATTTGAAAATATATACTTACTGCCCTGGTCTCACCCGTTTTCCTGATCCCGGTCATCATCGAGCCCCTACTGCCCAACGACGCACTGTCACACTGGCGCCCAACGTTTAATACCACCCCGAGACCCTGAGATCCCGACTGTCACACCTGCCCCACCCTGCCTGCCTGCTGCTTTGCCTACTGCACCTGTCCGAGGACATCCAGAACTCCCGACGACGAGCTGCCGACATTCCGCCTTCGACCCCAAGAACACCCAAAACCTGAACCAGAAGCTGAAGAACATTATTCTTTCATAGATATTTTAATTTCTATTTTTAAGTTATTTTTCCAAATTCAAAAAGGTTACATTTTCTACCAACCAAAATTTTCGACATTCCTCTCTCAGGCTATAATTTTACTTCAAGATTTTTCCTAACCTAACCTTAGTTACTGTAAAGTACCTATCTATTCCATTCCATTCCATTTTTATTAACACTTCTAACACTTTCTCTAAACTTAAATCATTGATATAAATAATAAAAACCAACAATTACGTTTCCAGAAACTTAATATTAATCAATAAATAGCTATTTACATCAATTTAAAACAACAACACTTCACTATTGTCAATACTCTAACTTAGTTCCGTAATGAATCCAACACTCTTGAACAAGCCTGAGCTTATTTACGAACTCAAACTAAGAAATGTCCCATTTCCAAGCTCTTCACAGGCAGACGAGCTTCGTCAATTACTGACTCCAGACTTGATTACAGATCCTTGCACCAATCATCCCAGTCCATATACATTAGAAGTTGACCTCCAAGAGATCAAGAAGTGTTTGACACTAGTTTCCTCACAGATCCTTTTGATTTCCAATAACTCAGCAAATATTGATAAAATCAAGACTTATTTACAACATTTAACGCTCCGAATAACTAGGCTTTAGCTTTCAACAACATTATCCGTAGAAATAATTAACATTTACACAGATGTTTGTGAACAATTGACAGATTGTCAAAGAAAAATCAATTTTTCACAATCGTCACTAACGTCACATTATGCATCCGCGACCTCTTTGGTAGATCATACTACGAAATTTGACCTACTAACACAAAAGTTACCCAATCTTACCGATACTACTAGACCAAATGACTTAAAAAAAATTAACTACAAAGGTGATAGTTGTCCGCGTGATTTTATTCGAAATATTGAAGAGTTTGCAACTGCACGAAATATTGACGATAAACGTTTATATATGGGGAGTAAGGGGATAACGGAAATAACATCTTCATCCGGCCCTAATGTCAATCCCACCTGCACGCGCCCGAAGGCGGCAGCAGCCAAGCGGCTGCTGTGGTGCTCCCTGCTAGATAACAGACGGGGCTCTGGCGACCGAGTCAATGGCGGTATAACCATTCCCCCAGCCGGGCAACCGGAGGGAAGAGGCTATAGCGGCCTTGGAGTCTAAATAGCTCCAAAAATGTCTGGTGTAGAAGGATTCTGGGGCCCCACTGCATTAAAAAAAAAAAAAAAAAAATTGCCCTTAGTACAGCCATTATGTCAAGACAATCAAGACAGTCATGCGAAGTTTCAGTGAGGAGTATATAAATAAAAATGAAAAGTTTTAATAAGAATAATAGTTTGCCTGGTGAACCGACTAGCGCTCGGCGTCGTGGAGTTGCTGGGCTCGACGATGATAAATTGGCTACTAGCGAAGATCAAAATAAGAAAATTATGAAGATCGGGAAGAAGAAAGAAGAACATATCAGACTGAGTACGTGGAACGTCAGAGGCCTAAACAAACCGGGGAAAATTGAAAATTTAATAGCAGAAATGGTAAGATTGGATATAAATATAATGGGACTTAGTGAAATTAAGTTAGCTGACAGTGGAAATATTGTCAAGGAAGATGCCACGCTATACTATACGGGCAACCCAACACAGTCGAAATCGAATTATCACGGAGTTGGAATATTAGTAAGAAATGAAATTAAAAAGTATATATCAAGTGTAATTCATTTCTCAAATAGATGCATGATGATTAAACTAAATGCTCACCCATTTAATATAAATATTCTACAAGTGTATGCCCCAACGGCTGAGAGTGATGATCAAGAGCTAGAAGAATTTTACGAAGGGATAAATGAATTGTTTAAGGCAATCAAATCACAGGATATTGTTGTCATGATGGGAGATCTAAACGCCAAAGTAGGAAATGGTGCTGTCGGAAAAACCGTGGGAAACTTTGGACTAGGAGTGAGAAACGAGAGAGGGGAGAAACTTATTGACTTCTGTACAGAGAAAAACCTTGTCATCGCAAACACTTGGTTCCAACACCCCCCTCGTCGACTTTATACTTGGCGTTCACCAGCAGATAAAACATCCCATATAGTTAGAAATCAAATTGACTTTATCATGATTAATGATAGGTTTAAGAACTCTATCACAAACGTTAAAACTTATCCGGGTGCAGATGTGAAATCAGATCACAATCCTGTTGTGGCAGAAATGAAAATAAAACTAAAGAAATTAAAACCCAAGTCAAACAATATTCGAATCGACCTTAGTCGTCTTAAAGATGAATCCACTCATAAAAATATTAGTTTAGAACTCAATAATTGCATCAAACCAATCTGCGATAGTAACTGTGATGCAAAAACAACATATAGTGAACTAGTAAATAAAATAAGGGATATAACAGTCACGTTGTTAGGTACCAGTAAAAGAGAAAAACGTCAAAACTGGATGACAGATGAAATAATGCAACTAATGGATGAACGTCGAATACACAAACACACAAATGAAGATAAGTATAACGAAATAGATAAGAAGATAGAACATAAAATTAGAGATGCAAGAGAAAATTGGCTTTTAGATAAATGTATGGAAATTGAGCTTCTACAGAAGAGACACGATAGCTTTAATCTACATAAAAAGGTAAAAGAACTGACAAATATATCTAAAAAACGTGTCCCTAGTACGTTAGTAAATAAAAGTGGTACTGTGATAACTGAAGAAGAAGAAGCTTGTAAGATGTGGGAAGATTACGTACACGAACTATTTAAAGATGAAAGGCAACAAATTTCACAGACACAGGAAGACAATATAGAAGGTCCCTCAATTCTAAAATCTGAATTCATATCTGCACTACGCAGCATGAAAGGAAGGAAGGCAACAGGCCCAGATGGTATAGCGGTGGACATTTTGAAATTACTGCATGAATATAATATTGATCATCTAGTTAATATTTTTAACAATTTCTATGACTCTAACGAGGTGCTTCCCGACGACTGGTTGATATCGATATTCACACCTCTCCCAAAAAAGGCTAACGCGAAAAGTTGTGAAGAACACAGAATGATCAGTGTTATGAGTCATTTTCTGAAGATATTTCTGAAGATACTACAGCGTAGAACATACTTAAAAATAGAAGAAAATATAAGTGAGACCCAATTTGGCTTTAGAGCAGGTTTAGGCACCAGAGATGCTCTCGCTGCAGTTACCATTTTAGTACAGCGTTGCCTAGATGTACAGAAGAACGTTTATATGTGTTTTATTGACTTCGAAAAGGCATTCGATAATGTCAAGCACGGAAAATTAATTGAAATTCTTAAATTAATTGGGTTAGATGGAAAAGACATAAGATTTATAGAACAGTTATATTGGAATCAGACAGCAAAAGTCAAAATTAATAATAGCATTCTAACAAATTCAATAAAAATAGAGAAAGGAGTAAGACAAGGTTGTATCCTGTCACCAAGTTTGTTCAATCTCTATTCAGAAATGGTCTTCAGAAAAGCTCTAGAAGATCTTAGCCTGGGCATTCGTGTAAATGGCACACTGATACAGAATATACGCTATGCCGATGACACCGTACTCCTAGCTGAAAACCTCAATGACCTTCAAACTATGCTAAATAAACTAAACGATGTTCTTGTAGACTATGGACTCAAAATTAATTCTAAAAAGACTAAATTTATGATCGTTAGTAAAAATACCGTAGCCAGTTCACCTTTAGAGTTAGGATCCAACACCCTAGAGAGGGTTAAAAAGTACAAATACTTAGGTTGTTGGCTAAACGAAACATGGGAAACAGATCAAGAGATTAAAACTAGAATTGAGATAGCCCGAAACACGTTTCACAGCATGAAAAAATTACTAACCAACAGAAAAATCAACCTAGCTCTAAGGTGGAGGATGGTCAAATGTTATGTCCTACCAACTCTAATGTATGGCTGTGAGAGTTGGACTTGGAAACAGAATACCATTAGTAAAATTAGAGCTTTTGAAATGTGGATTTATCGTAGAATGCTTAAAATTAAATGGACAGATAGAGTAACAAACGAACGTGTATTAGAAATTATGAATAAAAAATTGGAAGTTGTATTAACCATCAAAAAGAGGAAAACATCATACTTTGGACATATATATAGAAACGACAAGTACAATTTACTCAAACTAATAATTGAAGGAAAAATAGAAGGTAGAAGAGGACGTGGACGAAGAAGAATATCTTGGACGAGGAACATTAGAGACTGGTCGGAGGTGGAAAGCACTGAAAAACTAATTCGCATGACTAATGATAGAAGAGAGTATAGACTAATGGTCGCCGACCTCCGGGACGGAGATGGCACGTGAAGAAGAAGAAGAAACGTTTATACAATTTTATATACGATTTTCTATCGGGAACTCCATTAGATTGGTATAGGTCGAAGAAATCATTGAAATACATGACCATGACTATAATTTAATGCAAAAAATTCAATCTCGTAAACAAAAACAGAACGAAAGAGTCGTTATGTTTTTCTCAGCCATAGAGGCACTATTTTCCAAATTGCATGAACCACTTTCAGAAATCACTAAGATAGGCATATTACGTAGAAACATGAGTCCATATTACAGTTCCAAATTACTCCCAACAGATATTACAACAATTGATCAGTTATTTAGATCATTCAAATAGTACGAAAGCTGTAATACAGTAATACTCTTCATTCCCGACAACCTTCAATGACGAACCTATGACGAAACAACTTACGCCCACAGTACCCCCCATACCCCCATTTCCATACAAATCATCGGTCTATACTGTAGCCAGCCAATCTCCACCAACGTTACGATTCTCTTGTCCACGTTGCAGAACTAATGAACATACACTAGATACTTGCACTAGTAAGAATATCGTATGCTTCCGCTGCGGTAAACAAAATGTCACTTATCCAAAATGTACTAATTGTCATAATTTTTCAAAAAACTAATAAAGGAGAAAAGTAATTAAATAAAACTACTACTACAGAATGGAACCTTTGGCTGGATACTTTAAGATTATTCATGTCATCTTATAAAACTTCATCAGCACTATTTGCTAAAAAACCATACGACGAACGTCCCTATAGCAACGTACAGACAAATAACCTTACCTTATGCGATCTCTTAGATAGTGGAAGTGCTGTAAGCATTCTGGGAAATAATTCACATAAAATATTATTATCACATAAAAAATTAAATACAATACATACAATTACCGGTACTGTAGCTAACGGACAACCTATATACTCCATTGGTACGATACAGATACCTATTCTTTTTAAAGAAAAGTTAGCCTTATTTGCAGCCCATGTCATACCTTCTGTCAATCAACCCTTGATCTTAGGCATTGACTTTTGGAAATTATTTAAGATAGCTCCAGACATACTTCAGACTTTAACATCATATTCCGATAAGCATATCGATACCTTGATTATCAATAATACTCCCACTCACGTTACGCATTACGATAGCCTTACAGACACTCAACGATTAATTACTGATCTCTTAATCGAGAAGTTTAAAAATATTTCTACCGAAACCAAACCCTTAGGCAAAACCCATCTTGTTGAACATGATATTGATACCGGTGATCACCCACCAATCAGACAACGCTGTTATCGACTTTCACCCGAAAAACAAAAAGCCTTAAGCAGAGAAGTTGACGAGATGCTTAAGTTGAATGTAATTGAACCTTGCGAAAGCCCATGGTTAAATCCTGTTATTATAAAACCAAAAAAAGATGGAACCTGGCGTTTTTGCATTGACAGTCGTAAATTAAACTCTATCACTAACAAAGATGCATACAAGCTCCCATTTATCTCTGACATTCTCGACAAACTTAAAAACGCTAAATACCTATCATCTATTGACATAGCCAAAGCTTTTTGGGAAATACCCTTACGACCCTCTGAGAGACCTAAGACAAGCTTTCATGTTCCATCGAAAGGAATGTACATGTTCCGTGTAATGCCTTTTGAATTAACTAATGCTCCTGCTACTCAACAACGCTTTATAGATACTCTCTTACCATCAGAAAATCTTGATAATTCAGTATTTACTTACTTAGATGACATAATTATCATCAGTGAAACTTTCAATGAACATATTGCACTATTAAACAAAGTCCATCAAAAGCTTTCCGAAGCCAACATAACAATTAACTTCCCCAAATGCTCATTTTTCAAAAAAGAACTTAAATATCTAGGTTACATAGTAAATGAACACGGGTTAAAGACTGACCCTGACAAAGTCAAAGCCATCTTAGATATACCCACCCCCACATCTCCACGAGAAGTTAAAAAGTTCTTAGGAACAGCTAGTTGGTACAGACGTTTTATTCCAGATTTCAGCACTAAGGTTGCACCTTTGACCAAACTTACTTCCACTTCAAAAAAAGCTCCACCATTCAAATGGTCTACAATGGCAGACCAAGCCTTAAAAACAATAAAAGAAGCTCTTATCTCCACCCCTATCCTTGCCTGCCCAGACTTTACAAAACCTTTTGCTGTCCATTGTGACGCTTCAAGTTTTGGCATTGGCGCTATGCTCACTCAAGAATTTGATGGTGCTGAAAAACCCATAGCCTATATGAGGAAGTCACTAACCGGTCCCCAAAAAAATTATTCAATTACAGAGAGAGAACTCTTAAGTATTCTACTAGCCTTAGAACATTGGCGTTGTTATTTAGACAATGGTCTAAAATTCACAATTTACACGGATCATTCTGCTTTACAATGGTTCCTCCACCTCGACAATCCAAGTGGACGTCTAGCCCGCTGGAGTATTCGTCTTTCACAACAAAGCACAAATACGGTAAAGACCATGTAATTCCAGACGCCTTATCACGTTCCCTACCTGTAAATGGTATTAATTACAACAGTTCACATAAAAATGACGACTGGTATATTAATATTTATTCTAAATGTAGTTTAAACCCAAACACAACCCCAGATTATCTTATTAATAATAATCTATTATATAGATATTCCAGAACAACCTCCTTACTCCAATCAGAGTATAACTGGAAAGAGGTTATTCCACTAGAATACAGAATTGCATTTCTGTCATCATATCACTGAAAACCACTCCACTCTTACTTGCGCACACTTCGGAATATATAAAACTTACAATAGAATAAAGTTGAAATATTTTTGGCCTGGCATGTACAAAGATGTTTCAAATTTCATTGCCAAATGTGAGACTTGCTTAGCTTACAAACACCAAACTCAACTTAAACTTGGCCTGATGGGTAAACCTAAGCAATGCTCCCGTCCATTCCAATGCATTTCTATTGACTTAATCGGTCCATTGCCCACACACAAACATAACAAATTCATTTTTGTCATAACATGTTGTTTTTCAAAATACTGTCTTCTTTTTGCAATAAAACGCGCTACCTCGTCAGTAATCGTTCATATCTTGGAAAATTTAGTATTCTTGGTTTATGGTATCCCTCAAACAGTTACATTCTACCGCTTATCATCACCAATCAATAGGATCCCTGTAAAATTCCCACAATCATCTTGGAGCATTTTTACGCATACAAACTGATAACCACTCTGAAGCATGGAGCCAGTGGCTTCCTTTTTGGAGTTTCGCATACAATACGTCAGTTCACTCGGAAACTAAGTCGACGCCGTTTGAACTGGTGAACGGTAAACAGTGTAATTTACCTAGTAACTTATTAACAACAGTAGATCCACTTTATAATTATGATGACTATCCAAAGGAACTGAAATATCGCTTACAGGTTTCACAAAAGGAGGCACGTGATAATTTGATATCGAGTAAATTGCAACGCAAATTCAAATATGACTCTTATGTAAATCCTATTACTTATAAACCTAACGATCGACTTTTAATTAAAAATGAAACTGGTAGTAAGCTCCAAAGTTTGTACTCAGGACCATATACAGTTATAAAGGACATGTCACCAAATATAAAATGATTAAAAATGGCAAATATGAAGTTATTCACAAAAATAGAACGAAACCATTTCCACCTTAATGCATATAATTTAAAAAAAAAAAACAACCTGCTGTATGATTTTCGCTACTACTGTACCTACGTTGTACGCGCATATAAGGTATTGTGTACTTAATGAGGATAAGAAGGTTATCAATGTGTATTAGTGTAATATGTAATTATGTTTGTAAGTGTTACATTTAGTTTATTCCGGATGCGTATAACAAAAAAAAAAGTTCTTTATTATATTAAATACTTTTTTTTTTCATTCCCTCCGTGGGAGGTGTAGTGTAAGAAGCATATACAAACTGTCGTGCCTATATAACCCATGTCTATTATGAATAAACGGCAGTCGTATCTATAACCTGGTTGTTTCAATACACATCCGAACACCCGTCTTCATAAGGTGATAATGAGGACACGCTGGACAAAAGCACCAAATTTTTTTCAGGTACTTGTTAGGATCATAGCTTTAAGTTTTTGATCTGAGTTCCTCAGTTCTATTTAACGTAGAATGACAAACTTAGTGTCTAAATATACATATTTGGGATCAAGGAATTCAACCAGATAGTTTTTAGAGTCGAGTTCCCAAAGGATATCAAACGGAACCCTGTTCTTGAGCTTCCACTGTCCATCCGGCTGTCTGCGTACCTGCAATAGCTAGAATGTTCAAATTTTCACAGAAGTAGAGTTTCTATTGCTGCTCTAACATACATTCACAAAAATAAAAAGAAATAAAAAATTAAACAGTACTCTCACACATAAAACGTAATTTTATGGCGTTTTTTTGGTCGCCCATAACAATCGGTATATGTCTAGAACCGTAATATGTAGACACTTGAATGTTCCGGAGATTATGTGTCATACATATAATCTATACATATAAATGCCTATGTCCTGACTGACTCACTCATCAACGCACAGCCGAAACTACTTGAACTAGAAACTTGAAATTTACACCAGGACTTCCTTTTATGACGTAGGCAACGGATAAGACGGGATTTTTGGAAATTCCATCCCTAAGGGGTTAAATGGGGGTGCAAAGTCTGTATGGGGAATATTTTTTTTTTAACTAGAGACTTGAAACTTTGTAGAAAGATTACTCATTAGAATACAAAAAAAGTAATTTCTGCGTGTAAGAAAATTCCACCCCTAAGGGGGTTAAATAGGGGTGCAATATTTGTATGGGGGAAACATTATTTTTTAAACTAGTTTAGAAACTTTATGATATTTTTATAACGTGGGCTAGGGACAAGAAGGGATTCTAGAAGAAGGGGAACTAGGGAAGGGAAATCTAAAATCGACGTCATGGTTCCTAAGAACAGATCTCGCTATCTCTCATAGTTTCCGACTTCACCATACTGACCCATTTGGATTGTACACCCTGTATACAGGGCGGAAAGTTAAAACGGGTCAGTAAGGGCAGCTATTAGATCCCTTGCCGCCACGCAAAAATGGCATTAAGTGATGAAAATCTACATTCACAGATTTGTGAAAAAAGTACAGTCAGCGAGAAAATCATCAATTTTGTCGATTTTTTGATGCTATTCGATCCCATTCCTATTAAGGATCAAAATACTCTTTGGGACCGACTAAGGTTTGACTACTAGAACGCCCAGAAATCAAAGAAAACTTTTTCCATACAGTTGGTACGGGAATCCCAAAGCTAATTTTGCTCATGTTGTTTTTTATGGCTATCGGTCCTAAAATACCCATTAGATTTCCTAATTTAAATTCAATACCTACGTTTTTTTTAATTCTGCTTTGGGATCATCCTTGCATGCTTATCGATGCATGATTGCTTAAATTTCCTCGATAGAAAAAAAAAACAAAGTTTGGTCTGTATTTTTCTTTTTTTATTCAGCCTACTCAAACGATGCATTATTTTACGACACAATCAAGTAGTATTTTATCTCATCTAAAATCTCATTTTATGAAATTTTAATAAAACTTCACGAACTTAGATATTTATCGAGTCCACAACAGCGATTTCCGAAAAGTGTTACATCTCTTTTTCTCGTGGGCGGAAGGCATCAGCGTGTCTCTGTCTATGGGGCGTGTACGACTCAAATCAAGGCATCCCCTTAAGGCCTTCATAAGCTCTCGTCACGCCTTCCTGTGTGTTCCTGTAGTCGAATTAATAAATACTGTTTCAGGGGACGCCTTGATTTGAGCCGTACACGCCCCGTAGACAGATAAATATGTTTCAATAAAGAGGCATTTTAAATTCATAACTTCTTTGACTGTAGGCCGCAAGCTTTCGCCAAAATCCAGCCCGAGGACTAGGAGCCAAACTATGAACAAGGCCGCTCTTGCTGTACCCCCACGCCCGCGCATACTTCATTTCATTTGAGTGCACAGTGTATTATTTGACCTCACATGCGGCCATGCTTGTTTTATTGTTTAATATAAAGGTTCAAACTCTAATAAATCATTATAAAAAACACCCATGTAGTTATTTTGCTTAGTTTCAAAAATACAATAGTTTTTCTAATTTCTCAAGGTCATTCATGAAAACAAAATTTCCTTTTATCTCCCAAAAACTTAATTTATCAGTCCGTTAAATTGTACCGATCAATAGCTAGTCAAAAACGACACATAAAAAAGCAAGTTTCTGACTTTTGAAAAAAGCCAGAAAAAAAATATTTTTCAACTATCGGAAATATTTAATTAAATAATTACGCTGTCTCAGCATTTTTATTTCCCTTTAAAATATAAGTACAAAATGTAGCCACATATAAAAGTTCAAACGAGATTTTTAACTAGCAGGACCTCTGAGATATTGCATTTCTAAGTTTTTTTCTGATTTCTATGGCAATAGGGTTGTCACTAAAACATACTTTAAAAAAAATGGATTAATTAAAACAAAATAGTTTTTATAGGTATAATCCGATCATATTAATAACAAAAATGATTTGGAAGATAAAGCTTTTCCAAAATATATAACATACGTCCGGAATGGGTTTACTATTATGTTGGATCTTATCTTATGCGTTGTCTTCGCATTCCGATAATAGTAAAGTTTCGTCTGTTTTAAGTGTGATGTCGTCTTCGCCTCGGTTGTTCTCTTCACTGTTAAAAGATACAACATTATCTGTTGTAACTTTTAACAGTGAGATAACTTTTTTTTGTATTGGTAATGTTTTTTTTTGTTTCTTGTGGTTAGATATTGTAATAGATGATAAGTAGGGATCGGATGATTCTAGTGCGCGATGGAATAAATCTAACATAGTAATTTTCATGTCTAATTTTCGTGTGTGGTGTTCCCGATCGTAACGCCAATATTTGTTTCGGGATTAACTGGCTTCATGGCAATGAACTGGATTCTATAATTTGCCAACCGTGAATTAATATTTTATGTAGTGTGACTGACATATAACACCAGTTATACTTTTGTACATATTTATAGGCGAGAGATTTGCAAAATATTCCGAACTTTTCTCCGTCAATTGGTAGTCCGCTTGAGAGCGCTACTAAAATAGTATGCCAATCCTCGACCAACCATGTCTCTCCACCCAAAATTTCAGCAAACATTTGGCGATTATTGTCTGAGAGCGCGGTTCGAGCAGTATTTCCGTCATTTGTGGTACCTGAATTTGGCCGTACTACATCAACCAAGCATGACATTGTATGCCTTATTTCTTGTTGAATTTTCGTTTTTCTTTCTTCTACAATTCTTCCCAATCCCCTTCCCAATACCACCCAATAACCTTCTTCGAAGAAAAAATAATTAAACTTTTTTTTTTAAGTCTATAAAATAGGTGAACTGCCTGTCATTAGCAGGTTACGCAAGAGTGGAGTTTAGAAATCGCATCATTGAGTTGACAACCCTAATCAAAAAAATTCAAAAATCATATTTCCTAAGTCCTGCGGTTGTAGCATTTGATTTCTTTGTGGGAACATATTAATATCATCAATCATATTCCATTAAAATAAAATGCTAAAACGGAAAGATGCCTTGGAAAAAAATGATATCCAAAATGGTAAGATTCGTTTGTAACTCAACATTTTGAAAGTTTTTTAGCAATTTTATTGTTTCTAAGATACCTTTATGGTAACCCTTTCAGTCTGCACTAAGTCTGATGAACAATATGTACGTATAGAAGAGATAATTTGTTTTTCACCTCAGCAGCTCGAACAAGCATATTTTGCTGCGTGAAAACAGTGTGCAAAATGCGATTTTGCTCA
This sequence comes from Epinotia demarniana, assembly GCA_945867215.1. Classification (NCBI taxonomy): domain Eukaryota; kingdom Metazoa; phylum Arthropoda; class Insecta; order Lepidoptera; family Tortricidae; genus Epinotia; species Epinotia demarniana. The sequence goes on along the minus strand of OX244259.1, from coordinate 32,082,513 downwards.
CTCCGTGAGACAAAGTAGCGTTTTAATTTTGGTGCAGAGCACTGATATTTCGTCGTATGGGGTCTATTACAAGTTCAGAATATTTGAACTTTATTAGCACTATCTCTTTCATTCCATTACAAAAAAAGAAGATGACAGACATAGGTCGATCCATCGAATTTCAAATTAGACCCCCAAAAACGCGGATAACAAGCAACACATTCGAAAACTATCAAATTAACAAGTTTAAATTACCAAAATAATTATAACAAAGAATTTTAAATTGAAGAACATCCAAATAAAAGCTCAGAATAAACTCCGTTTTTCATAACAAATAGGTAAACATAATTATTACTCTGCTAGCTAATTAATAATTCTAGTTTAAACAATCTTAAATTCTATGAACATATACCGCAGATTCAGTTTCCGAACGCAAGCGCGGGGCCCCGCCTCTTTTAAAAAGTTGCGCGCTGTTAATTTGTTTGAGATTTTATATATCCTTCGTCATTCTTGCGTGATTGAATTGATATTGGTTTTAAATATAAAAACTACTAGGATAAATCAATTCTCTATCTAACTAGGAAATATAGTGAAGTCAGTGACGTGACGAAGGTAATATTTTAACAACAGTACGGCTACTTTTTTGTGTGCACGCGAGATACACGTAATATGTGTGTGTATAAGCTTATATAATTACCTATCTTTTTTATAGTGAGTTTTATTACGCTAAAGTTATTATTTATTGAGTTACAAGCATGTTTTATCAGTACTCGTTCAAACGCGTGGGGTAAAAACAACATAAATTTTCTAATAATTCAAAAACTGTTGATTGTACGTCATAGCGATCTGGCAATCAATTAAAGTATGTTTAATAAGCTTTCAAATGACACCTCACACGAAGCAATCAGTAAAATAGAACCCGAGATTTGAACAAAATTCGATGACCGTAGGCGGCCATCTTTGTGACGTCACAGCTATGTCCGTCCCCCTCTCCCTTAACTAAAACCGACAGTTTCGTACTCTGGAGACAACAAGGAACGCATCCATACCAGTTTTAGGTATATAGAAGAGATGTCCACGAAAATCGTATAGGAGACGACTTTTTGCGATTTTGCCACCGTACTAAATTACGCGCGGGCTCCTGTCGAGCAGCGCGAGTCGCCGCGACACAGGTAGTAATCACCCCGTGTGACGGGTGATTCTGCCAGGCATATTCGCTCGCTTAAATAAGTGAATGTTTCGACGCGTGAACATAATTACTTCAAATAAGTATAGTGAAAATGAGTCGTCATCTTGTACTGTTTGAAAAGTTCTCTACACGAGTGCCTCGAATTCACTCCTGCCAATATACGTAGTGCTCGTTTTTGAGTTTGACGTTTGACGTGATTTTTTAACTTAAAAACTATATTTCTTAAAATACATTTCGTTACAACAAATCTACCAACAAAAAATATATATACACAAAAAAAATAGAAACAGAAATAACACCAGGATTGTATATTAATTTTCGCGGCCGCTGATAATTTTTGTCGCATCATTTTTTTTTTTTACTTAACATTGAGACTTTTTTACAAGCTATGAAATAAAACGTATTTGCCATTGAAGCCCCTCACTCTGTCCTTAAAAACATGAACAATTGTAAAAAAATAAATATTGTGTTCCTCTGCATTCACACTTATCTTTAATTATGACTTGATTATTAACCAAATATTTTTCCAATTCTTCTAATCGATTTTTTAAATATGTCTTTTGTAATTATTTGTGGCAAGTTAATTTTTATAGTTTCATATTTGATTTTTTTTTTCTGAAAATAAGGATAAGGTAAGGTATATTAAGATAAGAAACTACTTTGAAACTTGTGGTCCTGTGACTTGAAAACCACTTGAGCCTCTAACCCCTTGTCTCCGGCATATCACCTTTTATAACAGAACGAATAACTGAATCAATAAAAAATATATACTTATAATTATAGAACCTACTTAAAAAAATGAAGACAAAACTTACAAGTTGAATCATAGGCAGAGGATCTAACAACTATATATAAATAAAATAAATGGTACGAAAGCTATCGTTAATACGATTGTTTAAAACAAAAGTTTAAATATTTATAAAAAAATCAAACAGACAATTTATGTTATTATTTATGTTATTCATAAACTCTGCTCATTTCAGGTGACGATATCGTTTAATTAAAGAGGTTGATAAATAATAAGTGGTCATTGTTTATGAAAATACTATTAGAAATCATATTATGAGTTGTTTGACGCCATCCGCATGAATTGTTGGAAGTATGTTTATTAATAAACGACAATTTTAATTTGAATAGGTGAAAGATTATGACACATCTATAAGGCTGTCAAGATATTGCGGTGATCTATCACGGAAATATATCATCCCGAAATCCAAAGTTCCGACGTAATTACGGCAAAACCATTCGAATAGGTGTCCTGAAGCGAAAATCCGATTTGTCTTAACTTGACAGGTCTGGACAAAATGACCGCTAGGCGTGAAATGTCTGACATGGCGGGCCGGGATGCAAAAATTAAGGGTGTTATTTTAAGTCAGATTAACTTTGTCAATATATTTACCCACGTTTTGTTATCTAATAGTGGATTTTTAAATAAAGGAATTTTGAGGTGAGTTAACTACTGTCGCACATATTTCGTCACATGTCGTTCAACTAATTATACTGTAACCGTAAGGTGCAGCGGGGCAATCTCGACTGCGGGAAATTTCAACTAATCGAAATATCTTCCGTCTTTTACATCATTTATGACAGTGCCATCTATGTACGGATAGCGGAAAAGCGCTTTCATAATTTCACGATAGATGGCATCGATAGAACGAATGTTCTCTGATCTACGCGGCCATATTGTTTTCGACGAAATTTACTGTGTGCACGTGCGAGTTGGCTTCTCAAATTTTGGTGCGAACTTTATGAATACGAAGGACATAAATAATCATATTTGTTGTTAGAAATTGGTTGCAATCCTTATCAGTTATTCAGAAAAGGATGGCATCAACTTTTTATGTGAATCTTAACATTAACCGTCTTTTTCGCACCTGTTTCAACTATACGTTTGGTGATAAACGCAAACAATGGAAAATCCGAAAGTAACCTTCGATAAGCCAGGTATTTGTGCAAAGAGTTTTGTTGCATTTCAAATGGTTACTTGACCGAGTGCAAAGAATACTGAGCCAAAAACATAAGAGATACTGTGTAGAATGAAAATATCAATATTTTCGGTAGTGTAATGAATAATGATACAATTTATGAGTTTGTTATATATTTAAACGTCTATTTGCATATATATAACACAATAAATTTATTTTTACGAACAAAATCATGGGATTATTATATGTAAAATTTTGCAACTGCTCTTTTCTGACAGACTTCGTTTTGTTTTTATTATGTTTTAAAATGGTAAAAAATACAATAATTCAATTTGAACAAAATTATTTATAGACCTGTAGACACATCTATCTACTTATATTCCATATCATGAGTCCCATCACTACTTACTATGGAGAGCAGTTGAAATTAACCCGCTTAAATCTTGTTAGCCTTTTTTTGAAAAATGAACCTAGCTGCATAAATAAAAGGGTCCAATTTAGATCGCTGATCCCATGAATAAGCTCAGGAGCTCAGTTTTAGCAATGTAAGTTCTCTGTAACGGAACTTGCTATCAATAGTTGCAATGGCCCCTCGGCGGGGGAAATACGACTGATTTTGCCTTTTTATATAAAAACACGTTTTAAAGTATATAGAGTGAATATTTTTTGATATGGGTTTGAAAAAATAAAATCTCAGTTACTAATTTACTGCATGAATGCAATCAATTGTCAGTAAAAGTTCTGTAGATGGTATTTTTCAGTACTCAAAGTTGTACTTTATAACTAACAAGTCGAAATTGCCCCGCTGCACCTTAATTGTTTACTAAGCAGAAACTTCCACTAGTAAAATTGCTTCCGCACATCCCGTACCAGTTAGGAATCAGTTTATATAAATTTTGGGCGCCATTAAAGAATCAGAGTGAATCGATGTACACATTGCATTAACAGCTGCCATACTGATATCCCAAAGCAACCGCAACGCCAAACCGGGAAGTCGCCTAAAGAAATACACCATCGATCGGCGGCAAATTGACAAATAATATAACCCGTGGGCATGGGTTATATTATAAGGTAAGGGAAGGAGGGTTATATTGGAAGTATTTCTGGAGATTACGCATTACATACAAATAAACAAACTTAGCAAAGATACAATCTCACAGATTTTTCCTCTTTATAATATTAGTATTTAAGTACCTATACCTAGATTGGAGTCCACGTCGTGATTTTAAAGCGGCCACATCAAAATCTCGAGCTTCCATTGGAGAAAAGGGGCAATCACGTACGTTTTTTCGCGCGTTACTGCAACTTTTTCCAGATAAAAATTTACATTTAGATCTACCTAACGTACGTACAATGCGTTTACGTGATCGTGGTTTCATTTTAGAATCAATTCCATACTTTGGTTTTTCACAAAAAGCTTGTAAAAAAGTTTCTTTAATTATATAGAACTTTATTGGATGAACACAGATGGCCTGACTAATAATGCTCAGTGCGACAGTATTATGTTATGACATTATTCTCTGTATTAATAAATGCCAGGTGCCCCGTTTAGTCAGTCAAATGTTAACGTATTATGAAATAAAATATCGTTTATGACCCCGAAAAATCCGATATCAATTTCAATTTTTCAAGCATGCCTCGGCTCTGGGGAAATCAGAGTAGGATCTTATTATTTTTACCGTCTTGTTGTCTCCCCTCAATGTTCGCATTTTCACTTAAAATATATACGAAAAGCTTTCGGATTATTTATTATATACTAGACGTGCCCGCGGCTCCACCCGCGTGAATTAAGTATATGAATGTATTTGTAACAGTTGTATTATGTTCATGAGCCCTGATTAGCAACGTAACGTAACTTTACTTACCTAAATGTTATAATATTATGTAATAAAATTCTTGGAGATTTTGACAAAAATTGACATGTAAAACTACGTTTTATCAAGGAATAAATGAAATGAAATGAAATGAAACGATATGGAAATTAAAAAGAGCATACATTTTCATATATTTTATTTCATTTCATGATGATATTGTAAAGAATAACGATACCTAGAGGTTGATATATTTGTGTTCTTTTGCTTTTGGTTTATTTTTTCTATTTTCTTGTACTGTGTTATGTTGTGTTCTTATATTTTTGACATTGTCTTTTGACATATTATATCTTAATTATTCTCTGTTTTGACGATCATGATAAAAAATCTTATTTGTCTGACATGCATGCAAATCTGTAATGATTTTTTTTATCATGAAATAAATAATCTAATCTAAACTATACAATTATTAAAATGTCAACATGAAACTCTGTAATTAAACCCTCTTGTACTCTGTGGCCACCGTTCCATAACTGGCCACCTCATACTAAAAACGAACTCTATTCACTTAAAATATAATTAATTTTTAGTATAATTAGTACATAGGATTTGTCAATACAATTTGTCTATAATAAATACAGAGGGCCTACCGAGAAACGAAAAAGAACATCGTTCGTGTATCTCCGTCACGATCGCACTTGATTATTCGAGCGACAGAGAGAGAGATATAAACGAACGAAGATCGTTTTCCTACAATCACGTAATGAAATCGTTTCGTGGTAGCCCCTCAGAGGGCCTAGACGTGCCCGCGGCTCCACCCGTGTGAATGAATTATATGAATGTAGGTATTGGTCACAATTGTATTATGTTCCTGAGTCCTGATTAGCAACGTAACGATATGGAAATAAAAAGAGAACTTATACGTTTTCATACGCTTACATTGTTTTGAACTGGAAATTTGGAATGCTCCCACTTTGATTGCGCTTACTTAACACAAAATTACAATTCAAGACAACCGAAAATAATGTAAACAATGAATTATAACATCTTGTATTCGAGGTGTCACAGATAATTACATACACGAAATATGAGCATTACTGGTATCGTAAATGACCAAATCAAGGTCCAGATGGGAAAACATCAAGTCCAACCGATCAGACACTCGTTGCACACGATAACAAACGATAAATAATAATAAAAGGCAAATATGAAACAATTTCAAAATAACAGTCACAGTCTGCCAATTGCGGAACCGAAGGTTGGATTGCGTATGTTCGATTTCATGTAAAATTCTCTAATCGGAATTTCAAAGTTCAGTTTTAATAATTACAAACAGTATGTTTTTTAGCCGAATCAATTGTATAACGATTATACTAACGTGGAAGTTGTTGGAGAATCCGGGATATTGATTAAGACACCTTATCTGATCTGTGAATTTATTGTGAATGCGCTACGTGCGGCCCAAACTCATAAAAGTAAACAAACAATGGTGACATCTGTCTTAACATGTAAAAACCTAAGATAGAAAGAGTTTAGATACATTGGGCCATATACGAACTCCATATATGTTCCAACACTGGCCCTTGGTCCAATATAAACTCAACGTCAACACAGAAAGTTAACATAACACAATAAAGTAGTGACACCTCTGCTGTCCTTACAACAAAAACAACACGGTAGCAAAAGAGTATAAATTAATAAATACATCCGTAACATATAAAAGAGTTAAAACTACAAACAATATATGAAACGGATCTAAAATAATTTATACTAGTTCTATACTAGTACACTACTTAGAAACGTACAACATCTCACTTATTAGGCATAACAAATAAATGAGATAAAAACTTATCGTGTTTTTCTTTTGCCAATGGTTTGGTCAACACGTCGGCCACCATTTGGTCCGTAGAGAGATACCTAAGGTTAACGGTACCTTCTTCAACAATTTCCCTAATAAAATGGTGTCTGACGTCGATGTGTTTGGTTCTGGCATGGTACATCGAATTAGTGCATAATTTTAATGCCGACTGATTGTCATTGTGCAAAGTTACGCTGTACTGTACCCCGTAAATTTCAAACAGAAACTTGCGCAGAAACAGAGCCTCTTTGCAAGCATCCGACAGAGACATGTACTCCGCCTCCGTGCTCGAAAGAGCGACCGTTTTCTGCTTCCTACTCTCCCAAGAGATGGTAGAATTTCCAAGTTTGAAAACAAAACCGGTATAAGATCGACGATCGACCTCGTCAGACGCATAATCAGCGTCAGCATATGCGACGATGTCTAGCCCTGACTTCTGAAAAGTTAAACAATAATTAATCGTACCTTTCAAGTAACGAAGGACGCGTTTCGCCGCTTTCCAGTGCGTCTCATCATATGCTTCGTTGAACTGGCTCAGCGAACTGACAGCATGCGCGATGTCGGGTCGGGAACACATCGCGATGATGAGACAGCCTATCAGGCCTCTGTAGTCGTGAGTACAATCCTTCGTTGTAGACTTCACGTGCTTCAGTCCTGTTTCCATGGGTGTTCGCGCAGGCTTGCAATCAGACATTTGAAAACGTTCTAGTACCTTCTTAATGTAACTTGATTGGTCTAGAGTAATCTCATAATGCTGTCTGCAAATCCTCATGCCGAGAATGTGGTGTGCTGGCCCTAAACCCTTTATTTCGAAGGCCTTTCTCAAGTCTTCCTTGATATCTGCCGTTCCTTGGCAATCTGCTGAAGAAAACAGCATTATGTCATCGACGTAGAGCGCAATTATAATCATAGATTTCTCGCTCGACTTGACATATACACAGGGTTCAGAAGATAAACGTTTAAATTTCATTCTATTCGTTAAAACGTCATTTATTTTTTCATACCATGACTTCGAAGCTTGCTTCAATCCGTATATGGCTTTGGTCAACTTATAAACTTTATCCTCATGACCTTTTATTTTGTAACCCTCTGGTTGCTCCATATAAACGGTTTTTTTGAGATCTCCATTCAAAAATGCGGTTTTTACATCCAGATGTTCGATATTCATGTTATATTCTGCAGCTAAAGCCAATAGCGTGCGTATAGTTGAATATCTTACTACAGGAGAAAATGTTTCCAGGTAATCTATACCATACTTCTGTGTATAACCCTTTGCAACAAGGCGCGCTTTGTTCCTTAGTATTTCCCCGTCGAGGCCAAGTTTCCTTTTAAAGATCCACATGCATTTGACAGGCCGTTGCTCCTTATTGCGGTCAGTCAAAGTCCAACACTTGTTATCGATGAAGGATTTATACTCTTCCGCCATCGCAGCTTTCCACTTAGCCGCTTCTGGGCCGTTCAATGCCTCACAAACTGTCTGAGGGTCCCCCGCGTCACTGCACAGAGCGCACGCTATACTCGCAGACTCAAACGAGTTGTCGCAGTCTTCCAGTGTCGAATCTCCTGGGGCGTACGTTTCATCCGCAGGGTTATCTGGGGTCTCAATACTGCTCTTTATTCATCCTCAGTGATGACGCTATTGTCATGACGGCTTTCACTAGATGTATCTGTGGGCTCTGGGGGTAAATCGGGTTGCACTTGAACATTGTCAGTGATAGTTACATTGTTACTAGTTAGTTCAAACAAATTGTAACTTGAATTGTCATTCTCACTTGCTGACACGTCATTCCAAAAACCATGTTCCACAAGGGTGACATTTCTAGCTTTTATGACATTCTTTGGATGCACCGGGTCTATTAATCTATAACCCTTTGTATCGTCACAATATCCAGCAAAGATATATTTCTTACTTTTAGGATCCAATTTGTCCCGTTTATGCTAAAGGGCGTAGGCTTGACAACCAAAAATGCGCAGGTAACTAATATTCTCCTTTTTACCTGTCCATCTTTCTTCTGGAGTACACCCCATCACAGCCTTATAGTCCATGGAAATCGTGCTCTAAAAGGGCGGTTGCCTTGCATCAAATCGGGTAGTTCTGATTTTTGTATATGTTCTGTGTGATAAAGTGGTCATGGCAAATCCAAGTTTTCCAATTTGAAAACCCTCTGGATCATTGTCAAATTTTTGAAAAACCATAAAATTTTAAGACTTTTTTCAGTTTCTACCATTTTTTACCAACAGGGACCTATTTTACGGCAAATATCTTTATGTACACTTTAAAGAAGACTAAATATGCAACAAAATAAAAGTAATTTAGTCACGTAACACCAACTAGTTTATAAAATACAGCTTTTCAAATGTTACTAAAATATCCCAAAACCATACAATTTTCAGACTTTTACAGTTTCTACCAATTTTCATCAACAGGGACCTATTTTACGGCAAATTTCACGATGTACTTTTTAAAGAAAACCAAATTTGAAACAAAATTAAAAGGAAGATGGTTAAGTTAGACCAAACAGTTTCTAAAATACAGCTAATGTTAGCAAAATTTCCTAAAAAATATTTTTTTTGAATTTAGTGCATAAGTACATTTTTTATGTCACACCTGGCCATAATGTGAGTTGTTTAACGTTGAACTAAGAATTGAAGGAATTTTTCATACGTGAATAGTCCCCATTTCCCATGGCACTTTTTACTGAAGATGGAATCAGGAAGGGTACAACGGCATCATTCTACAAAGCCGTCAAACCCGTGAGTCTGGAGCAGGGGAAGGATATGTACGTAGTTGTAGACGGTGGACATCTGCTCCGCAACGTTGTGTGGCCTCTGAATGTGTATTTTGAGGAAATTGGTGCTAGGTATGTCCAATACTTGCAAAGTCACTACGGCTCCAATATAACTGTTGTTTTCGATGGGTATCCATCTGACGCTTCAGAAAAAATCACCAAGAGCTCTGAACATGTCCGTAGAGTTGGAACAAAGTCCGCGCACCTGATGTTATTTTCGACGAGACATCCTGAGCAACTGGAGAAATGGTCAGGAACAAGGTCAGACTCATCAACATGCTGATGTCCTCAACTCTGACGTCTCTCTGACGTAGTGAAGATCGCCGGCGAGCACATAGATTTGTTGGTCATGTTTTGTGGTTTGTCACAAGGTGGAGGAGATCACACCCTTTTATTAAAAAAATGTGGGAGAGGAAAAATCCCAGATATCACTTACTCGACGGATTCCGTAGTTGTGATACACCAGCAGCACTTTTTGGCCAAGGAAAAATGACATTTCTCTCGACACTGAACAGAAAGCCGCGCCAAGCCTCAAACAAAACGCTGTGGTTTTCCTAAGCCCCAATTCGCACCTGTTCGCAACCAGGTGGCGCTGCTTTTTGACGCAAGCGCAGCGGCTGGGTTCATTTTTAATTTAAGGCCGTCTGTCACGTACAGCACGTTTATTCATTTATTTTATCTAATCAAAATGGTCCCGCCGGAAGACCAGCGCTGGCTCGTGAGCCAGCATTATGCTGAGGCGGGACCATTTCGTAACAAATAAATAGTTTTAAGTAGTTCAATAGTATTGTATTGTACGTATGTGTTTGAATTTGTTCGTTACGATTAAATACTTTTCATTTTCATTTTCAATTCCACACCGGAGCAGGTCACCAATGCAGTAGTCCAGTATTGCATACCATGAGGTTATTATTACTATCGTCGATTCCGACTCGGCTGGGCAGCGTTCGGGAAACTACGGCACATCTTTTCGTCCAATATTCCGCAGTGTCTCAAGGCGAGAGTCTTTGACCAGTGTGTGTTGCAAGTGATGAGTTGATGACCTATGGCACTGAAACGTGGTCGCTTACTATGGGCCTCATAAGAAGGCTCAAAGTCACCCAAAGGGCAAAGGAGAGGGCCATGTTGGGAGTTTCTCTGCGTGATTGCATCAGAAATGAGGTTATCCGCAGCAGAACCAAGGTAACCGATATAGCCCACCGAATCGCTAAACTTAGTGGCAGTGGGCAGGGCAGATAGCTCGTAGAATCGATGGCCATTGGGCGAAAAGGTTCTCGAGGGGCGACCACTTACCGGAAGATGCGGCGTGGGTAGGCCCCCCACAAGTGGGACTGATGACCTGGTAAAGGTTGCGGGAGTCCGCTGGATGCGGGTGGCGCAGGACCGGTCACTTTGGCACTCTTTGGGGGAGGCTTATGTCCAGCAATGGACGTCTTTCAGCTTATATGATGATTATTACTATGTTTTTTGTAAATTATAATGCTTATTATTTATGTCGCGGTTCATTTTACAAACCATTCTATTATTTTGTTTACTCACCTCAGCAACTTAGAATAGCTGTATCTAAAGAACTATCAGGTCTTTATAGACCAAATTGGTCTCGTTTTGTCACGAATGGTGTACCTCTTGAATAACGTGCTTGGAAAATGGGTCCAAGTTTATTACCTTCTCACATGTACCTATTTTGTTGCAAATTTTGTCTTCTTTAAAGTGTACATAAAGACATTTGCCGTAAAATAGGTCCCTGTTGGTAAAAATTGGTAGAAACTGAAAAATGTCTGAAAATGTTATGGTTTTACAAAAAAAATACAATGATCCGGAGGGTTTCCGAATTGGAAAACTTGGATTTGCCATAACCACTTCATCACATAGAACATATACAAAATTCAGAACTACCCGATTTGATGCAAGGCAAAATGTACCAATTCCATGAGCTATTAGTTGGAGACCGATTCTTTTAGTAAACAGCAGTGTTGACCACTTCCGCCCAAAATTCCTTTTTCAAACCAGCATCCTGAAGCATGCACCTGGCCTTTTCCATTATAAACCTGTTCGCGCGCTCTGCAACACCGTTCTGCGGTGCTGATCTCGGAACTGTCGTCTGGTGTCGGATCCCGTGCTTCTTCAGGAATCGCTGAAAATTAGAATTGACAAATTCACCACCTCCGTCACTGCGAAAAATCTTTATTTTCTTATTAGTTTGGTTTTCTACGAGAGCTTTGAATTGTGTAAAAATCTCGAAAACCTCACTCTTCGCTTTAAGAAAATAAACGAAAGTTTTTCGTGAGCAATCGTCGATGAACGTCAAAAAATATCTTTTCCCACCAAGGGACGGGCATGGCAGTGGTCCGCACACGTCACTGTGAACCAAACCTAGAATCTCCTTAGCCCTGGTCTCCGATTTCTTAGGAAGTGGCAATCTACTCTGTTTACCTACTATACAGGAAACACATGATTGAAAGTCATTGTTATCATAAGAAATACCAGTGACCATACCTTTTCGCAATAACTCCATGCTTCTGGTATTCAGATGTGCTAGCCGGCGGTGCCAGACATGTTGTGTAGACTGGACTCGTGGTGCTGCAGGAGACTTCGCTTGCATGACGTTCTCAACAGGATGACCACCATCCTTCAGTTGAGGCGCTGATGTCACGCTGTCACCTGTACCTACAGACAAAGACGAACACATCGCTTGCGAAGATGGCTCGCTACACAAAACAGACACTGTTTCTATGGCATCGAGTTGATAAATACCATCTCTTAGAGTTGCGGTGGCCAAAACCTCGCCGTTGTCAGTAACCGTACACACGCCAGAACGAAACACAACTTTGTAGCCTTTATTAACCATGGCACTGACAGATAACAAGTTAGCAGTTAATTTGGGAACTAAATATACATTACTTATTGGTCGTATACAATTGTCCTTCAAAACAACTTGCACTGTGCCTTTTCCAGCCGTCATCATAGCCTCACCGTTGGCTATGTACACTTTCTTTGGCTTGAGTGCTCGCGATTCAAAAAAAGGTGCCGTGAAGTGCTTAAGATTTACCGCGCGCCAGCGGCGCCGTGTCGTGTTTTGTTAATAAATCAATTGCTTGGCATTCACTGACATTCATTTGCAATGTCTAAAATGTCAGTTTCGCAATTCACCGCCAAACCGCGTGGTTTGCTTAGGATTTTTTAAAAATAATTTAGGTTAATGAGGTCATAAATATTGTGACTCGTAGATAAACAAACTATTAATCTTTAAATAACATATGCCAGTTTTGTCAAAATCGCATTCATTTCTGTCACAAATTATCAATAACAAAAAATTGCCCTACGTACCTACCGGAACGAATGCCGTTTTTGACGTCCGATTACCGACAATTCCCACCACTTCAAACCACAAATACACTTAACACAAATACACTTACATATCACACATCACAACTAAATACATATCAGGCCGATTACGCCGATTACCACTTCAATATTTACTCTTTTGTTTTCATTCCAAATGTAAACAAACCCACGTGCAGGTCTCCACGAGTCATACTAAACGTTACCGGGCGGGCCTCGCGCGACCATCATTTGTAAAATCGAAGATGGCGGCGCTATAAGGACGGGATACACAAGCGCGCAACGAAATCACAACAAAATTCATGACACGAATTTCATGCAGTCACATTTTCAACATTGAGATGATATTATTTTCATTTCATTGTAACAATTATGAATAATAACAGGTACGTATTCCTTATAAAAATGCTAATATGAAATTAACTGTTATGCGCGTAGCGGTTCACTCACGCAGAATTAACATTTAAAAATAAGCGATGCATATAAATTTTTATATATACAAGATAAATTCTATTAATGGTCAGTTAACTGTGATGCTGATAGTACAATCAATATTAAATTATTTTAAATAATAGCGAGTTATACGGTAGTCAGTTTTGCTAGAGGAATATTATCAGTAATAAATATTAAACCAAAGGAAAAATTTAAAAATGTAATGCCCCGAGCCGGATTCGAACCGGCGACCACAGCTCACACACAGCACAGCTTTAGCTCAGTTGGTTAGTAGCGACGGGCCATGAATGACTGTGGTCGCCGGTTCGAATCCGGCTCGGAGCATTTAATTTTTCCTTTGGTTTAATATTAATAATTTTCGTTAGCAACGTTACTGCTTAAAAACAAAAATTAATTATCAGTTATGTAACTTATTTATTTTTACTTTTTGTAATTTTGATTTCTGATTCCATATGTGTTGAAATTGTACTTTTGATGTTTATTTTTTATTTTTATTTAATTTGACATATTTGATATTTTAATGTATTTTTTAGATAAATTACTGACATTACAATAATTTTGACTTGTTTACTTAATTTTGTTTGACTTTGTGATGTAACAGTATACTAATATTATTATTACTATTTGTAGGTACATCGTTATGATTAAATTTTAACATTGTCTTTTTTGGGTTGACATCTGACATTTTGTTCACTATATATTAGAATATTAATTTTGTTCTGTGCTCTTGAGACATTTGGTAATTATTTAATGTACTGTGCCTAGTTTAGTGTGATGTATTTACATAGTTTTATTATTTTTTGATATGTTCAAATGCAATGTATATTGTTATTGAAAAAAATAAATGAAAATGAAAATAAATGAAATGAAATCTTATTTTAAAACGTCTTACCTCGCACCCTACGTACCATACGAAGAATATGAATATGGGTATGATAAACCTACATGTAATATTGTTATTTTTTAAGCTATATCAAATGAAACAAAACTGCCAAAACAACCATTTATTAACTAAACAGTTCGAAGATCAAAACAATGAACGCTAAGTATTTTATTCTATTCTATTCTATCGCTGGAGCGAACTGCAAGAAATGTCATCCTTCGTGACCTATCTCCTCCCAGACCACTTGGTCAATCGTATCCTTATTTTGAAGGATGCTCGTAGTTAAGTAAAAGCAGAAGCATGCTTTAAAATAAACAGGTCAGACTAGTTATACGTTAATTCACCGTATTACGGTATGGAATTCTTCAAAACATATCTCCAGGCATAGAGATACGTTACAGAGCTTGCATTTATGTTTTGTGCGGCATTTACGGCACCATACGCACATCTTATACCTGGATTCGCCTGTGCCGATGAAATGATTGCCGATTAATATCGGACGCAACAAACCACCAGCGAGTGGTATTAGCGAAGTGGTTTGCACTTGCAGTGGCCGATCTACATTCCTGGGTAAGAACTTTTTGATCATGTCATTTACTAGCGCTTGCCTAAATGCACGTTGGGTCATTTTAGGATGGTTTATTTTGTGGATGACGTAACTGTTGAGGACAGTAATGTTCAACAGTCTCCGAAAAACTTTCTTATACCATGCCATGTTCTTAGCACGTTCTACTTTGTGAGCAGATAACAGCTGGTCCTTTTTATCAACGCCACCCATGGCCATATTATAATCAAGAACAATTTTAGGTTTGTACTTATACCTCCCGTATTTTTCTTTCCCACCTATGTCACCTTCGTGGTACGTCGAAATCATGGACACAATATTTGTGTCTCGCCACATCATTACAAAAACATCTCGACAGAAAGATTGTGCGACCTCTCCAATACGCATTTCAGATTTCGACGTTTGTTTGAATGACTCTGGGACAAACTCCCTGTTTAGGCGTAGTGTCCCAAAGCAATCCGTTTGCTGGGCTTTTAAATAACGCGCTAATAGCGGCGCATTATAAAAATTGTCCATGATAAGGGTGTTTAGGATTATTGAGCAAAGGTGTTCAGAAACGTTTAAAAACTATTATTTTTTAAGCCTCTTTCTCAAGAACAAAACTATATAAATTTTAATACATGTTTAACTCAATTCTATGTCATAAAAATCACTAATATTAATTCCAATTTAATTGCATATTTTTTAAATAAAATATTCAATGTATAATATAAAATTCACAAGTAGTCGAATTATGTATAATTTTCATATGGCAATGTTTAGCATTCAAAACGACTGACGTTAAAACTTACCATTATTTAGCAATTCCCAGCGACTGTAACACACTCACTTTTCTGTATTTTGCTATTTTGGATTATACCAGCCCTAATTCAACAGTCCACTATTTTATTTAACACCTACGGACCTGCGAAGATTTTACAAAGGTTTGGCTAGGTGTTGCACAATTTGTGCTGTGGCATCCGTTGGGGCGGGTGGTATTGATGTCAGTTTGTTCTCCGTTATTGTCATCCGTCGCTTGTTGGTCTTCTGTATGCGTGTGCCCTTTGCCTGTGTAAACAAAGAAACTCCACTAATAGCCGGAAGAGGATTCGCACAGCTCATAGCTCTTTATACCAACTTTAGCTGCTTTTGTTGATATTTTCTGAGCGAATGAGCTCCGTCCGTGCCATTTGAGGAGTGACTCGTCTATGGCTATATCTTGCCCTGGAAGATATAGTGTACTGAATTTTATATTCAGGTGATTAAGCACCGGCCATATCTTACGGAGCTTGCGTTCGTCAGCCGTCAGTTCCTTCATTGGACTTTCATTATCAGTGAAATGTAAAAATTTCTTCAATAAAACGAATCTGTTGTAGGTCATTAAGTTCTTGAAGTACTTCAAAGTGAGATAACCATTTTCCCTCCAATAGTCCTTCTCCACGGTAAATGGGGCTATACCTTGGAGAAGGAGTATTCCAAGGAAAATAATTATCTCACCACGATCTGTATCCTTCCAGAAACAGGCGCGCGACGTTAATCCATGTGATTGCTTCGCCAAAGTCGTTTTTGCATGCCTGTTTGTCTCTGTCACCATCAGGTCCAGTAGTCTCGTGAAAAAATTTAAAAAACAAGCCTAATTCACTCATGTCCTCTGTACCCGTAAAAGTCGGTCCTGGAGTACCGCGGAACTCTTCTCGAGTGCCTTTAAACGTTGACGGTTCGCTGTTCCATTCAAAAGTCAAATGGTCGATCGGTAGTAAGCCCTGAATTGTTTTGTCAGCTTCCGCATCTTCCCGCGATAACCACTGTTGTGCTATGGTATCTAAGTGCTCTGGTATAAATGCTGCAGCTTCCGAATTAATAAAATTGGGGTCGGCGTCAGGTGGCGGGATCTCATCTTCATCTTCAAAATCACTAGCGATAGCGTCGATTTCTGCTTGCCAACTGTCAAAAATATCTTCCGCCTCCTTGGTGAAGATATCTACAAAAAATATGTAAATTTATACGATTTGCTTGATTTGATTTAAGCCTAAATATATATATACATATATAGGTTTTAATCAAAGTGAATAAGTCTGGCCCTGGAGGAGAACTTTATTTTTATAAAGAAACAAAACTGCATTCAAAGATTTCCGAAAACTATTTCTGGTTTTCGAAAATCTTCCTACTGAATAATAATCTTATCGATTAGTGTAATAAAATAGCGAGTGTTTGTTTTTTTTAAAATTTTAGTTGATTGAGTCCCGGGCGAGGCAAGCGAGTTTTTAAATAAAGGAATGTCTCCTTTAAGTAAAATGAGCCAACTTTAGGATTTAAGGTAGTTTCCCTCCAGGGCCCGATTTATTGTTTTACTCTGTATATATTTATGTACATACCTGAACCACGAATGACTTGTCTTTGGCGCGGAAGAGTTGATTCTGAAATGTTAATACAAATCAAAATTGGATACTTATATACCTTAACTAAAACCTTGGAATTTATGGAAAAATATTTCAATATTAGTGTTAGTTTTTTTGGCAGTGGCAGTGACAGAGATTAAGTCGATGATGCTGATGTCACAGACGGCAGTTTAGATGCAGAAATACTAATGTTATATCACGAATTGAAATCGGAACCTTCTAAGGTTAAAGTATTAACGATTGGTTCGGTAAAAATAAAAATAAAATCAAACATACTTTTGGTTCCATTGCCCGTTTCTTTCGGCTTCTTTCCAACTAGGCTGTTCAATACCTTTCTCGTCGACGGAGTCATCTGGTTTTCTATAAAAATAGCAATTAAAATTAGAATAAAACAATAAATGACATTACAAAATACATATATATAACGACTTACTTAAATCTCCTGTCGTCCAATCCACCCGCAACGGTGAATACCCTGGAACTTCCACGCAGCTGTCCAAGCTAATTGTGCTGCAAATAAACACGTTTCGTAAAAAAAAGTGGTTTATCGTTTAAATATAACACTTTAGTGTTTTTATATGATATATTGCATACCTAGTTGGGGTATCGCAGTTTATAGATTCCCGGTCAAGGTGGTGAGGGGTTGTTGGTGAATCTATTCCTGGTGGTTCGTCATTTTGCTGATTTCTGTAATAAAAAAAAGTATACGAGGGGATTTTAACACTTTCTTGTTTTAAACTTAATATAATTATTAATTTAAAATATGCAAATACTGTATAACCTCGTTGGAGTATCCCCATTGATAGAGTCACGGTCACGGTGGTGGTGTGGTTGGTGGTTCGTCATTTTGCTGATTTCTGTAATAAAATAATATTTAAAGCGAACCAACTCAATTAGATGAAATAAAGGTAATATTGCAACAAAAAATAACATCAGTACCTAATCTCCCAGTGTCTCAATTTTGGGGTCGGGGGCGTTGATGGGGTGCCCTCCCGTAATCGACATTCTTGCCGTACTGGAGACAATTTTCTTAAAAAAAAAAATATTAGTATAAAAACATAAAAAAAAAATTATGAATTGAGGATCTTACTTACCTTAATTTCTTGCGTGGAGGGGCATCGGGCAGTAAAAAGCGCTCCATTTCTTTTGCTCGCTTCATTTCAGTAAATTTTCGTTGCATTGCAACTGGTAGGCTTTTGAGCGCCTTTTTTGTATCTGCCGACGGCTTTTTGATATTTATTGAAAACCTTTTTTTTTGAAAACCTGTTAGTGTCTTTAATACCTATTTAGATAACATGTTAAAGTAGACAACCTTGTACTGGGTCCGGGGATTGCAATATTGTATTGGGGATCGTCCAAAGGAGGGAATAGCTCCTTTGGCGTATAATTATGTACCCCTCTACCTCGTCCCACACCTCCTCGTCTCCCTCGTCGTTCACCTCGACCTTCCCTTTCACTTATAGCCCGCCTGTCAAAAGAACAATAAAAAATACATAATAATGCAATCCTGCTAGTGTCTTTAATAACTATTTAGAAAACATGTTTGAGTTGACAACCTTGTACTGGGTCCGGGGATTGCATTGTCTTGTTGAGGATCGTTCAAAGGAGGTAATAGCTCCTTTGGCACAAGATTATCTACCCCTCTACCTCGTCCCACACCTCCTCGTCTCCCTCGTCGTTCACCTCGACCTCCCCTTTCATTTGTAGCCCGCCTGTCAAAAGTACGATAAAAAATGCAAAAAAATGCAATCATGCTAAAAACGGAATGTGCAATTATACATGCAAAAAAGGTTATAAATATGTACATGCCACGCCCAAAATTCCACAAAAGATGCCTTAAAAATCAAGGTTAGAAAACGATACAGATATAATTTTCACCTCAGCAGGTCAAAAGGCAGCTTCTTCTGCGAGAACAAAATGAACGCAATTTAGCTGCGAGAGTGAGCAAAGTTATTTGCGAGGGGCGGCGCCCTAGCCCCCGGCTCACACTAGTTAAAAATAAAAAGATTAAACCTTCTTTAAATAAATTTTTATTTACTTAATTTCAGGTTACTTTAGTCTATTATGTTTTTTTGTTGTTGAGAGTTCTGTTATGATTCAAAAGTATAATATTAATAATGTTTCGTTATTTATTAATTTGACACACTAACAAGTTAATTAACTAACATGTTCCCGCTGCTGAGGTGAAAAGTTGCATGTGTTACACCAGAGCAAGTTATTTGCATTTCGCGCATTTGATTCCCTCGCTGCGCTCAACATTCCATCATAAAATTACTAGCTCAGCTCGTGATTCAATTATGGAATCCTTCGCTAACTCGGGATTCAAAATCGGCACTCGCTTTAAAAAACAACTTAACTTCTTGTTGCACAAATAACTATTGAATGAAAAATTCACTGACGAGTTTAATAATTCTGATGTATCAATATTTTAAGAAAATATTAATATTTAAATAGAAGCAATTTCAAAAGACGACATCCAAAGAGGCGGGCGAGAATAATGATAAGTTAAAACAACTATGACAATGTGCGAGCTAAGCCAATAAAGAAAGATAATGGTCGACAAGGGTAAGAATCAGAACTTGATTTATTAAAAAACTTAATTATTTTTGACCAGTACATGGAATATGGGAATAAAAATAATAATAAATACCCTTTATTGCGCCACAAAAAAGAATCATCTTACAAATAATTAGCTTAATTTGCTTTGGAATTTGAAAAAAATATATACAATCATTTGTTGCATATAAATCGTTCAAATTCCCATATTCCATGGATGTTTTATTTATTACAAGATTCCGCCCGCGACTCCGTCCGCGTCGAACTCGTTTATATCACAGCTCAAGATAAAAACTATCCTTTGTCCTTCCCCGGGACTGTTTACCTAAATCGGTTCAGCGGTTTAAGCGTGAAGAGGTAACAGACGGACTGACAGACAGACACACTTTCGCATTTATAATATTAGTATGGATTAATAAATAAAACGTCCTTCGCCGATTATTAAAACAAAAGCTAAATGTAACCGAAAGAATTGTAAAAGCAAATAAAAACACTGAAAACCAATCTGCAAAAAAACCTAGTGTACACCATGCCTTATGACATAAAAGGCGGACCTTGAGCGGACCTGTTAAAATGCTTCGTGCAACTGCTGTTGCGTAAACTTGTACTTACAGACGTCTCAGGTTTCTTTCACCTAATCCTGTCTAAAACATAAATATTTCTTCATTTAAAGAGGATTTACGCTTAGTTTAATAGACAAACTTATTTAATTCTAATAGCCTAGACAGAAATATGGCGTAATCGTATTATAATGCACGATTAAAAATCAAACACGCAAAATTTTCATCACTCAACGTTCTTTGTTGCAAGAATTTGTCACATTATATTTAAACTGGTATTGAAATATACTCTTCATCGTTTGTAGCAGTTAACAACAATTAATTTGATATACAATACTGGTAAAAAATATGCGAAATCGAGTACTTACGGCATTTTTAAGTCACTATCTCCCTCGCTGACTCACCGAACTTTGGTAGGTACCAAACAACTTAATTAATTTCGTGAAATTGTTCCATAGAATGCGTTTTTTTATGTTGCCACATTCAACCTCTACCAAATTAAGTCAACAGAAAAGGGCTCTTCGCACGTTCCAACATAGATATCATTTAAAAACCATTTGAACTCCACCCGGCTCAGCTTTAGAATCGTTGTCATCGAGTTCATGGCTCATTTTTTAAATATAGATTCTACTCATTAAAAGATGATTCCTCACCAAGTTTCAAGTTGTGAAAATCCATAGTTTTTGAGAAAATAAATATTGAAGTTTCCATATAAATTTCCATTACTGTGTATTTCGAGGAGATTTTGACTGACAATGACACTTGTGAGTTTTGTGCGTTCCTTTTTACGTGTTGATATTGGTAAACAGACAGACAATGCCACTTGTGCGCGTTCCTTTTTACGTGTTGATATTGGTAGATGTTCTTTAGGTAAGTTTTTAATCAATTACGGTTAATATTTAATATGTAATAAACATAATAGACGAGTTCGTATTTTCGGCTATTTTAATGTTTTAATCAATTGCGGTTTTTATTTAATATTTATTAAACATAAGTATAAATGAGTTCGTATTTTCGGCTTTTTTACTACTGACACGGTTGGTGGACGGACTGCAAGTTATGAATTTCCGCCTAATTAATCTGTTAACATAAATATGTAGATATTGATAGTTATTAACATAAAATAGATAAATTATTCAACAATGTAGGTATACAATTTGTCTAAATCATTATTTTAGAATTATTTTTTATAATTTCAATACTAACATGATTTGGCGCCAATTTTGATATTTAAGAAAAAAGGTTAAAATTAAAAGGAGTGAAAAGAGATCATAGAGAAATTGTGTGCAAGGCATATTGGACATTATTTCATTAAAACCTTAGATTGAAGATTATTATACTAATGAGCCATTTGTGCCCACTGCCACCATGTCTTCGACGAATGTGGGGGGTTGTCGAGACGCCCGCGTCTCCTACCTACACCGAGTCTGTTGTGACAGACTCCATGCCGCCGGAACCGGGCTGTTCTACTTAAGGATTGAATGTAAGTAGTATTTTTATGTGCATAGTCATATTTTAAAGTCTAAAATATTAATTGACATGTTAATTTTTAATACAAGCTTTATATTAACTTGACCCTGTGCGTAAGTATGTACCTATGTATTATGTAAGCTAATTCGAAATACTCTAAGGCAGGTCCGTGTAGGTACGACGACGAGCGAAGCGAGGAGGAGTGTTAGGTGTACGGCGACCCTAGCGCGCGAGCCGAGCGAGCAAAGCGAGCGTGCCGCGGCAGCGGCCGGCGAAGCGCCAGAACCGAAAATGTGTTATTTTACCTAGGTGTACCTACACCCACCTATCTTAAGTATTACGCGTAATAAAGATTTGGTAATTCACATATTTGGAAGAACGGGGTTAAATATAATGACCACCAAAAAATACTTTGATACCCCAAGCTTTCTTACTAAAAAATACACTGAAAACCAAAAAAAGAATTCTACCATTACAATAGTAAGTACTAGCTGTTTTAGTAACGACTGCACATTAAATTGTATTCAAAGAGCAAATTACGTAAATGATCACCCAATTTAGTAACTGATCATCAAATGAACAAATTAATACAATATTAATAGCTACCAAAACCCAAATCAGCGCACCCTACTTCCACGTGGTCTTGTCTGTCCTACCCCTAGAGTGTATATAAAAGCCCGCGTAGACAGAAGCTGGCGAAGGAGGTCGGTGACGAAGCAAGTTTCTGGCGGGAGCCCGGGCGGATGGCGGGAGACTTAGTCCCAGAAACGAAAGCGGGGTTCCGTCGACTTCTTGGCAGTCATTGTTGTATGAAAAAAAAACTACGCGTTTATTGACCTTTTTGCGTTTTTGGTCATTTGCGTCGGAAGGGTTTTTTTAAAGTGTAAAGGGTTAGGTTAGGGTGTATAAAAGGGGGCGGGGACTTTTGATTGATATGGTATTAGTATGACAAATAAGACCTTAATTTCAATTCTTAATAATTTCTGCTCATATTCATTTCTTAATATACTCTCAAATTATATTATTTTTATGTCATTTTAGGCTTCAGAAGGTGATTCGACTGGGATTATGCCCGAGTCGCCTACTTTCACTTTCACACAGCAAAGTGCTTCGAGGGAGTCAACATTGTCACCCACATTTACTGAGGCTTCAGAGCGTAGTACTCCAGCAGGAGCAGTGGCCTCTGCCTCTTCAGGGCGGCGCCTGCATTTATATGCTGAAGAAATTAAAGGCCAATGGAACTTGAGAAAGATTATGACCATCAATATCATCTATCGAGTCAACAATACAATTTGCTGAGGATAGGGGCATGATTCTTACAGAGAAAATTTGTAAATATCACAAGAAACCGATGACTCTCCAGAAATACGGTGGACAATTGGGCATTTTTCGATGCAGGAACGGCAATTGCAAAACGAAAAATGAAAGTAGATCAAAAGGAACTTGGTTCGAGAATGTGCACATATCCCTACCCATGGTGTTTGAGCTTATGTACATGTTCACAAGCGGGTACAATTACGATCAGGTGCAGCGAGAGACTGTTAGGGATGATAGGGCGGAGGTGATTTCAACAAGCACTATTGCCGACTGGTTCAGCTACTGCCGGGCGACAGTATGCGTGTACGAGTTGGAGCATGAAGAGGAGAGACCGAAGATTGGAGGACCTGGAAAAGTGGTGCAAATTGATGAGTCGAAGTTCGGAAAAAGGAAATTTAATAGAGGAAGGCATGTGGAAGGTCACTGGGTGCTTGGTATGATAGAAGACGGCAGCGACGATTTGAGAATCGAAGTGTGTCCAGACAATGTGTGATCTTCTGATGTATTGGTGCCTCTTGTTAAAAAACATGTTCAGGAAGGCACCATAATACATACCGACTTTTGGAGAGCGTACAATTGCCTTCCTGAACATGGTTATATCCACAAAAAGGTTAACCACAGTGACCCAAATAACAGCTTTGTCGCACCAGATGGGACTCATACTCAGAGGATTGAGTCACTGGCGTGGTTTAAAAAGGACCTTTCACAAAGATAGTTTTAAGGGAAATTTTACAGATTGGCTCATTGAACATTCATGGAGGCGGAGAGTAAAAATTAACAAATTAGATCTTTTTGAAGAGTTGTATAATCTATTTTGTATGTATATAAATAAATTCAAAAAATTAAATAAGATAAAGTCACCAATCATGGGCAGTATAAGCGATTTTTTTTTGTTTTTGTTTTGTAGCAGCCAGCCATGGGCTGGTCCGCGTCCAATATAGGCCTTTTTCTTATTTGTTTTATTTATCTCTGTAACTACTTATGTCTTATTTATCTTGTATAAAATGTATGTAAACTACATAAATTTGCTTATAAATCTATAATATAAAAACTTGACTGCTTTTTATTTCTATTCATTCATGAATGTAATTTAATGAGCAATATTCACTTTATATCACAAATCCGAATCAGAGTACCCCACTAACAGAGAGAATATAAAAATCGGAGGCGCGGAGGACCGGAGCTAGGGCGTAGTCCGACGGGAGCCAATAATGCACGGCCCAATAATGTACAGCCTGGTAATCCGCGTCTACTTTTTGTGGACTCGAATTATTGGGTTATGCATTATCAGCCCGGACAAAATTGGCTTCCAATTATTGCCCCGGACCAAGTTTGCTCAAGGTGATAATGTACGGCCCAATAATGTACAGCCTGATAATCGGCGTCCACTTTTTGTGGACGCTGATTATTGGGTCGTGCATTATCATCCCGGACAAAATTGGCTTCCAATTATTGCCCCGGACCAAGTTTGCTCAGAGTGATAATGCACGGCCCAATAATGTACAGCCCAATAATCCACGTCCATACTGTACGTGGATTATTTGGCTGTACATTATTTGGCCGTGCATTATCATGGCTGTACATTAACCGGCACCAGTCCGACCATATCAAATCATAAAAAAAAGTGTCAAAATCTCGTCAAAATACACACGTAATGACGCTCCATGGAAATTTATATGGAAACTTTAATAATTTTTTTCTCAAAAACTATGGGTTTTCACAACTTGAAATTTGGTGAGGAATCATCTTTTAATGAGTAGAATCTATAAAAAAAAATGAGCCATCAACTCGATGACAACGATTCTAAAGTCGTACCCTCCACCCCGCAACTGGTATTGCGAGAGCACTTTGCGATTTGACAAGTCGCAACCGTAGTTGCGCCGAGCACTTGAGTGGCTAGTGAAATTTGACATCACACTGCGATCATTGCAAAGATGTAGCGATGACCCACTGTCCACGTACCAAACATCGCGCTGCACTCCTACAGCCAATGCCGTAAGAAGCGACGTCTTTTTCCGGTCACTCTTGTTGCCGTCCGACTTTTCAGGGCAGTCCTTCATGCAGTGCCCAATCTTTTTGCACTTGAAGCACTGAATGGGTTTACGTGCTTTATGAGCTCTAAATGCTACGTTACTATCTTTTTCATCACGTCGTAAATTTTCTTGAAGCAATTTCAATTTGACAATTTCGCTTGACAGTGACACGTTCGAATTTTCTAGAGCCATAATTAACGGATCGTAATCGCTTGTCAAACCGCTGAGCAATATTACGGCCAGGAAGTCGTCTTCTAGTGCCGATCCAATATCGCTCAAAAGTTGCGTTGTATCCATGATCCTGTTCACGTATGCCTCCATACTCGCACATTCGCTCAATTTAGTTGCGAATAGCGTTCGAAGTAAGCCGAGTCGTCGACACAGACCTCGATCTTTGTATGCCTTCTGCAGGTTCTGCCATGCTTCACTCGCTGTCTTCGCATTTCGAATTTGTGGAAATACTGTAGGCTGCACAGACAAGGCGATTTTCGCGAGCGCCTTTTCCTGGTTTTTGGCGTCATCACAGGTTATTCCTGTTTCTCCTATACAATCCCAGAGATCGTCGTGGATAAGCACCATCTTCATGATGAATTTCCAGGAATTATAGTTTTGAATGCCTGACAATTTTTCCACGGAAAAATTCTGACTGGCGGATGCCATCTTTTGTTTCTTACGAGAAAATTTGGAAAAAAACTTGATTTGGATTCACTTCAGGAACTAGGTGAATTTTGAATGCTCTGCTACCATGTTGGAGAATCCGGGATATCGATTAAGACACCTTATCTGTTCTGTGAATTTATTGTGAATGCGCTACGTGCGGCCCAAACTCATAAAAGTAAACAAACAATGGTGACATCTGTCTTAACATGTAAAAACCTAAGATAGAAAGAGTTTAGATACATTGGGCCATATACGAACTGCATATATGTTCCAACAGAAGTGTAAACTGATATAATCAAATTACGTAATATGGAATTTGCCTGCATAAGTCGTGGTATTAAGCGAGACCGTTCCGAACGTCAGCCGAACATTTCCGAACCATTCCGAACAATGGACGACGCTTCAAATTGTCAATGTTATCGAGATTTTATTACGTGATTGTAGAAAAAATACGCAACAGAACCGGGAGCCTTTATGCTCTCATTCTCAGGTAATATCCAGAGAATTGATTCGTAAATTTATTTCTCGTGTTACTTGCGTTGTTTTTGAGAAACGTGACGCCGGAGATCGTGTTTTTCGTAAGGCACTATCTCGCTCGGTCCTTCGTGTTTTACCCCGTTCTGGTTTTCCGATTTTATATAATAGACATACGCAAATAAGGAAATGACAACATTAGTCGTTGCTGAGAGCCTTCAATTTTATGGGATATAAATATATAAATATATATAAATATAAAGCAGTGTAACAATACAGTAAAATTGAATGTTATTTTGCATCTGGTGTAATATACATACATTATTAATTTACTGTATTTACCTTTTAAGCGCCAAGAACGCCTAAAGTTAGTATAAGTTAGTATTTAGTATTAGTTTGTTATTTTTAGTTACTACAGTTCCACTAGGAAGACTCCCAGGACCTTTATGCTGCCGACGGCCTACGGTAGTGACCCCGGTATTCCGAGGTGCTTTGCCTGGTATTCTGCCAGCCGAGGGCACGTCAGGATGACGTGGGCGGCTGTCTTTTCCTCTTCCATTCAGGCTCCATAGAGCGTACTGCCTCTAATAGCTAGAGTGAAAAGGTGCGTTCAGAGGCAAAGTACCAGATACGCTGATTACCTGAATCACTTTCGCAAATTACCAGATACGCATATGACCAGAATTCATTTCGCGAATAACCCGGTACTCAAATTACCAGACAAATCAATTTACGCGAAGTACCAGAAACGCATATGACCAGAATTCGATTTCGCGAATCAGCGGACATTGTGAGAGATCACCGCATTCATCCTCAGCATCGGTATCAGGTCTTAATGCAAAAATAAACTATTTAACTATAAATCGCCACTAAGTATACAATTTATTGATTTCTAATCTGAAACACTTTATAAGCACTTGAAAGATGTGTTAGGTTAAATAGATACTCTTTAAAACACGACTTGTAGACAGTTATTACTGGTGGTTTGATTGATAACTATATGCTTCATAGTGTCTTTGATTCTCATTACTGTGTCATTAGAATGTTACTCTAACAATTTATCGAGATAGAGAATCAGGGATTATTTTTTACGAACGTTAGTTTGGTAGTGATCTATTAATACATAATGGATTTCGATACAATTTTAAAGTTTTCATTATATCATCAACTAATTGGAGATGTGTCAATCTCAAACTGCAATGCTTCTATTAACTTAGACTAGGAAACGGGGACCATGTTACGATGTAGTAATCATGTATGCGAAAGAAATATGGATAAATGTAAAATTATTATAGCTATGAACCAATGTAAACAAGACGTGTGTAAATGACCTAGGCTCGGTACTAATGATTTTGGAGAAGCGGCTCTTGACTCTCAGTGATGAAGGGATTCAAGGCTTACCTAGAACTAATGAAAAACAAGACAGCATGTACCGAGCCCGTAAAAAGTTTTTAGAGTGCGACAGTCTCACTAGTACTAAACCAGAAGATGTTCAGGTTTCAAAAGTTTTGGGAATATAATTTCTTGTACATATGTGCTGATGGAGACGAAAATAAAATTCTAATATTCTGCTCACGAACATCAAAAAAAAAACAGGTATTTTGGAACCGGCATTTATTTTGGAGACGGCACTTTCAAGAGAGCACCGTCGCCTTTCACACAATTGTATACCATACATATGGATCTAAATTCAACGAATACGGTAACAAATGTAATTCCAGTCATGTTTGCTTTGTTGCCCGACGAATCATATGACGGGTGCGCCAAACTTCATATAAAATTGCAACTTCGATTATTGGATTTCCGAAAATTTCTCTGATACAATTTTATCAAATAATGATCACTATTCATAATTATGTTTGCTTATAACTATCGTAACTCCGAATTGTCTATATTTATAATGTTATTCAACATAAGTATCTCTGTTACTACTATCTATGTTTATATACTTTTATATCATAACGATTTTTAACAATATAGTTTAATATCATATTTATTTCTATGCATACTAGTAGTTATTGCTAAATTTTGTATTAATAAAGACTTACTCTGTGATCAACTACTGCCAAGATAGAGGTGTATAAGTTCAAGTAGGCAGTAGGGAACAGGGACTGAGTGGCAAAACCGACTCTGATTGCGGATAGGTTAGAAGACGGAAGCGGGAGCTTTGCTCCCGCTTTCGTCTTCTAGGTTATTTTTTTTAATAAAAGAGCGGAAAATAAAATTATAAAGTAACCACAACAATCAACAACAATAATATCAAATAGGACTAACAAAATTATGATATATGTCCATTATGAAGGAAATTGTTATGAACGACCAAATTATGAGTTCAAGTCTGTTCTTAGTAATGACATTATGAAGAAACATTTTATGAATACAGGTCGTTATGAGTTCCGTCGATAGTAACAGAAATTTAGAAACATAAAAGGTAGGAAGAAAAACATTATGAAGAGTGATGATTATGATTACAAAGCGGTATTGCTAGAAAAAATCGACACATCAAGTTTATATGAGCCAATATGGACCCTCATATGACACATATTGTCGTTTGTTTGAACTTCTTAAAACTAAATTGGGCCTTTGCATGAAAGAATTTAAAACTGATTACGAGCAAGCAGCTATTAAAGCAGCACGTACAGTTGTTTTCCCTAATACTGTTTTATCGGGTTGCTATTACCACTTATCTAAAGCCGTGTGGAAGAAAGCTAAGATACTAAAGTGCAATACAACAAAGGATGATCGGCGAATGGTTAGGCTTGCGACTAATTTACTACTTTTGCCCACACATTTAATTAAAAGTTGTTGGAAAGGTATACAAGAAATTTCACTAAAGAAAGAGTGTACGCGAAAGTTCAAACAATATTTTGAATCCCAGTGGCTGAACGAGGAAAACTTACAGCTCATTAACGTTTCTGAAAAGCGACATCGCACGAATAACGCAGTAGGGGGGGTGGAATCACAGGATCAACATACGCATCAAGAAAATCCAGGAATTTGTCAATTCATTCACAAAATATAAAAAGAGAGTGAAATTATTGATAGGGCAATTAAAAACTTTCTGTGGATTATGCCTAAAAAAAGTAACCGAAGATATGCGGATATCAGTTTCGACAGAGTTTTTAAAGAACTGGTAAAGAAACTATGAGATAATAAAATATCTCCCATGAGTTTCCTTCGAAAAGTAACACTTTTAAAACTACTAAAGTAATTAATTTGAAGTCAAAGTACCTATTCAACAATTTGTTTAGTTATGATATTCAGCAGCATTTTGAATTTGAGAGTTTGAAAACGTGGCCTAATTCTTAAGTATAAATAAAACATGTGCTAAAATTTGCGTTTCACTTTAAATACACATTTACTTTTATAATTATAACATAGTAAAAAACTATACAATTTACATAATTTATTCCATAGCAGAACACTGTAGAGCTTTACTGTCAAAGTAATCTGTTTATGAACTTGATTTTTATAAAAAATATTTGAAAAAAACTTTGTCCTAAAGTGAAATTTTGATATGTCGCAATTGACCCAGTGACGCTTTTACCCCGGTTGACTCTACTTGTGTTTCGGCTTACCTATTATTTATGAGCGGTTCTGGAACTGCATACTATTCCTCAGTATGTTTGTAAAATGATAAATAGCTCTTTTTCACTTATAAAGTACATATTTTTAAATTTAAATAAAAAGAGATTATAGCGAATAATAATTTATTCCAATGCTGATTAAGTCGTCACCTGCACCAACAGTAAAACATTTTATAAATATTTACTATGTCAGCAGCATGGGCTTAATTAATAGTACATTACGTAAGGTGGTGAATTCGTGAATGCCCCAGATCGCAGGTGTTTGTGCCCCGAACCGAAGGTGAGGGCCATAAATATGCGCTCTGGGGCTTTATGAATTACCGCCTGTGTTGCGTACAAAATTTTACGTCTTCACCTAGCCACAATGCCATTTATCTCGTACGCGCAGCGTGCAGTAAAACTCGCATTATGGCCAGGTGTGACGTAAAATCCATTACGGCAGTATCGGAATCAACCACATTGCTCCAGTCCGCAGCATCCACTTGCTCCCTGCAAACCCGTGCGTGAAAACTTCGATAAATAGTAGCATTGCCTTTTGTAGATACGGTATTGGGCGTAAGTCCATCGTGGAGCACGTTGGGAATATGCATTCATTGGTGTTGCATACCGCTCATTTTAAAGGGCGACAACAGAGATTATTACCGCCATAGAATTCGAAATAACTCGACATCGTTATTAAGTTTTTCTACTCCTGTGCTTTTATCTGTCATTTACATAGTCCCGAACACTAATATAAAGACATACAAAATAAGTCTGCAGAAAAGTCTATACTCTATTCCCCATAACAGGACGGCACAACCGTGCTGTTTTGTCGCCAAAACGATACGCTTAGCAGCCATACGCTTCTAAACCTGGGTAGTATTACGTGATCAACACTAATTTAACAACAAAATACATTAGGTACTACCAACTTAACAAACCACTGAATGTATTTACTTCAAAGAAATTATTGTACTAAAAGCATTGCTGCCAACTTAAGAAAAACCTTATTCTTAATATGACAGTACTGGCAAGTTGAATTAAGAACAAAACAGACCATAAACAAGAGGTGTCAATGTGTCATGTTTCCAATTTCCCACCAAAGTTCCAGTTCAAAATTAAAAGACGAAATATGATAACAATTCGTTATTTATAACTTCTTAAGATTTGATTCGTGTTTGTGAAGTGAAGAAAAATGTATACGTTCCTTTTAAAATGGACGAAGAAGAAAATAACTGCACCGCTGAAGAAATTGCGTGAGTAGTAATAGAACTAACAGAAAACTCTGCCAAAAATGTCAAATTATGCTATTTATTTTTTAATTAGTCGTAGAAAAAGTATTGTATGCAACGGGGTGTATAACTTGGTCTTAAAACGCGCGTGGCGTCTTTCATTGCGATGCTCGCCAAGGCTCGCATCGCAAGTCACTACACTCGCCTTTTAAGATCCTACTTATACAACAGTTGCATAAAATACTATTATTATTCAGTTAGATTACAATGCATGAAGAATAAATGACGTCTCTCCGTCATAATCATAACATAAATAAACAACACACATTTACTTTTTATCAGATTGCAATTGACCAGTGTGTCTTAGGCCGCTATTACACTATCACAGAAAAATGATTATTCCTGACAACCGGGGCCTATACTAAAATAAAATAAAATTAAAAAAGCTTTATTAATTCCATTACGACAGAGTTTTTTACAGTTTAGTAAGTAGTGAATTAAATAAATAATAATAAATAAAGAATCATTTATTTCGGAATTTTCCATATGGTATTAGTAGCTTATTTCTAAAATGTTAACCTATGTTAGTTTTACTACTGTTAATTATGTAGGCTATTCCAGTATTGCCAGAAAGCGCCATCTACCCTGTCCGCGACTGTGGCAAGGAGACTGTTGGCGCTGCCACGCACGCGCCTGACGCCCCGCACCAGCGACGCCACCCGCTTGCGCATGATAGCGTGGAAGCCGTCGGTGCGCGCCTCCGCGAACATACCACTAGCGCTGCAATAGCGCGGCAGCCCCAACACCATCCTGAAAGCGTTATTATATTGCACGCGTAGGGCGCTGTAAGTTTTTTGAGTAAAGTTGATCCATAGGCAGCAAGTGTAAAATGATTGACAGTACGCCTTAAAAAGGGTGATTTTAACGTTGCTTCTAAACCTTGCGAACCTACGAATCAACATATTACTTCTTACTGCCAGCGCCCTACGCTCTCTTTCCACATCTACGTCATCTTTTAGCGATGCGGTTACCCAATGCCCCAAGTAGTTGAACTCAGTTACTACTTTGAGAGGAGTACCATTCAGTGTCACTGATGGTAACATTTGGTCTTCTAATTTGACAGTTCTTCCTCTAAAGACCAGCAGCTCGCTTTTAGAGACATTGTACTTGAGACCATGGGCCTCGGCATACCGTTCACAAACACTTACTAGCTTCCTAAGGGCGTCGATCGACGGGCTCAGCAACACCATATCGTCAGCGTAACTGATGTTATTTACGATCGTTCCATCTATTGAGCATCCGACCATGGTGTTGCTGAGCTCCTCGATCAGCCGATTGACGTATAGGCTGAAGAGTCTGGGCGACGTGAGCCATTAAGTATGTACTGTAATGTATTGAATTTCTTAGCTAAACATGCAAGACTTTTTAGTAAGATAAAAAAATAAAATATAAAATATGTTAGGTAGATTGCTGAATGACCCCTTGCGGGTAAAAGCCTCCTCCAAGGCTTGCCAAGTCGGTCTGTCTTGTGCGGTTTTTAACCAATATTTGCCTGCAACTGAGGCTATTTCGTCTTGCCATCTATTAGGTCTATTCTATCTATTTAGGTCTTCCTCGATTCCTTGAACCATATGACCCCTTCCATTTCGTGGCGTTCAAGGTCCACCTGTCATTGGTATATATCGATACATGGACCGCCCATTTCTACCTGAGCCTTTTTGAAAAGAGTAGAGCGTCATTAACTTTTGTTATTTTGCGTATTTTAGTGACTCTTACTCTATCTCTCCGTTTGATGTTCAGGCAGCTTCGCTCCATTGCTCTCTGAGCCGATTGGATTTTTATTTTTTCGGGTCTTTCCAACGACTAGGTTTGAAAACCATATGTAAGGCATGTATTGCGGAGTCCAGTATATTTTTTTTGGTTTTTACAGGGTATTTCTGTGCTTTAAGGATTTCTTTATGGGCCCAGAACATTTTCTAGGTAGATGTATTCGTAGATGTATTCCTGCACATAATCCAGTGTGTTAGCTTCTAATACGATA
The DNA here is from genome assembly GCA_945867215.1 of Epinotia demarniana. Lineage (NCBI taxonomy): Eukaryota > Metazoa > Arthropoda > Insecta > Lepidoptera > Tortricidae > Epinotia > Epinotia demarniana. Next base: position 32,049,432 of record OX244259.1, on the reverse strand, counting down.
GGCGTCTTTTTGGCATTGGTCATGTGATGTGAATGAAGTGTGATGCAGGCCTTACTCGAATAACGACAGTCCCGCGACAACGTTGTCGCCTGCAGATATAGGTCGTTGTGGTGGGGTCATTCTTCTGTGCCTTATATAGCGTCTTTCCATGGCGGTGCAACACCCACCCCCTCCCGTTCCTCACAATTATATACCCATTATATTGGTACGCTATACTGAAAAAATTATAACTTTTTAAATAATAATAAATTGCAAATTATTTGTAATACATTTACAAATACAAATACAAATATGAACGGAGACGCTGTCGATCGTCTCGCCCACCACGGTCTCTCATGCAGCATTGCTGTGTGTGCTGCAGCAGCAAGAGCGCGAGGCGCATACTGCGTCATGCCAGCCTTAACGACATCATCCGTCGGGCCTTCGTCAGCGCCGGTGTCCCTGCAGTCCTCGAACCTACTGGTTTGACACGGAACGACGGAAAAAGGCCCGATGGAATGACGCTCATTCCCTAGAAGATGGGTCGACCCCTAGTGTGGGACGCCACGTGCGTCGACACCCTGGCGTCGTCACATTGCACTTCGCAGTCTGATAATGATAAATGAATATTGATATAATGAAAACACAGCATTGTATTTCGTGTTGTTTCCTGTTTCCGATTTGTTCCGACCGAAACCGAAAAATGCCCGATGTCAAGTAATTAGACAAGGCAGGGCTGGTGTTTTCAACAATTACCGACGATCCAGTTAAAGTCTGACCTTCGATTCGGTGTAGTTGTTGCGGATCTGGGAGTCAATATATACTAGAGGTGAGTGGTAGTATTGTGAATAGTTTATCCGACGAATAATTTGCATCTAGTAAAAATAAGATTTATTGTTGTCATAATCTATACCAATTCAAATAAAGAACTCCGTATTTTACGAATGTTTGTTTTTAGTGTTCCATATTTAAAGCTGATACATAGACCAAAGGTTTATAAACCAAATAGAGGCGTCAAAGTTATCAGATTATTTAGTGTTCATATTCAGTTTTGTGCTTTTTTTTGTTTGTTTAATAAGTGCGCGTGAGCTTGTGCTAAACTTATTTGGCTTGGTTGAAAGCCGGTTTCACTAGGTTTTTCGTAATGCTCCTGTCTATCTTTTTTCTTGGTCTGAGGTTATCGCTCGCAGATTCGACAAATTTAAATTTATTAACACCACACAATAAAGTAAAGTAATTAGGTAACTAGCCCTTACACAACACACAACAATAAGTGGCAGTGGGCGGGGCACATTGCATGTAAAATCGATGATGGCCATTGGGGCGAAAAGGTTCTCGAGTGGCAACCACGTACTGGAAGGCGCAGCGTGGGTCGAACCCCTATAAGGTGACGATGACCCGTATCATGGTCGGCCTTATCACGCAATAAGTGACAAGATAAGAGCGTCGTCTCGATTTATCGAACGGTGTCAGCCAGTGACGGACGCTCGATTTTGTCTCTTATCGCGTGATAAGGCAGATCATGATACGGGGCATGGTAAAGGTCGCGGGAGTCCGCTGGATGCGGGTAGCGCAGAACTGGTCATTGTGGCACTCTTTGGGGGAGGCCTATGTCCTGCAGTGGACGTCTTTCGGCTGCTATAATAATGACGCATTCTATTAATATTTTGGATTTTGTAACTAAACGATTCAGTTGAGAACTAAAAAAAAACTCCTAATGAATCAATCTTCTTATAATGCGGTTTTTTTGGGTTACTAAAACACACAAATGATACTATGCTCAATAATTGCTTCAGATTTCAACACTACAAGCAGCTTTTGGTTTTCTATATTTTAACAGTTCTACATATTGTTGACTCTATTTGGTTAAAATCTAGAAACCTTTGTCTTATCCAGGTTCATTTCCAGTCCAATACGAATACTCATCATATTTAGCTGGTTTATCATGGTGTTCAGTTTTACAGGACTTTCCGATGAAAGGACGATGTCGTCTGCAAACCGCAGGTGGCTTAAAAATTTACCATCAATATTGATACCTTGCGTTGACCACGGTAGATCTTTCATAATGTTCTGTAAAACCGCTATGAACAGCTTTGGAGATATTGGGTCGCCTTGCCTTACACCTCTGTTTTATATTTTTATTTTGACCTGTTTTTTCTAGCCGGACTCTACTTGTGCTTTTGTCGTAAATGTATCTTAAGATGTTTATGTATTTACTATTTATATTAATACCAGATAAAGCTTCCCAAATGCTAATATGTGAAATAGAGTCAAAAGCCTTATAGTCTATGAAGGCTAAGTAGAGAGGTCTGCGGTATTCTAAATACTTTTCGATTCCTTGTTCTAATGCATGGATATGGTCAATCGTACTGAAGCCTCACCTGAAGCCGCCGGCTTGTTCATAGTGTTGGTGGTTGTCGATGTACGGGGATATTCTGTTTAATAGGCATGTCGCAAACAGCTTGCAGAAAGATGGCATGAGGCTTATGGGTTTGTAATTCTACGTCGGTTGGGTCACCTTTTTTGTAAAGTAGTATAATCTCTGACATAGTCCAGTTTTCTGTCCAGAAAGGGTCCAGAAAGGGTCCCTTCTTCGATAAGGATTTTATAGGTCGAAAATTTGTCGTGCTCGAATTGTCTTAGTTGTCTTTGGTCGTTCGTTGTCTAATAATAAGATTGTTCGCTAAGTATTGCTTGTATTGTTCGCTAAGTATTGTGTGTTGGGACACTTACTGTGACGGGCGGAAAATTACGGAACCCTACACTGAGCGTGGCCCGAGACGCTCTTGGCCGGGTTTTTTATTTCCTTGTTTGTTATTTTAAAGAGAGTCGTTAGATCTTCTTTGTCTTGTTTTGATAGTTTTGGCTTATTTTGTAGTTCGCGTCTTTCTCTCATGAGCTCTCGCGCTTTAGAAGACAGGATTCTACTCTTTTTTGAACCTTTGATGCTTTTTAAGCTTGCTGTTAAATAGTGAATAGTTTTGTTGTAATAATCGTCCACTTTAAAGTTGTTTTGTTTCATTATAAGTTCGGGTACAAAGTTGTTAAGGTTTTTTAGGTGCATTTCTTGCTCATCTAATGTTTTCAATTTCCCAGTTTTGTTGCAAAAGTTCCGTCTGCTTTTCTTTGTTGATTTTAGGAAAATTGTAGATTGCCTATAACCGGTGGTCAGATCCAAAGGAGAACGACGTTATTATTTGATATTTAGAAATCGTGGCAGGTTTTGTTGTCATAATAAAATCTATTTCGTTATTGCGATTTTGTTGGGAGAGATCCATGTCCATCGGTCTTAGGTTTTAGTTTACATATTGTGTTCGTAAAAATCAATACAATTTTATGAAACAGTGGATATACAGGTTATTGCTTTTTTTGATTTATTTTATGCCACGGGCCACACGAAACACTTTAAACCTGCTGTTTTGATAAACAATGACCCACTTTCAGAGTAAGAGAGATGTAATAATTGTTGTGAAATAATTATGTCACAAGTTACGCCTATCAAACATATGACTTTCAATTTTATGCAGTTCCATATTATAGTTCAGTGCGTGTTCTAGTGAACTTACTGCATTGGCAAAACGTTTCCAATAGTTAATGACAGTCCAGATACTAGTGTAAAGCAAGTCTGCAATTTCGGACGAGAGCATTAATGTTATGTTGGATATTATCTTTGATATATGGACAGAGACGTGAACATGGAGCGCCAGGTGGTTGGGACACGTCAATTAACCGTGATAGATATCCCGTTGCTCCGTTCTCAGACCGTCTCCACCCCATCAAAGCATGATTGCATAATGTTATGGCGGAAATCACAATCGGTTTGTATTTTTGTTATTTGAGATCCCTGGCCGGTATTCTATACACTTTATTTGGCAGAAGGGGATAAATGCTCCTAATGTTAACGTCATTATATGTATTGTCGATGGAATACCGGTCATAATGACTAATTTGATTAACGTTGCCCACTGCCCGTCACAAAAAAGGAATATTACAACAAATACTGTCTCCGAGTTAAATTTAGATTTACGGTCCCAGAAGAACCAAGGGAAAATATAATTTCATAAGCTACCTCAAATTATTACAAAGTCGCTATTTAGTAGCAGGGCTGCAGAATTAATCTGGAGTTTTCCTTTGTCCGTAAAACGAATAAAAGTAGTAATTGCGTAACTTGAAAAGAAACTTCTGGTTTAATTGTGTATAATGGCTTTGACGTCCCTTCATTTATTGAAGGCCTCATTCAAGTTAATTGGTAATTTACTTGACTCAAAATAGTTCTTCCTCTTTAATACATTTGTATAGGTAAGTCGGAGTGAACCGTCGTAGTTTCTAAGTATTCTAGACCAATAGAATTGATTATTTACGAACATATTAGATAAGATTAGAAGAGATTATTCATGTCATGATAAAAAATTACATTAAAGATTTACATAAGTACATGTCAAATAAATAAGGTTTTTTATAACAAGCGTCAAAAACACAGAAAAATTGAGATATAGGGTGAGTTGCACCAAACCGTCTGTAATCGTAAGCGGTGTTCGTTAAAATCTGAATGTATGGAACGTTTGACAAGTTTCTATGGACTGACAGCTGTCAGCGCCATATTTAACGTTGATCGGTACGTAATTGTAAGTTGGTGCAACTGGCCCATAATATGAAGACAATGTCACCAAATGTAAGAACACCATAACAAGGAAATAGAAAAAAACAAAGCAAAAACAAAAGAACACAAGTAACCTCTATCAATCGTAATTTTTTACAATATTTAGTGCTTCAGAAAATACGTGAATCAATACATTTAATGCCAAAACATAATCATACAAATTTAAATAGTCAAGTCAAGATTCATAAACTTTTTAACTAAGTATAATTGATTTTCCAATAAAAGGTATTTAAGGCGGCGTCTAAATGCTTCGTTAGATAGTTCCTGTCTAAGATCAGCGGACAGTCGCTCGTAGTAGGTAGGCCCAATGACACATTGATTTGGCAGTATTACATGCAGGACTGGAAATGCAAAACGTAAATTGTATACATTATTTGTCATGAACACATGTAGTTCACACGAATTAAGAAAAGGCGTCTCAAAAGAAAGTATGTTTATTTAGCTTACTGCATGAACGCAACGAATCCGAAGGGCGCGGGGGTTATGTCAATACCTACCGATTGACATAACCCCCGCGACCCTCGGATTCGTTGCGTTCACGCAGTAAGCTTGATTAATATACACTTTCTTTTGAGATACCCTGTAGTATAAAATGTAGTTAAAAAAAGACCGGGTTGCACCCCTGGAGTGCCAGCAGAAGTGAAAACTTGAATATCATCAGTAGAAAAAAAACCCTCTCCCCCTGCCCGCCCCCCCACACCACCTCCAAGCCTCGTCCCGAATCTCTCACCTAACGAATCTTACGGTAACGTGACCTATCGAAATCTGTGGCGAGTTAAAAAAAAAATCCCCATCCCAAAAAAAGTACAGCGCCGCTGCAGAACATTTAAATTATTACTCAGGCCTGAAGTAGGCCCTGAATATGAACATCATGAAATTATGCCAATATCGGTATATAGTATAAATATACTACATACCGGTATTGGCACTAGCAAGCTCGACAATGGTGTAACATAAATTTTCCATACCAAAGGCTGGGAATCTGCGCCAAAACGAAAGCGTAACTTGGGCGTATAAGTTCACTTGTAGATAAGAATGAAGCCCTTTAGTTCCTACGATGGTAATAAACTTGTGCGAAATCATTATGCGTATTGTTATGTAGGTCCTTTTAAGCAAGGGTGTATGGTATCGAAACCATTTAGGTGGTGTAGTTCAACATAGCCCTTAGGGTGACTTTCAGACTTCTCATGAGGCCTATAGTCAGCGACCACGTTTCCGTGCCATACGTCATCCCTAGTAACACACACTGGTCAAAGACTCTCGTCTTGAGGCACTGCGGATTATGGGACGAAATGCGGAATATGTGCCGTAGCCTCCTGAGTGCTGCCCAGCCGAGTCGGATTCTACGATTGACCTCTTTCTCAAAGTTGGAGCTACCTAATGGGAGTCTGTTCTAGGTATATATAATCTACAACTACAACTTCGAGCGATTAAATACCCCGCTGTACTAGTATTTTAGGCAACTGATACATAATGAGTGTTTGAAGGCCTACTCATGTACAGTTGCATACACTACTATATCTACACACATATTATAAGTACTCTAAGATGGGTTCACAATTCTACTTACGCAACAGCAAAAAAACCAACAATTAAATGACAACAGTAATGGCGGCTATTCGATCCTCCGTCAAGACGAATGTTTTATTATTGCCAAACGAATGAAGTCTCTATTCTTATGTCACTCGAGATCAAATGTCGAGCTGTTTATATAGTACACATATGTACGTATATACCCCTGACTGTACCTAAAGCTCAAATTAAATATGACTAAAGCAAAAATGCCATTTATATTGTCGAGTCATGTAAATAGGCCAATTGCCAATACGATTGTACACTTCACCCACCAATACAATCTACGGTTAACTTTTTTTGATACCTACATATTAAAATTTAAACCTCAAAAGTACAAAGTCGAAGTCGTGACGCTACCAAAACGTGTACTTCTCCGAACGGAGTGAATCTTCCGGAGACATTAGGGCAAATCGCACATCTTGAGGGGTGAACAGATAAAACAGCGTAAAGTATAATGTCAGCCGAAAGTGAGTAGCGTTGTTCGAGATAAAATTTGCAAGGGAATTTTTGAATTTAATAATACCTTTCAATGTCCTGAAAACGTTTACCTATTTTATCAAATATTCTGTAAAGTGTAATAAATTTAAGTGGGGCGTCAAAGTAGCTATTGGTTGTCAGGAAAAAAATAACAAAAAAATTAAGAATAAAACCAGTGTCACGCAACTAGAACAAAAAGAAGAATGACATACATTTGCTCAAATTCAGATCAAATCTGACAAGTTACTAGTTTTCTATCTCTGTTACTACCATGAGGGACACATGCTATCTCATACTTCCGTTTTTTCTCTTTGTGTCATTCTGCCATTGTGGCGTTTATACGGTTACCACGGATATTGTAACTTCAGGAGAAAACATGCGTGACATAACCAATGCTTTTGACGAATAGGTACTTAATTATTTTCAAATGTATAAACATTATAATTCGTCCCATTACCGCTAATACCAACTAAGTGACTTTTTGCCGAAGTGCCTTTTATAATACCAAAAGAAATATGTTTTCAATATATCTACAGACTGGTAAAACCCCTGTTTCGCTACGACGCCGCGTTCAGGAGATAGCTAAAGCATAAAGCGACCTAATTACTAATTTTGCGGCATTTAAACAGGCAAAACTCGATATGTGTATAATAATACGCTTATTTTTGTTTTTAACTTCAGATAAAAACTGTTATAGGCATATAGTGTTTTTTTGCATTAACATTTTATTGAACATGACCCAACAATATTCTCAGGAAATATATTTTATTTATACTTAATTGTTTTAAGCATACACATGTATCTCCTAACTTATATTTTTTAACGCCAGGAAATATAGATCAAATATCGTTATCACGTTTTTCCAGAACATTTTATAGTCATTAACGACAATATCTTACTGCCATAATATTGTATGGCACCTTAATTGGTTTAACCCGTACAGTTTTACTCCGACTAAACACTAAGTTGTACAGGAAGAAACGACTAAGTGCGCATACGAGCTTCGCGCCGCAGCTAACATCACTCAGTTGCTGCTCACACGCCGATTTGACGGTTTGTTTATTGTGTTTAAATATCGAAAAAGAGTTAAATTGCCTGTTTTATGACGGTGTACGTTAAAAATTAGTTCAAGAAGCAGAAGACTCGTTAGACTTAAAACCTGCGACCCTGGGTGAGATAGAGCAGTTTTACGGACAGCTATACACGGCAACGCGCAGACCCGAAGTTCGTCAGGCGGAAGACCCTAGAGCTAGACTAACCCGATACTCTACCGACGACATCCCGGACATCAGCCTGTGCGAGATTGCGGGAGAACTCCGAAGGCTTGGAATGGAGGGGTGGTGGTGCTGTTCTTCAAAAAGGGTGATTACACTCTGCTGAAGAACTACAGACCCATCTCACTTCTGAGCCATGTCTATAAGCTGTTTTCGAGGGTCATTACAAACCGTCTCTTACACAGGCTAGATGACTTCCAGCCTCCCGAACAAGCCGGTTTCAGAAGAGGCTTTAGTACCTCATCCACACGCTTCGTCAGGTTATACAGAAGACCGAGGAGTATAACCTGCCCCTCTGCTTAGCGTTCGTGGACTACGAGAAAGCCTTCGATTCGATTGAAACCTGGGCTGTACTACAGTCTCTCCAGCGATGCCAAGTTGACTATCGCTATATCGAAGTGCTGTAGTGTTTGTACGAAAACGCCACTATGTCAGTCCGACTCCAGGACCAGAGCTCGAAACCTATTCCGCTGCAGCGGGGAGTCAGGCAAGGAGATGTTATTTCTCCAAAACTGTTCACCGCTGCACTAGAGGACGTTATCAAGACTCTTGACTGGGGAAGGCTAGGCATCAACATCAACGGCGAGTAACTACATCACTCACCTTCGGTTTGCTGACGATATAGTAATCTTGGCTGAGACCATGGAGGACTTAAGTACGATGCTCGATGACCTCAGTTAAGCTTCCGAGCGAGTTGGTCTAAGAATGAACATGGATAAGACGAAGATCATGTCAAATGCCCATGTCGTACCAACTCCCATTACAATCGGACACTTTACGCTCGAAGTGTTAGACGATTATGTATACCTAGGACAGACTATCCAGTTAGGTAAGTCCAACTTCGAGAAAGAGGTCAATCGTCGAATCCGACTCGGCTGGTCAGCGTTCGGGAAGCTACGGCACATATTTTCGTCCAATATTCTGCAGTATCTCAAGACGACAGTCTTTGACCATTGTGTGTTTCCAGTGATGACATATGGCACTGAAACGTGGTCGCTTACTATGGGCCTGATAAGAAAGCTCAAAGTCACCCAAAGGGCAATGGAGTGGGCCATGTTGGGAGTTTTTCTGCGTGATCGCATCAGAAATGAGGCTATCCGCAGCAGAACCAAGGTAACCGATATAGCCCTCCGAATCGCTAAACTTAAGTGGCAGTGGGCAGGGCACATATCACGTAGAATCGATGGCCGTTGGGGCGGAAAGGTTCTCGAGCGGCAACCGCGTACCGGAAGGCGCAGCGTAGGTAGGCTCCCCACAAGGTTGCGGGAGTCCACTGGATGCGGGTGGCGCAGGACCGGTCACTTTGGCACTCTTTGGGGGAGGCCTTGTACTCACGCGCACCAGAAATATGAAATTAAATTTTTGCCCAATGACTAGTATTTATAGAGGAGCATTGTACTAGGAACCAGACTGTCAAGTTGTTTAATAAACTTCCTGTAGAGCTAAAACGTATCGTAAAATATAATAACTTAAGGACAAATTAAAGCAATTTTTATCAAGAGGGTGCTTTTATAGTGTTGACGAAATATTCGACAGAGAGTAAGTAAAGTGTGTAGTTATCAGATATTAGAGCGTAGTTATTAGTTATTAGATATAAGATATTATATTGTTAGCTGTAAGGAATTCAAACACAATCTTGTATTGTTTACTGAATAAATATGTCTATGTCTAAAAATATGTCTATGCCTATGTCTAGCAGTGGACGTCTTTCGGCTGATATGTATTATACAATTACTTGAAATACATTTTAACCAGATTTAAATATATTTAAAGACATGGTTTGAGCTATTGATTTAAATTATTAGAAGTTAAGAGACCTTAAACTATATACTTCAATATTTCCTACAGGTACCACTTATGTCTTTGGCAATTTTCATTGAACTTGATAATAACTTGAAAATTAATTACATTTTGTTTCCATTTTGTGTCTTATTTGCATCGTTTATCTAAAATAAAGCTGAATCTATCGGAAACCCTGGCGTATAATGATTTTTCTGAGTCAAATCAACTAAAAATATTTCTACAGGAAAAACCAGCTAAGTATACGACTTTCTTATTAATATCGTGAAATTACCCGTAATAAAATATACTTTTTTAATGTTTCATTATTAATTACAGTACAAGATAAGATAAACTATATAATTTAATGAATACAGACTATATTTTACCATATTAACACATAAAATAATACATCAGAATGTTAAAATGCCATTATCTCAAAACTTCTTTTTTGCAGATAGTCGGTATTTGCAGTAATACTCGTAGGACGATATGTAAAAGATTCTCTTCATCAACCAGCTTTAAGCCAGCATAATAGATACCAAGAACTTTAGGTACCTTCCTACATACAAGTTTGTTTAACCTATAATGCTATAACCAAATATGGAAGTAGATACCCCGAAATATCGAGCGCAAACATTGGTTTAGTTTTGAAAATCAGCGGCACTTGGATAAAACAAGCGGAAGCTGTCTTATAACAAGAAAAAATATGGAAATATATTGCGCTTGCGAACGAAAAAGAGACAGTATGGACAAATTCGTGAAGTTTTGTAAACAATATACCTACCTGATACTAAATATTTATTACAATTTCTAAATGGGTGTGAAATAAACTGACATAAAACATTTATTATCCTTTTATTATTTTGTTAGTGTCGTTATAGTGCAATACTCGTAATTTGCTCTTCATGCAGTGGACTTGACCATCATAATTTATCGATAAGTATCGATAATAATGTTAAGTACTACATCCCTAATCCCTTTCGTGCCACTATGTGGTACGACTTACTTCCGTATTGGACTTTTTAATGTGGTATGGCAAAATTGATCTATCGTTAAAACATTACTACGAATTTTATTACTGACGACATCCATATTCCTACGAAACCAGTATAAAATATTTATGTTAACCATTTTTATGAATCGTTAGGATAGGAATACTTATTAGCTGTCTGTAGATCGACGATAGTGTGGGATAGTGAGAGCAAAAAAATTGCACAGCTGGGTAGTAACTGTGAAGGTGCTTACAAATTCAACTTTAGTGTTAAATTTTATGATATTATTTGATGTTAAAAGAAAAACCTGCCATTTCCAGTAAGAAATTCTATTAGGTCACCCTAATCACCCTTAACGTCTATGGGAAAAGTTTTATGGGTAATTATTAAAACATGTCGCTGCCTAATTTGAAGCCAAAGGGGATCAAACAAGATCTCGGTAACGGGAAATTGTCTGAACACTTTGTTGCAAATTGTCTGAACTTGTTCTTCTGTCTGAATTGTTGTAGACATATAGGGAAAGATTCGATACCTTGGGAGAGTAATTTTATTCGTTTGCTCCTAATTATTTTTAGAAACTACGAGTATGAATGGGAGTTAGGCTGCATTTAAATTAGGTGCAGAATACACGGCGCTTCTCATTAGGAGTATTTAAAGCGACTAACAGACTAGCATTAATTATAATACTAGAACTTAGGTCCTGCGCTTGCGTCAAATCTGATGCAGCGGGGCCTCCTGTAATCGACGTAACTGATGTTGCAGTAGTCGAAAGCCCAGAAAAGGTGACGATCTGTCCGATGCCGACATGGAGGATGTCCCCTGATGGGGATATGGCATCCTGATATCACGCTCTAGATACGGACAAACAAAGGGGCTAAATTAACTTAATTATTAATAAACTTATTAACTTTGGTTGTAGTTTACCTTTTCTATTTAATTATTCGTAGGTAAGCTTTTCATGAAACATCATCGTTCACACTTCACATTTTCTTTTGCAGCATCTCGTCATAAAACGCAATAACAACTAGGCTAGGGTAGGGTAGGCACATACACAGTGCCTTAGTTAGTTTTCTTAAATATTATCTGCGGGCTTAAGATACTTAAGTGTAAGCTTTCATGAACAGTTTGTGCCTCGCCTACCACGTTAGGTCACCTAGTTTGGTGAATATGCACTCACTCTCACTCATACTCTTTACAGTGTTAATGATACTCTGTTTGACCACGTGTCTGAATTGTGGGTGAAGTTGACCCTTGATGTATATTTATAATTTCTTTTAAATACATCCTTACTTTCTGTGAACTCATGCTTTGTTTAATTAGTTGTATCGAACCTTGGTGTTAGTTTTAGGTTAAAACACCTGGCGAGCAGAATTTTCCTTTCCCTTCTAATTATTATCTCTGGAGATTTTATGCCAAATCATATAAGACAGACGTGTAGTGTCGCACTGTACAGGGAACTCACGGTCCCAAGTACGGAGTAGGTATCTCTCATTTCTGACTAGTCCTGGCAAGACCTTCAACATCAAGGGTGCGTTGCAACTCGCAGGCTATATACGAAACGCTCACGTACAATCACTATGCTTAACCACCCTGCGCAGTTTAGTTTGTTACAGGGTTTGATTAAAAAGTATGTTTCGACTCAAGCCGAATTGCAAAAGATATTCTTCGGAACCGAACAAACTATGAACATGATAGAATAAAGATTTTCTCTGATCAAACACAGAGTCAGCAAATATACATGAAAAATCTGCGTGAAGAACTTTCAATTAGAACAGAAAACGGAGAAACCGATCTAACAATTAAATATATCAGGGGACAACCAAAAATAGTATCTCTGCCAAAAAACGACAACAACAACAGCAAGGAACAGGCACCAATAACTCATCTGACCCAAACCCACCGTCACATTTAATTTTAAAAAGCTACAATGACTTAAAACCTTTAAAGGGTTCTATAAATTTCTTTTACACTAACATCAGGAGCCTGGTAAAACATGGAAAGCTGGACGAGCTAAGGTGTATAATCGGTCAAATAAGTAGACAATTCCATGTGATACTCATAACTGAAACCTGGATAAAGTCTGAAGAAGAAGCAAACTATCTCACAATACCGGGTTATATACACTACCATAACTACAGAACGAATAAGAGGGGAGGAGGAGTATCCATTGCAGCGTTAACTCATCTGCAGAACAACACTGTCGGTTAAACCGCTGAATTTTTTAATTACTGATTTTAGTTTCTGCGCCATCTAACGCATATTACTTGAACCTTTTTCCTTCAGGGTTCATGGTCACTTGTGTTTTCTGCTATCGTTGTCAGGTGTCTCTAGGACTTTTACGTCTTCCCGATAGGTGGCGTCCACAACTTAGGATCTCTGGTACGGCCTCGGTACATACAGTACTCTTAGCGTATTTGTACTGGTGAAATATAAAATGGACAATTTGAATTTAAAAAGGACAATTCGAATTTTTCAAATATGATTGGTGCAAGGTTCTTTTCGTAGGTCAGTTTGAAAGATAGAAAACTGGGAGCGTCAGAAGCAGTTGACATTGGTCAAGAAAACACCTACTTTCGTGTATTCGGGACTGTTTATTTATACCAGCTTATTGAAGAAATAAGGAGTCGTATTCTTCCTTTCGTGCTAAAAACTGTGTGTGTGTCTGGAGTGCGTTTCATGCAATGTAGATTCCTTTGGCCGCCAGCACAAAGTGAGATTGTGTAAAGGCAAAGGAGGTTCCAAATCCCCAAGGTGGGGAACGCCGTAGAGGCGCGTCAAGCTTCGTCTTCCATCGATTTTGATTTCATTCAAAGGCCAGCCGTCGAGAACGTGTTGGGTAAGCATTGGTTGTATAAGTCTCTAGTCTGTTCATAGTTGCATCAAGTAGTACCGTAGTTCTTACCTTTATTTTTGTCGTAGCCTTCTGGTGCGGGAACTCAACCCGGCGCTTGCCTTAACGGGGTACGAGGACCCACTCCGTCAGCTCGTCACCCTGTGGTTGAAGCTTGTGCCCACGATTCCTGTGTGCCATCACTGCGGGACTAATACTCCCGGACTGCGGAGTTCGTACAAGGGAGCCTATCTGATGTGAATCAACGTATCATCGCGGCGGGTCAACTACAGCTCCTTTGATGTCAGGGAAGTCTCCGGAAACCTACTAATCTGTTACCTTTTTTAGTACGAATAAGTTGTGTAACCGCGGTTTGGATCTAGTAATGCTATAGTGTACGCCCACGCTTACTGATCCTTGCACGAACTGAGCGCAGGGCGCAATCCTTAGATCGAGATTTCAATCATCCGATTGCACCATTCTCAAAATTCTTAAAGGCATCAGCACGCCCACGCGATACATACCTTTCGTTTCTCCTTTTTTCGGCTATCGTCACCACAATCATCTCATCTCATATCATCCGCAATCCGGTGTTCTATTGCCCACCTTCGTGGTCGAGGGTTTTTACGATCAGATGCGTTTCTTTGACGCATCGTGCCCTGTGTCGTGGTTCTGTACGGTTCGCGAAGCCGATTGTGCGACTTTTACCTAATAGTAAAAACCCATTTGGGATCGACTTGGTTACCGCGAACACGTCGTTGGATTTTCCTAATCTTCTGTTAAAAATGTATAAGTGTTTCGGAAAGAACTAATAAAATTACGATCGTATTGTTGTATGTGTTTATCATTTAAATTTATCACTGCACCATATATGTACGGAATAACATTAAACACAACATTATACAAGGACAATACATAAATGGTAATAACTACCTATGGCTACACTCGGATAAATTAAATCTAAATATTGGGTTGGTATATAAACCCGGCGCGATACACATGGAAACGTTTTTAGAAGATTTTGAAGGACAACTGCCTCAGAACAAACCAACGATTATCTTTGGCGACTTTAATATCAATTTACTAGTGAAAGACAAAGTTTCCAAAACCTACATAGACATGCTCAATGAAAACGGATACAAGACTATGAATAAAATTGAGGAACAATATTCAACTCGCGAAACAACTACAACAAAAAGTATTTTGGACCATATTATAACGAACGTGAAGGACAAGTTTATCCAAATAGCTTTAATCGACTCTTCCCTATCGGACCATAAGCAAATTATTCTAGGAATGAAGAAATGTATATCAAAGAAGAAAAAATCGCACAAAAAAGTACAGTATGAAGCAATGGACTACAAAATTCTTAATGAATTAGCGGAAGAAGAGCTCTTGAATTTGAACCATACTGAAAATCAAAGTATTGAAGATCTGCACATTGCAATAAGGGGATTAGCTAAACGTAGCACTACCTTAAAAACTAAGATATCTAACCCACCAAAGGAAGACTGGATCAACAAAAACATAATTGAAAATATTAATAAACGAAATGAACTGTAGATAAAGTTGAAACAGTCCCCAAAGTGCGCAGAGATATCGTCAAGTTTTAGAGTTCAACGAAATAAAACTACCATCCTTATAAACAAGACTAAAAACAAATATTATAACGATTGTTTTGAGAAATGTAAAAACGAACCTAAGAAAATGTGGGAACTGATAAATTCTTTATCTATCAATAGACATAAATCACACTGCAAAACTAATTACGACATCTGGTGTCCTAACTAATGACATAGAAATTTGCGAACAATTCAATTACTTCTTCGCAACGATTGGTCCACATCTAGCTAACCAAATACCTGCTCATTATCACAGTAATAGATATCCGGTGGCAAACCTTAATACTCACGTAATAAATAATACGGGCCTTTCTGTTTTCCAACTGTGTACCGAAGAAGAAGTTGAAAAAATTATAAATAATCTGGATACAAACAGCAGCTTAGGCATAGATAAAATAACGACTAAAGCGATTAAATGTATAAAACAGTACATAATACCAAAACTAACAATATGCATAAACAACTGCCTAAAAAA
Organism: Epinotia demarniana; assembly: GCA_945867215.1. Taxonomy (NCBI): domain Eukaryota; kingdom Metazoa; phylum Arthropoda; class Insecta; order Lepidoptera; family Tortricidae; genus Epinotia; species Epinotia demarniana. The sequence goes on along the minus strand of OX244259.1, from coordinate 32,033,766 downwards.
TGGTCCTTTTCCAGATTGCGTAAAAATCGCTAAAGTCACACCTATTTATAAGTCAGGTTGTAAAACGGATCCTGGGAATTATCGACCAGTGTCAGTTCTGTCAATACTCTCTAAAGTCATAGAGAAAGTAATACACACCCGTTTGAATAACTATCTAAAAGAAATAAATATCCTTTCTAATAGTCAATATGGTTTTCGGTCCGAATCTAGTACCATGTCCGCAGTGATTGATTTAACTACTAAAATAAAAACAAATATAGATACCATAAAATTTTGTCTAGGGATTTTTATCGATCTTTTGAAAGCATTTGACACGGTCAGTCATCCACTATTTTTAGAAAAACTTAAACATATAGGCATCACCGGCACTGCTCACAAAATTATGGAATCTTACTTAAGCAACCGGTGTCAAATAGTGAGAATAGGTAATGTACAAAGCAGTCCCCAAACTATTACCTGCGGCGTCCCGCAGGGATCGATAGTTGGCCCTCTCCTGTTCTTAATTTACATCAATAGCATATGTCAAGTACCTTTGCACGGAGAGATAAGCACATACGCAGATGACACTTGTATTTTATATTTCGGACAGTCTATAAAAGATATTATAACATTAGCACAAGAAGACCTCAATAACCTTAATGAATGGTTCCAGTTCAATTTACTCACTATTAACATAGCCAAGACCAGTTATATATTATTCAAGTCAAAAAATAAAAAAAATACTGAAGACATGGAACTGAAAATCAATCAAACACAATTAAAACAATCTAGTGAAGAAATATATCCTGGCCTAATATTGGACTGTGACTTATCATGGAAACAAAACATAAATAAAATACGATCAAAACTCACATCTTTAAGAGCCTGCCTCTACAATACAGCACATTGTCTTCCCCGCCGGGTACGTTAGGCGATTTATAATTCACTAGTAAAATCCCATTTAAACTATTTAGTTGAAACATGGGATAGTGCCACTAAAACTACTCTTAAAAATCTCCAAATCGATCAAAATAAAATAATTAAAACACTCTTCGGTTATGATTACTTAACTTCTAGTCGCAAAATTTATCTAGAAACAAAAATATTAAATCTTAACCAACTTTACTTTAATAATACCTGTCTGTTGATTCGCAAAATAATAGATAACAAAATCCACTCTCAACTAAGTTTTACAACTAAATTACAAAAAGGCTTACGACCTCTACGTAATTCTAACGATCTTTGTCTCCAACCAGCTAGAACCAAATGTGGCAAAAAAAAAATAGGTTATGAAGGGGCACAGTTTTACAACAGCCTACCTAAAGATATAAAACAGTGCAAAAATTACAATACTTACAGGCGAAAACTATTGGACTACGTAATTGATAATATCTAAGTGCGGCCCTGGCAAACATTCCACATGGGAACAAAAGATAATGCACTATTAAGAGAAATATTGTTGCTCAACTCAACGTGCATGTGTTTAAAGTTGAAAGTGCAATACGACTAAAGTGTAAAGGATAAATGACTTCGCAACAGTTCTTAGTAAGTGAGAAATAAGTAACTTGTAGTTAATTTTGACATACCCACATGTTTATAAATTATAATTGTACAACTTTACTGGTTTCGTATGACTATTTTTACATTTACATGTAAGAAATGCTCGTGCACGACATGTTCTGGTTTTTTATTTTGTTAAGTATTATAAATATTATAATCTGTTAGTTACCTGCATGCTCACTCATACTTTATGTTTTATCTTGTATTTTCTCTATTTAAGTGAAATGTTAAATTTCTTTTGAGAAAAATAAATTCTTTAACCACAAAACAAAAGACTTCCTGATGAAAAGGCTATAGTCGGACTTCCATACATTTTCGACCTTTGAATGTAGAGAATGGTTTTTTTGTGGTTATCACCACTAATGGGGTCTATTATTTAGCCCAAGTTTCAGCTTCTTATGTTTGACAGTTTCTGACTTATGTCACTTATACGGTTTTCAGAAAATAATGTTTTTCTTGTAAACTACCCACACAATTTGTTTGAAATTATTTGTCCACATTCTATTAACTAAGACCCATCTTTACAGAAGGTATAATATACCTTGTTTAAAAAAAGGAAATAAAAAGAAACGAAAACTTCAAACTTTTTTTATGTGTTACGAGCTAGCGACACCTACTCGTAGTCTGTGTATATATAGGCATACTGTACATTCTAAAAAGACATTTAATGACGTACACAAACTTCTGATTTCTAAATTGGTTTTCTTATCAATCCTTCACGTTAGTTGTATATAAGATTTTGAAAAATAATTACTGTATAAGTTTACATCAGTAGAGAACTAGTAGTAGATGAACTTAGTGTTTTTTGTTTTCCTTTGAATTTTTTCAAATATTTATTGCAGTTTTTACTTTTTTTATTTCCGCTTACACTACATGGATCCTTCTTCTTCTTCTTCAACTTAAGAGCTCTGCTCTTGTCGGTGGAGTAACCGCCATTCAGCTCTACGCTCTACCACTGCTTTGAGCTCCTGATACGACACTACATTGACCTTCTCCTTGACCTGGTCCATAAAAGCACGTCGCGGCCTTCCTCTGCCTCTTCTTTCCTCTATTTTCCCTTCGATTATAGTTTTTATGTAAATGTCATGTCGTAACAGGTGCCCCAACATATTTCCTCTTCTATTTTCAATCGTCCTTAGCAAGGATCTCTTCTCTCCGACTAAATCCAAAACCTCTTCATTCGTTCTTCTTTCCGTCCAACTGATTCCTTCCATCCTTCGCCAACACCACATCTCAAAGGCACTTAATCTTTCTCGGTCTCGCTGGGTAAGTGTCCATGTCTCGCAGCAATACAACGCTATGCTACATGGATCCATTTTATAATAAAACAATTTGCAACAGAGAATAATGATGACCTAAAAACTAAAATGTCTGTGTATATATAGGTATATCCAGAGACATTTTAGTTTTAGGTATGAAGTACCTAATGCAAAAAGTTGAAACTTACGCAAGTAGTAGACAAAAATATCAACCAATTTATGAACAAAAACTGTAGGTGACGCTAGCTCGTAACACATAAAAAAAAGTTTGAACTTTTCGATTCCTTTTATTTCCTTCTTTTTTTAAACAAGTGATATTAATATTGTCTGTAAAGATGGGTCTTAGTTAATAGAATATGGACAAATAATTTCAAAAAAATTGTGTGGGTAGTTTATGAGAAAATCATTTTTTCAAAAACCGTATAAGTGACATAAGTCAGAAACTGTCAAACATAAGAAGCTGAAACTTGGGCAAAATAATAGACGCCATTATGTGTGCTTACCACAAAAAAATCCATTCTCTACAATCAAAGATCGCAAATGTATGAAAGTCCGACTATAGCCTTTGTTTCAATGAAATAAAATTTTTGCGATTACGCGAAAAACATTCAATAAAACGTTTTTTGGTAAAAACAAGGGCAACCCTTTACCTTTCTTGCTCATGTCACAATGTTCATTAGGGATAAAATAGTAGGTACCTATTTTAGTTTCCTTTACCGTACCTGGCTTAAATCGAACTGAACCGGTTTATTACATAAATTAAATGTAGCCTACCGAACGAGCTAAGCAAAGTATACACAGCCAAATCAGGTTCAGGTTACCGTCGAAGCTTGTCAAGGGTTCTGACGGCTAAGTTCTAGTTGCCCTTTTCAACCCTTCGCTGTATAAACTTCAGAAATGGATATAATGCTTCGTTTTCTTAGGTACCAGGCAACCTTGGCCTCGAGCGATTGGGGATAAACTCGCACCAAAATAGCGTTGTGCGGACAAAGATTCTAGACATAATTTATGTACATAAATCCTAGCGGGTCAAGAACATTTTGGTTTATGAAGATTTAACCTTAATTTGCTGGTAAGGTAAAATATTATTATTTGCTGTGTGTTTGTACATATGTCGTCGGCCGATCGTAAAATCCGCCATTATCGTTAGAAATTTGCCATTTAACTTTAACTTCCTAGGTATGTTATGATGAAACGCCGGCATTTCATGATTGGGCTAAGCCAGTGACGTTAAGGCTGATTAGGAAGTTCCTAGGCATATCGTGAAACTAATTTTTGTTTTAAAGGCGAAATAAGTTGAATGAAGCTACATACGCGACACTAAAGTAGCACTAGGCGGCGCAACATTATCGTAATTCACCCCAGAAACACACACCACTACATTTCATGCACACCATATCACTTTACAGCGGCAGGTCACTCACCCTGTGTTTTTTTTCTTTGGTGACATTATAAATTTAAATCAGTCCATAGAGCAAGCAAAATCGTCAAAACATCCTATTGAAAAATTACATAAACTTGACAGTTTCTTAGGGTTCATTTTGGTATGTGAAATATGTGCTATTGATTAGTCAATGTTATGTTAGATTGGCATGGTTATAGGAACTCTATCAGATTTTCGCTAAGGTGCAAGATTGCATGAATTTATGAACCGAATAACATGCATTGCTAACATAAGTAAAAGAACATTGAGTAACTTTGTATGACACAGTTAAATCAATGCAAAGTTTCGAGCTGGCTTTTTAGGGGGGGGGGGGGCTTGAGCCTGGAGGATTACCTACCAAAATTTCAAAATTCATGTTAATAGCTAAACAACTCACAATTGAGGGGCCATTCAGTGATCACGTCAGTCAGAATGGTTGAGCTTTGCTAGTATTTGTACCTTATTTAGGTCATACTTGTTTTACTTTATGGTTTGTCAGTTACGTAGTGAGAATATCTAATAGAATATGAAGTAGTATTTATAATAGTACGAGTAAGTATAAAATATCATCCTACATTTGTTTACTATTGTTAAGGTATAAACCATTTACTAATCAGATATCAGAACATGTCATACTTGTTTTACTTTTTATATATGAAGTAATATTTATAATCGTACAAGTATAAAATATCATTTGTCTAGTGTTGTTAAGATATAAACCATTTACTAATCAGACATCAGAACATAATTATCCTAGAGAGCCCCAAAAAAGATTGCATATTAATAAATTTTTAGGACTTTTCATTCACTGTTATTGACGCACCTACTTGGTGACGCTATGATTGTGATCTACGATTATTAAGTACAGTATTCATAATATCTATATTATAGATTTTGTACAGCGGTTTCACTTAAAATAATCTATGAATCGCTAGTCAGTTTCTGGGATACAAGCAGACTCTTACGTTTAATTAAGTATGCAGGTATTTTTTTGTGATAAAAAAGAATAAAAAATATTTGGGGTAAGTTTTTAAACAAATTAGGACCTCTCAACTGAAAATATAAAGAATAAAGGATAAAATTTATTTACACTTTAAAAATACATACAGCTATTATATACTTATACAAAACCAAGGCAAATCAAAAAGGCATGGCAAGACTTAGAAGTCTGGTTTACCATTATCAATATTATCATCATATCAGTGGAAAGACGTTGTGATATGCAAACGTGTTCATCTACACGTATGTAGAGATCAAGCGAGTACAACATTAAGAGAGATAAGTGCTGTCCACCGGATAAGGGATTTCCTCTTAAAACACGTAGCTGAAATGATATACTCGTATGTAGGCGAAGATATTGTAACGAGAAGGATTAGAAGACATTTATACTTGTGAACAAACTATTTTCAACCGCTACTAAGTGTATCCTTAAAGAACACCCCTTCGCAACCCCAAGACAACGCATACCACAACGTCCACAGCTGGTCATAGGCTCCTTCAAAGAGTGTACCTCCTGCATGCATCGGACTCCTGCGACATTTGCCGCCCGTGACATTTGATCACTAGGCTGCTGAAGTACATAACGTGTTTAAAGATGAGTCTGGCCTAGGTATTGTCCAAATTGGAGATGCCTTATATCACTATTTGTGAGCTACGTGCTGAAGTTACGTCACTTCGTGACGCGGTCACAGTGAGTAGGTTGCTCGAAGCAACTGATTTGGATTCGTGTTTGTATGCGCATGCAACCGAGTGCCGCCATGAGTCACTGACGTCGAGCAGGCTGCCTCGCCCCCTGCACTTTGCGCCACGCGTCCTGCCGGCCCGCGTCCCGCCGCCCCGTCGTCTGCCTCAGCTATGGATGTGACTTCATGTCCTAGTGCGTGGATACCTCGACGCGCTTATGCTGTTGTTCCTGCTAAGGCTGCTGCAAAACGACTGGCTGATCCTCTACCAACGCAAACGACTACTACAGCGATCAGTAGACTACTACTACGGGTAGAAAGAACGGCGACAAGGACGGCTTCATTTCCACTGACGGAAAGAAGAAGTCTATGGTACTGCGTCGGCTGGTTTACTAAAGCCCGCGTTCTCGCTGACATTATTACACGTGACTCGTCTGCACTAAACGACCAAAACCGAACAGTTCGTCGAGTACTTGCGCTTGAAGACCAAGTTCACCCTGAGGGTCGAGCGGTTGGAGTCCCGCCACAAAGCCAGTTGCAATTCTTATGTGTTGAGAGTACCAACTGAAAACCTGTTGAACTTCATGAAGGAAGATAGTTATTCTGTAAAGTATTTATAAATATTGGGCATGTTTCCTGAAGCAGATAGAAAAATGTATATGGAAAAAAACATATAAATATGTATAGAAAATATAGAAATACAAATTATTTGTTCTGCAAATAGGCCACAAGGGCACTTTTACATGTCAAACGGTAATTTACAATTAAAAAAAATAATCTTACAATAAAAGATGATCATTAGTAATCCAATGGACAGAGTAAGGCAATTTAAATATCTGGGCCACGTCGTTGCGGCCGATCTTAAAGATGACAGCGACATCGAACGTGAGCGCAGGGCGTTATCGGTACGTGCGAATATGATAGCTCGAAGGTTTGCGGGTTGCTCCAGAGATGTGAAGGTCACACTTTTTAGAGCATTTTGTACCTCCCTCTATACATGCAGTCTATGGGTCAAGTATTCGCTACGTGCCTATAACGCCCTCAGGGTTCAATATAATAACGCGTTCCGGGTGATAGTGGGACTGCCTCGCTTCTGTAGCGCATCGGGGATGTTTGCGGAGGCGCGCGTGCAATGCTTCCATGCTACCATGCGTGGGCGCGCCGCATCCCTGATGCGTCGGGTGCGGGACAGTCCCAATATCATCCTGAAAATGATAGCGGACAAGCCTGACTGTCCTATAAAACCTGCACTGTGCGGGACTACATGTACCCACCAGCATCATACAGTGGTAGCAATTTTTAGTTTGTAGTTTTAATTAGTATATGTTCTAACCCTGTAATTTAAGTCTACCAAGTACTAATACTAATACGATATGTGTCAAAGTTACACGAAATAAATTATTTGAATTTGAATTTGAATTAGAACATTGATCAACTGACTCAACAATGTAAGGGAAAACTGTTCGGAGCTCCTCCAGTACCATTTTAGTTTGTCTTGCTTCATTGAGACTAGAAATAATGAGTACTGATTATCATGTATCATAAAATTATGAAATCAAATTAGCTATCTACATAAGTAATTTTCAAATAGGCAGGACATCGTCATAGGTAAGACACTGCTTACATCGAGTCGCTTTCGCTTGGTTGTGATAAGTCGAAGTCATCAGTACATTGATGATGATCAGGAAAACGTTGATCAACGCAATTAACAACATCGGGGAAACTCTTCGGAGCTCCTCCAGTACCACGTCAGGTGAAGCTGGTTCATTGCGACATCTACAAATAATAATATAGGTTAAAACCGAGAGTAGCTGTGAGTGTGTGGCTGGCTACACGTTGGAAAGCCCTCTGGAGTAGCAAGCGTCCATAGGCTTCGATATCTGCTTACCATCAGGTAAACCTTATGCTGATTTGCAAATGACGTAGTATACAAAATATATATCGAATAGGTACGAACGAATACTAAGTACCTCTGTATACATACTGTACTGACTGCCGTGCTCCCTGGGTGGCCCCTAAATTGCGATTCATGCTTACAATAAGTAATGAACTATTGAATTATTCAAATATTTCTACGCATGAGATTAAAAATGATATGTCATTTATTTAATATATGTCACCAAGCTCTGCTCGGGTAGAAAAGGATATTTTTTTTTCAGATATTAGACCTATCTTTAGTATAAAGTGTATACAGTTATCGTCTAAAGAAAATAAATATTTATAATTATGGATAAAACACGTCAATTCTAAAATAAATTCCTATTCACAGGGGTTATGATTTGAATATGTATAATACTAACCCTATTAGTAATAGTAATTCAATTTTACTTACCCATTGAGGTTCATTAGCTTTGCCTTTTGTAGTTAGGCATAGATAGCAACTTTCTTTTTTGCTTGTTCGGCATCAATCAATCGTTTTTGAACACTTGCTCTTTGTTTACCTAACTCACAAGCGAGAGTGGAACACACTTCTTATACTTAAGACTTGAATATTTTTTATATTTCTTCAGGCGAGAATGGAGCGGAGCCTATTGCATGTCAGTCTTGACATATAAAAACACATTTTAGAGTTCCGTACCCCAAAAAGAAAAACGTTGGAATGTCGTTGTTTGTCAACTGTATGCAATCCCTTAGATCTATGAAAAAAAAAACCTCAGTTCGTAACTGAGAATTTTAATGTACACTGTTGAGGGAATCGAAACCTTTCCGGTCACAAAGAATCATGTTTGGCAACAACTAAGACCTTCCATTACAAGTTAAGGAATAGGTTTGAAAACCGTAAATTTATAACTACCTAGTTATAAATTTACGGTTTTCAAACCTATTCCTTAGGCATTCAAAATTCTAATAACCAGCGTAAACGGGCACCAAAACGCTGGTAAACAATTCGCGACGGACGTTAAAACAGACATGCAAAATTTGCGAGTGCGGTACGGAACCCTCGTACGCGTGTCCAGCTCGCACTTGACCAAGTGGCAAGCAGAGTATAAAAGCAGCACTACGAGTATATACTGTCTGATCTAGTGAACTCCTGCCTGAGAGTAGGTAGGTTAAGAAAATGAAACAATTCAGTACTTCATTTGTTTGTTTTATACCACAAGAATATAATTTTATGTGTAATTAATAATTATGTCATACAATGGCATCATCAAATATAAAAATAAGCAATATCTATTATTTTACTTTTATAGACTTGTAAATGCAAATGTAGGGGAAAGAGGGTAACAGTGGATCACTTTTTTTGAAGCTCCACAAATCCCAAGTTTATGTCTAAATAATCAATCTATGATAATTAACCACAAAATACGTCCCTAATCTACAAAAACAAGTGCAATTATTGGCAAAAACGGCATAAACCTACAAATTTTTTTAAAAATGGGAAATGATCCACTGTGACCCGTGGATGGGTCACTTTAGATCTTTTCATGGGTGACAGGGAACGGCTTGGGGTACACTGGATCTATTAAAAAAAAGTTTAATAAAATAGTACTTTTTTACATAATTATCTATTTATTTATATTCTTAGACAGCCTTCTAGCACAGTCTTAAAAAAAATAAGAAAATTCTTACAAATTGTGCTGGTATAAAGAGACCTCAACTAATCAACATTTTGTTTAAATGAGCAATAGTTTTTCTCCCATAATTTCCATAAAGCTCTCTTCTCTATTCAAATAAAGTATAAACATATTCAGAAGCCACGCGTTTGCTTGTGTGCGTTAATCATCACAAGTGAGAATTATAGCGATTAATCCGCTGTGACCCGTGATCCGCTGTTACCCACTCTCCCCTACCTATACGTGTTCCATATGAATACGTTGCTATTTTAGCTGCATTTATGTATTACAAATATTTGCTACCTACATGCTTCTTCTTCTGCATTTGACTCTAAAACTCACTCAGGTCTGCCAGGAACCTGCCTAGCGGGCGCCTACACCGTACCGTAGGCGCTTTCCGCTATACAACGGGGGAAAACCACGGGATCCGCTGAAACAATCACTCGTGTCGTATTGAGCGTAGCGCGTAGCAATTCTTGCTAATGAATCAGTTAATAACATGGAGTTGAAGTGTAGTTATTCGGTATCTTAAAGAACTGTATCCAATCGGGTAACTATGTTTCGTCTTGAATTGATCACATTAACAATATTCTGACAATGTATTTCCACAATTTCAATTCGTTGGCACTGCTTATTTTTGAGGAAGAAAGCACGACAATTTCATTGGACGGCTTCTTTATTACGGCGGAATCGTAATATAAATCATAATCGCCTTAGTTTTTACAACGATACGATGTTCCTTGTAGTTATACGGGTATTATTTTATTTATTCAAATTCACTTGCAACATCAATAGTGTCTCAGACTACATAAATGACAAATGTCAAACCTACCCATAGGTATGTCAGATGTTATGACAAATACACACACGTACACGGTGTACGACATAAGACAACTTGCCCTGTGTGATAAAAAAAAATCCACATACTAAAAAGCGTATTAGAACTTTTTTGATTAAGAACGAGATCTACGAGGAAAAATATGAAAAATCGGGTTGTAATGGTAGGGTTTGAACGTAATATTGGGTTTAATAGTAGCACTTACGACAAAAAACCTATTTTAAACGTTTAACCAACCACATAACCATCTATTAATTTTCCCTGAAAATGTATTATTATCATGTGGCTGGTATTAAATTAACGAATTATACAATTGTCAAAATGAAAAAATTGCGACAGACGTCCTTCCAGACCGAGACCGCATGGCCACCTGCCTACTAAAATTCAAGCGAAATGACTTACGCTCACCCGATGTCAGCGTGATTTTGTATTCATGTGCTTAATTTCACTAATACACGATTATAAAAAAATAAATGAGCGCACTTGTTTGTCACATATATAATAAGGAATAAAATGATACAAAAATAAATACTAAAAATTTACTAGGAAAAAAATGGTTGAGCTTATTAGTCAACTCGACCTACCGCAAAACGCAAAATCAGAACTGACTTTGCGATCCTAATCTATCGAGGCAAATGAATCAAATCGTGTTTTGGGCCTCATATGCAGTAGCAAATATCTTCAAATATCATTTAAATAAGAAACTGTCACAATTTATGTAGTTTTCGCGTAATAAAGTAAGACATTCGAAGCCCCATTCTACTCCCTTCCTCAAGATGCCTCACCTTAAGCAGTAACGCTGCTAATGAATAAACGTTTTTTCCTTTAATTTAAAAATTTATATCATGAAACGCCGCTATATCGTTCAATACTCACCATTATACGTAAGTATATATAAGTCCAAAATAGAAGTAGGTAAATGAAAAAAAATAAGGAGTGCGGACTGATAATCTCCAGCAAGTCGACGCCACCCCGCTGCGCGGGATGTCTATTTCTGATCTGAGGGACACAAGTGAACCCTGACTTAACTGACCTAAGACAGAGTTCGCTTATGACAAGACATTTTTATCCGCCCTGATTATTGGCTCCCAACAAACACGGCCGCCATCGCATACGCAGCGCCTTCAGTGGCCAAGAAAGAAACCTTTTTTACGATGTGCCCGGTATAGAGCTAGGAATATCGACGAATGTGTTGCTCTAATCGATCTGCCGTATTGTTCATCAGGCAAATCGTGATAAGCCTATATGTATACGTCCCAGCCAGCCTATAGACCCCAGTGCGGGTTGGGGGCTTGAATTTAGGTTAGGGACAAAATAGCTGAAATGAGTCAAGTGTAGGTATACAGTTTTGTTCAAATTGTTCCGCTCTTTCGATTGATTTGTGATATAAGAGTGACTTAGCAAATTGAATCCCATAGCAAATGAGAGTCTCTATACTAGATGTACTTAACTAGGAAAAATTTAAATACAGCTTCTTAAAATGTGATACGTAAAATAGCCCGTGCATGAAAATACGACTTTCCATTGCCAACCAATAAACAATGTCGCTTAGTTGCATTTAACGATGTTTTAAACCAATACTTAGTTTTGATGAGATCCTTAAGATACTGGGAAAAAAATACCACTCGATTTCAAATCATAGTAATGGTCTAAATATTACCTACGTATGGATTCCGTTTTCTATTCCATGTTTTTTACACCAGGTATTAATTTATACATTTATGTATTTAAAATGTTCCCCCGGCCACAGTACTAACAATATCGTAATACGGTAATTATCACTATAATGTCAAAAGCCAACCATGTTAATGATTTCTGTAGCAATCCGGAAAAAATATCGGAATGATGTACGACTCGGGTGGGATTCGAAATGGCAAAAGATCGATAGGGGTCCAAGAGGTCGGCTGATTGATTACACTACTGGAGGCCTTCGCAAATAATCACATTTGTCAAAACGCGACGAAGAGGTTATTATTACTTATTTAATCAAATTCGTAATTCGGTTGAATAAACCAGTTCCGTAAGTGTTGTAAGCGGTAGGTTAGTAGACATCATCATCATCATCAGATCTATATTTATGAGCCTACCTCTTATTAGGGCAATAATCGCCATTCCGTTCGCTTCTCTGCCAATGTGTATTATTCTACGTTGGGAAATGAATGTGGTGGTTTCCCCACTTGCATTTCACCCCGTCAATTCAAAACATTTCGAAGGAAGTGCAAATTACAAAAAATAACATAATATTACTTTTGAGGTAAAATCCCATAGTCCTCGAAGCACACATTTTAAGACAAGAAAGCAAAGGTTTCGGACTATCACTTTCTTTATTAAACAAATCTGTTAAAGAGCACCGTTGATGTGAACTATACCTAGTATGGATATAACATTTTTGCTCTATGGCACTTTTGTAACGACACATCATTTGTTGGATTCCGTTAAGTATTGACGGGTATTGAGTATGGTTAGAGCTCCCGTTGCACGAAACCCTACCTCACAAGGTGGCAGAACAGAAATGCAATATAGTGATAGATACTACTTAGGAACACTGGATTTTAGTTGGTTGCCATAGCATATCCTGGAAGAACTATAAATTTTTTCATCGTCGTATCGCTTTTTTGATCGAAAATTACATCATAGGTGGCAGATCGAAACGTTTACTCATCGAAAGAGACACATTTGGAGATAAAAACCCGCATTGGTTGCCAGCCCAAACCCTGGCAGGTTTCAAGATCAGCCACGTTTTATGAACCCCAAAAATGGGGTCAATTACCTCATCAGGTGGCAAGATGAAAATGATGCAGATCGATTGCCTTAGACGTGCCGTTCACGAATATATATTAGGGTTGCCTGCCTTCAGCTTGGCAGTTTTACTGGTCAGCCACCTCAAACAATGTATGTGAAAATCTTGTAATAACGAGAAATTCGTGTATTTATGCTATGATTTAATAAAAATCAGGATATGAAATTAAAGTCAACGTACTTGCGTCTTATGGTGTTGAAATAATAGGGTAAATGTACCAGTTTTTGTTATTTCTCATTAATATTTCTTGAAATATTGAAAGAAGTGATGTTGCCTGTTACGTTCAACGTGATATAGCATTTTTGTGCTACAAACATATTTATTTTGTAGAAATTATATGAAATAATGAATCAATTTTATTTCAAATATGGGAAACGTCATGCAGTTATCTTAATTCAAGGTTAGTATTCAAAGTTACCTCTACACTAGAACAGTACAACATAACATACACAAGTAAGATTTTTTGATATATATATACCTTTAGAAGAAGATGCATATAATTGCATCACTTGCAATTTTTTTTAGGTACACGTACAAAGTGTACAAAAATAAAACAATACAAACATATATATAAGTTTTTTATTCTAGGGACACTTAAAAACTTAAAAAGTTATTCTTCGTCAGAAGAAGAAACACAACTAATATTTAATTCATCTGATTCATTGTCATCCATACTAATAATGTCGTTGACTTGTAGTAGAGTGGGATCTCCTTCGTACCACAAAATATCATAGTTATTTTTATTATTTAGAACCCATCCGCATTCAACAGGATCATATAAAAACAAGATGGTTTTGTAGCATTGCGCCACATTGAGCTCACAAGCAGTTGAGTGTCCTTAGTAAATGTTGTTTTAAACTTTTCCAACATGGCGGTAGAGTTGCAGCATTGAAATTTGTAATTTTTTTCATGAATTTTGATGTTTGCGTTATATTTCCATATTTCAAGATATATTAATACCCGTGTAGTGTCGGGTACCCGTGTGGTGTCGAGACCCGTGTGGTGTCGGGTTAGAATTTCACCACCCCCTTTCTTCCCGTGGGTGTCTTAAAAGTCGACTAAGGGACCAGGGTTGAAGTGTGTTGTAGGCGATAGGCTAGCAACCTATCACTACAATATCACATTTTGTCGATATTTTATACCCACATCAATGCTAAAAGTGGCGCTGGAACATACGTTTCATGTGATCTGCCTACCCCTTTTGGGAATAAAGGCGTGAATGTATGTGTATGTATGTATGTATGTATTAATGAGAAATGACCAAAACTGGTACATTTACATAAGACGCAAGTACGTTGACTTTAATTTAATATCCTGATTTTTATTAAATCATAGCATAAATACACGAATTTCTCGTTATTCCAAGATTTTCACATACATTGTTTGAGGTGGCTGACCAGAAAAACTGCCAAGCTGAAGGCAGGCAACCCTATATATTCGTGAACGGCACGTCTAGGGCAATCGATCTGCATCATTTTCATCTTGCCATCTGATGAGGTAATTGACCCCATTTTTGGGGCTCATAAAACGTGGCTGATCTTGAAACCTGCCAGGGTTTGGGCTGGCAACCAATGAGGGTCTTTATCTCCAAATGTGTCTCTTTCGATGAGTAAACGTTTCGATCTGCCACCTTATGATGTAATTTTCGATCAAAAAAGCGATACGACGACGAAAAAAATTATAGTTCTTCCAGGATATGCTGTTGGGGCAGTTTAGTCAGAGTAGCTACTCACGTAAATCCAGCGGCGCTTTCTCCTCGTTGTTTCTTGTCTGGATTTCAGGATTGTAGCCACCCCAGCTGGGACCCAAACACTTCACACATAGGCACTGGTTTTATGAATGTCCAGGTTGATGATGAAGCAAGATGCAACAGTCTATGTTGGTAAAAGGTAATTTTAATTCGCGAGCGGCTCGGACGCGTGCGTTTTGTATCGCAACGGTAGCAAGAGTTTTTTTTAACCTCCAGATGGCGCTGTAGAGCACCGGACAAGGCTTTGGAATTCAACGCAAAGTTGCCAGCTCCGAAAAACTAGCCCCAAAATACAAGGAAAATTATTCTTTACAAATAGTGTTGTCTTGTATACATGAGAAAAAAACTTATTACCGTATTAATTAAAATAAAATAAGTAAAAATTGTTCCTCGTCGGAAAATGCCGCTCACCTTAAAAGCACGTAGTGTCTTTTAAAGAATCACGAAGGTTTAACAAAATAAACTAGAACTATGCCTAAACTTAATTGCTAATAGGTATTAAGAATCGTAACGATTTCGACTTATTCTAACGGTAGGGGACATACTTTGACCACCGGTCGTTTATATATTGTATTCCCACCTTTCAATGTCACTACGCGCGTGACTTGGTCAGAACCCGAATGTAACGCGTGAATGCGCGCGAGTTTCCATTGCAACGGTGGCAAATGGTCGTCGCATACTACGACAACATCGCCTTCACGGAGCGCGGGACAGCGATCTCGAAGCCACCTTGTACTTTGTTGTATATGGTGTAGATACTCTTTACTCCATCTCGACCAGAAATGCTGGACAGCTTGCTGTATCCAGCGCCAGCGAGTAAGACGATTAGGGTTCTCGTCCGTTAATGAAACGTCCGGCAACGCCGTTAAGGGTTCTCCAATAAGAAAATGCGACGGTGTTAGGGGAAGCGGATCTGACGAGTCCGAACTTAACACGCAAAGCGGGCGCGAGTTTAACACGGCCTCTATTTGACAAGTTAGAGTGTGCATTTCGTCATAGGTTTGAGTCCGAGTACCTATTACGCGGTGCAAATGTGTTTTGAAACTTTTAACGGCCGCCTCAAAGAGTCCACCGAAATGACTCGCATAAGGTGGCTGAAAATGCCAAGTTAATCCTTGTCGTAAAGTCTGTTGATTGAGCGCGCTCATTACAGAATCGCTGCGCAAATACGCGTATAATTCTTTAAGATAGTTATTACATCCCAGAAAATTCCGTCCGCAATCTGTATAGATATCCGTACAATATCCTCGTCGGGACGTGAAACGTCGTAATGCCGCTAAAAAGCCTTCTGTCGAAAGTTCAGAAACGAGTTCAAGATGTACGGCCTTGACACTCATACATACGAAAACTGCAACGTAACATTTTACTATTTTTGCGTTGCGCACCTTATTTGCGCGAACGTAGAATGGCCCACAGAAATCGCATGATGTTTTTAGGAACACTCGAGCAGGTTGTAAGCGAACTGCGGGAAGGGCTCCCATCCTCGGTTGAACGCGCGTCGGGCGTGCGCGGAAACATGGGATGCACCGATGTACCCGCAGACGCACTATATCGCGACCTGACATAATCCAATATCGCTGTAAGAGCGAGTTTTGCACGCACTGCGGACCGGCATGAAGCTCGTTGATATGAGTATCGTCTATAATAAGATTAGTTAACGGATGTCGTTTGGGTAAAATTAATTGATGTTTGGATTCATAAGGTAAAAATGATTTGTGAATGCGTCCGCCGACGCGTAATAATCCGTCACTATCTAAAATGGGCGAGAGACGCCGTAAACTTAAAGAAGGGGATTTGTTTGTTGAAATATTGTTAATGTCATCACTAAAGACTATTTGTTGCGTCATCAAGATCAGTCGATTCAATGCAAAGTTATACTCGGGGATGGTGATATACTGAGGGAACGATTGTTTATGTTTTCTACACTTGTTATAGAAACGAAATATGAGTGCGGTGACGCGCACTAATTTACCTACCGACGAAAATCGCGTAATTAGGGTATCGTCCGGGGTAGGAAGCGATGTGGACACACATGCGTAATTATAATTGACGGATTCGCTTTTGTTACGTTTTTCTTCGGCTGTATTTAAGACAGGTTTTTGCACTGGCCAGGAATCTTGACTGTGTTGGAGCCATGCAGGACCATGGTACCACAAGTCATTTCGTACCAGCGCGGCGGGCAGAAGGCCACGTGATGCTGGGTCGGCACTGTTATCGGCCGATGGGACGTGACGCCAGCAACTCGCCGGAACGCGGGACAAAATATCACTGACGCGGTTAGAGACGAAAGTCTTCCATTCGTGCGGGGATGACCGGAGCCATGCCAGCGCGACGGAGCTATCGGACCATGCGTAAACTTGGTCGGCGCGAATACGATCCGTGTAAATTTGCATCACCGTTTCGATCAATTTTGATAGTATCGCACATGCCATAAGTTCTAATCTAGGTATCGTAAGACATACACGTAAAGGTGCGACACGCGTTTTTGCCATAATCAAATAGGTTTGAACCGTACCGTTTTTGTCTGTAAGACGTATGTAAACACATCCAGCATACGCAATCTGGCTTGCATCTGCAAATCCGTGAATTTCGATTGAATCGAAGTCATCGGTGTTAAAAATGTGACGCGGGAACGACACTTGTGATAAGTGCGGCAGCTCGTTAACGAAACTTGTCCATGAATTAACCATGTCAATTGGTGGTTCTGCATCCCACGGAACCTTAGCCAACCACAGCTGTTGAATCAAATGTTTGGCTAACAATGTTACCGGAGATAATAACCCGAGGGGGTCGTAAATTTTGGCGATTTCCGACAGAATAGCCCGCTTCGTACAAACCGTAGAAGTACGTTGTACTTGGAAACTCAATGAGTCAGACCTCGAATTCCATTGAAGTCCAAGAACCTTTACCCCTTTGTCACTCTCCATTTCAGCGAAGTGGACACTTTCGCGCCGCTCACCATGAAAGTCCGGCGGTCGTGCAGCAGCGAGAATCGCTAGTGAGTTGCTGTGCCATTTGCGTAACTCAAACCCGGCCGTGGCGCATATACCTACCAACTCCTGCTGCAGAGCGAGGGCTTCGGCTACGGTATCTGCACCCGTGACAATGTCGTCGGCAAACACATCCTTTAGCAGCACGGGTGTTGCGAGCGGGAAATGCTTAGCTTCGTCATGAGCAAGCTGTTTAATAGTCCTTAACGCCAAGTAAGGGGAACAGGAAACGCCGAAAGTGACGGTACATAATTTATAGTCGCGTATAGGCTCTTCGAGCGATTGACGCCAAAGGATACGCTGAAAATCCCTATCTTGTTCACGAACCAGAATGTTGCGATACATTTGTTTGATGTCGGAACAGAATGCAATATTGTGTACTCTGAACTTCAGAAGAACATCGACGATGTCCAAGTGTAACTTAGGACCCGTCAATAAGATATCATTTAACGCGTAACCACTGGTTGTCTTGCAACCAGCATCATATACAATTCTGGTCTTGGTTGTCTCACTCGAATTTTTGACCACAGAGTGGTGCGGAATGTGGTAACTCGCGCCAGTAGGAGGGTTATCTTCCGCGAGCTGCATGTGGTTGAGATCCACGTACTCCTGCAGGCACGCGTGGTAATCCGCCTTCAACTGGGGATTACGTTCTAGACGATATTCCATCTTATGGAATCGTGATAGGGCAATTTGCCGCGACTCGCCGAGGGGCGGTGCGTCGGGCTTGAACGGCAGAGCGACCACGTATCGCCCGGTGTCATCACGTGTATGCGTCTTTTGAAAAAAAGATTCGCATAGTTTTTCATCGGAGGTGTAACCTCGCATCTCTGGCACTGACTCCAGCTCCCAAAACCTTTGAAGATTCTCGTTGTCAAACGAGCTGAAACACGAGTGGAGTGGAGCCGAAACATTAGCATTCAATGACAATTTACCCAACAGTAAATAACCAAACACACTGTTCATTGCGATGGGCGTTCCCGGTTTGCCCGTGATAACGCCATCACGTAATATTTGGGATAGAATATCCGCACCTAATAACATTTCAACCGGTCGAGGTTTATGAAATTCAGGGTCCACCAAAGCGAGTCCCTGTAAATGAGGCCATTCGGCCGGTGCTAGTGGCACTAGTTACACTAGGCATTTTTGGCATTAGTTTGGGCAAAATAAATGCTTCTATAGGAATAACTGGCTGTTGTTTGCCCTTAGGCGTAATTACACACGAAACTGTACCTCTAGGTACAACTGGTTTCTCATCGCCAATACCTAATATCGGAATGCTGCTCTGTCGGCGCGGCAAATTCAGACGTTGCGCACACGATTCCGATATTATTGACGCTTGAGAACCACTATCCGCGAGACAACGAATTGTAGCAATGTTATTGCCCTCTAAACATACTCGTATGTCAACTAAAACAGTTGACAACAGCACCGTGCTTTCCTGTTTATCAAAATTTCGCGGACTAGCTGCATACGCATTTTGAATCACCGCGCTAGTCCCAGGCTGCTCCGTAGGAGCGAGCGAGACAGCATCAGGTTTCACCGTGTCACTTATAACCGGTAACGCACTTGCGGTTGTTAAGTGAATTAATGTGTGGTGCTTCTTATTGCACTTTCTACACGAAAAATTCGATTTACAACTCCTGACATCATGTCCAGGGCAAAGGCAGTTGTAACACACGTTTTTTGTTTTTACGAATGAATGTCTATCGTGTACAGATAGATCTAGAAATTCTAAACACCTCGCTAAATTATGCCCACCTTGGCACTTCAAGCAAGATCGGACCTTATCGGTATGACCATAAGGTCGATTTTGGTCTGGAGCCACACTTGCTGCAAAAATGCGTTTCGTATTTGTCTGACCTTGGCCTATATTTACATTACTTTTATTGCATTGATTACTTAAGGAATTATACTTTGTGGACTGTGTATTTGAAACGTTAATCATCTGATCAGCTGACAGTTCGCGTTCTAAGAACATAATCAGTGTATTTACTTTAGGTATTTCTCTCGGGTTAATCAAAGAACGTTCGTACTCTTTTCTCGTGGTTACGGGAATCTTACGTAGTAATAAATTTAGCAGGACGAAGTCCTATTGGCCAACCGGAAAGTCCATAACTTCGAGCGCTTTGGTATTTTCGTGATAAATATTTAATAGATTCCGGATGGCAACAGCTGATCGGCCGGTGCAGGTTTCAATGTCAAACAATCGATCCAGATGTTGTGATGCAATTATGCGTTTATTATCATATCGGGATTTTAGAATATCTAGGGCAACTGAATAATTATCCTCCGTTATGGGGATGGATTTGACCAAATTGTGTGGCTCGTCTTTAATTGAAAGAAGTAGATACCTAAACTTCTCCGCGTCCGTGTAGGCATTGTTGTTGTGTACCAGCGATTGAAATAAATCGAAAAAGACTGGCCAACCCGTCGGGTCACCGTTATATTCGGGTAACGATACTTTCGGCAGAGTACGACGATCGTATACAAACGTGTCGAGCGGGGCAGGAACGCGGCTCGCGCGACGTTTTTGTTCATCTACCTCCTTCATGTTATTTAAATGAGTAACTATCGCGTAATATAAGTCATTGAAATCGTTACGAATCTTAATATTCGCTTCTTTATTGAACTTTTGTAATTTAATTAATGCCTTTTCGATTTTGGTTTGAATTTTGTTTAACTTTCGCTGATGTGCAGTTAAATCTGTTGTTCTAGACCGAAATTGGCCGATATTTGTCGCTGCGAATTGTAATGTTCTTTTTAATTCGTCGAGAATTAAATCACGTTTAAATATGTCTTGCGTAATTCAACATTGTCTTCATTGGGATTAGGTACCATTTTGCGAATACAAAGATGGCGGCAATGACAACGTGAAATTGACCTACGGACGTGTTAGAAATGGGTACGTACCTAATACCGCAAAAAACTATTAAAACAAGACAACACAACCTGGTAAAGAAATATCCGGATCGAACGGATCAAAAAATTATGTTGAGGCAGTTTAGTCAGAGTAGCTACTCACGTAAATCCAGCGGCGCTTTCTCCTCGTGGTTTCTTGTCTGGATTTCAGGATTGTAGCCACCCCCCAGCTGGGACCCAAACACTTCACACATAGGCACTGGTTTTATGAATGTCCAGGTTGATGATGAAGCAAGATGCAACAGTCTATGTTGGTAAAAGGTAATTTTAATTCGCGAGCGGCTCGGACGCGTGCGTTTTGTATCGCAACGGTAGCAAGAGTTTTTTTTAACCTCCAGGTGGCGCTGTAGAGCACCGGACAAGGCTTTGGAATTCAACGCAAAGTTGCCAGCTCCGAAAAACTAGCCCCAAAATACAAGGAAAATTATTCTTTACAAATAGTGTTGTCTTGTATACATGAGAAAAAAACTTATTACCTTATTAATTAAAATAAAATAAGTAAAAATTGTTCCTCGTCGGAACATATGCTATGGCAACCAACTAAAATCCAGTGTTCCTAAGTAGTATCTATCACTATATTGCATTTCTGTTCTGCCACCTTGTGAGGTAGGGTTTCGTGCAACGGGAGCTCTAATCATAGAGTCTTTACACTTACACTTAGGCATACATTATGAAAAAAAAATACAAGTTGCAGTCAAAAACTGGCAAAGAAATGCTACCGATCGCCAAGGATGGCATAATATGGAGGAGATCTACGCCCAAAAATGGGCAGCCAAACCAAACTAAATATTTATTTTATTTTATTCAATTTGCATGAAACAATTCAACATAATGCATCATCAATTTTAGACGCAATCAAATAGTGTTTTCTTGCATCCTTTCCACTTCTCTTAATAATGGGTGTGCTATTGCAAGATACATTGCACTTTTTTTCTAAAACTATACACACCAAGGCAAGTATTATATAATTTTCGGATAAATAAAGGATGAGAAATATATTTTACAAACCAAAATCATACATTTTGGAACAAAAAATAAAACAAAGTAGAAAATCATATAAAGAATAAATTATTTTTATTCAATATTACCAATTTTTGTAACAACATAATATACATCAAAACAAAAAACACGGCCATAACGCCCCATTAATTCTGTTTTAGAAAATATATTACATTGTATATAAATATGTTAACAGATCGGAAAAAAATATATATGCGTGAGTCAAGTTGACCTCAATGCATGTGGCGTTCGTGAAGCAAATGATGATGAACGGTACAATACAGTTTAAAAAATACGATACTTGTCAATTATATGTGATTACTTTGGGTGTTTCGGTATTTGACATGAAATATTTTAAATGAAACTGCGCCCTGTCAATTCGTTTTTAAATATAATACGCTCCACTGCAAGCACACTGCAAGGAATCCAACGACACCTCATATATCAAAAACCATCAAGCCATTTGGACTGTAGCCCGTGAAATAGAATTAACTAACCTAACCTAACACTAACCCTTAAATCTACTTAACTACTAGTATCAAAGCACTCTCCAAGGTCGCTGCCCCTCGGAAGGGTGCCCATATAAGGCTGGCCACATCTCCTCGTTGGAAATAGTTAATGATTTTATTGATCAGTCATTGAATTTAATAAATCAATCAATCATCAAAAAAATCAGTCATTGAATTATTATAATAGGCTTTTATAATTCAATACCAATATTGTAATAAAAATCTTTTTATTTTTAAAACTTAAGTGGAGCCGTGGTAATTGCATAGTTTCATTCGATAATAAAAATCCGACGAATCAGGAATACGATGAAACAGGAATACGACGAATCAGGAACAAATCCCAAGAACTTTGACAATATTAAACATTTTCTTATCCAGCCATAGTAATATTATAATTATTATAAATGGGAAAGTGTGTGTGTTTGTTTGTTTGTCCGTGTTTCACGGCAAAACGGAGCGACGGATTGACGTGATTTTTTACTTGGAGATAGTTGAAGGTAAGTAGAAAATGAAATTTTTATCCCCGAAATCCACGCGGACGGAGTCGCGGGCAGAAGCTAGTTTATTATAAGTGGCATAATTATAGAAAGAGGTTAATGCATGTGAGTTTTGCTTAATCTCCCTTCATGCTACTTTCGGACCGATTACTACGTAAAACATTCACTTAATTAAAAAAGTTCTTAGTAACCCATATAGAAGTACACCTACCTCCGCGCGATAAACATCTTAACAATAGTGCTCGTCAAAATAATCCAAATTAAGTGTTAAACTTCGAGTTTTCGAGTTAGATTTACGGCAAACATGTTGCGAAAGACATTCTTTAGTGGACAGTATAATAAGTGCTTAGAATAATCGCCATAATAAACGATATTTGGCTAAAAATAAAGTGAATCATCGATCGTTAGCTACAAGCCACCGTCAGTGTAAAGTGCTCGTAATAAAACGCCCTAAGTGCTTGGAAATAGCTGCCGTTTACGATCTTTTGAGCCCCGAACTCTCTGCGCGCTGATAACATACACAGAGACTAAGCGAGCAAGGTGTGCGAACTGAACTGGACCTTATATTCATAACTCTATATTTCATTTTCGTCTAAATATCAACTGCATTGAAGTGCAACTCATCAGCTGTTTCGTCTATTGTATGCAGTTTATTGAATAATTATCACCATGTCAACTACTACCATATCCTTAGGGTGTTGCTCAAACGTGAATCTCGAAGATGACCAACACGACTGTAGCTGTTGTAACCTAACTTATCATTTGGTATGTCTGGTAGCCACAGGTCTGAAAAATACCTCGAATCTCCCATCTAACTGGACGTGTCCCGCCTGCATGACTAATACTCGAAACAGTAAGCAGTCCAAACAAGACTCCTTCGCGACCAGAGTAAACACGCGGCCTGCTCTTGCCTCCCCTGTGTCCGAGGCGGCTATTACCTCGGGAGAGATGCGCGCGATAGTAGAGGAGGTTGTGCAAGCGCAATTTAGCACGATGATCAGTGAGTTAAATAGAAGCATGATGAGCTTAGTAACTAAGCAATTAGAACCACTGAAACAATAGGTATACCCGGAAAGCTACGAACAACATTAAAAGGTAAATATCACTACTTCACTGTCTAATCTACGACCTAGCAACACCCACACCTGACAATGCTTACCCGGAAGGCTATTGCCACATCCGGCCTTTTGATTAAAACGGGAACAACAAACAGCTGTCATCCATCGTGTAACTGACCGCAACTGATCTCTTCAACGGCGTGCTCCACCCCAGGATGAAAGAACGCGCTGGCTTACTGGCGCTAAAACTGTACTTTCACTGAGAAAAACTGTGACACTCAGGATCTTGGAAACACCACTAAAAACTGCTACACCACGCGTAACTCTGCATCTAGGTGAAAGAAGAGCTGGTAGAAAAACCAACCGACCACTCCCGTTGTCTAATTTTATCTCCCTACCAAGATTGTTTATTTCGAAACTGACAATCAGAAGGAGGTTCTAGAACAATCCCCTTTCAAATTTCAAACTAAATTTTTAAAAATATTACAAACGGACGGACACCATGCACGTAAAACCAACGACAAAGTGGAGTATTAGGGCTGAACAGGACCCTATAATACAAAAAACGCCATCTAGTAGCAACCATCGACACCGCTATCACCGCAAAGCAACTGTGCTTCATCAACGGATAGAAAACACGCGCCCAGCGCAACAACCGAACTTGTTAATTAATGCGTTAGATGGCGCAGAAGCTAAAAATCAGTAATTACAGTTCAGTGGTTTAACCGACAATGTTTTTCTGCAGAGAAGTTAACGCTGCAGTACCTAACTAACTTCTGCCTGCGGTTTCGTTCACGTTTAATTCAGGATAGTAAGAGGTATCCTATCACCTAATCCAGCTACCTATTTTTTTATACAGAATTTAACGCGAGCGAGGCCGCGGGCATATGCTAGTACCATTAAAATAAAGCATTGAATGTAAAGTCAGTACTATATTTTCGCTTCAGATAGGTACATTACATTACATTTACTCAGTAACATAAAAATAATTTTTAACTTAAAACATAAAAATAATTTTAAACTTAAAATATTGTACTTTTTACCGACGTCCTCCTAACACTTCCTAGGTGACTGTTAGCCTTACTTCAACAATTTTAATAAAATTAATTTTCGCAGAAAGTTCAGTGGGCTGATGCGGTTTCTCGTTAATTTTCCTAGATATTTTTATATACTACGTCAAAGCCAATATCAGCACTACAACGTTTACTTTTGCGGCATGGATTTCTCAAGAAATTAACAATTTTTTGGTCATTGTAAATGGTTTCTTTTTTCAGTTTGTTAACAAAGTTAAAGAGAAATGGATTCCTGTGGATTCCACTGTTGATCCTGTGGTTCCAGCCTTCCACTGTGTTACTAGTTCTGTGTCGTTTACCAGCTACACTTATAAAGCTCAAGGGTAATTTATCGAGCCACTGTTTTTTAATATATGATTGAAATTTCTTTGCGTTTCCGTCATGAGGGCATATCTTCAGAATAGATTGCCAACCGTCTTCCATTTTGTCAGCAGGTAATAAAGGTAAATTAGCAGCCAATCTCGTCATTTTTCTGTTTTTTTTTTATTCTACTTTAATTTTTTTGACTTTTTCCATACTGCCTTATTCCTTAAGGATATATTTTTTTTATTGCCCTTATGACACCTTCTTCGAAATCGCTTTTAAATTCATCGATATGGACCCAGTTTTGTTTTTATGATTTCAATCAATCGTGCGTAGGTCGTTTTAGTTTTATTCGGTAACAATGCAAAGATAACTGGAACAACATTCGTTACTTCTGTGTCAGAGTTCAGATCAATATGCAAAGTGTACAGTTGTGCAAACGGTTTTGGGCAACACAAGAATGTACCATCTCCGAAATATACATTTGAATCGAATGATTTTATCAAGGTCCTTGAGATTTTTGAACAAAACACCAAAATTTGCTCCGTGTCGCCGTCATCGCACAGTAAGAAGTTTTTAGACAATACATTGGGTATAACAACATCTTCCAAATTATTAAAATTCATTTGTCAAGTCAAGTCAAGTCACATGCGAGATATTTTTTTCCTGCCCTGTACATTGCGTCTAGTTTTTCTTTAACCGTCGGCAAGCATATTTAGATTCTTTTCAGTAGTGCGTAGTGCTGCCAAATGTTTTCCAAGAATTGTTGGTACCGGGGACAAACTTCGGCATACCCCGGTTACCTATCTGAATCACTAAATTTTTTTGTCCTATTTTCATTTCGGCATTTACTATTCGACAAACTTCGTTTGCCTTTTTTGTCGTTTGTCCGACACTTTAGTTCGCGACGTTTACGGCTGGTCATTTTATGGTTTAGCTTTTGTAATTGGTTGACAAATCTATGATTCCCAATTATTGGTATACCCGCAATATCGTTATACCGACGTAACGATTCGGTTGATAATCTGTTCGTATTTTATCAAATCGGCTTTATTATATTTGACATAATATTATTGTTTATACGGAGCACACATATGTTACTAATTCATATGTTTGTTTATGAAAATGGTTGTTACCTTATGCATTTACAATATTCAAAACATTAGCAAAAAGTTTAAAATTAAACTAAGGTTATCCTCCTAAAGCTGTATTTATGGTAAATAATGTATATGTCGGCGGGCGATTGTAATATTCGCCAGTTCACGAAAATTCCGAGGCATATCGCAGACGTAAATGAAAAAAAAAAAGGAATGCGGACTAATAATCTCCAGCGAGTCGACGCCACCCCGCTGCGCGGGGTGTCTATTTCTGGTCTAAGGGGCACAAGTGAACCCTAACCTAACCGACCTAAGACAGAGTTCGCTTATGACAAGCCATTTTTGTTCGCCCTGATTATTGGCTCACAACAAACACGGCCGCCATCGCATACGCAGCGCCACCAGTGGCCAAGGAAGAAACTACTTTTCGATGTGCCTGGTATAGAGCTAGGAATATCGACGAATGCGTTGTTCTCAAAGATCTGCCGTATTGTTTATCAGGCACATCGTGATAAGCCTGGCCAACTTTTAGGCATATCATGAAATGGCAGCGTTTCAAGTTATTTCTTCCGACCTGACCCATACTAATACAGTACATATGTAAGCATTAGGTAGTAAAAAAGTGTCCGGTTCTGGCGCTTCGGTGGACGCTGCCGCGGCACGCAAGCTGCGCTCGCTCGGCTCGCGCGCTGTAGGGTCGCAGTTCACCTGACACTCCTCACTTCATCGTACCTACACCGACCTGCCTTAGAGTCTCAGTAAAACTACTATTGAATTTCCCTCAAAATGAACATTTGGCTAAACGTATGAAATGCGGAAAGTAATGATGGATAAGTAAAAAATTGGCTGTGAAACAAAAGTTGGGACAAGCCAAAGCCGAAATGACTGTAGCGGTAAAAGTTTTTCGGACAACCGAAACATTTGGATAACATCAAATGGTAAATGAAAAAAGTAATGAATTGTATATTCGGAGAACTCATAATAGTACGAAAAGTTTTCGGACAAACGATATTCGGTTAATAAATTTTAGTGATTGCGATAGGTTACCGCATACCCCAGTATTGCATACAGTCATAGAAATATAAACTTCATTACTTATTGCAGGCCCTCGACAGGAATGCTCACTATGCCGTATAATGTTGTGGGCCGAGTCCAATGTAATAGATGCGTTGCACTTGTCTTTCCGGTTAGAACATCTCCAGGCAGAAGCATTATTCTTTATATTTTTACTGGTATTTTTGTTATAGCGATGCCCACGGTACAGCAATGTGGGACATTTTTTTTGATTTACCGTAAAAATTCGTTCTTCGTTTCCAGACATTTTCACAACAATACTGACAATGATTGACACTTAGGCACACATGTCGTATAAATTATCAATAATTTTAATCGTAAGTGGCCAGTA
This sequence comes from Epinotia demarniana, assembly GCA_945867215.1. NCBI lineage: Eukaryota > Metazoa > Arthropoda > Insecta > Lepidoptera > Tortricidae > Epinotia > Epinotia demarniana. Next base: position 32,006,068 of record OX244259.1, on the reverse strand, counting down.
AGGATGAGAAGTTAAAACCTTTCTAGATATTTGTAAGCTATACATAGTTTTTCTAATAGAAAAGTACAGTCACCATCAAAAGTAACTGCATACATTAAGAGTTCAAAAGGCTTTATTGCAACGGATTAAGAGTTTTTGATCTCTTAATATATGTAGTTACTTTTGATGTTGACTATATATATTAGAAAAAAACAACATGTCGCGTGCTGTAAGGAAGTTTTGGGTGATAACTTTGTTTTTTTACATGTTTTAACCGTGTTACCACGGCTTTTGTACCACGGGGGACCACGGGTAATATTTTTCCCCGTATTTTCCCCGTAGACCCTACTGCTCCAGTTTTAAGTTATCTTTTTGAATACGAAACTTTCCGTGGGCTCACCGGTCATTCCTCATCATAATCGGTATTTCCACTGCAATAGATATGTTAATATAGTGTACGGAATTCGTGATCATGGACGTTTTAAAGAAATAAGGACTCATAACCATTATATAGGTTTATATAAACAGAACTCCAAACTTTTTGAATAGTTAAAGTCTAGTCATCCTCTATATAGGGAACATTACGCAAAACTCTTCGTAGGTGGCGACACTATCGGGGTTGACATTGTATCTCGTTCCCACTTGCGGTATTGTCTATGCAAGCATCCTTGTCACTCATTTGACAATCAATTGTGCAAGTGTGTGTGAATCCCTGTATTTCTATACTGGTTTACGGTTAGTGGTAGTGCTGCACTCTGGCGGCAGAACATTGCAGTAATGTTCCCTATTGTCATATGAATTTCAGTTTTCATACTTTTCTAGTATCACTTGACACCTCGTATTGACAACTAAATAGACTGTCGATGATTATAACAAGGAATATACAAGAGTATCTAGTGATTACGAAAGGCAAAATGGCAAAATTTCATGGTTCACGCCCGCTAAGAAGATTAGTTGGAGATATAAATAAGTGCAATTTCGGAGGTTGCACGTCAACGAATTTACTTTCGCCCCCTAACTTACACAAATCCATGCTTTTGTGTAGATTTAACTTTTATTTACCTCCGGACGCTAGAATATGCTGTGATCATATTGATGCCGGTCCTGAATATTGGGAATTCCTTGTGGATGCTGATAATACACGAGAGGATTTCAATGAAATTCACTCTCAAGATATTGTAAATATATTGAAAATGATGTTAATGAGTGTGCATCTAACTGTTTGGTCCGCCTTAGAATAGGTTTGAGTATTATTAAAATATAATATTTGCCCTGACTTTCCTTTTTTATTCCTACCAACAGCCTTTCGTTGAGGATTAATCAAACAGTATTATAATATCAAATTGTATATATAATGTACGAATTAAGAAACTGATTGTAAATGTATATTTTATACACATATCTAAACGACTAAACAAAACCTTGGTATTCCCTCCCTAACTGTTGGTTTAACGGTAGGTTACCTTTTTGGTTTGTAATGAGATTGCTAAGTTCCTGGTACATAACACGCTTGTGCATCTCATCTTGACGTTAGTTCTGTACGAGGCAATCAAAATTCCTACTCCAAAACCGGGTATTGTAGTAGGTTTTTTTTTACATTACCGGCACATGACTTTGGTTTTGTGCAAGGAAAATAAATTCCTACTACAATACCCGGTTTTATAGTAGGAATAATTTGTCCTCTCACAGTGCTGGTTATGTACGGAGAAAAAGGGCATATTTTCAAGGCATGCGGATACTCAGTCTTAACGATAAAGAGAGATCTCTTTGAGATAACTTTTAAATTTACCAAATGTAAATAATAATTTACTAAATCGGTTTTACTTACGTTTATTCAGTTAAATCAAATGAATAAGGAGATCAAAATCAAAACACCAAAATCACCCTGTATAATAACTTTAATAAACAAAATATTGGTGCTCGTTTCTCACCTCAAAATAAATCTAATTCTTATTAACCTTGTTATTATAAAGTTGTTTGCTAACTAAATTATTTATTTACTTCTTTACGTTTATATTTTTATCGTAATTTTTCTAAAGCATAACCAACTTTTATATCGCCCGCAATAAGCTCCATCTGAACTTCTCTTATGAAATCGTCGTTATCAATTTGGAGACTTTCTCTCGACTTAACTCGTGAATTAATTGTAAAAGTGGTCAGTTTTTCCAAATGATTTAACAACCTTAGTATATTTACTGTTTTTTTGGTTACTTTTTTGTTAATTTTGCCGTTCCATGATTCGCATACATTGTTTGTACGGTGTCTGTTTGCATAAACACTAAGAACATTTTGGATATCCCTTGTTAGCCATTGAGAGCCCATATAGAGCAAAAACTTCTTGATTTTCTTATGCACTGTGCTATTGTATTCTAACTGTATGTAATGCCAGCTACTTTGAAGATTTTCTTTGGGCAGCAGTGGTAACACCGAACACAAACCAACCAATCTCTTTGCGGATTTCGTTTTTTTTTTGCCAAACACTTGTCTAGCTTTTCGCCACATACTTTTGGACCCAGTGGTAATAGCAACCAAGAACGGTTATTACAGGAAAAACATCCTGAATGGTGTTTAATGCAGCAAGCTCGAAATCGCCGTAGTATTTTCGGGATTCCCAATTTGAAAACTGCGACTTAATTAAATGAAACATCTTCACATATGTTTCGCTGGTTTTGTCGCTTAGCAAAGCATACAGTAAAGGCTTAACATTGGTGGTTGGCATAAAAAGAATTTGACATAATACGTATTTGGCATAAAAAGAATTTGACATTATATGTATTTGGCATAAAAAGAGTTTGGCATTATACGTATTTGGCATAAAAAGAATTTGGCATTATATGTATTTGGCATTTCGCGTATGAATGGCGTTTTGCGTATTTGGCATTATGCGTCGAAAGGATTCAGTCCGGCAACTGGGCTGTCCAATCAACTGAGTTTTCTTTTCAGACCGCGCGCTCTGAGCACGAGCTTCGGGTCAGTATGGCCGTGATAGCGCCGCGCCGTTGATTATAATTGAAATTAGTTTAATGATTATATTGATTTTGCATTTGTATACAGCATACTCTTTTTTAAATCAACTAGATAATTGTATTTTTCGAATAAATATGAATTCATTGGTCACTTCCTAATAATGGTTTGTCTGATCTTAAGTTTAAGCTTTTAGTATTATGTACTCACTAATTTAATAAATTAAATGTATTAAATAGTCAATTGACTAAAAATGTTACTGCTTAGTTGTTTAAGGACCAAGAAAGGTTATCTGCCGATCCCCTTCACTTTTTAGTAGTTTGGTAGTCCTTAAATACAAGCAGCCGTGCCGTTTTTGCTTACTTGACCTGTGAACCTTAGACGAGAGTAAACAGCAAGAGATTGTCGTAATACAGTTTTTTTTACATAAGATAGGATAAAATAAGGTAATTATTTATTAACGCCACAATACACTATTACACAAAACATATCAATATAACAACAAGCGACGCTAAAAGGACCCCACTCAGCATTGCCAAGACAAGCCGCTGATTTTCAGCGGGGCCCTGGCTAAAAACTGCTATAATATAATTATAACTAAACGAATGGCGAACCAACTAAAAACTTTTATTTCGCATCCCTAATCGGCACCCTATTGTTGCCACCAGTGAGTTTGAAAATACTAAGCTGCAGTGTCTTACCTGTACTCTGCTTCCGTATGATGGATTATCCTCCTGCACTAACATTTATATTTATGTATAAATTGTAATATTAATTTGAGTATCGTTTTTAGTTATCGTTATTGGAGTGTTTATTTTTACATCATAAACGTCGACTTTCCAACTTGTATCCTAGCTGATTAGCTATTTGATTAACTAACTCGGCTTTTGATTTTTCTCAGCTTACTTATGAAGTAAGTATTTACTTACATAAGTTTTTTCAACACAATTGCTCGTAACGTACCTCTTACTGTATCGCTTTTAGGCTCATAATCCTAGATATTAAACACGCGTGTTTTATAACATTACAACACTTGTGTGTTATGGTTATATCCCGATTAAGTCACGTTGGCACCTTGCAGCAAGATATATGCCTGAACACGGTGCATTCTTAAATTAACCGGGTTGTACAGAATGTACAGCTTTTTTTTTAATTCTCGGCAAATGGATTCTTACTGGACTAAACAAATTAAATCCTTTTTTTTTATTTTTTATTTATTTAATCAAGGTTTACCAACAAATGTTTACACCAGTGCTTAGAATAGTATACATGATAATGTGTTAAAGAGTAGCGTAACATTTACTTAAAGGTACACTCCACGTGCGAAACTTGTGAAATTTACTAATCTAAACTAAAGTTAAAATTAACAGTAACTAGCTACAATTGATAGGCACAAACAAAGTAAGTGCTATAAAAACAATAAGATCCAATAAATACAATTTATAAGTAGGTTCAAAGGTTTGTGTGTTTCCTTATGGCTTTGCATATTTTGCTGGGTGGGTCAAAGTGAATATCCACGTCTTCACTGCAACTGTTGGCCAACTGACATAACCTGCTTACTGGCGAGTTCCTACCTAACACTGACCTCCTGATAGGTGGACATAACGGTTCAATAGAATTTCGAGGAAATCTGGATGGAGCGCGAAATTGAAAAAAATCTAATAATTGAGGACAGTTGATTTTATGATGGAGAGTTTTATGTAAAAATAAAGCGTCTAGAATTTTTCTACGGGTGTCAAGTGAGTCCATTTTAAAATATCGCAATCTACATTTATACGATGTTTTCCTTTTAGCCAGTGGTGTAGTTCGCTCATGAAACGCCATGTGTCGTACGTACAAACCGTTTTTGCACCCGCTCAAGTCGCAGTGAATGTGTCGCATAATGGGGTCGCCAAACGACACTGCAGTACTCCATGATACTCCTAACTAAACTATTATATAGCATTCGTTTTGTTTCGCTTCGTTTAAATGATTTCCCATTTCTTATTACAAATCCTAACATTTTAGACGATCTTTTAACTGTGTTTTCGATATGTGGTATAAAGGTGAGCTTGGTATCAAACAGTACTCCTAGGTCCCTAATAGAGTCAAGCTCTTTTACCTTATGATCGTTATTATAATAGCTGGATGGCGTTACTGTGCGTTTTCGAGTGAACTTCAAGTGGACACACTTTTTTGAGTTTAAGTGCATAAGATTATGTTGGCACCATCTACTGAGCCTGTTAATATCGCCCTGAAGTAATGTGACGTCTACGGGTAAGGTAACAGCACGAGCGAATTTCAAATCATCGGCGTACATAAATACTCTAGAATTATGAAAGCAGTCAGTTACGTCATTGATGAATATGTTAAATAATAAAGGTCCCAAGTGGGAACCCTGTGGTACTCCTGAAGCTATGTTACGGGCGGTGGATTGGTAACCATTAACCACTACATAGAACTGCCTATCATTAAGGTAAGAGTTAATCCATTCCAACAAGGAGCCAGATATTCCATAAGCAGACAATTTGTGTATTAAGATATTGTGGGGAACCTTATCAAATGCCTTACTAAAATCAGTATATATTACGTCGGTTTGTCCGCCACGATCAATAACGTCTGATAAGTATTCAGTAAAAGTAACTAAGTTAGTGCACGTTGACCTGGCGCCAACAAATCCATGTTGGTGGTTAGTTATATAAAGTTTGAAGTGATTTTGAATATATGGGCAAACAAGTGATTCTTTTTGTTAATTAATTGACTATTTATTTTTGTATATGATTAATTTAATACGTTTCATGTAGTAAAACTATTCACTTGTGATAACATTTTACATGAATTTATACAGATAGCATTTTAAAACGAAAATATTATTTTATTTGTATTGGCTGTTTCGAGATTTCTGTGCCCGCACTGCGCAAACTTCACGAAAAAAAACTGACGCCATTATAGGTTATTTCACAAATATTTGTAATTTGTTTATGCGTGTTTGGTTATTATCAACAATGTTGACTCGTGGTGACTAGAAAAGTGATAAATAGAATGGACGCCATTGGATATTCTTGGCGATGTGCAATTATGAGTAAAAAGCTGTAGTCATCTTAATGATTTACTTAATGTAAAGAAAATAATTTGGCAGGCTTAAAACATTTTCATCTTATGACAATGTTTTTTTCCTCGCAAAATGTGTTGAAAAACGTCATAATGATACGCGTGAGCTTTGATAATTACATCCTCGGCTTCCTTATCACGCTCACCTGCGGTTCGCGTGAACAATTTCGCCTCTGATGTTATTATCAACGGGTGCGTAACGATCGATATAAAAACTTTTGATATATTTTCACTGGGTACAACGATTAAAGGATATAATACACTTTTGATATTGTCATGTAATATAATTATCAACAGATATAATGAACTTGTAATATAACAACTATTAATCTAACAGGCATAACGTATAACTCAGTTGGTATAATGTACTATTCGCATAATCTGGAATACTTACTATTTTTATTTCTTACCTATTTTACTCTAAGGCAGGTTGGTGTAGGTAGGTACGACGACGAGTAAGCACTGACACACAAAAGTATAATAGCCACAGATACTTGTAACAATGATATTTATTGTACCATTGTAGGTTAGGTTAGGGTTAGAGCGAAAATAGGCACCCCGCGAAGCGGGGTGACGTCGACACGCTGGCGATTAGGTTAGGTTAAAATAATTAACGTGTGTGTGAAAATCAAAATAATACCTAACAAAAATTATACCACTAATACTTATATCCAATATACATTATATCCATTAAACGTTGTATCAAAAATATATTATACTATTTGAACATTATACTCCTTGAAATTATACTGATTGTTGTTATACCAAAAGTTTATTATGTCCGTTGAGTGATTATATCCAATGAAATTTTATTAAATGTTGTTATATCCAGTGAAAATATATCAAAAGTTGTTATACTATTCATTACACACCCATTATCAACATACCTCACTTGTATCACAATGTACTATTATGTAATACAGCACAAGCGTAAAGCAGTAAAAACAAGCGTCTTAAAAAGCATCAGCACTCCCTTTACTAATTTATTCATAAAGGCAACTATAGATCGAGTCATGAATATGCAATGTCATTGTCATCGGTTTTAGGCTTGTAAATAAATTGCCTGTTAAGAGGAAGTTTGCTGTACGCTACAACTATGTCATTATGTCATATAGTGTTGCATAAATTGGCATATGATTATTTAATCACACGATAACTTTCTATGTTTATGTAAGCTTTTATTTGTATTCAAAGTTTAATTCCTTATACCTCCATGCAAGTTAATATGAACTACGTGTGTTTTTTTTGTAAAAGTAATTTATTAAGTATCTTTTGTTGCAAGCACTGCACCGTTGTACCTTTCCGAAATGAAAATTACAGTATCAGATTATGTGTGCGTACGAGTAGTGGATGCCAAACGTGCACTCTGGTTTTACGAAAAAAGTCCGTGAGCGTGTGTGATCATCCCTCCGTGATTATTATTAATTACTTGTCAAACCAGCGAGCGAACCGAACGAAGTTCTATGCTTCATCTTGGGCCGAAAATCGATTGTATGTTCAGATGTCCCGCTCTCCCGGTCTACTCATCTACAGGTCGCATTTCTCAACCGATTCTCGTGAAATGATGTGAGCAGTTTCCTTGAATATTTACCCCTTTATTCATTAAACTTAAAATGCCTCTGCTAAATAAAATGTGCTTTCTCCCTTTCTTACGAACAGAAATGGCAAGTGACAGATAAGGACAAACGAAGTCTAACGCCATTTTAGTTAAAATAGGGTTGTAGAGCGGTGATGAATACGGCCCAATAATGGTCTTTTTAGTCGATTCACTTTTTGAAAATTCAAAATAAGTTTATGTTTTCAAGTTGTTCTATAGCTCTCAGAGTCACTAGTATTTATTGTGTCTAAAGCATCACTAACTTCAGTTCAAATAATGCATATTTAAGGACAAGAATAACTATTAAAAACAATAAGATCCAGTTCCAGTAAATTTTTCACTGGCTTACAATGCTCCGTACCATGGTCATTTAGAACGGCTTCCACAAACTTCCTCTGATGTAAGAATAACTTATCATCTGTTCCTCGTTCTTAACTCAGTCCTAGACACCGTCGATCTTCCCCTAAATCCTTGACAGGGAAATATTGTAGCAATTAATTTAATAACTCGACTTCCTGTTAATATTTTGTCTGTTTTTTTTTTCAATCATCAACATAGTTACTATCAATCTCATAACGTCTATTGCCGGCCGTATATTGCCTTTTGCAATAAACATATTTTTGATTTTCATCTTTCTTCGATGTAACCATCCGGTAATTGCATGGAAACCTATTCATGAAAATCCCCTTTAAAAATCGACGTATTTCATACACACTTCACACACGTATGTAAATCATTTTTAGCAGCCAATGGTACAACAGCCTTCATGGTTGATCTTCTCACGACGAGTGAAAGTATCTGGAAGTAATCTACACCTCACGACTGCATGAAGCTTTTTGCGAGGAATCTGCCGTCAGGTTGTTGCCGCCAGCATCGTACGTGTACTTGTAGATCAACTTGTTTCCGACAACTTTCGCTCAGGGAGATTTCGTTCCACTGTATAGGGAACAGTCAGTAGATGTTTTAATCCCTTATTTTGAGCGTGGTGTCGGATTCAGAATAGCACCGCTCTCTTTCTTCCTGTGGGTGTCATAAGAGCCGACTGAGGTAAATGGTTGAAGTGTGTTGTGGGCGATGGGCTAGCAACCTTTCTGCGAAATCACATTTTGTCGACCTTTTAAACCCACATTTATGCTAAAAGTGGGACTGGAACACAAGTTTTATGTGCTCTGCCTGCCCCTTTTAGGGATAAAGGCGTGTATGTATGTATGCAGAAGTAGATTGGTTGAAAATATTATAAAAATACTCTTTTCACCTCACCGGCTCGAAAAGGCTTGCTTTATCGCTCAAAATCTGCGCCCAAAAGTCCATTTTATCCGCTAGCGTGGAAAGAGTTTTTGAATTTGGAACGTGACGGTCGATCGCGAGACCCATTTTTTTTCTATACAGAATGAGAGGTGCATTCAGAAACTGATGGTGTTCTGCCAATAATAAATTGTTATTATTTTGATAAAATAAAATTAATAATACTTATTCTCTCTTAATTAAGTAGGTACATACGAAATATTTACATTTAGACTGACTTATAAGGATAAAATACGAATAAATAATTTTAAAATATCGTTTTATTTTTCTAAAACTTTCGCTTTTTCCAAATTTGGAACGCACCGTTTGAAAAGTTATTTTCAGAAAAAACTAATATACATTTAATTTTGTTTTGTTCTAAAGCCACAGACAGTAAAACCAAAATAATGGTGGTTATTTATAGATTTTAGTGCAGAATATATACATATATGAATTTTGATGCCTGCTAAGTTAGCGGAAAAAGTGAAATAAGCGTATTTGAGTCTTAGTTTAAACCGTGAGTACCCAACAATACTTTGACTTTTTGAATGTAGGTAAGCGTGAGGTTATTTAAAGATGCAAAAATATTTATGTTACATTTGATAATTATAAAATGCTAGATCTTGATGAGATGTAAACAAACCTTTATTGAAAATGAGTATAAGGTCCAAATTACTTCCATTACATTTACTTACCTACAATCTACAATTTTCCTCGCGGTGGTGAGGTGAAAAATTGTGTGTTTCGCTCGGCAGCAAAATTGTTTGGCGTCTCGTGCCTTGAAAGCCTCGCTATGCTCAGGATTGTACTTTTGAATCCTTCGCTAGCTCGGCTTTCAATACTAAGCACTTGTGCCAAACAACAACTTTGCAGCCTTGCATAACAAATAACTATTCCTCACTTAATTGTCAAACCTGTTTATTTTACCATTATCCACACGACTAACAGAGTCTGAAAAAGTTCAAAGTTTGAGATATATCCTCGAATAAGTAAACAAACAATTTCCCCTTGAGAACTTCTAAAATCTCAAACATGTTATGATCACTCCCCTATACGAACGTTCTGCACCAGACCGCACAAATCAGCGTGCAATTAACCGAGTTTGTCCTCATTTCACCTTGCATCACCCTGGAAAAGGTAATCTATGTGCCTTATGTACCTCTTATACAAGCATTACATGGCTCCATTACACTTTTACCTCCCATCTTGATTGCTTAGCGTTAAGGCGTGACTCATCGCGCTCACACCAGCTATAATCATGCGTCGAACGATTTTTTTTCAGCTCCTCATCCAAAAAATAATTCATTACAGTTATGCGTTCATTTATCCCTTTGTCTACAAAAATGGCTGCCAAAGCATTCCACACGCCTTTCACAAAAAAAGATTCCGTATACTATACGGATACAGATGCGGTCACAGGTGCATACATTACATCGGGAATGCATCTTGATCTCTTCTCGATCTCTGCAGCATTAGCACAGCGGACACTATCGACCAAAGATTACGACGTCACATCCGATTTCATCCCCTTGAGTTCAGCTAGAGTCCGCTGGAATCCGTGTTACTTGAGATATATTTTTCTAGATCATTTTGCACGTGCAAAGAACGTAATATGAAAAACGCAACGAGAAAACCCCACTCAGCCGCTTCAGCCAGTTACTTACTGTGCCACTTCACCAATATTTCTGTTAGTGGGAAGTGGCAACAAAGAAATGAAAGAGAAGAGTATGTATTGATATTATGAGTTGTTTGATTATATCGTAAATAACAAGTAAATTATACAAAAACTTACAAAAAGGTAAAATTGTTCCAAATAGGTGCGTCGTGCACATTCCTCCCCTTTTCTAAAGGGACTGCTTCACCAGCTTACGGAGGGGCGGCCGCATGATGCCCATCAGGGTGTTAACATCATCCACCCGGATGACGCCGATGGGGCCCGGAATTACAGCTGTCACTCGTCCCCGCGGCTCTGTTGTGATCCACAGTGACCTGGGTGAGTGGCCGCGAGTTGACAAGGGCTTCAGCCTCTGCCAAAAGCAGGCAAAGCTCGTCGTCCGTTGGGGCACGTTCTGTGAGTGTCACCTTGAGAGCCACTTTTACGCTCATCACCAGTCTTTCCCAAGATCCGTCCATAAAATGTAATGGTATAAAACGCCAATTAGTTTTCTCTGAAGCAGCGTACTGAGCTGCGGCTTCGGCGAAGAGGCGACGGAGTTTTCGGTTGGCGCCTACAAAGGCGATCCCATTGTCTGACCAGAGCTTTGTTGACGTGCCTCGCCGGGCTATGAAGCGGCGGAGGCTCATCATCGCCGAGCACTTCCAGATGGACGGCACGGTTGACAAGGCAAGTGTAGAGGGCGACAAATATTTTCTCTCGTCTTTGGCGCATAGAGACTTGAACTAGTCCGTCGTAATCGAGTCCCGTGAACCTAAACGGGCGCTTGTGGTGTCCCAAACGTGCCTCGGGTAAGTGTCATGTAGGTGGATGGAAGTTCACGGCTTGACGAATGCGGCAAAACTGGCAATAAAGGCGACTGCGCGGACGGTACTTCTCAGGCTCAATCAGTGATAATCTTGTCGGATGATGGTGCTCCACAAGCAAGCGCACTGCTGTGTGTCTTCCGTCCAGTACAATCGGACTTTTAGTTTCGTGACATATGTGTGACGCTGCCTTAATGCGGCCGGACAGTCGCATCAATCTATTTTCTCCGATGAGGACCGTCAGTTTGGACAAGCGACTGGAGCGTGGCAAGAGCTTAGCAGGACGACTATTGAGGTGCGTTATCTCGCTGGAAAATGCATCCAACCGGGACTTAAGCAAGATATGCGTCTCTGCTCGACGAATGTCAGTGGCGGTCAAATTTCTAGCTGACCCATGTGAAGACCTTGGAGTGGTAAACTGTTGCCATTGACTAGAAGGCTGAAACGTAAAGATACAAAGTCCTCCCTCTCACCGAAATAAATTATCTGCACATAAGCCTCTTCGAGTTAGACTAGGCATTCGCAGTAATGTGAGATACTTATGCGGAGTAGGTTAAACGCACCAGTCTGAACCAGAAGCTGAAACGCTCAGGATCGGCTGAAACTCACTCATGCTGGGCAACGTCATTAATAAGGTGAACTAAGTCGGGACGCACGCGTGTTGGCTCTCTTCTAAGCCTGAATACTCAGGTGCGCAGTACTCACTGGGCAACTCCGAAAATAACAAATATTCAGGCCCCGATATCCAGCGTGATGCAGGAGACAACGTGACGCGCTTGATGCGAGTTGCATCATCCGCAACGTTTAAATGACTTGGCAACCAGTGCCATTCCTTCACGTAAGTTACGCAATCTCGCCTACTTTATGTGGCACAATCGACTTGAACAGACGCGCCTCACCTCGGAGCCAAACCAAAACCGTCATAGAGTCACACCAGAATATGCCTACTACTTGACCGAAGCTACTTGAAGTTCCAAACGATTTATGGAAATTCGCTTTAGAGGAGCTACGTGAACCTTACTACATATAAGCGCCAGCTTCACGTCACGTTTTCCATAATAAAACGTCAATATGCGACTGCAGAAAAGGCAGACTCACTTGCGTCACAGAAAACGTGAAGCTCGCAATTATCTATTTTTAACTCGCCCGGACAGTAGCGTCGGATCCGCAATCGGAAAGCGGTTAATAACCTCGTAACGAGCGGCATAGTCTAGCCATTTGGCTCACAATAGGAGGGGATATCTTTGAAATAACCTGAAAGAGTTCGCGCGATGTCAGATATTTCGAATGATCCAACAACCGAATGATTTCTACGCAATTGCAGCCAGTCTAAAGGTGGTTTGCCGTCAAAGCGAGGTAAGATATTTATTGCGGGGCTATTGCCTTTATTAACGTTATCAATCAAAAGCTCGAGACTTTTAATAACGTGCAGAATCTCCGCGCCGTCGCTGCGTGCCGCGGTCACAGCCGGGGCGGCACGTCGGGTCTAGGGCGCTGTCGCTGCCTCCGCAAGGGGCACCAGGAAACATTAGGCTTTAATGCGGGGTTACTACTATTCTCGGACTTCTTGAACAAATTTTCGATGTTGGTACGTCTGCTCTTGAGCGCGAGGTGAAATGCGAGCTGTGCTGACAGGCGTCTGCCTCGGTGGCAGCGAATTCTGCACTGTGCTCTAGCTCTGCGGTCTCACCCTCCAGCGCAACGAGGCGACTGGCTTGTTGAGCCTCCAGGTCAGCGAGGCGGCGGCGAATTTCCTGAGCCTGCATGTCAGCGAGGCGAGGTCGAATTCGCCGAGGCGGCGCGCGTGCTGCGCTTCAGCTGCCAACCTTTTAGCCACCACCGTGGCGGACGATTGAGACGATGCCGTACTTACGGGGCGGGAAGGCACCGTGGGTGCGCTTGCCAAAACGACATTTCAGGCATCGGGCGCGGCTGGCTGCTCCGATTTTCTGCTCGCAACCGGTATTACCTTATCTATTTTCATTACCCATATTCGTCGCTTTGGTTGTCAACTGAGTCTGTACCATTCTATTATAATAGGTATATACCTACCTAATTATATAAATAATCCACGACGGACCATTTGTTATTGGTGGATCTATGGAAAGAATAGGCACTGGTTCATGGTACAGACGACTTTACTGGAGCTAAGCTAAATGACAGACTACTCCAACACAATAACCGACAGAGTCTAAAACAAAATACAAAACTAAAAAGGTAAAATGATTCCATAGAGGTGCGTCGTGCACAATTATACCAATATATGATTGAAGATAAATGAAATAAATGATTTTTATTCTGCTAGTAGGCTGTAATGGCACTTTTACAAGTCAAAATCATACCAGCATTTCTAAAAAAGAAGACCACTGTTAAGAAGAAACGTCGAAACAAACTCAACAATCAGTAATTTTTGCCAAAAAAAGCTTATGACAATGATAGTTCTTAACCTACTTAAAATAAGTCAAACTGAATATGAATACAAAGAAAAATCATCAAAACGCGTTGTTCTAACAGAACACATGTCCGAATAAGCTATAAGAATAATTAAGCTTTTTTGGGCTCTGGTTTGGGCCATGCATTTCTGTCAGTTAGATAGTCCTCAACCCTGTAATAAGCCTTCGACATCAATGTTTTTTTCAAATATTTTTTAAGAGCTGGAAAGGGTAGGGCCAAAATTTCTTTAGGTAATTCATTACAAAAATAGATATGTTAACCAGAAAAAGACTTGTATACTTTACGAACACGAAACTTTTTGGTTGCTACTTTAATTTATTTCGTGTATTAAAATGATGGGTATCAGATTTGAACAGATGAATCTATGGTCTTAATGACATTAACAATATTTTCATAAATATATTGGGACGCTATTGTGAAAATGCTAATTTCTGTAGAGAGTACTGAGAGATATGATTTGATTTCATCGCATTTTTGGAGAAAGACACCATATGCCTCGGTGGGAATAGCAATGCCTGGATTTGTATCTATTGTCCGTATTCAGCTTCGCTTCATTTGACAAAATCTACTTATCCACGATTTGCTTCTTCACAGGCTCTACAATAACGTACTATTATTTACCAGTTGATTATTTATGACGCATCAGGGTAAGTAGGGTATAACAAACGAGAGTCTATTAGAAGCCCGACGACGAAGTCGGAGGGCTTTTAATGGCTCAAGTATGTTTTATACTTACCACCCGTGATACACACAATGTTTTTCATCACATTTGCGAGGAAATAAAAAAAATAGTTGGAAAAATTATTTATTAAAGTTGAAAGTTATAGTGCAGTTGCTATTATTGGTGAAGTTCAATACCATATATTTTTCCGGGTATTTAATAGATTGGATAGAGTTAGAAATATTCTGAGTAGCTTGGTCCAAGTCTTGTTCCGAAGGTTGGTTTGCTATCTGTCACAAATGCTGGTTTGTAGGTGAATCCGAGAAACAGGATGCAACAGGTGCTTGAGGCTCTGGTATAGTACTTGGGCATGTTTTTGTAGATTTTGGTATGTTTAAGTCTTGCTTGTCAATTACTGGTATTTTATGTATCATGACCGATGATGTGGACGCAACAGGTTCTTGAGGCTTCAACACACTATTCTGACATAATTCTGTTATTTTGTTGCTGATATCTATTTTATGAGCAATTGAATCATCTATATTACCTTCTGCAACAGTAGATGATCTCCAGCCCCCATGTCTCTTATGAGTTAAAATGTCTGCCCCGGAGTCTGCCAGTAATTTTGCAGATGTACGGCGAAAAGAGTGGCCGGTGTAGGATGAGGCATCAGGTAGATCAAGATACTGAGCAATTTCTTTCGGCATACTACTTAGCTTGTTTTTTCCAATAACTTGTGCTGTGCATTTACCATTCTTATATTGCAGGAAAAAACGGTTGCTGGCTGTCTTAGTTGACCGTAAAGATTGATATTTTTTAACAACTTTGTAATAATTTCCTGATATCACAAATGATCTTGGAATCCTGTTCTTGGTGTTTGGGATTTTAACTAGCAACATTTCTCCATGATTTTCAACATTGTCCATGGTTATATCACATAGTTCTTGGCCCCTCAGTGCACCAGTGACACCAAAAATAAGTGCAACCTGAAACAAAAACAAACAAATTGTAATCATTATTTACATATCACATATATATTATTATTTACCTATTTATTCATACAAATAAACTATCTATGTGAACTCAATCAAGTAGGGGTTTCCATTCCATCTTTAACATGTAAACAAAGAAATTTAGAAACTAACTTAAGCTAAATTACCTACCTTTCTAGCTAAATGCTCATTATCAGGTGCTTCATTGATGAACTTTTCTACATTATCTCCTGTAAGTATTTTTGATTTCTTGGGCACATAGCCCTCCGACTTTCTTTTCAAAAAAGCCTTCAGTTTTAAATACTTTTCAATATTTTCACAGTTTTTCACTTTCAGGGTACATTTTAACATCGAATATATGGCCCATAGAGATCCTGCATTGAATTTCTAGGCAAGCTCGCCGAAGTACGCCAACAACACGTTTTCAGAAAACGAGGTGGCCTTTTTTTCTGTTTTCCATCTAAGAAAATTTTCATAAGCGGTCATATATTTATCTTTCGACTTCGCTGGCAACAAATTGTCGTGGAGTTGTTGGGCCGCACTTAAAACGTCAGGTGGCGTCGATATTACGACCGACTCGGAATCTTCTTCTGAAGAAGCCATAATTACTAACTTATGTCGGCTAAAAGTTAAAACTACTTTGAAAACTAAAATCAAACCTCATCCACTAAAATGACTAAAAGAGATTGTCAACTTTTTAAACTTTTTTCGATGTCTTCCACAGATAATGCTAACAACTGCGTTTTGTTTTCGAAGTTGATAGACCATCCTGCCAAATTGTATAAATTATCAAAATGAAATATATTAAAATTATTTGTAATAAATACTAAACATTAAATTGCAGTCAAATTTAATATAAAGATATGTTTTATACATATTAAAAGTTGGTTGTAGCCAACTTTTGAAGATATGAAATACACCTTGGCTGATTGGAAACATCCTCAGTCCGAAGTGAAGTATGAGTAGGTTCTATATTTTAAAACTAAACTTAACACCCCGCGGGAGGTAAAACGGCTATAACTGCTCTGTACGCTCGCATGTTATAACACCATTGACGAGCAAGTGTGATGAAATAGTACATTATTGTCGAAGCAAGGAAAGTAGGCAATTGCTGGCTGAGTATAAATTTTAAACGGACGACCTTGGGAGTCCGTTTAATTTAATACGAAGCCAGTAAATGCCCTTCCAGCTGAGACAAATATAGTGCTTTTCTCAAAAATTGTGCAAGAAAACAAAAATGTATTTACTGAAAATGATAAGGCACGCATTTCTTCTCGCCGCTTCAAGAAATTGTCGTACGCCTTCCGATATCTGTCTTTTGGCTTTGCAAATTACTAACAAATTACACTTAAACAAATAATCAATAACTGAGCTTGCAGCTTCTTTTAAATCTGGAATAATTTACACGTCATTTTTCTATATTTTCCGTAAAAAGAATTAGCCACTGTAGGTGTTAAAACAGAATA
The DNA here is from genome assembly GCA_945867215.1 of Epinotia demarniana. NCBI lineage: Eukaryota > Metazoa > Arthropoda > Insecta > Lepidoptera > Tortricidae > Epinotia > Epinotia demarniana. Next base: position 31,989,100 of record OX244259.1, on the reverse strand, counting down.
TTTTTTGCATTGCCGCCTTTTAATTTAATAATTTGGGAGTGTATTTTTCTTCCGAAAGCGCCATAAGTTATTTGAGACAACTAAAAAGTCGCGATGAGTCACAGCTACTGATCTTGCGTTTTGGCTGTTTAGGACCTATGCCTTTTATTTATATGGCGGTTTCAAATTTTTAAAAAGTTTGTACCACGACAAATAATGGAATTTGTATGCAACATTGTAGTCGAGCAAAATCGAGCCGGCAAGGTTTTTTATTTTTTAAATGTTGACTAACCATAAACTATGCACTTCACGTCCTGATGTTTTACTAATAAAGTCAACATTGCCGATGATTTTTGAGAAAAATAACATATCCACGTGTATGTCTAAATATGCTTTGCAAACAGCTTAACGTGCTTAGATCTTGAAATTATTATTTTAAATTACAATTGCTTAAAAATATTTTCATAAGCACAACGCCGCTGTCTCGCTTATCGTGTGTGAATATTGCAGCTGTTAATATTTTGTGAATTCCTATTAGCCGTCAAATCAGAGCAGTGCAATAAAAGGAAATAGTGAATGATTTATTTATTTTTTCTCGTTCTGTATTACACATCTATCATTTATAGGGTCAGTAACTCGTTTTAATGACACAGTTAGAAAGTCGGTGTCATCTATATGCACTATGGGCCTTAACATCCTGAGGCCCACACTGTGTAGCGTAAAAATAAAAAAAATAGGTATCTTACCAATCCGCCAAGCAATAAAAGGATAATTGGTCGGGCAAAAAGTAACCTCAATCTATAAATATAGATAGATATTGCCATGACGGCTAGATTTAGTACAATCGCTAAGGTTGTCCATTGGATTGCAAAATTGGACAGCATACATAAATTTAGGACACATCATCCGTTGTTTACGATGTCACGGAGCAGCCGTAAATAACATCCGAAACTTGATTCACAGCCAGCACTAAATTGTGTGCTTAGGAAGAGAGTCAGCATCATTTTCTCTTTCTAGTTTCACATCATACTAAAGTAATAGGTGAAATACTCGAAACGTGTTCGGGTGAATGTAATATTTCATGTTTTCCACTTTTCCACCCACGTTAAAAACAAAGATATTTAACGACGAGGGTCAAGTTTTTTTTGTGAAGAGTTAATTCTAGGAAACTATTTCCGTCAATAAGAATGGCAGATTTTCACAAGGAACATATTTCAATAAATTGACAAAGGCGAAAAATCTAAGTTCTTTGGTGCGTCCACAATTGGCTAAAATATCATTATATGTATCGAAGATTACTCCTAGATAGTTAAGTTTTTCCCGTTTGAATAAATGTTGAATTGTGCGCTTGTGTAATCATCTAATCGGAAGTTATCATAAAATGAATTTCGATCCAACCAAAAAACAACTTATTTCTTTGGCCAACTTGAACAGCCAGTCATAACGCTATCTTACTATTTGAATAATTTCTACCTAGTGTCCCCGCACCATCTTCCACCCCAAAACTATAAACCTGTGCAAAGATTTACGTATTTCGCTAGATAATTTTTTATGTTGCTGTTTGTGGTTTTTTTTCCTAGAGGTGCCTAATTATTTCGGTAATAGAATTATTGTTAAAAAATGAGGTCATTTTTTTTACTTTTACATGTAGTATAACTGCGATTGCCTACATTTATATTTGATATATGAAATAAGGTAATAAACAAATAAAGAATATAAAAAAAAAATTGTGTCCTTTTCTAATTTAATTTCTTCGGATTTATTCGGCATCGAGTTCCAACGAAATTAGTCTTGTCCAAAAAAAAATATTTTTCCTAACCACCTTTGGAAAACCCTTGGTTATATTATTATATTTATTATTCTTTGCCTATTTATTTCCTGTTTATTGGATGAAGCTATTTTTTGTATATTCAATCATTATTCCATTTTAAAGTGTCTTTTAGATGGCTAACCTAAATACTACAGTGAACTATCCTTGTATTTACTACCAAAACGTGCGGGGCTGCGCTCTAAAACGCTTACATGTTATCGTAACCTAAGTCTGGCTACCTATGACATAATCGTACTAACCGAGTCGTGGCTCGTGGATGGGATACGGGACTCGGAGCTATTTGACGACAGGTATGTTTTCTGGCGTCGCGACCGCGACCTGTCTGTAACCGGGCAGAGCCGCGGCGGTGGCGTTATAATTGCTACTCGCAAGGAACTAGCGGTTACCCCGCAACCATCGTTTCACTCGTCAGCTGAGGACCTCTGGCTCACTATTTCACTTAAAGATAATAGCAATAGGTCTATAAAAGTGAATTTATGTGTTTTATATTTATGTAAACAGGTGACCCTGTTTACATAAATAGGTTTCTCTTTTTCTCAGCAATTGGAAAACTTCTTGCGTAAATTAAATCATGTAGTTTTAAGCAATCCTAATGATAAGATATTATTAATTGGTGACTTCAACATGAGTAACATTACGTGGTTGGCAGGGGCTTCGTCATTGATTCCTACTACGTATACAAGCGTTGAAGAGTGCAACTTAGTAGATGACCTATTCGCCCACAGCTTTTGCCAGTACAACGGGGTTTTAAATGTTTACGGCAAATTGTTGGATCTTGTGTTGTCAAATGACATTGTTAGTGTCGGTGAGTGCATGAGTCCCTTAGTACCAATTGACCCATATCACAAACCCTTAATAATACATATTAAGTACACTATTATTGATTTTATGGATCCGGCTCCTCATATGAAATATATTTACAATAAATCTGACTACGCCGCTATCAATGAGGAATTGCTAAGTATTGATTGGGAAGGGGAGTTCTCCAAGGGTACATTAGACCAGTCACTTGGTTTCTTCTATGATATTTTTATTAAACTTAGAAATAAATATATTCCGTGCCGTAAAATTAAAGCGGAATCTTATACCGCATGGTTTTCAATTCCACTAAAAAAGGCTATAAAGGAAAAATATAAATATTTAAAAAAATACAGTATCTATAATAATACATCGGATTTAGTATCTTTTAACTTGCTGAGAGACAGGGTGCGGAGGTTGGAGCCGGAGTGTTTTGCTACGTACATAAACCGCACAGAAGACAACATTGCTAAAAATCCAAAACAATTCTGGTCATTTATTAAGTCAAGGTCCGGTTTTCACGCCATACCTAGTAGTTTAAAGTACGGTGATGGCTTGATAAATGCTGGTACTGATATATGTTATGCTTTTTCAGATTACTTTCGTACTAGTTTTTCAGCGCCGAGTAGTAACAACTTACAAACCTCTTTAAGCCCATCTAGCAACTCGCCCGTTTCACTGTCCAGCATTGAAGTAAACCCGGATGAGATCATTAATATTTTACTTAAGCTTGACCCAGCCAAGTCTGCGGGTCCTGATGACCTCTCAGCTTGTTTTTTAATCAACTGTGCAAAGAGTCTGGTGGTACCAGTTACATTGCTCTTCAAGCTTCCTTCTCTGAGTATTCTGTTCCCTCATTATGGAAATCCGCATATATTACACCGGTACATAAAAGGGGCCTAAAAACACATATCGTAAATTATAGACCTATTTCTAAATTATGTATTTTATCTAAGGTTCTGGAGAAGGTTGTCTACAATCAGGTCTACGAAGCTTTAAAGAACTTAATTAGCCCTAACCAGCATGGTTTACTTCGGCGCCGATCCACGGTGTCTAACCTGATACTTATGAATGAGTATGTGACTGAGGCAATGGATAGTGGTTATCAAGTAGATGTTATCTACACCAATTACAGCAAAGCGTTCGATCGGATTGATCACGCAATGCTGTTATCGAAACTGTATAACATAGGAATCAGTGGAGACTTGCTTAGATAGTTTTTAATCCTATATAGACAATCGATCTCAGGCAGTTGTCGTTCATAACTACATGTCTGGTTGGGTGACAGTTCCAAGTGGTGTCCCACAAGGGTCATTGCTTGGCCCACTGTTATTCAATATATTTATTAACGACATCAGCAAGTGCATCATTCACTCTGAACTTCTTTGCTTTGAAGACGACATGAAGATCTATAGAGAGTTAAAGTCTAGTCAGGATTCTGTACTAATTCAGTCAGACCTTGCGCGGCTTGATGATTATTGTCGGACAAATAAGCTGGACTTGAATCCATCTAAATGCTTGTCAGTCACGTTCTCACGCAAACGCAACTTAATATCCTCTACTTATAAACTTAAAGATCAATCCCTTAATAGAGTTAGTTTTATTGACATTTGGGTGTGGTACATGACTCCAAGCTATTATTTGATCTTCATATATGGTATTGTGGGAAGCGCCCTTAGAACCTTAAGATTTATAATGCGTAACTCCGCTCACTTAACACAAGCAAAAACACTCAAAGTACTTTACTGCGGTTCTCTATTGTATGGGCAAAAATCATTTCCCAAAGTGTCACTTCCCAAAAAATGTTTCCCAAATGATCATTTGGCAAAAAAACACTAGTCAAATTATTTTTTCGCATTATATCACTTGGCTATATCTCCTATGGCAAAATATTACTTCGCAAATTATTGTTTGGCAAAGTTTTACATAGCATAACATTCTTTTTCCAAATTATTGCATGGCATATGATTTAGATCCTAATTGTGTAGTGCATACGAAATCTATTTGAGTGAGATTACATAATTTTGCTAAGCGGGTAGTTTGTAAAAAACAAAAGTAAATAATTTACAGGTAAGTTTGTTCTTTTGTACTACAGGTACTTAGGTAACAATATATTATAATCCAAATAAGCAGCATGCATGCAAGCAAGCCCCGAGTCGGTTTCACCCTTTTCATCGAGAGTCTCCAGCGAATCGACACCACCCCGCTGCGCGGGGTGTCTATTTCTGGTCTGAGGGACACAAGTGAACCCTAACCTAACCGACCAAAAACAGAGTTCGCTTATGACAAGCCATTTTTTCCACCCTAGTACCTAATGTGCGAAATGAAAATTTGAACAAATGTTTTGTTTGGAAAACAATATTAGCCCGAACAAAGTGTTTGCTTAATAAACTTTTGTCTTAATAACATTTGACAAAGCAAAATTATGCCAAATGATATTTTGACCAAATGAACAAAATGCGAAACAAAAATGTGCTATTTGTTCGTTTGGGAAATGAAACTACTGCCCTGCCATAAGTTTTGTTGGAAGTGAAATTTGGCCAAAAATATTTTGCCGAAACAGCAGGATACCACTTTACTGCTCACTCGTTAGGAGTAAAATTGAATATGCATTCCAAATTTGGAATCCGTGCTGTACAACTTACATAGATAGGATCGAGCGTATTCAGAAAAGGATTCTCAAACACCTGTGCTTTAAACTAAAATGTTCATACGTATCCTCCAATTACTTGAGCACATGCAAAAAACATCACATATTACCCCTATATAAACGTCGAGAAATAGCTGATACGACTTATATTTTTTTCTACTCCTGTACCGTTATCTGTCATTTATATAGGCTTTATCTCAAATACAATGACACCGATAATAAGTCGTCGAAAAACTCTATGCTCTATGGCCCATAAACGCACACTTTAGTGAACTTTTTTGGTTCATACATTTTCCATAAAAGCACTGTTTACCACGATGTCAAATCATCTAACTTTTTTTAATCAGCCACTAATATATTGCAGTGGTGCCAACTTCATAAGCAAATTTTTCGAAATAAAGAGTTTTTATTTACCATCAAATATTTGTAAAACATACATTATTTACTAAAATAAAAATAAATTATCATGTTTTGTCTGTTAATATACATATTTTACCAATTATTGGTATTCTTTATAAATATAAACCGATCGGATTCGATTCGGATCCGGATTCAGTTTGGTTCGAATGGCAAGTGCAAGGAAATTAAAAACAAAACAGACCATAAACAAGAGGTATCAATGTGTCACATTTCTAATTTCCCACCAAAGTTCCAGTTCAAAATTAAAAGGCGAAATGTGATAACTATTCGTTATGAATAAAATAAAAACTTACTTAAGATTTGATTCGTGTTTGTGAAGTGAAGAAAAATGTGTACGTTCCTTTTAAAATGGACGAAGAAGAAAATAACTGCACCGCTGAAGAAATTGCGTGAGTAGTAATAGAACTAACGGAAAACTTACTGCCTGAAAAGCAAATGCTATTTATTTAAAATTAGTCGTAGAAAAAGTTTTGTATGCAACGGTGTATAACTTGGTCTTAATACGCTCGTGGCGTCTTTAATTGCGATGCTCGCCAAGGCTCGCATCGCAACTCACGACACTCGCGTTTTAAGACCCTACTTATACAACAGTTGCATAAAATACTATAAATATCACTAGCGGGAATATTGACTGTCCGGATTTACTCAATAAACTTTCATTTAATACGCCTACCCGATCTAAAAGACACTTTCCCCCTATCTCACTTAAATGTACCTCATCTAATTACAGGCAGAATAGTTTTTTTGGCGATTGAAAGATATCTATGCCGCTCACTGTTTTGTTTAGTGATCAGAATTCGTTAAAAAAAAATATGTGTATGTGTATGTATTTTGAAACTTTTTTTCTAAAATCAAATATGCCCGAAATATGTGAACCTAAAGTTGGGAAAAATATATACTTGTCAACATTTCGATGGATGTTGTGTCATTATTGGTTCTGTCGCTGCGCCGGCCGCTACCACGGCACGCTCGCTTCGCTCGCTCGACTCGCGCGCTTAGGGTCACGGTACAACTAATACTCCTCCTCGCTTCGCTCGTCGTCGTACCTACACTATCCTGCCTTAGAGGTCCAATATCTTGGTCATTTTTAATTTCAGAGAAGTTAAAAATGACCAAGATATATAATATAGAGAAGTTTCTAACAACACATGCCTATTTAAACGTATTCTTTACGAAACCACCCAACCCCAAAACTATGGGGTATTAATTTATGGGTCATTCATGTTTTAACTACAAAACGTTATACATAACAAAGGTTATGACTATTGATGTTTATGTCTATAAATTATATGGATATCAATTTCTGAGTATCGAAATTCGGAACAATAAGTTTATGGGAAGCAAAGGGACCCCTTTATTGTCGATGGTAATGGCCATACAAAATGCACTTCTGCTATAAATTTAGTCTTCTTAGATGGCACTACAAGACGATCTGGAATAAACACTTATTATATACATACAAAACATTCATGACTCAGGAACAAAATATTCATGCTCATCACACAAATCTCCTCCTCCTCCGGCTACGTCGGGAGTCGTCGTCGTCCACCGTCAAATACATAACCTTAACATTTGAGCACAATCGAATTGCTGCGCACTGTTGAATCACAGTGTTATGTTTACCGATGTCCGAGCAATATTCGCTTGACATACTGTGACAGCTGAAGACTAAGGCTCTGTGGCCCGCGATTGCCCGTGGCGGGCCACCGCATTGGACGAATTACTCGTGGGCGTTAGGCCTATCTTTACGAAGTAATATATATATCTATGTGTTTACCAACCTCGTCGCCATTATGCCATGAAAATGTAAGCCTGATTCATAGTAACTCGTTTGCAAGAGCCATTCTTTATCTCTTAATCTCATCTCGTGCTTTACTTTATTTCTGTTTAGATGGATCTTTTTGTGACCTCCTTTTTATTTAATTAAAAACGTATTTCAAAAATTATTACTGTCCTAAGTAAGTAAGTAAACCTTTTATTCAATATAAATCTATGGTTAACACTTTTTAAATGTCATATTTTTACATAAATATACTTAAAAACAAGAGGTAAGTAACTTAATTAATGATATTAACATTTATCCATATATCCTTATAAATTTTCGTCCAATCTATAATAAGCTCTATTTTGAAAAGTTAGCTTTACAAAGGACTTACATCTATTCTCAGACATGTCTAAAACATGATCTGGTAACTTGTTGTAGTAGCGTGTACAGAGCCCCACCTAAAGACGTTTTGAACTCTACTTAACCTAGTACTGCTAGCAATTTAAGCGTATTCCTAGTATTTAACTTATGTTTGTCACATAATTTACGCAATAATAATTGATTCTTTCTAACATACATAATATTTTTATAAACATACTGACTTGGCACGGTCATAATCCCAATAGTTTTAAATAACTCTCTTAAGGAGTCTCGGCTTTTCAACCCATATATCGCTCGAATTGCACGTTTTTGAAAAGCAAAAATAGTTTTAACATGGGTCGCTCTACCCCATAACAAAATACCGTATCACATGACGCTATGAATATGACTAAAGTAAACCAAGCTCACAGGTCAGGACATGTCAGTGATTAGTCTTGTTTTTCACGGCGTACACAGCCGAACTTATTTTTTTCATTTTTCAGTAATATGAAAATCCCATTGCAGTTTCGAGTCTGTTATCCCTAAAAAAGCTGTACTTGCGACAATATTTGTTTCATCTAATGTTTACTCCCTGTACACGATATTTAACATTGGGTAACTTAATGTGAATACATTTTGTCTTTTTTGCATTAAGTACAAGGTTGTTGGCATTAAACCATTCATGAGTCAATCGAAGAGCATTATTTATATTACGTACTGTTGGAGATGACTTGTTGATTTAAAAAAAGCGAAGTGTCATCTGCAAATAGTACAACTTTAGATACATTTTCCACCATAAATGGGAGATGATTTATATAGGTCAAAAAAAGGAGAGGCCCAGTATTGACCCTTTGGGAACACCAATTTTAACGGCGGACCCTGCTGACCGAGTTCCATTCAACAGCACTTGTTGAACTCTACCTGACAAATACGATGTTATTAAGGATGGAACTTAATTGATGTTAACCAAAAATCGACGATGTAGTTCTGTATAAATATGAAATATTATAAATAGCCCTTATACATTATTAGAGAATTTAATTCTCAGTACAATTAATGGCCGACTATGCTACGGTAACATGATCTGAGGAAACAGCACGGATGCCTAAGACTTGTTCGTGTTGCAAAAAAAAATGTTTTTGCATCAGGCTTGGGATTAAATGCCCCGAAAGCTGCAAATCCTACTTTAAAAGGCACGGGATCCTAACATTCCCATGGCAGTATATTTTCACATGTTAATATATACTGGCAAATGCATTTAGCACCATTAATGGCAAAACAAACAGTTATTTACAGAAACTCGAAGGGTTTATTTATTTATAAGTTTATTACCATTTATTTAATTAGTACAATTTATTAATACTAAAAATTATAGTATCAGTTTGACTATGCGAACGGCAGTCTCTAGGTTAGACATTCATAAATATAAATAACAGTGTAATATACTGTCCATAAATCAGTTATACATACTAAACTTTCTTGGTGTTACGTAAGCACATCTAGGTAATGCTTTTCAGTAGTCTCTTGAATTCGTTCTTATTTTTTTCAAGTCTAATAGTTTCAGGCAAACTATTGAGTAGGTATGGGGTACGCTTTTTGAGACTTCTGTCCCCATAGTAATTATTCATCCTAGGAACTAATAGTTTACAAATCCCTATAGCCTTGGTATTGTAGTTATGATCAATGGGTTTCAATGAAGAATTCTCAGAGTTATGTTCCAGACAGCCATGGTTATTTTAGTAGCAAGTAGATACTTACGTTTCATGCTTCCTGGTTGAAGTTACCTTTACATTTGAGTTATTTCTTTTTGTTTACAAGTAATTTTAAAAAATATATTTGAGTGGCTTCTAATTTATCGATATTGGACTTTGTTGTGAGTCCAAACCTGTCCAGAGCAAAACTCAGTATGGAATCTACCAACGACATATCCAAACATCTTAGTGGGCTAATAGGAACTCTGAATCATTAATTATACAAATCCCATTACCGACCTGTAAATTCGTAACACCCGTAACGCTATGTCCCGCAGTGTATTTTCGCGAATATAATGTCTACATTTCTGACCATGTCTGAGGAAACAAAATACAACATGTATGTATTAATATATCAGTCAGTAGGTATAATTAGTAGTCGTTTATTTGCCTAAGTATTTATTTTGTTTATCATCGTCTAAAATACCCATATTTCAAGCTTTGCTTAGTGTGGGACTGGTCGACTGGTGATTTGTATCACCATAGATTTATGCGGATTGCATGAAAGAGTGTCTATTTGAAGGCCGCATTTATACATAACGAATTTATAGCCAAGATGAAGAATTTGCAGACCGCGACAAAAAGAGTTAGGCCGTGTAGAGTGTCACGTTACGTGGACTTACAAACCTTTTTGGAAGCCCACGTAACAAGTATGATAGCTAAATACAAATTACAAAAGAAAAGTTAGGGTCGAGGTTCTTTATTAAGAGAGTTTCTTGACAAACAGTAGTACCTAGTTACCAGGACACGTGGTGGTTAAATTAGAAAAGAGTTAAACGGAACCAGTGGGATCCCCAGGAAGTCGCGCCGCAGGATGTGAGGGTTCAGCAGGTAGAAATGGCAGGCCGGAGGCGTGCGTAGCAGCGCGTGCGAGGAGTAAGCGTACGGGGGTACCGTCAGGGTATAAGCCTCCGCCAGGCGCTCGGTAGGGGCGCGTGTAGCGCGGCAGTCGACGACCAGGCGCGTAGTAGGGCGCGAGCAGTAGGTAGGCGCGTAGTAAGGCGCGTGCAGCAGATAGGAACGTCCCGTAGGGCGTGAGCAGTGGCCGGCGCGTAGTAGGACGCGTGCAGCAGGGCGCTTTCCAAGCCAAACGCTCGGGAGGAGCTCAGCAGGGCCGTTCCGAAGGGTGGTGTACAGATGTAGCGCTTCGGGAGGCAGGTGCTCAGTAGGGGAGCCCCGCAAAGGCAGTCGTCCAGCAGGGACGCACTTCGTAGTTGAACTGACGGCCGACGAGTAGGTTTAGGGACCCTCTTGAGTTGCGGGGCCGGCTGTGACCCCGCAACGGATCTGTTCTGTACTTCTTGTTTGGAAGTCGAAGATAAACTGATTTAATACAGCGGCTATATCGGCTTTTATACCCAAGGGATCCCATGTTCTAGAATTATATATTATAATTTCATATTTCAAAAATTACAAGCTACCAGGGTTTCATAAGTACCTAAAAGTATACAGACTTAGCCGAAAAGTATAAAACCTAACCTTTATGGTAGTGAAAATGACTATTTAGAAGAACACAACGTTGTTGACAGATTGTCAACAGAAAATAACAAACGTATTTATTATTTTTAAGAATTTCAGGAATAGGGAAAATATAGGATTAAATACGGTTCAAGTGAACAGAAACCGATAATAGAAGTAATCCTAAGGTGCACGATATCAAAAGCAGTGTACAGAAGTATACCCTTTCTTAGAAGTTGGGGTTACAAGAACCAAGAGAGTGAATCAATGATGTAAAGAAAGCCTAAAAAGACGTAAGATGGCAATTGCAAGGTCTTGCATTAACTGATGTGACCTACAGGTGCAACGCAGATAAAGGTAAATGCTACAAGAGTAGTATTGGCGCTACTTGCGATTTGATATTTTTTAATGCTAGAAACTACATTATAGCTAGGGACACTTCGGCAATCACATTTCATGAAATATTTTTATTGCGATGATTATTGCAAAAACAATATTGTTCATACCAGGTCTATTTCCGTGCTACTTCGTCTGAATGACAAAATATCGGAATGCAAGAATTGCAAGGCCATTTCAGTCTTTATAGCAAGAGAGGTCAGTAGTATATTTTTGGGAAGTCTACCCCAACTTCATGGCGTTTGAGCGATTCTCGCTCAAACTTATTCCGTTGGTTTAGCCTGTCCCAATAATATACTCTTACGGTTTACAATCGTCAAACGTTGATCGTTAGAGATTACAATTTGTTTTACGCTGTTGTTTTGCTCTTGCGGTCTACAATTCCTGATCGTGTTTTAAGGTGTATCGATCGGGAACGCGTTTTGATTTGCTAATTCATGGTTGAACGCAAGTCTGTTTCAATCTAAACGCGTTTAGAATATTATCGATCGGGTTTGCATTTCAATGGTTGGAAGTGATCGCGTTGCGTTTCACGAATTACCGAACGAGACTTCGATCGGATATGTGGTTTGGAAATGACCATCACATTTTTAGTAACTACTTATCGAGTAATCTTCCTTACTTACATGGTTAAAATCAAATTAATGAGCATATAGTCAGAGTACTCTGTTTCTTGAATAAAATAGCAAAAGCTTAACGCTACACACGATCCAAGGTGGCCAGTCTCAGATGTGCGCATGGGCGTACCCACATAGAGTTAACTATGACGTTTCCAACACAACACGTTTGATCAGCTCGTCAGCGTCACAGACATGAATGAACCTCCGGGGCGGTGAAAACCCCAGCGCCGGTCGCATTTTACGTGCTTCGTGAGTGAAACCCCTCCGGGTGTGAGTGAAACCCTCCGGTGTGGGAGTCCATATCTATCGACCGCGTAGATACAGAGTTCCCCTAAATGTTTAGTCAACAATACACACACTTCGGGTGGCCAGTTCCGAAATGTATGATTTACATGTTGATGCAAGTCGGTCGTCAAATGCCTGCAGTCTAATCATCGAAACTTCTATTTATATGAAACAAAATAAAAAACTTCGATAGTGTCATGCAGACACTGCGTTCTATTTCCGATAACAAATAATGAGAAATGAATAACTGAGATTTACAACAGTGTACTTTCAAATAAGGCAGTAAAGTATAAAACAGCAATTATTTATATATTAGTATTACGTTAAAATGTAAACAAGCAGATCAAATTCCTTCTTATATTAATTATTGCGAACTCTATTGGTAAGTCGTGGAACTAACTACGTAAAGTACCAAACATAGGTATGTCATTAATTAATTATATAGGTGGTTCATGGTTAATTATATAGATGGCATCACTTCAGATGGATTATGTTTTGACTAAAATTGATTTTTATTTTCTTGTTGTATTACTAATACATATTATATATATATACAAAGAAAAATAAATGACTTAAGAATGCATTATATAAACATTACTTATAGTAAGAGAGATTACTTAAACCTGATTTTGTCAACGAAGTTTGATACTATCAGCAAAATAAATTGATAAAAATGTGCTGGTACTTTTTATTTATTTATCTAAATACATTTTTAAAATTACATTTGTTTAGACAGGAAAGCATCGTTAACCCTTTAAAGGACACGACTGAAAAAAAAACCCAGATTCAAACCTCATCGCCATTGAATAGTTAAAAAAAAATTGTTCAAGAAAAAATTACAAAAAGATGGTTTTACAGGCTGTCTTTTTTTGAGACTAAATAACTCTAACTCGGGTACAGAAACCATTCGTATCATCACTTTGTAATTCGCAACTTATTTCAACACACCTCAGTGCGAATCTTCATAACAACTATACGTATTCGGATATCAAGCTGACGCCGGTTCCCTGAGGTGAGCTGCCATACGTGCTTGTACAAGCACCACCATACTTTGCTGCATGCTCCATGGAAAAGACTTAAGCGTCAAGCAAAATCAGTCATTTGCGACCTGCTTTAAATGAGGAGTTCATAATTTAGTTGATGTTATGAAATGCAGCGTTATGTAAAATTTAATATCGGTTGCGCAAATTGATAAAAACAAATATATTAATTTCGTAATTGTAAAACGGATGTTCCTAAATAATTCGTTATACGATACCTGCGCGCGTATGGCTTCGGCATAAATATAGGGTTGTCATCACATAGCTATCTTATTCCATTATCCTATAAAGTGTTAGTTACTTATCAATTGATTTGTTTTTCTCGGCATATTATAATCATCACAACGAATACACCTAACCTCTTTATGCATGGTTTTTTATTGATACCTAAGATAAAGTTCAAACCATGGGGACTGTATTATTAGTTTAAATTATCAAAATATGAACGAGTGTTTATAAAGTTTGTGTTTTTAATGAGTTGTTTTTATAAACAGTAATATAATAAGTTAGATGTATAGAATACCTCACGTGTATTTATTGCAGGTAAAATATGGAATGTACCAGCCCTGAATCATTCAGTAAAATCATCAATAAACGGCTATTAATTAGCCATCGTTCTAATTGTTTCTTCCTTTGTGACTTCGTACGCAACCGTGAAGATACCTACCTGTGCCACATTCACATTCAACTCAACGCTGCAGCAGTCTTTTAGCACGACCTACTCCTTTCTGCATATAGCATTGTGTTAAAATGTAAGTAAGTGTTGTTTTTTGTCTTTTGTAGATTATTATACTCTTATATCTTGCTCAAAACTGTTAATGGATGTTGTATTTAACTTTTAGGTCCGACTCCGAGTTTGAAAGCATTGTAGCCTCAAACCACAAGGCGACAGACCCCAAGAAAAAAGCAGCACTGAAAAGAAAGCCCGATGCTACCAGGTAAAATTTATCGTTATATATATTAATTAATCGAACTGTCTATTTCAGCATTCAATATTGATTATTATTGTACTTTTTGGTTTTTTTTCTTCATAAAAAGTTATAATTAATATAAATTAGTTTCAGGTCCGACTCGGAACTCGAATTTGGAGAAACGGTGATGAAACCTGCGCCGAAACGAAAAGTGAAAAAGCCTACCCCAAAAAATTCGCAAAGGTATTGTTCTGTTCGATTTTTTGTGTCGATGTTTTAGTTTACAACACCCATATACTTTCTGTGTAGTGTGCTGTATAAGTATTTATTCTATTTCCATTTTATTTAATTGTATCCTTTATTGCAGGACTACTACCGAAGCATCAAAGAAAAAAGAAGCCTACCACTCATTCGAGCTATTTCCTGAGGATGAATCTTTGGCGAAGAATTACTGTGCAGAGGCTCAGCTCGGTTCATCTATTACTCAACGCGTGGCTGATGGGATGACTCGGCGTGCTGTCGACCTTGAAGGAGCGTTTTTCTTGGAGCTTCGAGTTTACGATACCAACGATATACGCAGTGAGTTAGCAAAAGAAAAGTGGAAAAAAGCCCTTCTATCTGTTAAGGCGCAAATTGATACTGACACTCCCCAATGGGAGTATCTGCAAAAACTAACTAAGCATTTGAAAACTCTTTTTGACGATGCTGACGTTAAATATTTCCATAACAAAAAAGTTTAAAAATACCTGTTAGGGGTTTTTTACCTACCTATTAGGTTAAATTTTGATATATCCTTACATTATTGAACATATAGACATTAACTTAAAATAAATTGGTAATTATTTTGTATACACTAAATATGCCTTTTTGCTCAGCTTGTTCAATCAATGTTCAGAAAAATAAATGGGTGGGTCATTTAAGGAGTACCAAACACAAAAATAATTCGTTAGCGGCATTAACTGATGGAGTGGTTGAAATTTCGTCTGCATTCAAGGGTCGTATATCATCATATAGAGTTTTTGGATGTAACGAGTTAGAATTCGCTATACTAGAACTGTTTTTACATAATTTATCATCTAAATTAGAGAGCATTATAAAGAATTGTCTTCTAAGTGACGTTTGCTTAAAAATCAACTTTGAATATTTTGGCAACTTTCTTTTATTTAAAGACAACAAAGAGGAAACAAAATCTTTTACTACAAAAAACTTTATAGTACATCAAAATCATAATTTTAGTAAATTGTACCAAAAAATAGTACATGATTTGAAAAAGAGGATTGAAGAATTTGAAGAACGTGATAGTGGATGGGCTTTCCTATCTAATTTATATTTAGAGATTAATGTTAACAAATACCAGCCTATGAAAGGATCCTCTTACATAGATTTACCTTCATCCATTAAAAGCAAATAAGGTTGTATTAACATACATAACAACGATGATTTTTGTTTTCTCTGGTGTGTTGTTGCATCGCTTTATCCAACAAAAAAACACAAAGAGCGTACGACATCATACCCACACTTTAAGGACGTGTTGAATGTTGCTGACCTCAGTTTTCCTATGACTCTCTCAGATATTTGTACGTTTGAGCGGAATAATATAAATTTAAGCGTAAATGTGTATTCCTTAAAGAACAATCGTATAGTTGTGGGACCTATTTACAGATCAGAACAAAAACGAAGCAAAAAAATTAACTTACTTTTAATAGAAAACGGAAGTAAATCACACTACGTTCTAATTAACGATTTATCGCGTCTTGTTCGTTCTCAAATTACTAAGCATCATGGTAAACTTTACTTTTGTGAAGACTGTCTCATATTTTTTTCTACTGAAGCCAACTTTGAGAGTCATATCTGTAGTGGAATTGCCACAGTACTTCCTGATAAAGGTACATATCTTCAATTTAAAAATTTTGAGCGGCATCATAAAGAACCTTTCGTGATGTATGCTGACTTTGAAACAATTCTGAAACCGTTTCAGACTTGCGAACATTCACTCGCGGAGAGTTTTACTTCGAATAAACAAATACATATACCAGCAGCGTTTGCTTATTACATAGTTTGTTCTTACGATAAAAGCCTAAATCGTTTTGTCCAGTATCGCGGGCCTGACTGCACTTCTAAGTTCTTACATTACTTGTATAAACATGTATCGGATATATATACAATCTTCAATAATGAAGTTCCAATGATTTTTACCGAGGCAATCGCTATAGCATATAGGCAAGCTGAGATTTGTCATATTTGCCGGAAATTTCTCTTTTTTGATAAAGTTAGAGACCACTGTCATTTATCAGGTCTCTATCGAGGTGCGGCTCATCAATATTGTAACTCAAACCTTCGTGTACCTAAATTTATACCCGTTTTTTTTCATAACTTGTCGGGTTATGATTCACACTTATTTATCAAAGAATTAGGCAAATGTTCTGGTCCAGTAAAAATAATTCCCAAAAATAAGGAAAACTATATATCTTTCACAAAGTTTTTAAAAATGTTTGATGATCGGTATGCGAGAATACGATTCGTTGATTCCTTTAAATTCCTGGGAACAAGTTTAGAAAAATTAGCAAAGAGCTTGAATAAACAAGACTTTTTTTGCTTACGTCAATTTTTCCCGCAGGTAGAAAAATTTGATTTACTAACTCGCAAAGGAGTTTATCCTTACGATCACATGACTGACTGGGATAATTTTAAGGAGACTAAGTTACCTAAAAAGGAATTATTTTTTAACTCTCTATCTGCACAACAAATTAGCGAATCAGATTACAATCATGCTCAGTCTGTATGGAACACATTTAATATAAAAGACCTGGGTGAATATACTGACCTCTACCTTAAAACTGACGTCTTGCTTTTATCAGACATATTTGAAAATTTTCGAAACATATGCATGTTAAATTATCATTTAGACCCTGCATTCTATTTAACGGCTCCCAGTTTATCCTTCGACGCAATGTTGTTAAAGACCGGCGTTAGGTTAGAGTTAATATCTGAATTGGAAATCATTCGTCTTATTCAAAAAGGCATTCGAGGAGGCATTTGTATGTGTTCAACTAGACATGCACTTGCCAATAACAAGCATATGAAAACTTATGATGAGAAAAGACCTGACACGTTTCTTATATACATTGATTGTAACAATTTATATGGGTACAGTATGTGTCAGCCATTACCAATGTCAAATTTTCGCTTTCTAGATCGCACTGAAATAGCTCAATTAGACGTTATGTCCGTGTCAGACAATGCAGAATTTGGATTTATACTTGAGGTGGATTTATTGTACCCCACATATTTGCATAGTACTCATAATGACTATCCCTTTTGCGCACAGAAGTTTGTTCCACCAGGAGGAAAAACTAGCAAATTAATCCCTAATTTGTTTGATAAATACGAATACGTTATTCATTATGTGCATTTAAAAACGTGCTTGCAGAACGGTTTGGTTCTCGATAAAATTCATCGTGTTCTAACGTTTCGCCAAAGTTCCTTCTTAAAGGGATACATCAATTTAAATACTGAATTAAGGAAAAATGCGAGTACAACATTCCAACAGGACCTTTTCAAATTAATGAACAACTCCGTGTTTGGTAAAACTCTTGAGAATAGTGAACGACGTGTAGATGTTAAATTAGTAAATCAGTGGTATGATGAACGAAATAAAACTAAAAAGTTTACTTGTGCGAGTACATTAATAGCCCGACCAAATTTTCACAGTGCTACAGTACTAACAGATAATTTAGTCGTGGTGCAAATGAAACCAGAAAGGGTCATTTTGGATAAACCTATATATGTTGGATTCGCAGTACTTGAATTGTCTAAAAGCCATATGTATCAATTTCACTACTCTGTAATAAAACCTCATTATGGTAACCATGTTAATCTCTGTTACAGTGATACAGACAGTTTCATGTATGAAATCAAGACCAAAGACTTTTATCGTGATTTAAAAAATCATTTTTTAGATTTTTTTGATACGAGTAATTATAACTCTTCGAATGAGTTACAGATTCCTTCTCAAAATAAAAAAATTCCCGGTTTGTTTAAAGACGAGCTAGCAGGAGAACTGATAACAGAGTTTGTAGGATTACGTTCCAAATTATACTGCATTAAAAGTGAAAAACGTATTATAAAAAAAGCGAAAGGAATAAAAAAGTCTTCCATTCAAGAACTCACATTAAATAATTATAAAGATGTACTGATAAATGACACAATCATTCGAAAAAAAAATATCTTGTTTAAATCTATTAAACATGAGATATTCACACAGACGGTTAACAAAGTTGCCTTATCTAACAAAGATGATAAACGACTCACTCTATCAGATAAAGTTTCAACTATGGCATGGGGTAACAGTTCATTTTTGTAGAAGTTTTAAGGTATCTACTTAAATGATTTCTCTTAGGCTAAAAAAGCTCAAACTGTGTAATATCATAATTATAATGTAATTTAATATGTATGTAATTTTTATGTGCTAATAAATGTGTGATTTTTAGTTCAATAAACTTGTAAAATACTGTATGTTGTTTTTTTCTTTTTCACCTTACCTTTCGTGATCCAAAATAGCAAAACATGAATCTAACCATGATTCTGAGCATTTTTTAGTATGGGACCAACTTTGTGTTTTGCAGTTTACTATTTTGGATCACGAATATAATGTCATACTGTATAGGTATCCGAAATGCCGAGTGGCATAATTCAATTTTCTTTTAAGGAAATTCAAACTTATATATCATACTAACTAACGGTTGCGCATATGCTCCGTAAATGTTCTCGTGAAATGAACCTTAACTAGGAAATATAAGTTTTAATTTCTTTCATTAGATACGGGTTAAGTACTGTAATGCACGGTCGGATAAATCGACTTAACGCTGACAAATAACGTACCGCATAACGTGCTGATTTCGATATTGTGCAATAAAGTCGCGTTTTAACATGCGTGCAAATTGCTAGCAACAGGTCATCGACATTATTGCAATGCGACACTAATAATAACCTACTATTCATTTGATGCTTGCATATTTATTCACTTTAACGTGAGACAAACACGCATCTGAGGTAAGTCGATTAATCATTTTAATTTGAAATTAAAAAATCAGGTATAAATATAATATAATATTTCTCTTATATTTACGTTGTTAATTTTGATCTTTAATTATTTTGTCTCTAATTAAGGTTTCACAACCGGATCATTTAATGGGTTTGCACGGAGATTCAGAACAGAACCTATACGTAGAGGCTCTTTATAGAATTTTAATGCAATGTAGGACACCCGCTAGAACCCATTTATGAATACATCGAAATTATTATTGTTAATATTATGTTCCAGATATCAACATGTGTGAACATTGTGACCCTGAAGATCCCTTCCAACATGCTCAAGAGTGGAACACACAGGCGTTTGATGAAGCATTTCCCGAACTTGCTAACAAGCCCAACGCGCCCCTTTCAACGTTAACAGAAACACCGAGCAAGAAGAAATTAAAAACCAAACAGCGTGTTCCAAAACGAAAATTAAAGTCTTCTACTACTTTTGTTAAATGTCGAAAGTATACACATGATGGACCACGCTTGATACAAATCAAAATCGTCGGCTTATGCAATGAGCAAATCCAATCAGACAGCGATGATGAAGAAAATATGATATTTAGTGCTCAATACATAGCGCGCGAACCAATGGACAATGTAGTGGATTCTGCCTTCAGTTTGATAAATCAAATATCAAAATCTATGCTGAAAGATAATTTATAGGTTTGTTGTGTGAAATAAAAAGCATTAATAGTGATTATAGTTTTATTTATTACTAATATTATTATTTAAACTTAACAGACACACCATTAAAATGCTTATTTACAATATCGTAAACACTAAATACATTACACATACACATTACTTATACAATTTTAATCTTGTTTAAGTGTAAAAAGACAGGTAGACTATGGTGCCTGTATGAAATTGATAGCAATGCACCACCCACGAACGTTAGGCACCTTTTCTTAGGATTATGCAAAACAAAATTACCTACCATATTTTTTTGGGTCTGAACATACAGTACTGCTATCGAAATACCATTTTTTTAAACATATAACGTTTTTTAAAGCACATTTATTTTTATGATGTATGCAATTATATGCACTGGTTTTATTACAATATTTTTCATATAGATGTAGAAAATTAGGGCAATCGTGTTCGCCTAAATCAATAACAGTACAATTAGCACATAAATCGTTAATCCACTGAATTTTTTCAGAACCTTTTACAAATATAGTTTGATTATTTAAGTGGTTCACAATCATTCTTCTAAATTCCCTGGGGTCAACATACCCTTCACGCCACAAAATACCATGATTTTTTTCCAACCATAACACTCGTTTTTTTTCGTCTTGAGATAAACGGGAAAACGTATATGGTTTTATTAAAAAAACTTGCGTGTATTCACTCGTACTAAGCGCGAATTCCTTGACTATAAATTCATTATTTAGTGATTTAAAACCTTGTACATCCACAAATAAACATTTGGTGTTCATGATATCTTCTTTGTTATATTGCTAAGCGGTCTGTACTCTATGATGGTGTCACTCAAAATAAGACAATAAGCAGATGTTTGGTCGGGTATATCAGTATCGCACTCTAATTCTATACGCACATCAACAACTCCCGATTTTAAAGTGTCATTTTGTCTTGAACAATCTAAGAAAAATAGTGGAGCTTTGTCCTTAAAATCTTGAGGGCTTAGCAAAGGAGCTTGACAACGATTATAATACGACTGTTGAAATTTAGACATACTGTTCATATAATATTGCATACCTCCCATCAGAAAAACTAACATTTGAGTTTTCGTACGGAAAGTATGTGGAGTTCAAGAAAAGTTTGACCTCTCTTAAGTTACAGTTATCAAAGTGTGTGACGTCTTTTTCAGACGTATTTTTCCTACCGGTTTTCAATCCGACAATAACATAGCGCGGCTTCTCAATTTGAGATGAGGTTTTGATTGCCCAAGAATGTTTTGAAGTTTTCGGCAATAATGGGTACTCATAAAGGTCCCAGTTTCTGAATGCTACCTGAACGGCACGATCTTTTTCAACATATTTAAGTAAATTTAACCGTTCGTGATCACTTACCTTAATATGAGGCATTCGCCATACAACTTTCGATAAAGTAATATTATCTATATATTCATTCGTATTCAATTTAACACAATTTAAGTTAGTATTCGACCGTAATATAATTAGTTCATGTTTACAATTTATAACGATTTTGTTATAATCCTCAGCAAAGCCTGAAATTTTGTTTAAGGGAATAGATGCAGAAAATGATCCATTAGTAATTTTAGTACCATTAATGTCCCATCCCCTTGATTTAGCCATTTTTGCTTCATGTTCATTCATAGATAGAAGAGATTTCATTGTAGTTGTAACGCCAGCGTTTTTTATTTTATCAATTTCAATTCCATTAAGTTCATAACGAATGTCTTGAAACAAATGGAGGATTGGGTTGTTTGTAAACAATACGCTAGAAACTGGTGCTTTTGTGTCTCGATTAAACACTGCTATTGTACCCTCTATGTACAAGGTACTAGCCGATGGCAGCACATACATATCTTGATGGTTAATTGGTATGCGAATTTCATCGTTCAAATTATAGCTCGTAACATATGGTTTGTAAGAATGATATTCATAACTTTCGATCGAGTTATCATAACGAAAAGATGTAGATATGTCCAGTATGCTCATTTTAGTAAACCGATGGATTTAAGAAAAAAAATATTTTCACTCGTGAGTTGCTTTTTATGTCTTCTTTTCTTGATAGCACTAAGTGTACTAATAGGTTTAGTACCCAACATTGCAGTTTTATTGAAATCAATCATTTTTTTCTGAGATGTAAATAAATCTGGATCTCCTCTCCACGTATATTGAGTAAATTGTTGTTTGTATCCAGTATTCTGATTTTAAGTGAGTTTATACTGTTCTGAGTTACAGGAAAATAGATTACGTTTCTCGGTGTTTCTATAATACGGTAGCTTGGTGGTACGGTAATCACGAACTCGTGGATTATATGACTTGGTTTTCCGTTGATAAACGATCCGCTCACAATATCACACTCTACCCGTACTACAGTTGTTGATAGAATGGACACTGGATAGGGTGACTCTTTTAATATATTAGCTGGAACAGTTTCGTTGTCGAAACCTAACATTTTACCAACAGTACCACTCTTAAAATATATGTTCTTTGAGCACAAAACAGACGTTTTCATGGTATTAGTATTGCATTTAAGCTTAAAAGTACATCCCTGAATATGCCTTTTAATGTAATCATCAAGATCTTGAAGTTCATAAGAGCCTTCGGGTATTTCTAATTCTTCATTATCACCATAATAAAACTTGTTATTTCTGCAGTCTATATTGGGTATTGAGTTAAATGTAGATAAATATAACAAACCACATTCATATTCACCGTCTAGCTCAAGAGCTTGTGAATAATTTGTCGTCAGAGTAGAAGAGGTTCCCGTTATGGACAAAGTGAAAGACATCATGTAAATGGCATATTTTTATCGAGTCCATCAATTTAAACGTTTTTTCCAGAAATATTTCAAGTATTTTAAGCACAAATGTCCGCAATTTACACTACTAAATTTTTGAAATTGTTTATAGTTATATAAAATATCATAGTCATTTAAATATGTTATTAATTCTAAGGGTGGTTTAATATCCCCGAAACTATTAAAATATTCACAATAATTTCCATCTTTAGCATAGGCTACCCAGTGAGTTCCTTGATTTTTTGACTAGTCTAGATTTATTATAGCACATTCTTTTACTCTAGGGTGTTTTGGCAGACAATCTCTCATGAAAACTCCTCTAAAATACGGTATATTAGAAGAGTGATTTATGATATCTATATTTGTAAGAGCTCGTCTGGGTAACCTATTATTCAGTTTTTTGAACGTTTCAAACACAATTCGCTTCCATTTCTATATGGCTTTAAATGTAATCCTTTGCCGAGCGCTATGGATTCCATCATTTTGTTGTGGCGTTCTGATTCAGCTAATCCTTTTCGTGCCGCCTTATAATCTCCAACCGCTTTGGCTATTCCGGCTGCTCCTCCTGCTAGTGAACCCAACGCTGATAAACCAGCAAATATAGGTATCAACCGTAATATGCCGCCAGTTTTCGGAATTGGTATCAAACGAGGGACTTGTATACGACATGTATTAGGAAATATTTTTTTTGCCGCCGCATACGCGCGAATTATAATATTTCCTTTTTTAGACTTTTTTAATTCGGTTTTTATTTTTGAAACTAATTGTTTAAACGATTTTATACCTGCTCCAGCCTTAATTTTTGATTTCATAACCTTGCTGACTAACCAAGAAGCTAGTTTTTCTCCTTTCCCCGCGCTTTTGTCCTTCATTCTTCGTTTAGCCATTTGATAAAGTTCTAAATCCGCTGTATGACGATCTGCTAAATTAGAATATTTATCGTATGCAATGTCGTGTTGCATGCATGCAGTATCCAAACCATTGATTCCTTTATCACCTCGCCTTAAACGTTCTTGTAATTTTGTGCCTGGACCACAATAATTATAGCCTGGTAAGTGTAGTTCAAACGGCAGATTATTGATAGCACTATTTAGAAGTCCTCTTTCTTTCATAGCCAATATAATAGTGACAAAATGATCATCCAAAGACATTATAAATATAACTAAACTATATCATTCCTATCAATCCAACTATTTTCGTTATTACTGAGACCTAACCACTTGACATATAATTTATTGCCCTTTTTTTTAATAATTTTTTCTATAAGATATACATCAGGATATTTTGGTTTTTTGGAGTTCCTGATCATAAAATGTACCTAGTATAGGATTTTTCCGCTGATCCTCGAGATGATACGTTACTGGTAGAGTATTATTAACTTGTTTTATTGTAAATAATTCCGTTGACCAATTAGGTGTATAGCCTTTATGAAAATCACCTTTGTACTTACTTATACGCACACGATCTCCTACACTGAATTTTTTTGACTTTAATTGAAGGGTAAGACGTGATTTATTTAATATATCTTTTATTATTGATTCGTTATTAAAATTAACATCAATAGGTCTATTCTTTATTGAACGATGCATTGTTTGATTGTACGAACTAACTACATCATTTAGAGGTTTTCCCACCCATTTATAATTTCCTATGAAACTGAAGTATTTGTAAAGTTTACTCTTGAGCGTCTTAATAAGCCTTTCAACAATTGATGCTTTTTTAATTGAAAAGGTAGAATAGTGATTTATTTGTAAGGAATTTAAGTAATCCTTAAATTCACCATTGTAAAACTCTTTCCCCAAATCGGTCTGCAGATGTCTAGGCTTGCGTTTAGCAGTTTTAATAACTTGCTCAAAAGCACTTCTTATTTCCAATTTTGTCTTGGATTTTACTGGAACACACCAGGCATACTTTGAAAACGCATCAATAACAACCAAAATGTATTTAAACCCCTTATTAACATTCTGAAAGTTCTGCAAATCAGCCAAATCAGCTTGCCATAAGTCATCAATACCTTTCAATACAACAGATCAACGTGGAAAGTTTTTACGTGCTGATCGATGAATTTCGTTTACTATTTGTTTTTTCGACATTACTCAGCCGGTTTAATACATCATCTGTTTCCTTTTTTGTATAAAAGTTAAGTTTTAACTGACGCGAAAGCAGCGAGATTTGTGAATTTATAATCTCGAATAAAGAATCTACTTTTTTCTTTTCATAAATATTGTGAAAGAGTTGATCAACATATTGCTTATTTACGGCATCGTTGGGTAATTCCGGACAAGCTACACCCTTCAATCGTGAGGTTTGCAAATCAAAATCACCATTTTCATTGCGAAGTAGAGCCTTGTCGTTCAGTTCGGAAAATTCTTCCCATAAACTCAGAGAGCTGAAATTTGGTACAGAGTTAGGGTTTAATGGCCACATAAAGGGAAAACTATAAAAACTGGGCTAATCGAAGATCTGGAGTACCTGGTGACCCTGATTAGAAAACACGAGAGCCCAACCAAACTATTAGATATATATCTATATCACCTTTACAAAAAATAAGAAAATCTAAAGAAATAAATCAATAAGCCCGCGTTTCAACAAAAAGAAGTGAAATCCTATCAAAAACATTCTGTAAAAATCTAGCCAAGTATCGATGGAGCTGCTTGTTTATCTCTAAAAGTAATGAAATAAAATTTTGTGACGGCAATTACACAATATTACATAATTTTAGGTATCCATAAATGCAATAATAATAATTATTATTATTGCATAAATGCAATAATAATAATTATTATTATTGCATTCTGCAATAAAGTTGTGAGATTGCCAAGTTGCAGAATTTTATTTAGTTAGCAAATAAAGACTAATAAGAATGCCTGAGACTTGGTACTACAAAATATCTCACAAATATAAAGGTGAATGTTCAACACATTTGTACACAGAGGATTACGTGTTATGATTGTTCGTTGAGAATATAATTTGAACATTCTTTATACGTTAGTGGGTACAAGTCAACGGCCAAGTCACACAACATTAACTATAAATAATAAAGAAATCGCAGGAAGGAACCTTAGACTTGGCACGACTTTGTCTAGATTTCATTACTTTTTAGAGATAAACAAGCAGCTCCATCGAGACTTGGCTAGTTTTTTACAGAATGTTTTTGATGGGATTTATTATTTACTCGCAGAACCTTGGTTTTGTACACGGAATAAAGATTTCTTTAAGCAAAACCAAGTAATGTAGGATGAATATTTACATCCTCGTACAAAACTGGAAATGTTATCGGTAATGTGCAATGATAAAATATTTCTTAATACGTTAGCCGGTTTTATGGGAAGAATATTTTTTCCTTGTACATTGCTGGTAATGTAACTCGGTTATGTACGAGTAACAAGGGGAATGACGGCGCTATAGGAGAAACTCCAGAAGTGGTCTTAAATGACTCGAAAACATTGATACCTGCCTTGAAAAAAATTGGTCTTGAAATAAACCCGTCTAAGTGCGAGTTTTATACTTGCAGTTTTATATACATCAACTGTCTCGCAGAGATCGAGTCACTTTTACCTGGCATTAGACAAATACACGAACATTCTTTCAATTTACTGGGTGCTCCAATTTTCAGTTCGGCCCACCAAGCTAAAATTACATAATTTTAGGTATCCATAAATGCAATAATAATAATAATTATTATTGCATAAATGCAATAATAATAATTATTATTATTGCATTCTGCAATAAAGTTGTGTGATTGCCAAGTTGCAGAATTTATTTAGTTAGCAAATAAAGACTAATAAGAATGCCTGAGACTTGGTACTACAAAATATCTCACAAATATAAAGGTGAAATGTTCAACACATTTGTACACAGAGGATTACGTGTTATGATTGTTCGTTGAGAATATAATTTGAACATTCTTTATACGTTAGTGGGTACAAGTCAACGGCCAAGTCACACAACATTAACTATAAATAATAAAGAAATCGCAGGAAGGAACCTTAGACTTGGCACGACTTTGTCTAGATTTCATTACTTTTTAGAGATAAACAAGCAGCTCCATCGAGACTTGGCTAGTTTTTTACAGAATGTTTTTGATGGGATTTATTATTTACTCGCAGAACCTTGGTTTTGTACACGGAATAAAGATTTCTTTAAGCAAAACCAAGTAATGTAGGATGAATATTTACATCCTCGTACAAAACTGGAAATGTTATCGGTAATGTGCAATGATAAAATATTTCTTAATACGTTAGCCGGTTTTATGGGAAGAATATTTTTTCCTTGTACATTGCTGGTAATGTAACTCGGTTATGTACGAGTAACAAGGGGAATGACGGCGCTATAGGAGAAACTCCAGAAGTGGTCTTAAATGACTCGAAAACATTGATACCTGCCTTGAAAAAAATTGGTCTTGAAATAAACCCGTCTAAGTGCGAGTTTTATACTTGCAGTTTTATATACATCAACTGTCTCGCAGAGATCGAGTCACTTTTGCCTGGCATTAGACAAATACACGAACATTCTTTCAATTTACTGGGTGCTCCAATTTTCAGTTCGGCCCACCAAGCTAAAAGACAAGCACTTTCGTCGGCACAGGAACATTTGACATAATTGTTGGGACATGTTTCCCTTATCTTGCTGCGAAACTGCTTTGCTCTGCCTCGCATGGTGTATATGTTACGGACGTTTCCAACTTGGCTTTATGACACTGATTTGAAATCGTTCGATGACACTATTAAATCTTGGTTAGAGTCAATCTTTGAGTTGGTTCTTGTTGCTTAAATATTATCATTTGATGGCAGCAGCATTCGAGTTCCATTCGTAACCGAGGCCCTGGCTAAATGGGCGACACTATGTCCGTCCAATGATCATCCGGACAGCTTGACGGTCCAAAGAGGATGGGACGACATTTTATGTCAGGGACTCGGGGACTGACCTAGCATGTCTCAAAGCTCTCACTAAGCCAGAATCCAGTGCGTGGCTGCATGCCTTGCCTTCCCCTCAACTTGGCACTCTGCTCGACGACTCCCTGAGGATAGCAGGTGCTCTAAGGCTGGGGAGCAAGGTATGCGAAACGCACCGATGCGTTTGTGGGACAATGCGTTTGTGGGTGGAGGAGAATGGCCAACACGGGCTTAGCTGCAAAAGATGTGCGGGTCGGTTCCCTAGACATCTCTTTATTGAGTAATTATGATTATTGTTATTAATTTGTATATGTATATTTATTTTAATAGAAACCTTTATAAATTGTTAATTCAATCTATATTAATGATAAAAATGTTGCCAAAAAAGAATTTTGTTTCAACATTTCTATCTCATCTAAATGCGGGACTCAGAACGGGTTGGGCCCTTGGGACTTTCGTGCAGCGACGGTTATAACGTAGTCTTCAAATGTTACGCACGGAGAATGTCGAAAACGATTTCACTGAATTGTGCAAACGTCTTCAAACTCCAAACACACGAATGGTTAACGTGGTGACTATTCATATAATCAAAGCAAACAATTTTAACGGAATACTCAATTTTAAGACTCTTTTTTTCACACAATAATCTTACCTCATTATTATACAACAGTTTTTTTGTTTGATATTTTAGGACAATATTTTATCTTGTAATTAGGCAGCAAATTCAATTAAGCTAAACTTGCTGAAAGAGCATTTCTCTGGTACGCTACTGAACACAAACCTTACCTTACATCATATTCAACAAGATAACAGCATTTTCTTACATTCCGGGATCGTATACGAGGCAAAGTTATACACTGAGTAAGCCGCACAAGACGCGGGATTTTTCCTTAAATTATTGTTAGCGCAGGGGATTACAGGCAAAATTACAACGCACGATGTATCTACCTCTGCTATATAACCTACTGATTTACAGTGTCGTTTTTTGGCGCCGTAATTGAGAATCGTTCAGGTCTGGTATTTGTGGGATCCGAGGTTACTGGCACAGTCCAATTCATTGCAATGTTGAAAACAAATATGGAATTGAAAACGTTATTTTCACTCCTTCGAAAACTTCTAGCCTGTTTATAGGGAGAAAAGTTAATTTTTTAACGTTTGGATTTTTACCTCGCGGGAGCAGAATTCAATTTTGCTCTTTAGACGCTATAGAAAGCTTTAAAACATTATTCTAAAAAACACCGAGACGCAGAGTGAGGCCAAAGACAATATGTCATTTCAGTCTTGGAATAAGGATAAACATGGACATATAGATAAACTGACATATATGTATAACTAGAAAAGGTTGATATCAAAACTAAAACGGTTACGAAGATCATTTGTCGTCCTGGATAAATATGTTCAGATCATTGAAAAATATCAATCCCTGCGGCCGTCAAATAATATTTGTATCTTTTGAATTAAATATTGTGTTTAAATATCACGGAAGGAGTGAAAAGAAGAGTGTATTACGCGGTAGCAAAATTATTGAATACCTCGGTCCACGTTGCTAAAATACCTCACTACGCTCAGGATTCCACGTTAAAATCCCTCGCTACACTCTGAATTCTTTTCTGAACTTCTTCCCTTCGTTCTGGATTCAATTAGTCACCCTCGCTACAATATATATACCATTTTGCTCCCAAGTAAATCTTCTATTGAGACAATTCAGATAATTGTCATTTTATTCTATTCAACTTAATTTTCGTATAGTTTTGATTGTTGTGTTTATTTATTTATTTCAACAATATAAAGCGTCTTAATTTGAACAGAAATCGAAACTGCAAATCAAAGGAATTTTGAAAGCTCATCGGAACAAGCGGTTTTTAGATGCCAGTGTTCATATCGGCAAACGCCCATCGTTTATTTTTCGATAAATTAGTGTTGTCGGCGTAAATGTTTCGTTTCGTAGCATCGCAAGACTGATGGTGGTTCGGTAATCGATTTATCTTCGTTTAGACAACGATACAAGTCAGGGAAACAAATTAACACTACCGAAGTCACTTTGAATACAAACAAAGTCTAGCAGCTTCCTTTATTCAAATTTATAAGAGTTCCAAATATTTAATCTCATTGAAACACAAAAACCATACGAACAATGAAAAGATCAAACAAATAAAAAATATTACAAAATCACACAACTTATTTCATCGACACAAATGGAAAATAAGGATAGGTGTACTTACGTATCCTTGAAGCAGGTCGTACCAAAATTACTCCGGATACCTTCGTACGCAAAAGACATACATAACAGTAACAATGAAAAACGAGTTACTCGCCCGCGGAAAGCCGGAGCGATTGTCGGCATCACTTTTTCCTCATAACACGAAATGAGGCCCATTTATCGTGACAACGAATAACACAACGGTATATTCTGCTAGATTATACACCTGGATTATATGTTTATATTGACCTATTTACACCTAATTATAATAATAACTTAGAAACGAATCCACTATGTTCTACGATTTGTATCTACTAATAGAGCAAATTGGACATTTACTTCCAATTTGCTCTATCCTTAGAACTAGTAGAGCAAATTGTAGGAAAACTGTTCGATTTGCTGTATCTGTATCTACTAATATATCAAATTGGAGGTAAACATCCAATTTGCTCTACTATAGTAGCTACAAATAGAGCGAATTGGACATTTTCTTCCAATTTGCTCTGTCCTTAGAACTAATACAACAAATCGGCGGAAAACTGTTCGATTTGCTGTATCTGTATCTACTAATATATAAAATTGGAGGTAAATGTCCAATTTGCTCTACTATAGTAGCTACAAATAGAGCGAATTGGACATTTTCTTCCAATTTGCTCTATCCTTAGAACTAATAGAACAAATTGGCGGAAAAGATTTCGATTTGCCGTGCTAGTTGGAAAGCTAGAGCAAATTCAACTTTGCCCATCCAGTTTGCTTTACTAGTTAGTTTATAAAATAAATAGAAACGGTTTTATTATTAGAAATCTACATTTTATTTTAGTTATTTTTAATCATATAAGTTATTTTATAAAACAATATGTGATATAATTAAAATAACACGGTTCCAAAAAAAGAGATTTTCATTTCAATATTTCTAAGAATTTACCTGGTGCTGCTTTAATTCAGCATTCATCACATGCGTCTGAAATTCGATCATCATATTGTCATTTAAAACACTTCCGTTATTGCGTTTTTTATCTTTCTTCCTTTACTAATTTGTAAAATTTTTGTTAAATTGACATTAGCATCATTCTGCAAAACGTGCAGCAATTGCATAATGTTTCAATTACGTTTTTTACATGCATTTCTTAATTTAAGATGCCATCCCTCAGCATGTTGGTTGTTCTGTGTCTATTTTGAAACGTTCACCACTTGTCAAAGAATTTTTCATTATGAAACCAATAGTTATCCATATAATCACCAAACCGTTCCAAACATTAACATTCTTTCTTGTATGTAATCCCATCCATCTCTAATAAATGATTGGAAGCAAAGGTAACACGCTGCACAATCTATCTTTCTTGACCATTTGCTTTGGGTCCAATTTATATTTTTGCCCATTTTCCATATACTGTTTGTGTAATAGAAATACTTACATTAATATCTTAAAATTACTTAATAGATACTTTAATATCTTAAAATTCACTGACTCGAGCGATTTCAGGAGCCATCTCATAATCTGCAGTAAATTTTGTTGGTTGCCATTTGGGTTTTTGAGATTTAATAACTTCAATTAAAACTGTATATGACAGGCACGTCATTGATGACATTAATGCATATATAACAGGAAAAACATTTGGTTCAAACTTTGTGCTGTCAAAGTCGGCGTGAATCCTACTAATCCTACTATAAAATATATATATTATATATATATATATGTAAATACTATATATATAATTATATAATATATATATAATATAATATAATAATAATAACTTATTGTCACGGCAGGTGTCCGCTAGTCTCCTCCCATAACCCATTTTCCAGACCACCCACCATTCAACCCAATAACCCATGACCTTAGTTTCCATCGCAGCACAGTGTTGCACTGCAATAGTCTTTGCACCTGGCGGGGACCATCACCGGGTGTATCATGTTGTGCGCTCGGAAATGGTATCCGCCATGTGTATCCCTTTCCGCTTTCGATTATTTTTGTTTTAAAGGGCCTCTGCGCTGTTGGCTTCGCCCCACGCATGCCTTCCAAAAGTCCGGGACCCCATGGTCCCGAGATATGGAAAGAACATATAATAATAATAATAATAAAGGCGAAGGGATGTGACGGCCCCATCGCCCACCAGATTTCTGGTGCAATCAGTCAACGTAAGGCAGCTTGTGGCGGGCTGTTAGGGAGTAGCGACCCTACGTACCTGAGTGCTCCTGGGGGTGTCCTGTGGTCAGGCTGAGCCGATCGGGTGGTTGGTTGGACAGGCCCTCCGCCTCTGGCTTGCCTTTACTGGCCGTCCAGAGTGGAGTCGCAAGAGCTGTTGCTCGAGGGTAGATGTGGTCACCTAAGTGGCGAGTTGGCTATATGTTTAAAGTCCAGTGCCACCTCTCTACCCCCCAGCTCTCTGACCGGTGTTGCCCTTAGGCCATTTTTTAATGTCGCTATGAATAGGGGCCCATCTAGCAGTTAGCGAGTCGCCGTCAGCCAGAGATAAAGATTGAAACAGTTTTATTAGGCAGGCGTCCGATGTTTCACCCAATAGCCCAGCCACTAGTCCATCATTTCAACCCAATAACCCGTTTTATTTAGACTCCATCAACCATCAATAGTCCCTATACACCCCAGCGGGTGCTGTCTCTGTGTGCGTCCCATGACACGGGCAGCGACAGCATCCGCTCGGTGTACTCCTTGCATTTCATTAAATTGTCAAAAGGGACTCTACGTGTTGGCTCAGTTGGTACTTTGTAGGTACCTAGCTCCACGCACGCCTCCCAAAGGTCCGGGACATCGTTGTCCCGTGAACGGGAAAGACATAATAATAATTAAAAAAAAAAAAAAAAAAAAATGATCGCTGTCACATGTCAGACGTGTTTTTTACAATTTTATTTTGTGTTCGTTGTATTCGTGTTTTATCAGGTTCTTTCTTCTTCTCGTGTCGATGGTTTCATATTGTGCGGGACCAGAAGGTGGCGACGCTTATCGCCCTGTCTGTTGCGTCTCGAAGGTCTTGCTTGGAGCAGGTGTGCGGGCACGCTGGGCAAGACAACATGTGTTCCATGGTTTGGGAAGCCGTCCCACATAGGCACTGGGCGTCTGAGCTACTTAGGGCGCCCCACTTCAGCAAGTTCTCCTTACTGCGACCGACCTGGGAACGCAATCTGTTTAAGGATTTCCAGATCGGCCATGGCTGGTTGTGCCCAGCGGGTAGCTTCTCAGCGGGACCAAAATAGTCTTCAGGGGGGGCTCGAGTAATTCGCCAGTGTGCGAGCCGTTTCTGGGACTGTGGGCTCTCGATAGCAGCGGTGCACCGCATAAAGCTTCTGCGACTCTTTAGGCGGGACGGTGGCAGTTTATGGCCGTGGAGTGGGTGCCTTGGGTCTTGTTCCTGCTTCAGTTTCTCGATGCTGCATGACACCTCTCTGCGAGCCTCCGGTGGTGCAATTCCCGCCAAAGGGTATAGCTTATTAAGCGGAGTGGGTTTGAGGCATCCGGTTATTATACGGCAAGTGTCGTTGAGTGCCGAGGTAACGTGTCCTGCGTGGGCGGAGCGGTGCCATACCGGACACGCGTATTCGCCCGCCGAATAGCACAGCGCCAGGCCAGTGGTGCGGAGTGTGTGTGCGGAAGCGCCCCACTGGGTTGATGTGAGTTTTCTCAGCAGACTATTACGTGAGCCAACCTTTTGACGTGCTTTTAAACAGTGGTTTTTAAAGGACAGCGTTCTGTCTAGGGTTACTCCAAGGTATCTCGGGTACGGGCAGTGTTCAATAGCAGCGCCATTCCAGGTAACTTTGAGCTGCCTATTTGCATCCCGGTTTCGTAGGTGGAATTTTATCAGGTTAAAATGGCTCGATTTCGTATCGCCACTATATATAAACATCCCACAGCCCTGGAAATATTTAAATTATCTAGAAAAACGGCAATTTGGTGAAATGCCCATTTTTGAAATGTCACTGACAGCACGCGATGATAACTAGATCACAGCGAAAAACACGTCAAGCACTAGCGGAAGAACACGCACGCCCTCCACCCCCACCCACCTCGTCGTCCACACCATCGTCCAGCACGTCATCATCGGGCGATGAATTTGCGACCGCGCCCGAAACTAGCAGCAGCAGTTCGAACGACGAGTGCGGGTCGCCGCCGCCGCCGCCACGACCACCTGCGCGGCGCGGGCGACCACCGCTGCCGGCACGCTTGGGGCCTGTGGGGCATCCTGCTCCGCCCACGGCTCCCGCTACCGGTGGTATAGTGCGCCGCATGCAGTGGACGCAATCCATTAACGAAAACTGCATGCGCGCCTACTATGGGGCGACAGAGGGAGGAACCAATCTGTCCGCGTACCGTGTCCGGATGCTGCCTCTGTTTCAGGCGCTTGAACCGACCATCACGGTATCCGCACAACGTCTCTCGGATCAGGTGCGCGTCATCCAGCGGCACAAGCGGTTGTATGACGCCACACTTGATCGGCTACGACTGGAAGCACTCTCTGATCGTGCGACCTCTACCTCGGCGCGGGATCCGCCCGCCTTGTTGCCGGCTCCGATGCCCGTACCCGACCTGGCACCGGGGGCACCGCGGGTTGATCCCAGTGCCAACGAGGAGGACTGTGCGAATCAGAGCGTGAGTACCCAGACTAATGAGCTACTGAGGAGGGCTTTGGAAGATGCGATTACGGGGTATCGTTCCACAAACAACTCTAGGCCACGATTACCACGCCTGCCCGTGAATAGACGAAATCTAGCGTTAATGGGAGCCCTGAACGGTCTGCTAGACCCGTATATACGGACTAGTTAAGACTTACTTGATATACACTCAATCATGTACTGCGGGGCCATCGCGGCGTGCCGTGTTGCTCGCGTCAAGTTTCCGGACGCTGACCGTGCACCTAGGACCGCTGGGGGTGTCCCTGCATGGCAAGTACGGATTGAGCGGCGTATCAATACGTTCAGGACTCTCATTGCAAAGCTGATCTGCTTCAGGGGGGGCAACAACCGCCCCCGAGTCATGCGCTTTGTGAACCAGGCCTTCGCGGGAACTGGTACCAGGCCCCGCGACTACATGGCCTGTGTCACAGAGCGCATTGACTTTCTGAAGCAGAAAGTCTATGCATGGGCAGCCCGTATTCGCCGCTACAGAGAGCGTGTGGACCGATACCAGCAGAATCGCCTTTTCCAGAGTGACCAAAGGAAGGTATACCGAAAGTGGGAGGAAACCGATGTTCGTGTGACCAACGGACAGCAGCCGGATTCTACTGCCATGGTTGACTTCTGGCGTAGTATCTGGTCGGTGCCAGTCGAACACACCGAGGGCGAGTGGATGAGTGTTGTCGAACGTGAGTGTGAGGACATCGAACCCATGGGGACTGTTACAATCAGTCCCGAAGACGTTAGTTGTGCCATCCGTTTGGCGCCGAACTGGAAAAGTCCTGGGCCGGATGGATTGCACAACTTCTGGGTGAAATGGTTTCGATGCTCACACCTGCGTTTGGCAACACAGTTCCAGCAAGCCCTCGAGCTCGGTTCCCTGCCATCTTTCTTTACAACTGGTATCACCTCCCTGCTCTACAAGTCCGGTAGTACCACGGAAGCGAAAAACTACAGACCCATCACGTGCTTGCCTACGCTGTACAAGCTCCTTACATCCATTTTGAGAGCAAAAATTAACGCACACATCGTTGCGAACAATGTTTTGGCTCCTGCTCAAAATGGATGTAGGGTTGGTTCTCGTGGCACTAAAGAGCTCCTCCTCATAGACATGACCATTTGCCAACGAGTCCGGCGGAACAAAGGGGCCCTCTCGGCCGCCTGGATTGACTACAAGAAGGCCTATGATTCGGTGCCTCATTCATGGCTGAGGAGGATCTTAGAGTTGTATAAAGTTGATGCAGCTCTGAGATCCTTCTTAGGCGCTTGCATGGGGCAGTGGACTACAGTCCTTCGTCAACCGGGGGGAGGAGATTGCTCTTCTGGTCCGCAGTACTCTATAAGGATTGAACGTGGGATCTTCCAGGGTGACAGTCTGAGTCCTTTGTGGTTCTGCCTAGCGCTGAATCCGCTTAGCACCCTGCTGAAGGATTCAGGACTAGGTTGCCGGCTTCGGAGAGAGGGTGAGGTTATTTCTCATCTGCTCTATATGGATGACCTCAAGCTATTTACACCAAATGAACATGACCTGTTGGAACTACTGAAAACAACAGAAGTCTTCAGTAGTGCCATCAAAATGGAATTTGGTGTCGATAAATGTGCGGTCATGCATGTACAGCGGGGGAAAGTTGTAAATTCAACAAATTTGCAACTTTCTGAGACAATGTCCCTCAAATCTATCTCCGAAGCAGAAACCTATAAGTATCTTGGTATGTCACAGTCATTGGGTATTGAGGGTGA
The DNA here is from genome assembly GCA_945867215.1 of Epinotia demarniana. Lineage (NCBI taxonomy): Eukaryota > Metazoa > Arthropoda > Insecta > Lepidoptera > Tortricidae > Epinotia > Epinotia demarniana. Next base: position 31,952,837 of record OX244259.1, on the reverse strand, counting down.
GGGCGTTAAGCGGGCGGTGAAGGAGCGCTTCTTTTGTCGCCTGACCAAAGTACTTTATAGTCTTTTGTCGGGCGGCAACAAGGTGCGCGCCTTCAACGCCTGGGTGATGCCCTTGCTTACTTACTCCTTTGGCGTACTAAGGTGGACTCAGACTGAGCTGGATGCCCTGGATCGAAGAGTCCGAGTACTGCTTACTGCGCGTCGCATGCTACACCCACGCTCGTCTGTTATGAGACTGTACATCTCGCGCAAGTGTGGAGGTCGCGGTTTTTTAAATGCCAAAGACCTCCACAACCGCGAGGTGTACAGTCTCAGGGATTATTTCCTAAACAACGAGTGTGGGATGCATCGCGACGTAGTAGCAGTAGACGGAAACTTCACCCTGCTCTCCTTGGCAAACGAGAACTGGCGCAGATTTAAAGTAATGAGCGCCGAGGACCGCAAGGCGGTATGGAGAAGCAAGGAGCTACACGGGCGGTTCTACAAGGCCCTCACAGGGCCCGATGTAGATCTGCTCGCGTCGGTGAACTGGCTACGTTTCGGGGATCTCTTCGGGGAAACCGAAGGTTTTGTCTGTGCAATTGCGGACGAAGTTATCATGACGAACAACTACCGGAGGTATATCCTGAAGGACGGTACGGTCGACATTTGTCGGGCATGCCGCCGTCCCGGGGAGTCACTCAGGCATATCATCTCCGGTTGTGGTCATCTTGCTAACGGCGAGTACTTGCACAGACATAACCTTGTAGCCAGAATTATTCACCAGCAACTTGCTCTGCTATACGGTCTTGTGGTCTCGGAAGTGCCTTACTATAAGTACACACCTGCGCCAGTTCTCGAAAATGGTCGTGCCACGCTCTATTGGGATCGATCTGTCATCACGGACAGAACTATTCTTGCCAATAGGCCTGATATCGTGCTGATAGATCGATCAAAACGCCAGGCAGTGCTCGTCGACATCACCATCCCCCATGACGAGAACCTCGTGAAGGCCGAAAAGGACAAAGCCAGCAAGTACCTAGACCTGGCTCACGAGGTAACCGCCATGTGGGATGTTGATTCGACGAACATCGTCCCGATAGTCGTTTCGGCGAACGGTTTGATAGCGAAGAGTCTCGACCGTCACCTCAAGAGACTCTCGCTAGATGGCTGGATCAAGGGTCAGATACAGAAGGCGGTACTCCTGGACACTGCGCGAATAGTCAGGAGGTTCCTGTCTCTGTCGCCCTGACCACCGGCAGCTTAGGCCCCGCCTCGCTTCCGGCGGTACCCTAGGTTAGGTTTTTATAATGGTTTTATGTTTTATATGTATTGTTTTATATTTTACTTTTTATATCATTATTGTAAAAACCTAACTTAAGATAAATATTAAATAAAGAGATAATAATAAAATGTCATAACGCCGGTGGCCCTTGAACGGATTACCGGGATCTGGCGCGCCGCAGACTCACCTCTCGACAACCTCACAGCCGCTCAGACGTGTTGCTCCATTGTCGCACTGTGCGTGCGACTGTTTGTGGGGCCCACTTAACGAGTTGGCAAGTCACCGCCTGCCTTTTCACAATTTTGAGACTTATTGTCACGGCAGGTGTCCGCTAGTCTCCTCCCATAACCCATTTTCCAGACCACCCACCATTCAACCCAATAACCCATGACCTTAGTTTCCATCGCAGCACAGTGTTGCACTGCAATAATCTTTGCACCTGGCGGGGACCATCACCGGGTGTATCATGTTGTGCGCTCGGAAATGGTATCCGCCATGTGTATCCCTTACCGCTTTAGATTATTTTTGTTTTAAAGGGCCTCTGCGATGTTGGCTTCGGCCCCACGCATGCCTTCCAAAAGTCCGGGACCCCATGGTCCCGAGATATGGAAAGAACATACAATAATAATAATAATAATAGGCGTAGGTACAGTAGTAGGTAGGCAGGCGTATATACCATTGCTTTATACCATTTAAGCAATAAATGGTAGAAAGCAATTTTTAAAATTTCCATCACCAAAATAGTGATTGTATGGTGCGAGGTGTTCTCTCATTTGTCATTTTGTTTGTTATATAAAGTACTTTTTATAGAATTATATGTTGGAATTTTGATTTATGCGTGTATGGACTACCAGGAAATATGGCGAGGCATACAAATGTCCACTTTCAAAACATAAATTTGTCTGAGAATTAAAAAGTCAATACTTCAAAATGTTTAAGTCTATTCAAGTCGGAATATAAAAATGACTACTTTCAGAGTATACAAATGTCTAAGTGTTATCAAGTCGGAACATAAAAATGACTACTTTCAGAGTATACAAATGTCTAAGTGTTATCAAGTCGGAATATAAAAATGACTACTTTCTTTACATCCTACTTTACTACTTTCCGTACATATCAGAGCGCATATTTATGTCCCTCACCTTCGGTTCGGGCCACAAACACCTGCGATCTGGGGCATTCACGAATTCACCGCCCTAGTTACGTAATGTACTATTAACAAAACTACTAAACCAAATTGCTCTGCTTACACTTAAAATAAAAATAAATAGGTTTTTTGCATTGTTTCTCTGCCAAAATTATAAGTTCTAAAGTTTATTAGTAGCGTTCCAACATGTATTGTAATTTGAAACTGATAACTTTGTCAAGAAGCTCTATCGGTGTCATATCTTCCTCGATTACTTCTACTAAATACTCCTCATACGTCTTATCGAATAAAATGTCCGTGTTCCGTCTGTTCTTTCAAGTTGAAAAAAACAAACTATTTTTAATTATATAATCAAAATGATTCGCTTCTTTTTTGAGTCTATACATAAATTCCAACATAGATAGTTTTTTCATAAAGTTAGACTTTAACCTCCTGTAATAGCCTTCCAGCATATTCGTGGTTCGGTGTTTATTAGTCGAACAACTAAGGAGGTCCGTCGGGTATTTGTGTAGCCAGTTATCTGTAAAATATCTTTTGAATTCAGCCAAAGCGTCACTGCGTGAAGCTAGTACTAAAATTGACCTCCACCCCTCATACATCATTTCGGCCGGTAGTAACGGCAGATTCGCTGTTTGTCTGATTATGGTTCGACCATCCCTTGCTTCGTCCATTCCCAATTTCTCAGCGTTTTTAGTTATCGATTTTTGGAAATGAAAAAAAGAACCAAACACCTCTGCTTCTGGAAATACTTTTGTCACTGCATTTATAGCTGCCAGTTCGTAGTCCCATTTGTATCGTATAATATTTAAATTTAACTTTTCTTTCAGTAATTTGAAAAACCTGACGTACGTATTCTGATTTTTATTTGGTAACAGACCATACGCAATTGGGACAACGTTGTTTGTGTTGACGTTCTACCCTAAATCCATGTGCACGGTATACAACTGGCAAAAAGGAAAGGGCTTAACTTGAATGTTCCGTCACCCAAAAATGACTCTTCATCGTGAAATATATCTGAGTAGTTACGGGCAGCTGTTGAAGAAAATATTAGTATTTTATCACGGCGACCATCATCGGCTATCAAAAAATTGCTTGCCAAGCAGACTGGAACTTTAACGTCAGCTAAATTCTTGTAAGTCAATTTTTCGGAACCCAGGTGCCGCTTTCTTGCCTTGTAGAGACCGTCTTTTGCTTGCTTGAAAACAGGCATTTCATCTATGTACGTCTCACGTTCTAGTTGTAAAGGTTCCATATGTTTTTCGAAGGTGGCTTGTATTGGTGCAAAATCGTTGCATATTTCTTATTTGCACTTGCGTAGAGCTAGAAACACTTTATTTTTTTTTCTTATTCCTCTCGCAAGTATGCTCGCTCCAGCGAATAATCGTTTCATCAGATGCGTCCGTTGTAACTGATGCTGTACATGAAATTTTATTTACGCAACGCCAAAGAGTGGTACCGCTGATATTAGTTTTTTCCCGAAATTATATCTAAACCCATCATGAAGAAGAGTAGGGCGTTGTTTTTGATTTTTCGAGATTAAAAAATCTCTGTCCATTTTCTCACGACATGAAACACAATGACAGACTTGACAAATCATTCATTACACCAGCATTTCGTAAGATGGCCAGTTAGTATCATTAAGAGGTTTGATAAACAAACTACCTTATCTGCGGACGACCTTCTTGAGAAAGCGATTAGTATCCTTAATAAATTTTACATGCATACATTTATATTTCTCATAATAAATATAACAAGTAATAAATACATCGTCATATTTTCGTTTAGTCTATTGTCGCAACATCTTTATATTTGGTCTAATATACATGTGACATTTTTATACTTTGTCAAAATTATATACGCACGAACTTAAGCAAGTGGACATTTTTATACATCGCCGTATTTACTTTTAGTCTGTTATCGCAACATATTTATATTTGGTCTAATATGCAGGTGGATATTTTTATACTTTGTCAAAATTAGATATGCACGAACTTATGCAAGTGGACATTTTTATAAATATATTTCCTGGTAGTCCATACACGCATAAATCGGAATTTTACCAACTTTGTCTAATTCTCTATCTTTCAAGGTGCACATAGCCTTGTCATACATTTCTGAAACTGTATCGAGACAGTCGGATGACGATATATTTTCCTTGTACTGCATAATGCACCGGTCTATTTCATTCATCCCAATATCAGCTTTACAGTGGTACTTTTTTTTTTTTTTTTTATGGTTGATACAAAAAAAGTCCGTTCTGAAATAGAAAGTGACACACATTTATACATTTAAAATAGTCGAGAGGGAAAGCTAATGATTAAAGTTTGCATTTAAAGAAATAGTATGAGTTATCTAAGACATTGTTTGCTACTTACTTGAATTTTTAAAGAACCAACACTTCTATTTGATGATCTGGATGCAGGCCTTTAAATACCATTATTTTTTATAGTGCTATCGTTTACAACGCTATCATTTCTAAAAGCGTTGGGCGCGCGGTTGTTTTATGCATTAAACGTGGTTACCTATCTGAATCACAATTTTTTTTTGTCCTATTTTCATTTCAGCATTTACTATTCGACAAACTTCGTTTGTCTTTTTTTCGTTTGTCCGACACTTTAGTTCGCGACGTTTACGGCTGGTCATTTTATGGTTTAGCTTTTGTAATTGTTTGACAAATCCATGATTCCCAATTATTGGTATATCCGCAATATCGTTATACCGACGTAACGATTCGGTTGCTAGTGTCCAAAATGCAGTTTTCTTGGGTATCACTGTTGACTCCAAGCTACAATGGAGTCCTCATTTTGTAGCACTGTCTAAAAGGCTCAGTTCTGCTGTATACGCTATTAAAAAAATAAGACAGCTTACTGACGTGGCTACAGCAAGGCTCGTCTATTTTAGTTATTTCCATAGCATCATGTGCTACGGTATATTACTGTGGGGCAGAGCAGCTGACATTGAGTCCATATATATCCTGCAAAAACCAGCAGTTCGTGCAATGTACGGACTAAAAAGCCGCGAATCACTCAGGGAACTATTTAAATCAATTAATATAATGACCTTGCCTTGTTGTACGAAAACATAATGTATGTAAGAAAACACATTACACAATTTCGTAAAAAATGTGATGTTCAGAAATACAATACAAGAAATAAAGATAAATTGATAGCAGTAAGTACTAGGTTAAGAAAGGTTCGGAAGTCGTTTATAGGATTATGTACACTTTGTTATAATAAGTTACCAAGTGCCATTACAAGTATGCCAGATAATAAATTTAAGGCCATTTTAAAACAAACATTAAGTAGTAGAGCGTACTATAAATTAGACGAATATTTGCAAGACAAACACATACGGTCAGATGTCATACCTCCAAGTCAGTGATCCCTAACACTTTAGTATAAATAAATAAGTATTTATTAATTATAATTAATGATTATATCGATTGTAATATGTTATCTATAAGATTCTTGTAATGTTAGACCTTCGAAAAGTATTCTGTAAGAATCTACTTTGAATAAAAATATTTTGAGTTTGACTTTTGAATCTGTTCGTATTTTATCAAATCGGCTTTATTATATTTGACATAATTTTATTGTTTATAAGGAGCACACATAATATGTTACTAATTCAAATGTTTGTTTATGAAAATGGTTGTTACCTTATGCATTTTCTACTTTCATAATTTAATTGTGATAGACGAAAATGGCCTATTCAAATATTTTCATACTATTTGTATTTATTATTAGTATTAGTTGAAGAGTGGCTGTATGCGTTTCTGCCTTAGCTCACATGCACAACTTTGAGTTAAAAAAAGCATTATGGGTGTATTCCGTTTGTCACTACCTCATAGACCCTAGTGGATATATTAGCTAAAATAAAAGTAATGAATTTACAACATAAACTTATTTTAAATTATGTAAAATAAGTTTTATGAATTAGTACCTAAGCAAAAAAGTATTTCCCTTTGTCAGTGGCGGGGTAAGTATTGATATTTATTAGAATTAGTTCCCCGATAATGCTTAGAAGTTCAAAGTTTTATTATTTGTGAGTATATGTCAATCTGATTACAGTGGTGGTAAATAATTAATTATATGTAGCACTATATCCTGACTGACCGCGTACAAATTCTTGATTATAGCAATATCTTTCTAAATAGTAACATAACTGCGATTTCTTTATTATTTATAGTTAATTTTGTATGACTTGACCGTTGACTTGTAGGTACCCACTAACGTATAAAGAATGGCCTAAGGTTTAATAAAAATGAACAATGTATTAGTCATAATGTATTTATACGTTAGTGGGTACAAGTCAACGGCCAAGTCACACAACATTAACTATAAATAATAAAGAAATCGCAGTAAGGAACCTTACACTTGGCACGACTTTGTCTAGATTTCATTACTTTTTAGAGATAAACAAGCAGCTCCATCGAGACTTGGCTAGTTTTTTACAGAATGTTTTTGATGGTATTTCACTTCTTTTAGAATAAAAAAAGTTGTATTTTTTTTGTAAAGGCGGTACAGATATATCTCTAATAGTTTGGTTGGGCTCTTGTGTCACCAGGTACTCCAGATCTTCGATTAACCTAGTTTCTATAGTTTTACCTTTATAGAGCCATTAAACCCTAACTCTGTACCAAATTTCAGCTCTCTGAGTTTATGGGAAGTACTACTAGAAGAAGTACCTAATGTGAAACTTTGCTTTCTTCGGAACTAAGTGACCTTACAGACTTGAAATTTTGCATTTTAAGTATGTGATTATAGCTTACTGGATGACGAAAATTTCTGAGTTCTGGTCTTATCCAGAGGTTCTCAAATAGGGGCCTGAAAATGCGGCGAAATGGTTCCAGTAAAGGATGGTACGGCAGTGTTTGCTTCGCGCTCGACTTGGCGGGGGCACTACCGTGCCCCCAGATTTAAATACTTATGCCTTTTGTTAATGTCAGAAATCATTTCATATTGAACTTAGGCGAGGACTAACTGGAATACACTACTTTTCTGCACTATAGCAGAAACGTATCACTTTCAGCACACTTTTTAGAACAACAACGACCCACTTTCAGAGCATGAGATATGAAAAATACAAACATACTTACTAAATATTACAGATACATCAGCGTTAAATATGGCACCGGCAGATAGAAACTTGATAAACTTTCCATACATTCCAAATTTAACGAACATAACAGCGCATAATAGTTAAGGGAGGCGAGGTAGCTAAATGGCGTAATTCAACGGCGCCGTCGAGACCTATCAAAATCGAAAGATAAAATAATTTCGAAAAGAAAAGCTCGTATGGTAAAAGCCATTTTAGCGGTGGGTTTGGCGTGTACGGTTTTACAAAAATGTTAAAAAAAACAGTTACTTGGGCATTCTCGAGCGAGACAGATATTCATACTACGTATGCCCCAAGTGCCTCTGATAACAACAGTATACTAATCTGCCGGTTTGCGTGGTGGGGGTAGGCATATAAAGTAATCAAAAATGCAAAAAAAAAAATTTACTCGAGCGCGTCAGACTTTCGGAAGGGGTGTTAAGTAGGCCCCAAGGAAGCTCCCTTTAAAAAAACTGACGATTTCGGCGTGACGATAAGTTACGATGAATTTTTGAAAATGCAAAAAAATAAAGTTTTTTTGAAATACTCGAGCGCGTCAGATTTTCATAGGGGAGGTTTATCTCGGTATCCTGAAAGCACATTTTCTTAATCTGACAAAAATGTTGGTGGGTTCTCTTAATCTGACCGAAAAAGGTTTTTGATTCCTTGAATTCTATTGAATAATATACATACATGAATAAAACTGACAGATGAAGTTTCACATTTTGACATCTAGTGTCAACGTCAAATGTGACCGTATTCGTTCAGAAATCATTCGAATTCAATACGCGGTAAATTTTAAGTTTTGTGACAAGATGAATTTGAAGTCCTTTTAAAAGGTATGCGGGCGTTAAAAAGTTAAAATTGTCATTACGCTTGGGCCGGAATCACTACTCATGCGGAGACCTTCTGATAGGTCATTGGGCGGCAGGAGGTTATTTAAACTTTTTTTTTGTAAATTGTATCGTTCGCGACTTATATGCCGCAACGCGTTTTTCGAAAGACGAAATGGCTCCTCCACACTTCCGGTCATGCGGAAACCGGCAGATTTTGTATTTTTAGTAAGTTTTAGATTATATTCTTCAAAAAAAAATGAAAAAAAATCGCGCTCGAGAATGCCGGATTAACGTTTTTTTTTTACAAGTTCGCGACCCTATAACTCGCATCGACGACTTATCGTCAGAATAGTTAAATTTAGTCTTAAAACACTAAAATCAACCCCCAATATCTTCATCTGACGCGCTCGAGTATTTCAGACTAACGATTTTTTTTTACTAATCTGATCGTCTATCCTAGGCGCGCGTCACTACATATAGAGCTAAATACTTTACAAGGTTGTTCCATTAGGTCTAAGGTATCTCTCATATCTTAAACTGCCACGCTCGAGTATGACCGAAAATTCCCCTATTCGCCTCCCTAACTATAAGATTACAGACGGTTTGGTGCATTTCACCCTTTAAATCCTTAGATTATTTTGTAACTATAAAATTAGTCTGTTTTTTACCCAGGTGTATACCATAAGTAATTGATTAAATGTACTCGTAGTGCAATCAAATAAAGCAATCCCTATGCAAGTGAACCGAGACAGAAATAATTCTGTTCGCACCTTCATGAATACTTATCGCGAAGTCAATGAACCGAGTACCCTGCAAATTAATATATTACAGATAGATACAGATCAGCGAGTATCGTATCATGCTTGATTAAGTGTTCCATTATACATAATTCCCTGTAATAGATACCTACAAATACCTTAGTTTCGGAATGCTCGCGTAACAATCTTCCATGAACATATTATTTTGTTTAACCTGCAATAATAATAATTTTATTAAAATCAGATTTATTTAAAGGGTAGTTCAAAGTCAAGGGATTAAAGTAATTGATTGCTCTAGAGGCATCAGCGCCTTTCTATCAAGGGACGAAGAAGGAACAGGATAATTAGACGAGCGCTTTAGCCTAGTTGGTAGTGACGCTGCCTACGAAGCAAGAGGTCCTGGGTTCGAATCCCGGTAAGGGCAAAAATTTGTGTGATGAGCATAAATATTTGTTTGTGAGTCATGGATATTTTCTTTGTATTTAAGTATTTATTTCTATTATATATATCGTCGTCTAGTACCTATAACACAAGCCTTACTGCGCTTACTATGGGACTAGCTCGATTTGTGTAAGATTGTCCCCTTATATTTATTTATATTTATTTATTTATTTATTTATTTAATTAAATCTTATCCGAGTAAACCCTTTTTAGGGTCCCGTACCTATATGGTAAAAAAGGAAACCTTAAGGTCCGATTCTGCAACAACGCTATGTATCTAAAGAATACTAACAGTATCGACTTAAAATTTGGAATAGTGAACAAGTCACTAGCTAGGTACTTGAGTTAGCCAAAATGTATTAAAATTTAAAAATGTAACATATATTTTTTCTTTTAAAATCGATACTAGGGGACCAAAAATTCAAACACAAGGAATCAAGTTTGATATCATATGTGAAAGATCTTGACCTGCCCATTCTGAGAGATTTTATTTCCAGCACAGTTAGATTTCGCAGAACACAGAACTTTGTACGGCCTTGACAATTTGGGAATAGATTGATCAATCACCGTCGCCGCGATGTACCTTGCCTGTTAAAGTAATCCCACGAAGAAATAAAGCTTTTACTACAGATGTGCGTCAATATGGTATCCTAAATGATATTTCTTCAGTGTGTAACAAATGGTTTCAGCCTGACAGGCGGCATCCATAATTAATTCGGTTAGTAGGCAAAAACACGCAGGGCTGGTGCAGAATAATTGTATCACCCTATACGCTGTTGTGGTTTTATTACTTTACAAACGAAATCAATAGGAGTTCTGTCTTACTTTTAGGATTAATATGAGTGATAATCTAATCATTCCTGTTAGCTACGAGGTTGAAATTACTTGTATCAAGAATGCTGTAAGAGATTATTTGTAATGTCATTGTTATTTCTTTTAACTTATAAGGGACATATTCTTTCGTCGCTTTATCGTAAATGGAGTTAGATACTTTACTTATATACCATATTAGTAATGCTGACCCATGAGTTTTTAACTGGTCTATTAAATAAACTTCTTATATCGATTTCAAACCACAAACTTTAAATTTTTAATTCTTCAATCGTCGTTATGTTAATTTGTAAAATCTAAGATTAAAATTACTGTAATGAATTACACATTACAAATATAAGTTTCTTCATTCCTATCGACATCGACCGGACTAAGCGATGAAGACGTCCTAAAAGACCGATTGGGAGAATATTAAGCTTGATCGATGTTACTTGTCGTTACTTGCTCTGACAAATTGTCTTGGAGAGTTTAAGGGAATCTTAAAGCGAGTGATTGCTTACGATTGGCAGCATTTTAAACCAACAAATGTTTTATGCCAGCCATAAGGGATACTTTATGATTGTCTGTTATGTTCCTCAATATACTTTGATAGTATTTTATGCAACTGTTGTATAAGTAGGGTCTTAAAACGCGAGTGTCGTGAGTTGCGATGTGAGCCTTGGCGAGCATCGCAATTAAAGACGGCACGAGCGTTTTAAGTCCAAGTTACACAACGATGCATACTCGTACAATACTTTTTCTACGACTAATTTTAAATAAATAGCGTTTGACTTTTCAGCAGTAAGTTTTCCGTTAGTTGTATTACTACTCACGCAATTTCTTCAGCGTTGCAGTTATTTTCCTCTTCGTCCTTCATTTTAAAAGGAACGTACACATTGTTCTTCACTTCACAAACACGAATCAAATCTTAAGAAGTTATTAATAACGCATAGTAATCATATTTCGTCTTTTAATTTGAACAGGAACTTTAGTGGGAAATTAGAAATATGACACATTGACACCTCTTGTTTATGGTCTGTTTTGTTTTTAATTTCCTTGCACTTGCCATCCGAACCAAACTGAATCCGGATCCGAACCGAATCGGATCGGTTTATATAAATAATACCAATAATTGGTTAAATATGCGTATTAACACACAATACATGATAATTTATTTTTTATTTTAGTAAATAGTTTATGTTTTACAAATATTTGATAGCAAATAAAATCTCTTTATTTTGAAATATTTGCTTATGAAGTTGGTACGACTGCAATATAGTGGCTGATTTAAAAAAAGTTAGATGATTTGACATCGTGGTAAACAGTACTTTTATGGAAAATGTATGAACCATAAAAGTACACTTAAGAGTGCGTTTATGGGCCATAGAGCCTAGACTTTTTCGACAACTTATTTTCGGTGTAATTGTATTTGAGCTAAAGCCTATATAAGTGACAAATAACGGCAGAGGAGTAGAAAAATTATTTATTATATCGTATCCCGAGTCGTTTTTAACCGATAATATTTGTTTAAAAGTTTATATGATAAAATGTAGTTGAAGTGATTTTTGACCACTAAATGTTATAAAGGCATTAAGTCTGTAGCGGCTCGGAAGGCGGAAGGCGCCTGTACCTAATGAGCCTGAACTGAAAGAAATCATTTAGAGGTCCAAAGAGAACAGAGAAGATTGAATCCATTTTATAAAATTGTTTTATGAACCATCTCGAGACAAATAACCTACTAAAAAATTGACCACTACAATAGCAGCATATAGGATTTACGATTACAGAACTACAGCATTGGATACAAAAGAAAAGGCAGCAGGGTTATCCTGTGACCTGTTAAATTCCTTTCATATTTAGACTACTCACATCATTCCTTGACAATAGACGCCAGACGGTCAGGGTTCAAATTGAAGACAAGAACATCAAATCACCAGAAGGTAGCCTGAAACTTGGGATTCCACAAGGTTCGGCACCATAAACGATCTCCCGACCGACGACACCACCGTGATAGTAAAGGCACCTACGTAAATACTCACAGCTCAAACAGAGGTTATCACAAACGAACAACCAGCTATACGAGTGGTTCTCAGTAAACTGCCTTGTGACGTTTCACCTTGGGTCTCTCAGGGTATACTCGTATAAATAAAACAACAATTGGATGCTATTAGCTCAGGCGCACAGACGTCACTTCGCTCACCGACAGCCAGCCAGCGACTGACCAGTGCTGTCGGTTCGCCTCAACACAGCTGCTACCCTCGCATATATGTATACGCCACATCTCTCTTTTTTTTTAGAAATGACGTGCTATTTTTTAAAAATACATTTTTACTTTAACGGTTAAGTCTAAAAGTTTACACCAAGACAATAATATTTAAATGGAGCATTTTATTCCATACATTCATAAAAATATCCTTATTTATATAGAACAGAATTAAGGAATACCTTATCAAATTGACGAAAGCCTTGTGACTAACTTTAACTTATATATAGATGACATTAAAGATCTGTGCAACGTATTTCCGAATAACATATCACTCCATAACTTTAAAGATCAATTTGAAGAGCTTTATAAAAAATTAATGATATACAAGCGTAGTGACTACTTCAGAAATGAAATACGCAAAGCCAGCAACAAGGCAAAAGCTGTTTGGATGGTAATACAGTCGGAAACTAGTGCAACAAGTAGCAAATCAAAATCACTTGAGTCCTCCAAACCTGATGGGTTAGCGAATGAAATAAATAAATTCTTCATCAACTCTGTGACGGACACCCAGAGACAGCTGGACTTGCGGCTGGCATTAAAACTTCTAGAATCATATAGGCCTATGGCAGTGGAATGTGCTTCATTAGAGCCATTGTCCATTGGAGAGATTTATAGACTCATAAAGCTAATAAAGCCAAAACCCACAAAAGATGTGTACGAGGTTCCTACAAGGATCTGGCGAGAGCTCCCTCCATCGTTTATAGATATTTTATGTTACAGTATGAATTTATGTCTGAAAAAAGGGTCTTATCCCAAGGCTTTAAAAAAGATTAAAGTTGTACCTATATATAAGGGAAAAGGACTAAAAACCGAACTAAAGAACTATCGGCCTATATCGATAATTCCGGTGTTGTCTAAGATTTTTGAATTGGGTCTTGCAAATAGGTTAATTAATCATCTGACAGGTAAGGGTATATTGGCAAAGGAACAATATGCTTATCAGTCTCAAAAATCCACAGTGGATGCTACCAGACAACTCTTAAAAACAATTGCTGAGAAACAAGAATTGAGATGGAAAGTTGCATTGGTGTTATGTGACTTGTCGAAACCTCGTAGACCATATGCTTATTATTAAGAAGTTAGACCATTACGGCATCCGGGGGACTTTCCTAAAAGTATTTGAATCCTTTCTAAAAAATAGGCAACAATTATGTGAAGTAGATGTTAATGGTTATAAGGGAAGATCCAACTATCAATCGCTTGATTCCATTTCTGTTCCTCAAGGTTCAGTAATAGGTAACTATTTATTTATTACCTTAGTTAATGACTTGTCAGCGTGTACGTCGCATGGTCAACTGATCGCATACGCGGATGATAGTGCTTTTGTTGTTTGGGGCACTAGTTTCACAGAACTGCAATCTAAAGTAAATTACCTGCTACGGGATGTAAAGCACTGGTTCACTATCAATGGTATGAAACTTAACCTGGAAAAAACCAATGTAATCCAGATAAACCTTAGGGGTTTGCCACCCCAGACACTGAATATTGAGCTGGATAACATCAAAGTACCTTTAGTAAACAAGGCAAAATATCTAGGCTTCACCTTAGACTCTGCATTGCAGTGGGATACCCATATAGATGAGCTGTGTAAGAGGTTAGGCAAAGCGTGATTTGCCATTTCGAGATTAACAAAAATGCTTGATGAGCAATGTGTCAGAAATGCATACCATGCTTACTTTCAGTCAATTGTAACATACGGCATTGATATGCGGCGCACAGCGGCGGACAGACAAAGGGTGCTTATATTGCAAAAAAGGGTTATTAGGATTATGGCTGGGGTGCCCTGGGACACACCTGCCCGCAGCCTGTTTCGGAAGCTAAGGATCATGACTGTTCCAGGTCTATACATATTTGAAGTGGCAAAAGTCACTCGTAAACACCTTAATGAATTTAAAATGCGTGGTCCTAACTATCGAAATGGAAATAATCTCCTTCCTAACCCACACAGACTAAAAAAGTCTGAACAATGTGTGTGGTACATAGGTCCTAGAATCTATAATCGTTTGCCAAATAATTTAAAGTCGGCTGAATTATCAGATAATATGTTTATAAGTAAGCTTAAGGAATATTTAATAGAGAAGGCATTCTACTCATTAGATGAATTTATGAATAAATACAATGTTATGTGATTATTAAAATGAGATACTTATTGTTGTTAATATGAAATAGACATAGGATGTAAATTAATAAATATGTATACTAAATATTGACATGTAACTTTCGTTATAAATAAAGAAACTGAAACTGAACTGATGCTGGCAGCATTATCCCAATGAATAGCTAAGACGATAATAATAGCTACATTATTGCAGCGGCCGGGCAAATTTGAACGTCACAATTTTAAATGTTTTTTGCAATTAATTTTTAAATATTAAATGGGATTGATATCGAAATGCATTTCATATCGTTGTGAGATTTACTTCGATATTTTTATTTCTCATTTAAAACAATTTGAGACATTTTTAAAAACGTCAGTTCGATCACTTTCATAAAAACGCGTTTTGTCTATGACCTTTAAAAAAAGAAAACTTGAGAAAACTTTTAGCAGGCTACAATCGGGCGTAATTTGTCACAGCAACTTACAATAGTTGGAAAGGGACAGCCATACAATACTAACCAGTCTAACTATAGCAAGTTGTTTTGACAAATTGCAAGGTCTTTAAACGTACGAGCACTTGGCTGTTTGTAGTGATTTGCCTTGGTCAAAGTATTTATATAGTTAAAAGGTATAAAAGTATACAGTAAAGGAATTTCATACACTTTCTTGGCCGCTAAAAATCTACAATAAAGACTTTTAACTTTTAAATTTGCGTTCTACAGTAACGAGGTACTTCACGTACTAGTTTTGCTACAGTAAGGCGAACATTTCCGAGCATATTGGAGAAAAACAATAAATTATATCTTATGTATGATGTTTCAAAAACCTCCTAATTCTATAGTATATTAAAATGGCAAGTTTTACTACAATATGTTACCAATATTTGGGTATGAAATACCCCTATTACAATAAGGTTGACAATTCACAATGTAATATTAGTAAAAAATGTTGCAGCAAAGTTCACTTTCACTTGTTTATAAATCATAATCTTAAGCGTTGTATAATTATGTTTGTGACATACAACCTCCTAGAGGTAAATGTGATAAAGGTAATTTGTGTATTTAGAAACATAAAATTGGAAAAAAGACAGAGATATACTTTTTTTCGATTATATCACCAGAAAACCATATTTTATCTTTATTACATTTTGGATGTTTTTGCCTGGGAAAAGCCTGCACAAAAGCATGTATAAACACATTAATTATGGAATCGAGAATCTGGTCTGGTTCCTTACCAGACTTAATGATTTTATTCCAGTCATACATATCCAAGAATTCAGTAAAATAGTTTAATTTAGATGGCGTGATGCGTCTCATCTCAATAATCTTCATCTCATCTTTATCACAATGCCGCCAGAGGCTGTTTTGAGATTTAGTTAAGTTATAACTTATAACTTTTAACTTGGATTTTGATACTTAGTATTTTATTTCGTGGAAGTACCTATAAAGTCTTAAATAGTAAAATAATACTTTAAACGATTGTAAAATAAAAAAAAAGAATTCATGGGTATTTTATAGCACTTTTTCGATTAAATGCTTACAAGCACCTTTGAATGTCAGTAACTATAACTACCACCAGTTTAGAAAGTTAACCCCAACCACAGCCAGAACCAGCGTAAAAACTCGACGAGGTATAATTATGTGTAATTATATTCTACTGTATACCTTTATTCAAGCGTCGATTAAGAAACTTTCTATTGGAAATTCCACTGTATTCTATAAGTGATTTTTTGACAACCGCTTTTATACTTTTATTTATTGTTTTTGATATTATTAAATTATTGTTATTTTATGTACTGACGATCCTTTTAGGTGAACTTTGATAACTATGACATAAATTCAAATTAAGTTTTTTTTTTAATTGTTTGAAATGAAAGTATAAAATATGTGTACCGAAATTACATCATTTCGCCAAACTGCGGAGCAGTTTGTTGGCGATGAGCTCGCTCGTTCTGCGACAAAAGCAGGTTATGCCAGCAGTGAGCCAGATATGCGAAAATACCCCTAGAATTATTATATTTTTCTCCGAAACGATGATGTTTCTAGATCTGAGAAAAATATATATCATTCTTGATTATATTATCTTCAATAACACAGCTTTCGATATTCGATTAGTAAAACTTCGCTCGATACAATTCTTTCCCAAAGTTACCTCCAATTTGAAAGTTTATTTCAACTTTACTTGTTTATTTACTACGTGACACTATGAAACAAAACAAGGAACAAAATCAGTCATAATCAAAATAATAATTTGACAGCTTCCGAATTTCAATAATTTGAGGCAATATTTTTATAATACATAAACATCGTAAAATTCAATCGTATAAAGATATCGACTTACGGCCTCCAATGCCTTTCTCCGTCACTCTTTCGAAATGTGACAGTGATCGCTGAGCGGTCGTGCCAGACGGACCTGTACTACTTCTTCCCAAAAAAATGTCATTTAAGATATTTATTAGATTCCGAAAAGCAATGGTTCTAACGTAAGTAAAAATTTATGTTTACTAAACAGTGAAAAGAGTATTTGGTTAGCTTGATAATTACTAAGCATAAACATTACAATCCTCAATACGCATATACTTTTTAATTTCACCCGCTTAAGGTAAGCATTGGCAGCGCAATAGTTTCAGCGATAAAAATAAAGGCGACCTTCAATCGTGCCGAGAGTTCGAATCTCAGCGAGGTTATACTTTTTGTATTTTTTATTCTTCGGACTACATTGAGTGAGTATAATTATTTGATTTATATGCTCTTTTACCCCTACCTACGTAAAACAATACAATTTATCTTTATTTAGGTACAGACTGCAAATGGAATCTCCGGTTTTATCAACCGCTGACACTTAAAGTAGGTAACGAATAAGTTCAAATAGACTTTATTTATCCTTATAAATATAAAAATTCCTACCTATGTCGCGCGTAACTTCGTGCGTTGTGATAAATATACCTCCCAACCCATAGTGGCGGCGCGCCGTACGAAGCTTGGTTAGATACCTAAATGATTTTCCATCGGCGTGGATGCTTATTTCTTTATGTTTCGAACTTCGAATTGAACTTCTCAAATATTTGGGCATATTTTGTACTTATTTTCTTAAATTGCTACAAGTACACCTACTTAGTAAATGATTGCCGAAACGAAATAAAATGTCATCAATGATATCATACGAGATACCTGCCTACATTATAAGGAATAAAGGCCCCTCATCAGTCATTTCATATTGACCAAGGTAAATGTACACTGATAAAATGCAATAGGGTTGCCTGTGCAAGTCCCGGAAATAAAATCCTGGGATAAGTCCCGGGATTTTATTTCCGGGTAAGGTTAAGGTAAGCCTTATATCCGTACTATCGTCATTTTTTATAAACTGATAGGTAGTTTTTATATTATTATACCCTACACAAAAGTGTAGGATTTCCTTTTCTTGAGAGTGTTGACTAGTTTTTTTTTATTTTAACAATAAAATAAAACTAATCATCTTGGGCAATTATTTCCATGTTCAATTTCTCATTTATAGAAAAGACAACCCAGTGTCAATAATCCCTTAGGTACTTGTAGTTCATTTTCGTCATTTTAAGGTTATTACTACTACTTATAACAGTATTAGGGGTCACTTAGAGAAATTCGGCATTTCTCTTTATGAAGATATTGTCAGTTGGCTAGCACCATGAAAATGAAAAAGATGGGTCATGGGGACATTACTTTAATTAGAAAGGAAATTCTGTTGATTATTGAACATATTTGATGGGGCCTACGCCTACCCTATATGAAAAACTACTGAAGGGATTGAAAGACGGGGCCTGTGTCTCGGAATTCCAGTCCCAATAAAAAAAAACTTTTGGAAAGTACAATATATTCTTCTTCTTCGTGTCGAGGTTCCTCAAATAAGAGTGCCCAGCGGTGTGGACAGCTCTGCCAGTCGCGTCTCTCAGGTCGTGTTCCAAGCAGGAGTGTGGGCATGTGGGGCACGCCATCAGGTGCACCATGGTTTGCACCGTTAATTGGCCACGATGCAGTCCCCATCTGGCCATGTCTTCCTTATAGCGGCCTACATGCGATCTGAGCCTATTTAGCGCCCTCCAGATGGGCCATGGCTCCTTGTGGCCGGGTGGCAGTTGTTCCGAAGCTAGCACGTAGACGTCGGGCGGTGGGCATCGAGTCCGCCATAACAGGCAGCGAGCATCTGAGAGGTCGCTTTGCAGGGGGCTAGTGTTCCGCATGAAACTCCTGCGGCTCTTGAGACGGGCAGATGGCGGATTATAACCGCACAGTGGTTGGCGCCTGTCAGTCTCCTGTTTCCCCTTTTCCACGGCACTTGCCTTGCCTACTCTCTACGGATTTCAGGGGGGGGCGATTCCCTCGAGTGGGTACAGCTTGTTGAGTGGAGTAGGCTTGAGGCATCCGGTGATGGAGCGGCAGGTCTCATCATTACAATATATTGCATGGACGAATTCATGAAGCCGTAAGGCTGAGAAGTCATGCAGTGCTATTAATTTGTATGATTTTATTTTTTATTATCAATTATGACGATCATTGTAATAATTCCTTTAGATTTACCTCTTAGCGTTATTCCCGGTAATGCCTCTGTAGGAGCCCGGGGTCCGCTTTCACACCTAATCCCAAGATTTGGCATAGATTTTACGAAAGCGACTGCCATCTGACCTTCCAACCAAGAGGGAAAACTAGACCTTATTGGGATTAGACCGGTTTCCTGACGATGTTTTCCTTCACCGAAAAGCTAACAGTAAATATTCCGTACATACGTTCCGAAAAACTCATTTGTACGAGCCGGGATTCGAATGTAAATTATGATATAAATAAATATCAATGTCATATTTTCCAGAGGGAAAGTGGTTTTTTAATGAAAAATCTTCAATATCGAAATCCCGGGATTGAAATCTCATATCAGATTTCAATCCCGGGATTGAGAATGCTCCGATATTGCATGCTCTAACTCACACATCCAGTGGCGCTAGTGTGCACGTGAAAGCAGCCTTAAAGCGTCACACATACAATAGGAACATGTAAAAACTAACTATTTAGGCGACGACACAGCGTAGCTCCGTCAAGTCCGATGTAAAATTAGGTAGGACCCCGGAACCGCCGAAACACGACACCCTTGGGCCAGAAGTCAGCACACGCGATGGTCTCCTGCAGCGGCCGCGGCACGCGCACCACAAACGAGGTGAAGTGCACGTAGTGGCGCAAATGCAGCTGGAAAACCCCCAGCGAGTAGCCAGTCTTCTGGTGAATATACTCTACCATGTCATCAGCCATAGAGTAATGCAGGCGCGACGAGTACTAGGTGTGGCTACCGGCAGACTAGAACCAACCGGCTTTGCTGTACCACACTGAGTCTTACGCGGCTTGCGCTTTCTTGACCGGTGTGTAATGATGGGTATTAAAATAAATACTTAGTACTTATAATTTCATTAGCTTTGACAACATTTGATATATTTTCAACGTATATAATCACTCATTGTATATAATAAACGTTGGTTATAATTTTAAAATATATGTCTATTTTGTATAACTATCATCGGGTATACCACTCGGGTTACACTCATTTTGTATGTATATTCATTATATGGTATAATGCTCATGTTAAGGATATACAAGTTATAATAAATATATATAAATAAATAATAAAAATAAATAAATATAAATGAGACAATCTTACACAAATCGACCTAGTCCCATAGTAAGCTCAGTAAGGCTTGTGTTATGGGTACTAGACGACGATATATATAATGGATATAAATACTTAAATACATAGAAAATATCCATGACTCAGGAACAAATATTCATGCTCATCACATAAATGTTTGCCCTTACCGGGATTCGAACCCAGGACCTCTTGCTTCGTAGGCAGAGGAGTTATGAATCATAACTATCAAGTAGTATGACGTCAGCATAATTTTTGCGTAAGCATAGTCATCGTGATTTCGGGGAGGCGGCGGGGGTAGGCGCGCGCGCCCACATAGCACGTAGAACCGATTACCATTGGGGCGGAAAGGTTTTTGACTGGTGACCAGGTACCGGAATACGCGGCGGGTGGGTAGGCCACAAGTTGGACTGATGATCTGGTAAAGGTCGCGGGAGTCCGCTGGATGCGGGTGGCGTAGGACCGGTCACTTTGGTACTCTTTGGGGGAGAGGTCCAGCAGTGGAAGTCTTTCGGCTGATATGATTATGATGATATTGATGACGATGATGATGATGAAGTCAATATCAGTATTGAGAAGGATAATAAAATAAATATCGAAATATCGGGATCCCGGGATTTATTATTTGTTGTTAGGTTGAAACATGGGCAGGGCAAGCAATATCGGATCATTCTCAATCCCGGGATTTATTTCCGATATTCAGTGCCAATCCCGGGATTTCGATATTAATACCGGTAGTTCGATATTAATGTGGATTTTTGGGATTTATGTTTATAAAGCTAAACCTTTGACAATTATGTTGAATTATTAACAGAATCTGCTTTATAAAGAAACTAAATTAATTATTCGGAATACGGGATATAAAGAACTGATTTTTATCAAAACTCAATATTTACCTGATATTTATTACACTTCGTTGGAAGGGTCATGCATGTTAAATGAGTAGAATGTAATTTGAACCGACAAATAGACAGACAACAAAGTGATCCTACGATCCTACGGAACCCCAAAAAATACTATATTTTATTGATGACCCAGCTTTTTATAAATACTCACCTAATAATGATATTATATAAAACTTGCCGATTTGTTTACATGTAAACTGTAACAACTTATAGGTACAGAAGTTTCATTTTTGTTTTTATTTACCCTTTAATAACTTTAATGTTATTGAAATAAGAATTAACTTCATTAAAATGAACATTTAATGTATACATTAAGATGAAGTTATATAATTATTTTATTATTCCAATTTAACTTTAACGCCATCTATAACAACCACTATGCTTTTTTTCGGTCTTTAGTACTGCGTTTTACAAATCAGTGTCCTGTTAGTTCATTTAAGTCGCCACTTCTTACGTGGCGCTGTTGTATCGTCACTGTATCGAGGGGCGGGACGGGTGGCGTGAGGAGGGGCTCGATTTTAGATTTCATTTGGGTAGTATAACAGCCTTAACATTGAAATTGCACTGCACCCAGCCCGACGTAGCCCATTCATAACTCATAACTGATAACATATTTTCCATTAAGTGCAATTAAGATGACTGAGCCACTGGCGGGGCAGTACTACAGCGGTGCTTATAAACTACATTGTTTTTAATGCTGTTTTTTTATATATATAACTAACTAATTAAGCGAACAACTCGTCACAATACACATGTGGCCAGAGGCACTGTGACCGTAATTAATCTTTGTATTGTATAATACTAACTTAACTTATACTTACTTACTGCTGCTGTTTTATGGAGTTATCGAATTTATCTAATAATATTTGTTTAAATAATCTCTTCAATCTACCTATTTTTAATTTAGGGTTATCTAGTACTAGTAACATAGGACTCTCATTATACATTTTCGGGATCAAGTATTATTGAGTTTTTCTTCCATAATAATTTTTGGCTACAGGTTGTTTTAATTGTGCTATTTTAGAGGAGCGAGTCACGCGTTTATTTTTCTTTTGCACTTTAAAGTCATCTGTGTAATACGTATTAATTACATTTAGGTAAGTAAGTTTACAATGCACTGGGAGAATTTTACAAATTGAGAACAGTGAATCATACTGATGTTTATACCTATTCCTCGTGTTTCTTCCAACTAAGTATTTCATTAACCTAATTTGCAGTTGCAAATATGTTTTGAAGGTACATCCATAGCAACTGAGTCCATAACTCATTACTTATTTATTACTTAAAATAAAATACCCCATAGGATATCATAGTCATAGTATACCCTGAAGTATTATGGTTTGGTATTTATCTAAGATTAGATCCGTTGTGACACGAAAATTAACTATAGAATTGTATGGCTAATTTTCGTGTCACAGCGGAACTTTTTCACTACTACCAATTAATTAGGCTAACTACTGGCCAAGAACTTGGTCTTCACCCACCTAGCGTTTTTATGCAACTGTTGTATAAGTAGGGTCTTAAAACGCGAGTGTCGTGAGTTGCGATGATCGTGATCGCAATTAAATACGCCACGAGCGTTTTAAGACCAAGTTATACACCGTAGCATACAATACTTTTTCTACGACTAATTTTAAATAAATAGCATTTGACTTTTCAGGTAGTAAGTTTTCCGTTAGTTCTATTACTACTCACGCATTTTCCTCAGCGTTGCAGTTATTTTAAAAGGAACGTACACATTTTTTTACACTTCACAAACACGAATCAATTCCTAAGTAAATTATTATGTTATTAATAACGAATAGTTATCACATTTCGTCTTTTAATTTTGAACTGGAACTTTGGTGGGAAATTAGAAATATGACACATTGACACCTCTTGTTTATGGTCTGTTTTGTTTTTAATTTCCTTGCACTTGCCATCCGAACCAAACTGAATCCGGATCAGAACCGAATCGGATCGGTTTATATTTATAAATAATACCAATAATTGGTAAAATATGTATATTAACACACAATACATGATAATTTATTTTTATTTTAGTAAATAATTTATGTTTTACAAATATTTGATGTTAATTAAAACTTCTTTATTTCGAAAATTTTGCTTATGAAGTTGGCACAACTGCAATATAGTGGCTGATTTTAAAAAAGTTAGATGATTTGACATCGTGGTAAACAGTGCTTTTATGGAAAATGTATGAACCAAAAAAGTACACTAAAGTGTGCGTTTATGGGCCATAGAGCATAGAGTTTTTCGAAGACTTATTATCGGTGTCATTGTATTTGAGCTAAAGCCTATATAAATGACAGATAACGGTACAGGAGTAGAAAAAAGCATTTAAAGACTATTCTTATACAACAGTTGCATAAAATAAATGTTAAGATAGTGGCTACTGATACATTTTATTTCACTTGGAAGTCGCATGGATAACTTATTTAAATGTGTTTTAATATGAATAGAATGAGTGTGCTTCACCGCTGATGGAATGTTGATAAGTAATCCCGGCGGCACAACATCAACAGAGCGCTTTGGGTTCGCCTTCGTCGTTGAAACTTTTTTAAGTACTCTCGGAACTATAGTAATTAGGTAAAGATAAACATTTCGCAGCGGAAACCGCACGTATACACTGTACCGGACCTACGCAGTATTTGCATGGGGTATTCAATTTTCTTTCGAAACATCATTAAAGTATAAATTTTTAAATGAAAGGAAAAGCGTTACTGCTTAAAAACAAATATTAATCATTAAAGTAGACTACTTATTCATGAGAACCATGAGATGTGCACAGATTTCTGTTCTAAGTTGTTTAGTCAACTCCTTAGTGTTTTAGAGAGTATTGGATACATAATTTGCGTGTCTGATTAATCAGTGCTTCCCGGTGTATACTCGTCGTGGTATTTTGCAGGAGAAAAAAGTAAATAAAACTGCGGGATCAGCTAATTATAAATAACACGTTATCAACTCCAAACTAAATGTATTTAAATACTAAATAAAAATAAATAAATATTAGCGGACAATCTTACACATATCGACCTAGTCCCAAACTTAGCAAAGCTTGTACTATGGGTACTAGACGACGATAAACATACTTACATATACATAGCTAAATAAATACTTAAATACATAGTGTTACCGACGCTTATAAAGCTACTACGGCATCACTTTATTTACATTCATTAAAGGTTCTGAAGGAAAACGTGTATTTTATTCATTGTCATGTTTATTATTGCTAAGACAACAAGATATAAGAAAAAACGAGTTATAAATACGGCGAAAAAGGTTATGGCACGAGTCCGTAACATATTCTCCCCAACAATGCGCGACTCAGCGCATTCATCCTCAGTTGGGAGACGGGCGATTTTCGCAGCAGGCCGCCGTAGCTCTCCGCCCGCTGTGCGCACGTCAGCTACGCGTACTCGTCCATCTGAACCTGGGAAAACTTTTATTATTATGCCCTTTGGCCAGGTGTTGCGGGGTAATCCAGGATCAACAACGACAACAACGTCGCCTTCCTTTAAGTCTGGTCTTTCCAAAACGTGTGCTCTGGGCAGTATTGTTGGCAAGTATTCATGGACTCATCTATTCCAAAAAATGTCACAAAGTCTTTGTGCCCTGCGCCATTGCTTTCGAGTGATCATGTCATTTTCGGTGAAAGTTCCAAAATGTGGCACATTGCTCGGTCCTGCAAGAAGTAGGTGATTAGGCATTATAGCCTCGTGGTCATCCGGTTGCACCGACACGTGGGTCAGTGGACGTGAGTTTACAGTACATTCCGCTTTGTCAGCACAGTTCTTAGAACTTCTTCGGACGGAAATTTCTCCTTAAGAGTGATATTCAGCGCTCTTTTAATAGAGCGGATCAATCTCTCCCATGAGCCTCCCATGTGAGGTGAAGCCGGTGGTATAAAGGTCCAATTTATGCCTTTGTTAAGCAGGAAGTCCTTGACCAACTCTTGGTCTATCTCCTTGACCGATTTTTTGAGTTCTGTGTTGGCTCCATGAAAATTGGTCCCATTATCAGAGTATATTACGATAGTTGATCCTCTGCGAGCTATCATCCTGCGTAGGGCGAGTATTACAGAGTCTGCAGATAGCGATGCTGCGAGTTCGACGTGTACTGCTCTACTCGTCATACATGTAAACAGAGCACCGTACCGCTTCTCATGCCGTCTGCCAATTGTCACCATCATAGGTTCAAAATAATCCAGCCCACAATGACTGAACGGTCGTAAATGATGGGCAAGCCTTGCAGTTGGTAAGTCCCCCCGGGGCAAGTGCATTGGCTGAGCTTTACGTATTCGGCACAGGCGACAGGTTTTTGTGGCTGTCCTAACTGTTGATCGTAAATTAAGGATCCAGTATTTTTGACGCAAGCAGTTAACTACTGTCTCATTGTTTTCATGGTTAGCCTGCTCGTGGTGATGCAGAGCAAGTAATTTTGTGAATGGGTGTTAACCATCTAATATTATAGGTTGGGTGAGATTCCTGTCTATATCGCTCACAGCGCTGGCTCTCCCCAGTAATCTCAGCACTCCATGATTATCAATGAATGAACAAAGATTCCACAGTCGACTAGTCTTGTCAAAGGGCTTGTTGTTTCTTAGATTGTCTAATTCGACTGGAAAACTTTGACTTTGACTGTGTTTGATCCATGACTCTTCAGCACGCTTTATGTATTCAAATTTCAGGCCACTTCGTTCTTTCTTCCGAATATTTTCTATAAATGCATAAATATACGCTGTACTTCTGATGAGTCTCAGCCATTTGAAAATTCTGCTGATGTTAGGTAAAGCTAGTTCATATGCATGCACTGGTAAAATTCTGTGAGACTGCTTTTTCATTTCCAACAGATTGGCCGGTACCGCTGTTGTATCTTCATCCTGCGAAGGCCATAATTTAGGATCTTGATAGAGGAACGAGGGACCTTTAAACCATCTGTGTTCAAGGTTTAAGTCATCAATGTCTCTGGTTGCGTCATCAGCTACATTTTGCAAGGTAGGCAACCACCTCCAGTCTTTGGTCCGGGTGAGTTCCGCTATTTCTGCCAGTCGATTGGAAACAAAGGTTTGATAATTTCTCGGATCTCCTTTGATCCATGCTATGACTGCTGAGGAGTCAGTCCAGAAAAACTTGGCTGCCGGTTTGAGAGTGTCATGATCTCTATCTATCGTACAAGCAATTCGTGCCCCAAGAACAGCTGCTTGAAGTTCCAGCCTGGGAATCGACACAGGTTTAAACGGTGTCACGCGGGACTTACTAGTTATGAGAGTGACCCATATCAAACCATCTTCTCGGACAAAACGCCAGTAAGCTGCAGAGGCGTATGCTTTCTCGCTAGCTTCACAGAAAATATGCAACTCTATGGTACACTGAGTTGGCTCCGGCGCGTAGTGTCGAGGCACCGTACATAAACATGCAGTGATTAAGCGCTTGATCCAGCGTTTCCATATCAAATGTTCGGCTTCTTGTATGGCTTGGTCCCAACCACTTCCTGAACGCCATATTTCCTGGAGGAATATCTTTCCTTGTATGACGATAGACGTCAAAAGACCGAGAGGATCGAACACACTCATTACGACTTTGAGGGCCTCTCGTTTGGTTGGTTTTCTCGAATGGTCAATAATATCTGTCGGTAATTTCGAAAGGTTCAAATCAAATCCTAACGTATCTTTGGACGGGTTCCATTTCATTCCCAGAATCTTGACACTTACATTGAAGTCGAGGTTTACTCCCCCTGAGCCCCTTTTCGTCTCTTCAATATCTTGTATGATGTTTTCGCTGTTAGACATCCATTGCGTCAGAGTGAAGCCCCCTTCTTGATTTATGTGAGTCACTTCTCTCACAGTCTTTCTGGCTATCTCCTCTGAGTGGAGGCTATGTAGAAACGGGTTTTTATCGCCTCAACGGCTTCAGGATACTTCTCATTAAAGTCTTCGGCATTTCTGTTCTTGACATAAATTGCAGTTGCCGGTGATGAAGTAGCACCGAAAATTACAGATTTCATTTCGAATTCTTTCATAGGGCCTTTTCTGTCAAAATCTCTCCACAGAAAACGTTGAGCGGGGCGATTTTCTGGCCTTATTCTTATCTGAAGAAACATTTCTTTAATATCCGCAGACACAGCTACTTTCCCCTCTCTGAATTTAAATATGATCGCTAAGAGGCAGAGTAGCAAGTCCGGTCCAGTGTGTAATTTGTCATTCAGAGATATGCCTTGTACCTTACTCGATGCGTCATGAACAATTCTCAATTTTCCAGGTTTATTCACGTTGGTAACTCCAAAGTGCGGGAGGTACCACCTTTTTGGGGATTGTGTTGGTTCACATGGTCCGGCATACCCGCTTTGTAGAAAATTGTCCATATTTTGTTTGTATTTTTGGCCATATGCTAGGTCTCTATCCATCTTTCTTTCTACGGACTGCAATTTCTTGGAGGCGTACGAAAAGCTATTGGGCATAACAGGATCGTTCTCTCGCCACAATAACCCCACTTCCCATCTTCGGCCGTCTTCTACTCTCTTCGCTGTTCGTTGAAGTATGTCAAGGGCCGTTTCGTCTTCTAGGTTTTGTTTGAGTTTATTTGTAACCCCAAGAGAATAAATTTTAAAATAATCTTCGACTAATTGATGCATCGCTTCTTCGGTGTGTCCCACAAAGTGAACGGCGTTGGTACACGAGTGAGAAAATCCGTGTACGACCCAACCGAGTGCTGTCAACGAAGCTATAGGTTTGTTTCTCTTGCCATGGCGATACAATCCCATGCCAGTTGTCTTGGCCAATCTGCATGGTCGTAGCAAAGTCCAGATCTAGGCAGGTCTTGCAAGTGTTTATACCCATCAATGTTGACAACAGTCTGAGGCGCAAGGGGTAGTCTCTTGATAGTCCGGACTCCGTACAGTTCCAGCGGCGTGTCGGAGGGTCCAGTCACTTTAATGTCATCGCGTTCAGAGTCTGGTTCTTCGGTTGTGGCGTTCACACCAGCTAGGGTCAGCGGTTCGGATATTCCATTGAGGCCAATTTCGGCTGCGAGCTCTTTTTTCGTTAGGGTAAGGGTACTTCCTCCATCCAAAAGGGCGTAAGTTCGTTTAGACGCGATCGATCCTCGGATCTCTATTGGTATAATTTTCAATAATACTTGGGTCTTTGAGGTGCTTCTGCTGCAAGCCGTTGTCTCGTTCGGTGTTTTCTCAGCTCCCGGTTCCGTAGTTGCTTGAGTATCTAAAGTCGACGGGTGCGCGCAACCCGCGGCTTCGGGTCTTTGTAAGGACGAAGAGTGAAGCAGTCTATTATGTGACATGCGACATCCGTCAATTCCACAGGGTCCAGCTCGGCAGTATTCTCTACGATGTCTTAATTTCAAGCATTTGAAGCAGACCTTAACTTCTTTCGCCCACTCCCATCGATTATCCGACGTAAGGCGAAGGAACTGGTCACAGTCCTTAAGAATGTGGGTCTTGGACTTGCAGTACAGACAATTCGGTTCAGGTATACTTTTCAGTGGATTTGAAGTAAAACAGGGTTCGGGTTCGGTTTCGTCATCTTCAAATTCAGCGTAATGGGTTCTGTTCGGAAGTACTGGTTTAAATATAGTGCGTGACGGTTCGTGCAACCAATACTTTGACGTCGATTGAGCTTCTTTTTTCAAAAAGTTTGACAGCTTCACAAGTTCGGGTTCATGTTCGTATTCATGTTCTACAGCGTACGAAATCCAGCGTGCCTTCAGGTGCGGTATCTTCAGTTTCAGGGATCGTAAAAGTTCTAGGTTGAAGAGGTGTTCCGGTTTGTTCAGTGCTTTGATAGTCGAGACGCAATTTCCGACCTTGCAGGCCAATTTGCTAAGCTGCTCTGTATTATCGCTGAGTCTAGGCATGTCTTTAAGGGTCTGTATTTCCTCTAAAAGAATTAGCTCTGGGAGACCAAAGCGTAGCTTCAGGGCTTCCATTATTTCTCTGACTGCGACGTGCGTATCTAAAAGTGCAGCTACAGTAACGCGTGCTTCTCCCTTTAGGCAGCGACGGAATCTGGATATAAGTTCGTTTTCAGTCAAGTGAGCTCTTATCTCTGCTACGGAAGCTTTGAAAGAAAGCCATTCACTGACATTTCCGTTGTAGTACGGCAATTCCTTTGGTTCCGATGGGCGACGCAAATTCGCTATCTCTCGTGCTAGAAGCTGTACGTCACAGAGTTTAGAATCAGGATGGACGCGTTGCTCATTTTGAACTTTATGTTTCGGGAGGTCTTCTCGTTTGACATTTACAGTATGATCATCACGTCTCATTCTCGGATATTCGGCGAGTTCGTGTTGTTCGTTGGCGAGGAATTCCGTTGTCAGCGACGCGAATTCCGTTGGACACGGCTTCGGCTGGTTCGACTCGACCCGGAGTGGTGGCTTTCGCTTGCGTCCAGTTGTGCCAATTTTACTTCGAGTTCCTTTTATATGACAGTACGTTCGAATTCTAATTTCTTTCGGTCTAACTCAGCTAATTGTTTCGTAGCCTCTAGCTCGGCCTCCATTTTTCTCAAACGTATACTGCTAACATTAGAGCGGATGGTTGCATTCTCGCCAGATTTATTGTGACTAACAGTACTTGCCTTAGATTTAGAGGGTACGAGGGTCTTGTCTTGTATGGGCGTCGACGTAGATGGTTTTTCCTCTTGTTTAGACGACGACACGTGAGTTTCCATGTTCTGATCTTTAACGAAGTTCCTCGTCACCGGCCGCGACATAGTTCTGTTCGTTTCTGGTTCGATTGTCGCGTAAACGGTGGCGTTGGTTTGTTGGTTCGATGGACCAATATGTTACCGACGCTTATAAAGCTACTACGGCATCGCTTTATTTACATTTATTAAAGGTTCTGAAGGAAAACGTGTATTTTATTCATTGACATGTTTATTATCGAGCCGTTGCTAAGACAACAAGACATAGGAAAAACGAGTTATAAATACGGCGAAAAAGGTTATGGCACGAGTCCGTAACACATAGAAAACATCCATGACTCAGGAACAAATATTCGTGCTCATCACACAAATAAATGCCCTTACCGGGATTCGAACCCGGGACCTCTTGCTTCGTAAACAGGGTCACTACCAACTAGGCTAAAGCGGTCTTAAATTTTTGTAGTCCTGTCATTTATATACTCCTATTATTATATAATTTATATATTCATATATTTGCTAACTCCAGTACAATGACAGCGATAATGAGGCGCCCAAAAACTCCTTGCTCTATGGCCCATAAAAGCACTGTTTAGCGTGCCGTTATAATTCATACATCTTTCATAACAGCACTGTTTTACCACAATGAAAAGACCAAACTTAAAAAAAAAACGGTCTTTATATTGCAGTGGTACCAACTTCTCAAACAAATATTTTGAATCTAAAGTTTTTATTTAATCAAACATTTGTACACAACATAAATAATCTACAATCTTGAAACAATTTTATTCATTTTGATGTTGTGACTTTGACATTACTGACGGTTGACATTTCGAAGTCATCTAATCAGTGGTTTATTAAATACGTTTTAACATGCATTTTAAGGTGACCATAATTTGAGTTAATACTTGGGATATGTAACTTATTGATTTTTTTATAAATAGCTGTAATCAATTAAAACTTAACTACAAATTTAAATACGCATTAATTTACGTCAAACTTGATTTCACCCCAGAGTCATAAAAAAACATTATTTCGTGCACTTTTTGAAGATAATGGTAATAAAATACGTACGAAAAGCATTACCTACGTTATTCATTCCTACGCTAGAAGGTAAATGGTATGAGAACGATTTACCAAAAAAATATCCTAGATCGTCTAATGGCCCAGGTGACGGGCGTTAATCGTACGACAAAACAGAGAAAGGTGAATTTACATATATATTGCGGTACTCCCCCTTTACATGCGGTTATATAGCTTTCCTGCTGCGAGTATTGTTGTTTGTGATCAACCACGACGGATCAGTAATATATGCTGAATGTTTTTGGTAAAGTATTACCTAATTAAATTGTAAGAGAGTTGCCAAAACCAAAAAAGACCACGGGCACGACACATGTGGAAAATATAATTCTGTGGATATTATTGAAATGTAGTGAGGCGGAATCGTAAATACAAATACAAAAGCAAATACAAATACTAATAATTTATTTCGTCAAACATAGGTAAAATAAGTGACAGTTATAAGTAGAATTCAGTTCTGCTATGATGTGCCGTGTGGCGTACTAAAATTTGGTAATCTGGTGTAACATAATGAGAATGTCAACATTAGTATAAATTTAAATTAAATATTAAGTTACAAAACACTTGAAGTACTTGAAACGCTGATCCAATTTTTAATAAAATTTGATGTAAAGGTTTATACACGTTTATATCGAATATCTCGACAAGGGAGTAAAATGGGGGCCCGGAAATATGTACTTTAATGTAATTAAATAGGTTCTACGCGGAAAAAGTCAGTAGCAATATGTTTATTATATTATATTGTACTATACTTGTGTAAGATTGTACTTTTGTCATTTTGTAGAATAGATGGTTGTTAATAAAAATAAAGTAGAAAATTAAGCGAGTCAGTTCCAGTATCATTTATATTTGAAATGTTAAGCAATAATGTAATATTTAAGTAATGAAGCTGTTAAATGCCTAAATAATTAGCAAGCAACCCTTCCGGTACATAAAACAAACTACCCGACATTAGACGCGAACCCACAGTATTTCAGCATTACACATCTCGTTTAACAACGGTCATAAAGAGCAGTTCTTTCCCTTCGAGCTGTAATAACACCGTCATAATAAACATCAATTTACAACAAGTAAATTGACCCAGGGAACTGTGACTAAACTGAAATGATACTGTGACATTTGCATTTTTTTTGTTCCAGATGACGATACCAATTAATATCATTATTTTCTATCTACGACGTTAAGTCGGTTTTTCATCTACAAAATCGCGTGGATGAAGAACTCGTTTTCATTACACAAAAAAATCATATTTACGACTTGAAGTTTACGAGCAGGGCCATTCTTTTCGTCTTGTTTGTATACGTGTGGCACAAGAATTGGGCCCATTAAAATGGCGCTCAGATAACACAACGCACTACAAGTATAATTTATATAACATATTTAAATCAGTTGTGATTCCGAAGCAGCATTAATAACTATTACTAACTGTACCATAATTGAATAGTTGAAATATAACAAAAAACAAACATTGTAAAACTAACATGATTCATATTATTTTAAACAAGAACAGTCTGCTGGGTTGTAAGGTCGTATACAGAGTAGACTCTTTATTAACTATTCATTCAATTAAACCGAAACTCCGTTATTTTTTCAATGTAAAGTATGAAATACACAATTGATATCACTCTTTTTCCAATGAATACAAAAAAGAAGGTTCGGAACTCACGATATTTGTTTAATTTGTTAAATACTTGATAAAATAAATCTTTCACCAGTTTGAAGTGTCACACATTGGGACGAATAACTTATTCGTAGTTTTAATTTCATTAGCTTAATTAATCTAGGAATATTCTTAGCAGATGTATCGGCCACTTGTACATATTAATATATATGATTATTATCATCACAAAACAATACATATGTTTACAATATTTAAATAAATCAAACGCCATATCAACCCTGTCTTTTCATGTTATATAATTTGATTCATGTGTAGCCTGTTTTCTTACAAAGATTTATCGTTACATTCGCTTTTCTCTCAAAACTTAATACTGGTGTATTACGTCACGTAAGTCATAAGGATCGGGGGCCCGCATAAAATGTGCATTAGTCTCAACAAATAAACGCTCTTATCCTTACATTCTGGGACGGGATTTGTGGGACACCTTAGACTTGGCCATAAGCGTGTGTGGGCGTATTGAATTCTCTTGAACTTACTTACATCTACCGATTACAGGTTTCCCATTTCCACAGTTCCACTTGTGATTTTTCTATCAAAAGGCAAACTACTTGTTCAATGAACAGTATTTCTCTGTACACCCAAATTTAGATACACAATTCATCAACATAAGATGATTGACATCAATACATATCAGACGAAAGACGTCCACTGCTGGACATAGGCCTCCCCCAAAGAGTGCCAAAGCGACCGAACCCGCGCCACCCGCATCCAGCGGACTCCCGCAACCTTTACCAGGTCTGATGACCACCACCACCCACCACCTTGTCGGGAGCCTACCCACGCTGCGCCTTCCGGTACGTGGTCGCCACTCGAGAACCTTTCCGCCCCAACAACCATCGGTTCTACGTGCTATGTGCCCCGCCCAGTGCCACTTAAGTTTAGCGATCCGGAGGGCTATATCGGTTACCTTGGTTCTGCTGCGGATAGCCTCATTTCTGATGCGATCACGCAGAGAAACTCCCAACATGACCCTCTCCATTGCCCTTTGGGTGACTTTGAGGCTTCATATGAGGACCATAGTAAGCGACCAAGTTTCAGTGCCATATGTCATCACAGGCAACACACACTGGTTAAAGACTTCCGTCTTGAGACACTGCGGAATATTGGACGAAAAGATTTGCCGTAGCTTCCCCGACATACACAATTAAATCAATAAAGAATCTAAGTTTTTCTGTTTTCATCAACATTTAGATACCTTACCTTAGGCAGCGCGCGCACCGCCGCCGCTTCGTGCATGACGACGAGCTCGGGGCGGCCGAAGCGCGGCCAGCACCGCGCCAGGTGCGCGGCCCGTTACCAGGGCTGTTATTTGCTACGCGCTAATGCGGCTCACCCCGCTGGTCACCCGTCACGAAACTAGACTTCTACTTACGCTTAGTTACTACGCATCGCGGTGTCAAGATATATTTGAGGGGGAGCGTTTGGGTGAGCTTAAAAAAAGTTACAGAATAGGGGGGCAGCAGCAGTCCCGACACGACGTCGCACGCCAATCCTCGAACAGCGCATAGACAGTCGAGCTAAATTGTCGACGGCCGAGAACCTCTCGGCTGTATTTTCATAAACACGTTTCAAAGCTAAACATAAACAATCTAAATATGTCTTGCCAACGAATGTTGGGGGCTCGGATCTCGTGATGTGTGGTTCAGGATTAACTTTATTTTTTAATTTTCCTAAAGAATTGACTAGGCGCGTGACTCCTCCTTCTTCAGGACGATGCTGCTGAGAGCCCGCAGTGTTGCCATATCTGAAAGGTGGGTTGGCACCTAATAAATGTTGATCGTTAGGATTAGGAATCACATTATTTACCCATTCCTGTAGACTTGCACGACTGCGCGTGCCGCGGCTGCTGTCGCGCTGGCTCGCGCCCGCCTCAATGGCCGCGAGTTCAGCTTTCAGTTGGGCGTTGAAACAAACGTATAATAATGTCAAATATATCATTAAAAGGTACATAAAATTCGAAAGCAATAAAAGTTATAAAAGGTTGTGCTTGTGCAATCTTGCACAGTAAGAATTCCATATTCTGAAAAATATGTAGATGTTGTCTGAGATGTATAATAATCCTCGCGATAGACCTGACAGCCCTTTTATGAGCTACAAAAGCAATGTGAATGTTGTAGTTGTAACTGTTTCCCCAAAACTTAATGCTGTACCTTAATATTGATTCTATCAGTGCACAGTACACTATTATATGTTCGGTTAATTTGGCCTCATTTCTAATGCTTCTCAGCGCATAGCAATTAATACTCCTAAAAAAATTACTGACTCCGCTTGATGAATTATAGCCTCATTTAAATGAACTTGTAGTACATCCCTATAAGTGGCAGAGGTCTTTAAAAACACGACTTTTTAATTGCAGTTCAGTTTCAATTTATTAATTCTTAGCCAGGTGTGAAAATATTGCAATGCCTGATTGACTTTTTCATTTAGTTGTGAAAGATTTTCTGCAAATATAATAGCGTTAGTGTCATCGGCAAACACCACTAGCTGAGTATTTCAACAGCTGTTACTTGTGTAAGAAATTAAATCGTTAGTAAAAATCTTAAAAGTATAGGACCTAGTATGGAACCCAGCCATCCTAGAATTACTTACTATATCGTATATATCTACTAGTGCTTTTTGTAATCGAATTGATCTATACAAACTGTTTCCGGTTTCTTAAATAGGACTGCAAAAGAGCTTTCTAGTAGTAAGGATCACTGCGCTAAGCCGCAGATGGACGGACAGACGGACATGTTGAAACTATAAATAGGGGTTCCTTGTTGACTACGGAACCCAAAAAACATTAAATATCTCTTAAGTTTTGGTAAAGTGTTCCCTTCGTAAAATGATTATGAAAGTGCAAAGTTTCCTGTGTTGGTAACGTTTTACAATTCTGAAACGAGCGTCGTCGGAGGAAACGTGGCAGATTTTTATGCGTCTGTTTGGCAACCGGAAACTTGATGTTTTCGTGAGAGAGCGGGAGAAGATCAATTTATCACCCAAATAGGCGCGTCTAACTTGGCTGTGATCTGTTGTCACTTACATTGTACCAGATATGTGCCGCTAAACGCTATATTGTTTGAAAAAAAATACAAGTACACCAAGTCAATGTTATATAAAATATTATAACAGCATTTTTCTGATGTCATTCTATTGTGTCTGGGTAAGTGCGAAAGGTGTTCAATTTAAAATAAATGTCCATTAAACCCCTGGCGGTTTTTGTAAATGTCGTCACAAATGCTTTTAATTTTAAAGGGGTAGGTACTTTATAGGGTTAACAGGGTAACCAGCGGTTTTGCTGTAACCCTGCTGGGTTTGACCCGTGTAACATTTATAGTTATCAAATAAAATAATAAATATTTGCCAATAGTCTTACACAAATCGACCTAGTCCCAAACTAAGCAAAGCTTGTAGTATGGGTACTAGACGACGATAAACATACTTATATAGATAACGGCTAATTTACCCACCCCCAACCTACATCCTAGATGCCATACAAATAAATATGATTTGTTTGACAAGGTCGAGGAGAAAATTCACGACGAAGACCTTAAGGGAGCGACACGACTTCTCTTTTCAAGCGATACCCTCGCACCCGACACTCCAGAGACCGCTGCGGCGTTACACTCTAAGCACCCCCCAGGCCCGTCCACCCCCTTTTTTGTAGACCCTCCAACCGACTCATCAGCCTGTATTCATGCAACTGAGCGAGATGTATTAGCAGCCCTCGCATCCTTCCCTAAGGGTTCGGCGTCTGGCCTGGACGGCATCTCCCCACAGCACCTCATAGACCTCTCCAGTCACGGCACGGGCGTTGCTGGCGAGCAGCTTATTAAAAGCATCACCAAGCTGGTAAATCTTATGCTCCAGAGAGATGTCTGCCAAGAAGTGACGCCTGTGATATACGGGGCGAATCTCATAGCCCTCACTAAGAAGGATGGTGGGGTGCGCCCTATTGCAGTAGGGTCAACCTTCCGCCGTTTGGCTGCCAAAGTCTGCGTGCGTCTCACGCGTTCAAAATTACAAGCCCTCTTTGAACCCATACAGGTTGGCTTCGGAAACCGCGGGGGCTGCGAGGCTGCGGTT
The DNA here is from genome assembly GCA_945867215.1 of Epinotia demarniana. Taxonomy (NCBI): domain Eukaryota; kingdom Metazoa; phylum Arthropoda; class Insecta; order Lepidoptera; family Tortricidae; genus Epinotia; species Epinotia demarniana. The sequence continues at coordinate 31,916,072 of OX244259.1, read as the reverse complement.
CATGCCGTGCGCACCTTTGTGCACAGCAGCTCATGTGAGGTACTTATGAAATTAGATGTCCAAAATGTTTTTAATTCGGTCAACCGGGACACCCTGCTAAACGAAATTAAACTTCATGTTCCGGAAATGTACAACTTTATGCTCCAATGTTATCACTCACCTTCTAAATTAATGCACAAAAACAATGAGATTCTTTCGGCAGTGGGTTGTCAGCAAGGTGATCCCCTCGGTCCAGCTATTTTTAGTTTAGCTATTAATTCGGTAATTCACAGCCTAAATTCGAAATTAAATGTATGGTAACTCGACGATGGAACCCTAGGAGGTGATTCACAGACTGTTCTGGCAGATTTAGTCCAAATTAAAAACAAATTCGCAGATATTGGCCTCGAATTAAACCTAAACAAATGCGAGTTGTATATTTCTGATATAGTGGATTCGTCATCGGCTTCACAAATTATACAAAATTTCAACATCATTTCCCCAAACATACAAATCATGCCTAAAGAAAGTTTATATCTCTTAGGTTCTCCCATCTTTGATGAAGCCATCCCACCCCTTTTGAGTAAATCTATTTCCAAATTTAAAGACCATTCGGACCGCCTTACCAAAATTAGCAGTCACTCTGCTCTTTTTGTCTTAAAATTTTGTTTACTCATCCCCAAATTTACGTACCTGCTACGCTGCTGCCCTGTTTGGAAATACCCCACCCCACCTTATCCAACCTATCGATCTTCCTTTAAAATTCCAAATAGAATCCATTCTTAACATCCGTCTCAGCGAGCAGGCATGGACCCAAGCCTCCTTACCGATAAGGTACGGTGGTTTGGGTACTCGCAAAATCTCCAGTATTGCTCTGCCGGCATTCTTGGCTTCTATCCATAGCACCTCAGATCTCGCAGGTAAGATCCTTAAGGCCTCCCCGGCTACAAACTGCGAGATTGCGTGCCTGGTTGAAGCCTCCAATGCCTGGCTGGCTGGACCAAGCCCAAATTATCCGTCCCGACCTAAAATACAAAGGGCCTGGGATACCATAGCCTCTATTTCAGTCAGAAATTCACTCATCGACGACGCGACAGGCAGGGATCGAGCCAGACTTTTGGCTGTATCCAGTCCAGAGTCAGGACACTGGCTACATGCATATCCATCGCCTAATACCGGAACATTCATAGACCCATCCACACTCCGTATAGCCGTCGGTCTCCGGCTCGGGTCTGAGGTTTGTGTCGCCCACAGCTGCGCATCCTGTGGGGCCGCCGTAGACTGCTTCGGCCACCACGGACTCGCCTGTTCCTCAGGCGCCGGCCGCCTGTCCCGCCATGCCGCTCTCAACGACATCCTTAGAAGGGCGCTCGTCAGTGCAAATGTTCCCGCAGCTCTGGAGCCCCAGATCGTGCGGAGCGATGGTAAGCGCCCCGACGGGATGTCGTTGATTCCGTGGAAGATGGGACGTGCGCTGGTGTGGGACGCCACTTGCGCTGACACCTTGGCTGCGTCCTATCTTGCTTCGACTAGCAGACGTGCTGGCGCGGCGGCAGATACGCGGGAACGAGCAAAGGCGGTGAAGTACAGTTGTCTCGGCACCCAGTACGAGTTCGTTCCGTTTGGTGTCGAGACTCTTGGCTCGTGGGGTTAAGGCGCGCGCTGCCTGCGTGATGGGTAGCCTGCCAAAGGGTCCAAATTTAGGAATTATTTAGTTTTTGTTAGGTCGTTTTTAAGTTAGTTTTAGTTTTAATTTTAAATCTAGTTTTAATGTACTTTTGTATTTTATATATTTTAATTGTGTTTAATAATATATTTCCCCCATAAATACATAGAAAACATCTATGACTCAGTAATTCGTGCTCATCACACAGATAAATGCCCTTACCGGGATTCAAACCTAGGACCTCTAGCTTCGTAGGCAGGGTAACTACCAACTAGGCTAAAGCGGTCTTCATTATATATTGAAGTGATATTATATTGAATACTTAAGTTACGAAAGACTGGTGATAAGTTATTTAATTAGTAGAAAGATAAATTCTTCAATAATTGGTGATTAAGAAATATGTAAAGAACATTTATTTTCTAAAGTATATACAAGATGATAACTATAACATTAACTAAATGAAATTAAAGTATCCGTTAAGGGATGATTTCCGAGATAAAAACTATCATTTGTCCTTCCCCGAGGCCCCAACTATCTTTTTACCAAATTTCATCTCAATCGGTTCAGCGGTTTATGGTAATATGTCATGTATTAATTATCTTCGAATTTAAATCTTGCTCGTCTGCATTTTCCGACTTAACGTGGGAATTGACTTGACTTACTGGTCATATGAAGATTTGATAACAATAAATAAATCGATGATGATAAATCATTTTATCGGCAATAAAGGCTTGAGTCATTCTCTTTTTTACAAAACCCTGTTGTATAGGCAGTAACAGAAGCTCGTGGCACTTAAGCTAAATGCTATTAAAAAAGGTAGTAATTAAGCTCCGGATACTGTGGTAACTGTAAATCATCACTTGTCTTTGTGAGGGAATGCAATAGATGAACACGACTTTTCACTGCCTTTGGTCATATTTCTTGCAGGTCTCAAATAGTCATTTTGAAAAAGCCCCATAATAAATTTCAGTCTGAACTAACGTTTTTTTCTACCGTTACCAAACTGTGTTAAGTGTTTTCGCAGGACAATAAATTATAAGTTTTACATATATCTATTGTACGAATCCTAATGACATAAACCACTTTCAATGTGTTTTAGCGTTAATCTCGAAACGGACCTTTTCGAGTTAGGTACTAGGTTCTGCACGGCAGAACGCTAGACGCGCAAATGAATCCCGCTACAAAAACCAATTCATTGAAAATATTATCTTAAGTCCCACTTTGCTAATGCACTTTCTAGAAGGTATTTTACTGGTTTATGGCTAATAATCTCAGCAATTTGAGTAATTTAAATTAGAGTGTGCCAACTAAAGAAAAAAACCCGGACAAGTGCGAGTCGAACTCATCCACCGAGGGTTCCGTACTTCATTTGTAATTAAGTACGGTACGTGTTAATTGACAAATTACGACACTATAAGACGCTATAACTTGCATGTCCTAGGTCAACAACAACAACCTAATTGATTCGCTTAAGAATGTCGAAGTATACGTTTCTTGCAGCATAAACGGCCGTTTCTTTTTTAAGGTAACGATGAAGTTTGCTTTTCAAGCAGCTTCAAGAGACTGTAGATTTAAGTATATTTTTTTTTATTCAACTCGATACCTTTAGGCGTTCTCGAGATAAAGGGTCTTGACAGACAGACAGGCGGACAACAAAGAGATCGCATAAGGGTTCCGTTTTTTTTCCTTTTGAGGAATGGAAAAGTACAAAGAATTTAGACCAAAGATTTTTTTACTGCAGTATAGTTAGTTTAGTTCATACAGACTTATATTAAAGTAGCTGTTGCCCGTAACTTCGTCTGCGTAGAACTTTAAACTGTCTTAGAAAAATGATTGCTATTATTGTATGCAGAACTTTAATTATCGCAGACTCAAACAAAGTTCTACCATCTTAAGGGATGATTTCCGAGATAAAAAATCTTATATCCTTGCTTGCAAACTTATCTAATGCTAAAAGATGTAGAACTTTCCATCTCCATCCGCCGTCCCTATATAACGGCGTTAGAGAAAAAAACCTTCTACAACGTTAAGTACCTACGAGTGTCTAGCTAGCTAAAAAAGTGTCCCCATGTAACCCTTGCATCGCTTTATTACCCCCTTATCTTCTGCTTATTTAAGAGCTAAGTTCTTGTCGGTGTAGCTCAAAGTAGGCCCTCCATCTACTCCGATCCCAGGCAATTTCTTTGACATTTCGATACGACCTAAAATCAACCCCTTTTTTTGAGCTGTTCTATTTAGTTTAGTCTTGGTCTTCCTCTTCCTCGCTTCCCTTCTATATTAAGTGTGAACTTGTCATGTCGTATGAGTGCCCTATCATCTTCCCTCTTCTATTTTCTAAGTTTCTCATTAAATGCCTGGTTTGCTTCACTCTATTCAGCACCTTTTCATTGGTTACCCTCTCTCTCCAGCTAATTTTCTTCATTCGCCTCCAACAGCCACATCTTGAACGCTTCTAATATCTACGCATCTTTCTGGGTCAAGGGTTATGTTTCACTTCCGTAAAATGCTGCATATATGTATGATTTGATAAATTTTATCTTAATTTTTTTTAATATTTTTGAAGTTAATATATTTTGTTTTGCTTTGGAATGTTAATTTTGCCTTTGCTCTTCTGGATTTTATATCTGGTGTACACCTGTACTACCCGTAGGGGTAGAAATTTCTAAAACGCTGAAATTCCTCCATACAAACTTTGCACCCGGCAGTCCCGCACTGAAATGGAACTCGCTTGCTTACGTTAATTTTATAACTCGTATATACGTATAATTTTTGTCAAGATATTTGTTTGTTTTAGTCACAACAGTAAGGGACAAAAAAATATCCAACAACAATTGTTCTTTTACTGGCGTGTATTTAAAACTCAGAAAAGCACGTCACAGTGAGGAGCTGCCTTACGTAAATGGACAATGAAATGCAGAATCAAAAGCAAATTCTGACGATAAACTGAAGTCACAAATTAGCTTAATTTACTTGAATAGGCCTCCAACAGTTCAAAGTACTGAAAATCATTATAACTTTCACGAAGGGTCAAGTCAATCAGTGGCTTAAAGGACACACAAAGTTAAAACGACCGTATTCTCTGTTTAACGACACCATAAATCTGGGGATGCTTGTATCTTACTTGTGAAGATATAACAGAATGGTTATTTTGTGACCAACTGTCCAAGTTTGAATACCATTTTCATCCATATATAAATGAAAATCAACGACAGGGATAGTTAATCGTATATTATAGAATATTAATCAGCTATACAAGTAAAAGGTAAACCAAAGTTGGAAATGGACAACGTTCTTGCTCGGAGTCAAGCACTAAAGTGTCGGCTGCCAGGTTCACCCCCTCCTTCCTCGCCTTCATTCCATGAGAACCCCGCAGGCCCCCACCGCCGTAGCTCGGATGTGACGTCAGCTGACGTCATCGAGTCTTGTAAACCCGGAGCGATAACATCCGGCCGTCCTGAATACGCATCCGCCCTCGGACGCGTTCAAGTCTGATGCATATGCTGCGAACAAAAGTATAAGTTTAAGTAGGTACATCAGTGACCAATATCGTCACGCTTTTCAAACCCATTACTATCAATAAGTCATGTATGTCACTTTTTGTCATCACTATCCCATCAGCGGTTAGCCTTGACATAGCGACATACAAACTCATATCAGTGCAGCGGCTAACAGTAGTAAATTATGTTCAAATGCACACTAAAGTTTATTATCCCATCAGCGATTAAACCACTCAAGCGTACACCTGAATTAGGTATATTCATCATGAACGACATCCAGTGCATATGCAGTTTTTATTAGCTTCATTGTCCCATCAACGGTCAACCTCGTGCTAAACCATCACTGCATCATACACTGCATTCGTAGCAATATGCATTAGACACAGCACACACATATATATATATATATATATATATATATATATATATATATATAATATAAGCAATCACTCAAGCTAGCTACTGTAAGCTACTGTAAGTAGCTTAATTGAACTTTGTTTTATTTTAGACTCAATGGATTCAAACAACGATTACATTGATAACTGATACTATTTCATTCTAATACCTGATAACATCCGGTTCATATCGCTGGAGTCCCGTAATCGAGCTTCGAGTCTGCGATGCGGATCCAGGGCTTCATGTTCTCCACACACGTGACGCCCTCGTATCGCCTCGCAGTTCGTTGGGCGCCTCGCATATCTGCTACCTTGTAGCGGTCGTGTCCTAGTACCTCTATAACTTGGAAAGGACCTTTAAAAAGCGGTAACAACTTTGTACTTTGCCCGTCATTGCTCTGACTAGGTATCTTAATAACCACCAACTCTCCTACTTTATACTCCTTGGCGTTTTTTCTTTTAAAATCAAACAATTGTTTTTGTTTTTCTGCGGTCATTTTTATGTTTTGATCTACTTTATTTCTTAAGGCGGTTACGTCTACTACTTGCTCAATACTTTCATCCATTGGAATATCAGAATCAACTTGTAATCGGTATCCAAAAAAAACTTCGCTTGGGACAGCAGCTGTTGATTTGTTGATAGTAGAATTAATCCCTTGTTGAATATCAGTAACATGAGTATCCCATTTATTATTGTCAGTGTCTGCTCCTTTAGTGCGCATTGCTTCCAAGACCGTCAGATTGTAAAGTTCTACTTGGCCATTAGAACGTGGCATTACTGTGGCTATAACATGTTGCCTAATTTTTCGGTCAATACAGAATTCGCGAAACATCTTAGAAGTAAAAGCACTTCCAGCGTCACATATAATTCTATTGGGGTTTCCAAAAACTTTAAATAGCTTATTAAGCTCATTTATCACGCATTTACTTTTAGTATTTTGCACCGGACCTATGAACACAAATTTAGTGAATGAATCGACCATGACCAGTAAGTGTGTGTTTTTTTTTGTTGACTTTACGAAAGGCCCCAAATGATCTATGTGTAACGTATGAAAAGGTCTAGCATACTTAGGTATCGGATATAATTTACCTTCCTTTTTTCCATGAATGTTTTTGTTATAAATACAATTTATACAATTATTTACGTATTTTGTGACAATTCTTTTCATATGAGCGAACCAGTACTTGCTTTTAATTCTCTCAATCGTCTTATCTACAGCAAAATGCCCTATATCATCATGGTTAGCTCTTATAACCTGCCATATACACTGTTTCGGCACTAACCATCTTCTGCCATATTCAGTCCTACGATACACTTTATTACCTAACAATTCATAGTTATTAAATATTTGCTTATGTGATTCGGCCTCACCTGACGCTAAAATGTCTCTAATTGAACATATACAGGGGTCTTGCAATTGCATAGATAATAACCAATCAGGCTCCATAACAGAAATTGACATCACACTTTCATTGGCACTGGCCGCGGAGTATCCGACGGGATTTCTGCTTAAGGCGTCCACGTGTTGCATCTGAGCACCCGGCCTAACCGTCCGAACCTAAGTTTACCCAGCACCTTATCCATTAACCTCTGAAACACTGCTGGCCCGTTACAAATTCCTAGGGGCATGCGAACGTACTCATAATGTCCTTCACTTGTTATGAACGCAGATTTAGGGATAGAATCTTCTTTGATTTTTATTTGGTAATATCCGCATTTTAAATCTAACGATGTGAAGTATTTACAACCGCTCAATCTATCTATCAAATCTTCTACAATAGGCATTGGGTACTTTTCTTTTACAGTTACTTTATTGAGTTGTCTGTAATCGACACACAATCGTTTTTCCCCATTAGGTTTATCAACTAATAACACCGGACTCGCATATGGCGAATTACTCTCTCGTATTATATTATTTTTCAACAGATCGTCTACAATTTCTCTTGTTATTAGTTTTTCCGATTCTGACATACGATATGGTCGTTGATACACATGTTTACTTGAGGTTACTTCGATTTCAAGCTCAACACACGATGTTTTACCTAAATTAGATAAGTCATTCGCCACACACTTAGGGTACTTCGAAAAAATGTCGCTTAAAATTTGGACATGTTCTGCACTATTCGCATGAAACATTGATGTTTCAATCAAACATATCTGCTCTTTTGTAATTGGTTGAAACATCAAGGATTGACCCACTCGTGTGTACATAATATTTTTATGTTCGGTAAAATTTCTACCTATCAAAATATCACATCCCGACAGCTCGTTTATAACACAGATCTATGTCCAACTGTGCCTTATCTAATTTAAGTGTCACTGTCACGCCTTCAGTTACGTCTATGCAAGTACCACTTGTAAACCCGGTGAGCCTAACCGGTGTGTCTAAGCGCCGCGGAGCTAGATTCAACTTTGAGACTACACTCTGAACAATTAATGAACAATCGCTGCCCATATCAATGAAAGCTTGATGTTTACATTCATTAAGGTACACTTCTTTACAGAATTTTTGTTTAGCATTAGTTGTGCTAATAAATTTCACTTCAGCAGACTTCTCAGTCTTGGGTTTTGGTTAAGATCTACACGCTGCCTCCAAATGTCCAGTTTTTTGACAAAAATTACATTTGAGGGTATCTTTTTGATTGCAATCTATTCTGTTATGGCCAATCTCTCCACATGAAAAACATGTAATTTTCGTGAGAGGAGATTCGTTATTTACATTGCCTTGACTCATTGTTTGATCCGTTTTCCTAAAAACAGACCCACCACTTGACCGAGAAATCTGCTGCCTGGGTCCGAAATTGTTAACATTATTTTTAGTAACTCCTTTTGATTCTACAGCCGAATGTAGCTTGCCATGTAAAAATGAAGCTAATTCGTCACAGTAGTGAAAATTACCAGCGTCGGCTGCTGTACATATATTTTTATCTCCTATGGACCCTACTATTATCGATATCACATCTTTTTCTTTAAATGATAGCCGTAACCTATCAATCTTACTTTTTTGTTGGAAGTAAAACTCGTACAACGACTGTCCTTCGGTAGGTTTAGCACTCATTAGCTCTGATAACAAAATATACATGTTCCGATTGATTTGAAACGTGTCTAACATTTCATTGCGCCAATCTGTCCAATCCCAGGATGTCCAGCAAGTTCGATTTTTTTGTAACGAATCATACCATGTTTTTGCAGTATTACGTAACTTTTGTAACGCCTGATATTTAACAACTTTATCTGACCATCCGAACGCCCGCGCATTTGCATCAACAACATTTAACCACATAGATATATCGTCAACCAACGAGTCAAACTCCGGAATAACCGCCGATAATAATGCATTCTGACTCACGGTTTCGTTGCGCTTACGACCTCGCTTATTCTTCCGCCGACGTCTCCTCTTATCTTCAGAACTGGTGGAGCTGCTACTTGACGACGAACTGCTTCTTGAGGTCGTGCCTGACTCCGAGGACGAAATGTCTTTACGTCTACGTTTATGTGTTGTTTTACGTTTATTTCTACTTTTGCGACTTATATCTTTACTTGTCCTTTTAGGTGCCATGACGTGGTTCGAGCACTTCTGATATAAATGAAAATCAACGACAGGGATAGTTAATCGTATATTATAGAATATTAATCAGCTATACAAGTAAAAGGTAAACCAAAGTTGGAAATGGACAACGTTCTTGCTCGGAGTCAAGCACTAAAGTGTCGGCTGCCAGGTTCACCCCCTCCTTCCTCGCCTTCATTCCATGAGAACCCCGCAGGCCCCCACCGCCGTAGCTCGGATGTGACGTCAGCTGACGTCATCGAGTCTTGTAAACCCGGAGCGATAACACATATATATTAAATTTAGTTATGTATGTATAATAATACTTGTGAAGATATAACAGAATGGTTATTTTGTGACCAACTGTCCAAGTTTGAATACCATTTTCATCCATATATATAAAATTTAGTTATGTATGTATAATAATTATAAAAATGTAATTGAATAATAAGAGTTGATTGTGGAGATGTAAAATTATTTCTCGCTCAGAATTGAAGTTAACATTTCAGTAAATATCTACACTCGTAGAACACTACACACTACATACACTACACCTAATACTTATAAAATACATAATACCTATTTAAATTGTCAATGCGTATGTTACGGGATTGAAATAACGTTGGAATGTATGACTGGAAATATTTCTGAGTACTTATCTATTTGACTACCGTTATTCATCACAAACAACATTAAAATGACAAAAGAGTAGGTACTTGATTATTATGTAGATACGCTCGTTTTGTACCTCTTGATAACCAAGGTTGATAGACCCTTTACAATTGAATGTTCTTTGTACAGGCAAGCGTACATGCTTAATCGCGCTCAATCAGCAACTTAGCATGCGTGCTGAGAAGTGCACAATTTATCGATTACAATTAATAAACTGTTAATAATGCGTGAGAGCGGAAACGTCGCACTCACGTAAAGTTGTTGTATATATAAGCTAGCATTAGATAATAAACTCAGTTATCAGTTATCATCATAGCTAGTTTCGAAGTAGTTGTTTCATTTAGAATCCCTGCTCGGAACTTTGTATATCATTGTTAAGGGTTCGCCCTTACATTTTGGTCCTTCGAACCGGATCCATCACTGGACAAAGTGATGGATCCAGTATAATAGTGTGCGGTCGGGAGTATCAATATTAGCATCACAGTACGCGTTCGGTTGTGTCCAGCAGTATCAGTAACTATCAGTATCATATTGTGCATTCGGAAGTATCAATATCAGTATCATAGTGCCCGTTCGGTTGTGTCCAGCAGTATTAGTAACATAGCGTGCGTTCGGGAGTAGGTATCAATATCAGTATCACAGTGCAAGGGCACGTTCGGTTGTATCCAGCAGTATCAGTAAAATCGCGAAACTATCATATCAGTGAACGGCAGCAGCAGCAGTTCATCGGGAAGATCGCGAAACTATCATATCAGTGAACGGCAGCAGGAGCAGTTCATCTGGGTATCATCGAGCATCGGGAGCAGGCGTGGTGCAGAGTCAAGTATCAAGCAGCATCATAATGAACGGCAGCAGCAGCAGTTCATCGGGGTATCATCGAGCATCGGGAGCAGGCGCGGTGCAGAGTCAAGTATCAAGCAGCATCAAGTAAGATCCAACCAATATCTTACGTACCTACGTTACGGTTATCATATACCACGATTATCATGGAGGCTTTACGATTGAGTGTGATTAACAATTTGCCCAATGTATCATTTAGAGAACAATCAGTGCCGTCTATATCAAATATCAAGTTGGCGGATATATCAAAATATTGGCATTTAGAGGATATCACTACAGTATCTAACGTTATGACCCCGCAAGAACAGGCAAGGATGCAAGGATTGCAAGGATTTTTATCAAAGGACAACGAGCCGTATGGAAAATGGCGCCTATGTGTTGGGAATACCTATAAAGACGGGGTTCGAGCAAAGACTCGGGTTTTCAAGGCCTAAGGCCTTGGCACAGTTTAAGCAAGTGGAAAATAAATTGCAAAGAAAGCAACAGCTAGGCGAGCAGTTCAAGCAATTCATCAAAGAGTATGAAGGAATCACGAGAGATTTGCATTACGAGAAAAGTATACACGGTGTTTTTTTAACCGTCTTAGAGCCGAAGCCCAGTTAATGTATACATTACAAAGAACTTAAAAAATGTTTTTTTTTTAATGCATAAAATATTGTTTTTTTTTGTATTAATATTCATTTTAATCATCCAGCTGAGTGACCGCAGTGTCCGCTAGCCGCCATCTTATGTAGATAGGTACGAACTCTAACCGGGTGAATGAACTTCGCTCCGTGCGCCATAGAGAATTGTTCAAACTTAATTACCTTTTATTACTAAAAACTTAAATAATTTTTTTTATTTTTCACGAATGGATAGTACCTTTTAGATACTTTCGGTGGGCTTTGGCTCTAAGACGGTTAAAAAAACACGTTGTATTGCAAATAACGCAAAATGAAAACCACCGGCAAGGACTGCTGAAGATTCAAACGACTATAATAGAAGCTGAGTACAATATCTTGCGACGTCACGAAAATATCATAAATAATCATTTTGAGTTAGTAAAGAACGACCTAAGCACCTTAACGGAAACTATGGACAAAATAAGCAGCGTTATTCGCAGAGAGGTTTATATCACATCGGCAGCGTTTGCAGCACACGCCACGCTTACGAATATCAAAAGTATACAACAAACTTTAATGGGCTCTATAATAGATCTCAATCAAGGAAGAATAGTCCCGCACCTGTTGGACCCAGAGCAACTGCAGGAACAAGTTAATACGGAGCGGTCATCAAATGTACGAGATGAAACCCATATTCCCTTATTTTGCGTTCAACCTACAGAAGGACGCCGTATTATTCCTATCAGAACACGACTTAGATTCGTGTACACATGTGTCTAGCGACAACATAATAATACGCTCAATAAATAAGCCAATATATAACTTTAACACAAAGCAGTCAGTCAGTGACGTGAATATCAGTGGCGCAAGACACAGCCTTTGTCAACCGACTGTGTCAGCATGCGCCGATAGATGGATCAAATTACAGCGCCGCGGCGTCTGGCTGTATTCGTGCTGTCAAGAATGCAGGATTCGCATATTCTGCGCGGAAGGTGTTGAAGTCAAGGTTCTCGAGGACAACAGCATTATTTAACTAGGTCAGGGTTGCATGCTATAGAGCGAGGCCTTCACAATTCATGGTCCCAATAGTTTTATCAATCAGTTAAAGGTAGAGCCTTCCGTGGAGGTGCCAACCGATATATCAATTCTAAACCACTTAATGAATAACACAATGCCTCGAGCAAAGTTCACGGTCGCACACGCAGACAACCAACCAGCCTTGGATCAGCTAAAACAGCAGATAGAGCAATTGAAAGAGCAAACAGAAGCACAAATGATAGTGCATAACGTACACCACTACACGGCACTGTACGTCTTCACAGCCGTTGCGGTAACAGCAGGATGTAGCTTCACGTACTGGTGGCGCAGCACGGGACCACGACAGCGGCGCCGGGAGACACCTCGGGCAGAGGTATCGACGACCACAGGAGAACGACCTCGGGCAGAGCGGTACAGTAGAGAGACCTCGGGCAGAGGTACAAACGACCAGCGCAAGTGACAGTGCAGTCAAAGTGAAAAAGGGCAATATAGTGACAAGTGAAAAAAGAGGGACCGTTCTCTCGACAAAATCGCGAATCGTTCAGTTCGATGGACCCTATGCGTTACCTACATAGGTCCGCAACCATACGATTAGAGTAGCAAGAAATATGGTTAAGAGTTTAACAATTAGTCATTTGTAAATATCAATGTAATGTCGCATATTGTTAGTAGTATTTTGTTGGTTATATTTGTATCAGTATCAGTGCACCTCTCAGAACGCCGGCCTAACTTGTCTTCTTTTCTGGAGTGCCAGGATGTACAGGCAAGCGTACATGCTTAATCGCGCTCAATCAGCAGCGTAGCATGCGTGCTGAGAAGTGCACAATGTATCGATTACAATTAATAAACTGTTCATAATTCGTGAGGGCGGAAACGTCGCACTCACGAAAAGTTGTTGTATATATTAGCTAAGCATTAGAAAATAAACTCAGTTATCAGTTATCATCACAGCTAGTTTCGAAGTAGTTGTTGCATTCAGAATCCCTGCTCGGAACTTTCTATATCATTGTTAAGGGATCGCCCTTACACTCTTCTTATTCACAAATGTCATCAAAATGAGAGAAGGAATTTTTCAAATATATACATCGTGTCCCAAGAAGTAGTGATATACTGAAGCTGGGAGGTAAAGGACCTAGAGGGCTATCTGAATCACCTTCATGTATGTTCCGCGATTTTTCGTATTTTCGGAGTTACTACTTTAAACTAAAATTACCTTTTGACTTTTAAAAACTTGCTCTATCTATCAGGTAGCTACCCTGAAAATTACATTTTATTATTCATAAGGCTTCAATCAAAAAATTGTAATCTAAATGTGGTAAGTGCAACATTTTAATTTACATGATGATTAATGCAAGCAAAGCAAAACCTTTCTATAGTATTTTTCACAATCGTGTTATAATAGAGAGCTTTTTAGTCAAGTACCGTGTTTCATTCATTTCATTTAATTTCATTTCATTTCATTTCATTTATTCATAACAAAGAAATTGTGTAGAATATTACAGTAAACATAATAAAAATACAATAAAATCCTAATGTTAATGTCAGTACAATAAATTCAAATGACAATACAATAAATTCAAATAAATCCAAATGTCAGTATAATGTTTCCCTATTAAGTAATCTTATATAATCCAATGAACAATTTAGATATAAAATACAATTAACATATCATTCATTAGCTATAAGCTCTGATACAGAGTAATATGACTTTTTCAGAAGAAATTGCTTAAGCCTCGCATTAAAAACTTTACTGTTCGTCAACGATTTAAACTCAATTGGCAGCTTATTGTAAAGAAACACAGCCTGATAGTTTGCTGCATGCTTCGTAACATTGAGCTTCGGGACCATGGTGCTTTTAATGTCTTTTCGTCTTGTGGACAACCGAATTTCTGTGTCAGCGGGACTCTCATATTTGTGTAGATGTTTTACGAGGTCTGTCAAAAGTACTAGTATGTAGAGACACGGCACGGTAAGTAGATTGAGTTTGACAAAGTGCTCTCTGCAAGATTCCGTTTGGGGTATGCGGACAATGGTCCTGATAGCTCTTTTCTGGATTCTGAAGGCTGCGTCAGTGTTGTTGTGTTCTGTTTAGGCCACGAAGCTTGCTGAGTGGCCTAAGTAAGGTACGAGATTAAAAAGCTTGATTATGACAGTATTGTGAACAATACTTTTTGTACGAGTTCATTAAAATTAATAATTTAAGTCATTAATACGAAAACTAAATATCGCTTCGTAAGTACTATATCGTCTAGTTCTAATATCCAACTTCTTTTACACAAGATAATCCATAGATAATCACACCACCGGCGTCCGTAATGTTGCAGTACTGTGCTGTGATTGGCCAATCACAAGGCGTAGTTTATTTTTATTTTTTTCATGCCCTCCAGGGCATACAGCAGCCAGTTTAAGTAGATTTTTGACAGACGACGCGACGCTGCATCGTACCGAAACGCCATAGATTGGCAATTTTGTATCGGATCAAGGACACATATTATTGAAATACGAAGTTCTATTTTCAAATTTTTTTCGATTGTCTAGAGCGTATCGAAAAAGTTATTTCGGTTGTTTCGGAACTAACATAGACTATTCAATGACGAAAAGAGTGACGTTGCAGTATTCTCTATGAAATCTTAATACACAGATTTTAATCGACGAGTACAAAAAATAAATTTCGTTCTAAATCACGCACTAGCCATCAATAGAAAAAGAACAAAAAACAAAAGACGGTTGACACATGAGAAAATTTTCACGTTGTTAGGTCATCGTTGTTATTTTTCAATAATTTAAAAATTGTGTTTTAATACTGCTAACTTTTCGTTTCCCTAATCATTTTGGCTATTCATATGGACTTTGACTTGCATTACGATTTGGATTAGTCTAGTTTACGACCTGGAATCGAAGATTTGGCATTATTTAACTGGACTTGAGTTTGCGTGTAAGTGATCATGTTTACTTCACGTGACTACGCAGAAATGCATTACTATAACCGTTATGCTAGGGGGAATGCGGCGGGAGCTTCAAGGCTGTACCGGGAACATGTGGAACGAAGAGGCGGGCTTCAACCAGAAACGTTTCCTGACTATCGCATGATCTTAAGAGTACATAATGCGTATTTGGAAGGTCACATACCGGGTACCAGATCAGGCCGTATGCTACTATGCCGGATCCTGATGATGTAGTAAATGCAGTATGGAGCTCTGGGAACCTTACTCACCATCAGGAACACAACACTACAATACCTACGGAATAGGCAGTCGTGCTATCATGGCTGTGGTCTTCTGTAAGGCGGAGGTAGATAGATAGATAGATAGATTTATTTATTGGTACTGATCATACACTGTCAACATTAGATTAGAATTAAAATTAAGATTATGCACTGACTGTAGACTGTGTGCTGTGACTGATTGTAGATTATTTATTATTATTGGTACTCCCGCAGTCGGGCTGCTCCAGATTCAAGCGTGATGAGACTACGCATTATTAGTTGTTGAAGAAGTAGAAAGAAACCCGTCGACCAGTGTGAGTGTTATGGCACGTCGTACCGGACTTTCTAAATCTCAGGTACACCGTACACTACAGAGCGTAGGATATCATCCGTTTCACATAAGAAAAGTGCAACAGTTGAAACCGGAAGATTACAATCGGCGAATTGAATTCTGTCAGGAAATGCTGATGAGACTAGCTGAAAACGATTTTTTTTAACCAAATCTTGTGGACGGATGAATCCCACTTTAGACGCAATGGGATTTTTAATATGCACAATTCTCGGCAAATGAAAATCTGAATTTAAAAAGGGAATCGACATTCCAAAAACACTTTAGTGTTAACCTTTGGTCTAGCATACTTAACGGTCAGCTAATCGGGCCCTTTCAGCTGCCGCACCGCATTGGCGGCAATCACTTTTAAAATTTTCTACGCGTCGAACTGCCCCTGCTGTTAGAAGATGTGGACTGCTTGGCTTGGCTTGCAGAAGCATAGTACTGCAGTGTGATGGTGCACCATGCCATTTTGCCTTGGACGTGAGAAACTATTTAAATCAAAGATACCCTGAAAGATGGATTGGTCGTTGCGGCCGGGGTGACGCCTGCCTTATAGCCTGGCCTCCACGGTCCCCCGACTTAAACCCCATTGATATTTTTGTATGGGGATACTACAAAGACCTCGTCTACTCGAGAGAATGCTGCAATTTGGACGAGTTAACCCGGAAATTGAGAGTAGCAGAAGAAACCATTAAAAATAATAGAAGTGCATTCAGACCGAATTTAAACTTTCGTGAGACATGTTAAAATAAAACTTCTAATCACACGGTTCAACTCACGTATTCAATGTCACTCCGGGCGACATGTTTCGAACTCTTCGGGAGTGCATTCAGACGTTTAAAAGACTACTTTTTCCGGCGATGTCGCACTTGCATTGAGCAACAGGGAGGCCATTTTGAAAATTTCTTGTAATTAAACACCTTGTAATTGGTTTTACTTTGTTTCCGTTATTTTTTTTTAATGTGACTTTATTTTTTTAACGGCCCTTGAAGTTGTGAACTGGGTAATTTTATCATTCTTGGCATTTTATTTTGTTTTATTTCATTCAAAGATGTAACGATAGTAAATGTTACCATACTGAATTGTCCTATGTGTCAGCTTAGCACACAAAAAAAAATCAAGTATCTACCGCAATAATTCATGTCACCTCAAATAAAAATCTCATCGTACTCGGCGATAGGTGAAAAATTAAAAAAAAAGTCATAACTCCGAAAATACGAAAAATCGCGGAACATAAATTGGGGTGATTCAGATAGCCCTTTAGGTCCTCTACCTCCCAGCTTCAGTATATCACTACTTCTTGGGACACCCATTAATTACATTTTGATTCAAAGTCTTAGTCTCAATACTCGATCTCCCAACGATGCCCGACGGCTACGCACATCCTGTACCATCCCCGTCATTCTCCAGCATATACGACTTTATAATCTGCACTTTTTAAAGAGGGATCGTCAGAATGAACCAACCTCACAGTTTTCCGGACTACAATTCTGAACAAGTAATACAATATTTTTTTGTTGCTAAAAGTTTTATTCGGTCAATCTTAACACCCGCAAAAATCATAAAATGGTCTTGAATAATACAAAATACGACTACTAATCAATGGATTTTTTAAACCTATGGCGAGTCAAAAATAGCATGGGAACATTGATGGTAATGTCAAATTTCTATATATCTCGTTCATAAATACTTATATAAGTACCGTTACTTTCGCTAAGATTAAAGACAAACAATAAGTATCAGTTTCAAGTATTATAGTAACATTTTATTTCATGTCTGTAAACGTACATACGAGTAGATACTAAGTGGAGAATCATTAAAAGTGCAGTGAGCCAGTTGTCGCTGGGTCGAGTGGAACTAGGTTACACATATTTACAGCAAAACCAGTATGAAGGGACTACTCGTATATTAGATTTTATATCAATTGTCTATAATGATAGGACATGTTACCAGTTATACAATTTACTACCACGTAATGGTTAGAGACTGTCCATATTTATTACTTAACTGGCATTGTGCGTTTCTGACCAGATGCGTGTAAACGGCTTATCCCTGCTAGCCCGAAGGTTTTCTTCAACTTTTTGTTATATGGTACATTTTTTATTTACAAACAATAGCAACAAAAAATATAAATGCAACAATAAACGATACATGTATTGATTAGATGATTTTTAGCGAGATTTTACAAATCAAATATATTTCGTCGCATTTTTATTTAAGATATTCAATGGAGTGTCTCTCGCAACAAGCAAAGAGTGCTCGCAACAGCGCCACGGTCTGTGAAGTGTTCACGTCGTTAAGGGGACGTTAACGGCACCCTGGGACGTGCCGTGCGTTTTGAGATACCAACTGGTGAAGTAATTTGTACGTTGCAAATACAGGTAGGTAAAGTGAGTATAATTGCTGTGGTAAAATGAGCCGCCTACAAACACTTCAGGTCATTTCAGGCTGTAGACTTTAATAATCTTAAACAACGTGTTTTTTTAACGGTCTTAGAGCCAAAGCCCACTTTAAGTATCCAAAACGTACTAAATATTCGTAAAAAAAAAATTGTTAGTTAAGTTTTTAGTAATAAACGGTAATTAAGTCCCTCCTTGCCCGTGGTCCACCTAATCTGTTCACCTGGGTGGACCACGGGAAGTTTTTTCTACCCGTGGTCCACCTAGAAGGACTAAGGTAAAAACTTATTGGTGGTGGTTCAGCTCGGTAAACTTTTCCAGTAAATTAGTATATAGTATACAGTAGTAGTTTTTGCTTTAAATAAGTACCTGGCCAGATGTATTTATATCATTACTTAAATTCAATGGCGTTGGTTGTCAATTAGTGTGACAGCCGTCAAGACGATCATAATTTTATCATAATATCGTATTGCTCATATAAATACCTGGTGAACTTACTATGGAAATGGAAAACGCATATCCGTTAAGACGAGCTGTTGCAAATGAAAATAATGGATGCCTGTTTAACGGATGCTTCACTCCAATTCTACACAAGCCTTCAATTTTCCACAAGGCGATGTTGCTAAATAAATATAAATTATATTTACCTCCAAATACTAGACTGTGCACCAATCACATGGATACAGAAGAGTGGGGTGCTGTAATTGGTACCGAAGCAATTACTACCGAAGATCATTTTGACAAAGAAGATACGGAAGATATTGTTTCTATTTTCACAAACGTGCTGAAATATGTCCAGCTAACGGTTTCATCAGCATTAGAGTAAAATATTTTGATATGCATTAAATAAATAATTAAAATGCGATTTCATTCCTCATTTTATAAAATATAATCTAACCTATAAAATTCGGGTCGTAGAAGGCTGAAATTTGGAAAGTAGGTCTTTAGTAAGGTGGGAGGAAGAAGTGTAGTGCACACTAAGAAAGGATTTCCCGAAATTTCTACGGGAACGGGAAAAAATGGACATTTTAAGTTTAATGGGCCGACGAAGTCGCTGGCAGAAGCTAGTTAAATAATAAAATAAAAAATAATGATACAGATCCGGCTGTCCATGCTACTAACAAACAGACACAGTTCCGGTTTTAGCAATTTTGGTACTGAACACTAAAAACTTAACTGAATTAAATAAGTTTTTTTAACAAAACAAGTTAAAATAATTTTTATTTATTTAAATTCGAGACAATTCACAAAACTTTCCATCTTCTGGAGAACTAAAATACATGGGGACATAAAAACAGGTACACACACTACAATTTTTACCTTAATTTCTCTAACGCGTAACCAACAGAAATGTCGTTAGTTATTAACTGTAGTTGAATAGTAATAATATCTTCGTCGTTGTCTATGTAAACATTTTTCCTTTTTATTTTGCTACTGTTGGACATTGCAAAAGATTCCATACTTTTAAGAGTCACCAGTAAAGGTACAATAGTACTGTTTCTTTTATTGACTGTTTTACGTAACTTGGAGTGGAATGCTTCAGTAACATTATTTGTACGGGGTTTTTCCGAAAATACGCTTAAAATCTCTGTAAAATTTTTAGTTAACCAAAACTTTTTGATGTATTTGCTAAATCGGACTCTCTTTAGTTTATTGAGGCATTCTGATTTGATATATTCCAATCCCTGCTCGATGTTTTGTGGCGGTAGTAAAGGTAAAGCTGCAGCCAGTCCAATTATGCTTTTGTCTGATTTAGATTTTAAGCCCAGTTTTTTACCCTTCCTCCACAAAGCTCTATTCCAGTGGTAATAACACCCTTTTAACTGTATTCCCGGATATACAGCTCTTATACCATTAATTGCACCTTTTTCAAAGTCACAGTGCATTAAGGTAGCTTTTTTGGACTAAATTGTGGTAGCTGTCGTTTTATTAGTTCGAACATAATAGAATACGTAGTTTGCTTTTTTCAGGCATAAGTGCATAAATTAGAGGCACAGTTCTTGTATGAGTAGGTAATAGAACTTCCTATCTCGCCATGTATTATAAATATAGAGCTGATAAAAGGGGGCGGGACAGCTGGCAAAGGTTGCATCACCAAAGCGCTCTACAATTGCAGGCATTATTTTTTTTGCTTCAGGGCTACAAAAGACTAAAATACGCGAAACTTCATCGTAATAGTCTGCCAAAATGGACTTTTTAAATTTTATTGGCACTTCGATATCTTTGAATTTGTTGTATACAGTTTTTTTAACACCTAAGTGCAAGGCCTGAGTGGACGCCCCGCTCAGAGCGGGGCGTGCAGCGTCCATATAAAACCAATGCAATTTATATGGACGCTCGACGCCCCGCTCCGAGCGGGGCGTCCACTCAGGCGTTACACTAATTCCTTATTTCGTATCTCGTACAACTTATGCTGAACAGAGGATAAAGAAGGAACGTTAGTTACCAAGTCTAGCCCACTATTTTCAATTTCAGTGACAAATTTTTGGTGTAATTGTGGTATCGGTTCAATTGTATTCGCAACCGTTTCTTTCAGATGTTCGAACTCTTTTAAGACCAGGTTTTTAGATAGTTCTGGAACACACGAATGAGATTACTTTTTTCCGATATCATTGCTCTGAAAAAAGTACGAGGTAACATTGAAAACATGTAAATTGGAATATAGTGAATGAAAAGCATCGTATTTTGCGAACAGATAATTGGCGTTTATATATTGGTACCTAAATTAAATGAAACCTGTGTACAATGGAAAGCATTTCCACTGTGCACCTCTATAAAACCATATATATGTATACAAATTCGAAATCGTAATTATCTCAAAACGCACCGGTACGGGGATACGGTGGTAGGTGTAGGTGGAATAAGCGAAAAAAGCACAATTATCAGTGTTAAACCCATTCATTACAAACTTACTATAATAATTATGTTTCCGTTACATTTGTTCTTTTTATACAATGCACACCTTCACATGATTGCACCATTTTTAAAAGATTTCACTTTATAGTACTGATACTCTTCATTTAACAGCACTGTTCCACCTTTGTTTTTAATATAACTTAATTCATGCGGCATGTTTGTTGAAATCGCATACTTATCATCTATTTCTAATAGGTATTTCAAGAATTGATTGAAGTCGTTGTCAGTGTCAATTAGATGATTTTAAGATAATGCAAGTGAAGTGCTAATACATGAAAGAAGGTCTTTTAGCAAAGTTTACATAGGTGTACCACGGGTATAAAAAACTTCCCGTGGTCCACCCAGGTGAACAGATTAGGTGGACCACGGGCAAGGAGGGAATTAAGTTTGAAAAATTCTGTATGGCGCGCTGTGCGAAGTTCATTCTCCCGGTTAGAGTTCGTACCTATCTACATAAGATGGCAGCTAGCGGTCACTGTGGTTACTCGGCCGGATGATTAATATTAATACAAAAAAAACATTTTAAAAAACCATAAATAAAAAAACTTTTATTTTAAGTTCTTTGTAATGTACACATTAACTGGGCTTCGGCTCTAAGACGGTTAAGAAAACACAGTGTACCTATACATACATACATATACTCACGCCCGTATCCCATTGGGGTAGGCAGAGACTAAGGAATGCCAAATACTACGGTCCTTACATACTTCTTTCGCTTCGATCACATCCATACATCTCCTCATACAGGCTCGTCGGTTATATTAATAAATAATTACAAAATTTAGTGATTAACAAAAATGCATGACATGTCTTCACTGATCTTACATCAATCGCATAATTTACATCAAATAGCCAAGGCGCATTGAGTACTTTACTTTTTAGGGTTCCGGTACGGAACGGAAAATGGTGAAAACGGGACCCTACTATTACCAGGCGCGGCTCACTCCGCGATTTACGTTCATCGCTAGCTACAAGTGCATGCCGGTTCGCCATCTGATGGGTATAGGGTTTGCAATATTCGTCGAATTTCAACATTCGAATATTCGAATGAAACGAATAAAACGAATTTTTTTGAAAATAAAACTAAATCATGATATAAGTTGTGCAATTGGTGTTGCAATTAAAAAATAACAACATTTATGGTCGATGATAACAATTAAACTTCTAAAATAATAATTACCTACCAAATTAATCACAGCTTAAATACAATTTTACTTTCTTTATTATAAGTTACAATAAAAACAAATCAGTAAGGAGCACTTTTTCCGTGTGTATTAATTTGGAATCATCGCAATCATTATACGTACAACCTGTATAATGATTATGATGATTCAAAATTAAAATTTTCTTAAAAATCAACAAGTACACTAAGTATAACTAACAAAAAGAAACTTATTTTACAAATCTGCGAAGATCAACTTTACGGTCTTGTCACTTGAAACAAATTTGAACAGAATGTTTTGAGAATGCATGAAAACTGTGCAGACTTGTCATTGCATACGTTTGTCTCATGTTTTGACCTGTCACGACGTTATTAGCATTACGCGTTTAGGTTTTGCAATAATGAAGCTGCCAACTTGAACTAGGTATCTAATGTGTTTCAATATTTCGTGTAAGGAGATATCAGTTGCCATGGCCCTGTGGTTTAGGCACTTGTCCCACCGCCGGCGATGAGCGATAAACGAGTAGAACTAGAAACTAGAAACGAGTGGGCGAGCGGTGAGAAGCGACTGTGTAGCTTCGATAGTTTCGTCGCTCGTCTATATAAGCGAGTGTTCGAGTGCGACGGGCGAGTACTCCCACCACTCGCTCAGTTGTACGGTAGAATGATCGCTCTGATCGCCAAGCGGTCATCGCCGAGTACCGCTGGGCGAGTTTTATCGTTGATAGCTTTTATCGCTGCGATCAACTAGTGAAGAGAGAGTCCTCGCCGGCAGTATGAACAGCCAGCGATGAACTATAAGATATATCTCTCTTTTATTTACACGGGAGCGATTATCTTTTGTTCATCGTTTCTTGGGCGAGAAAATCGCCGATAGCTAATCGCTTCCTCGCTCTTGTTTAGTAGTGTAAGTGCCGAGTCATACTTATGTTGTTCTGAGTTCTGATCCTGCAGTTAGATGGTTTTTTTTTGCAATTTTATTTTATCTGGGGGCACGCGTGCCCCCGTCTAGTTCCCTCCGGCCACCTGGTCCTACCGCTTCGTCCCACTGATAGGACGACATGAACTTTTTTTTTCCTGCTGGTCCAATTAATCGAACTACACGGAATTGTAATTCTACTTGGTCCTACTGTTTGGAGGGATCGGATTGAGCAAAACAAAGAGGTACGGCCGTACCATCCTTTTCTCGAAGCCATTCAGGCCATTTTCAACATCCTGTAATTTTGTGCTGGCTATAGCTAGAACCCTGAAAGAATTTTCAGTAACATGTAGGGCATAATATGGCATTATTTTTAATAGAGTAATTTTCTGCTAAAGTGTTTGGAATAGCAATAGGGTATATTCATGTATTATTTATTTTTTTAACTATTCTATAAGTACTTTTGTAAGTGGAAAAAAATATAACACTTTCACAAAATTATTAAATGAGCTAAAAAAATTAATTGAAACTACAATAATTTTCGGACGTTTAAAACGCCGCCATTTTGGCGCGCTCATTTTGTGACGTCACCGTGCACTTAGAATAAATTAACAACGAAGTGTTTGATTCACAGTTTTAATAAAAGTGAGTTATTAAAGCTTTTAAGATCAACTTATTGTAACGGAAGAGCACACAAAAGCTTATTATAAATATTGTATTGCCCCTATAACATTAAAACTGCACCTGACGTGATCTATTTTCATATGCCCAAATATGCAAATATAAGGAAAAAGTGGTGTAAGGCGATGAGGACAGATAATGTATCGTGTTTGAGTAGTTTATATTGTTGTGAAGATCATTTCGAAGTGAGTATTAAATATGTTTGTACATAAAATCTTTTTTATTAGGACTCGCGAACAATATAAACAATAACCTAACCTCATAATTTAATTATTTAGGTACTTATATTCATAAAACTATTCTGCTTCCCAATTTTTTTATTATGAATCTAACAAAAAATATGATTTTTGTTTATCAACAGCTGACTACAAGTGTTGATTTTGATCACGAAACGTTTTAGCTAAGTTTCTTTGTTTTAACCGAGTGCCCTACACAAATTTGTTTTATTTAAAACATTATAACCCTTGACGAAAACAACCTAGTTTGTTAGGTATGTTCATAAAGATGTTCTCAACATGTCAATACCTACATATCATTTATTATATTATATTCATATGTACTAGTTTTTTATTCCACTTATTTAAGAAAGACACCTACGAGGTACGTACTTAGTCATCATTCACACATCAATTATAAGCAGATTATCCGACTGTGCCTTGACATAACCGCTTCCGACATTGTAGCGAGTCTTTTTTCACAAGGAGTCACTGCTTTCAGTTGATTATTCCCAAAAACACTGATTATTAACATAAACAGCGGCCAAACAATGCGAATAACTTTCAATAATCATACAAACGACCTGTTAACAGTAGACACCGAGTGCACGGCGACGTCACGATTTGCTCCGCCAATAGCGTTGCGTTTTGGTAATTTGCGAGGGAATTTGAAAAATACTACTTTTAAGGGGCTGTATTGAAAATATCGAGTTGTTTGACACGCCATTCTGACCATTCTAGGAGACAATGAGGCCTGATTAGATGAGCTGCTGCTGGATGAGGATGAGGACGAAGACACGCTACTGCTTCTAACAAGTACTTGAGGTGGCAGTGATTCAAAGCAATTGGCCACGGTTGTATCAGATTCTTCCGCTATAATATTTTTTGGAGTCAACACCGTCCTGCGGCCCTAAAAAAATATCCCTTCATAAACAACACAGTTAATTTGACCTACCATAAAAATACACAGTTAAAATCATTTCACATACCATTTCAATCATATTAACACGGCTAGAAGTCTTCGGTATTTCACGATCTAGAGTATTTTCCACAAACGATGAATTTGGTGAACTGTTTTCATTATTATTTGTATCCTGCAAGTACACAAAAACCAAAACTCAAAACCAGCAAAAGCACCACAAAGCATTGCAAACAAGCAGCAGGTAAGTAGAATTCGTTAAATCCAATCAATAGCATTTCACCGTCATTTGCACAATCTAGCCAAAATTAGCATACACATGTGTCATAACAATATAATTAACACAGATTTCGACGAGTAGTATGTTTAATTATGCCCTTATACGTAAGTAATTAACTGCAGGTACACAAGACACAGTCATATAAGCATTCAGTCAATATAGACCGTACATTATTTTTGCAGACGCCTTAAGTAGTTTCCGTCTAATTATTTAAGTATATTTTGTGAATAATAATATTGTTTTATCTACGCACATATCGTTAGTGCTCTAAAATGCGTTCAGAAACCGTAGGAAATGACCAGCATTACTACAACCGATTTTACTGAGTTTTTTTTTGTCTGTGGTAGTAGGTAAAATCTGTACTGTAATGTCATTACAGTACAGATTTTTGATAAATTTGTATCGTTATGAGTTTAAATTTGGAACAGCTGTCAAAACTAAAGTGGGTCTCTATTCTAGTATCCATAAATATTAAAAGAGTTTGCTGTTGTCATTTTATTGTTGGGTTTTTTGCTGTTACTTACTACTGCTTATGATAGGTGTTTAGATAAAGTAGTGTATGCAACTGTACATAATTAGGCCTTAAAACACTCGTGTGATCCTATTATGAAACTCGCTAACGCTCGTTTCATAAAACCACACTCATATTTTAAGGCCTCTCATTATGGATCAGTCGCATAAACTACTATTATAAGGAATGCATTAAATACCTGTTGTATCTTCTGTAGTTCATCACTGTCGTCTTTTTTTTTCTTCCGCGCGTTTTCTAAGATAGTTAAAGTCCTTCTTTTAATCCTGTTACCTTTGTCCAACTATAGTACTACTAACTAAACTATTGACCTAAAAATAAGTTATTTTACGTCACACCTGGCCATAATGCGAGTTTTACTGCACGTTGCGCGTATGGGAAAACTCGCATTGTGTCCAGGTGAAGACGTAAAATTTTGTACTCAACACGGGCGGTAATTCGTAAAGCCCCAGAGCGCATATTTATGACCCTCGCCTTCGGTTCGGGCCACAAACACCTGCGATCTGGGGCATTCACGAATTCACCGCCCTAGTTACGTAATGTACTATTATTTGTTAGAACACAAACGACTTATGTAATAAAGGGTCAGTGTAAAGAAGAAAGAAAGAAAGAAAGAAGACATTTATTCACTACACAAAAGACACACAGAGACCAAAAATACAATACAATTGACACGTACTTAATGTGTGTCTTCGCGGCAGTGAATCGGCCGCTGTCTCAGCATTATGCCGAGGTGTCAGACAGACACCTACAGCGCTGATTTTCAGACAGCACCGTACGTGACCCACGGAACGCAACACAACATACTGCCGATACAAACATGTATACCTACACATAATAAATAAATACCTAGTTAATATAATACATTTGTTAAATAAGTAACGCAAACTAAAACGCGATACGCTTGGGATGTTTAAAAAACAAAAATAGAGAAAAATAAAATAAAATAAAGTGCTGGATGGGTTAGGGTTGGGATCTTTGGAGCGTCAACAAATAGCCCTTAAGCTGCCGCCTAAAGGTATACCTGCTAGACGCTCCTTGGATAGGTGGAGGGAGATCATTCCAACACTTGGATGCCGCGTACCTGAAGCTACCTCGAAACGCCGCGGTTCGATGCTTTGGCACCAGAATCATCGCCTTACACCTACGCGCACTCTTGGGCCATACAAGTCTACTCAGCAAATATGCTGGGACCCCAGATCGCATTATGCCAAAGAGAAGAGTGGCAAGGTGAAGCCGTCTGCGTGCAGGCATGTTCAGCAGACCAGCGGCATTCAAGTAGGGAGTGATATGGGAGCGGGGTGGGACACGGAAACAGAAACGAATGCATGCGTTTTGCACTCGTTGTATGAACTTTTTCGTACGACCAGTAATGCAGCCAGCATAGACAACATCACAATAGTTTAATCTTGACAATATCAGCGATTCACAAAGGTTAACACGCAAATCAACACTTAGGTAATCGCGAACATTGTAAAGAACTCTAAGGCGGTAGAAGCAGTTACTCACAACTTTTAGTACGTGGTTCTCAAAGCGCAGCTTGCCGTCCATGAGGAGGCCAAGGTTAGTTGCTTCTACCACCCTCTCTCAATAGAGAGAGCTATCATGGGCGAACCAATGTTCGCCCATGATAGCAACCTTACTGGTAGTCAAAGTCTCGAGGTTAGTGATGGTATTACGGATTTGATGCTCTGATCCAAAAACAACATATTTTGACTTGTTCGGATTAAGGACTAGGCAGTTCTTTTCCGACCAAGTAGAAATACGTTCTAGGTCTGCGTTGATGGTATTGACCGCAACAGATATGTCCGTGGGTGCACTAGAGAGGTATAACTGGAGGTCGTCAGCGTAAAGATGGTATCTGCTGCCTCTTATATTGTGAGTGATGTCAGCACTATACAATATAAAAAGCAGGGGACCCAGTATTGAACCTTGCGGCACACCTCTTTCCACAGGGCAAAGAGCGGACCGCAAAGTGCCACCATCCATCCTACGCAACGCCACCGTTTGCACGCGGCCGGAGAGATAACTATCAAACCACTTCACTGCAGAAACATCAAACCCGTAATATGACATCTTCGATAGAAGTAAGGACACATTAATACAGTCAAAGGCTCTTGAAAAATCTAAAAGAACTAGAATGGTACTCTCCCCAACATCCCGAGCCTGTAGAATATTGTCGACTACATCGAGTAACGCAGTAACTGTCGAACGACCCTTGCGAAAACCCGACTGTAGCTCAGGTAGGATGCCATTTTCCCCTCCAGGTATGCGGAGAGCTGGTCGCAGACCACGCGCTCTATTACCTTTGATGCGCAAGGGAGACTACTTATTGGACGGAGCTCGGACAGGTTAGCTGGATTTGGCTTTTTTGGTAATGGAGTCACTTGAGCAATTTTCCAGTCAGCCGGGAAAGTCATAGTCTGTATACTTCTGTTAATAATGTGGGTCAGTATGTCAGCAGTCCTAGGCAGCGTTAAAAGCAGCATGTCAATGTCAATCATGTCGAGTTCCTTTTGCAGTCGTCTTAATTGAAATCAATATTTTTGTGACAGCTGCAACAGTCGTAGGTGAAAGAAAAAAAGTTTTATTGCAGTGTCTGTCAAACTCATAAAAAGTCATGTCCGATATTGGTACGGTACAAATTTGTTCTACAAAATATCACAGCTTATATAACAGAGCAGTCAGATAAATAAGGAATATTTAAATTTACCCACAAGTTGTGATAAATTGTAGACTGCACGTGTGGCTTAGTAATTTTCTTTGGATATTTCAATACACAAGAATAATTTAAACAAGTCCATGTAAAAAGTGGGACATGCTTTAATTTCCGAGGTTCTATGGCAACTTTTGGGCTGCCGCTGTAAACACATAGTCTTACTCCATCTCCATACTACCCTCTAGTTTTTTTTCATATGAGAAAAGGAACTGAACTGCGGCGTCGCCAGGACGCTCATTTCATGCTAATGATGTCACATAACATTCAGCGAATATTTCATTATTTTGGGACATACATTGAATTATCTGTCACAACTTACTCTACACCTGGTCTAGTAGTCTAAATATATAGAAATGTGTAAAAAGCGATATTCAAATGAACACATGACAACTCCATGACGTCGGGACCGAAATGAAAGGGATGAATTTATCCCATGACATTACTGATCTCTTCTCGATGAGCGTCAAATTTGAATATTGATTTCTGTGTGGATATTTATGAAATTTCTTTTTACATATTTTTGACCGCTGTTTTGTACAAATGTTTATGATTATGACATACCTGGGTAGATATTTATGTCCTCCTTTTTGCCTACATATATTTGACTGACATTGTACATTTATTTATGGCCATGTAAATATCCAGAACTTTTTGACTAATAAATTGATCACATATTTTTGACCGGATTACCGCACAGTTATTTCTGGCTAATCAACTGTACAGATATTTTTGACGCCTTGGGAACGTACATATATGTATGCCCTAGACTGTACTATATAAACCAGTTATCTTATCAAGATAACCATATTTGTAAACGTTTCAATTTAATTGCAACGTATGTATCTCAGTAGGTATGTCCTTACAAGCTAAATTAGAATCACTTTATATTTTACTCGTGTTGAAGAATGCACGCCATCTATCTTATTTTTGTATAAATTTCCTGTGCATCGTGCAATCATAGTACCTCGTTCTGTACTGTTACGCTACGTGACGCGACGTGAGCGGAACGCAGGTCTGGTGTTTGTGTGTGTAACATACGAGACTTTTAATGCGGGGTGCAGGGCGCGGGCGGGTGTTAGGGCGTGGCTTAAAATACCTAATGTTGTCGCTTGGTAGGGCCTTAAATAAGTAAATTTGTTAATAGAAACATGATCATTTGTAAAAAATAATCATGTGAGTATATTTATTAAACAATAAAGATTACTCATGATTTTTTTTGTGCAATTCTGAATCACATGCATATTCCCTATTGTTTTACGACTTGAAGCGTCAACTGGCTGGCTGATTACATCAAGTTTATGGAGATCGATATTACGCAAATGCGTTCATATACCGCTGACAATAGAGTTGTGTTTATGGAGATTCGATTGTTTACATAATTTTAATTCATAACATCAGGGCATGCGGCTGTCAAGCGGCGATCGTGGGTTCGAATTCCGGCTCGTACCAATTAGTATTTCGAAACTCATGTACGGAATATTTACCATTAGCTTTTCGGTGCAGGAAAACATCGTGAGGAAACCGGTCTGATCCCAATAAGGTCTAGTTTCCCTCTGGGTTGGAAGGTCAGATGGCAGTTGCTTTCGTGAAACTAGTGCCTATGCCAAATCTTGGGATTAGGTGCCAAAGCGGACCCCCTTTAGGACACAACCGGGAATAATGCTAGGAGGATGACATAATTTGAATTAATAAATAAGTCAAAATTCTATAAATATACTGGGTGGATAGTATCAATGAACTTTGCCATATGAATAATGCCTAATCGATTGGTTATGATTAGACCCTAGTGTGTGACCCTAGCGTGACGTTTATAATGATAATCCCGTTAACATAGTACCTAATCATCATTTTGACGTAGGTACCTACTGATTTTTGTGCACGCAAAAATCTCCTTTACCGTAACATTTAATTTTATGTCCAGCATCTGTGGACATTGGCAAAGTTAAGGGCTACGAAGCCAAAATTTTGATTGGACTCCTAATCCGCATAAACGGCGTCTCTATTACTATACGATAAATACATTATTCATATTCACGTAAGCTCTTAACTTTTGGCCACAGGAAAGACGAATTTCGTTTTTAACACTGTATATGACCCATCTGTATATTAGTTAGGTCATCGACCCTGTACTCGAGTAGAGTTAAAACATGTACTTTTAGGTAAGTATTTAGGGTTGACAACCTGTAACTCGGAGCCCCCGAATATATCCGTTATCCCACGTTTTTTACTAAAGTTTTCAATTATGAAGCCCCCGCATTAGTTACTTAGGAATAAAACAATGGGTGAAATTACTTACAATTTATTATGAAAATTGAACTTAATACGTGTGTAAGAAGGAACTAATAAACCGGAACATTATTAGCACAAACACAGAGTCGGTATTAGCATCCACCCACTTGCACTGGTGGATAATGTTTCAGCACTTCAGTTGAAAGGAAGCAATAACACGCCGCTCGGAAGCAAGTCGCCTCTTTTTGTTTTATTCCGCCAGTCCACTAAGGAAGTACAGTGAGTGGCAACCGGTGGTAAATAAAACTGACTTTTTTTATATCATACTGAATGTTTGTTAACTCTTATATTTATAAAGTTTTGAGCATGTGTGTATGAATAGTATGTATGTGTCATAAATTCATAATGGCCATATAGAATCATATCCTATACCATTAAACGACTAATACGTATATATAGATACTTGTAATCAGGTTCTCGAAAACGCCTGTAAGGATATCGATGCAATTTGCAATCAGTATAGCTATCTGAGTCCGCTGGAAGCGAACCAGACACTTTGGCACTATGACCGGCATTGGACATCTTTATCGGTTTCCGGGGGTAAACAATCAATTAAGCTACATCTTATTATCATATATTTGATAGCTGGGCTCTTGTCGGTGGAGTAATATCAAACTTATTCTACAGATCTAAAGTGTTTCATTACTCCAATCTAGAGAAGCGTAGTGTGGTGGTTTCCCCCTCTTGCCCTCACACCGCAGATTACGAACTGAATTTGCTGTGATTATGAGCCGTACCAGTTTTCTTTCTCTCTTTTCCTGACAGTACTAGTACCACTGCTGCCGGACACTCGCAAAGCACCGATCTAGTACCTAACCACTTCAATATATTGACGGATGTAATTTTATTTTTTTCTCGGGCTACTACGCCCATACTTAAGTATACCTTACAGACTAACATAGATATGAATATAAACTTATTTTAAAGCAAAACAAAAACAAATTGACTCCCTTCGGCCAAAATAATTCCTTAGGGGGGTGATAGACATTTGGATGGATGGTAACTTCGTAAGGCCCAAGCTCAAATTATGCCACAAGACCTAAACACCCTATGCTCATTCTAATGAACAATATCTATACATTTATTGAAGGCCTTATCCATGTTTTTTTTAGTTGTTCTATGGTCTAGACAGGAGGAATGCAACCGATTTTAATCCCGTCGGTTATTATTATTATCCATCCATTATAATAAATATTGGGTCTTTACGCCTCATTTTAAGAGTTCCGTGGTCTACAAGGAACCCTTATAGTTTCGCCATGTCCGTCCGTCCGTCTTCGACTTAGCTCAGTAACCATTAGTACTAGGAAATTGTGATCCGGCATGGGTGTATAAATCAATCACGCCGACAAAACAGTATAATACTATCTTGAAAAATTTTTTTTTAGGTTAAGTACCTCTCTACACCTAAAGCTAGGATGTAATTTTCTTTTCTCGATGAACCCATGGTGTAGTCTCGTTGGAAAGCTCATTCAAAAATATTATGAGTAACCTAAAACCATTTTTCAAATCAATATTGGGATTTAAAGCATCCAGAGCAAAGACGCGTAATTTAATATCGGAGAAGCAACCGGATGGCTCACGGTATTTGAGCTCCCGAAGTGTTGTGGAACCGCCCTGTGCAACCCGAACTGACCCAACTGTGACTGGTTCGGAAATACGAGGGGAGTGGTAAAGAAAAAAATGTCGCGAGGCAACCGATTGTAACGCGGTAGCCTGAAAGTTTGTACGCTGTTTATACAATGATTTTTTTATGCCATCCCTCCTAGTGCGACCGAAGCCGAGTAAGCGAGCGAAAAAAATAATTAAAAAAATTGGCGGGCAACCGCTTGAAAATTGGTATGTTTGTTCTTCATCACATACAGTCAGTGTAAAAAAAGGGTTTTGCAATTAATTGCCATGGACAATTTTCGCGTGGGAGGCACGGTGCGGGATCCCTAGTTGCTGTAAAATTCACCGGTATTCGGTATTCCTTCAATCCGATTTCAATGACTTTAAGTGCATTTTTCCTTAGCTCCGTAAGTCTGTTTTTACTCTAAATTTTAATTCCCAATTAGTGGGATCTATGACGGGTGTAATTGGGACTTTTCAGCTGGAGCTAAATGAAAATGTTTACATATTTAGGGCAGTGACTTATTTACATGCCCATTTTTACTATGGCGTAACGATATTTTATTTATAATTTAAGCCGATTACAATCATTATACCTGCTTCTACTTTATTCGTCCTATACAGTTATTCTGATATTATATTACGTGTTTTATATATTATTAACTTCCTGTAAGCTTCATAATGATACATAAATTATGCCTATGCCACGAAATGATACAGAGTAATAGCTTTGATAGGGTAAAATGATAAGCTCAATTAACGTGATGTAAAATTCCAATTTACTTTCTCTATTAAATATTTTTAAGCCAATCAGCAATATTCAGAGACAATGTTGTGATCTACGTTACGGTAATGCTTTGAGGGCTATGGACAGGGGTGGTGGGGGGGGGGACAGAATTTTAGTGCCTTTCGGGGCGATTATCTTCGACTCTATTCACTTAATCAAAAAAAATAGCTAAGAAACCTTATATTTATTTTGAAAGGCCTACCGATTGATGTGCCACACGTGGGCTAGCAATGAAAAATAATTTGACTTTCAGTTGTATGTATGGAGTGCACCCCTTAAAAGCGGCTAATGAAGTACGAGGTGTATTTTGTACTCCACTTTTTAGGGGTCTTCAAAATTTTATTCAAATACATCTTATAGTTTTCCAGTAAAATGCCTGTGACATACGGACGGACAGACAGACAGACATGACGATTCTATAAGGGTTCCGTTTATTGCCATTTGGCTACGGAACCCTAAAAATACTCGTGAACTAACTTTAAAGGAAAAAAAAACCCTTTTTACAAGCTTTTATTTAACTTGCCCTGTTAGTATTAGTATGGGATAAATCTTGCAACTTAAATTTGATCCACTTCCCGGTTTCCGATTGAGTTGAAATTTTGCACGAGTATTCAAATTATAACAATGCAAGATTATGATGATGTAGTGCTGATCTGATGATGGAGCTGGAAGGTGGCCATGGCCATAGGAACTCCGTGTTAGTATCACAACAAACGGACAAATCTTGCAAGTTAAATTTGATCCACTTCCCGGTGACCGATTGAGCTGAAATTTTGGGTATAAGTATAATTTGGATGACAATTTAATATTATGGTACAATCGACCTGATCTGATGATGGAGACAGCAGGCGGCCATGGGAATTCAGTACTTAACCAACGTAACCCCGTTGTGTTTGGGCTCGTTAGAATCGTCTCAATGAGTAGTAGATGATGGTATACAGAAAAGTACAGTCGGCAATAAAAGCTTGTACCAAAAATTATTTTTTTGACAGAAACTTATTTCTAATTAAAAGCACCTGGTATTAATTTCTCACAAGCTCACTAATCTAAATACCGTTTCTTTTTTTGCTCCTATTCCAGGCCACACCCTGTATTCTAAACATTTGTTATGTTTCGCGAGGTGGTGAGTCTGTCGTCGACATGTATGTACATATTCAAATACATTTTAAAGGCCCTTTTCTCTTGGAATAAGAGCGTTAGCGTCCTGCGGCTCCGCGGCCGATCTGAATCTGATAAAAATGATAAATAAATGTGTTCCGTTCTGCCACCGATGGCGCAAAACGAACAAAAAAAATCGTTTAGTGCCACTGTCACTTTTTAATGAGTTATTCCGGTTAGGTGTTTGCAAATGTAATAGAAATATAATGAAAGTTTGTTTTTTGTTGTTTGTTTAAGATTATGCCTGTATCACCCACATATCAGTCCGAAGTAGGTAGCATAGTGCTATTTGTATTAAAAATAATATCTGGAGAAATCGGGTAACGAAATTCTGATCTAGTGCGCTACCTGCAGTTCGCAAATGCTTTAAATGATGATGGTGCTGAAAGCAACTGTCAGAAAATCATGTAGCTCACGAGAATATACACATAATAATTTTATCTAAATATGCATGTACAGTCGGCCAATAAAATGATGAGCACTGTTAGACTCTGTCAAATTAAATTACGATATGGGAGAGTGTGGTGCGTGAAGGTTAGATTTCAAACATTTAAATTTAGAACCCATCGTTGTGATATTCATGCAGAGGAGCGAAGACTTGTCATTGCATATCTCTGTCTCTGTTCTGTGATATTGACAAACTGCAGTTAACTATATTAGGACCTGGATGTTTCACATCATTATGTCAAACTTGCAAGCCACAAATGAGAAAGTTAATTTCACATTTGATACATCATTACAGCAATACACATAGAATTCCTGAAAATGTTTTGTTTTGTTGGCGAAATATTTTATGATATCGAATTAGTAGTTTCGTTCGGAGATTAAATATATTGTAGAAGAATACATGGGGGATCTATGTCCAGCACTGCTCCTGCTCGTCGTTCGGCTGATATGATGATGATGATGAGAAGAATACAAACTTTACTGCTTGATTAGTGAAAGTCCAATTTGATGCCCGTGGGATAAAAACTTACTCTGCGCTCGATTATTGATTAAATATCTGAATAAGCGACTAATCTTGGACTAAACTAGTTTGGCTGCCATCCTGTCATCTAAATCATCTTCATTAATGATCCGATGAAACAAATATGTGTTTTTATTGTAAACATTTGATGGTTAATCTATCAATTTTTACATCAATAGAACGAACAACACTACGTTGCACATTATAAGTATTATAACTAAACTGCCCAATTGTAATCGAAAGCGAAATATATACGCCACAGAGGAGTTTTTCCGTAGGTACTATACTTTTAGTATGTATTTATATAGAAACGCTAAACAAGTAAAAGTTGAAGCGGTATGTTAAAGCAGGAGGAAGTTTGCGTCGCTTTATTAAATTCTGGAAATTTCTGGTACACAATAAGACATAATTTGTTTTCTTGAATAATTTATTATTTTGAGTTAATTAAGCAACGCGTGTGAAATAGTATATTGCTAACCAAGGGCTGAAAGGCACCCATTTCTGACGAGCAATGGTTCGAGTCAGAAATGGGTGACTTTCACCCGAGTTAAACGCTGTACTTTTCATATCGAATACAAGGAAAGTGAAAAAAACACAGACGGAAAAATAAACAATATGTTTGTTCAAAGTATACAATTCAAAAACGGCAGCCGCCATTATCGTGACGTCATCCGAGCCGAAAGAATAGTCCCATCTCACCTGTCCTAAAGAAAGAAGCAAATATTTGTCTCGCTCGCGCTAATGGCCATATGGTGTAATTCGGTTACGTGACATACAGATAATACAACTACGATTTTAATTTTGAAAATAAAAATATTGCTCACGTTTTTATAAGCAAATAGTATTATATATTCTTATTTCCTAAGTCAAAACTCTGTGAATAACATACTTTCATAATTTAATCGTGATAGACGAACATAGCCTATTCAAATATTTTCATAGTATTTGTACTTATTTATTATCAGCATTATTTGAAGACAGTAGCGTGCCTAGGGTTTCAGAATATGTTTTTGATTTTCCTCGGATAATTGGCGCGATAAAGATGTCTCAATCTCAATGAGCTAAAGCTGATTACTTAAGGCCTCCACCCACCGGACGCGTGTGCTGCGCGTGTGCTGCGCGTGTGCTGCACGTGTGCTGCGCGTGTGCTGCGCTGCAGCTGCGCGGGTGCTGCGCGTGTGCCGCGTTCGATGTGTGTTTGAAGTGTAGTTTCAATGCTTTACAACTTGCGCGTGTGCTGCGCTGCAGCTGCGCGGGTGCTGCGCGTGTGCCGCGTTCGATGTGTGTTTGAAGTGTAGTTTCAATGCTTTACAACTTGCGCGTGTGCCGCGCAGCACACGCGCCGCGCAGCACACGCGTCCGGTGGCAGGAGGCCTTTACCAAAATTACTAAAAGAAATCACAGCCTTCATATGCTTTTTGGAAGTCTTGTGCCTTTTAATGACGCCAGCTAAGTTATTGGAATCGTCATATCCAGATGTATTCCAAACGTTTTTGTCGTTCGAAAAGAATATAGGTACAACACCAACAATATAACTTTTTTCAGTGAGAACAACCAACAATCCTATTAAACCACAACACAGCAAACATAATACTTAATGACCGCACTGACCGCTCAAACAAACAACAAATAAAAGTAATTGCAAATTGAAAATATTGAATTTGCAACTAATAGCAATGAATTGAAAAGTCATGCGAGCGCGTGCGAGCGAGATGACTAGTCGTGTCTCCACCTCCAGCGAGGTCGGCTCGACATCGCAGCGACAGTGCTGCCAGCCAGCCGCGCCGGCGGTGCGCGGTCGAATTTTGTACCACGATGTTGTTCATTTGAAAAATGTAATGAGAGCGCGAAGCGCGAATTTCAGAAATAGTTCTAGCGAGAGCAACCTTTGAATTTTTATCGAGAATGAGTTATGGAAGGCAAGCCCGGCTTTTGAGCTTGTATGGCAGTATCGCCACTGGTTGAAGAGTGGCTGTATGCGTTTCCGCCTTAGCTCACATGCACAACATTGAGTTAAAAAAAGGCATTGTGAGTGTATTCCATTTGTCACCACCTCATAGACCCTAAGGTCTTAGATGATATTCGAGATCAAAAATGTAAACAGATGGGTTGCCACCATAAAAAAATAAACGCAAGCAGTGGTTAGTCTAAAATCATTAATATACTCATAAATATTATCATATTCAGACTTAAATAATATCTTATGCATAGTCAAAAATATTTTACTGAATTAAAAAGCAAAATATATTTTATTATTACGTATTGCCCTTGTTTAAATATAATATGTGGAGTTTTAATTTATGCTGTTGGTTATGGTGAGAAGTTTTAAACATTTGGTTAGTAATTAAAACAATTACCAGTTTCCTACTAGTTTAATTGGCAAATATTCATAGTGGTGGATAAATCATTAAATATTTCTGAACATACAAAATGGGCACCACCCTTACCATTGTGAACTAAATCCCATAGAATTCGTTTGGGCACAGGTAAAGGGGCACGTCACCAGGAACAACAAGATATTTACAATGAATGAAAATAAGACCTTATTTGAGGAATGTTTGCAAATGGTGATGCCTCAAAGATGGAGTGACTGTGTAAAATACGTCATCACAGTAGAAGACAAAATGTGCCGACTCGACCACCGATTGACAATGCCAACTATTGATTTATTATAAACTAGCTTCTGCCCGCGACTCCATCCGCGTGGAACTCGTTAAATATCGCAGCTCCATACAAACTTTTACACCCCCCCCCATTTCACCCCTTAGGGGATGATTTCGGGGATAAAAACTATCCTATGTCACTCTCCATTCCTTCAACTATCTCCACTTAAAAATCACGTCAATTCGTCGCTGCGTTTTGTCGTGAAATACGGACAAACACACACATACTCTTTCCCATTTACAAAATTAGTATGGATGTAAATTCTGATTCTGATTCCACTATGTCGTCAAGTGAATAAATATGTGTTTTATTTCCTCCTTGTATTCCTGTCAAAATATTATAGATATCCGGAAGTCTTTCGGCTTATAGCTGTATCTGTCAGTTCAAATCATGCATAATATATGTGGCAAATACTTTGGATGAAAACGATTTTATACCCCTTGAATGTCACTTTGAAATTGACAGTTGTTTGTTTACATTTTTGATCTCGAATATCATCTCAGAGTCAGACCTTAGTGGATAATGTTAGCTAAAATAAAAGTAATGAATTTACAACATTAACTTGTTTTAAATTAAATAAAATTAATTCTATGAACTAGTACCTAAGTAAAAAAGTATTTCCCTTTGTCAGTGGCGGTACTTACCGTATTGATATTTATATGAATTAGTTCCTGGATAATGTTTATAAGGCGAGGACTAACTGGAATACATTACTTTTCTGTATTAGAGCAGAAACGTATCACTCTCAGCACACTTTTCAGAACAACAACGACCCACTTTCAGACCATGAGATATGAAATAGTTATTTATGCTCCAAGTGCGGATACCCGACGAGTGAAATTTTTATGCATGAGTGAACGTATGATTTGATCCCTGTCCAAAATGTATCATACAAGGGGTGTTCAATAGTATAACCACGTCTCATTATGATCATTTCTGATTATTGACTCATAACTATTCATTAATACGGTCGTGTAATACATCGACACGAGTTGGGGATTACCCATCCGCATGTTTATCATACAATAATTTCCAATGTAGTACGCGAGTAATTAAAAATTATACATACAAGGTGAAACTTAGTGAATTTTTATTGACATGACATCTCATTCCCGCACGTGTGCTGGAAAATCGGACTAAAATCCATTCCCGCGCGGTTGTACCAGCATCCCGAGTTTATGTTGAACCATATAAAGGCGCACTTTTGGAGCAAGAGCATTGTAAATGAATATATATATATAAAACTTGAACATAATCAAGCAAACAAATGACTTTGCGAGTGACTTTTTCTCCTGCTATTGATAAAGAATGTAATGGGCTACATATTTACGTTTTTTAACGACTCAGATTTTGTTCTATGGGAGCAACTAAAACTACTGGCTCTGCGAGTAGCAGTCTTTAAGACCAATATCGAGCTATTTTATATTTGATAATAAACAATCAAAATACTGAGTTTTTTGATGGGATATTTAGATATGTTATATTTAATAATCGCTCTTGTTCTTTTACGGACCAAAACACGATTGGTTAAACGTCGCTCGATTTTTTTTTCGCAAATTTAATATAAGCAACTAACCGATAATACCATTTTTCCGGGATATATAGAGCAAATTTAATGTACCTTATTACACAATTTCACGAGAATCGGTTCATGCCCGACAGGGACACCGGACACCGGACAAACGAATTTCAGGCCAAGTTGAAGCATAGAACTTCGTTCGCTTTGCTCGCTATTTCGATTACTGGATATTAATTGACAAAAAACAAAGTCAAAGACAGGAACCTAGCTGGCCCCATACTAAGTAATTGACTTATAAGAATGACGGCACCGTTTTATATTTGTGCTAATAGTTGCGTGGAAAATCAATTACTTAAATTGCTGTTTTGTTCGTTAAATACTGCGTAGTTAATAGTAATCATACTTTTATTTACGAGTTTTACGTGTAAAGATAAAAACACACAGTACTTAATTACAGTACAGTACTTTGATTATAGTTTGTAATTCACTATTTATTGCACTAATTTGATAATTTTCTATCAACAAAGCAACACTAAGTTATCAATTTTAACGTTGAGGAAACTATCTAACCTATTACCTATAATAAAAACAAAATCGATAATACACATACAACATATAAACATGAGGTGAACAAGATAATTGTTGCCAGACCGTAATGTAAAATTCGTATAATTAATGAAGCGCCACATCCACATCACTGCGTGATTAAATTAAGTACGTAACAGTGTATTATAAACGCAGCAGCATTTAGCGAACAAAGCATATGCTCAGAAACACAACGCAAGTAATTCCTTCTCGGAGTTGGTAATTACGACAGTGAGTGATGATGGAATCTCGAATATTTTGAAGTGATGTAAACAAGATGTACATGAATGGAGTGAAACATTTTAAATAATACGAGTATCAATAATATCAATCAGTTGTTACATAACATAACCCAAGATAGTTCCTGGGTTATGTTATGTAACAACTTATAATTATATACTTTACCAAATTTAAAAGTTCTTGTCGTGAATGTATTTTTATAATTTATATCCATGGAAATCACTATTAAGCTCCAACAGCATCCTGGGTGTCAAGTACGACTGACCTCTATCTTACTGTTCTGGGTCAGCCAAATCAAAGCGGTTGCTCAATTTAGAGTTGATTCGATATAAATACGTGTCTATGAACATACTAACCAACTAAGATTAAGACTTACCAACATTATATGGATATTGCGATAATCTGAAATAAAATTTTGTTCAATTTTATATTTTTTAATTCACCACCATTCGATTCCTCGGAGCGAAATCTTCAGACATACATTGCTGCGATGTCCAGTGTCCACCCGCTTAGCTGTGGAGCTTTTTAAAATCGCTTGGTGTGGCCATATTATTTATTTATTTATAGACACAAAAAAAAATAACTAAAAAATGTAACATTACAGGAAATATCCTAGGTCATTTTTTTTTTTTTATAAATCATAGGTATATTAGGTACATTACAAGTTAAAATGCAGTGTACATTACATAACTGCATTACCATTTAAACAAATTTATTCCTATCTTAAAGGTTCCGTATGGTTGCCACAAAAAGAGCTCAAGACAAGACAACAACAATATTACACAAGAAAATTTGTTAAAACTACAACCCACAGTGATCCGGGCATCCTCAGAGAGACAGGTGTTATTATAATTGGGACAGAAAGTACAGGTATATATCAACTTACTACTAGACTGGACTATAGACGCTAATTTATATATTTTAAAAACAACTTGTGTCCAGTGTTAATGTTTCCTGTTGCCGCTGGTGTTCA
Source organism: Epinotia demarniana (assembly GCA_945867215.1). Lineage (NCBI taxonomy): Eukaryota > Metazoa > Arthropoda > Insecta > Lepidoptera > Tortricidae > Epinotia > Epinotia demarniana. The sequence continues at coordinate 31,874,767 of OX244259.1, read as the reverse complement.
CATATAAAATGCTTTACTGCTGCTCTAAAACTACATATGCTTTAGTTGCACTCACAACTCCACTTCAGAAACCCTTTTTGGAATTTGCTCTACTCTAGATTCAATACGCCACCCTCGCCTCGTCGTCACATTGGATTTAACTTCCTTGTAATATTTTCTACAATTACAGCTAGCTACAGTCTACGAGATTTGGGACTGGTCTTTTGACAGTTCCAATATGATGTGACTAGATTTGACAAGAGTGATGTGGCTAGATTAAATCGATTGTCACAATATCCGATTACGATTGATGATGGCTAATAAAAGGAATCGATTGATTAATGTGTAATCATTATTTTTAGGAAATCAAATAGAGAGCCTATACAATGTCGTCTGCTAACACAAGTTTCCTGTAAGTAAAGAGAGAGACTGATAGTGCGAGAGAGTTTGGAAAAGAGGGGTACTTAGTTAAAAGAAACAATATTTAGAATATCTTTTTTGATTAGGGAGTAATTTTGTTGTTTGCTGTAAGTTCATTTGAAAATACTGCAAAAATGGTTCTTATGCAATATCGGTTTAAGGTCTACCTGAAGTGTCTCTAACTGATGAGCTTTCGAAATAGTGCATATATTCAAACTTTACCCGAGTGTTTCTTTAAAACTTCAGTTACATAAACCATTATGTCCTTAAAACAATCAAGCAATCATTTAACTTATCAGGTTATTGAGTTACATGACACGAAGTAATTTAATTTCAAAAGTCCTCAAGAGACACCAAAGTACAGTAATCTCGTTCGTGTAGAGTTTGAATTGCTTTTTGTTCAGTAGATATTTGTGATTTTTGACTTACCCCACTTTCGAGGTTACTCCAAATCACCTTGCACGTCAATTAAGTTAGCATTGTAAGAAATTGGTAACAAAGGAGGAATAACAAACGCTGAGTTAATTGACGTGCTAAAGATGTACAAACTTTTTTAGAATTTCTTAAGTACAGATTAGACGCGTTAAGCAAGGTTGAGTCACTGGTTGACCCCTTACAGCTACCTAATTAAGCGCTCGCGTGCTATGTAGGAGAGGCCCGTTAAGTTGGCCGTTTAATGCTGTCTATGACACCAGTCCTTAGCTCAGTTAAAGGCGCTCGAGCAACTTTTATCAGTTCAGTTGCCAATTCTTTTTACGTGGCCTATTCCCGACATTTACCAAAAAATCTTTTTGAGTGCTCTTGCGGATGGTAGTCGCTAGCGGAAAAGCTAGTTAGGACCTGTGCCGAAACACCACCATCTAGCGCCCAGTGTTTTCCCGGTTGTATCCTTACAACTATGCAAACATACATGATAATTTTTATTTGGCTAAGTTTTTCGGGAACCACTCCAAAAGTACAAATCATGACAATGTAGACTGTAAGTACCTATTATATTATGTTATATTGTGTACATTACATGGGTGCCGGTTAATGTACAGCCATAATAATGCACGGCCAAATAATGTACAGCCCAATAATCCGCGTCCATACTGTACGTGGATTATCAGGCTGTACATTATTGGGCCGTGCCCGTGCATTATCACCCTGAGCAAACTTGGTCCGGGGCAATAATTGGAAACCAATTTTGTCCGGGCTGATAATGCAAGACCCAATAATCCGAATCCACAAAAAGTGGACGTGGATTATCAGGCTGTGTATTATTTGGCTGTGCATTATCACCCTGAGCAAACTTGGTCCGAGAGTCCCTGTGGCTTCGGATTGTCGGGCTGTACATTATCTATGCGGACTGAAAAATTCCAGTGAGTCGACGCCACCCCGCTGCGCGGGGTGTCTATTTCTGGTCTGAGGGACACAAACCCTAACCTAACCGACCTAAGACAGAGTTCGCTTATGACAAGCCATTTTTGTCCGCCCTGATAATGCACGACCCAATAATGTACAGCCCAATAATCCGCGTCCATACTGTACGTGGATTATCAGGCTGTACATTATTGGGCCGTGCATTATCACCTTGAGCAAACTTGGTCCGGGGCAATAATTGGAAGCCACTTTTGTCCGGGCTGATAATGCACGACCCAATAATCTGAGTCCACAAAAAGTGGACGCGGATTATCAGCTGTACATTATTGGGCCGTGCGTTATCACACTGAGCAAACTTGGTCCGGGGCAATAATTGGAAGCCACTTTTGTCCGGGCTGATAATGCACGACCCAATAATCCGAGTCCACAAAAAGTGGACGCGGATTATCAGGCTGTACATTATTGGGCCGTGCATTATTGGCTCCCCATTACATGTACTTAAATAGCACAAAGCGCCCTACAAGCGATACAATTTGTCAAACCAACTTAGAGTAGTTAAGGCTATTATATACAACTAGCAAATTGTCATAGCAACCTAGCGGCGCAGCTGTAAGGTCAGTTTGAAGGTGGTTGTTGTGATAAATTGTTAGGTGTATAGATCGCTTTAAAATCATCACCTAGCGTTATTCTCGGTAGTAGGTACCCTTGTGTACGATCCTCACCGAATGGGCCGGGCCGGAACGCATTCTATTACACCATACTACACGCAAAGGAATTTGAACCGTCTATACAGCAGATGCAATTCATATTTAATACAATCCTCACGGACCGCGTCGGTAGCTGCCGCTGCCGCTGTCAAATTTACTATTGTCCGCCACCGCAGAGCGCGCCAGTGTGTTGCAGGCCTAAAGCCTGTCACAGACTAGCGCGGCGGTTGATAGTAAAAACTTGTCATTAGTTGTCAAATGTACAATTGATCACCACCGTGATCACCACCCCAGGCCACGCCAGTGTGTTGCAGGCTTAAGTTGTTTCAGTAAAGTCGAGCCATATGTGATATCGCGTGATGGTGTCTCACTGGTGTCTATAGTAAATTTGACAGCTAATGACAAGTTTAGTAAAAGGCCTGCGGCACACTGGCGCGGCCTGCGGTGGCGGACAATAGTAAATTTGACAGCGGCGGATAAGTTTACTTTTGTCCGCCGCGGCCAGGCCGCGCCAGTGTGATACAGGCCCTAATCATCGCGGCCAGAGGGGCTACCGCGAAATGAACGAACTAGCAAGTGCGACAGAGAGGGTGGTACACAGTGGTACACGAACGAAGTTCGTTTTCTTTTCGCGGTAGGCCCTCAGGCCGCGCCAGTCTGTGAGATGCCTTATCCATTGGCGGCCACTACACGGTGAGTATTATCGTAATATTTTTCTAGCTATCTATATCGCATTACATATTGTATATTATAGTTAGAGAAAGCTAGAAAAATATCATGATGATAGTCACCGTGTAAGGCCTGCCACACACTAGTGCGGCCTGCGGTGGCAGACAATAGTAAATTTGACAGCGGCAGACAAGTTTACTATTGTCCGCCGCGGCCAGGCCGCGCCAGTGTGATGCAGGCTTAATGGCCGCCATTGTCGAAACGATGCAAGACCGTTTAAGGCCCGCCAAACACTGGCGCGGCCAGCCGTGACGGTCAATAGTAAAATTGACAGCTAATAACAAGTTTACTATTATTGACCGCTGCGGCCAAGCCGCGCCAGTCTGTGAGAGGCTTAAGACAGCTCTTGCACGCTGCACGGTGTCCGGAAAAACCAAAGTCCGCCGTGGTTGCCCGTCTATAAACGCCTTTAAACAATAAAGTTGTACCTACCTGCTTACTACTTATATGTAATCTTGAAGAATCTTTCCTTGGATGTTTCAAAATTCAAAAAAATATATAACATACTTTGTAATGTTTCATTTTTATTAATAACAATTTCCATAAAATATTTGACTGATAATGAATGAATTGATATTATATTGGCTGTTTGGAGACCGTTTTTGTCTTACTTGCGCGCGTATAGGTATTTCAACATCAAAGTACAAAAAAGAAAACAGTTCGCGCCATTAGTACCTAACCTAGTAGTATTTGTACTTAACTATGAATGTTTTATTCACGTCATATCAAAGTGTAGTTAAGGTTAATACAAAGATTTAATGCTGCAAAAAATAATCAGCGAGAACGTAAGTACCTATCTACCTTATAATCTGTTGCTACAAACATCTACTAAACTTTTAACTAATGGAATGCGTTTTCTTGCGAGTGAAATAGGGCTTAGGACAGCCATACTTACTTAATATTTTTTTCTACGAGGGCTGCTGCAAAGACATTTTAGCTAAGAGCCTAAGAGGCCCCAGCCGGGCCCCGTGCCACATGGTAGGTACATATTTTATGGTTTTCACTTCTCATGCTCTAAAAGTGCCTCTTTATGCTGTGTGTAGGCGACATAAAGTCGCTTTTTATGCTCTAATAAAATAATCCCTAATCCTCGTCGAAGACCAAGGCAAATCGGTCCAACAGCCACACGAGCAACTTGCACGTTCATAGAATGAAATCTTTTTTTTTTTTTTTTTAGGGTTCCGTACCCAAAGGGAAAAAACGGGACCCCTATTACTAAGACTTCGCTGTCTGTCCATCCGTCTGTCTGTCACCAGGCTGTACTCAAGAACCGCGATAGCTAAACAGTTGAAATTTTCACAGATGATGTAGGTATGTCTGTTGCCGCTATAACAACAAATACTAAAAACCGGCCAAGTGCGAGTCGGAGTGGGGCTCCCATAAAAGAGACATGATTTTATTGCCGTTTTTATAGATTATGGTACGAAACCATTCGTGCGCGAGTCCGACTCGCACTTGACCGGTTTTTTTATTTATGTTTCGTTAGTATTCTAAGACCAAGGCAAGGATACCAACAGCCAAGTATCACACTAACTACATTAAAAATCAATAATCAATCAATAATCTTATTGAATTCAAACTTGAATCATAATATGTTGTAGATAAGAATGGAAATATCAATTGAGTGTTAAAGGGCCCAAAACATAGCATATCATAAGCACATCTCTGGTGGAAAGCTAACCTTACGCACAGTGTGGATTCTTTTGAATAGCGCCTTGCATAATGTGAGTGATTTTACTAGCTGGCTACCGACCTGTGGATCAGTGCCTAACCAGAAGTTATACAAGCGCGGTACATCTGATTATTATAACTTTTATGGTAGGCCACGTGGGCTGACAGTAAAACATCATTCTTATTTTACTAGCAACTTATGTGGTACGGAAGTGGCGTAAATTTCCTTGAATTTATTAAAAGTAGTAAAGTAAATCACGAATATGGTTTCCAATTATGGTGGGCCGACGTAGGTACATAGCCTGTTGACATAGATGTTACAAAAGTTACTAAAATGATGTCTGGACTGAATGGGCAGTTTGTCGAACATAATTTATATACATATATGTATAGAATGATAGATAGATGTATAAACCGTTCACTGTTGTATTGTCTACAGGAAGAAAAAACGTCTGTTTTTGGTCCCGATTTTGAGTTAAGAAAACATTCGTAAGTAACTAAATACAGAGATGACCCAATAAAGAATAAAATGGTTCACAGAAAGACAAATTTGTCAGAAACCTCGCAGGCCGCTAAGAAGAAAAGACTTAAAAGATCCTTGGAGAAGGTGCGTAAATCAGACGCTCGACTATCAGAGGCGCTTACTCAAAGCTCAGCGACTTCAGACTTAGTACAAGATGCCATGTCCCAGACTTCACAGACATTTATATCGAGTTGTGCGCGTTTGTTTGCAACCAGAGAAAAGGACGCCATGCCACGAACTTCGTAAACATATGCACCAAGTTCTGCAGGTTTGTTTTTTGAACCAAGCTCCGCGCGATTATCTGCAACCAGAGACGAAGACGTCACGGACTTCAGAGACATTTACACCAAGCTCCGCGCATTTGTCTCCGAGCAGAGACGAAGACACGATGACACGGACTTCACAGACATTTACACTAGGTTCTGTAGATTTGTCTGCAAGCAGAGACGAAGAAGTCATATCACAGGCTTCACACACATTCACGCCAAACTTGGAACGTTTGTTAGCCAGCCGCGGTGAAGACGCCAAAGCACAGGATTCACAGACATTTACACCAAGCTCGGTGCGTTTGTCCGCAAGCTGCGGTGAAGACGCCATGTCACGGCCCTCACAAACATTTACACCAAGCTCGGCGCGTTTGTTCGCAAGCAGCAGTGAAGACGCCATGTCAGGGCCCTCAGAAACATATAGACCAAGCTCGGCGCGTTTGTCTGCAAGCACCGGTGAAGACGGCATGTCAAAGCCCTCACAAACATTTACACCAAGCTCAGCGCGTTTGTTTGCAATCAGTGGTGAAGACGCCATGTCACAAGCTTCGCAAACATTTACACCAAGCTCGGCGCGTTTGTCCGCAAGCAGCGGTCAAGACGCCATGTCACGGCCCTCACAAACATTTACACCAAGCTCGGCGCGTTTGTTTGCAAGCAGCAGGGAAGACGCCATGTCACAAGCTTCGCAAACATTTACACCAATCTCGGCGCGATTGTCCACAAGCAGCGGTGAAGACGCCATGTCACAAGCTTCGCAAACATTTACACCAAGCTCGGCGTGTTTGTCCGCAAGCAGCGGTGAAGACGCCATGTCACGGCCCTCACAAACATTTACTCCAAGATCGGTGCGTTTGTCCGCAAGCAGCGGTGAAGACGCCATGTCAAGGCCCTCACAAACATTTACACCAGGCTCGGCGCGTTTATTCGCAAGCAGTGGTGAAGAAGCTGTATCGCGAGTTTCGCAAACATTTACACCAAGCTCGCCGCGTTTATCCGCAAGCAGCGGCGAAAACACCATGTCACAGGCTTCGCCGACATTTACACTGAGCTCCGCACATCTTAATTTCGATGGGATCAAAAAGAAAATAGTGGTTTTGCCTATTTACCCAATATTAATTATCAAGAATTTGCCGCAATTGGGAGAATGGTTTATGTTTGCAGTCATTGTCAAGCTTTGAAGTGGGCAAAAGAATCGGTGGGATTCTGTTGTTCGGGTGGCAAAGTTCGTTTTGATTTATTTTCAAATCCGCCTGAACTTATAAAGTCACTTTTGATTGGAGAGCATCCATTATCACAACAATTTCTAGACAATATTCGTACATATAATGACGCTTTTCAAATGACGTCTTTCGGTGCAAAACAGGTGGTACACGGGACATTCATGCCTACGTTTAAAGTGCAAGGACAAGTGTATCATCTAATAGGATCTTTATTGCCCGAAGAAAATCCAAAATTTTTGCAAATATATTTTGTTTCCGATTACCAAGAGCAGGCTAATATCAGGAACCAACACGTCACAAATTTAAACTCCGGTCTCATATTTGATCTTCAGGAGATGCTAACCGTTACTTATCCGATTTTAAGGCTGCATTGGAATCTATATCTCCAGATCAGCAGGAGGAGTACAAATTTGTTATAAGTGCTGATAAGCGACCCTCTACACAATACCGCGGTCGCTACAACGCTCCTTCTACCAACGAAGTGGCTGTTGTTCTGGTAGACTAACAGTGCGACAAACGTGATATTGTCCTACGTGCACGAGATAACCGTCTGAAACGCATAAGTGAAACCCATCGTTCTTACGATTCATTACAATATCCGCTTATTTACTGCCGCGGTGAAGATGGTTATAACTTTGCAATACGACAACTTGATCCTACCACTGGAGCAATACGAAACGACAAAAAAGCCTCGGCGCTACAATTTTACTGCTACCTTTTACAGGTACGACAAAACAGATTTACGTATTTGCAACGTTTTCGCGGTCTACTTTCTCAATTCATTGTTGATATGTACGCAAAAATCGAAACTGAGCGTTTAGTTTATATTCGCACTCATCAAAGACAGTTAAGAGCTGAGAATTATGCAGATCTCCAAGATGCACTGCAAAATGATACTAATTCCGAGAACATGGGGCGCTTGGTAATTTTACCCTCAAGCTTCATCGGAAGTCCACGTAACATGCACGAGCAAGTGCAAGACGCACTTTCCTATGTTCGCAAATATGGTAAGCCAGACTTATTTATCACTGCTACGACAAATCCTAAATGGAATGAAATAACTCAAGAGTTGCTGCCAGGTCAAGTTCCGTATGACCGACACGACTTAATAAGTCGAGTGTTTCATTTAAAACTCAAATTATTAATAAATTTACTCACAAAAGAAAAAAATTATGGTGCATGTTTGTGCTTCACATATAACATTGAATGGCAAAAGCGAGGACTACCACACGCTCATATACTTTTATGGCTTCAAGAAAAAATACGTCCCCATGACGTAGATAAAGTAATAAGCGCAGAAATTCCAAATCCCATTTCAGATCCTGCTTTACACGCAATTGTGAAGCAACACATGATTCACGGACCTTGTGGCACTTTAAACAATAGCTCTCCTTGCATGCAGGACGGACGGTGTGTTAAAAAATTTCCGAAAAACCTACTACAAGAGACAATTACAGGTGAGGATGGTTATCCTAAATACCGGCGACGTGCTCCAGACCATGGAGGGTTTACTGCAACGCTACGGCTGTTGGAAGTAGACGATCGGTGGGTTGTACCATTCTCACCTGTATTATCGAGAACCTTTCAGGGCCATGTAAACGTGGAACTGTGTAACAGTAAAAAATCGATTAAATACATTTTCAAGTATGTGAATAAAGGAACCGACCAGGCCACGCTTGCTACAAGTAATGACCGTGACGAAGTAACCAGATTCCAAACGGGGCGTTACATTAGTTCCTCGGAAGCAGCATGGCGGATATTCAGTTTTCCGATTTTTGAACGATTTCCGCCTGTAATACACCTGAACGTTCACGTAGAAGGAGGGCAACGTATTTATTTTTCACTTCTCATGCTCAAAAAGTGCATCATATTAGACTAGGCAAGCGGGGCTAAAGTAGTACATTTAGCCCCTAGGGAAAATATGTATACATATTTATGATTTATAAAACATTTTAATTTGACCACTCACAACAGTTCAATATTATATCCACCAATCACAACTCTTTAAAAAAACATTAGTATTTGCTATCTATTAACCAGAATACAGCTAGACATTAAAATCGACCAATCAGGAAACAGAATTCAATTCAAACTTTGGGTGTTTTTCAAGCGTGGTTAACTGCATACATGACTCATGTATGCAGTTAACCACGCTTGAACGTTTCGATGGAGCTATAGTCGGTCAGAGGCGTTTATTTTTTTAATTATTGTAAATTAGGGAATGAAAAACTCCTAAAGTTTGAATTGAATTCTGTTTTCTGATTGGTCGACTTTAATGTCTAGCTGTATTCTGATTAGTAGACAGCAAATACTAATGTTATTTTAAAGAGTTGTGATTGGTGGATGTAATTGCATGACATAAGCTATGAAGATTGAGCGGGATAGACTACGCCGCTATTAGACGGTCAGAGGCGTTTATTCGTCTTCTGAATATTTTGTATTGTATCTGTGTCAAAACAGTTTATTAAAAAGAATGGCGCCAAATTGAACAATTTTTTCGCCTTGGTATAATTGTTGATTGTGGATGGATAATCTTTGTTTTTACTATTTTCTCGCAGTCGAAGTGAAAAGTAGAGTGTATAACTCTGGTCTAAAAGCCATATTACCCCTCGAACTATTTCCCCTCACTTCGTTCGGGAAAATATCCATCTCGTGGTAATATGGCTTACTTTAGACCCTTGTCATACAATCTACTATTAATACAAACAATTTAACGGAACAATTAGAGAATCCTAGACAAACAACATTAACGGCATTCTTTTCGTTATGCGAGTCAGACGATTTTGCAAACGTTACGTTACGACGAAGTTCCAGGGTACTATACGTATGACAAACAACGCAGACTGTTTACACGCCGGCGACGTGGAACCCCTGTTGAAAATTTTCCCTCCATCATGAGAGAACACGTTGTTGGACGAGTATACACCGTGCACCCCAATTACGCAGAATGTTTTTATGTGCGGTTGCTTTTGCACAATGTTAGAGGACCGACGTCTTTTTCACATTTAAAAATGTTCAATGGCATCGAGTACCCGACTTTCCTGGCAGCTTGTAGGGCTCGCGCACTATTGGACGATGACCAGCATTGGGACGAGGCTCTCTCAGAAGCATCACTTGGTGATAGTCCACATCGTTTACGACAGTTGTTTGCCATGATGTTAGTTTTCTGCGGGATTTCCGACGCCAATCAGCTTTGGCTTAGATACAAAAACCACTTGGCAGAGGACTATTTACGCTCATCAGGCCCTGAAACTCATCACGAGCTCGATGACCGCATGCACAATATCAAATTAAACTGCTGTTTGTGTGACTTGCAGGAAATTGTTATCTCGATTGGCGGCCACCCGTTACCACACTACGGTCTGCCTCAGCCTGTCCTGAATGAAACAGACACTCATAGAGAATACGCAACCGAAGTCAACTATGACTTTGCAGAACTATCTGATGCTCTTGAAGGGGTTTCAAGCCTGACAACAGAACAAAAAGGAATTTTTGATATAATAAGCCAAAGTGTTTCAGATGCATCCGGAGGATTGTATTTTTTGGATGCTCCGGGAGGCACAGGAAAAACCTTTTTAACTAAACTCATACTTGCGCAGGTGCGAATCCAAGGTAAGATAGCCTTAGCTGTGGCATCATCTGGAATTGCGGCCACGTTACTGCCTGGTGGAAAAACTGCACATTCTATGCTAAAAATTCCGATACAATTAGATGCCACTGAAACACCCGTCTGCGATATTTCGCGCAATTGTGAAAAGGCAAAAGTATTGTGTGACAGTGTTTTATATGACAGATTATTGCGTGATAAAACAATTTTAAATAAAATGTTAATGTCTTTGCCTTTTGATACCTAGTGTTTCACTACACTACACTGAATTTGAAAACGCTTACAATTTGGACGTGTTAAAATCCCGAAACGATCGAAGATATGAGTTAGTCTCGTGAACTTATCATATGGAAATCGTCCGTGATGTACTGAAGCACGTCAAATATTCTGATATGGTTCCATTGAAGTAGCAACTAATGAAGTGCCAAAGGTGACTGACATTCTATAAAACTCCTCGAATATTATCGGCCCTCTTATAGCGACATGGGGTTTTTTCTATAATAATACTAATAATCAATAAATTAAATTAGCTCTCGGAAAGCAGTCCATATAATATAAATAAATAAATAAATAAATGTACTGTTGACTCACTGGGACATCACGGGCTTTCTTGCCAGAAAAGCGCTGGCCGCTTTTCCAGGCACGCCGCCCTGAACGACATCATCCGCCGGTCGCTTGCAACAGCCAATGTGCCGTCTGTCCTGGAGCCTTCCGGCATAGCCAGGGACGATGGCAAAAGACCGGACGGGATGACCCTGATCCCGTGGAGTTTGGGTAAGGCACTTGTGTGGGACGCTACTTGTGTAGACTCTTTGGCTCCTTCCCACCTCCACGGGACCAGTAATCATCCTAGTGCGGCGGCCGAGGCGGCCGAAAAGCTCAAAAAATATAAATATAGGGGTCTCGGCACCCAATACACTTTTACTCCATTCGGTGTCGAGACTCTTGGCCCGTGGGACCCCACAGTGCTCGCCAACTTTTTAAGGACATCTCAAAAAAATTCATTGAGTCCACAGGGGACCGAAAATCTGGCAGCTTCCTCGCCCAGCGCATTAGTATTGCTATCCAGCGAGGAAACGCTGCCAGCATCTTGGGGACAATGCCAAGAGGGCCCAATTTTTTAATATTTTTTAGTTTTTAATTTGATTTTTAATATTTGTAGTAGTTTTAGTCTTTATATATACTTTATTACCAATAAATAAATATTAGCGGACAATCTTACACAAATCGACCTAATCCCAGTCCAGACGACGATAAACATACTTAAATAGATAAATATATATTTCGATACATAGAAAACATCTATGACTCAGGAACAAATATTCGTGCTCATCACACAAATAATTACTCCAATATGTTAAAGTGGAATGGAAATGTGGAAATGTTTAGGTACTTTTGTGGCTTAGCGAAGTATATACTAAATTAAAGTCGGTTAAATCTTTGTGTTTAAAGTAAATTATATTTTACACGACTGCCAATAACTCATACATTAAAATGATACTGTTTACGCATTTGATTTTCTTCTTTGTCGTCATCGTAATCTCAATAGCGCACGCAGTACTCAATTACGTACGTACTGAACATGTGTGTTCACTGCGTAGTTGCGTACACTGACGGGTATGTCCATCCTACCTGCAATACAACATATAACCAATACGTACTCGAATACCAAGCTAGAAAAACTTTCAAAACCTCAGCGAAACGACCTTTTCCTGATGGCGTATCATTAAGTTTAGGAACTCATGAAAGAGTAATGACTCGCTAAAACGAAATACCTTTG